>JASDDO010000019.1:355615588-356865588 GCA_030015575.1 Agapanthus africanus
TCTAGCACATGTCCAAATCCATAATAACAAGAGTCAATAAACAATAAGTGCGGAAGCAAATGATCCAATACAATAAATAAATAGTACGTCCCATAATGCGGGCTCACATCTGGAAATGAAATGAAATAAATAAACTAATCACTATGGAACTCACAGATCAGCCTGCTGGCTGAAGTACTCCTGCTCGGTCGTCGACAGTGGTAAGGAATCTGGGCCATGCAAAACCCAGACGTCAGCGCGTCATGTCAACCAATAATATAATATGAACATGGTAATAAGCAATGCAGGAATGAACATGAATAAAGCAGTACTATGAAATAACAGTGCAGGGTAATGTGCAGTGGTAACTAAACTGTCCTATCAGGTTTCTACTCTAAAGTCTTTGAAATCAATTGGTGACTCGTCGATGTAACTCAATAGTATCCCGTGCGTGCCCGGGACCACGGTCAAGATTCTCGGGGCTGAATCCGAGACGTGCCGCTAGGCAGTAATAGGTAGCAGGATGGGCGAGGGATGTCAGCATCATCACTCCGGGGCTGGCCAAGCCCGTAAGACTGATCAGAACAGGTATCGAACTGTTGAGTTACAAGTCGGTTTCACCTTTGATTTCCCCATACCCCCAAGTTATGTATGTCAGGTCAGGTATTCAGTAATCAAGGACTAATGCCAACGCGGGATCAGGTAACAGGTCAGGTTTGTCTGGATAGACAACAGGAATGGTCCATGAGGACCCCAAGTCAGGTTTGTTGGCATTAGGCATGAGATCAGGTAACAAGTCAGGTCATGGTACAACAGGTTGAGTCGGTATGTATAGGGTACCATGTCCGGTGCATCGGTATGTAAATATATGTCATGTGTAGCAAGGTCAGGTCAATATGTAGTGCAGTCGAGTATGTGCTCACAACAGGTATACAATCGAATAAGGAACAGCAGCAAGAATTTAAAGTAAACATCAATAATAGTCATTTAATCACAATGGTACCTTAATCTGGTGCAGTTGTATTATATTAACAGGTTCGAGCACCCATGGGGTGCATTAATCACAGGGTAGCGCAGTATTAATAACAGAAAATTAATGAAGATGTATATATGTACGGCTATCGACCTTTAAATAACAAAATGATTAACAGGTAGTTGTTATTACGGTTACGGTGGCAAAATACGATTTAGGTGGCAGTATTATGATGTATATCATATTTCGTCCAATGAGACAAGTAACTATACTTAGTTAATATTGCAAGTTTTATGAGCCAAACACTTAATTAGCTTAACGTAGCATGTAGCAAGAAATCTTGCCTCGACGGTTTCGCAAACCGGAAAACACGAACGCGACGTCGGCGGAAAACACGCGACGGATGCACGGGCCACGGATCGAGTCCAAACAGCGAACAGCGGGACCACACGGACTGGAGTACTTCACTGGAGAGTCGGGTCAAGTCGTCGGCACGGCCGGAATCCGGCGAACTGCTAAAACAGCGACGATGTTAGCAAATACAAAATCAAGGCGAGAAATCGACCAGAGAGGGGATACAAGAAGGGAGATGGTGAAGAGAGGCTTACAGGGATAACCAGGGGGCAACCGCGACGGGTTCGACGGCGACGGGGCGCCGGCGAGGCAGCGGCAGCGGCAATCCCGGCTGAAAGGTGCTGGAGGTCGCTGGAATGGGATGGTGCGATGAGTAGAGGAGGTGCTGGCTTGATCTGGTTTGCAGAGGGAGAAGGAGGTGGTCGGCGGTGGCTCTGGCAACGACGGCGAGGGTCGACGGGGCTTTTCCGGCGAACTAGGGTTAGTGATAGGGTTAGGCTCGAGTTCTGTCGTGGCCCGGCGAGGGAAGGAGGAAGACGGTGAAGAGGTCGGGACGAAGGTGAAGGGAGGAAGTCGACATCGTCGGCGATGGGAGGCGGCGGCGACGGCGAGCACTGCGTGCAGGTGGCGGTGGCGTCGGGTGCAGGCGCTGAAGGAGGGAGAAGAGGAGGAAGGGATGCGGTCGAGGCTGTGGAGGCGAGGAGGATGGTGGCGAGGTCGTGGGGAGGTCGACGGCGAGGCTGCGGCGGCTAGGGTTGGGGTTCGTAGGGTTCGTCGATGGAGTTTTCTCGTGGGGTTGAGAACGAGGAACAGTGGGGAAAAAATATAAAATAGAGAGAGAGAGGGTTTTAGGAGAGAGGGAGAAAGAGATTTTAGGAGAGAGAGAGAGAAAAAGATTAGAGAGAGATAGAGAGAGATTGAGAGGCGGAGAGAGAGAGAGAGAGAGGGTAGGTGGGGCCCACGAGGGATTTATTCCCTCGTGATTGGCTGGGAGTTGAAAAGAATTTTTAAAGAAAGATTAAAAGAGATTTTAACGTAAATTTTGTAACAGAATATATATTTTATGGTTTTATAATATTAAATTTAAATGGGTATTTCGGCGCTAAATGAAACATTTCCAAATCGCGCCCGGATTGCGCCCAAATGTTTCAAATTCAAATTATAGGATTTTAAGCGAGTTCCAAATTTTGAAATGAGGTGTTTTATGATTAAAATGCATGCCCCCAAGTCGGACACTTGCACGCGCGCGTATCCGTCCAAACTTGCCCGTTTCGCCGAACGGGACGAAATCTCGACGCGCGGACGCTACCACACGACTAGTGGCAACGAGTAGGCCAACATGGATATTTTTAATTTCATTTTAGGTGTTAAAATTTGTTATAGGCAAAATGACTTAGCCGGTTAAAATTTAGCAAAAATCACCAAACAAGCAAGATAATTGAAATGAACAATGTATAACACTCAACTAGTACCAGAAATAGTATTATTGGGCTCGGGTGTTACATCTTCTGTTGCGTGTGGAACTCAATGGGTTTCGACGAGAATGGTGATTTGAGGAGTTTGGTGCTGAGTACCTGCAAAGAAGTCCAGGGTGGTTTGGTACCTCCGAGGACCCTCCGACGATCAAGTTAGCGCTAGATCCGAGCAGAGTAACGGCTAAGTGGAATAAAAATGGCTTACTTGACCCCTCTGTGATGGGGTTTATATAACGGCGATGACACGCAGCAGCAGGCGCGAGGATCTCGCCAGCAGTTACGCTCCCGACGTCACGCCCGCATAGAGAGCGGATCGCCCATTAATGGGGATCGCGGAGGCGTGGAACGTGGGATGTTGCCGGCGGAGAATCCGCGCATGGCGAGATTCGCGGAGCGGCGGTTACGCCTGTGAGCGGTGGAGCTGGTCGGAAGGACCGAGGAAGACGGCCTCGGCTAGGAAGTTCGGAGATGAGCAAGGGGGTCGAGGAGGCCAACTTGCAGAGGACCCCGAGGAGGGCCGGCTCATGCTTGTGGGCCGGGTACAGGGGTTGCCTGGTCGGCCCCTGTGGCCCTTCCTTCTGAGTTTTGGGACACGTCATCTGCCACGTGTCCAGATCTTGGAGACTGCCAATATTGAGCATCATCAACATGTCTCTTAACATAATTGCAGTTTATTTTATATGGAGTTTTGGGCTTGTAAACCATAATTTACAAGATGAATCCCCTCTATCTCTGCTAAAAAATGAGCTCCAGCTATCATGACTTCACACCCAAACAGTCCCTTATTTCCTCTTGAGTCATATGATTTCGTAAAATTTGTAGGGAAAATTTTATTTAAGTCCCTAGATTTGAAACTCAATAAGTTTTAGTCCCCGAGGCGAGAAAAGCTGTCAAAAGCTCTGTTTTAACCCATGCGCTACATTAACTAATTTTTTATGCCAATAATGCTATTTGAGACTATATACTTCATTTACCTTTTAATTACTATACCTATCTTATAAAGTACTGCATTTATTTATACGGTACCGTATTTATGTTGAAATTGCTATATTTATGAGAAAATGCTATATTTGACATGAAATTGTTGCATTTATTAGTAAAATTATTGCATCTATTAAGTTTGACATGTTTCAACATTAGTATAGTATTTTATAAGATGAATGTAGTGTTTTAAAAGAGAAATACAATAATTAAATGATAAATGTAGTTTTTTTTACCTGAAATGGCGGAGTTCGCATAACATATTACTCCATGTACTATAAGGACTAAGGAATCTTTGAGTTCGGTGAGATTTTCACAAGTTGTTTTGACCGAGAGACTAAACCCTTTGGTTTCAGCTTCCAGGGGCCTATACCGTTTCCCCCAAAATTTTAATTTGGATCCTCTTGTGCAAAACACCGCATGTTGGAGGCCCGATAACATATAATCCACCACATGTTTAAGTTTTCTTTGCAAACGCTGCTATATAGCTATGTATAGGGTGTTTTTCGTCACCCCATTGAGATGGGAATACGCGCGCGCTTGTCAGGCGTACTACAGATTCCTCCTGCCTAGGGTATGCTGGGGTTTATTGATTGTGGGGATCCGAATCTCCGACAGCCGCAGACTAAGCTGCCGTTAATTACCCCTCGTCTTTGGAGCGAGAGAACCTCCGATTGACGGGTTAAACTGGTCATGCGAACTCAATGTGCAGTGTACGTGTGTTTTGTTTTGGAGGGGGCTTGGATATATCGGGAGCCATGCAGAGTTTTTACGGGGGGCCCGCTACCCGGATAGCGGGCTGGGGGTCAAGGGGGCTAGCAGCCCCCTTGCAGGGTGCGAGGCAGCGCCCCGTTAGAAATTTTTTCTAACAGGGGAGACACATTTAGTATGGAGTGCACAAAAAAAGAAGGGAAAAAGCGTCTTAAAGACGCGTGCGTAGCATGTGGGCGCATGGTGCCCGGGGGCACGTGGCGCGCGCGCGACCATCGGGTGCCTCAGCGCCTGGGGTCACGTGGCGCGCGCGCGGCCGATGGACGCCTCGGCGCCCCGGGGTCACGTGGCGCGCATGTGACCGACGGATGCCTTAGCGTCCCGGGGTCACATGGCGCACACGTGATCACGGGAAACACCCGCGGAAGGGGCCTAGCCCTTAGGCTGGGGAGTTGAACTCCCAAGAAGCTTTTTGGAGTTGAACTCCTAACAGAAACCAATTTATGAAGTTAAACTCCACCAGATCTTGAAAGGAGTTAAACTTCTGGGGATTTATTGCTCTTCTTTTGAGCCTTAGATCTGTCCAAAGTTAGATTTTTGGAGATGGGTCTTCTTCTTCCCGCTGTTGATCGGTGGGATCTTGGAGAAAAAGGGGTGAGACTTAAAAGTCTCCCCTCTTCGAGATCTAATTCGAGATTCGAGCTCCCCTTCGTGGGTTTTATGGTGAAAACCTATTTATTTTTTAGAAAGGAAGAGTTAAACTCTTAATTTAATTCAAAGAAAAAGGAAAAGAGTTTTAGACCCTTGAGAAAGGGGAAGGAGTCACAAACCCTTGTTTTTGGGAGGAATGAAAAGTCTATCCTTTATTCATCATCATGTTCCCTTATATAGACTTACATATAGCCCCTTGGGCTTTACAAAATGGCGTTTTGCCCATCCCATGGTTCATGTGTCATTTCTTTTTGCACATAAGTCATGGGCTTACAAAAAATTTTATGCCCATTTTGTTTACATTCATGTATAAAAAAATTACATAAAAATTATTTATTACACGATTTCGTTTTGGCATGGGGAGGGCCGGCCGCTTCATGTTCGGACTCGACCTGGGCATGGGCCCACTTGGGCTGGGGTTAACTTTGACTTTGACTTGGTCAACCGGATGCAAATTTTAACCCCAAAACTATGGAGTTAGGATAACCGGAATTTATTTTTAAATGAATCTCATCATCCCTATCTCTACCTAAAATAAACCACGGAATAAAAGATGCATTTGGAAAACCAGAGGTTATAAAACTTAGATGGTATTAGATTTTATATGAAGGGGGTTATAAAACTTGGGTGATACTAGATTTTAGACGAGGGAGGTTATCACTATTTTGAAGTCAACCCCAAAATGAATGCCAGGCAACGTCAAGTTACCATTTGGAGTTAGGTTTTGCTAACTTTATGGAACTCTGGGTTAAGGAATATTGACTCTATTTCCAAACCAAAAAAGGAAGAAAGAAAGAAAGAAAGAAAATAACAAACAAATAATCAAACTACATTCCTAGATTGAGTGATCATATGTGTATCGATCAATATGTCCGATCGAGAGAAGATAGGACTGTAGGGTGTTTTTCGTCACCCCATTGAGATGGGAATACGCGCACGCTTGTTAGGCGTACTACAGATTCCCCCTGTCTAGGGTAGGCGGGGGTTTAATGATTGTGGGGATCCGAATCTCCGGCAGCCGCGGACTAAGCTGCCGTTAATTACCCCTCGCCTTTGGGGCGAGAGAACCTCCGATTAACGGGTTAAACAGGGCATGCGAACTCAATGTGCAGTGTACGTGTGTTCTGTTTTGAAATGGGGGTTTTGGATATATCGGGAGCCACGCAGAGTTTTTACGGGGGTCCCGCTATCCGGATAGCGGGCTGGGGGTCAAGGGGGCTAGCAGCCCCCTTGCGGGGTTCGGGGCAGCGCCCCGGCCCGAAAATTTTTTGGAGGGGGAGAATATTGCGGAGTATGTATATGTGTGAATTTGTATACATATGTATATGTATATGTATGTACATAAAAAGAGGGGGGAAAGGCATTCAAGGGATGCGTGGGGCCAGCGTCTTAAGCGCTGTGCGCTTAGGTGCTGTGCGCTCAGGCGCAAGCGCGCCACGTGTCGGCACGCGGGCGCTTTGCGCACGAGCGCAAGCGCGCAGGAGCTCAAGCGCGCGCGCCATGTGTCGGCACGTTGGCGCTTTGCGCTCGCGCGCAGTGCGCTGGAGCGCAAATACGCCACGTGTCGGCACGTTGGCGCTTTGCGCTCGCGCGCAGTGCGCTGGAGCGCAAATACGCCACGTGTCGGCACGTAGATGGTTTGCGCTCGAGCGCTGGCGCGCCGGCAAGGATGAGAGGCTTTTAGCCTAAAAAAAAGGATTTCTCAAAAGAGAAATCAGAGAGGAGTTAGACTCCTGAATGTGTTTTGGGGTTAATGGAAGGGGTTCTTCTTCTTCCTCCTGTTGCTTGCTGGATCTTGAAGATCAAGAGATGTGAAATCTCAAAATCTCTCCTTTTTGAGATCTGATGACAGATCCAAGTTCCCCTTTATGGGTTTTGTGGTGAAAAACTAATTTGTTTTATAAAAAGAAGATTAAAACTCTTGATTTAATTCAAGAGAAAGAAGAAGGTTTTGGAACCTTGAAGAAGAAGAAAAGATATCAGATCTGAAAACTTTTTTAGAGAGAGAAAAAGTTATGAGATATTTTCATTATCTTTTGCCTTTATAGGCTATACACTTTACACATAGCCCCTTGGGCTTCACAAAATGGCATTTTGCCTATCCCATGGCTCATGTGCCATTTCTTTTTGCACATAAGCCATGGGCTTTACAAAAATTTGGCTTTATGCCTGTTTTTCTTACATTTATCCAAAAATAAAATAAAAGAAATACAACAAAATTATTTATTACAAAATTTTTATCTTGGCATGGGGGAAGGCCGGCCGTTTCATGTTCGGGCTCGACCCGGGCATGGGCCCACTGGATCTGGGCTTGGGCCAACTTGGCTTGGGGTTGACTTTGATTTTGACTTGGTCAACCGGGGTGTAAATTTTTACCCCAACAAGGACCACGGGTCCAACTAAGCAGATCAAAGGATATCTAAAAACTCCATTTTTATTTATCTCTTATTGTCCTATCCGGAAACGCATTCGAACCATTGAATAATTTCCTCCACATATAGGGCCTCAACAGACCCCTCCATTTAGCAAAGTAACGGCTGATGGATTCACTGTTAGCCTGTCCCGCTACTATTTGCAGCAGGAAAGGTCTTGAATCCTAATTTTTTTGTCCATCTATGACCGGGGACTTTCTTGCCTATTCGCTTTAAGAAAGAGACATATAAGACTTTTGTTTGGTCTAAAAGAATTAGAAGGATGATATATTGTCTTTGGATCACGGTTTATTATTTGTAGTTTTCTCGGTCACTTGGTTCGTAATCAAATGTTGAGTTAAAAATTATCAAGATATCACAGGCTTTGTTTTATAGCAAGTATATACATTTTCATTTTCATGCGAAATTAAAGAAACTAACGATTTCTTTTTATGAAAAGTTAAGCCGCTTGTCTTTTATATCAAAGAAAATATATGTGGAGCAATGTCTTATTATTATTATTATTTGACGAAACAGTGTCTTATTATGGACTGATAGTTTCAAAAGACAAATCTTAGCAAAATCTAGGAAGGGTACTAATATGCACATAGCAAGGATTAGAGAACCATGTTCCTTTCCTATATTCATGTATCTTGAAGCATTGTGAAAGCAAATTGAGCATTAATTGAAGTGTAGTTTTACGGAAAATTATTCCATATTCCACCAGTCTACGTCCGGACAAGAAAGAGAAGAAATATAAACGTTCACACGCTGTTCAAGATTATCCGAAATTCTCCCCTCTCCTCCCTCCCTCCTCCCCAGTCCGGATATATTTACAACCGCCGCAGGGAATAGTTTCTCTACCTTGAGCCTTTCAATTTGGATCACTTGGAAAAATATTAGGAAGGAGCTGCATATGTATTACTGTGTTGGCTTTTGTAGGATTTAAAGCCAAAACAGTACATTTCTGCATCTTGCTTGCATAAATAAAAAATTATTCATCAGCTGACAAGGATACAAACAAAATGGTGTAAGTGGATTTTGGATGCATGCTTGTGGAATATTAGTTTAGTTCAGTTTATAATCCAAACGTTTTTAAAAAAAAAGTGATTTACCCAACCAATTTAAGTTTTATATTCCTCATGCATTTTTTAATGCGTTTCTGAATCTTGAGGAATATTCCAGTATTTCGGATGCAATGAGTACTGATAAAAGAGACAAGTCTTTAGACAAAGCGAATTCCATTGTGCTTATAAGCTATTTCTCTCTTTTTACCGGACATATGTGGTCGGAACAATCATACACTTTTTGTCTGAAAACCATACTATTTTTTTTTATTTAAATTAGAAAATTGTAAAGAATGGTTACGATCGCAATAAATTTTGGAAGTACAGTGTGAGGAATTAGATTGGGTCGGGTCCGGTTGTTTAAGATCCATGCCGGGTGCATGCCGTTTGACTTGCAAAACCATAATTAATCAAAAATCAACATGAATGGTAAACAATCTTAATCATTCGAAACCACTTATGTTCAGCAACAAAAATCCATTAAAATATTTACTTCACCAATAACATATTCTCCTTTTTAATTATTGTAACCGAGGTCTTAATTTCCCTTCTAAGCTACACACATGGTATATATTAGTCTTAATCATGTTGTTGGTGATTACAAAATGATGGAGACAATGAGTATTTGCTATCAGGTGGTTGATTAATGAAAGTTGGTTGGCTCCATTGAAGATTAGGGCTGCTTAATTAGTTTCTAATGTTGTAGCTTAATCACTGGAAATTACCTTTTTAGGGTTAAAATCAGACGGATTTGGATAAAACCCCAACCCAAGGAACACCCATACCCAAGGACCACAATGTCAATTGGATATATTTTGGTTGCAACGAAATCTAATAAAAGCATTTGGTTTCAACCAGTAAAAACTACAATTTAAACTTGAAAATGTGTGGTTGAAACTATTGTTTTTGTTCGCCGAAGCCGAAATGCAAAATATAAACCGTCATATGCTTTTATGGTTGTTAGATATTTATTACTATAGAGCAAAAAGAACGGGATCATTTAATTTTGAAATTCATTGGTGATGCGGTTTCTTCTTTCAAAAAAATCAAATAAAAAACATCATTGGTTTATTTAGGGGCTGTTTGGTTGCAGGATTATGGGTTTGGATTAGGATTTTGGATTGTGGAATCCTAGGATTCCACAATTTTGTGTTTGGTTGCAGGATTAGGATTTCAAGGATTCCTTTGTTTTATATGGGGGGCCCACCACAAAAGAAGGATTCATGAATCCTAAAAATTTTCATGGATTCTCAAGGATTTGGCACTATTCATTGTACTTTTAGATGGGGCCCATGCACTTTATTTATTTAACAATCCTCTCTCTCTCTATCTCTCTCTAAAATCCTCAAATCCAAATCCTATTTTTTTTCCAACAACCAAACAAATATTACAAGGATCTACGAATCCAGATCTACAAATCCAAAACCAACCAAACAACAAATTACCAAATCCAGAAATTTCAACCGTACTATTTTTGGAATCCAAATTCCATAATCCTGCGACCAAACAGGCCCTTATGTGCATTGCACGCAGTTAAATGCCACATCATTATTATTTGACAAGTATGATGTACGTAATTAAATTACCATACCATTATTACAAATCTCTAGAGTTATACATGCATGTTGTACATGCAATGCACGCGCCAAAAACGCCCGGTTTATATAAATTTTTCATGGGATTCATATTACTGATATATAAATTTAGCAATATTTTTATTTAGTCAAAAGTTTAGGTGGTTAAAGATTTTGTTATACCTATATGGACATATCGTGTCTTTCTGAACTCCAGGGTCTTAATAAAATCAAGAATTTTCTCTGATTCCTCAAACACCGAAGTTTCTTTGCATGTCCTAAGCTGTTTATAACACCCCATTAAAGATGCTCAGTTTTGCGATAGAACGATAATTATTACCCACGTTCATAGAATGATGCCTATTTAAGCTGTTACGTCACAGACAGGTATATTGGAAAACATGGAGCAAGAACTAAAATTCAAGAAAAATAAAAAAATGATATCATATATGCATGAGCTGGACATTGCAAACGGATAACATTCGTATGGAGCTGCACGAAAATGAGAAAGACAAACAAACCTAAAACTCTTTTTTGTCCAAAACAAGAGATTCATGCTTAAAAAACAACCTCTTGCAAACCAACCTTGAACCACAACTTTAGCATAGGTCCCTTAAGTTAGCTCTATTTTGATATTAGTCTATGAATAATTTTAATGCCTCTTAAATTGTTTTATTAAATAAAGACACATTAAGCTCGTATGTCTTGACTTAATTTCATCCCAAAACTCTTTAACCAAATTATTGATAGACCCATGTTGCCCTTCCCTAATACTGACGTAGCCCATTCCATCCCTCGTTGGATCCTCTGCTAAATTATTTAAACCATATTCTATTCATAAATTTCTTTACTTTTATGCTCCGAAAACTTAGATTTATACTGAAAAATTTTAAGCCCTTTTGATCTTAACAAGGACGAATCAAAGAAAAAAATTGTCCGCTGAAAGCTAGGTTAAGATTAGTTAATTCTTTGTTCTATTTTAACGACCGGGTTATACTTTACTTTAATGTGCAATGCATCTACAAACATGCTATAAGTTATAGTAGAAACCTTTTAGCATTTTATTAAAATATCGTTATACATCTGCTCTGCTTTGAAGATGTAGAAATAAAAAAATTCAGATTGTAAAATTTCAAGAATGCAATTGGTAGCGAGGTCCTATTAAGTACCTGCTAAGAGTGAAAAAGTTGGGACATTCCTCGCCTAATTTAAACTATATGCGGGTCCTGACCCGTTTCGGTTTGACTCAATGCTAATTAACCACAGCACCTATCGAGTAGAACCTTTTGCCATGTGTTGTCGTGTTTAGAATTATATTTGGAATTTAAATTTTAACAGAAAACAAATATATGAATAAAAAAGCACATAATTTAGATCTAACCAGAAGTCTTGATACAGCGCAACTAATTGCCTAATTGGATCCAAGGAAGGGACTATGAACCAACAATGAAATTTTTATGGAGCAAAATATAAATAGAGCTAATTTAAGGAACTTATGAATAAAAAGGCCATCTCGTTATTTCTTAGCTGTCCAGTGGCACGCTCGTAATTCCACCTTCTTCTTTATCCACTAAATCTAAACAACAAAAAGGAAATTATGAACGATCCAAAGAACATAAAAAGGAAAAAGAAAATAAAATTCACTGACACAGAGAGAGAGAGGAGGACGAGGAGGAAGCTTGAGGAAGAGGAAACGTCAGAGAGAAAGAGAAACCCTAGCGATGATCTGTTGCTGCCTCTGATCTCTCGGTTTTTTTGTTTATTTTATTCCTTTTCTCCTTCGTCTTCTTGAAGTCTTGTCAAAAAGCTAGGGTTCCGATCTGGGCCTCGATTCTCCCCCAAGAAATTTCCATCAACGACGCTGGAAGCAACGACCCCTAGATCAGGCTCGAGCTTTTCCAGAAACAGGTACGAATTTGAAATTTGATGCGCTGATTTAGTTCAATTGGGTCGTTTCTGAGCTTGATCCGATAGCGAGAGCTTGAATTTTTCAAATGCAACTAGAGATTCGTTAGTTGTGGTGAGAAAAAAAGCACAGGTTTGGCCCAGTTGAAGTGAAAAAGGATAGAAATTTTTTATGTTAGTTTTTTTTAAAACTTGAATTAGGAAAGTTTGAAATGCAACTAGAAATTCGTTAGTTGTAATTAGAAAAAAGTACAGGTTATAGACCACTTGAAGTGAAAAGGAGAATTTTTTAATGTTATTTGTAATTGTTTTACTGTTTGGGTTATAGGTTTTATCAATGTAACGAGGAACAGGATATTGTGCGATCTCTAAGAAGGAAGATTGGATTTTTGTGAAAAGATGCCGCCTTCGCCAGCTTTGAGGTGCTCTCCTAGGAGAATGGAGAACACTCATAAGAGGGGCCATAGTTTCGAGAGCGGAATGACACTTAGAGCTAAAGATGACGATCTTGCATTGTTCAACGATATGCAGAATAAAGAAAGAGAGAACTTCTTGCTCCAGACAGCCGATGATTTTGATGATTCTCTTTGTAATGTCTTGACCTTCCCGTTTTAAAATTTGTAGATGTTGGTGTTTTTCATAACTAATGTTTTTTTATTACTCGTATCAGCAAAGTTGAGGTATCTTACGGACTTCAAACTGGGCATCACTATTCCGGCTCGAGGAGAGAGAAGAGATCTGTTGTATGAGGGTGGCGATAAAAATGATTATGATTGGTGAGTTTATTTATACTATGGGTTATTGCGGTTTATGTTTGTGGGTGTATCAAGAAATAAAAAACTTGCAATTTTGGATTGTTCAAATAATTTGTGTGATTCTGAAGAGATTAAATTGGATGCCGTCACTGTAATTGAGGAACCATTCCATAATATATCCCAATGCATGAATTTGATTCATGTAACCTACCCAAAATTTCGGGATAAAATTCTAGATGGTTTTGAAATAATTTGCATGGTGGTTCCCCTTTGGTGCCCAGCTAATCAGTGCCCAGTAACTTTGCAGAGTTTAGACATGGATGATTGGATAAGCGATGGGCAATGGATCATCTACAAATTATGTGATTGTGACTAACATCCAATCACTTGTGCTCGTCTCATGTCATTTTTAAATCGTAGAATTAGGAAAACATGCCATGCTTTGTTTTTTCCTTCTTACCATATATATATATATATATATATATATATATATATATGGTGTCTGTAGCTGTTAATCATAACTGTTATGGTAATGGGTTGATTACTATTACAACACAGGCTGTTAACTCCTCCTGATACTCCACTATTCCCTTCATTGGATGACGAAGAAGAACCTCAACCTTATAAACCGCCCTCTAGGGGCAGGCCACGGAGTCAGCCCGTTAATGTTTCAAGATCATTATCCATGGTAAAGGATCGGTTATTTCTGTTTTTATTTCTTCCTATTCATATTAGTTACTTTCTCTATTCAAATTTCCTGAAAGACCTCTTACATCTTATCAATGGCTTCAGAACGAGAAAGCCTGCAGTAGTAGCCGAAGCAGTGCCAGTCCGCGGCGCCTTAGCCCATCTCCTCAATCTAATAATAACATCGGACAAATAACATCAAGACCGTCTTCGGCTCCTCGCTCCAGTTCACCTCCTATTTTAAGGCCTGCAACGCCTTCTCGAAGACCTACTCCATCATCAACTCCAACGCTGAGGCCTTCAAGTCCAACACCTAGGAGAATGAGCACTGGTTCAAGTGGGCCCACATCATCTTCTTATGGAAAAAGAGGAACATCTCCAATGAGAGTGAGCCGTGGTAATTCTGCCTCACCAAAATTGCGTGCATGGCAACAGAACCTGCCTGGTTTCTCCTCCGATGCACCTCCAAATCTTCGAACTTCAATTTCAGATCGGCCTTTGGCAAATACGAGAGGTTTGTCGCCAACGCCCAGAAATGGAAGGGGAAGGCATTCTATGTCGCCTACTGCTTCTAGAAGCGCCAGCTCATCACGCAGCAACGAACGGGATGTATTCAGTTCTTATAGCAAGGGTTCTGTAGTCTCTTTGGGCGATGATGATATGGATTCGCTGCTTTCAGTGGCAATTTCTAGCAGCCCTCCGACGAGAAGAAATGGAATGTCCATGAACAGCAGAGCTATGGCATTTTCCAAGAAACCATTGAGATCTTCACCTGCAAATTCAGCACTTAAAAGATCTTTTGAGCCAGTGATCCGCCAGATGGTAAGTCTGTAGTTATATTTTTTTCTAGATTATATTTATTTTAGGTTACCTGTACATTTTGTATTTTACTAATGCCTTCTAATGAGCTAAAATTTCTACATATTTGAACTTATTGCTGTTTAGTTATTGCCTATAGGGTCCATGGTTTGGAATCTTCTAGATAAATGACAAAGAATCTTGTTTCTTTTGGTATCTAGTAAGTTTTATGTCAGCCAAATCTGGCTCAACTTTATTTTGTTAGTCCTATTCCACGTCAGCTTTTTTTCCTCCTTAAATTCTAGATAATCTTCTTCCTATTCAAGGGTGCAATATGACATATCATATTTTAGTGCCTATGGAAGGCCATTCTATTACAACTAGCAGATATATGCTTTTAGTTGGGTCCAGAATTATATTGCTGCGAGGAAAAATAAAATAAAATAAAAGAAAGAACCTCCTTCGTATCTCAGAAGATGAAAAGACAGGTGGCACCAGAACTTGGTTGCGTGGAAGTAGAATCTATATTGGCATGTTTAACAAACAACACTGGGTCATACATCTCTCATAAAACCCATTGATCCTTTAGAGTTTTATGAAATATAAACAATAAGCAACATCCTTTTTGACGTTCCATTGGAAGAAGGGTTCTGGGATTTATGGTTTTAGACACTTCAGTAATTGCAATCTTGGCATCTTGCTATTTTTCTGCTTTCTGAATTGTGAAGGCTTTTGTTACTTTTGAACTCAATTCAAGCATCAGGCATTTCGAATTAATCCCCCCCCCCCCCCCCATTAAGGTGGTCTTTTAGGCTTAGAAAAGAAACTTCAGTTTTACGTAGATGTTAGAACTTTCCTTACCGACTTTGAATTATCCAGGAATTAGCCATTTCTTACTCATTTCATTCCAATGTTTGCTGTATATTTAAAATTTATTGGAAGCAAAAGCAATGCATTTTCTTTTGCCTTTGATCAGTGATGCAGGAAATACATCTAGTTTATGTTTACATGCCATTTACATCCTTATTTTTCGTTCCTTGAACATTTATGTTTGATATTTCTCTAGGATAAACAAATCCCACATTTCTTGTCCTTTGTGCAGGAAATTAATCTAATCAATGCTTGCTTGTCATTCTTCTTACATTTTTCATGCCATACTTGTGCTTTATGTTTCTCCAGGATCATCGCAAGACGACTCAAAACATGTTCAGGCCACTTTTATCAAGTGTCCCTGCAACCACCTTCTATGTTGGAAAAGCAAACAACACTCACCGGCCTATGTTTTCCAGAACTTCCTCCCTAACAACTAGCACTAGTGCAAGCTCTGATCAAGGCACCACTGCTGCAATTGATATGGAAGGTAGTGAGCATGATCAAAATGATCCTGACACTCAAGAAGAAGTGTTTATCTTTGATAAGGCTGATGACGGAATCAAAGATATAGGATTGCATGCTGGAAATCCTTTCCTCAGAACTGAGAGTTCCAATGTAGGTATGCCAAACAAAATTGATGCACATGAGTTTGCTTCTGAATCAATTGTTGATAGTTGTGAAATTATGGTAATTTGCTCAAAATGTGGGAAACGGTTCGGTGTTTTGAGAGTGGATGGGGAAACCGATGCTTGTGAAGAATGTTCGAAGATAGATGCACTCTTTGCTGCAGAAGAGCCTTTGTCACCTCCAATTGCAAACCAGAATCAAACTGTTCAGTCCAAAATGGCCATTGAAATGGATATATCAGTAAATGAAACACATCTCCCTGTTAGAGTTTCTGAATTACCTGAAATTGGTATAGGTGAAGTTGTCCTAGCTCAACATAAGCATGCCAATGAACAAGGGCTTAACTACTCAGATAATGGTTGTCCTCATCAATCAGAACTGGACATTGACCAGCAAATATACAGTCAACAAGATGTTGATTCGACCTACTCTGGTAGTGGGAATAAATTTGAGCATACAGAACCTAGTCTTCGAATTCACAATCCTGAGGGCACAGGAATATCTGTACTATTACCGCAAAGGCCGAGCACTAGCAAGTGGCCAATTGTCCAATCAAGGGCTTTCTCTGCCACAAATTTTCTTTCTGCCGAGCCTTCTTATGCTAGGGATAATACAAGTGTCATGAGACGCAGCTTTGGGCGGGACAGTGCTTCAGCTTCTTCTTCTGTGGACCTGGGATCATCTAGGCAAACAGATATTCGCATGCAACGACAATATAGCGGCAGCAAAATTGAAGTAAATAGTGTGAGAAGTGATACCGATGCAAAATCTCAGTGCAGTGGCTCACATTCTAATCTTACAATTAATCCCTATGAACCATCAGTTCCTCCCGAAAGCGATACTGCAGAGTGCCTTGTTAGTTTTGCTAAGGGTGGGGAAAACAAGGCTTTACCAGATTCAGATTTAGTCATTAGAGAGTTTGACAGCTCTCTAACCCACAGAGACATGACTTGTGTAAATTTTTCATCTTGCAGAGGAAATTTTGTTGACATTGATGATCAAAACACATCTGACTCTCAGATGTTGAATCACACAGAAAGATATCATTATGAAACTTCGGTGGCAGATGATCTAAAAGATGAGGATTTCCCTTCATCGCCAAATGCCACGGAAGATCCTTGGACAGAAAATGAAAGTTCTATAGAAGCAACCAAAACTATTCCAGATTCTTCTATTATTGCAGAACAAACCGTGTTAAATGATCCTGCTTGTCGAAGTAACATGTCTGATGCTGCCACAAATAGATCTGTTATTTTAGAGTCAGAAAATGACGATGACAATGTCCAATATCTGCAAACTGAATGTGCCCCTGCCCAAGCTCCCAGTAATGTGGAGGGATTCCATGAACGTTCAGTTTCCACTATGGCAGAGAAGGGTGTGGTTGTTTCTGCTTTGGAATCAGAACTTGTTGATCATGCTCATTGCATCAATGGTATGCAGTTTTGCAGTTTATATTTACTTTACAACATTCATTATTTATTTTGTTGTTCCATACTGCGTTAGATAATAGCTATGCAAATCAGCTGCTGGTAATTATCGTAATGGACTTTGTTTGAAGAACATTATACCACTTTACAGGTTAAAGTAGGCTCGTTACTTGCCCTTACAAAATGAATTACAGTAATATATTAATATCTATTACAGTCTCAAGGCTCAAGCTTACAGCTTATTTGTCACGCCCAAAATCTGGCTATTAAATTTGCATAAAATCGTTGCATGACATGGCCAAAATATCGATAAAGATTCCAATACATGTCATCTAGTCTCATAAAGATAAACTCTCAAATAATCTTCTTATTGCATTACTATATTAGAATTCCGAATTCTAAAATTATTAACTAAACATAAAACTCTAAGTACTCCAATGAACTGACCTGTTAGCTCACTCTGAATTCTTTATGCGAATCTGTAAAATTGTTAAATATAGGGGGTGAGCAAACCACAACTTAGCAAGTATTAACTCACATGTTACAACTTATGCAAGCGAGCAACAAAATAAAACAAAATGGTTGCTCATGGTATAAAAAAACGAAATCGAGATCAAATCGAATAACAATATGATGTTTGAGGTCAATTCATGTATCATAATCGAAACATTATATATAATCATATGAACATAATAATCGTGGTTGGAATAAAAATGAATATTAAATATACAAGAAACAACGAGGATGAATTAAATATGTTTATAGACATGGGTTACCATTTATGAACCAATGGTCGGATTATCACATACGTACCCGCAACCGATCTGGCCTATAACGGTCAAATCTTGGGGTCTACAACGGCGGCCTACATCCACAGGATGTTGGCACAACTAAACTCCTATCCATATGCGTCCTATAAACTAATCTAACTCAAGTGTACACCTTAGGAAAGGAAAAGGAATCGAACCCAATAAATTTTATTAATCCTCATAATACATACACATCATAACGATCATTATTATGAATCAAATTAACCAAGATCACAAATATGCCGAAACAAAACGAAATATCCGAGAGATGTGATAATGGAACATAAACATATATGAAAGTATCAATTATGATATCATAAATATGTCGAAATAAATGAGATGTCCAAGAGATGTATGTGATCATGAAACATTTCCGAAAATATCTAGTATGATAAAACAATAATGATATCATAAGTTAGAACTTGTAAGTCTAATACTTACATGAATGGCAATTCTATCAGGTCATTGCAACTTCAAAAATAAATCTCAATTATTACAAAATTCTATAATAAGACATACAATTAATATTAATATACAATCATAAGTCCCTTAAGTTTAACTAAATCCTACTCAGAATCCCCTATAATATTTCAAAAGGCATATTCTTGTTATTTATGTTTATTCTAAAATTTACTATATTTAATTTAAGTGATAAAACACTAAAATGAATTATATAAGTTATTGATCTAAAAAAAAATTCTAGTGTTTTAAATTCTCACTTGAAATCTGAATGAGGCTAAAATAAATTATTAAGATTCGCAACAATTACCAATTATTCTTTGTTATAAGCTTACAATCCAAAGTTACATAAGAGATTCAAAATATGATACTTATTTTTATAAGGATTCCAAAATAATTTTTCCAGCGCATAAATATAGAGAATAAGTATTTATTTAAGGGGTTAAAATATCTAAAGTTATGTGGAGTTCATGATAACATTTTTTTTCCAAATATATAAGTGATCGAAACGAATTACATAAAATTCCACAGATCTAGAATTATTTTTCTAATTACTATTTTGGTTTATCAAAAAGTGCAGTGGTACGTGCATTAAATACTTAATTTACTTTACATTAAAATAAGACTTGATATGTGAGATTTAAGATTAAAGAAGTAAACTCACTTCTTAATAACTCATACTATATAAGTAAAACTAGAAATCTATTTTGTTCTTTATTTATTTGATATTTAGATTTATTACAAAGACAATCTCCGATTATATAAAATTTACATTTTTTGCTTGCATGTCCTACACTCTTCTTCAAACCATTACATCTAGAATATTCAAATATCACACCTTAAAATTATAAGAGAAAATTATACGAATAAAATAAAAATATTATCTTTATTCCAAAATTAACTATTATCACAATCTTCTAGTCTAAACCAAATTCTTCTCATTTAATTGTTTCGGCTTTTTTTTATTTCTTTCTAACTCAAAACAAATGCTTTTGTAAATATATAGATGAAGCATAATGATACTATTAAAAATAGTTTCATTTAATAATACAATTATAATTAAAAATATTTATTATATTCTGACATTTTTATTAAAGATCTTTTTTTAAACTCTTACAATAATTTAATTTTTTTTATTTATGTTTTTATTCCTTATCCTAATTATCATAAATAGAAATAAAAGTAAAGGTTTACCTGAATCACTATATTCTTGAAATGATTTTCAAAAGAACTCAAAACTCCTTTTGTTCTTCTACTTTTTCCTTCTCTCTCTTTTATAATTTTATTAGTAAAATTTAGATAAGAAATTTCTAATTTTTTATATCTTATATATACGTTTAGATGAGAATAATAGATATAAACTCAACTAATTTGTTGGGATCATAAATCTAAAATTGTTATACATAAAATAATATCTTTGATACATATGACAACTCTTTGTTTTATTAGCTGTATTATTATTATTTTTATTCATGTATATTATTTCCTAACATTTTTGTTCACGGTAACAAATAAATCAAAGATTTGATTGGAACAAAACCAATATTATTATTTTATTTTCACAACAAACAAATAATTTTAGTTTTGCTATATTTTAAATATTTCTTTTCCTTATAAAATAACGTGCCATTTATTAAGATCTTGGATGTCTATAAATGCCAATCATAATTCTGTTAACATTTTTTAATCTTTCTTTTGTTCTTTCTTTTATTTTTATTCAAAATCTTTCATATTTTTAAGTTAATCAAGATAACCATCCATACTTTTAAGTTATTATATTTATAATATTTAATATATTTATATTAATATCAAGGTTACTATATTATTTAACATTTTCTAGTTGCTACAGATAATTCATGGAGAGCACATAGTAAAATGATTTCAATAGTTGATAGCACATAGCAAAATGGTTTTAATAGTTGACAAATCTATTTAATTTATCATCATCATCTAAGCCTTTTCCCATCCAAATGGGGTTGAGTTTGAAGCGAAGCTCCGGTAAAGATGTCACAAAGTTTTACGACCGACTGTCAAAACCCTCTCCAAATATGTGCCAAATTCTTAGTTCAGAAAACTATGTCAAGCGAGGGAACTCGTCTATTTAAATGTTATATTTATTTTGCTTTCTATTTTATCCTAAATGAGGAGACTTGCCATAGTGTATGTCACTTCATGAATGCACACTGACTGTGAACAGGGAATCCTTTGTTGCATAATGGATATAGACAAAAAGGGGAAGAAATAAACAAAAAGGAAACGAAACACACTGTCTGAGAGCTGTATCTAAGGGAGGCTGAACCTTTTCCAGAATAGGTGCAGAAAATATAAATGCTCATGAAACAGGATCAGTCCTCAATGGTGAACATAGGGTTAAAGTTCATGCTCCTCGGATATCTAGTTCCTATATTTGACGAGTTGTTGTAAAAAGCACCATTAAATCCGGTTTTAGTTGAAACCGGCTAAGGCTCTTCACTTTTGCATAAAGCTTTAGCATCAAGCTCCTTTGGCACTTTAGAGGCCTGGAGCCTTGATCCAACCTGCTTCATGGGTTTGGTGACCCACTAAGTGCTTTATTTCATGCAACCCGGCCTAGTTAAGGTCCACTTGGTTTCACTTGAAGGGGTATTTACTTTGTCCTACCTTTTTGTCACTGATCTAATGTCTCGATAATAGTCGACTGAATAGTTGACAAATTATTTATTTTGTTGTTTCTCTAACATTTGCATGCTTATATTTTGAACATATCACCTGTTTTGTTATTTACATATGTCAATTTAATCCTTTTACTACCATTAATTTTTCTTTTATAAATTGTAATTGTATAATCGAATCTGAATGTGATCATTGTTTAATCTATAACATTATCTTCTTAGACCTTATGTTGATTACCCATGTCGCAACACACATTCGTTCTCTATTAGGTTGGCTAATGCAGAAGGCATAACCGGATTGGCGGATTCTATGCTTTATGATAACCTTACTTAGAGAGTGTGTGTGTGTGTGTAGAAAAATCCTAGATAATTTCGGAAAAGATAGAAGGGAAAAAACTGTCATTAAGAAGATAAAAGGAATACTAATCTTTATTAAGTGAATATTTGAGTTTGTTTTTTTATGTTGGGTGGGTTTATGTACATCCTATACGCACCGGCTAAATGGCCTATCTTCTTCATACTTTGCATATGACCAATTTTGCAATCATTTGGCCCATAATTCTTTTTTGAAGCAGTTTCTAGAAAAAAAATTAAGCTCAATTAATCAGGCATTTAAACCTTGTTTACAACACCGATGATGACTTATATATTATTATTAATATCTTTAAGATGCTTAGTAAATTTTCTATTATTGCATGCAAACTTTAAGGCTTATACAAATCGTTTAAAACATTATACTAAAAAGATAACAAATCCATCTCTCTTATGTTTATAAAAATTTCTCCTTATCTAAGATTTTTACTAGTAATATCATTTATTTATTAGAGATAGCCTTTCCGTTTTTTGGTGCTAAAGCTCGTCGAAGCATAAGCCTGCCCTCCTGCTTAACTACGCTTTCCATTTTACACGATGCTGATTATATCCAACTTTGCACATAATATTATACAGACTTATATGACCAACATATAGTTTCATATGGTTCCAATAGGTAACAAGATTCGGCATGATTCATCCTTTTAGCATAAAATTAGACAGCTACATCATTCAATCATAGTTTTACATACATACTGATTCTGGGTTTCCCATCAGCATACAACAATAACTTCCCGATTAGATAGGCGCCTTACTGCAAAGTAGAAGTCTATGATTGAAAACCCCAATGCTCGACAGCGGTCTTAGATTTTAGTAGAATGAAACATATTTAGGAAGATGTTGTCTTGCAGTTATACATAAACATATCCGCTTTTAGTCCTTTCTTAATTTGCTTATCCATTTTCTATGTTGTATATGCCACTTACCTCCTTTTAAAAAAATTCAAAATTAAAATCTCTTTAAATCATCATGTTGTGTCTTCATTCATCAACAGAGACACACCGAACACAATATGAAGCAGACAGAAATGAGGTCTAAAAATATGGAATTAATGTCGCATATAACACTGCCACTAATGTATCCAATTGCCACCATAAGAAAGATAATAAGCTCAAAGCGTAAATAAATTGATAGCGGATAGGAATGCAAGTGGTTATAAATGATCCTGCTCTTGGTTCTTTATCAATGTTTTGACGAATATAGATATTCGAAATTCGTCCATTTAAAGTACGATACAGATTTGGATAGTAATAAACTATATGATCCATACAAATAGATATTTGAGAAGACAACAGCAAGTCTATATACCGAAGTCCAAACCTTTAAAGTCAGCTGTATGAAGTTATGAACATTTTCTCCATTCAGCTTTGATAAAAGATCATATTGTTAATTAAGAATGGCAGCTAACCTATCATTTACAGCTTCTAGCAACATGATCGTCTAGGCATACCTCTAACCTTAGTTGCTTCATTAACTGCAGCTTTGTCACTCTTAACCTGCTCATTTATTGGTCTTTGTATCATATGTCTAGACCACCTCGATTTTTTTTAAAGCCACCTCCAAATTCTTACAAGTGCAGTAATTCTTATTTTATCTTTTAGAGTATTGTCATCCAGGACCTATCTTTTATTGGATATGTTTCTTAATTGTTCGACTTTTTGCCCAATTGGAAAATATTACCGTCAATATCTTAAATATTCTAGTATCGCACATTTCTCCATATCCACTTTGGCAATCCTACTGTTCTATGATCCAAAATTCCTACTCAATCAGATTTGAAATCTAATTTGTAACAAGCCAAGTGGTTTGATATACTTTTCTTATTTTGATTTAAGAATGGCTAAAATTGAATAGAACTCATTTCCTTCCATATCAATCCTCGAGTAAAAGCTGAATTCATTTTTATTAAATATATGGTTTTTTTAAAAGTGAAAATCAAATATATGGATATTGAGTTTAATGGACAATACACATTCATATCCATATATTCTCTATAAGAAGACAAATACAACTACGGTAACACTCGTATCCAATCATTTATGTTGATGCTATTTATCTTATTCTTTCTATGAATTTTGCATGTACTATCATTTGGGCCATGTTGTCTATATTTGTTTTCACTGTTACCAAATGGTTTTAGAATCATTAGTAGTATGATTGATGTTGAATACGGGTGCGTGTACAGAATGGATGCACTATAAGATTGCTAATCTTGTTAGAACTTTGAGGCACTATTAACTTGTGGTAGCTTTCCTGTATATCTAGATTATGAAATTTGGTAATTTGCACCATGCAACCACCCCCACCCACCCCCCAAAATAAATAAATAAATAATTAAATTAAAATAAATATATAAAAAAACACACACGCGCACACACATCATGTTTGACACTTCCATATATATTGGTATGATGTTTTATTACCTTGAGGCCTACTTAATATTGTATGTCGGGTCCATGTCAACCGGAAAAAGTCAATATCAGATGGTGGGTGGTGAGATATATCGGAAACATATAGTATATTTCGGTTGTCATAGCGGATGAAAGTTTTATGTCCTAAATATGATCTTGATTCTTGACCTTGATGGATTGCTACTAAGCATACAAGCAGTAATGAATCCAAAAAATAAAATAACAAAATTATTTTAATTCATATCCCCAATCCAAGTCAAAAGTTATGTTGGGAAAAGTGAGATATGTCAGCGAGATATCTGGTCATAATAACGGGTCAACAACTTGTCGGGACATTGATTTTAATTTTTTTTAAAAATATTTGTTTGCATGTTGGTGGTGGGCCAGCATGCAAAAAATAAAACGTTACAAACGGCATATCGGTTTTGTGGACATTTAAAACAATGCTTTATAATATTCCAGTTGTTTGGTTTGCAGATTGCTGGCTGTTTAGTCCAAAGTCCTTTGCTAATCATTAAAAAAAACAAGAAAAATATGTATTGATCGTGTTCGTAAGCATTATATTTAACCAAGGTAATGAGAATTCATTATATCAAAGTTGTTTGTCTTAAGTAGTATCTTCCTTTAAAAAGATTCTTACACAATCAAGCAGTTATTTATATCAAGATTTCAACATTTCCATTTTTTCCATTTTCTTTATTGTTTACTTGCAGTGTGGTTATTTTATGACTAAAAAGGGATAAAGGCCTTGCCATCATATACTGCGTTTTCCTTTCTTGATACAAAACCTTTTAACTAGTATTTAATGCATAAGATGTTATTTATCCTTTTCTAATTTGGTACATGCTCTTTTCCCCAGAAGAATCAACTGTAATCGTCGAAGGTTCGAAAGGACACACATCGAAAAGCTTGACGCTTTCAGAAGCAACCGACACCATTCTCTTCTGCAGCTCAATAATTCACGATATTGCATACAAAGCCGCAACCATAGCTATCGAAAATGAACCAGTAGTCCCTCAAGAGACTCCTCGGCCAATGGTTACTATATTAGGAAATGACCCAAGAAAGTTGCCCAATAATAAGAATACGCCAAAATCCCAAAAATTGAGGAAAAGGAAGTTGGAAGCTCCAACCAAGTCGCCATTGAAAGAATCGGGAACGAACGTGATTATTCAAGAATCCAAAATGCCTTTGAATTCGGAGAATGGTGTTGCGAATAAGGGTTCGGATGGCATGAAGCCCCCGAAGTTGGAGTCAAAGTGCAATTGTGTAGTGATGTAGAAGCATATTTATTTGCTCGCTGTTGTACTTGTATAATTTTTCTTCTTCTCATTTTTCTTAAAGTATAATCCTTTTTGGCTCGGCATCGTGTTTGTATTATTGTTTTGTTTGGTGGAAAAGGTTGCAGTATGGGGTATTCTTTTGTAAATTTTTCTAAAGTATTTACTTATGTATGTTTTTTCAAGTGGTCTTGTGGACCTTTGTAGCTGCTAGCTGTTTTTTTTTCTTTTTGGGTGATTCTAGTTGAAATCATGGTAACTTAATTACTGGAGAATTGTAAAGCCTCAAATCTGGTGATGATACTTAAATTGTGATCATTTAAGATGCTTGTTCTATTGGATAATAAGATTTCATCTCAAATGATCTTTGAATTTCTTTTATGCTTCCATTGAGTTTACTTAATGATTGTTTTTAGGGTTGAGATTACTTGATTATTGTTCTTACGCAACCCAAATTTTTTAACCTTTTATTAGTGCAAATATGATTACTCTGATTGCAAAGAAGTAGAGACAGGTTGATGACAGCTAAAGTCTTGTCAATGTTTTTTTAATGGACCTTTATGAACTATCACTTTGGAAAACAAAATCAAAAACAAAAATATGGATGATGTCATGAAGTGATCTTCGAAACAATTATCTATTGTTTTTATTTTTGATTAGTTTTGTCATCATCAATTTAGACATATCACATGCCTGGTGGAAACCTTAGTCTTGTGTGTGACTTGCTACTGAAAAGGAAACATGCAACTGTGAGAATTTTGTCTATATCAATTAAATCATTGCTGCTAGTTAATTTGCATGATGTGGATAAAAATATTATATCTAATCAATCTATACCTACCAGCGTATTGCAATTAAAGAAAATTTTATGATAATTTTTTTTTAATTTAATTATGTGCAACACGGTTGTCATATAAAAATGTCAAGTGACAATTTAATTACGTGTATTGCACTAGTAAAATAATAATGATTTGACATTTAATCATGTGCATTGCACATAAAACAATGCTGTTTTTTGTTTGATTTCTTTGAGGGGAAAAACCACATTACCATTCAATTTTAAAATTAAACGATCCCTTTCATTTTGCCCTATAATAGTGTAAAAAACACCGTAATAGGCCATCTGGCGCTTGACCAGCTTACCATTCCGTTCGCTGAATCTGACCTTCGTCCAAGAGTTCGGGCTTCTACGCGAGGAATGTGCTTATGGCAACTCTTCCTCTGACTCCGGCTTCAGGCGGCGGTCCGGACGAACCGAAACGTTTCGTCTCGGGTCTTCAGGGTACCCCAACATGGAAAGCGAGTGTCAACTATCGATCGCCACATTCTTTCTGAAACCTTCTCCGACCGACGCCGGCTCTCTTTTATCGTGGAATTAGACCTGCAATTAACGTTGGCTATTTTTACAGGGCTGCAAAGTGAAGTGAGTCTCACGAGTTAAGATGAGTATGGCGCATTCTTCTAAGTGAATTACAAGATTTCAAGTACAATCTCAACGGTACTGCCAATCGTAGACTGGTGATATTTTTTGTTACGAAAAAGGGAGGGGGAAAAGAGGACAAGTGCTTTCAAAATTGACTATTTGTTTCTCTCTTAGAGGTGTTGCAGAAATGTCGGTCGACTCTACGGTTGAAACAGTAGGTGGTGGTGCGTCTTTATGGTTCGGCTTTTGATTCCTCCGTTCAAGACTCACACTCCTTGGCGGAGAAACCACTAACACCTTCCTCGTTGGGGCTCCGCGCACTGCTTTCACGTTCCGCTCGTTCCGGAGACCCGAGCTTCACTCAATTTACTTGCTGGGCAGCCCAATTCCGGACTGAAATAGTCCTTGTGCACCCCGACAGATGCTTTTTCTTCTATTTCTCCTCTCGACCTCGGGCGAAGGACCTCTGAGCGTAACGACGGTTGTTTGAGGCATCAGAAAAATGGTTTGTGATGCTGAAATGTACTCATCAATTCTGTTTCAGTTGGCACTAGACCCCGGTGACTGACTTTCGATCATTATTATATGATGCATTTGACCAGTGTAGACCGCTCACAGTAGTTCTACCCATACAAAAGATCATAAAAGAGGCTCGCTTCACTCATTCAACTCATTAACTCAATCGTTTTTTAATTGGGAAACCAAAGGATATGAATATAGATAGAAAGGGAAAAATGGCCGACTATGTAACATCAATTTGAGATGAGAGACATACACACCTGCATAGCTTGGGGGAAACCTATATTTTCTTAAGTGTGCAGCCCTAAAGTTATAGTCTTGGCTTATTCGAAGGGAAAATAACTTACTTTAAGCTTCTACCACTTGATTTATATTCTATCCTTTTTATTTTTCTATTTTTTTTTTTGCGCACTTTCAAATTAAGGAACATGTACGAAAGTAAAAATAAAAAGAGAATGAGAATTCAACTCTATTTTTCACCACTTTCCAGCTTGTATTAATTTTTGGAGGCAAACAAAAGTGAGAGTAATGTTACTTTTTTTTACCTTTTCATTTTTCAGATAAAAGACATGTCCAGACCATTAAAAGGGCGTTCTCTTGCTCGAGGGCTAGACTATGGCTGACATTGAGGAGATTAGTTCTCTCATAATTGAATATCATATGCATATGATGGATGATGCCAAGTCAATAAAGGATCCACAGAATTATCTTGGGGATATTGTGGTTAGTCAACCTCCTCTTTTAGAAGTTGAACCACCCCCATTTCTTTTAATAAGCTACGAGAATACCAATATTCCACTGATTGCTGATCATTCACATTCTCGTTTTGATTCATCACCACCTCCTGTATATTCACCTCCACACCTTCCATACCACCACTTCTATCTTCCCCAATTCTTTTTGGATCGCTACAACTTATTCTTCCACCAACCGATACTCTTTACTGATACATTTTTCAACTGGTTGGTGTTGACGTTTAGGTTATGCAAAGTTTGGCAGTAAAGTCTAACATAGTTTAAATGAAGTTTGGGGGAGGGCCTTTCTGTATATATTTTTGTTTTTCTTAACATTAAAAAATAAAAAAAAATTATAAATAAATAAACAGGGGAGTGCCGACATTTTGACCCTCTTGGTTTAGAATGACAGTGAGGACACTGTCAAGTTCAAGTTTGGGGGTATGCTCGGTACGTCTTCTTCCTTCGCATTCATTTGTACATATTTTTTTGCATTTGCATACTTATTTGAAAACCCATAAAAAATTGAAAAATTTCAAAAATTATAAAAATTAATGTATTCAATTTTGGCTAATTGACTTGAGTTTGACAGATAGGTTAACTGGCTAGGAACAACTAGATCTTAGACTTAGTAAATTAAAAACTCTAAAGATAACCTTCCTTAAAGTTTAATGGTAGAAAGTATATGGCTTTGTAGTTTATTTAGAAATAAGCAAATTTGATTAGTCCAAAAAAAAAATATGTTAACCGTAATCAGAAACGGCGTCGCTTTGCAGCTAGCCGGTGAATACGGGTCGATCCATATAGATGTGTAATTTTCTTAATGTGTTTTTACGAGTTGATTCCAAATGTTGTTTGGATTGATTTATTAAATCTAAAAAAACTAGATCTATCAATAAACTAAATTAATCTAAATTAAAGTCTTGCTAGGGTTAGGCTTAGGGGAAGTTGGGAGATTAAAGCTTTCCTCACCGCTTTCAATGCCTTATTTTAGATCTATTAGATATTATGGTAATTATCAATAAAGTGGATTAGAATCTTTTGGGAAGATATTTCTTCCTCTAGATTCTTGTCCTTCCTTTATCGATCCTTACCCTAACCTCCATGGAAAACGCGCGCAACCGGTTCTTTTTACTACGGCGTCACCATTACCTCGATGGATAAGGTGCCGTAGGGAGCGGTGTGTGCGTGCATGCATGGAGTTCTAATTCTTAGGTGTGAATGGTATGAAAGGGATGAGAGATCTCATCTCTCAAACCTTTCCCTAAGGCTAACCCTAACAACCGAGGAGATTACTCGCTCATTAGGGGATTAAAAGACATTCTAAATTAAAAAAGAATTAAAGCGAAGAAATAAAATTAACTTACTAATTTTTATTGATGGCTCCCTCCAAACAATAATGTAGAACAGATCTGAATTTGTGAAATGAAAAGAGGCATAGCCTCATACAGAATTTAGAGTTCCTATTTATAGAGGATAGGAAACCCTAGGGTTACATTGACTCGCACATCTGCTATTACAAAAATACCCCTAAGAAAAGACCTAGTCAACGATACGCGCACCGTCACAATTTTCCACACCGACACGGGCTCTAAAAGGCTGCGGTTCCGCGGCCAAAGACATGCTTTGGCCGCGGTTCTGCGGCCAAAGAGTGGTCTTGGACTCAGAGCTTTTGGGTGCTGATTCTTGGCCTTTTTTTCTTCCTGTATCTTTAGTACTTTTCTCAAATGGGCTTCTAGGTTGGTTCCAGATCTTCAGCGAACAATTTGCAATGGATTTTTAACCGTTCGCTTTGAGTCGATGTCTTGAATCTTGCTTTGTGAATTGTTCCTTATGTAGGCTTGATCAAGATTCTCTGTTTGTTGGTTAAAGTCCACATTTTCATCGTCTTTACATCGTTTTCATTGTTTCCTGTCCAAGAACCTGTAACCTGTAACATGTAGCAGACATGGGTCAAAAGCACCTGTTT
Organism: Agapanthus africanus; assembly: GCA_030015575.1. Taxonomy (NCBI): domain Eukaryota; kingdom Viridiplantae; phylum Streptophyta; class Magnoliopsida; order Asparagales; family Amaryllidaceae; genus Agapanthus; species Agapanthus africanus. The sequence continues at coordinate 355,645,524 of JASDDO010000019.1, forward strand.
TTATTCTTAAATGCATAAGAATGGGGAATACAAAGTGCAATATTATGTTATGAACAAATACCCCCAAACTTATCTTTTGCTCGTCCTCGAGCAAACTTATTTTTTTTATTCTCAATAAAAATCTAACCTAGCCGCACTTTCGCAGGAAACGCGATTGCACTGAGCTCGTGCAACAAGCCGTTAAACCTCTAGGTGTCGCTAGTAGGAGGAGTGTTGTCTCCTGAGGGTTTTCAGCGGATTACACCCACAAAATCCTATCAACTCGGCCCATTGACTTTTGTTCTCTAATTAGGTTTTCTAACAAGGAATTCTATGATCTTTTGACTCGCAAATTGTCCACCCATATTCTTCATACTTCCTCATTATTTAACTTAAAATTATATATGTTATGTAGACCTGCTTAGCTTTCGGCATCTCTTAAGTTTTCCTTCTAAAGTTCCATCTCCACTTAGGAATTTCTATCACCTCTACTAAAGATACAAGTTCTATTCTTCATCCCTTTTTCTCATCTAAACTCCAATTACATACCCCTACGTGTGTGTATAGATCACCCCTACACTTGGAAATTCAAATCAAGCAATCATACTTTCGTCCATTGTCCAAAGCACTTATTAATTAGTGAATTTTTTAAATGAAATTCGCTTACACATCCTTCATGCGACCGTTAATATTTCTTGAGGTACCAACAACCGATTACAAGATGCGTTAGCACTTTAAAGCGTACTTCCTAGTTTTGCAACACCCAAGGCTTTAGCAGTGACTCCCAAACCAGTTGGTCTAAGGCACTAGGTGATGAAGCACCCTCGCTAAATATTTTTCTATTTTTGCAGCCTTAAGTAATCACAAAAACCAGTGTCCATTTTTTTATTCTTTATTCACACTTGTATTTTTTTTAAAATTTTTTTTTCTTCGTACTAAGGACTTTAGACAAGAGCATTTCAAGGTCTCTTCTACTATTCCAAGTTTCAAGGTGCGTGATTGTGCAAATTGTAGGGTATACATTTTCAGAATCTAGACTTAAGCTAGGAACTATTTTTCAAACTTATACTCTAATAAGAACATCAATACTCTTCCCTCATTTTGACTTAGCCCAAGAAGTGAACCTAAAATTTGCCTATTTCTAAATAAACTACAAGGCATATACTTTCTACCGTTAAACTTTAAGGAAGATTATTCTTAGGGTTTTTAATTCACTAAGTCTAAGATCTAGTTGCTCCTGGCTAGTTAACCTATTTGTCAAATTCAAGTCAATTAGCCAAAATTGAATACAATAATTTTTATAATTTTTCAAATTTTTTCAAATTTTTATGGGTTTTCAAATAAGTATGCAAATGCAAAAATATGTCTGATGCAAAAATATGTACAAATGAATGCGAAGGAAGAAGACGTACCGAGCATACCCCCAAACTTGAACTTGACAGTGTCCTCACTGTCATGCTAAACCAAGAGGGTCAAAATACCGGTACTTCCCTGTTTATTTATTTATAATTTTTTATTGTTAAGAAAAACAAAAATATATACAGAAAGGCCCCCCCAAACTTCATTTAAACAATGTTAGACATTACTGCCAAACTTTGCATAAACCAAACGTCAACACCAACCAATTGAAAAATTTATCAGTAAAGAGTATTGGTTGGTGGAAGAATAAGTTGTAGCGATCCAAAAAGAATTGGGAAAGATAGAAGTGGTGGTATGGAAGGTGTGGAGGTGAATAGACAGGAGGTGGTGATGAATCAAAACGAGAATGTGAATGATCAGCCATCAGTGGAATATTGGCATTCTCGTAGCTTATTAAAAGAAATAGGGATGGTTCAACTTCTAAAGGAGGAGGTTGACTAACCACAATATCCCCAAGATATTTCTGTGGATCCTTTATTGACTTGGCATCATCCATCATATGCATATGATATTCAATTATGAGAGAACTAATCTCCTCAATGTCCGCCATAGTCCAACCGAAAGTTTGCCGCTTATCTTGTAAGACCATAAAAAGGGCGTTCTCTTGCTCAAGGGCTAGAGAAGCCGATATGATAACGGGAAAGGTCTCATTCTCACCTATGTAAGCATATTTAAGGTGAGATGGCAAGGGCGTGAGTTCGAGTTTCGGAGGTGAAACAATCATAGGGAAATCTACCTCGAACTCAAAGGACTCCATCACAGGTTCGAAATCACTGCAAACAACTGATTTGGATGGTTCAACTAATTCATCCAAAAATTCAAAAGACTCATATTCGGGCTGTGAGTCGTCATCATCCGAAAAAGTGAAACATTCATAATCAATATCGGTTGTGTTAACTGTGGTAGGCTCGAGGAGGGACGCACTAGTGGCGTCAAAACTGTTCTCATCAAACAAAAATCTTTCAAGCTCGCAGTCCTCCTGCGTGATTTCGTGAATAGAGCAAACTTCTCTTGTACTAGTTTTAGGCACGGGGGACAGACTTCCTAACTTATAAATATTGAACTCACTAGACGCCTTCCCGAAGGATAGAGTCATGGAGCTATTGCGACAGTTTATTACAGCATTGGAAGTGGCCAAAAATGGTCGACCGAGAATCACCGGAATTTGGTTCCGTGAGTTAGCAACAGGTTGTGTATCCATAACAATAAAATCAACGGGGAATATGAACTCCCCAACTTTGATCAACACATCCTCTAGCTCACCCCTTAGATGGGTGATTGATCGATCAGCCATTTGGAGAGTACTACGAGTGGGTTTCAACTCTCCAACCCCTAATTGTTCATACACGGAGTAGGGAAGCAGGTTAACACTAGACCCAAGATCTAAAAGTGCTCGATTAATTTTCTTATCCTCAATTGTGATTGAAATCGTAGGACAGCCGGGGTCCTTTCGTTTTTGGGGTAAGGGTTGAGGGTGATTAATAGCATTGCTCACCGTACTAGCCACTAGCACTTTCTTGAGTATTTGAGATGACTTTCTCTTCGAGGTGAATAAGCCCTTTAAGATTTTCGCGTATGAAGGGACTTGTTGGATTGCATCCAAGAGAGGTATATTTATGGTAACCTGCTTAAATAACTCCACAATCTTCTCCATTTGTGCAGTTGGTTTATTGGGACTCAACCTGTTTGGAAATGGAGCATTTTGAAAATTTGTTGAGTCAAATGTCTGTGGAGTAGAATGTGGAGTAGGAAGAAGAAGAGTCTTTTGAAGAATGGAGAATATGCTCTAGCGGAGGAGATGAGGGTGAAAAAGAAAGAGGAGAAGAAGGAGAAGATGACGATGGAGAAGAAGAAGAAGAAGAACCACCGGCGGGGATGTCATCACTCATACCCACATTATTCTGCAACACTCTTCCGGATCTCAACGTGGTCACCGTATTTACATTGTGATTATGATATGTGTTTTCTGTGTGACCGGGATTTGGCAATGGTTGAGATGGAAGCTTTTCCTTTTCTCTCTCGCTCAACGCAGCAGTTAATTGTGCAATTTGTGCCTCAATAGATTTGATACTTTGATCGTGTGAAGCATTGTTATGCATCAAAGACTGAACATAATTTTCAAATCTTGCTGCGGATTCTGTAGATTGCTTGAGAAATGCATCTAGACTTTTTTCTAGCGAGATAACATTATCATCATTTGGTTGAACCAAATTGTTCGTTTGATTTGTATAAGGTTGTTGTTGAAAATGTTGCTGGTTTTGAGTTTGTTGGGGTGCTTGTTGTTGTTGTTGTGGAGGAGGAGGTCTTTGAAAATTGTTATTTCCTTGGAATTGTTGATTTTGGTTCCAAGCGAAATTTGGGTGGCTCCTCCAACCCGGATTGTAGGTCGAAGAGTAAGGATCATTTCTTTGTCGTTGCTGAAAGGCAGCATTGACTTGATCTTGTCCTTGAATAGGTGGATTGTAAGGACACTCTTCGGTAAGGTGTGATGGATCCGAACAATAAGCACAAACAGTTCGTGGGGGTAAAGCAGGGGCAGGAGAAGACGATGAGATTTTGGTCTCAATGGCTTCTAGCTTTTTCATAAGTGCGGCCATCTCGGCCTTCATAGTAATCGACATATCTACTTGATGTATGCCTGCCCTAGATTGACCAATAGAAGAAGATGAGGTGGTCTTGGTGTTCTCCCACTGAATTGTTTGTTCACTAAGATCCTCGAGAAACTGCCATGCTTCCTCACTAGATTTGGTTAGAAAGTGATCTTGACAAATAGTTTCTAGCAACTGCTTCGTTGCCGGGTTCAATCTCTCGTATAATGTTTGGCAAAGTTGCCAACTTTCGATCCCATGATGAGGGCATTGAACAAGTAGGTCTTTGAATCTTTCAAAACACTTCCAAAATGGTTCGGAAGGAAGCTGTGAGAATTGTATTATTTCATTTCGAATTCTCGCGGTCTTGTGATGAGGATAAAACTTTTTAAGAAAAGTTTTAACAAACTCGTCCCAATTTCTAATTGAATGTGATGCTGTGCTGTATAGCCACTTCTCGGCTAAGTCACATAAGGTGAAAGGAATGACCCTTAGCCTTATAGCGTCATCACTTAATTGGGTAGTTTTCATCATGGCGCAAACGTTTTGGAATTTATTGATAAAGATATATGCATCTTCGGATTCCAAACCATGAAATTTTGGTAGCATATTGATGAAATGTGGTTTTATTTCAAAATTGTCCCCATTTGCCGGGTGGGGGTGAAAGACAGGTAGGTAAAGAAGTGCGGACGGGGTAGAAGAGATCCTGGAGCGCGATTCGTTGGGGCGCTACAACAGGCGGAAGATTCGGGTTATTCGCACCTAACGGAGGTGGAATCATTTCCGTCGGTAAGGTATTGTTGGGGTTGTGTCCCGACATACCTTCGAAAGAAGAATTTGAAGGTGGAGGTAAGGAAATGGAGGGAATTTCGACTTCGGTGTCGAAAGGTTCGTCAGTCGGTACAAACGAAACACGGACTAATCGGGCGTTAGTATCCCTAGTCCAAAGTGACATACACTAAAAGGGATAGTGTAGTCAGAAAAAAGAAAAAACAGAATGTGGAGGTAAGATAACGTCAATGAGAAGAAGTGGTGTAAACGAGGTGCAAGTTTTCTTAGCGACAAGTTGCAAGTTTTGAAAAGATTTTTTTTTTTTTTTTTTATGTGAGAATGTTTGCAAAAGAGGTTTTTGAAAAGAGACTCATGACACAATTGCTATCAACCACACATGCACAATCAGGCCTAGATCAATAAACAAGTGACTTTTGACCAAATTTTCTAAAAAAATTTCTTTATACAGCAGTTGACCAAATTTTCTGGGCTGGTTCTTTATACATTGGGCTTTATATTTCCATAGTTCTTTTCTCCCTTTGGCTTTTGGTCTTCTCCAGATCTTCAGTGAAACTTGTAGTGGTCTTTTAACTGTTTCCTTTGACATTTCGGACCATGCATTGCCTTGTACACTTGTGAATTGTTCTCTGTCTAGGCTTGACTAGGGTCCTTCTACTTGTTGGTCAAAAGTCCCTCTTTTTATATCATCTTTTGTCTGTTTCACCGTTTTCGCTCCAAGAACCTATATCCTGTAACATACAGCAGACATGCGTCAAAAGCACCTGTTTATTTATAAAACGAATAAGAATTGGGGAATATAAACTGCAATATTATGATATGAACAAATACCCCCAAACTTATGTTTTGCTCGTCCTCGAGCAAACTTATTTTTATTCTCTACAAAAACCTAACCGCATTTTCGCAGGGAAACGCGATTGCACTGAGCACGTGCAACAAGCCGTTAAACCTCTAGGTGTCCCTAGTAGGAGGAGTGTTGTCTTCTGAGGGTTTTTAGCGGATACTACCCACAAAATCCTATCAATTTGGCCCATTAACTTTTGTTCTCCAATTAGGTTTTCTAACAAGGAATTCTATTATCATCGACCCGCAAATTATCCACCCATATTCTTCACACTTCCTCATTATTTAACTTAAGATTATATATGTTATGTAGACTTACCTAGCTTTCGGCATTTCTTAAGTTTTCCTTCTAGGGTTTCATCTCCACTTAGGAATTTTTATCAACCCTATTAAAGATACAAGTTCTATTCTTCATTCCTTTCTCTCATCTAAATCCCAATCACATACCCCCCACGTGTGTGTATAAATCAGCCCTATACTTGGAAATTCAAATCAAGCAATCATACTTTTGTCCGTTATCCAAAGTACTTATTAGTAGGTGAATTTAAATGAATTTTGCTTACACATCCTTCATGCGATCGTTAATACTTCTTGAGGTATCAATAACCGATTACAAGATATGTTTGCACTTTTAAAGCGTAATTCCTAGTCTTGCAACACCCAAGGCTTTTAGCAGTGACTCCCAAACCAGTTGGTCTAAGGCACTAGGTGATGAAGCACCCTCGCTAAATATTTTTCTATTTTTGCAGCCTTAAGTAATCATAAAAACCAGTGTCCATTTTTTTTTCTTTCTTTATTCACTTTCTTTTTCATTTTCATCGTACTAAGGACTTTAGACAAGAGCATTTCAAGGTCTCCTCTACTATTCCAAGTTTCAAGGTGCGTGATTGTGCAATTTGTAGGGTATACGTTTTCAGAATCTAGACTTAAACTAGGAACTATTTTTCAAACTTATACTCTAATAAGAACATCAATATTCTTCCCTCATTTTGACTTAGCCCAAGAAGTGAACCCAAAATTTGCCTATTTCTAAATAAACTACAAAGACATATACTTTCTACCGTTAAACTTTAAGGAAGGTTATTTTTAGGGTTTTTAATTTACTAAGTCTAAGATCTAGTTGTGCGTCGGTGCGGGGGTTTGGATTTTACGTGGGCATATCTGTAAAAGCACATGCGCGAGAATCTGTAACCCTAGTTTTTCCTGTTTATCGCAAAAGTGAAACAAGATTAATTTTATATTATTATTAATAAATGGTTAAAATATAATTAACACTATACTAGCTGTTAAAAGTAGAATCATGTGCACTTACTTTTGTAAGGCAGAGGAAGCTCTTGTGTGCAACATTATTGACATCCATTTTGCTACATTACTAAATAAAAGCATACACATACAATTGAAATGGGCAATTACAAATGCTTCATATATGCTTCTACTTAGGTTCACTAGAAAGTTATATAATTTTCCATACAAAATATTGCCAATATAAGCTTCAAATTATGTGATTTTTTATAATGAAGCTCAAAATGTATGCTTATGGGTTGCTTGTTTAATAATTTGCAAGAAAAGGATGGAAATACACCCGAGTTAATTGGTTATATAACCGTTCTAATTTCTTGTTAGCAAGGCTAAATTTGACATACTCCACACACCAGCAAGGATTTTCTCCTTGAATTGATGCAGAGCCTGAAGCTTAGAAATCAGCAAGATAAGAGATAAAAGAAATCATAATACAACCAAGCATTTATGAGGGTTTTCCTAATTAATAGGCGAAGAAACATGTGACATCTAACATAGATCAGTGCCCTAATTGTCTTTCAATACAACTAAACAGCCCCTTAACATAACATTTATTGTTGATTGAAGCTAGGTGGCTAATCCACTATTTATTTCGAAAGGCATAACCTTTGTTGTATGCGGTTAAAAGCTTTAAATACGCCAACATGACCCACATATTGTGAATATTGAAAATAATATTAACATCACTGTTGAACATGTTTGCGGTTCTTACTAAATTTTTTCTTAGAATATAGATGGGTTAGATTAATCCCTATAGTTTCCTCCAACCATCCTTGAACTCATGACATGTAGCTAGATCTTGCTCCTTTGTAAATCTATTTACAATTTTCTTTGGTTGTGTTAACCAAACAAATAGGAAACCTTGATTACTTTTGGATGAAGACAAAAATTAGATCACGAGATGACAGTTTGATCTCTATAGGAATGTGATGTCTTAATTAATTTGCTCTCCGCTTGCTTCCAACCATCACTATCCAAAACATATCACCCCTTGGACTTTAGGGTGCTCGTATTTTCTAGATAACACTTTGATCCCCTCATTTAGCATGTTTTGTGATTACTAAGCCTTTTAACCAAGAGTGGTATTTCCTAAGGCGTTGTTTGTTTCCAAGATTTGGGTCTTAAGTTGGAAGCGAAGAGGGACAATTACTGCTGGTGTTGTGTTGAGTTTGAAATCAGTTCTTTTGTTTCACTGGCTTTGGGTATTGGATTGGGAAGTCAATTACATTAGCGCACACCAGCTTTTGCCGAGAGTTGTGACCAATTTTTTCGGCCCTGACTGAGTCATGACCCCTGTCATCTCACAGCCGAAGGTTACACTAATACAAAGAAGGGATGCCGCTGCCGACAGTCAAATCCGTGGGACAGTTTTATTTGCCTCCTACGGTTTAAACCGTAGAGGAATCAACGGCCCCTACGGTGGCAGTGATATGTAAAAAAAATACAAAATTCGTAAACGCCCTTATGGTACAGCAAATGAAACCCCTACGGTGGGCAACGTAGGGGCAAAACAACTGTATTAAGAAAAAGAAGAACAAGAAAACTTCTCTCCCACGCCCACTATTCATTCCCCTCCCCCAAAAACCCTATCTCATTCCCCATGCGTCCCCTCTCTCGACCAAAAAAAATTCGTCCTAACCGCCGCCGTCGAGATCGTAGCCGCTACCGCTTGAGAACCTCGCCGCCGTCGGGATCATCATCACCGTCAAGCTCCTTGTTTTCCTCCTTCTCGATTGTCGCCGCACGCCCTACTTGTCAACATCAATCGTCACCGATCACCGCCACCCTCCTCGTCAACATCGAGCTCCTCCCCACCCTCCATCTCAACCGGTTAGTTAATTTATTCAAATTAAATTTTAATTTTCCTAAATTTAATTTGTATGGTCAAGGGCTTTAATTTGGGGGTTGTTTGGAGCTGTGGTGGGCGGCGGCGGCTATGGTGGTGGAGAAAGGGGGCGGGGAAGGTCGACGGGGACAGGGTAGGTCGAGTGAGGGGCCGGAAAAAGTAATTTTAGATGAGATTGATGGTGGTGGTGAGGGGAAGAAGAAGAAGATTGGTGTTGGTGGGTTAGGGTTTGGTTTGGTTAGGGTTATTGGGTTAACGGGTAGGGGTAGGTTCAAGGTTAAACTTATTATTAGGATGGTTTAGTGAAAAGCAACAATAGTTTAGGCTATTTTAGTGAAAAAAACCTAAAGCAACTAAAGGTGGTTTAGTTAAATACCAAGAATAGCTAAGGATGTTTTAGTGTAATTTTAAAAATTGAAGAAATATGCTGCTTAGGAAAAAATTTAAGACAGTTTAGTGAGCTAAGGATAGTTCAATGAAGAATTTTAACGTATTTTATAGCAATTCAAGTGTGTTTGTGTGTGAGAGAGATATTGACGATGATCTCACAGATCAAACGAGGTCAAAGCTTAATTCATCATGATCATTTTCCTCTGTATTGAACTCTTGTCAAACTGATCTTAACCCTAACCCTAAATTTTCATCTCCTATTTCATTACTTTATTTCATTATCGGAACTAAATTTAAAATTAAGAAAACCCTAAACGGTAAAACTATAAAATTAATGTTGGGGTTCCTAGCGCCCTGGCCATCTACCGTGGCCGATTGCGGAACAAAAAATTTTGGCGTTTAAAGAACTTGGCGCTAGAAACAACTATCTAGAATCGAATCCAAACATAAAACTAGTAATCTAAAAGAGTCTAACTACTGTGATAGAGTGTTATACTGAACGAACTATGTCCTTCGGTCTTCCACCATCTCCCTTAGCTCCTTGAGGTCCTTTGGATCGAGCTTGGCCACCGGTCTTCCTCCGTCGAAAATGATCCACCCAAGAGATGTAGCTCATGGCTCTACCTCCACATAAAATATCAAGTGAAGCAACTAAGGATTTTAGATGGCTAGTCTAGAATGTCTATGATATAGTGGAGTGTTCTAAGTGTATCTCTACCCCACCTCCTCCCTTGATTCTCAACACATGAGAGAGTAGAGAGGAAGTTGAAGATGAAGGTAGAAGAACTTAAGAAATCTGGAGAGGGAGTGAAGCTAATGGTGAGGAGAATGTTAACTCAAAATGAACCATGCAACCATTGCATCAGCTAAGAAAAAAAGAAATGAAGCATTGTTTTATAAAACACATTTTTCCATTTTAATATTCAACCCATGCTTGAATAGTTTGCACAAATGAATTAATAATTCATTTGTGCACACTATGCGAGCATGGTTCTCACCATACCCCCCTCTTTCAATTATCCATCTCATTATTCATTTAAAATAAATTGTCAAATCCAAAATGACCTGTGTCCACCTTCTAGAATATTATCCGTATAAATACGGATTACTATCTACTGTATATGCATACATGTATTCGTACCGAAATACGAATACCCGAAGAGATAGAATAACACAAAGAACATAATACTAGAATATACATATTGAAATACATATACGCAAATTATTAAATCAATAACTGATTTAATAATCCGGCTCAAACCCGAGCCGGCTAGTATTATCAACTGTCCGATCGAAAGTCCTGGTACATAGTACAATCGATCGATCGGAACCCTGCACGTATGCAATACGGATACTACATCGTTTCATCAGAACCAGGGAAACTCTCTGTGTGGGACTCTAAAAACTCGTCAATACGCTGGCAGTGGGTTTAACCACAAGCACGTCAGCGGCACTAGCTGTACGTAACGGCTATCCAGGTATTGAGCGAAAGGAAGACCGACGAGCAAACTCATCCGAACCCCTACTGAGCCTGTCCGTGACAATATCTGTACGGTCCGGTCCGTTCGTCTAAGAGTATCGCATATCGGGTCTAGGGGGTGGATAAAGTCAGACCCCTAATAACGCGATATTTCGTATCGATATGAAGCCCATCACCAACTGAGAAATTATTGATCCTAATCAGTAATTCTCGACTACCTTGGTCAAGGATTTCTGGTGATAGCCACCCGTGCACCGCGCGACATCAACCCCCAATACCGGGAGAGACGAATCCCCAACGATCCGCTCACTGCCTCCATGTGGCTTGGGACTGTACGCAACTAAAACCTGTATGCACGACTCCTTTGAGCCATGGTAGGATAGTAATCAAAGCACAGTGGGAACTCACACGAGATAAATGACGATCTCAGGTTGACAGACTAACCTGTACCCATGTCATCTGGGAATTGCTATCTGACAATAGGTATAATACCAACTAGTATGTTCCCGGCGAGTCCGTCCAGTGTACTCATAACCCAATGAGCATCTGTATACTATCTTAGGTGACTAACTGACACCAATGGCTTGTGAGACCAGTCACCGCCCCTCGTCGGGGTCTAGATAAATATACACTAGTCTACTCTGGAGTATCGATACCCAGTCTCGATACTCCCTCGACTAGGGTCATTTAAGGATGTGCTTATAGACCACCCAGCTCCCACGTATATGATCGTTATTATAATGCTGGTAGTCAAGCAAGAATCCTATGAGCTCTATCAATATGTAATAGTGATCTGTAATACCACATAATACATGTACATGATGATAAAGACAAACCAGATAGCATATTATCATTTTGAGTAAGACTGTTCTATCCGTATAGGTCCTCGCTCAATCATCATAATCGTGTGCCTGCAATTGCAATAATTGACTTAAGAGCACTATAGCCAACAATCTTCCACTTGCACTTAAGGCTAATTATTACGGTGTCGCATACTCACAGCCCGTATGATACCGAACACCCAACTTCTCTACTAGTCAGTCTCGCAAAGCCCGTTTGCAAAAATATTGCGTTCGAGAAATAGCCTCAGTGAGTGAATACACTCCAAAGTTTCTATCTTTATCTCTCTATATCTCAACTTCCCGGAGAAAAACTATCTCCCGAAATTAGCGATACCTGTCTTAGAATTTGTCTGGATATCTGATGGGACCCAGTTCACAAATGAACTCCAATTCCAACAAACTTCTTAGACCGTATCATTCACTGAATTTAATCAGTATCCTGCGCCATGGCTTCCTCAGTATCCGCTTGGACCACCTGTCCAACATACTGCCCTTCAAAAGAGGGAAAACTATAACTCTGACAGCCACTCTATCATCCAGGTCACCTTGGAAGCATAAAATGATAACCGTCTCCCGAAGGAAGCTGCCGTTACCATATACCAAGAACATCCACTTATGTTCATAACTGCTTCCCAACGTTTCTCCAGGATTGGATTTATATATATTTATTACAGCCAGTGCAAAAACAATATCTGGTGTGGTACTTGACATCTCATGATTGATTCAATTGCCTAAGCAAGTGACATGCCAATCATATAAATCCCTCTCCTCATCGGTTTAGAAGATATCTCTTTAGAGAGGGTGACTCCATCACCTGCGGGTACACCACCACCCAAATTGGGACACTTCCCAACTTTAGATCTAAAACCACAGATCTAGTGACTAGAATCCCTGATATTTTATTCAGATCCTATATGGAGAAAATACCTTGTGACAACCACAGTATAACCGATCGTAGTATAGGAATATCATTTCCTATAAAGAGCATGTCATCCAAAAACCAGGACATCACTCCCTACTACCTTCTTACCAGGTCCGTCTATTGTTCTGAAGAAGTCAAACTCTATGACTGTCACATCAAAACTAGACGATCTGTCTCCGCTATACCTGATTTATTCTATAAATAGACATAAGCTACTTGCCTACTACACTTCTGCTGCTTCCACTGATTACAACAACCCTCTGGCGGAGTCATATACACGTGCACTTCTAAAGCTAATTTAGAACGACATTATACTTATCCTCCTGCCAGATCTCATAGTCTAGAACAGCAGTGGCAAGTTTGGGTAATCAAAAACCTCCATGTCATCGTCTTTGAGAAGATCGAAATACCTTTCGGATGCCTGAGGTTACCCACCAAATCTGCGGAGTGGCTAATGGAATGTTGAATCCAATTGAATTTTTAGGTTCTATTAAATTTTCAGTAATCGTTTGTGGTTCTGTAATAACTTCCAGTTCTACTATACTCCCACTAATGTTTTCTGAAAAGAATTCATTTTACTAAAACTATGGCGAGTCAAGAACAATATAACTATTGATCTTCCAGATGGTAGAATGTTAACCCTCGTCAAAGTCCGGGATAACCCATAAACTGCCATTATTGAAACGTGTCTAGAGTTTATCTAGATTTTGATTTTAGCATAAGCCGGACAACTCCATATACCTTAATATCGTTAAGATATGAATCCATTCTATATATCCAATATAGAAACAAAGACACTAATTTAATTAAAACCAGATTCAAAATACATGCAGCCGTTTCCAGTGCATATCAACTAAATGAAAGGAGGCCAAGCAGTATTACACATCAAGAAATGTACCCATGTATGAGTAACCTGAAAAAGAAGCAAGTTCTCAAACCTATTACTTACAACGGAATACCAAACACAAGTATCTAAATCTTCGACCACCTTGAAGAATCCTGATACTTGCAACATCTGGTTCTCTACTTTATTTTTATACCTATATTTTCTTAAAATCTGGACCTTGTATTTCAACGAAATACTTGTCTAAAACTAGAGAAGTCATTAATAAACAGAATATAGTACGTGTACCAACCCCTTTGTCCTAACTGACACCGGACAACATACAATATTCTGTATAAGTCCACCGAGTTTAATAACTCAAAACATTATGCGTCGTAGGTTGAAAACTGTGCTATGCTTAAGAAGAATTACACCACTGTTGAATGCTCCTTACCTAACCATCAACTGATATAGGTAAATGTCATATACATAATTTCAAAATGTTATATCTCACTTTATAAAATAAATGTACAGATATATCAGTTTGAAATTGGTGCATAACAACGGATATTCAAAACCAAATATTTGCCGTCAGGCAAAACCCAGGTGATTTCTTCAAATATCACCAATTACAAAGAATTCCGATATATAGAGGATCTAATCACCCAATTCCCAATATCTTACTCCCACTCAGCATCCGTAACGCCGTACAGATGTGAGAATCAAGTCTGGTAAATACATACCCTGGAATTAGAATCTAATTAGGAAAACAGTTTTCAATTAACACCGTAAGGTAAGACTGAAATATAAAAATGTTTCGAAGGGGTAGTTGGGTATTCCTAGTAATGCCTCTTCCACTATCTTGATTCATAACAGTAACCGTATACTTCCTGGCCCTTACTCTAATCCTTTTATATGTCTTTACTTATTACCTTCTGTACACGACACTTAGGCTAATTGGTTTTCTTTCTTCCCTATCTTTCGGCACCTGCCTATGGTTTGAAAGAAGACTATTCAATAAGCGCAATAGGTGTATTCTCCTAATACCAGGAGCCCTCGCAACCTGAGAGAAGTTAAAGAGAAAAGACAGCTGAATAATTCTTATTCTATTTCTCCTGAAGCGGAAACCATTCTCGAACTGGAACAAGTTCCTTCAATTTCGTATGTAACCATACAATGGCATATCCAATCAATATGGATCTTCATAGTGATACAGAGTGTTCTGGAGAAAAGCAAAGGTGAAGTAGGAGTGGCAAAGGTATACGCGGTTTCGTCATGAATGATAGTAGTCGCAATTTCCGTTGCCCTTACCCTAATCCCTTTCTATGTCTTTACTTATTACCTTCTGTACACCACACTCAGGCTAATTGGTTTTCTTTCTTCCTTACCCTTTGGCACCAGCCCAAGGTTTGGAAGAAGGCTATCTAATAAGCGTAATATGTGTACTCTCCTAACATTAGGAGCTCTTGCAACCTGAGAGAAGGTAAAGAGAAAAGACAACCGAATAATCCTATTCAATTTATCCAGAATCAGAATCCATCCTCAAACTAAAACAAGTTTCTTGAGTTCGTATGTAACTATACGATGGAATATCTAAGAAATGTGGATCTTCGTAGTGATATGAAGTTTTATGGAAAAATGCAAGGGGGGTGTAGGAGTGGCAATGATATATGCGACTAAATGACAATCCAATAGCCAAAGTGTTTTAAGAAGGTCCATGTCACGCCCCGCTTTCCAATATACGGGTAGAAGACGCGACGATGCAGCTACGTATTTACTCTGAAGTAAACACGCTAAGCGTATCTAAGCAATATAAAATGTAATGTACATAAGAGACAGGATGTAAATGAACAACAACTTTATTTATTAACATTCTTTTTACAATACATCTGAAAAGTAAATACATGGAATGGAAAGCAATGCCTAAACAGTGGCATAACAGAAATGGAAAATACAGAATGTAAATGTGTACAAGGAATCTAAAGCTCTGGGTCGAAAGTTAGCTGGTCCAAATCCTCGCTGGTGGGCTCGATCTCAGTGAGTCCACGACATTCCAAAAAAAAGAAAGGGAATATCGTCAGCGAACAAATCGCTCGGTAAGTCCCAAAGAGGAGAGAGAAATAGAATAGACAAAGAGAGAGTATAACTATTATAATGTTGTTTGTTATGTTAACGTAGTTGTTTGTAGTTTGGTACAGAAGAGGCCGGTGTATACGAGAGGAGTCCAACTTTCCCCGTGGACTAAGGTATAAGGAGCACAAGAAACCATTCAACCACGGTACAACGGCAATTGAATTCAGCTTAGGTGTATTATGGTTACAGTCTCGTGCCACTTTTAACACCTTCCGTACCAGTTTACCCCTTAAACCCCGCGATATCTTGATTGTATTGTTTGCATTGTATTGTCTTGTATTATAATTGTACAGACGGATGACTTGCCGAAACAATGATATCAGTAATGGAACGGATATAATGTATGGACATGTAAATGGAATATATCCATGGTTCGGTTCAGTCAATATAGATTGATTAGATTGAACAGATTGAATATATATATTAATGAATTCATGTTGAATTGTAGTTTGATACTTGAATCATATTCAAGTCAGATTGATTATATCGAGACTCGGTCTGATACAGACAATTAGAAAGGAAATTGAATCCTGAATTATGTTTTGGTGCTATCGGTAACTGCTGCACATGGACGGCAGGATTTGTGTCTTTTTCAAAGACAATTACTGTGTTGATAACACCGTTTGTTAAGTTGTCTACCTTAAATAGGCAAGCATCTATATCTCCGACTTTCTGAGGCTCAAGAGACTGGTCCCGCTTAAACCTATGTTTACTAGGGCTCTTATTGTAATTTAGTATAACTTGAGGGGGTTTTATTTCAAAATAATTTTGTATAATTTTTAAAATACACCTCAAGTATTTTATTATCGTCTTTAAAGTTTTCATTGATGTATATTTTATCAATATGACATTTCTAGTGAATAAAACCTAATTTCATAATATATGGTATTTATTTGTAATATTAGAATCGTATGATATTTTCTTGTAAATGAGATGTTTTTCTTGAATTTTGGAAATGTGGAATATTATAAATATTAAAAATAGATATTTTGATATTAATTACATATATATTTATTTATTAAAATATAAGTTTTATTTATAATAGAAATCATATTTTCTAAAGAAAATTGTATTTTAAATCTTTCGAGATCGTATGCTCTTTACGGAGGTCTGCATATTACTCTACTAAGCCCGAGAATGTGCGATAATCCCCACCATACCGAACGGGTTCCCCGAAATGGGTTGTAGAGACGCAATTGCAAAGATTCGTTAAAATACATTTCTTTTAGAAATTTTTTTTAATAGTTGAAGGTATTTATACGTAAAGTCCTATTTTCCCAAATCTATGTTTCCAAATTTCATCGTGCTATATTACATATGGGTGTTGTGAGGAGGTATGTTATTATCTCGTGAGTTTTCTAAGGTAATACGATTAAAAGGTATAAACATGTCTATATGAAATATAAAGGTATTTTAATGTAAAAATGGAATAAAACTTGCTATGGTTATTATTTTGATGTCAAACTTGTTCTATTGTCTTCGTTAATATTTAATGGTGATGACATAAGAGTTTGGTATTATTGTGTTTAAGAAAAATAGAACTTTTAAAGGAAAAACCGAATCGGAAGTCGGATTAACTCCGCTTCCGTCGGGTTTTAGTTTAGAATATTTTTAGAATTGAGAAAAGAAGAAGAAGTAGGGACTTACAGGTTATTAGACTAGAAGAGAGAAGGAGGAAAAGGTGGGAGGTGCCGGTACGTCGTTTCGTTATCGGAAGTTCGTCGGAGCTTCGCCCTTTTGCTAACTCCACTTGCACACAAAAATATCTTGGAATTTTTCTTGAGAGTTTGGGTAGGGATTTGTGAGTCAGGAGGGGTGATTTGAGGGTGGTATTTATAGAAAAAATTAGGGTTTTAGGATAGTGAAAGCGTGTATTAAAAATTTGTATTAAAATGGATTAAATGGAGGTATTTTAATTCTCGGGTTAATTGCAGAGAATTTAAACAGTGCAGGGAGAGTGGGGTAGGCCAAAGGGTGCAGAGGGTTCAAGAAAAAGTAGGATCGGACCGAGATGACCCGACGGCGCCGGCCGATTCAAGCGCTTCGCTTCCCGAGTCGGGGCTCGTCTTGCTGCCACGTATCCCTGATGATTGGTCTAGCTTCGTGGCCACGTTTGTTTATTCTGTAACTTACCCTATTATGTGTAGTGCACATTTAGACTCTTGGGCTTCTAAAAGATTAAAAGAATTTAATTTTAAAAAAATGTGTGGTTGATGGGATTTGAACTCTGGTGCTTTGGTTCAGTAGTGCAAGGTCTTACCAATAAGCTACAAGCTCCTTCTAACTGTTCAAAAACAAATCAAACTTATAACTTGTGCTCAGGCTCAAGTACCCCTTTCTGTATTTTTGAAAAAAAATATACAGAAAGTTTAGGGTTGTTACAGTTCGGTTAGCTTGGTTCATGAGTTTTTTTAAGGTCAGGCCATGGTCGCTGCCAAAGAGAGAGAGAGAGAGAGAAAAGAAATACTCAGCGTGCACTTTAACCTATATTAGATTAGTTAATCACTTTATCTAATTAGGATGGCTCCCACTGTTTTCTCGAATACTCCTTCAAACCCTAAAAGGAGAATTAGTCAGGATCATCTGAAAATCACCCGAGGAGTAACACCTACTCATCAGTGGGAATCAGGATCCAACTATCATCGCATGATAACTTTATGGAAGCCACTCAAGTCACCGCACTCTAGAAGGTATGCGCATGCCTGGCAAGTTTCCTGTATGTTTGAAACTCCCGATGTGGTTTTTGCCCGTAACTGTTTATGACCTTGACTAGGTCAACAAACCATAAACCGCTAGTCAAGTTCAACCCATCATTTTCTTGATTGCATTAAACCTACCCGCACGTGCCCTTGACTAGGTCAACAAGGCCGCACGACTGTCCTAACCAATCGCATTTAGAATGTACAGAAAAGTACCACTTAGCTACCGTACACTATGTCTTGACTAGGTCAACAAACGCAGCACGAATACTAAGTAATACTAATCTGAAATGATGGAGGCCTACGGCTGGTTTTTGGCGAAAAAATATTAACGTAATAAACTTGATATCGTTGAAGAAATCGAGTAGTTTTACAAATATATAGTGACGTAAACTTTTGCTAAAGAGGTCACTCCCTGTGAAGGGGTCTCGGCTCTTTCCTCATCGAATGTCGTGCAGGATATTCCTAACTGAATACCATGATGCAAAGCAAAAGAATCGACTATAGTGAAGTTATTACGATGACGCAAACTTTTGCCCAAGAGGTCACTCCTGTAGGGATTCTCTAGCACCATCTTAGGGTTTGGGTTGCATCACACATGCTATAATAAAAATTTAGGGAGTGTTAAACAATTCCAGCCATGAATCGAACTAGAAAATTAGAGTAACAACATATAGTATCACATACTAAGTAATGTCTAACACTAAGAGGTAAGTAATACAACCTTTGCAGACCTCCTCTTGTGACTTCTTGGATCGAGTAGGGTTTGAACTGGTTTGCTTGAATCCTTCCAAGTCCACGATGATCCACCACGAAGTCCCTTTGCTCAAGCTCCTAGCTTCACTTGATCTATGAAGAAGTGGAGCAAACAACATACACTAATGGGCTAGACTAATATAGATTGGTGGTGTGGGTTTTGATCTCACTTAAAAACCTTTTCTTTTTAAGTTCTTCCCTCACTTTTGAAAGCCTAGAGAGCTTGAAGGAGGAAGAAGAAGATGATGCCTAAACTTGACTCTAGTGAGAATAATAATCAACATAATCCTAAGTGAATGAGAATTATATCATGCTTAACTATGGTTACAAAATATCTAGATATTTTGAGGCTTGAGGTTAAGCAAAACCATGGGCTACAAACCATGGGCAATGAAACTATGGTATTGACTTTGGTCAACACAAGAGAAGAGAGTTGAATAGTCAACCATGATTTTATTCCCATTTTGCTTTTCTCAAATAATCAATATATATATATATATGTTACCATGTGAGTCTTGCATTGCCACCACCAATATATCATGAACCATGACACATGTATGCTTGCATGTGTGCATCCATATCAACATATACATACACCCATGCATGCATCATAAAGAAATAGGTTTTAATAAATGAGCTAATGGACTTAACATTAAATCAACACTTGATTTAATAACCCGGTCATATCACATATGACCCGTCCAATAGTAAACGCCCGATTAAAATACGGTATCTAATACACGCATATAATCGAGCTCCCGCGCATATCTCATATGTACCTCACATCTTTTCGCCTGAGCTAGGAGACCCTTTTGTGGGACTCTAAGACTCGTCAATACGCTAGCAGTAGATAGTGATCACATCACATACCCACAAACTGTCAGTGGCATAAGCTGTACGTAACGACTCTCAGGTATTGAGCGATCAGAAGAAACACAAGCGAACCTGTCAAAACTCCCGTCGAGCCAACTGGAAACACTTACCGTACAGTCCGGTCTCTTCGTCAGTTGTGCTGCATATCGAGTCTGGGGATGGTATCGTCGATCCCAATAACTCAATAAGTCATGCTGGTATATGGCTCATAACAGATCGAGAAACTACTGATAACACTTATCAGTAAATCTCATCAGCCCTGGCCAGGGACTTCATGTTATAGCCAATCATACATAGCGCAACATCAACCCCCAATACAGGGAGAGACGAAACCCTTCTATCGCTCATTGCCTCTATGTGCCTGGGGACTGTACCCAAAATCCACCTGTTTGCACGACTCAGTAGAGCCGTGGTAGGGTGGACATCAAAGTACAGTGGGAGGACACACAAGACTCTATGACGATCTCAGGTCTACAGACTAATCTGTACCAGCGTCACCTGAGAACTGCTATCCGACGATAGATATAATACCACATAGGAGTTCTCGGCGAGTCCGTTCAGTGTACCCAGTCTCACTAAGCACCCGTATACGGTCTTTGGTGTCACCACACCAATGGATATGGGATCATCCATCGCCCATCATATGGGACAAGTAACGTATACGCTATTCTACTATGGAAATATCGATACTCCGTCTCGATACACCCACGACTAGGAACATTTTAAGGATATACTTATAAACTACACATGTCCCACTAGTATGATCCGCATTATAATCTCAGCAGTCAAGCAAATATCCTAAGGGCTTTATCAACATGTACCAAAAGAATAAGAAGCATGATCAAATGACCATGTCAAGATAATGTACAACTAGATAGCATACTATCATGTCGAGCAAGAATGTCCCCTGAATACACACACACACACACACACATACCGGTACATACACTATCATATAATGGCTTCTAGGGCATACATATATCCAACAATCTCCCACTTGCACTAAGGCCAATTATTGGCGTATCTCATACCCAACATCTCAAAAAGTCGCTCATGCTGCGGCAGAGGGAGGGCCTTGGTGAGTGGATCCGCGGTGTTATTCTTTGTATCTACTCTCCGAATCTCGATCTCGCGGCGATCAACTATCTCCCGGATCAGATGATATCGCCTGAGGATGTGTCTGGATCGCTGATGGGACCTGGGCTCTTTGGCCAACGCCATAGCCCCATTATTATCACAATACAATGGTATTGGATCAATAATGGTTGGAACTACTCCTAGCTACGAGATGAACTTCCTCATCCAGACGGCTTTCTTGGCAGCATCATTTGCAGCAATATACTCAGCTTCCATCGTGGAGTCTGCAACGGTATCTTGTTTGGAACTCTTCCAACATACCGCCCCTCTATTGAGGGTAAATACAAACCCTGAGATAGATTTGCTATCATCCTTATCACTCTGGAAGCTCGAATCGGTAAAGGCCTCCATTTGGAGATCTCCGTTACCATACACCAAGAATTTCTTTAGTCCTTCGTAGGTACTTAAGAATGTTCTTCACAGCTGTCCAGTGATTCTCTCCTGGGTTGGATTGATACCTGCTTACTACACCCAGTGCATAAGCTACATCAGGGTGTGTACACAACATCGCATACATTATAGATCCCACAGCAGAAGTGTAGGGTATAATGCTCATGCGGGCTCTCTCTTCATCAGTCTTTTGGCAAAAGTCCTTGGAGAGAGTGACTCCATGACTAGCGGGTAAGGCACCCCGTTTGGAGTCTTCCATACTAAACCTCTTTAGGATGGTGTTAATGTACCTGGTCTGGGACAATCCCAACAACCTTTTAGATCTATCCCTATAGATCTTCATGCCCAATATGTACGACGTATCACCCAGGTCCTTCATGGAGAACCTTTGTGATAAGAACAGTTTGACCAATTATAGCATAGGAACATCGTTTCCTATCAGAAAAATGTCATCCACGTACAATACGAGAAATGTGACAGTACTTCCTACAATCTTCTTATAAACACAAGGTTCATCTGGATTTTTGACGAAATCAAACTGTTTGATAAAATCATCAAAACAGATGTTCCAACTCCGTGATGCCTGCTTTAATTCATAAATGGATTTAAGCAACCTACATGCTTTCCCGCTGCTCCCACTATCAATGAAGCCCTCTGGCTGATCCATATAAACGCATTCTTCTAAATCACCATTTAGAAAAGCAGTTTTAACGTCCATCTGCCAGATTTCATAGTCGTAGTGAGCAGCAATAGCAAGTAGGATCCGAATGGATTTAAGCATGGCTACAGGAGAAAAGGTTTTGTCATAGTCCAGTCTTGGTCTTTGACGAAATCCTTTCGCCACAAGCCTTGCCTTATAGGTCTCCACCTGCCCATCTATACCGTTCTTTCTCTTAAAAATCCATTTGCACCCTACGGGTTTTACCCCAGAGGGTACAACATCCAAAGTCCATACTTTGTTGGTGTATATAGACTCCATTTCGGATCTCATGGTATCCAGCCACTTCACAGAGTCACCACTCTTGATAGCTTGCTGAAAACTGGTAGGGTCATCATCATCCATGATGCAATCTTCTCCATCACCATCAACGAGAAAACCGTAGTATCTCTCCGGTGGGCGAGAAGTCCTACCAGATCTACGGAGTTGCTGAGGTTCATAAGTTTCTGTTGCAACATCAGGTTCAACTAAGTCATCATTTGTAACTTGTATCTCTAGAACCTCTTCTAGATCTACCACATTGCCATCAGTATCATTTGGAAAAATCTCATTTTCTAAAAATGTGGCATACTGAGAAACAAACACCTTTTGTTCCTCCTTGTGGTAGAAAAGATACCCAACCGAATGTTTCGGATATCCCACAAATATACACTTGACCGATCGTGTCTCGAGTTTGTCTGGATTCTGCTTTTTAACAAAAGCCGGACAACCCCAAATTTTAACTCGTTTAAGAGATGGTCTCTTCCCATACCATATCTCATATGGAGTGGTAGACACGGTCTTGGTTGGAACTTTGTTCAACAAAAAAGCTGCAGTTTCCAATGCATGTCCCCAAAAGGAGAGAAGCAACTCAGTATCACTCATCATGGATCGTACCATATCTAATAGGGTGCGATTCCGCAGCTCTGACACACCGTTGTGCTGTGGTGTGTAAGGGGGAGTGGGCTGAGAGAGAATCCCATTCTCTTTTAGGAAGTTCGAAAATTCTGTACTAAGATACTCTCCACCTCGATCTGATCGAAGTGTTTTAATGCTCATTCCAGTTTGTTTTTCTACTTCAAATTTGTACTCCTTGAATTTCTCGAAAGCTTCAGACTTATGCTTTAATAAAAACACATCACCAAATCTCGAGAAATCATCAGTAAAAGTTATGAAGTAAGAAAAACCGCCTCTCGCATGTGTAGACATTGGCCCACATACATCACTATGTATGAGGCCCAAGAGCTCTGTAGCTCTTTCTCCGTGTCCAGTAAACGGAGTTTTGGTCATTTTCCCTTTGATACAAGACTGACAAGTCGCATAAGATTTATACTCAAAAGGATTTAAATATCCATCTTTATGAAGCTTGTTTAGTCTTGTTTCATTAATATGACCAAGTCTACAATACCAAAGAAAAGCTTCATTTATATCTGAAAATTTTCTTTTATTTGTGTGTTGTATGTTGAAAACTGTGTGTTGATTTAGGACGTATATCCCGTTATTAAGTATACCAAAACCAATCAACTCTTGATTTAGTTTAATGTTCATAACATTATGCTGCAATACAAAATGATATCCTTCATTGTCTAACAAAGAAATGGATATTATATTACAAAGCATGCTAGGTACAAAATAACATGGGTTCAAAACCAATATACAACCCGATGGCAACCCTATATGATACTCTCCCACTGAAACTGCATGTTCATTGGAACCATTTCCAACTCGGAGAGTGTGATCACCGGTCTTCAAAACTCTGCTATTTCTTAAGCCCTACACAGAATTGCAGATATGAGAACCCGAACCGGTATCTAATACCGAGGAAGCAGAGTTTATAGAAAAACAGTTTTCAGTCACAAACACACCTGAAGCAGAAACATCACCATGCTTCTTCTTGTTGAGATCAGCAATATACACGGTACATTTTCACTTCTAATGCCCCGTCTTCTTGCAATAGAAACATTCTCCTTTTCTCGACTTGTCAACCTTGGATTTGTCTCTTCCTTGTGCCTTTTTGATTCCACCTCTCGGTTTGGTGGATTTCTTTTTATTCTTTCCCTTGGCCTTGACTTTTGGGACGGAAGAGGAAGATTGTCCAACAATCAGAGAGGAAGACTTCGCCTTAAGCGTGCTCTCCGCATTTCTCGACATATTGAGAAGTTCAGGTAGTGACTTCTCAATGTTATGATGTTGAAGTTCATTATGAATGGAGCAAAGGCAGAGAGAAGAGACTGTAGAACAATATCAGTATATTGCTCGCTGTCCATTGTCCATCCGAGATCATCTTCAAAACGTGGTCACCTACTGGTGTACCATGAGTCATCCGCATCTGAAACAGCTTTTGAGACGCATCGTATCGTAGGATACGAGATTGCTCCCCATACAATTCATTTGTATGGAGAAAAATGGATTGAACATCTATCTCCTCGTGCTGCTTTTGATGTGTATTGTCCATCGATACAAGCGCGAGACATTTGGCAGTAGCACAGTCAATATCCCACGTTTTGTGGATCTCCTTATCCGCTACATAAGATTCAGGGCCAGGGGTGGGCGGGGCTGAGGCAGTGAGATTATATGATACTTTATCATATGTGAGAGCAATGTTAATGTTCATCAACCAGTCTTTATAATTCGGTCCGGTAAGCTTATTTTTCTCTAACAGTAGCTTAAGTCCAGTCATGGTTATCTGCCATTAGGAGAGAGAAAAGAATACACTCAGCGAAAGCTCTTGCAAAGATCAGATTGGTTATTATCTTGTCTAATCGATGTCTCCCACTGCTATTTATCAAATTTTCCTTCAAACCTTAAAAAGAAAATTTAGTCAGGATTAATTACATTCTACAACTTCGCTAACCGTTCAACCAGGCTAGTGCCGATACTTCTGATGGAGGTTTTCCGTGCTTTCGCACGGACCTAATTAAAATAAACCTCATTTTTCCAGAGGCGTAGCCCCGTTGACACCTTTCTAGACACCTAATGAGTTAACTAATTGTAAAGTGCAAAACTTTCCCAGGAGCAACTTTTGCTCACAGTGGGATCGGGATCCTACTATCACATAGAAGGTATGCAATCTCATTGTAAATTTCAACTCTTGAAACTCCCGATATGGTTTTTACCCCTAGCACTCATGACCTTAACTATGATCAACATATCATAAATACTAGTCAAGTTCTTCCCGTCATTTCGTGATTAACTAGACCCACCCATATGACCCTTAACTATAGTCAACATAATCATATGAATGTCCTAACTAATCGTATCATATGCGGTGTAGGAAGACATCACTTAGCTACCGTAAACTGCGCCTTAACTATTGTCAAAGTACGCATCACGAATACTAAGTACTCTACTTTCTAAAATGACGGAGGGCTGTGAATAGTTTTTAAGAAAACCTTTAACGCTTTTAACTTGATATCGTTGTAGAATCTAATGGTTTTAAAATGAGTGGCTTAAGCTCCGCAATTTGAAAACTTGCTTTTTCATAAAAAGCCGAGTAGGTTTCAAATCTGATTCTACAACACCTTTTTAGGTTCCTTTTTGTTTACATTAATCTCATTAATGTAGTCCCATCATTTAAGTCCTTAAGCCATTACAAAAAAGAAACGAAAATAGAACGTACGTTTATACCATCCGCATTCGCCACAATGTCCTGTTATGTACCGTGTTACTTAACTAACGGCATAGCGGGGCAGGATTAGCGCGGATGCAAAACATAAGCAACATTTATTATATATCATATATATAATACATCATTCGTCTCAACATATAAAGTGATCACATCACAGAATATCAACAACAGAAGCACATATATGAAAATACATGATATACTACGAGGTCTGTATTTTGTATTTAGCCAACAATAGAAAATACGGATTCCACGGTCACGATGAATAGCCAAGCCCACACTCCTAGACCCCTACGAGAGCGGCAAGTGACCCTACCAATTCTAGAGTTTATGAGACCCGGTCTCGACTCCTCGAGATGGCCTCCCATTAAACCCTAGAACCCAGTCACTTGTGCTCCCCTCCTTGGGTTTGTCCTAATGCGGAAAAGTAAATAATATACAACAATGGTGACATCATCCTCAACCCGGAAGTGCCCCAATAAAATAATATTACATACAATTAATTTTACTTGAATGAAAAGAAAAATTCTCATCTCACATAAAACCCCCGACCATTCATTCACGACGATCCTGTACATCATATCTCAGCAACACATAATATCACATATCATCAACGTAAGTAAGTATGCGTACTCCAATTGTCGTTGATGTATAGTAACAAAACCGGCGATACACCACATACTACACTTACGGTCGTAGAAAAGAAAGTGAAAAACTACAACAATTAGAATCAACATTGCCTTTAGACATCATAAACCCGGAATATCATATATTCTGGATTTCATGCCTAACGATGCAAATCTTACATTTGGGTCTCACCTATGAAAACACCATTTCAAAGAAGTCGGGTAATTCAACAAGATTACCGATTCAACCGAGGCAAAAATATTAGATTTACACGCAACTAATTACTTTTCACAAAACTGTTTAGTGTAGATTCCAATTATTGTATCACATTCACAAAAACTAGGCGATATTAAACCATTCGATTGATTAATCGATTACCCAAAAATTCACAGAGAAGCTTAACACTTGAGCTGTATTAAAAATACCCAGAAGCATGACCTAGTACCTATGAACCAACCGTAAAAGGGCCGACCCGTGCCTCACAGATGGCGCCGTGGAACCAACGCCAAAAGCGCGTTTTGGCCGCGGTTCCGCGGTCATTTGATCGAGTTAGGGTATCGTTCTTCTAGAGGGTCCATAAAATTACCTGCATGATTTTTTGAATATTTTAAATGTAAAAAATTCCAACATTTTGAAAATTTTCCAGAGAACAATTTTTCGGAGCAATCGATGTTCGTTCGAAGTTTCTAACATCGTCTAGATTACTCTAAAGTTCTAGCTTAGCTTTGATACCACTGTAGGGATTCTCTAACACCATCCTAGGGTTTGGGTTGCATCACACATGCTATAATAAAAATTTATGGGGTGCTAAACAATTCCAACCATGAATCGAACTAGAAAATTAGAGTAACAACATATAGTATCACATACTAAGTAGTGTCTAATACTAAGAGGTAAGTAATACAACCTTTGTAGACCTTCTCTTGTGACTCCTTGGATCGAGTAGGGTTTGAACCGGTTCGCTTGAATCCTTCCAAGTCCACGATGATCCACCACGAAGTCTCTTTGCTCAAGCTCCTAACTTCACTTAATCTATGAAGAAGTGGAGCAAACAACATATGCTAATGGGCTAGACTAGTATAGATTGGTGATGTGGGTTTTGATCTCACTTAAAAACCTTTTCTTTTTAAGTTCTTCCCTCACTTTTGAAAGCCTAGAGAGCTTGAAGAAGGAAGAAGAAGATGATGGCTAAACTTGACTCTAGTGAGAATAATAATCAACATAATCCCAAGTGAAAGAGAATTATGCCATGCTTAACTATGCTTACAAAATATCCAAATATTTTGAGGCTTGAGGTTAAGCAAAACCATGAACTACAAAACCATGGGCAATGAAACCATGGTATTGACTTTGGTCAACACAAGAGAAGAGAGTTGAATAGTTAACCATGATTTTATTTCCATTTTGCTTTTCTCAAATAATCAATATATATATATGTTACCATGTGAGTCTTTCATTGCCACCACCAATGTATCATCAACCATGACACATGTATGCTTGCATGTGTGCATCCATATCAACATATACATACACCCATGCATGCATCATAAAGAAATAGGTTTTAATAAATGAGCTAATGGACTTAACATTAAATCAACACTTGATTTAATAACCCGGTCATATCACATACAACCCGTCCAATAGTAAACGCCCGATTAAAATACGGTATCTAATACACGCATATAATCGAGCTCCTGCGCATATCTCATATGCACCTCACATTTTTTCGCCTGAGTTAGGAGACCCCTTTGTGGGACTCTGAGACTCGTCAATACGCTAGCAGTAGGCAGTGATCGCATCACATACCCACAAACCGTCAGTGGCACAAGCTGTACGTAACGACTCTCAGGTATTGAGCGATCAGAAGAAACACAAGCAAACCTGTCAAAACTCCCGTCGAGCCAACTGGAAACACTTACCGTACAGTCCGGTCTCTTCGTCAGATGTGCTGCATATCGAGTCTGGGGATGGTATCGTCGATCCCAATAACTCAATAAGTCATGCCGGTATATGGCTCATAACAGATCGAGAAACTACTGATAACACTTATCAGTAAATCTCATCAGCCCTGGCCAGGGACTTCCTGTTATAGCCAATCGTACATAGCGCAACATCAACCCCCAATTCAGGGAGAGACGAAACCCTTCTATCACTCATTGCCTCTATGTGTCTCGGGACTGTACCCAAAATCCACCTGTTTGCACGACTCAGTAGTGCCGTGGTAGGGTGGAGATCAAAGTACAGTGGGAGGACACACAAGACTCTATGACGATCTCGGATCTACAGACTAACCTGTACCAGTGTCACCTGAGAACTGCTATCCGACGATAGATATAATACCACATAGGAGTTCTCGGCGAGTTCGTTCAGTGTACCCAGACTCATTGAGCACCCGTATACGGTCTTTGGTGTCACCACACCAATGGATATGGGATCATCCATCGCCCATCATATGAGATAAGTAATGTATACGCTAGTCTACTCTGGAATTATCGATGCCCCGTCTCGATACACCCACGACTAGGAACATTTTAAGGATATGCTTATAAACTACACGTGTCCCACTAGTATAATCTGCATCATAATCTCAGCAGTCAAGCAAATATCCTAAGGGCTTTATCAATATGTACCAAAAGAATAAGAAGCATGATAAAATGAATATGTCCAGATAAAGTACAACCAGATAGCATACTATCATATCGAGCAAGATGTATATATAGACACACACACACATACCTGTACATACACTATCATATAATGGCCTCTAGGGCATACATATATCCAACAACTCCCGATGAAGGGATCTCGGCTCTTGCCTCGTCTAACGAGGTGCAGGATATTCCTAACTGAAACCACTATGCAAAGCAGAAAGAAACGTCTGTAATGTTAGTTTTCAAAAACTTGGTTCCAACAATATCATTTAGGTTTATTTTTCCTTGCATTAATCAAAATTAACGCAGTCCCATCAATTAATCTATATCACACCAGAAAAAGGAACGAAAATAAAATGTACGTATATGTCATCCGCATTCGCCACAGGGTCCCGTCATGCACCGTTAGATTACTAATTAACGGCAGAGCGGGGGCTGGACTAGCACAGATGTAAAACATATACCGGGGCTGGACTAGCACAGATGTAAAACACACACACACACACACACACACACATATATATATAACATTCGTCCCAGGCATGATATAAGCTGTCACGACCCACCCCCAATACAGAGAGTATTGTTCAGTCTGCCCGAAGCCGCACGGTTTTGTCCTTCGGGGCAAACTGGACCCGACCAGGGGCCACTTCCCAGTATATATATAACATTCGTCCCAGGCATGATATAAGCTGTCACTACCCACCCCCAATACAGAGAGTATTGTTCAGTCTGCCCGAAGCCGCACGGTTTTGTTCTTCGGGGCAAACTGGACCCGACCAGGGGCCACTTCCCAGGAGGTCACCCATCCCAGAACTTCCCTGGCTCAAGCACGCTTAACTACGGAGTTCTCTAGCTCCTGTAGTGCCGGTTCACTTAAAAGGCGCCTCTGTATTGAAGAGCGGTATCATTCCATTTATAGTACAGATTTGTCCTCTTTTGGAATGTATTCCGAAAATTCCCCATTGTTTTACACTGGGTCCCCATGCTTATCTGGTATAAATGAGTATACCGGATAATACCTGGGGTATTACATAAGCAACATCACAGAAAAACGATAAGCAACACAAAATAACGGATAATTTAGGAGCCTCAGGTTTCGTTTGAGCCACAAATGAAACCCGACATTCCCCGGTCGTGTGGATAGCATGTGCAATGAAAACATGGACCCCTACGAGTGCGGTAAGTTACTCGCCAATCCCAGAAGTGAGGCAACCCCAATCAACAAAGTGAATGGGCCATCCAGCACTTCACGGAATCCGGTAATTTGAGCACCCCTCCGTGGGTCATCCTATACCCCCTACGAGTGCGGCGAATAGCCCGTCAATTCTAGAGTAAGGCCCTCTCCATCTCAACGCCATGAGATGCGGGCCCGTTGCCCTCTAGAACTCGGCTATTCGAGCACTCCACCACGGGGTAATCCTAATACAGAAAAGAAAAGAATATATACAATGGCGACATCGACTTCAATCCGGTCGTGTCCCAATAAAAGAATATACAAACTGGTGAAAACGGCAGTCCACATGTCGGATGCTCGCCCCGCAATATAGAATATACAAATGAATCTAAACTGTACAACTACTATTGCACCATAGTCTATCCAACACAACAATCCGAACAAAGCCATCACAGTATAAGCAAGTATGTGCAACCCCGTCTAAACGACATATAGAAAATAAACGACGTTTGGAAAACACATACACTATATCTTAGATATCAACGATGCAAAATTTCTAGTTTTGAAACTTTCCAAATTCCCCCAAAGCAAAGAAAACACTAAGTGAAATCTGGGGAAAACAAACAAGACCAAAAACACCAATTTACAAAACCCAAGACACAGAATGAAAATGGGGCCCACAGTAAATAGTAAAAAATGCAAGGCCGGGTTTTTTCAAGGATCTCGCCAGCCAAGTTTGCATTGAATTGCCTCGTTTTCATTCTGTAATATTCTCATGTCTAGACTAAGTCTCTGCACTTGTTTAAAAAAAATTCAGAGATCAAAAAAATTTCAGAACAGAGAGCGGGTTCTGAAATCGCAGTTTTTCGGTTTTGAAACTAATGCATCGTCTACTATAAGTTTCTAATGTTTGGATGACTCTGATACCATGTTGGGGTTCCTAGCGTCCTGGCCATCTACCGTGGCCGATTGTGGAAAAAAAATTTGGCGTTTAAAGAACTTGGCGCTAGAAACAACTATCTAGAATCGAATCCAAACATGAAACTAGTAATATAAAAGAGTCTAACTACTATGATAGAGTGTTATACCGAACGAACCATGTCTTTCGGTCTTCCACCATCTCTCTTGACTCCTTGAGGTCCTTTGGATCGATCTTGGCCGCCGGTCTTCCTCCGTCGAAGATGATCCACCCAAGAGATGTAGCTCATGGCTCTAGCTCCACATTAAAGATTAAGTGAAGCAACTAGGGATTCTAGATGGCTAGTCTAGAATGCCTAAGATGTAGTGGAGTGTTCTAAGTGTATCTCTACCTCACCTCCTCTCTGGATTCTCAACACATGAGAGGGTAGAGAGGAGGTTGAAGATGAAGGTGTAGGAACTCAAGAAATATAGAGAGGGAGTGAAGCTAATGGTGAGGAGAATGCTAACTCAAAATGAACCATGCAACCATTGCATCAACTAAGGAAAAAAGAAATGAAGCATTGTTTTATAAAACACATTTTTCCATTTTAATATTCAACCCATGCTTGAATAGTTTGCATAAATGAATTAATAATTCATTTGTGCACACTATACAAGCATGGTTCTCACCATACTCCCCTCTCTCAATTATCCACCTCATTATCCATTTAAAATAAATGGTCAAATCCAAAATGAGGTGTCCACATTCTAGAATGTTATCCGTATAAATACGGATTACATTCTACTATATATACATACCTGTATTCGTACCGGAATACAAATACCCGAAGAGATAGAATAACACAAAGAACATAATACTAGAATATACATATACGTAAATTATTAAATCAATACATGATTTAATAATCCGGCTCAAACCCGAGCCGGCTAGTATTATCAACTGTTCGATCGAAAGTCCCGGTACATAGTACAATCGATCGATCGGAACCCTGCACGTATGCAATACGGATACTATATCGTTTCACCAGAACCAGGGAAACCCTCTGTGTGGGACTCTAAAGACTCGTCAATACGCTGACAGTGGCTTTAACCACAAGCACGTCAGCGGCACTAGCTGTATGTAACGGCTACCCAGGTATTGAGCGAAAGGAAGGCCGACGAGAAAACTCATCCGAACCCCTACTGAACCTGTCCGTGACAATCTCCGTACAGTCCGGTCTGTTCGTCTAAGAGTATCGCATATCGAGTCTAGGGGGTGGATAAAATCAGACTCCTAATAACGCGATAGTTCGTGTCGGTATGAAACCCATCACCTACTGAGAAACTACTGATCCTAATCAGTAATTCTCGTCTATCTTGGACAAGGATTTTTGGTGATGGCCACCCATGCACCGCGCGACATCAACCCCCAATACCAGGATAGACGAATCCCCGACGATCCGTGTCACACCCCGCTGCCCAGTATACGGGTAGAGGAGGTGACGATGCCGCTACGTATTTACTCAGAAATAAACACGCTAAGCGTATCTAAGCAATATAAAATAAAATGTACACAAGAGACAAGATGTAAATGAAAAGAAACTTTATCTTAACATTCTTTTTACAATACAACTGAAATGTAAATACATGGAATGAAAGCAGTGCCTAAACAGTGGCCTAACAGAAATGAAACTGAAATGTACAAGTAAACTAGAGCTCCGGATTAAAGGCTAGCCGATCCAAGTCTTCGCTGGTGGGCTCTGTCTCCAGAAGGTCCGATCCACCTGACAATATTCCAAAGAAAAAAGAAAAGGAATGTCGTCAGCGAACAATCACTCGGTAAGTCCCAAAGAATAGGTATAGACAGAATAGACAGAAGGAGAATATAACTTTTAAAGTTGTATTATATTGTTAACGTTGTTGTTTGTAGCTTGGTATAGAAAATGCCAGTGTATACGACATGAGTCAAACTTACACTGTGGACTTTAGTAACCCGTAGTACAAGGCTCCGTCGATAATACCACGGAACAACAGCATGGATGTAATTACGTCTTAAGTGTCCACCTCGTGCCACCTTTAACATGTTCCGTACCAGTCTACCCCTTTATAAACCCCACGATGTCTTGGTTGTATTGTTTGTATTGATTGCAGTGTATGTACTGATTGTATTGTATTGATTGGTTATATAGATGGATGACTTGCCGAAACTATGATATCAGTAATGGAACGGATATAATGGATGAGCATGTAAATGGAGTATATCCATAGTTCGGTTCGGTCAAGTTGTATAAATTGAATAGAATATGGATTCATATTGAATTGGATTTTATACTTGAATCATATTCAAGTCAGATTGATTATATTGAGACTCAGTCTGAGTCAGACACTTTTAAGAAGAACTTGAAATCCTGATTGTTTTCATATTATCGGTAACTGTTGCACATAGACGGCAGGATTTGTATTTTTTTCCAAGACAATTACCGTGTTGATAACACCGTTTGTTTGGTTGTCCACCTTAGATAGGCAAGCACCCATATCTCCGGCTCCCTGAGGCTCAAGAGACTGCTCCTGTTTAAACCTATATTTACTTGGGTCCTTATTGTAATTTAGTATAACTTGAGGGGGGTTTATGTAAAAATAGTTTTGATATACTTTCAAAATACACCTCAAGTATTTAATTATCGTCTTTAGAGTTTTCATAGATGTATATTTTTATAGATGTGGAATTTCTAGTGAGTAGAACCTAATTTCATAATATATGGTATTTTCTTGAAATATTGGAATTGTATTGTATTTGGATTGTATTTTTCATGTAATAGTGATTTGTTTAATTTAGAAAACTTAGGATAATTATATAATTAAAATAGATATTTTGATAATAAATATATAGATATTTAATTAAAATAATTTATTTATTTTCTTGTAGAAACCTCGTTTTCTAAAGAAAATGCATAAAAATTCCATCGAGATCGAATGCTCCTTGCGGAGGTCCGTATTTCGCTCTACTAGGCCTGAAGATGTGCGATAATCCGAACCATCCAGAACGGGGTCCCCAAAATTGGGTTGTAGAGGCGCAATTGCATGGAAATGATTAATACACTTTTTAAAGAAAACGGTTTTGTAAGTTTAAGGTATTTATTTGTAAAGTCGTATTTTCCCGTATTCTATTGTCCCTAAATTCATCGTGCTATGATAGAGATGTGTGTTGTGAGGAGGTAGGTCATTGCCTCGTGAATATCTAAAGGTATAGCAAGGAATGAAGTTATTATGTCGAAACTAAAATATATGGTATTTTTCTGTAAAAGTGCGATAAAAGTTACAAAAATGATTCTTTTTAAGGTGAAACTTGTTTAATATGTTTGTTAATGTTTATTAATCAACATATGAGAATATGATTTTATCTTGTTAAATAAAAGTATAGTTTTTTTTAAAGAAAACCGAATCGGAAGTCGGACTAACTCCGCTTCCGTCGGGTATTAGAAATAGATCTTTTTAAAGAAAAAGATGAGAGTGGAGATGGGACTTACTGGCTTGTTGGGATAGAGGAGAGCGAGGGGTTCCTAAAGAAAACTTCGGGGCGTCGATTCGTCGCCGGAATCTCCTCGGAAGTTCGTCAGAGGTTCGCCCTTTACTAACTCCACTTGTACACTAAAAGACTTGGGATTTTGGTATAGTTTTTTTTGCAAGAGAATTCTAAGTGAGAGGGGTGTAAGTTGGGTTGGTATTTATAGAATAATTTAGGGTTTAGGGAGAATGAATAATGCATTAAAATAGAATTTGAAGGGTTTATTATTCTCTGTAAATGTGTAGAGTAAATAAGTAATACATGAGTTAAGGGGGAGTCCAAGGGTCTAGGGTTTGCAAAAAAATTTGCATTTGGCCTCAACCAGACCGGCGGCGCCTGCCTAACATCAAATCTCGCCGGTCCATTCTGTGGGGTGGAGGCTTGGATCTCTGCCACGTGTCCAAGTCGGTCTGAATACTAATTTGTACCTGTTGGTTTTAAGTGTGACCCTTCAGTTTACGTGCAGTGCATGTGCAAACTCTTGGGCTTCTAAAAAGTTAAAAGAAAAATAATTTAAAAGATAATATGGCTGGAGGGATTCGAACTCGGGTGCTATGTCTCAGCAGTGCAAGGTCTTACCAATGAGCTACAAGCCCCTTCTTACTGTTCAAAAGCAAAACAAACTTATAACTCGTGCTCAGGCTTATGTGACCCTTTCTGTATTTGAAAAAAAATACGTACAGAAAGTTAGGGTTGTTACAATCCGCTCACCATCTCCATGTGGCTCGGGACTGTACCCAAGTAAAACCTGTTTGCATGACTTCTTTGAGCTATGGTAGTGTAGTAATCAAAACACAGTGGGAACTCACACGAGACAAATGACGATCTCAGGTCGACAGACTAACCTGTACCCATATCACCTGGGAACTGCTATCTGACAATAGGTATAATACCAACTAGTATGTTCCCGGCGAGTCCGTCCAATGTACTCATAACCTAATAAGCACCTGTATACTATCTTAGGTGACTAACTGACATTAATGGCTTGTGAGACTGGCTACCGCTTCTCGTCGGAGTCTCGATAAGTATACACTAGTTTACTCCGGAGTATCAATACTCAGTCTCGATACTCTTTTGATTAGGGACATTTAAGGATGTGCTTATAGACTACCTAGCTCCTATGCATATGATCGCCATTATAATGCTGGTAGTCAAGCAAGAATCTTATGGGCTCTATCAACATGTAATAGTGATCTGTAATACCACATAATGCATGTACATGATGATAAAAACAAACCAGATAGCATACTATCATTTTGAATAAGATTGTTCTATCCGTATAGGTCCCCACTCAATCATTATAATTGCGTGCCTGCGATTAAAATAATTGACTTGAGGGCACTATAGCCAACAATTGAAACGTAAACGATAAAACCATTTCAAGTTAAATCTTACCCTAAGTGTATATATGATACTCGATGATAATATAAAACTTTAATATTCTTATCGACGGTCAATGTGAAAATTAAAGCACGATTTTGTCCCTGTCTATCGGTTAACATACGTTTGATGTTCGTCATAACATAAAATGCAACGACTTTGAATTTTCTGTACAAAATTTTTCTTCTTAAAGTACAGAAACGAGTTTGCAAGGCTGAGCACAATTTAAAACTTATTCTTATTTAAGAACAGCAAGAAACAATTTCTAGCTAATTGGTAAAGTCTTGCACTGCTGTGATATAGCCCATGTGTTCAAATCTCATCAGCTACATATTATTTTTACTGATTTTTCTTTTAAACTTTTTTGAAGGCCAAAATTTTAGACGTGCAATACACGTAAAAATGAAAATTCAGAGAAATCTAACATGTGTAAAATGATATATATATATACTAAGGAGAACACATGGCGAAAATCCAGAGCCCTACCCCCACACATTGATCGACTGGATGGCAGTTTTGGCCGCCGGCGGCGGGTGACCCGTAAGGAAAAGTGCTCGTGTTTTGCACACAACACCTTTTGGCCTACCCCACTAACCCTGTTCTGTTTGTTTTCTCTGCAATTTAACTGAGAATTAAAATTCATCTTTAATCTCATTTTTAATGCATTTTAATTCAATTTTTCAATTCCAAAACCCTAATTTCACCCTATAAATACAACCCCATACTCTAGCCCCTCCTTATTCTAAATCTCTAGTCAAAATTATCAAAAATTCTCAAGTCCAAGATGAGTACAAGTGGAGTTAGCCCAAGGTCAAATTCCGGCGAGGATCAGAGGCAATTCCGGCAACCCCACAACGTCATGAAGGATACGACATCTTTCTCTACCTCTCCTCTCTCTTCCTAACTTGTAAGTTCCTTCTCTTTCCGCCCTCTCTTCGATAAATTCTCTTTTCAAAACAAAACATCGGTAAGTGGAGTTACTACTGATGTAAATCTTTTAAACTCTATAATCTCACTTTCATTTACATATTGTTCAATAAACTTTTACACAATATTTTTAACACTATTATAAAGGTTTAGAAACAACTTTCACTCTAAAACTCCATATTAATTAAATTTAATTAAGTTTTTACATTTAAATATCATGAAGTTTATATACGTTATCTTTTAAATATTTTGCTTAGCATACCTTTAGAAAATTTCACGAGATAATGACCTACCTCTCACATACACACATATTGATATGGCACGATTCTCTTGAGACATAACTTTTGTGGCAAAATACGACTTTTCATCAAAATACCATGAACTATAAAAACCCATTTTCTTTGAATTGTATTATCAAACTCTTTGCGATTATGCCTCTACAACCCATTTTGGAAAACCCGCTATTGGATGGTGCGGATTATCGCACATTCTCGGGCTAGTAAAGTGAGATGCAGACCTCCTCACGGAGCATACGATCTCAAAAGAATTTTAATACGATTTTTTCTAAGAAAAACGATATTTTCTACTTAATAAATATAATTAATTTTTAATAATTATATAAATATTATCAAACCATATATTTTTAATATATAATAAAATTCCATATTTTTTAGAAAATAAAAGAATAACAAATTTCATTAAAATACCATCAAGTATCAATACAAGACAAGTTACACTAAAATACAATGAACTATTCAAGCTAAGTTACTATTCACTAATATACATCACTCTTTAAAATTCATATCCATGGAAATCCTAAAGAACATAAATAATTACTCGAGATTTATTTTGAAAGTATATAAAATATTTTTCATAAAACCCCATCAAAATATATAAAATTACATTAAGGACCATAATAAATATAGGTTTAAGCGAGACCAATTCTCTTGAGTCTCAGGGAGCCGGAGAAAGTGGGTACTTGCTTATTTAAGGTAGAATGACTGAATGGGTTATCAATGGTAATTGTCTTGGAAAAAAATACAAATCCTGCCGTCCATGTGCAGCAGTTACCGATAACATCCAAATCTAATTCAGGATCCAAATTTGTTAAGTGTCTGACTCAATTTGAATCTCAGTCTAATATGAATCCAATCATAATATGAATCCAATCATAATTCCAATCCAAACATGAATCCAATTCAATATGAATCCAATATACCAAACATGAACTTAAATACTAGAGCAATACCAAACATGCAAACATGACTTGACTTGACTGAACCATGGATATGACTTGACTTCATTACATGACTACTTGATACATCCTGAACCGTTTACATGAACAAGTTATACCATGATCTCGGCAAGTCTGATAACTACAATCTATATAATATACATTACGGGGTTTAACGGGGTAGATTGGTACGGAATATATTAAAAGTGGCACAATGATGGACACTAAAAGACGTAGATAAATATCCATTGCTGTTGTTCCGTGGGTATTGACGGGGCCTTGTACTA
The DNA here is from genome assembly GCA_030015575.1 of Agapanthus africanus. Lineage (NCBI taxonomy): Eukaryota > Viridiplantae > Streptophyta > Magnoliopsida > Asparagales > Amaryllidaceae > Agapanthus > Agapanthus africanus. The sequence goes on from JASDDO010000019.1 coordinate 355,683,802, forward strand.
CAGGTTACCATAGTCTACGGGGAAAATTGGACTCCTCTCGTATACACTGATATCTTCTGTACCAAACTACAAACAACTACGTTAGTTTAATAAACATATGCCTGTATAAATTATCAGTTCTTCCCTATCTATTTTTTCTATTCTATTCTTTCTTTTGGGGCTTACCGAGCGCTAGTTCGCTGACGACATTTCTGTTTCTCTCTCTTTTTGGAATGTTCGTCAGGAGGATCCAACTTTCAGGAGACCGAGCCCAGAGTACTTGGAGCAGATCACCGAGTAGCACGACTTCTAACTTTCATTTATACTTATTTCAGTTCATATGCCATTGTTTAGGTATTGCTTTCCATTATTGTATTTTCCTTTTCAAAAGATATTGTAATGTGAATATGAATGTTAATAAAAGTTGTTATTTATATTATATCTCCTGTTATTCTTGTGCATTTCTTTTATATATTGCTTATTTACGTTTAACGTTTTTACTTCTGAGTAAATACGTCGTGGCCCGTCACGTCTCCTTCCCCGTACACTGGGAAGCGGGGCGTGACATAAAACTATACGAAAATTGTTAAATATCGGACGGTATTATTCGGTTCTAACAACCGTCGTGTAGTCTATATGATAAGAATATTCAATCGTATGATAACCGATAGATTTGTTCAGTATGAACAAATCTATCGGTTATTATACGATTGAATATTCTCATCATACGATTGAATATTCGGTTCTAACAAATTATGAATGTCAGAAATATCTGATATTTTTCCCCTACGGTTTAAACCGTAGGGGCATGTATTTTCCCCTACGGTTTAGACCGGGAAACAAAATATATTTATTTTTTAGAAAAAAATAATAAAAATTCTTTGTTCTTGCCCCTACGGGAAGCACCGTAGAGGAAAATACTAGCCCCTACGGTGTAAATCGTAGGAGCAAGTAAATATTTTTTTTTAATTAAATAAAAAAATAAAAGTGTCCCCGGTGAAAACCGTAGAGGAATAGACCCCTACGGTTTACACTTCCCTTACGCTTTTTGCCTCTACGGTCTGATTTTTTGTCCCTACGGTATGCACCGTAGGAACAGAGCTTTGTCCCTACGGTTTGAACTGTAAGGGCTTTCCCTCTTCGTAGTAGTGTTAACCCCTTCCCTTCCATCTTCTTCATATTTTTCTTGACCAATTTTTTTTGGGTCTTTACCATGCTTGTATTCATCTTGGGTTAAGTTCAATTTCAAAAGTCTATTATGTACTCCATAATAATTGAAACGAAAAAGAAATTCCCTATTTTTTATACTCAATATTTATACTTAATTAATGAAACAAATATTAAACTTTATACTCAAGAGGACAACAAATTCTTGATTCCAGGCACAAAGTGCATTCAATTTTTGAAGTCATTTTGCCAAACAGGCCCTAAGAGGAAAAGCTTTAGCTATGCTATCATATAAATCAGGTCATGAATTGTAATACTCATAAAAGCTGTCCAAAACTTCTTTTTGCCTTTTAAGTAATATACCATAATCCGATGCAAATGAAATCCGTTTATTTCGTCAGGATTTATTGCACAGTGCATTTGAAGTATATATGCAGTATAATTTTTGAAATTTACTCAAAAGAGCAATAAGAGTAAGAACAACTTTTATATTCCAACAAGTGGAACATCATTAAAATATCCTGCCAAGCATCGCGTGTTTTCTGTTCTCGGTCTCCGGAGATGGAGGGCATCTTTCATTATTGCACATCACATGTCTCCTACAAGCAGCAACAAATATTTCTAATTTTCACAGCTCCTAAAAATATTTGGCGAAAGCATTTATGTGCAATAATATTATGTGCTGATTTGTTTGTATATATGTAGTTTTATACGGTATACACGGGCCTTCAAGGTTGACAGCCTACATTTCATAATACCAATCTTTTCTCCTCTTGCATATGCTACAAGTTAAAAACTCACTTGTTGGTTGACCTTCAATAGCTGATCGTAAAACTCTGTATATGATGTTTGATATTAAGTTCTCCCCCGCCCCACCCACCCTGCCCCCCCCCCCCCCCCCCCCACACACATTTTTGCCCTTTTAAAGATGCGCTCCACAACACATGAATAAAACAATATTTTTACTGTTTTCATGCAATCTTGTTGCTGTTGGCGCAATCGGCACAGCGGAAAATCTTACGGATCTACAATCTAGATCCCTTTAAGACGAATAACAAAAAACTTGATGCATGCCACAATAATAAATAACACAAGAGATTAATGGGAGGAAACGGAAAGAATCTTTATTAGAACTTAAGAGAAAAAATAAAACTTTACAGGGAATTACACAAACTCTCTCTTATGATCTCCAACGAGATCTTCCTTTGTCTCTCTCTCTCTACAGGTTCTCCTTCGAAAGTCTTGATGACGACTCCCTTTAAACTTTATAATAAAAAACTATCCACTTTAATGGCCTTCGTCTTAATCCCTTAAACCTTATGATCAAAATCTCCGACTTCTTAAACTTTAATCCTAATATTCTATATATAGCCTATATAATCTGAGTTATAATAAGATCACTATGTACAAAACTGCCATCAGATACCAAACTTTGGAGACAAATCTCGTACGGAGTTTTTCACGTTTATCCATAAGCAGACGTCTGAACCTATGTGGTACAGACGTCTGCGTGTGCTCTGCCAGAAAGGCAGAGTGCTGCCAGACCTCTGAACCTATGAGGGACAGACGTCTGTGTCTTCAAACGCTTCTGGCCAGAGTGCGGGCAGACGTCTGAGCTTACTGCTTCAGACGTCTGTGTGTACTCTAGAAATCCACAACTTTATTTTATTGCTAGACGTCTGAGCTTTAAGGTTTCAGACGTCTCATCCTTCTCTGGATACACAGTCTTGCTAATATACAAGACATCCTTCACGGCAGTCGCTTCACATGTTAACATCTTGAGAAATAGTTAAAAGAAATATCATTCCATCTTTTCACTTCATCATTCATTTGAGAAGGGCGCTCTCTCTCTCTCTCTGTGTGTGTGTGTATATATAATTTCCATTTTTCTGAGAATTTCATTGACTTCTTGGTCCTTGCTCCAAAATCCTCACTCATTACTAAAGATCTTCAAAGGACCAATCACCTTTTCGTGAGCTCATGAAATTATTCTGTTGAATTATTGCTTCACTTGCATTGCCCCTGTGAGCTCTGTCTAGAAAATCTTTTTCAGTAAATTGTAATTGGTTAAAGTATCAGATGACTTGTTGAAGTGTGTGTTGATTTCAAGGCGAGTTCATGGGGTTTTGAGATTTGTGCTTCATTTGACTTGCAAAAGTGAAAAGGCATTTGGGAGAATATTTTGCTTCAGTAAAAAGCATTTGGGGCCTTTTTAGGAGATTTCAAGCAATTCTAGTTGGGTTTTTGTCCAGAATTTGAAATCATACAGGTAAACTTATTTGCATTTTTTTCCTTATTAGCATATATAGTTAGCAATTTGTGATGCTTCAATAGGTTTATATTTCATAAACATATATGTATCTTTCCTTTACATTCAGGGGAATTTTTGTTATCTTCTTAAAGAATTTATTTTTTCCATTTTTAAATTTTAGGGCCTTGTGGAGTTCTCAAGCAAATTCCAGTTGTGTTTTGTCCAGAATTAGAATATTTACAGGTAAATGATTTTCCAATTTCTTCTTCTTATTATTATCAGTTGGTTAACAATTTGTGATGCTCTTCATAGGTTCAGATTACATTACATATATAATTTTTGCCTGTTCCTTTTACTGTTATTTCCTTTTTTCATTTTTTTTTTTCCAGATTACATTTCCATTGCAATATTTTGTGGCCTTTTAAGAGATTTTAAGCACATTCTAGTTTTTAATTTTCTTGTTAGCAGATGTAGCAATTTATACGCTTCAGATTCTCATACTTTTATTATCTATAATTCTTTTTGCTTTTTATTTTATTTTATTTTCTTTTTATTTTTTGGATGAAAACTCATGTTCTATTCTGTTCCTTTATAAATTCTGTGTGTTTTTGCTCGTCAATTCAGTAGTAGAAAAGGGTGATAATTTCCTTTCTTCGGTTAGAAATTTATTTTTCCTTTCCTTCTATTTTGGATTGTAATTAATTTCAATCTATGCAGAGAATGGGATCCATCGAATATGAATTAAACAATAAAGCAAACCACACAACCAAAAACGCCTTAAATTCGTGGTCGAAGCCAACTCCTTCAAAATGGGACGATGCCCAAAAATGGCTCGTCGGAACCAAATGCAATCCTCGAAACTCAAACGCTGAAGATTCGAGACTTCTCTCATCGATTCCCCACAAACCAAGAGACTCTTGTAGCAGCATTGATAGTACATTTCAAAATCAAAACTTAGACGGAACGGAGACAAAAAAGATAGATTTCGTTAAGTCGATAGAGGAAGCAACGATTGGGGTTGGATTGGTTTGTTTGAGAGATATGGGCACCGAAATGACTCCCATTGCTAGCAAAGAGCATTCAAGGACTTGTTCTCCTATGAATTTGAATTTTGGAGAGGGAAATTGCATTGGATTTGATAGAAAGTTGAGTTGTTTGGAGTTGAGAGCAATAGCATGGAATGAGGCTGAAAGAAACAAATACATGGCAAGGTAAAAATTAAAGTACATTTGATTCTGTGTTTTAAGTTCTTGCTTATTTACTTTAGGCAAAATTTCACTAAACCGCTATCACTATTTTTTATTACATTAAAATACCTTAAAAACATTTTTTGACCAAAGTACCCTTATCGTAATAAAAAAGGGTTAATAACATGAAACACCTCTGCATTTTATTCCGTGGCACTTATTAATTGTTTTTTATTGCAAAATTAACCAAGATTAGCCCGAGATCGAAGGCCCAAAGAGAGAGCCCAAGTTTTGAGCTAGGCATGTGCATTACACGTGTTAAGTCGTGACGAGTTGTGCGATTCGTGCGCATCACGCCGGGGTTTCTAAGGAGAGGATCTAATTAGTTTAATTAATTAATCCTCAAGTTTAAAAGCAATCTTATCTATAAGGCACCACCTCTCTATATATATATTAATTTATTGATGTAAAAAGGAATTCAATCCACATAGAGCCAACAAGTCTCGGGCAATTTTGTCTTGGCCGAGACAAAATTCTAAGAGAGGGTTTTAGAGAGAGAGAGAGACCTGTATTTTGGGCGGTGATCGGTGAGGGTGTTTTCGTGTAATACTTTCTTAATAGTGAAAGTTCTCGTCGTCGGATTGCAGGATTGGGTGCGGTTGCGTCCACCCTGGGTAAAATCTTGATTTTTGTGTGCGCTTCTGATAACTTGTGTTGTTTTGATAGATTGTTCGGTTAGGCTTTTTCAAGTACTCTGTTTACACACGATCCTGATACATTTTCTGATGCGACTCTTGGTTTGGTTTTTGATTCTTTCGAGGATCACAGGTATAGAAATTACAACACTTAGACCCCCACAACTCATTTATTGGCACAAACATCATCTTTGCTTATCGATCAAAATCCTAAAAATGCTAAAAGCCCTCAAGTCAATTCTAAATAGGGTAAATTTTATAAAGCATCATTGAACTTTTAAGGTTCTTGAGAAATCACCATTGAACATTAAAAATGCCAAGAATCTCCCTTGAACTAGCAAAATTGTATGAAAATGCATGTTAGTTTCATTAACTTGTTTAAAGCTCAAATGGATTAAATAACACCAAAATGATCTTGTACATGGACTAACTAGCATCGAAATAAACCAAATATGACATAGTTTGATGAAAATACCGGAATAAAAATATCCGGGGGAGGGGGGGGGGAGGGGGAGGAGTTCCATGGTATTTTTAAAGTTTAATGGTTCAATCTGTAAAACCTTAAAAGTTCAATAGTGCTGTATAAAATTTAACCCTCTAAATAAGTCACGTGATCATCTAATTTTGCTTCAGAACGTGTTTATGTTGTTTAGAGTTGAATTTGAGCATTTTTGAGGGTTATATACGATGGGCAGAGCGAGTGTAAACTAAATGGGTGTTTTGTGCCTTGAAAATTTAAGACGGCAAAAACTGAAATAACATTCATTGTTAGAGGTAGTTTAGTGAAATTTAGATTTCACTTTTGACATTTGGACTTATTATTTTTTTGGCTTTTGAAAATTTTAAGGTATAAGAGAGAAGAGGTGAAGATACAAGCATGGGAGAATCGGGAGATGAGAAAAGCTGAAATGGATATGAAGAGGATAGAGGTAAGACTAATTAATGTGAATATGATTCTTCATTTTGTTGTTGATTTTGATACATGAAAATTTTCTGAATTGTTACTTCAAAAGTGCACTTACAATTGGGTGAAAGTCTTAACGCATTATTTTCTGAGTCGATACTATTAGAATTAGGATTCTAAATGATTTTATTTTAGTTTTTTATTTTTTAGATAAATATTTGTAGCATTAACCTCATAATTATGTACTGAAAGTGAAATTATAGGATTGGATACACATTTGTCTCGGAAAAAAGAAAACCGTGCTTAAATTTTTTTGATCATCTTTAGGTATATGTTTACTTTCTCATCCATGGCAACGGTTTGGATACACATTTGTCTCAGAAAAAAGAAAACCGTGCTTAAATTTTTTTAGTTACCATTTTCCCCGAGTTTTTACTTTCTTCGGTTTTCTGTTTCTAATATTCTTTCCTAGGCGAAAGCCGAAAGGATGAAATCGCGGGCTCAAGAGAAATTAGCAAATAAGATTGCATCGACAAGGAGAAGAGCAGAGGAGAAGCGTTCGATTGCGGAGGTGAAGTTGAATGAGAGAGTTGCAAGGACTTCAGAGAGAGCAGATTATATTAGGAGAGCAGGGCATTTGCAATCTTCAACTCTCTCTTTCAAGCTTCCTTCATTTTGTGGTTAACTAGTAATTATTAATCTATGTAATATTGTTGTATCAGCTGAAATTATTCATAGTGATTTTTGTTTGAGCTTCATGTTCATAAAGTGGTTTTTTGTTTGTTTTTCCTCCTATTTTTGTTATACGCAAGTTTCGTGAGTATTTGATACAGTTTCAGCTAAACTGGTTTTAGCTATCGTCAAATTCGTGTATAAAAGGACTATAATCATGAGAGAAATTGTCATAGTTGTAAATCATCCGTTTATATTTTTCAAGATATTTTAGATTCAAAAAGGTCTTAAAAAATATTGTTAATGGCATATAAACATGCAAGAGAAATTGAGGATTTCCCCCAGAAAATAACCAAAATCCTTGAGATTTTTCATCCATCCTTGTATTATTTTGCATGGCATGAACTTGGAAGACGTCCAAAACTTGGAATACGTCCAAAACTGGAGATTTATTTCTAGTCTTTTTTATAAGGTTTTTTTTAGTTTTGAACCTCCAAAACTTTCATATTTTCAAAAAATACGTCCAAAACTTGGAATTTTCGAAAAATTACACTCCAAACTTAAACTTTAATTAAAAAACCCTTCCGTTAAATTCAATGATTAAATTCTAAGTACAAAGACAAAACTACCCCTTCTCTTCTCTTTTAAATCAGATAAGGGTATTTCGGTCATTTATAGCTCCTAAAACAGTTATATTTAATGGAATCTGGATGGGAGTTAACGGAAGGATCTTTTTCAGTTAACTTAAAATGTTTGGGGTATCTTTTTTGAAAATGCCAAGTTTGGACTGTCTTTTTGAAAATACCAGGTTTGGGGTATTTTTTTTGAAAATGCCAAGTTTGGATTGTCTTTTTGAAATACTAAGTTTGGGGTGTTTTTTTTTTTGAAAATATGGAATTTTGTGGGGTCCAAAATAAAATATAAAAAAACCTTTTTATAATCATAATATTCATAAATTTGACTATCATTCAAAATTCTTTGGTTAGCTAAATATTCTTCTTTGTGGAAACTGAATGTTTAGTTTAGCTACACTATGGACAAGGAAAGAAACCAAATTAGAATAAATAAATAAATAAATAATTGAAAACATATATATTTGCATGCTCAACAATATAGGCCAAAGTTGAACTTTCATGATCATCATATCAGATTTGAATGCTATTCCTACCTTGTGTCACTGAGGAAGGTAATCCAGATGGTAAAGATTCTCCTAAAAAAATTGTCATATTTTGGTGAAAAAAATATTCTCACGGAAATAAATAGGATTATCAGTAATTAGATGACCATATTTCATAAGAATTCTATTACTCCCAAAATTGGTGTGTATCCTATGTTACTACGAAATGTTCTCACCAAACACAAGATGTGCCACCATCGTCCGCCATCTGTCACCGGTCAACTGTCTGTCATCGTCCGCCCGCCCGCCACCGGTCATCAATTTGCTGCCGATCGGCCGCCCACCACCCACTATCCGTCTTCCACTGTTCGGTCGCTAGTCGACGGTTGCACATACGTATATTACCGAGGATGATTAAAAATACCAAGCAGCAAAACTCCTTGGCATTAAATGTCTGGTTATCACATTCCTCAAAATATAAGAATTCCCGTTAATCTTCCATTGCGTGCGAAAGAATTTGGTCGAAAAAGGCTAAGTGCCCCCTCCCCCAACCAAAACCAAAATGCACATACCAAGCATATCTTTACTATTATAATGCTGAAGGGAGGTGCAAAGTTTTCCAAATTGATTGTCTAGATAGCATCCTCTCCTTTTAAAAAAAATACAAAGAATTTTCTTTTATAAAATTTCATGTTATATTCATAACTAATTTCTACAGCAAATTCTCAAAATGGTAACCACCCGCTCTTACCTTTCAAAATCAAAACACAATTTTTTCCACGGTGAAAAAAGGTTAATCCTACAAAAACAGCTCCCAAAATTACTTATCCAGCACCACATGATACTAAACTCCTTCAAGCCATCTATTGTTTTTCTCTTCATCATACTTACAGTTTTTTGGAGTTCCACTTTGCACCTCCAACTTTGTCTTTGTCCATTTAATTAATTTTTGATTGATTTTATTTTTAAAAAAATAGGATTATGAATGAATTCATGTTAAAACTAACTCGAGACGTTAAAACCCAAGACGACGGGCACCATGATGCTGAAGGAATCAACTAATATTTAACAAGCTAATGTTTTGATAAAAAGATAAATTTGAAATTGCCTTATATCGATTTGTCAATTAGTTTCGCACATATTTTGTGTGCAACATCTTTTGAAAGGGGTAAATTTTTTTCTTATGCCTGCAATTTTGTGCAACATCAAGGGGTAATTTTTTTTTTTCTTATAGCTTCATCGCACATGCAAAACACTAGTAAACATAATTACCACTCGAAACTTCAGCTTCAACGTACATGATGTCTTTACTAGTTGACTCATCATCATTATCATATAAGCCTTTTCTCATTCCAATGAGGTCGGCTATACAACAAAACTCTGGTAAAGATTTGAAAAGGTTTTACAACCGATTTGATGTCATCACATTCCAAATAAGTATCAAATTTCTCGTTCAGAAAACTGTGACAAGAAAGATGATTGTCATAATCCTTGATGACAAACTAGTATACTCTAAATTCTCATAAACTATGAAGAAGTCTAAAAGAAAAGGAAAATATATATTTGCTATATGGAATTATGTTCGACCTCCAAAGCACACGTATATAAAGCAAAATGGAACATATTACATATTGAATCCATCTAATGATACACTGATGACTCGGCTCATAACAATGAAAACAACCAGAAAAATCACAGGATGGCATCAAATCTTTTCAGCACTATCCTTGTAAAAAAAAATTTGGTCGTGGGTTGGGGGTGGCTGCAAAACAAAATAATGCAAGTAGGCTCCATTTTCAGTCCCTTAATTTGATGCCATTATTCTCACAAAATGACAAGGACTTGCCACTAAACAAATTGCTTGATCATCATTAGAGCATATACTTTTTTCACTACTAAAAGAAAAACCATATTCATCAATTGTACGATTGCTCATTATGTTTGTGTTTCAGGCACAAATGAAGATGCTGGTGGTATCAAGAAACTGAGAAAAAAATTATAAGGAATTAATCAATAATATCTTATTGAAGAACTATGAATACCAAATGCTTTTGGAAATTAAATTCCCTAATAAGAACAAAAGATTATAGTGGAAGTGTTGCTTCTGACTTCAATGTGAAGACAATCTTTTGATGGCAAAAATTTCTACATGGGAACCAGAATATAACATAATAAAAAAAAGAAGAAGGTAAATGTTTAATCAATCATCATAGAATTATAGCATCTACAATAGTTATAAAAAAAAAGGAAAAAAGAAGAAGGTAAATGTTTAATCAATCATCATAGAATTATAGCATCTACAATAGATCATGTTACTTCATTTATCAAACTTTATGCTCCTTAATGCCCACTTTTTTCATCAGTTTTCTATATATAGCAACATGTCCTTATGTGCCCTAAAATTTATTACTATCATTATTAATCTATATAAAAGCCCTTAATATGATGCAAGCGAGGTTTGGACCACAAACCTCTCGCTTAACCGCAACAAGGCTTTATCACTAAGCCGTAGTGCTACTCACCCCTTTTTAAAATTGCAGTCCTCGTGAAATCCTAAGACCCATCTTCCCTGCTTAGGTCAACATTCCTCATATTCTGCAGCCTCTGACCATTCAAAACAAGTTATAGGACCACTGTGTTGTACTCAAAGATGAGATATATGCATTTGAACCTTGAATGAACTAAAATCCAGAAATTAAAAAATAAGTCTAGGTTTAGCTTAGCCTAAAGAATTCTGGAGACAGGCTTAATCATCTCTCATCAGCTTGGAATCTGTATCGGAAACAATTGAACCAAAACATCATTCAAACCTTTTCTATGAAATGGGGTCATATCATTGAACTACAACTCCGGGCCAAAAAGGTTCCTACCTTTCTATTTATCGAGAGAGACTTGTAATAAAATCTGACTTCAACCTGTATCTTTTGTGATGAATCTGATTGCATATAGAAACTTCAAGGTATGATCTTAGTCTCTCTTAATCCCTAACTACTACAAATTCTAGCCCATGGAAAGTTCTGCCCAGTTACAAATAATACTTACCTTGGTCTTTTCTCTTACCCTAGCTCTTGCGGTAAAACTTTCCTCTTCAAAATGAGAGGTCTTCAATTCCCAAAGGAGTCGCATAAGACAAAAAAAAGTTTTTATCTCTTGTTTCTATATGAGATAGTAGATTTTCAACATCTCATCAACTTGTGCATCAGCTTATCCATATGCTATTTATCTGCTCATATCTATGAATGAACAGAAAAATAAATTATAGAAAGCGAAGGAATTTGCTGCTACAGGGAACAGGGAATTCTTGGTACCTTAGAGCATGAGTACCCTCTAACAGGAACAGGTTTCTCCTAACCATTTTCCAAAGCTCATGCGGTGTTATATAGAAATGATATGAGATGCCAAAACCTCATTAATGGAAATTATGTGATAGATAATGACAGCGTCCGCCTTGAAGCAAATAAATCCAATACCCCACACGTAAGATACTTCTTCAACATATTGCTCCTAATTTTGTTCAAATTGAAATTGACGGTCAACAACTCGATCATCAATTCTCATGTCATCGGACTCGACTTGATCATCATTGTTCATCACATCATCAGACTCCATCCATATATAGATGGATTTCATTTCATTTAGGTTTAGCATTGGAATACACATTCTGGCATTGGCACCTCTAGTTCTTCAAATGTAAACTTCTCTTTGCTGCACCTCTATGAAGCATCTTGCTGAATCTGTTAATAACACCTAAACATTGTAAATCAGCTACTTCTCCTCGGAACAAAAAGTGTTTCCCATGTAACCTTTAGTAAACAATAGCCTTCACCTCATATGAGGACGATACAGCTTAATATCAAGTTGCACAAAGCAGCCTTGATATTCCAAATTTAAATTCTAACTTCAAAGTTCAAACTTGGCATTCAACCTTGCTTTTTCCATGGAATAGAACTTTAGGATATGCTGTACATGTAGAAAACATGCACCTAGAAGAATGCTCTTGTACCAGATCCATACGGTTGCAATTTTACAATCGTGTACGTGGGCGGGCAGGCGCATGAGCGTGTCTCTCCTAAGTGAAGCCAGAATCCTACTTCATCTCTTGACAAATCCCCAGTCTGGTAACATCATTATGATCGAAATATACATATAAATTCGCTTGAAACATTCTCAAAAAATCACTTGGATTTATATATCGTTCATCTGAACCCTAAGCGGCTAAGCCTTATATTTCCCTGTCACAACAAAACCTTTGATATATCTCCACTCCAAAGGATAATTCATGTTCTGCTTTAATGGCCATCTCCTATCTATTTCAAACGTACAGAGAAATATTTATACAGTTGTTTCCTATCAACTTACCGCTTTAAAACAATGGAATGTAAGCACCCCAGATACTACTAACTATTAAATTTTAAGACAGGACCACATAACAGAATGGAAAAGGAAAAAGCAAGCAATTAACCCACTTTCTCTTCAGATATCACCATAGGATACCAAATTACAGTAAATATATTTGCAAATGAGGAACACGGCACGAATATGGAAATCCCTAGTTTGAAGAGTCAGCTTGCCAATAAGAGGTCTGTTATATAGCTATCAGCTGGAGTATGTGGTCCAGTAAATGTGCATATAAAGGATAAGAAAGCTAAGTTTACGGAAACATATATGAAATAAGAAACTTTACTTGCAGAATGAACACTTTTATCGATTTAGTTATGCTTAGAATAGATGATTAATGATCAACAAACTTTCGATAACATAATCAATATAATCACAAAGTAGTGAAACAAATAGCCTAGCAAAGAACTCTAGTAAATAACATGTGACTTTTACAGAAAAGGACTATACATCATGGCAATTGAAATAAGTGTTTGAAATGCATACAGAAATCAATTGAAATTCAGTGATCTAATGTTACAGGAAGTGGGTTTCCAAGGGAACAAATCGTTGACATATACCAACAGTAATAGTACAGATTAATCAAATACTACTTCAAATCAGTAACCAAAGAAATCTCAAAGTCGAAATCATACCATTTCCGATGATGAATCCGTGTCAATATAAATACAACAATCCATCTTTCCCCATCTACGGAGCGATCTCTGCGTTATAAACAAGCGGGAAATCTTCAAACTGTTCTGTGTCATCAAGCCCGTCTCCGACATTCTTCAGCAACAGATAAACTTTATACATCGCAAACCTCTCTTGAGGCCGAGCAACCACACACCCACAAGCAATCTTCAAAAACTCCACAATCTCATCATCATGCCCTTTTCCTCGCAACGACTTGTCGATAGCATCACGAATCCGGCCACTAGCATTCAGCTGAGTAACCCAATCGACCAAATTACCCTTGAACCCTTCACCCGCGAGATCACTACTAACCTCCACAGCCTTTTGCCCAGTCGCTAACTCAAGCAGCACAACCCCGAACCCATACACATCGCCTTTCGTTGAAGGGACGGGATGGCTCGCATACTCCGGCGCCACATAGCCAAACTCACCGAAATCTCCGTTCAAGAACGGGGTTGTGTTCAATCCTTCATCGACTATAGGTCTAAGCAGACGAGCGATTTCGAATTCAGTGATCCTCGGTTCGTACTCGTCGTCGAGGAGAACCGCGCTAGAGCTCAAATTTCGATGCAAGTAAGGAGCCTGATATCCATGGTGAAGCCAAGCGAGCCCTCGAGCAACCCCGATCCCAATCCTCAGCCTCGTGGCCCAATCGAGATTCGAATCGTTCAACTGAAGCAGCACGGAAAGCGCTCCATTCTCCATATCCTTATAAATCAAAAGCCTCTCCTCCTCAACGAGGCAGTAGCCAAGTAAAGGCACCAGATTCGGGTGCCGAATCCGCCCAATCTTGGCGGCCTCGACCCTGAACTGCTTCTCCGGCATCAAGCAGTCATGCAGCCTCTTCACGGTGAGCGCCGACCCGTCCCGCAGGACGGCCCGGTACGAGGTCCCGATCCTCGAGCTCCCGGCGACCACCACGTGCTCGCGGTCAAAGTCCCCCGTCGCCGCCATCAGATCCGCCAGCTTCACCTTCACGATGGGCTTCTGGAACAGCGACACCGGCACGAGCCGGTTGTGCGAGGATCTCAGCCGATCCGACCACAGCCGCCCCTCCTCCGGCGGCCGCGCAGCCTCCGCCGCCGCCGCCGCCTTCTTCTTCTTGGAGACGAAGCAGAACCTGTAGAGCAGGTACGCGACCAGGAGGGCGGCCACTGCGCCGAAGACGCCGGCGGCGAGGATGATGATGAGGCTGAATTTGGACCCGCCGCCGCACCCGTTGCCGGCGCCGCAGAGGTTGGGGTTGTTGGCGAAGGATTCCTCGGAGAACCTGGAGGCGAGGGGGGCGGGGATCTGGCCGGAGAGGTGGTTGGAGGATAGATCGAGCTTCTTGAGGCGATCGAGGCGGGTGAGGGAGTCGGGGATGGGGCCGGAGAGTTGGTTGGAGGAGAGATCGAGGGAGTTGAGGAACTTGCAGTCGGAGAGGTTGGAAGGGATGTTGCCGGAGAGGGAGTTGGAAGAGAGGTCGAGGGAGACGAGGTAAGGGAGCCAGGAGCAGAGGGAGGAGGGGATGGGGCCGGAGAAGGAGTTGGAGGAGAGGTCGAGGGTGGTGATGGAGGAGCAGAGGCGGAGGGAGGAGGGGACGGAGGCGGAGGAGAGGGAGAGGGAGGACAGCTGCAGGGAGATGATGCGGTTCTCCTGCGTGTTCCAGCAGCTGACCCCCGCTAAGGAGCACACGAACCCCACCGTGCTGTTCTCGAAGTTCCAACCGGAGAGGTGCCCCTCGGGGTCCGAGACGGCCGACTTGAAGTCCCGGAGGCACGTCACGTCGTCCTCCGCTATAACGGCGGCGGCGGTGGAGAGGAGGAGGATGAGGAGGTGGTGGTGGTGGTGGAAGAGGGAGGGCATGGCGGTGGAGATGAGGGCGCGGGGTGGGGGATGAGAGATGGGAGATGAGTGAGGGAAGGGGGGAGTTTGCTTTGCTTCGGCTTTCAGAGTTTGGCAGATTTTAATGGGAGCTGGGTTAAAATTTGGGGCAGCTGCAGGAAAAGAGGGAAGATATGTATATATTATCAGTTTTTAAGTTTTTGTTTTCCTTTTTGAGGGAAGCGGCACCGAAATCGGGCTGGTCAGTTTGGAAAGTAAAATCATTACATGTAAAATATCTCGGATCGGTTTATAGTGTTTAAGTTGGTAACTGTTTTAAACATTGGTATAAATATCTACATGACCAAGTAAGATTCTCTATGATTTTTCATCACAAATATGAATGATTAGATTGATATCGGTACACTTCTATCCATATAAGACCTTTATGTTGAGACAAGTTCCTGCTGATTACTCCTGCAACGATATAAAAAGCAGATATTCATATTGTTTTAGCATAGTCCATGGTTATGAATTTCAGGGTTTCTAACCCCTGAAATCTCACATATCGATATACCAAATTGTGGACGACGAATGACCATGTTCTGGCTTAAAACTAGTAGATTTCAATCAACCGTAAATAGCAGTAGGATCTGTCGTTTTGGTTGAATGTTACTATTTAGCTGGTGCTTTACTCAATTATCAGCATCCAAGATTCACATTCTGAATTTATGGCCATGCTCCACTTTATAACCCATTTTCCATGTTTTTGGAAAAGGGATTCTTAAAACACCTTCCGTTTTCGCTTGGGCAAATATGAGTATCTATACATACATGACAACAGCTGTCTATATAATTATATTTTCTTTCTGTAGCTAAAATCATAATATCCTTTTGGAATCTATCATTACATACGGTTTTTCATAGAGATGTTTTATTTTATATTTTTTTGAAGAATAGGTAGATAATAAGCCACCCAAATTTATTAATTTTTTTTTAACAATTACAACAAAAAACGCCCAGATTACATTAAACCCCACACCCCAAAGCAAAGCATTACAAAACAACACCAGCAGCCTTCCCTTATGAATCAAATATCATTGTTGCCTACGGTGTCCTCAACCGGGCCGCCATCATCCCCTGCGTACCAACAATCACTGGTATCACCTTTCTAATCCTCATTTTTGCCTTATCTGCAGTGATACGAGACCAACTCTGAATCATGGAAGAAATTAGACACGCGACCGCATTTAAAGGATTATTTTTTCCTCTAAAAATTCTATCATTACGTTCTCGCCGTAATCCCCACAGGCTGCCCATAATAATATTGTCCCAATCTCCTTTCGCAGGATCCCCTGATCGTTATTGCCGGGCTCCCCAAACTTCATCGATTGAAGTTGTTTATATGAAAATATATAAATAAATATATATAATGAATATGATAAATGCTAAAAGCACATGTGAAGAAATAAAAAAGATAGAAGTTAGGGGTGTAAATAATAAAAGCCAAATTGAATGGTGGGATTGGGCCTGAAGTAATAAAAGCGCCAAAAGATAGAAGTACAATTCTCTCCTTCATGATTTAATGTCCGGCTAGGGGCCCACACTGGTCAGAATAAAATAAATTATAATGATATGTGTTTTTTATCACGAGCTTGCGTCTGGTGAGTCCTGGGGAGTTGTTGACCACCACCGCGCACACCGTTATGGAATCTGTGGGCCCTCGCATTCTGCTTTTCCTTCAAAAGATACTAATAAATTCTATTAACTTAAAACTTCTGTACAGCAGCGCATCTGGTGTAGTGGTATCATAGTACCCTCCCACGGTACTGACCAGGGTTCGATTCCCTGGATGCGCAATCACGTTATTTTGCCTTTTTTAGCTTTTCTAATTTTTGCGCCATCCTCCCAAGGAGCATAAATGTAGAAAAAATTTTAAAGAAAGATTTGCGGACTAAGAATTTGCATCTTCACGGTGGTTGCTGGAAAGGTAAAAAAAAATAATAATAAATTGAGAGATACTGGATTTGGATCCTCTTCGTTAAGAGTCCAGTGAAAACGAAATAGCTGTGGATTTCATCTAACGGTTGGAAGGCATCCATCAAAATTGTGAGCGGGCCTCTTGGATGACTTAGGCCCTTACGTTCCTCCTCCTCTCTCTCTTCCCCCACCTCCCAAACCCCTCTTTGTCCTTTGTTCTTTCTCTCTATCTCTCTCTCAATCAAAATCTTTACTCTTATAACCGGAAGTATTTAGATGATATCATTAATCAAAAAAAATAAATAATAAATAATAAAGTTCTAATAGCCCTCTCTCAATTAACATCTTTACTATTATAACCAGGAGTTTTTATATGGTATTATTAATCAGCAAAATATAACAAATGATAAAATTTTTATGGCCAAAGTTTATAATTGAAGATGTCCACCCTTTCTATCACAAAAGACAAAAATAAGAAAATGAAATTTAACAACTCCCTTTCTCTCGCTTTCTCATAATCTTATTCATTACACACTCTCTTATGATCAAAAGCCCAAAAATAAACATGTCTTACAAATTTATACATAAGTGTATGTACCTTTGTTATTTTGCACGACTCATAAATTTCTCAATTCTGATATTACCATTAACTGCACTCATTTAATTAAAATTTAGAAAAACCATATATATCTTTAAATTTTTTTATGTAATATCCAGAATAAAAATATTATCTGTATATATGTTCTTCAGCATATATGTTGCCCATTATACACACACGTGTGATGCACGTGCAAAATACTAGTTTTAAGAGTTCCTATCCATCAAGCACTTCAACTCGTGATCTTCCCCCATTCCATCTTTCTATACATAAAGCATGGCTTGTTCCCAATTTGCCCAAACACATTGATTCTGTATTTTCGTCGGAATATCTTGTTGGTGAGCAATTGATCGATCTATAATATGAAACAACGAGCATATTTCAAGTCTAATGGGTTTTTTTAGCTGATCATAACTTAAGAGCCCTAATCCCAATTTTAAGGCATAAAATTCCCTATTTTGTATTGTCAATTAAGATTGAGAGGGAAAGATGTTTGGAGATTGATATTGAGGAAATATCAGAGAAAGAAAAAATCAGGTATTCTCCTATTTCCCAAAAATTGAGAGATTGAGGGATTTTTTGTTTTGCAAAAGCAAAGATTTAATGATTAATTTTTATTTTTTTTTACCCAAAATCCAAATAGCAAAAGAGTAAAATCAGGGGAAGTAAATGAGCTTAAGAGAGATCATCCTTTGGGACAGGTCCAAGTTATCCTAATGGGCCCTCACTTATCCTTTGCTGAATGCCTCACAACCCTTAGATGAAACTCCAAGGCTGATGTGTTTGCACTGGACTCTCCAGTCCTTTTAGCTAATGGAGAGGATCCGAACCTAGGGATGCAGATACGGGCGGCCTCTTGTTTTATTTGCAACGTTTCCCTCGCTATATCTTTTGTTGCTAATACAGCTATTGCCATGGATATATCTCTCGGCAATGTTTACCACGTTATGTTTTGGGCCAATTAAATTTACCCATTTTATACCTTCCCCCGGTAATATATTTCCCCCTATTGGAAATAGATTATTGCCGAAAGAATATTAGAAAATTCGCTTGGTAGGTGTATACATTGTTGTCCCTCACTATTATAGTTTTTTCTACTAGTGCTCTTTAGTTTCATTCAAATTTAACATCTTATTAGGAAGCTAGAGCTTGAGCTGTAGCTGATCTTTCAGGTATTTAGGTACGCATTTCTTTGGCACAAAAAATCCCACATCATTTCTTAGTTGAAGATCGTGATTTAAAATAACTAAAGAATAATTCTTATTTCGAATGAGGTTGCAAAGTTTGCAATTGAAGGGCAACAACATTCGACAAATTCGTTGTTAGAGGATGTTGAGGAAGACAAGTCGGTTTTTATGACAAATTTGAGAGATCTTTGATGAAAAATCTAACCCTGAAGGCAATTTAAGGGTGAATAGGAATTTTGAGAGAAGAAACGGGGCCTTGGGTTTTGAGACCTTATCCCGAAACTCAACGTTAGCTCTTTAATAATGTAATGAAAGATACCAAAAACATTCACTTTTTTACGAGGGCTTTTTAGTGTAATTTAAATATATGTTTTTTAAGTAAATACAAAGTATAGTAGACTTTTTAGTAATTAGTGAGGTATGAAGAGGCCTTTTAGTAAAAAGCCCTTATAGAAAACAAATTTATCATGCTAAAAATAAACCTATTTTCTTTGAAGTTCGTGTTGGTGTGATTAGGAGTCATTTGGGCATATGCAAATAGATAGTTTTCATATCGGTCCTTACCGTTAATCTAGACCGTCTTAACTGTTCGACTTTGGTTCTTATCCCAAACAAAAGCGAAGTAAGGTATCTTAAGGAGTACATTCTTATAAGTTTGGTGAATTGCTCGTGTAAGATAATTTCAAAGGGTTGGCTAATCGGTTGAAAGGTTTTGGGGATATTACCAAAGATACACAATCTGGTTTTGTGGCTGGAAGATACATTATGGATGAAATAGTTATAGCCAAAAAGATCATTCAAGATTCTCGCAGGCGACGGAAAGACCGATATCTCTTTAAACTAGATTTCGAGAAAGGATACGACATGGTAGATTAGAGGTGCATTTTAGAATGTCTAGAGCTTAAAGGTTTTTCGCACAAGCGGACGTACTGGATTAAAATGTGGTTATCCTCGGTTTCTGCCGATATTTGTATAAATGGTGATATTACAAGTGAGTTTCGATACAGACATGGGTTGCAGCAAGAGGATCCCCCATAACCGTTTATTTTTACATTAGTGGTTGATGGTCCGGCACACATGATTCAAAGGTATAGGAACAAGGGGTTGTTGGAGGGGTTAGGCCCGAGGGCACAAGGACGGAGATTATTAATCTGCAGTATGCTGATGATGCTCTGCTATTTGGAAGGCTGTGTGAAAAACAGGCTGTGGTACTTAAATGGATCTTATATTCTTTTGAGCTTTGGTCAGGATTGAACATTAATTTCCACAAGAGTTCAGTAGTTTGCTTAGGAGAAAGATTCGTTTAGGAAGAGCCGTTAATTTCGAATATTAATTGCAAGGCGGAAGATTTCCCGGTTAAGTATTTAGACTTACCTCTGCGGCCAGGAACATTGAAGAAGGCAGACTGGTTATCTTTGATAAACAAGATACAAAATAGATTGGAGGGGTGGAAAGGCCGGTGTCTATCCATAGGAAGCAGGGTGACTTTACTTAATTCGGTGCTGTCAGTCATTCCACAATATTATATGTCTTTTTTTTGCTTTCGAACTGGGTTGTTAAAAGAATCGATTAGATTAGATGTAATATTTTGTGGAGAGGAGATTCGTTAGAGTAACAGAAATACCACTTGGTGAGATAGGGGAAGGTATGTAAACCGAAAAAAGAAGAAGGCTTGGGTGTGAAAAATCTTAAGGATATGAATAGGGCTTTATTGAGAAAGCGGTGGTGGAGATGAATCGTAGGTAACAGATAGAGATGGGTGGCAAGTATTAAAGCAGCCTATAATAATAAGCTTGGTGTGGTAAACACACCAAATAAGAATGTGGCGACGGTATCTGGTTTCTGAAAAAGAGTTATGTCTGTGTAATATTTCAGAAAATGTAAAATATTATTTTAGAATTTAAATAATAAAATAATATGTTTTATTAGAATAATACCGATCATTGAATTCGATTATCTTAAAATAAGTATATTATTGCATCTAAACATGTAGAAATGCTAAATCTAGCATTGGTTTTCCCAATTTTGCACTTAAGGTGGCATGACAAGCTAACAAGGGCAAAATATTGTATTTTGGGTTTTATTTGGTTTTAGAAATTGTGGCATGGCTATATCTCTTTTTTTGTATCATATTATATTGAGAGGGGGGACATGAGGCATGGTCACACCGATGCCCCTCCATGCCTCCTTGTTTCCCCTCTCATTTCCTCTCATTCTTTACACATCTTTCTCTCTCAAACTCTCATTTCCTTCTCATTCTCACAACTCATACTCCATGGCTGTCCTTTTCCCCCATCAAACACTTTCCCCTCACCAAAAACTCAACCTCAACACAAATCAACTCCAAAGTTTCTCACCTTGATGCCAAGCACAACTCCTTCAAGTGAAGCCTCCATCAATCTTCAAGTGACATCTTACAAGCTTGAGCTGTAAGTCTGCGGCAGCGCCCCGGCCGTCTTTTCGAGGCCAAACGCGGAACAAATTTTTTTTACGAACAGGCGCTAACGCAAACTTAAAATTCGGATCGTTCTATTAACCATAAACTAGTATTCTGTAAAATGGGGTTTAGAGATTATACCGATCGATCCGTGTCCTTCGGTCTTTAACCTCCGTCCCTAGCATGTTGCGGATGCACCGACGAAGCTCGCTCTCCGGACTCGCTCGATCTACAATCTCCTCCTTTCCGAAAACTGCGCCACGTCAATGAATCTTTATACGGGCTCCCGTCTATGAACCGAGGTAATTCGGACACGAAGTTTGCTAGCCGACGTGTCCAAAGTTGAAGTAGAGATAGTGTAGAATGATTTGTCTCGAGGGCTAATCGAAATTGCCAAATTGGAGGAGATGGAAATGAGCTTTGAAATGAGTTGAAGAATTTTCTTTTGCAAATGAAAAAGAAATGAATCACCCTCAAAATATCCAAGCTTTGCTAAAAAACAATAATTGCACCAATAATACACCAAATGAGCCTAGCTCATTCAAGAACCTCCTAGTTACTGCTGGAAGCCCCGGCACCACAAAAAAAACCCTCCTTTGCAAATCTCCCCTTTTGCAAAAAGAACCCCCTTCTAAGCAAAATTCAGCCAAAGAAAGATAAATGATGTTTTGGCCAAAGAAAGGAATCAAACTGGCAACTTCAAAAAAACGATCCCGTAATAAATTACAGGATAGCCCCGCAACTGAATATACATACCCGCATTTGTATTCCGACCGAATACAAATGCAACGAGACAAAATCTACACAGTATAATACTAGGATCCGGCTTAAACCAAAGCCCGCTGTATTATCCGTCCGAACCATTACACGTGCACAAGTGCACGCGTATATTTGAACCCTGCCATAAAACCATACGGCCTCTACAACGTTTCGCCCGAACTGGGAAATTTTCTATGGGGGACTCTAAAGACTCGTCAATACCCTGGCAGTGGGTTTAACCACAAGCCGTCAGTGGTACTAGCTGTACGTAACGGCTGCCCATGTATTGAGTGAAAGGGAGTCCGATGAGCGAACTCATCCTGGAACCCTACTGAGCCTATGTGTGACAATATCCATACAGTCCAGTACGTTCGTCTATGAGTATCGCATATAGGGCCTAGCGAGCTAGTAAACGTCAGACCCCCAAAAGCGGTATAAGTCGTGTCATGGTGTAGCCCAGAATACCCTGAGATACTACTGGAATACCTACCAGTAAATCTCGCTTGCCATGACCATGGACTTCGTGTAATGGCTCTCCTAAATACAGCGCGATCTTACCCCCAATGTTGGGAGAGACGAATCCCCTGTCGATCTGCTCACTGCCTCCATGTGGCTCGGGACTGTACCCAACTAAAACCTGTTTGCACGACTCCTTTGAGCCGTGGTAGGGTAATAACCAAAGCACAGTGGGAACTCACACGAGACAAATGACGATCTCAGGTCGATAGACTAACCTGTACACATGTCACTTGGGAATTGCTATCTGACGACAGGTTTTAATAACCAGCCAGCATGTTCCCGGCGAGTCCTGTCCGGTATACTCATAACCCAATGAGCACTTGTATACATCTTAGGTGAACCAACTGACACCAATGGATTGTGAGACCGGCCACCGCCCCTCGTCGGGGTCTCGACTGTATATACTAGTCTACTCCGGAGTATCGATGCCCTATCTCGAAACTCCCGCGACTAGGGACCACTTTTAAGGATGTGCTTATAGACTACCCAACTCTCACGTATATGATCGCCATCATACTGTTGGTAGTCTAGCAGGAATCCTATGGGCTCTATCAACGTGCAATAGTGATATATCATGTCACCTAAAGCAGTACACGTATGATAAAGATAAACCAGATAGCATACTATCATCTCGAGTAAGACTGTCCTACCGGTATAGGTCCTCCCTCAATCATTGCAATCACGTGCCTGCGATCCAATAATTGACTTTGAGGGCACTATATCCAATAATCTCCCACTTGCACTTAAGGCTAATTATTGTGATGTCGCATACTCACAGCCCGTGTGATACCGAACACCCAACTACTCTACTGATCAGTGTCATAAAGCTTGTTTGTAAAACTATTGTGTTCGAGAAATATCCTTAGTGAGTGGATCCGCTCTGATGTTTCTTTCTATCTCTCTCTATATCTCAAGTTCGCGGAGAAATCCATCTCCCGAAATGAGCAATACCTGTCTTAGAATATGTCTTGATATCTGATAGGACCTAGTTCACGAATGAACTCCAAATCCAAACTTCTTAGACTGTATTGTCAACTGAACTTAATCAGTATCCTGCGCCATTCCTCCCTCAGTATCCACTTGGACCACTTATCCAAACTACTGCCCCTCGTCGGAGGGAAAACTATAACTCTGACAGTCACTCTGTCATCCATGCCACCTTGGAAGCCTGGAATGATAACTGTCTCCCGAAGGAGGCTATCGTTATCATATCCCTAGAACATTCACTTATGTTCTAAAACTGCCTCCGAACGTTTCTCTAGGATTAGATCAATATCAACTTATTTCAGCTAGTGCAAAAACAACATCTGGTGTTGTACTTGAGATCTCATGATCAACTCAATTGCCTAAGTAAGTGATCTGCCAATCATGCACATCCCTCTCCCCTTTAGTCTGTAAGACACCTTTAGAGAGGGTGACTCCATCACCTGCCGGTACACCACCATGCCAGGAGTCGTCCATTCTAATTACCTTTAGAATGCTGTCTAAGTACCCAGATTGGGAAGCTACCCAAATCCAGATCTAAAACCATAGATCTAGTAACCAGAATGTTTGATATAATATTCAAATCCTTTGTGGAGAAACCACTGTGTGACAACCACAGTATAACCGATCGTAGTTTAGGAATTTTACTTCCTACTCTGTGTATGTCATCCAAATACCAGGACATCACACCCTACTACTTTCTTAACAGATCCATCCCCTATTCTGATGAAGTCTGTAATGACCCCAAAATCTTTATACATTTGTATTATCCCTCTTCAATAATATACCGTATTTATTTGTACTTGGTATTTTCTTTTTTTCTATTAAATTTATTATTATTTTATTCCTCAATCTATTATGTATTTTTTTCTAGGTACAATTTCTTTTTCTTATATTTAAGTTTTTAACTTCTCATTCTTATTTTTTCCTTTCATAAATATTTAACCAAATCCATTATTCTTATTCTCCATAGCCCATCTAAAAAGCCCATTTTCTTTTTAAGCAACATGATATATTTAATTCTAGTTAAATATATGCATGAACAACCTTATAGCTCATTGGTTAAGTCCTTGTATTGTTATTCCATAAGTCACATGTTCAAATCCCCATTCTTGCAATTATTTTTTTATCATTTTTTATTCTTCCCATAACCTACAAATGAGACCTTTCATTTCCAAAATGAATGGTGACCTTTCATTTCTCTTTTAATTCTCATGTTAAATGCATATATTATTATTCACCATTACAACATCTTTATTTGTCCTCCTCTATCTTTTCCTTCCTCATATTTTTCTATCTCTCACTTCTTCCTCTTCACCAAGATGACAAGAAGAAGAACATGAAGAAGTCTTCAAGAAGGTCTCGCTAGTAACGCGAGGCTATCGGCGGATAGACAAGCCCGGTGACAATACCGGCTTGTGCATGTAAGTCCCTTCTCTTTCCTTCCCCCCATCTCTTATTTTTCTCTTGTCATATCTCGTGAACACCCTATTCTTTTCATATCGTAATCCGTAAGAGAAGATAAATATAAATATATACATATATATATAAGTGTAGATATATATAGTTTTATATGGTTTTGCCTCTTGTTCAAATTAAAGTATTTTTAATTCTTTGTTCATGGCTAGGAATGTTTATTACAACTTGTGAGAACACAAATTTCATGCCACAATATATCTATAATGTCACATGAAATCGGTTTGTTTATTAAAAGAAAAATAGAAGCCTGCATAAAATACTAGTTAATCTTTCTGCCGATTTTAGTATACACATCAATACCTTTAGTTTTAAAATAATTTTTATAAATTAATTTTTAGCTCTGAAAATTTCAGGAAATTTACATATGATAGAATATATTATTTTGTATACGCTGTAAAAATTTTAGATCGATCCGCATAACGGTTTAGGAATTACATCGTATTTATTCACTGATCGTAAAACAGAAAACTGCAGCTGTCGGTCAATTTCTAGGACACATAACTTGGTATACCGGTATCCAAATTGAGCAAACTCAGGTGTTTTTGATATCTACATCGAATGATCTAGATTTTCTTAGTTTTATAGTTTTACTGAAAACTCATCTAATATAAAGAAAACTGCATTACAATATTAAGTGACGGATCTGGACAGAATCTGTTCCGATTCGCACACTGTTTTTAAATTGGACATAACTCGAACACCCGATGTCCGTTTGTGACAAAATTTAGATGTGTAGATGCACCATTGATAGAACTATAATTTTCTGTATATTATATTACTTAGGAATGCATGAAACAACCTGATATAGGCTTTGCAATAGAATATATAGTTGCTGTCCAGAAATCTGAATTTCTGTTTTAAATGCTGATATTAAAATGATCATAACTAGAGCTTCAGAAATCCAAATCATGTGAATCTTGGTGTTTTGGATAAGTACATCGAAATACCTACAATTTTATAATAAGCTTCGTAACCTGAAACCCGATAGAAATTAACTCAAACTGCGTTTTAAAAATATATGACGGTGCCGAATAGATTCTGATCTGTTTTGCGCGACGATACGAAAACATATATATCTCTCAAACCGGTAGTCGTATTTAGGTGAAACTGGAACTTACGCATGCAAAACATTTAGAGCCATATTTCTTTTTATATTTCGCATTCGTTCAACTTGATTAATTAGTCGGACATAATATTTCTTTACAGTATTGTTTATGGTAGTTACTTGAATAATATACTTGACTCATTTCATGTTATTCGAACATGTATACATATTTATCTTGATCATTAAATTATTGTATGTACATAAAGACGATAATTAAATACTTAAGTTGTATTTTAAAAAATATACAATAGTATTTTTACAATAAACCCCCTCAAGTTTTATAAATTACAATAAGGCCCTTAACAATTATTGAACTTCAACTCACTTTCTTTTAGTCTGACTCGGGTTAGAGTCTGACTATTTCTGACTTGAAAATGATTCAAGTCAATCTATATTCTTTATATTTCAACTCAAGATGAATACATGAATTCCAGAATCCAGTTAACAATCTACTTGACTGAACCGAACCATGGATATTCCTTTTACATGTTTCCCAGTATTCCATTTACATGACTCTACGGTTATAACCGTTTCCTGATATCATGGTTTCGGTCAGTCAGTTAATCAATCTTACAATCAATACAATTTTACAAGATAACAATACAAACAAGACATCGCGGGGTTTAAGGGGTAGATTGGTACGGAAGGTGTTAAAGGTGGCATGAGGTGGTCAGATTAAGACACCTAACATGAATACTGTTGCTGTTGTACCGTGGCATAACGGTTCCTTGTACTCTCCGTTTGCACTGATCTCTAGCATATAGAGATCCCCCTCGTATACACTGGCATTCTTCTGTACCAAGCTACAAACAACTGCGTTAAACAATATTCCATAATATTCTACAACATAATACTTTAGAAAATACTGTTACTCTGCCATTCTCACTCCACTTTTCTTTGGGACTTACCGAGCGACCTGTTCGCTGACGACATTCTATTTCTTTCTTCTTTGAATGTCGTCAGGTGCGTTGGACCAAGTTGAGACCGAGCCAACAACTGAAGATTTGGAGCAGTTCCAAGAAGATCCAGAGCTCTAGACTTTGTACTTGTTCTTTCCAGTATTTCCTTTTATTATTATGCCACTGTTTAGGCATTGCTTTCTTTTTTTTCATTCCATTTGTATTTTCATTTCATGCATTGTATAAAGAATGTTATTAATAAAAGTTGCTGTTCTTTTTCTAAATCATTCGTCTATGGTGATTTACTTTATATTGCTTAGTTACGCTTAGCGTATGTACTTCTGAGTACATACGTAGCGGGCCTCGTCACGACCACTTCGCCGTACATTGGGAAGCGGGACGTGACAAAGTCAAAGCCTATGACTGTCACATCAAAAATAGATGATCTATCTCCGCTATATTTGCTTTAGTCTATAAATAGACACAAGCTACTTGTCCACTATGCTTCCGCTGCTTCCACTGACTACGACAACCCTCTGGCAGAATAATATACACGTGCACTTCTAAAACTAGTTTAGAACGACGCTATACTTACTTATCCTCTTGCCGGGTCTCATAGTCTGGAACAGCAGTAATGGTAAGTCTAGGTAAACAAGAACCTCCCTGTCACTGTCCTTGAGCCTACCGGAGTACCTCTCGGGTGCCTGAGATTACCCACCATATCTGCGGAGTGGCTAATGGAATGTCAAATCCGATCGAATCTTTAGGTCCTATTAAATTTTCCATAATCGTTTGCGGTTATGGAATCTCTTCCAGTTCTATCATACTCCCATTACTGTTTTATGAAAAAATCCATTTTACTAAAACTGTGGTGAGTCAAGAACAATATCACTATTGATCTTCCAGATGGTAGAAAATCAACACTCGTCAAAGCCAAGGTCAACCCACAAACTGCCATTATAGAAACGTGCCTTGAGTTATCCAGAGTCTGGTTTTAAGCATAAGGCGGATAATTCCATATACCTTAACATCGTTAAGATATGATCCATTCTATATACAATATAGAAACAGAGGCATTGATTTAAAAGGAACCGGATTCAAATCATGCAGCTGTCTCCAGTCCATGTCAACTAAATGGAGAGAGGCTGATCAACATTACTCAACTTAGGAGTGCATCCAATTATAAGTAACCTAAAAGTGAAGCAAGTTCTCTAAAACATTACTATCAACTAAATACCATACACAAGTATCTACGTCTTCGATCACCTTGAAGAATCCCGATACTTGCTACACCTGGTTATCTACTTTATTCTTATACCTATAACTTCTCAAAGTTGGACCTTGTATTTCAACGAAACACTTGTCTAAAACTTGAGAAGTCACAAGTAAACAGAATATAGTACGAGGACCCACCCCTTTGTCCTAATGGACACTGGACAATATACAATACTTTGTATAAGTCCCCTGAGTTGAATAACTCAAACCCTGCGCGTCGTAGGTTGAAAACTGTACCCAGGCGATTTCCTCAAATATCACCAATTACGACGAATTTGGATATAATGAGGATGATCACCTAATTCCCAATAACTTACTCCCACTCATCATCTGTAAAACCATACAGATGTGAGAATCATACCTGGTAAATACATACCCTGGAGCAAGGACTGATTGGGAAATCAGTTTCCTATTAACAATACAAAGTGAAGCTGAAACATGAATATGTTTCGAAAGTGTATCCGGGTATTCCTAGTAATGCCTCTTCCATTATCCAGATTTATGACTGTAACCGTATATTTCCTTTGCCATCTCTCCAAATCCCTTTATTTGTCTTTAGTCGTCACCTTCTGTATACCATCGTTAGGCTTAATGGTTTTTTTCCTTCCATACCGTTCGGCACCAGCCTATGGTTTGGAAGAAGACTATCCAATAAGCATAATAGG
Source organism: Agapanthus africanus (assembly GCA_030015575.1). Lineage (NCBI taxonomy): Eukaryota > Viridiplantae > Streptophyta > Magnoliopsida > Asparagales > Amaryllidaceae > Agapanthus > Agapanthus africanus. Next base: position 355,712,540 of record JASDDO010000019.1, read on the forward strand.
TGTACTCTCCTAATCCTAGGAGTACTCGCATCCTGAGAGAAGGTGATGATAAAAGACAACTGAATAAACCTTATTCTATTTCTCCTGAACCAGAATCCATCCCCGAAATGGAACAAGTTCCATCGAGTTCGTATATAACCATATGATGGATTATCGAAATAACTGTGGATCTTCATAGTGATACAGGGTGTTCTGGAGAAATACAAAGGTGAAGTAGGAGTGGCGATGAAATACTTGGTTTGGTCGTGAATAGCAGTCGCAATTTACTTTACCTTCTTTCTAATCCCTTTATTTGTCTTTACTTATTACCTTCTATACACCACACTTAGGCTAATTGGTTCTCTTCATTCCCTACCTTTCGGCACCTGCCTATGGTTTGGAAGAAGACTATCCAATAAGCGTAATAGGTGTACTCTCCTAATCCTAGGAGCTCTCATAACCTGAGAGAAGGTAAAAGGAAAAGATAACCGAATAGTCCTATTCAATCTCTCCAGAACCAGAATCTATCCTCGAATCTGGAACAAGTTCCTTCGACTTCGTATATAACCATACGATGGATTTATCCAATGGAAGTGGACGTTCGTAGTAATACGAGGTGTTTTGGAGAAATGCAAAAGGTAAAAGAAGGAGTGGCAATGATGTATGCAAACTCAGACAATCCAAAAGTCAGTATTTTAAGAAAGTTCGGTTAACTTGGTTACTGAGTCATAGTCTAGGGTCGGGCCATGGTCACTGCCAAAGAGAGAGAGAAAAGAAACACTTTGCGTGCACTCTAACCTAGATCAGAATGGTTATCACTTTATCTAATCAGGAAACCTCCCACTGTATCCTCAAATTCTTCTCCAAACCTGAAAGAAGAATTAGTCGGGATCACCCAAGGAGTAAACCAACTCATCAGTGGGAATCAGGATCCAACTATCATCGCATGATAACGTGATGGAATCCACTCACGTTATCACACTCCAGAAGGTATGCGCATGCCTGGCAAGTTTCAGTTTCTTTAGAAACTCCCGATGTGATTTTTACCCCATGCTCTTATGACCTTGACGAAGGTCAACAAATCATAAGTCACATATCAAGTTCTACCCGTCGTTGTCCAGGTTAATTTGAACCCACCCGTACAAGCCCTTGACGAAGGTCAAAAAGGCTATACGACTGTCCCAAACCAACGTATCTATCTATGTAACAGAAAGGTAACAAATAGCTACCATACAGTATGCCTTGACGAAGGCCAACATACATAGCATGAATATTAGGTGCTACCCGTCTGAAATGATGGAGGGCTACGAATGGTTTTTGGCGAAAAACCTTTAACGTAATGAACTTGATATCGTTGAAGGAACCGGATAGCTTTTACAAATATATAGTGGCGAAAACCTTTGCTAAAGAGGTCACTCCCGGTGAAGGGATCTCGGCTCTTTCCCCGTAGAATGAGGTGCAGGATATTCCAAACTGAATACCACGATGCAAAGCAAGAAGTAATCGACTATAGTGAAGTTATTACCCTGACGCAATCCTCTGTCCAAGGGATCACTCCCGATGAAGGGATCTCGGCCCTTGCCTCGTCGAATGAGGTGCTGTATATTCATAACCGAATACCGCCGTGCAAAACAAAAGAGAACGTCCTTGTAATAACAGCTTTTTGAAAAATGTTCCAACAACATCTGTATAGGTCTGTTTTCTTTACATTGATCTGAATCAACGCAGTCCCATCAATTAATCACACCAATAAAGAACGAAAATATAATGTACGTATATGCCATCCACATTCGCCACTGGGTCCCGTCATCACCCGTTAGGTTACTTAACTAACGACAGAGCGGGGACTGGACTAGCGCGGGTGTAAAACATATACAACATCTACTAGTATATATATATATATATATATATATATATATCAATATACAATAATCGCTCAAGGCGTGATAAATGCAACATCACAAAAAAGTAATAAGCATTACAGAACAATACAGATAATCTGGGATCCCCGGATTTCATAGAGACACAAATGAAACCCGACGTTCCCCTGGTCATGTGGATAGCCTGTGCAATGAAAACCTAGACCCCTACGAGTGCGGCAAGTTACCCGCCAAAACCAGAAGTGAGGTAGCGCCTTTCAGCATCGTGAATGGACCACCCAGCACTTCACGGAATCCGGTAACTTGAGCACCCCTCCTTGGATCAACCTATACCCCCTAAGAGTGCAGTGAATAGCCCGCCAATTCTAGAGTGAGCTCCCCTCCCTCTCAAAGCCATGAGACGCGGACCCGTTGCCCTCCAGAACCCGGCTATCCGTGCACTCCACCGCGGGGTAATCCTAGTACAGAAAAGAAAGATATATACAACGGGTACATCGACCTCAGTCCGGTCGTGCCCCAAAAGAATAATATACAAATAGGCAGTGACGGCAGTCCACATGTCGGACTCGCTCCGCAATATCAAATGTATAAATATATCCAAACTGCACTACCATTGCACGCAAGCTATCCACCACGACAAATCTGCAATATGACAGCACAACACAGAGCATCAACGTGAATGTCACGTTCGCAAACCCGTCTAAAAGAGTTATAGCAATTAGACAAGATTTACCGATCGAATGACATTCACGGTCACAGATAATAATGTAAAGCACTGCAAAACTTAAACAATGTTAGAAAATATCGATTCCGAAATAACCCCCGAATAGCCCAAACAACTTGATAAAAACCATATCCAAATTGGGCCAAATAAACAACACCACAGGATCAAATTCCCAGAGACCAGAGCACACCTCAAACACCAACCCAATGGGCCTTAACCGGGCCGGAAAAAAGATGTATGTGGCCGGCCAAATTCCGATGCCATGGGTTCATGTTTGGGCTGTGTTCATGTGGTCTCCCCAGTAGGCTTCTCCACATATTTAAAAAAATTTCTGGACCTTTTTAAAAACAACAGAGAACTAATGATTCCGTGGCGTCGTTAGGGTTTTGTTCCGGTTTCGATACTTTAACATTGTTTAAACCAACTAGTAGACGGTTAATAGTTTGGCTCTGATACCACTGTAAGTCTGCGGTAGTACCCCGGCCGTCTTTCCAAGGCTAAATGCGGAACAAAAACTTTTTACGAACTGGTGCTAACGCAAACTTAAAATCCGGATCGTTCTATTAACCGTAAACTAGTATTCTGTAAAATGGGGTTTAGAGATTATACCGATCGATCCGTGTCCTTCGGTCTTTAACCTCCGTCCCTAGCATGTTGCGGATGCACCGACGAAGCTCGCTCTCCGGTCTCGCTCGATCTACGATCTCGTCCTTGCCGAAAACTGCGCCACGTCAACGAATTTTTATACGGGCTCCCGCCTCTGAACCGAGACAACTCGGACACGAAGTTTGCTAGCCGACGTGTCCAAGGTTGAAGTAGAGATAGTGTAGAATGATTTGTCTCGAGGGCTAATCGAAGTTGCCAAATTGAAGGAGATGGAAATGGGCTTTGAAATGAGTTAAATAATTTTCTTTTGCAAATGAAAAAGAAATGAATCACCCTCAAAATATCCAAGCTTTGCCAAAAAACAATAATTGCACCAATAATGCACCAAATGAGCCTAGCTCATTCAAGAACCTCCTAGTTACTGCTGGAAGCCCCAGCGCCACAAAAAAAACCCCTCCTTTGCAAATCTCCACTTTTGCAAAAAGAACCCCCTTCTCAGTAAAATTCAGCCAAAGAAAGATAAATGATGTTTTGGCCAAAGAAAGGAATCAAACTGGCAACTTCAAAAAAACGATCCCGTAATAAATTACAGGATAACCCCGCAACTGTATATACATACCCGCATTTGTATTCCGACCGAATACAAATGCAACGAGACAAAATCTACACAGTACAATACTAGGATCCGGCTTAAACCAAAGCCCGCTAGTATTATCTGTCCGAACCATTACACGTGCACAAGTGCACGCGTATGTTTGAACCCTGCCATAAAACCATACGGCCTCTACAACGTTTCGCCTGAACTGGGAAACTTTCTGTGGGGGACTCTAAAGACTTGTCAATACTCTGGCAGTGGGTTTAACCATAAGCCGTCAGTGGTACTAGCTGTACGTAACGACTGACCATGTATTGAGTGAAAGGGAGTCCGATGAGCGAACTCATCCTGGAACCCTACCGAGCCTATGTGTGACAATATTCGTACAGTCCGGTCCGTTCGTCTATGAGTATCGCATATCAGGCCTAGGGAGCTGGTAAACGTCAGACCCCCAAAAGCGGTATAAGTCGTGTCGGGATGTAGCCCAGAACATGCTGAGATACTACTGGAATACCTACCAGTAAATCTTGCTTGTCATGGCCATGGACTTCGTGTAATGGCTCTCCAAAACAAAGCGCGATCTCACCCCCAATGTTGGGAGAGACGAATCCCCTGCCGATCTGCTCATTGCCTCCATATGGCTCGGGACTGTACCCAACTAAAACCTGTTTGCACGATTCCTTTGAGCCGTGGTAGGGTAATAACCAAAGCACAGTGGGAACTCACACGAGACAAATGATGATCTCAGGTCGATAGACTAACCTGTATACATGTCACCTGAGAATTGCTATCTGACGACAGGTTTTAATAACCAGCTAGCATGTTCCCGGCGAGTCCTGTCCGGTGTACTCATAACCCAATGAGCACCTGTATACATCTTAGGTGAACCAACTGATATCAATAGATTGTGAGACCGGCCACCGCCCCTCGTCGGGGTCTCGACTGTATACACTAGTCTACTCCGGAGTATCGATGCCCTATCTCGAAACTCCCGCGACTAGAGACCACTTTTAAGGATGTGCTTATAAACTACCCAACTCTCACGTATATGATCGCCATCATACTGTTGGTAGTCAAGCAAGAATCCTATGGGCTCTATCAACGTGCAATAGTGATATATCATGTCACCTAAAGCAGTACACGTATGATAAAGATAAATCAGATAGCATACTATCATCTCGAGTAAGACTGTCCTACCGGTATAGGTCCTTCCTCAATCATTGCAATCACGTGCCTGCGATCCAATAATGGACTTTGAGGGTACTATATCCAACATAAGCTTCTCCTCCATCTCTTTATATTGGTAATAATTCTTCTTTTATAAAGTTTTGAATGTGTTTAGAGTTCAAATTTTAGCTATGTTTTCAAAAACTAAGAGTTTTGATGATGTTTTAGTGTTTAAACAAGATCTGGAGTAGTTTGGAATCTCTGCAAAATATTTTGCATATAGATTTGACCTATTTAGACTACTAGGAGACCCCACCAAGAGTACGAGACCCTAACTCCTAGGTCAGGCCATAAATTGCGGTAAACTGATTTTTTTGACGGTCCAATATTTGATCTAGGTGTCGGGGTTTGGCCAGTTGATCTTTTGCATGATATATAAACCATTTTTATAAGCTAAATTGTCTCGGAATTCTCGAGTCATAATCTGGAGTTGTTTTACTTAGATTTTGGACGATATTTTAAGGTTTTTGAACTTGATAATCCGTATTTTGTATTGTTGATGCGTTCTTTTATGGTAGAACAGAGAATCCGGGGTTAATTCATGGTAGTTAGCACACGGGTGGCTCACGGTTGGTCATAGGTTCTAATCTATGGGTGTTGTTCATTATATAGATGTCGAATTGAATTCTTACATGCATGTATGGTTATGTGAATGTTAGGTTTGATTGCGGAGACCTTCGAGGCGGCGACGAAGGGCAAGACGGTCGTAGGATACGACTAGCTCGATCGCAAACTATGAGTAGATTATATCTACGAGTGGAGAATCGAGTAGATGACGTATAGCACCCCTGTGAAACATACCTTTTATTATATCATTGACATTATTAGGATTCATAGCTTGTATGTTAGACTTGTTTGATATGTTGTCTATTTCGTTAGTAACGCCTAGTAGCCTTATTGTAAATACATTTGGTAGAATACTAGCATAAATACTAATAATTGCCATATTGCATGATCACGGACTCGCATGTATACTACACATCATTGGTACTGCCATATCACGTAGAACTTACCATGGTTACATATCATAATAGGATCGACGTTATAGTAGGATGATATATATACGACCCATATTGGATGCGCGTACGAGACTAGTCGCCGTGCATGTACGTGACACGAGGTGTCCATACCGACCATAGGGCAGGTGCGTGAACGAGATGTCCGCACCGGTGCTATATTTGTACGTGATTAGATGTCCGTACTATTGATATTCCATTGCTATGTGCGTACGTAGACTTGATGTCCATACCAGTTATATTATGTGTTTGGGTACTTAGATTAGATATCCTTACTGATTATTTTTATGATATGGGATAATGGAATATTTGATGGTTATTGTACGAGGTGAGATTCTGTACGGGATGATATGATGAGGATAGATGATGATGATTAGCCGGATATGGCCCCATTTTTACTTGACTTGTGGAGTCTTACTATTTTACCTGTTTGGGAGATTTTATTGATATGTCGGTTTCACCCACTTACTAAAAACAATGATTCGTTCCATATTTTTTTAAAAAGTGATAATGAAAGTATGTGCTACGTGGATTTCAAAGGAGTATATATATGTGTTTTAAAAACATCGTAGCCTCCTTATTTTCAAATAACGTTTCGTTTTACTTTAAAAACATGTAAGTAGGAATATTAGAATGAATTACCTATTTACCGTTCTTTTACGCTACGTTTACTTTACATGTCATTCGCTCGCGCTTTATTTACCTTATTCGTCATGCCACGCTTTATGATTTCCGTTACGCATCATATATTGTTGATGTTATACCTCAGTGGTATGGGACACTGATATATATATATATATATAATATTATATTACTGGCTTGTGCTATGATATGTTACCCTCCTGCGCTATGCCTAGTTCACACAGACTATAAGGATATGAGTTGACAAGATTTATATTAGTATGTATATGATGTAATATGATATCAATCCTAAAATATTGAATATATATAAAGGAATAAAAGAAGATAAAGATGATTCAGACACGGTAGATATAGCCGGGGATCTATGAGATGTGTGTGTGTGTGTGTGTGATCAATCTATGAGGGATTAAGGTAGGGAGAGACACGATATCGTCCGGTGATATATGTGTGATCAATCCATGAGTGAATGAGGGTAGTTGACACATGACGTCTCTACAGATATTATATATATGTGAGGGATCGATATAGATGCCCTGAACTGAGATGGATATTATATATATGTGAGAGATCGATATAGAATCCCTGCACTGATAAGATATATTATGCTATATATAGTAGCCGAACATGACTGGTCTACGAGACAATTCATGAATATTATTTTCATACATCGATGTATATTTGATTCATAGATGTTTTGTCGATCAAAAATATTTATCGCAATCAAGAACGGCGTCGCTTTGTAGCTAGCCGGTGAATACGGGTCGGTCCACAGGGATGTGTAAATCTCCTTTAAGTTCTTACGAGTTAATTCCAAATGGTGTTTGGATTTATAATTAAACCTAAAAATTGAAGTTGTATGAGACTAGGATTAGAAACTTGCTAGGATTAGGTCTAGGGAAAATTTGGTAAACAAAGATCTACATCTCTTTCCATTGCCATTAATTAAATTTATCATATTAGTGTTATGGTAAATATTTATAAAGGGGATTAGGATGATTGGGATGATTGATTCTTCCTCTAGACCCTTGTCCTTCCTTTATTAATCTTTACCCTAACCTCCATAGAAAACCTTAAAATCCGGGCCTTTAGACTACGGAATCACCGTTACCTCGAGGGTAAAAGTGCCGTAGGGAGCGGAATAAGAAGGTATGCATGGAGTTCTAATGTTCATAAAAGTTTGGCAAAGAAAAGAGATGAGAGATCTTCATCTCTCAAATCCTTCCCTATTCCTAACCCAAACAAGCGAGGAAACTACTCGCTCATCGAGGGAATGAAAAAAAACATGATTTTATTAAAGAGAGAAAACATCGATTGCAAGTTAATAAAAGCTAAACTAAATTAAACTAAGGCGAGAAAATAATTTACCTAGAGCAGATATGAAAAACTACAACTACTGCAAGGAAAATAACCTACTTACTTTTGATGCGCTCTAACTTCAAGAAAACAGAATTTTATTCATGAGTAGAGGCATAAGAAAATACAAAGCTTTTGGGTTCTATTTATAGGACATAGAAACCCTAGGTTTACAATTGCACCGCATGTCTACAATTACAAATATACCCCTAGAAAATCTTTCCAAAGCCGCCAAAAATTATGGTAAAATTTCCTGCGCACTAGGGTTTCAAACGGCCGCGGAACCGCGGCATGGGCGCGCTTGGGCCGCGGTTCCACGGCCCAATGGTGAGTTCACTTCATCATTTTTTCTGGGTTGCCTTGGTATCTTTTGGGCTTCCTTGTTCTTTATTCGTTTTATCAATTTGGCTTCTGTATTAATTCCAGATCTTCAGTGAACACTTTGCAATGGATCTTTTAACCGTTTTTCTCGCAAATTTGGATCTTGCGTTGCCTTGTTGATTGTGAACCGTTCTTCTGCTGGGTTTTACTAAGATCTTCCTAATTGTTGGTCAAAAGTCCTTCTTTTGTGTCGTCTTTTGTGTTTTTCACTGTTTTCGCGCCAAGAACCTGTAACCTGTAACATGTAGCAGACATGGGTCAAAAGCACCTGTTTTTATTCTTAAATGCATAAGAATGGGGAATACAAAATGCAATATTATGTTATAAACAAATACCCCCAAACTTATCTTTTGCTCGCCCTCGAGCAAACTTATTATTTTACTTAGTCTCGATAAAAATCTAACCTAGCCGCACTTTCGCAGGGAAACGCGATTGCACTGAGCTCGTGCAACAAGCCGTTAAACCTCTAGGTGTCTCTAGTAGGAGGAGTGTTGTCTCCTGAGGGTTTTCAGCGGATTACACCCACAAAATCCTATCAATTTGGCTTTTTGACTTTTTGTTTTCTAACTAGGTTTTCTAACAAGGAAATCTATTATCGTCGACCCGCAAATTATCCACCCATATTCTTCACACTTTCTCATTATTTAACTTAAGATTATATATGTTCTATAGAATTACTCAGCTTTCGGCATTTCTTAAGTTTTCCTTCTAGGGTTCCATCTCCACTTAGGAATTTCTATCAACTCTATTAAAAATACAAGTTCTATACTTCATTCCTTTCTCTTATCTAAACTCTAATCACATATCCCCACGTATGTGTAAATATCACCCCTACACTTGGAAATTCAAATCAAGCAATCGTACTCTCGTCCATTGTCCAAAGCACTTATTAATTGGTGAATTTTCGCTTTCACATCCTTCATGCGACTGTTAATACTTCTTGAGGTACCAACAACCGATTACAAGATGCGTTAGCGTTTTAAAGCGTACTTCCTAGTTTTGCAACACCCAAGGCTTTTAGCAGTGGCTCCCAAACCAGTTGGTCTAAGGCACTAGGTGATGAAGCACCCTCGCTAAATATTTTTCTATTTTTACAGCCTTAAGTAATCACAAAAACCAGTGTCCATTTTTTTTCTTTATTCACATTTTTTTTCTTTTTATTTTTATTGTGCTAAGGACTTTAGACAAGAGTATTTCAAGGTCTCTTCTACTAATCCAAGTTTCAAGGTGCGTGTTTGTGCATTTTGTAGGGTACATGTTTTCAGAATCTAGACTTAAGCTAGGAACTATTTTTCAAACTTATACTCTAATAAAAGTTTTAATACTTTTCCTTCGTTTCGACTTAGCCCAAGAAGTGAACCCAAAATTTGCGTATTTCTAAATAATCTACAAAGACATATACTTTCTACCGTTAAACTCTAAGAAAGGTTATTTTTAGGGCTTTTAATTTGCTAAGTCTAAGATTTAGTTTTTCCTAGCCAGTTAACCTATTTATCAAACTCAAGTCAATTAACCAGAATTGAATACATTAATTTTTATAATTTTTGAATTTTTTTCAATTTTTATGGATTTTTCTGTTTTCTAATTTTTTTTTTATGTTTCAAATTTTCAAATTTTTATGATTTTTTATATAAAGATGCAATGCAGAAATTAAATATGCAAAAGGAAAAGAAAAAAATATATACAGTATGCAATGCAAAAGATAACTATATACACTACCCTCTCCCCCAAACTTGAGCAAAGCAGTGCCCTCACTGCCCGGCCCCACGTCGCGCTCGTGAGCGTGAACGTGATCTTTCCCCTCTAGCCAAAAGGGTTTGAATACCCCTCTCAATTTCCGTCAGCCGACGGTCGTGATCTCGTGCAGTCGCCCGAAACTCATCCCTCAAAGAGTCTATTCTTCTCACTGTTCTCCGCATCAATCGTGCATGCTCCTGGGGAGTTAGTTCTTCCCCGCTCGAAGTCGAGCTCGAGCTAGGGGTCTGTGCAGGGACATTTTCTGCCGGTTCGGTTCGTGTCCAAATATCTGTGAGTCTAGAGTAGGACGACGAGACGCCCTTTACAAGTGGTCGAACCGGGACACCGTCTATCATATATGAGTCAAATTCCTCGACGGGGAGGAAATAACGGCAGAGTTGGGTAACGAGCATGGGACATGGGTATACGGAACCTCGTTTCCCCGTACCTATGGATTGGAGCAAAACCGTGCACATGTCGAACCTAGGATTTTTCGTCATCAGTGTGTGGACGACATGTAACGAAGGGGTGAAGAAGGTTGTGTTGTGAGAACTTCCAAAAATATTGTTTTGTGCCCACCGGCACACAGTTAAAACGTTTGCGAAAAGGGTCCGTGCTTGGATGCTCTTACGTGGTTCTCGTGCACAGTCATTACCCATTAATGGCATATAATATTCAAAGCGCAGTGGGTGTTCATGTGCAGGTACACGTGGTATGAGTGTAACCTCGTGTATCATGTCCTTATCAATGTGAATTTCCCGATTTCCCCAATTCAGTTTAATGTACCCTAAGTTGTCAAGGCTATTATCTTCTATGGATTCGTAAAATAGGGCAACTAGGTTAGGTATAGCAAACGCAGATGTATGATTATAGAGGAGGAAATTCCAGCCCCTTTGTGCGATTTCGTGTGGGAAATATGTACCGTAAATCTCGTGTGCGAAAACAGGGGAAAAATCCCGTTCATACTGCATTTTATGTGCCATTTAGATGTTTACAGTGAAAGTATATGCAGTAACAAAGAGGAAACAGTCAGATATACCTCCCCTGAAAATTTCAGGGGGTGAAGACTCGAGACGGCGGCGGATCAGCGGCGGGAGGCGGCAGATGCGGCGGTTGCGCGGCGCTCTGGTGGAGTTGCTGCGAGATTTTTCTGGAGAGGGTAGGGGGCGGCGGCTAGGGTTTTTTGAAGAGGAAAGAATTTAGGGTAAAATGACAGGGGGGTCGGGTTCCTTTAAATAGGGGGGAGGAGGTGATTTGCAAAAAACACCCTCTAAAACGAGGGTTTTATTTGTAAAATCAGCTATTAATCTGCAAATTTGCAATTAGGTCCAAAAATTATTTTTTTTTATTTTTCAAATTTTTTCATTTTTTATGGTATTTTGGGAATATATATTTACAAATTATATACACACCCCCAAACTTATTTGAAATAATGTTTTGGAAGAAAAGAAATCTGGGGGTGAAAGTGGAGGAATATTACTCAGTGTAGATCGGCTCCTGCAAGAATAGGAGCTCCTCCGAAGGGTCCGTTGTGAGGAACGGTTTCAAACGATACCCATTTACTTTGAAAAGCGTACCGTCCTCCGGATTTTCCAGATCAACCGCACCGTGCGGATAAACGGTGCGGACTACAAAAGGTCCCTTCCACCTAGAACGGAGCTTGCCGGGATGTAAATGTAACCGAGTATCATATAATAAAACCTGTTGACCTGGTTTAAATGTCTTTCGCAGAAGGTATTTATCATGAAATACCTTAACTCGGTTCTTAGCAATCACGGCATTATCATATGCCTCATCCCGCAGCTCTTCTAGTTCATTTAACTGTAGCTTTTGGTTGCTGCCCGCATCTCCTAAAGATAGATTCAGCTCCTTAATGGCCCAAAATGCCTTGTGCTCAATTTCTACTGGAAGGTGGCAAGCCTTCCCGTAAACAAGCCGGTATGGAGACATGCCAAGATCGGTCTTGTCCGCAGTACGGAAAGCCCATAGCGCGTCGATTAATTTGAGTGACCAATCTTTACGGTTTTTAGAAACCGTTTTCTCCAAGATTTGCTTAATTTGCCGATTCGAGACCTCGGCTTGCCCACATGTTTGGGGATGGTATGGCGTTGACAACTTATGGGTGATAGAGTATTTGCGCATTAAGGACTCAAAAGTCCTATTGCAAAAGTGAGAACCATTATCACTTATTATCGCACAAGGGTGCCCAAATCGAGAAAAGATGTGTTCTTTTAGAAATCGAGCGACAACCTTGTTGTCATTCGTTCGACTTGATACAGCTTCGACCCATTTTGAAACATAGTCAACAGCCAAAAGAATATACACATTTCCAAAAGAGTTAGGAAATGGTCCCATAAAATCTATACCCCAAACATTAAAAATGTCTACAACCAAAATTGGTTGGAGCGGCATTTCGTTTCTCCGCGATATCCGGCCCAAGTGTTGGCACCGGGAGCAAGTTTTGCAGTATTCGAATGCATCTTTGAAGAGTCGTGGCCAATAGAAACCACACTGCAAAACTTTCTCGGCTGTCTTCTTTGGGCCAAAGTGCCCGCCACATGCTTGATCGTGGCAAAAAGACAGCACACTCTTAACCTCATTTTCAGGTACACACCGACGAATGATTTGGTCGGAACAGTATTTAAAAAGATAAGGTTCATCCCAGTAAAAATGCTTTACTTGGGACAAAAATCGAAGTTTATCTTGTTTCGACCAATCGTTAGGTATCAAGCCGGTGGCTAAGTAGTTTACAATATCGGCGAACCATGGTTCGCAAGAAACGGTCAAGAGTTGCTCATCGGGGAAAACATCAGTGATAGGAAGTTCAAGTGTAGGCGAAGAAGGAAGTCGTGAAAGGTGATCGGCCACTACGTTTTCACATCCCTTTTTGTCCCTTATAACAAGGTCAAATTCTTGCAGCAAAAGGATCCAACGTATTAGCCTAGACTTAGCATCCTTCTTCGCAAAAAGGTGGCGAAGAGCTGAGTGATCCGTGTACACTATAACTGGAGAGCCGATTAAATAAGGCCGAAATTTTTCAAGTGCGAACACAACCGCTAAAAACTCTTTTTCTGTTGTTGTGTAGTTTAATTGGGCCTCATTTAATGTTCGGCTAGCGTAGTAAATTACATGCGGCATCTTGTTAATGTGCTGTCTAAGAACAGCACCAATAGCAAAGTCTGATGCGTCGCACATAAGTTCGAAGGGATGCGTCCAGCTGGAGATGAAAGGATGGGCGCAGAAATGAGTGAGTGTTTCAAAGACTCGAACGCTTCCATGCAAGTTGAGTCGAAAACAAAAGTAGTGTCCTTGGCCAACAAGAGAGTCAAGGGTCTAGCAATCTTGCTAAAGTCCTTGATGAACCGTCTATAAAAACCGGCATGGCCAAGGAAAGCTCGGATATCTTTGACGCATTTAGGAGGAGGAAGATTAGAAATGACTTCGATTTTAGCTTTATCAACCTCTATGCCGTTTTGCGAGATGACATGTCCTAAGACAATGCCATCTCGTACCATAAAGTGGCACTTCTCCCAATTCAAAGTCAGGCTCTTTTCCCTACAGCGGGTGAGAACTGCGTCAAGATGTCGTAAACACTCATCGAAGGAGTCACCAAAAATGGAGAAATCATCCATAAAGATTTTCAAAAACTTCTCCACCATGTCCGAAAAGATCCCCATCATGCACCGCTGAAATGTAGCGGGCGCATTGCATAACCCAAAGGGCATGCGACGATAAGCAAAAGTGCCAAAGGGGCAAGTAAAAGTGGTCTTGTCTTGATCCTCTTTGGCTATGGGGACTTGATTATAACCGGAATAGCCATCTAAAAAGCAGTAGAATTCGTGCCCCGCCAATCGTTCTAGCATTTGGTCAATGAATGGTAAAGGAAAGTGGTCCTTCCTTGTCGCGGCATTGAGTTTCCGGTAGTCGATGCAAACTCGCCACCCAGTTTGGGTGCGAGTGGGAATTAACTCATTCGCCTCGTTGGTAATGACCGTGATCCCTGATTTCTTTGGCACGACATGAATGGGGCTAACCCATTGGCTATCCGAGATAGGGTAAATGATACCGTTATCAAGACACTTAACAATCTCCTTCTTGACCGCCTCTTTCATAATGGGGTTGAGGCGTCTTTGTGGATCCCTTGCCGGCTTGGCATCATCCATCAAGTGTATATGATGTTCGACTATGAGGGGACTAATCCCCTTGATGTCCGCCATAGACCAGCCGAAAGCTTGCCGATTATCGTATAAGACCGTTAAAAGAGCCTTCTCTTGCTCAAGAGCTAGAGAGGCCGATATGATGACTGGTAAGGTCTCATTTTCACCTAGATAAGCATATTTTAGGTGCGACGGCAAAAGCTTTAGCTCGAGTTTAGGTGGTGAAACAATAGATGGTAACAATGGAGTAACAGTTTCAAACTCGAAGGATTCCCTCAAAGGTTCAAATTGAGTATACGCTACCGAGTCGGATGGTTCAACTAACTCATCCGAAAAAACAAAAGACTCAAATTCGGGTGGAGAGTCTTCAAGATCATCAACAAAGGTGAAACACTCATAATCTTTGTCCGTCGTGAACGCTGTGTCGGATTTTAGGAGGAACGCACTAGTGGCGTTAATATTGCTGTGATTAAACATGAAATTCTCGAACTCACAGTCCTCCTCCGCGACCTCATCGATCGAGCACACATCAAGTACGCTAGAATTAGGCTCGCAAGGCTGACTTCCTAACTTGAAAATGTTGAGTTCAATTGTCATATTGCCAAAAGATAGATTCATTGAACCATTACGACAGTTGATTACCGCGTTAGAAGTCGCGAGGAATGGTCGACCAAGTATCACTGGAATTTGATTACGGGGGTTAGCGACAGGC
Organism: Agapanthus africanus; assembly: GCA_030015575.1. Taxonomy (NCBI): domain Eukaryota; kingdom Viridiplantae; phylum Streptophyta; class Magnoliopsida; order Asparagales; family Amaryllidaceae; genus Agapanthus; species Agapanthus africanus. The sequence continues at coordinate 355,727,549 of JASDDO010000019.1, forward strand.
TGTGTATCCATAACAATAAAGTCAACGGGAAAAATGAAATCCCCTACTCTAATTAACACATCCTCCAATTCTCCCCTAGGATGGGTGATTGATCGGTCGGCCATTTGGAGAGTACAATGAGTGGGTTTAAGCTCTCCAACGCCTAATTGTTCGTACACCGAATAAGGTAGCAAATTGACACTAGCACCAAGATCTAATAGTGCTCTATTGATGGTCTTGTTCCCAATTATGATCGAAATAGTAGGACAACCGGGGTCCTTGTGCTTTGGGGGTAAAGAATTGACAAGAGCATCACTAACAGCACTAGCCACGAAAACTTTCTTTGGTACTTATGACTTCCTCTTTTTGGTGCATAAGTCCTTTAAGATTTTTGCATATGAAGGAACTTGTTGGATTGCATCCAAAAGAGGGATATTTATGCTAACCTGTTTGAACAACTCTACAATCTTCTCCATCTGTGGAGTTGGTTTATTGGATCTCAACCAATTTGGAAAAGGAACATTTTGAAAAGTTGTTGAGTCCAATTTTTGCGGATCAGATTGTTGAGTTGCAACGGAACCTCGTGTAGATGTGTTCGTGTTGTGAGACGAGGGTTCGTTCGAGCTAGAAGAAGTAGAGCCATGTGAAGGATGGAGAATAGGCTCTAACGAAGAAGAAGAGGAAGATGAAGAACCATCGGCAGAGGTGTCATGGTGAATACCTACATTGTTTTGCAGCACTTTTCCGGATCTCAACGTAGTCACCGCATTCACGTTATGATTCTGTTGTTCATGTGCAACATGTGCGTGACCAGGATTTGGGAGTGGTTGAGACGGAAGCTTTCCTTTCTCTCGCTCTTTCAATGCTGCGTTGAGTTGTGCAATTTGTGCCTCAATAGCTTTGATGCTTTGATCGTGTGAGGCACTGTTTTGCACCAAAAATTGGACAGAAGTCTCTATCCTAGCTGTGGACTGTGCAGATTGCTTTAGGAATGCTTCTAGACTTCTTTCGAGCGAGCTAACAGTATTTTGAGGGGGAACAAAATTGTTGGGCACAAAATTGTTCATCTGATTAGGGTAAGGCTGCTGTTGGAGAGGTTGCTGAAATTGAGTTTGTGGAGGTGCTTGTTGTTGAGGAGGAGGAGCTCTTTGAAAATTGTTGTTTTCTTGGGATTGTTGATTTTGGTTCCAAGCGAAATTAGGGTGGCTCTTCCAACCCGGATTGTATGTCGAAGAGTATGGATCATTTCTTTGTCGTTGCTGAAAGGAAGCATTGACTTGATCTTGTCCTTGAGTAGATGCAGTGTAAGGACACTCTTCGGTGAGATGTGATGGATCCGAACAACAAGCACAAACAGTTCGTGGAGGCACAACAGGGGCAAGAGAAGGTGTTGAGATTTTGGTCTCAAGTGCTTCTAGCTTTTTCGTAAGAGCGGCCATCTCGGCCTTCATAGCAATTGACATCTCTATTTGATGTATGCCTGCCCTAGGTTGACCAATAGAAGAAGATGATGATGTGGTCTTGGTACTCTCCCACTGAATTGTTTGTTCACTAAGATCCTCAAGAAACTGCCATGCTTCCTCACTAGATTTGGACAGAAAGTGACCTTGACTGATGGTTTCTAGCAACTGCTTCGTTGCCGGGTTCAATCCCTCGTATAATGTTTGGCAAAGTTGCCATCTTTCGATCCCATGGTGAGGGCATTGAACGAGTAGGTCTTTGAATCTTTCAAAACATTTCCAAAATGGTTCGGCAGGAAGCTGTGAAAATTGTATAATCTCATTACGGATTTTAGCAGTTTTGTGATGAGGATAGAAATTTTTTAGAAAAGCTTTCACAAACTCGTCCCAATTTCTAATTGAGCGTGATGCGGTGCTGTATAGCCACTTCTCGGCTAGGTCACATAAGGTGAAAGGAATGACCCTTAGCCTTATAGCGTCATCACTTAATTGGGTAGTCTTCATCATGGCGCAAACGTTTTGGAATTTGTTGATAAAGATATATGCATCTTCGGATTCCAAACCATGAAACTTAGGCAGCATATTGATGAAGTGGGGTTTGATCTCAAAATTGTCCCCATTAGTCGGTGGGAGGGAAAGACAAGTAGGAAGGGCGGTGCGGATGGAATAGAAAAGATCCTGGAGCGCGACTCGTGCGGGCGCTTCAACAGGTGGGTGATTCGGGTTATTCGCTCCTAACGGAGGTGGAATCATTCCCGTCGGTAAGGTGTTGTTAGGATCGTATCCCGACATACCTTCGGAAGAATGTGATGGTGAAAGTGAAGAAGTGGACAAGATTTCGACTTCGGAGTCGAAAGGTTCGTCGGTCGGTACCAACGAAACACGGACTAATCGGGCGCTAGGGTCCCTAGTCCAACCGGACATACACTAAAAAGGGTAAGTGTAGTCGAAAGATGAAAGACAGAATGTGAAGGTAAGAAAACGTCAATGAGAAGAAGTGGTGTAAGTGAGTGCGAAGATTCTTTAGCGACAAGTTGCAAGTTTTGAAAAGATTTTCCTTTTTCTTTTTAAGTGAGCTTTTGCAAAAAGATTTTGAAAAGAGACTAGTGACACAAATGCAATTAACCACACATGCACAATCAGGCCTAAGTCTAGGGTCACCTACGTCAGCTAGACAGCTCCTAACTGTTCCAAAGGGCTAGAGATAGGACCTCAAACCGTCTCTTCACGGACAAGTACGGCCAGGTAAGTGGGAAGGAACAACCACTACAGTGGGCCTAATTAATAACCACTAGCCTAGACACCGCAATGTCGGTTAGGATAAACGGCCGATGCCTATACTAGTCCTCTGTCCTATTGAGCTCGACGTCCTTAGGGCTGAGTCTAATATTTTTTTTTAAATTAAAAGTGGTCAATGCAAATGCTTTAAGTGATTTCTGGGGTCCTGGGAAGGGTGATGAAATCCCCACCCAATCTGAATTGGTCAATAGCCCCTTAAAGTCAGATTAAACTATGCAAAGCAGTAAATCACTTGCAATCAATTTGCTATTTAGCGCGGCGCAAAGAATCCTGCAGAAAATCAATTATTGGAAGGGGGAAGAAGATTTTTAGCGCAAAGAATCCTGCAGAAGATTTGACAGAAGATATATGGGGATTTGCAGAAGGGAGAATGAGAGAAATCAAACCATGCAAATTTTTCGCAGAGAAGAGATCAACACGCGGCGGAACCGCGGTTTTGACAAGGGATATGCCGCGGAAACGCGGCTCTTTGGGGGCTTTAGATCTCCAAATTTCTTTAGCTGCTCTGTACTTTCAATCTCCTCCTGTTTTGATATACCCTTTTCTGAATTGCCTCCTGTGTTGTTTCAGATCCGTCAAACCTGCAAAGATTCACAAAGAAACCCTTCAAACAATAAAAGATGATAGAATTTTTATATATTTTTTTTAAATTTTGATTAACCCGAAATTGCAAAAAGGAAATTTTACGCCATCCCCGGCAACGGCGCCATTTGATTCATAGATGTTTTGTCGATAAAAAATATTTACCGCAATCAAGAACGGCGTCGCTTTGCAGCTAGCCGGTGAATACGGGTCGGTCCACAGGGATGTGTAAATCTCCTTTAAGTTCTTACGAGTTAATTCCAAATGGTGTTTGGATTTATAATTAAACCTAAAAATTGAAGTTGTATGAGACTAGGATTAGAAACTTGCTAGGATTAGGTCTAGGGAAAATTTGGTAAACAAAGATCTACATCTCTTTCCATTGCCATTAATTAAATTTATCATATTAGTGTTATGGTAAATATTTATAAAGGGGATTAGGATGATTGGGATGATTGATTCTTCCTCTAGATCCTTGTCCTTCCTTTATTAATCTTTACCCTAACCTCCATGGAAAACCTTAAAATTCGGGCCTTTAGACTACGGAATCACCGTTACCTCGAGGGTAAAAGTACCGTAGGGAGCGGAATAAGAAGGTATGCATGGAGTTCTAATGTTCATAAAAGTTTGGCAACGAAAAGAGATGAGAGATCTTCATCTCTCAAATCCTTCCCTATTCCTAACCCTAACAAGCGAGGAAACTACTCGCTCATCGAGGGAATGAAAAAAAAACATGATTTTATTAAAGAGAGAAAACATCGATTGCAAGTTAATAAAAGCTAAACTAAATTAAACTAAGGCGAGAAAATAATTTACCTAGAGCAGATATGAAAAACTACAACTACTGCAAGGAAAATAACCTACTTACTTTTGATGCGCTCTAACTTCAAGAAAACAGAATTTTATTCATGAGTAGAGGCATAAGAAAATACAAAGCTTTTGGGTTCTATTTATAGGACATAGAAACCCTAGGTTTACAATTGCACCGCATGTCTACAATTACAAATATACCCCTAGAAAATCTTTCCAAAGCCGCCAAAAATTATGGTAAAATTTCCTGCGCACTAGGGCTTCAAACGGCCGCGGAACCGCGGCATGGGCGCGCTTGGGCTGGTGAGTTCACTTCATCATTTTTTCTGGGCTGCCTTGGTATCTTTTGGGCTTCCTGGTTCTTTATTCGTTTTATCAATTTGGCTTCTGTATTAATTCCAGATCTTCAGTGAACACTTTGCAATGGATCTTTTAACCGTTTTTCTCGCAAATTTGGATCTTGCGTTGCCTTGTTGATGGTGAACCATTCTTCTGCTGGGTTTTACTAAGATCTTCCTAATTGTTGGTCAAAAGTCCTTCTTTTGTGTCGTCTTTTGTGTTTTCACTGTTTTCGCGCCAAGAACCTGTAACCTGTAACATGTAGCAGACATGGGTCAAAAGCACCTGTTTTTATTCTTAAATGCATAAGAATGGGGAATACAAAATGCAATATATATTCTAAATAGGTTTTCAAAGGAGCTATGGTCTTACTATTTTCCACATATTTAAGATCGACACAGACTTTTACAAAAGAAAACCCCTTTTCTAAATAAATCACTTTCAAAAAGACGGGACATACATTTTAAACAAGATGCCTGCTATATATGCCGCTATATATATATATATATATATATATATATATATATATATATATATCATACGGCTATTTGAAAGGATTTCACATCTTCCTGCTGCATTTATATGATTGCGTATGGATGGGTGCTATATATGTGTGTGCGTGTATTATAGCCTTGATTGTGTTATGGTTGGTCGTGTGCTATAGATATTGCATTACAGCTATGGTGATTGTGATTTGACATCGTTGTATATATATATATATATATATATATATATATATATGCAGTGAGTTATTGACGATTGATAATTGTTAGCGTTTCATTTCACAGTATAGTATTTACTTCCTGATCTCACATGCTTTCGGATGCTTGTGGTTACGGTGCGCCGTATCGGGCCAGATACTGATTACTTGATATTGACATGATAACCACACACATATTCATATATTCCATATGCTAGAATAGCGGTACACGAGTTGTACATGAGGGCTCACTATCATTGTTATTGCATTTCTCGAACTCTAGTTTCGACGCGTGCTTATTTTTACCTTGCTTGATGTACACATTTATCTTGCTTAGTTGTTTCACCGCTTATACATACGACTTCTAACTTATTATATAATTCTACTCATGAGTTGGCAACTCACCCCCGTGGTGCCATAGTCCTTTACAGATTTAACCGCTTGGATCCGCAGCGGCTTATTGGGCACGTTTGTTATCTTTTTTAGAGTGGTTGCGCATATTTGAGTTGGTGGGTTTCTTTTTGCATCGACTTTTTCCTTGTGCCTATTTGTATCCAGAAGCACTCCAGCAAAGACCAAGTCGTTTTGTTGAGACTTTAGAGTTGTATATTTTGTTGTGATCAGATGCGTATGGAAGTCGACTTGATGTATATTTGTGTTATTTACTTTCCGCTTTATTGATCCTTTACCGTTTGGCATCGTATATTACTGCATGGTTATGATTTCGCAGTTTAGGTGATGATTTAGCTCCAGTATGTAGGGATACTTGTTATATACTTATCACTGTACTCGTTTTAGTCAAAATTTATAAAGGAGGTGCTGTCCGTTTTTTTAAACAATCTTTCAAAACATACTTTACTTCTTACAAAACTTTTCTAAAACTTCACCTCTACCTATTATCATCTATTTCCTTGTATATATGGTTTAGCTTCCTGATTTTGATTTACTTGGGTTACGATGGGGTCCACTTGACTTCATATAATCCTTGTGCCGGTTATGTGCCCCTTTTCGGGTCGTGACGGTCTGTAAAGGAGTCTTTTTTAAAGGTATCTCTTATACGATAAAGGATGGAAGCTCTATAAATTTCTGGCGAGACTATTGGGGTGGAGATATTACTTTGCAGGAAAGATTTCCAATTCTTTTTGAGCTAGCAAAATATAAGGAGGCTTCAGTTCTAAGCCAATGCAAGGGAAGTAAGTGGTGGCCAAGCTTTCAAAGGGCGCTGACAGTAGGGGAGCGAAGACAACGACGCATATTGATTGATTATCTCAAAGTCTGGAAACCAGTGGAGAGAGGGAACAAAAATACCGTGGAATGGAAATGATCGTCAAGTATGGGGTTTTCGGTGAAGTCATTTTATAATATCCTAAATTATGGTAGGGTTGTTTCCACAAATGATAGGCGGATCTGGAAGTTTCGCGTACCGTTAAAAGTTCGTGTTTTTTTTGTGGTTGGCTTCCAATGACGATGTGTTGACAAAATAGCCGTAGGATTTCATCTAATGGTTGTTAGGCATTCATCAAAAGATGTGAACGGTCTCTTCGATGACTTAGCCCCCTTACCTGCATTCCTCCACCCTCTCTCTCTCCCCTCCCTCTTTGTCCTTTGTTCTCTCTCTCTCTCTCTCAATCAACATCCTTACTATTATAATTGGAAGTACTTAGATGATATCATTAATCAACAAACAAAATTAGAAAAAATAATAAAGTTCTAATAGCCCTCTCTCAATTAACATCTTTACTATTATAACCAGAAGTTCTTATATGATATTATTAATCAACAAAATAAAAAATAGAAAAAATGATAAAAATTTTATAGCCAAAGTTTAGAATTGAAGATGTTCACCTCATCCGCCACAAGAGACAAAAATAAGAAAATAAAAAGTCGACAACTCCTTTTTCTCTCGCTCTCTCATAATCTTATTCATTACACACCCTCTCTTATGATCAAAAGCCTAAAAATAGATATGTCTTATAAATTTATACCTAAGCGCATATACTTTTGTTATTTTGCATAACTCATAAATTTCTTAATTCTGATATTACCACTAACTGCACTCATTTAATTAAAATTTAGAAAACATATAAATATCTTTAAAAAATTTCATGTAATATCCATAATAAATAAATTTATTAGTATATATGTTCTTCAGCATATATGTTGCCCATTATATATACACGTGCATCACACGTGCAAAATACTAGTTTTAAGAGTTTCTATTCACCATGCACTTCAACTCTTTGTCTTCCCCATTCTATCTTTTTATACATAAAGCATGCTTGTTCCCAATTTGCCCAAACCTATTGATTCTGTATTTTCGTCAAAATATCTTGTCGGTGGACAATTGATCGATCCGTAATATGAAATGTAACATCTCTGTTTTCAGTGTACAGAAATTTGTTTAAAAGTTAATGTACAAATAGAGTATTTGCAATCCCGTGTATGCTATAAGTATTTGAATTGTTTTTGAACAGCAAGAAAGCACTTGTAGCTCATTGGTAAAGCCTTGCACTGCTGTGACGTAGCTCCTGTGTTCGAACCCCATCAGCCACAATATTTTTTTGTTAATTTTCTTTTAAACTTTTAGAAGCTCAAAAGTTTGCACGTGCACTACACGTAAAATAAAAAGTTACACAGAAAACAAACACATGGGAAATGATATTTACACAGACCCCAACATGTGGCATGAATCCAAGCTCATTCCACTGGACTTTGACCGACGAGACATGTGATGGGGACCGGCACCGCCAGGCATATCCGTAGGGGATGCTCCAAGATTTTAACCCCAGCGCCCCTTGGCCTACACCACTACCCCTATACTGTTTGATTTCTCTACACATTTCCAGAGAATTAAAAATGGGCATTAATTCACATTTTAATTCTATTCTTCATTACCCTAAACCCTAATTTTCCCTATAAATACCACACCACATTTCACCTCTCCTCATTCAGAATTTCATTATAAAAACTCTCTAAAATTTCCAAATCCCAAGTTGTACAAGTGGAGTTAGCAAGAGGCGAAGTTCCAACGACGTTTCGAGGAGAATCCGGCGACGAAACGACGTCCCAACGGTTCCGAAAGCTTCCTCCTTCTCCTTTCTTTCTTTATAACTAGTAAGTCCCCATTCTCCTCCTTCATATCTATTCTAAAACTTCTCATTTTCAAAACTCGTCGGAAGCGGAGTTATTCCGACTTCCGATTTGTTTTTCTTTAAAAACTCCATTTTTCTTAAATAAAAAATACCATATTCTTTCATAATATTTAACAAACATAAATAAACACATTAGAACAAGTTTCAACTCAAAATAATTCATGTTGCAATTTTTATTTCACTTTTACAGTAAAATACCATCATGTTATATACAACTTATAATTGTTCAATTTAACCGTATTACTTTTAGATAACTCACGAGGTAATGATTTATCTCATCACAACACATATTTTTGACATGCCACGATGAATTTTGGGATTTTAGTTTATGGGAAAATACCATTTTACGAATAAATACCTTAAACATTCAAAAACCGTTTTCTTTAAAAATTGTGTTATTTAATTCCGTGCAATTGCGTCTCTACAACCCATTTTGGGGAATCCCGATCGGGATGGTGCGGGTTATCGTACATTCTTGGGCCTAGTAGAGCGAGATGCAGACCTCCTCATGGAGCATTCGATCTCGATGGAATTTTGATGCAATTTTTAAGAAAATGAGATTTCTACAAAATAAATAAACTTTATTTTTATTATATATATATATATAACTATTATAAAAATATCTATTTTAAATATATTATATAAATATTCCATGTTTTTCTTAAGCAAAAGAATCACAAGTTCATGAAACTACCATTATAATCTAATACAAATTCCAATATTTCATTAAAGTACCATATACAATGAAAACTAGGTTATACTCACTAGAAAATTTCATTTTTATAAAATATACATATATGAAAACCCTAAAAATGATAATTAAATACTTGAGGTGTATTTTGAAAATATATTAAAACTATTTTTACATAAACCCCCCTCAAGTTATACTAAATTACAATAAGTACCCTAGTAAATATAGGTTTAAACGGGATCAGTTCTCTTGAGCCTCAGGGAGCCGGAGAATATCGGTGCTTGCCTATCTAAAGTAGACAATCTAACAACGGTGTTATCAACATGGTAATTGTCTTGGAAAAAGATACAAATCCTGCCGTCCATGTGCGGCAGTTACCGATAACATCAAAACTAATTCAGGACATCAATTTCTTTTCAAAAGTGTCTGACTCAGACAGAGTCTCCATCTAATATGAAATCTATCTGACTTGAATTCAATTCAAGTATAACTACAATACAATATGAATCCGTCTATACCAGAATTCAATCTATATTGACCGAACCGAACCATGGATATACTCTGATTATATGATTATCCATTTATATCCATTCCGTTTACATGATATCATGGTTTCGGCAAGTCTTCCATCTATAAAATAAAACAATACAATCAATACAAAAGACATTACGGGATTTTAAAGGGGTAGACTGATACGGAATGTGTTAGAAGTGGCATGAGATGATCACTTTAATACACCTAACCTGAATATCCATTGCTGTTGTACTGTGGCTTAACGGTTCCTTATACTCCGTATACCTTAGTCTCCGGAATAGTGGGACTCCTCTCGTATACACTGGCATATTCTGTACCAAGCTACAAACTACTGCGTTAACAGAACAAAAATTACAATATACCAGTTATATTCTCATCTATCTATTCTTACCCATCTTTAGAACTTACCGAGCGATTGTTCGCTGACGACATTCCTTCTCTTTTTCTTTGGAATGCTGTCAGGTAGATCGGACTCTCGGGAGGTTGAGCATAGTACTGAAGACTTGGAGCAGTTCACCATTGACCCAGAGCTCTAGATATTTGTAAATATTTTCTTTTTAGTTCATGTCATTGTTTAGGCATTGCTTTCTATTCCTGTATTTACATTTTCAGTTGTACATGTAAAGAAATGTTTAATAAATAAAAGTTGTTGTTCAGTTACATCTATTGTCATTTTTTTCATGTGTACATTCATTATATTGCTTAGATACGCTTAGCGTGTTTACTTATGAGTAAATACGTAGCGGGCCTCGTCGCGTCTCTTTACCGTACACTGGGAAGCGGGGCGTGACAGGTTTTATTGGCGGCCCATGCAGGTCAGTTCTGCATGGACATGCAGATCAATTCTGCATGAAGTCCTAAGCAATATAACATAAGAATCAGCAACTAAAACCATTCTTTACATTTCATATTTCTTAAATCTTACAATTTCATATTCTTTGAATCTATCTTAACTCTATTTTTATTTCAAGGTTATGAATTCTCCAAACAATACCAGTACCAACTTCAACAACACACCATCACTTCTACCGCTTACACCTACCGTCGCTGATCCGATCAATGAGCAGATGGTACTGCTTGAGGCAATCCAAAGCCTCCTGGAAGGACAACAGCAGCAGACTGCTATATTAATAAACCGTACAGAAGCGGAAGCGCTTGGAGTAAAGCAATTCCGGGCATTACACCCAAAACAATTTTCGGGAAAAAAAAGCCCTCTGGAAGCTGAAGAATGGGTTCAGAGTATTGAGGATGACCTGGTAGCGGCACAAGTGCCAGAAATCGCTTGGGTTCGAGTTGCGAAGCTGCAACTCACCGACAACACCCGAGTTTGGTGGAAGGCGGAAGAAAGCCGTCTTGCTCAACCTATTGAATGGAGGACTTTTTGGGACATGTTCGATGCGAAGTATTTCCCAGAGACTACCCAATTTGACATGGAGCAGCAATTCATCCACCTACAACAGGGTTCGATGCGGACCAAATCAGTGGATGAGTATGATGCTGAGTTTACCATGCTCGGTTGGTAAGATATGTCTCAATGTTCGATTTTCAAATATCACATACTACACAGCTAATATAAGACCTTAACAGGTTCGCGACATACTTGATATCGACTGCTGAGATCAGGTCCAGACGATTTCAGTAAGGGTTAAATCCGGAAATCTAAGCTGCCTTAGCTAAAAGGGATTTCCCAACTCATGAACTAGCCCTGAAAACTGCCCGTCGATATGATGCAATGGTGAAGATGAAGGGTAGACCCTAATCTGCCGGAATGAAGCGCCCTGCCACCTAGATGGCAGGAGGAGCCTCTTCAAGGCCACCTTTTGTGCCCAGGAGACCGGGATTACCAATCAACCGGCCCAGCACAGCCTTGTGCACCTACTGTAGGAGGGATGGACACTTAGTGAAGGACTGCCGGCGTGCAAATCGCCTTTGTTTGGTCTGTGGTTCACCCACACATGATATTGGGTCTTGTTCTCGAAGGCTCAATCCAAATGCTGCACCCAGACCAGCAATCACTTATCAGCAGCGACCAGCCATCCAGGCACCTGCTCTACGAATAGCTCTCCCAGCTCCACCACCTCGTGGACTGACTGCACCTCCTCCTCGTCAGTTCCATCAATCTTAAAGGAACGTACCTTAAGGACAGCGGAACAGACAGAGGAATACTCCTCCATCAAGGAGGAATGTACCGAGGCGACAGGCTTTCACAATGACTGTGGAAGAAGCTGAAGCCACTGGCCAAGTCATCACTGGTAACTCTTTTCTTTCAAGCTTTCTTTCAATCTTTATACATACCTATATATCTTTATCTTATACCTAAAACCTATCCCACATAACTTAGGTACGATCTTAGTAGCCTCACTTCCTGCACTAGCACTCTTCGATACTGGAGCATCTCATTGCTTTATGTCGTAATGGTTCGTCCGAACTCATGCGATTCCAGTCAAACCTCTTGTATCCAGCTGGAATGTCAGTTCAGGGAACGACGTTCTAAAGGCAATAATGGGATACGGCATGTGTCCAGTGGTCGTCTGCACCAGAGAATTCTATGCTGACTTCAAGGTGCTGGACATACCGAATTTCGATGTCGTTTTAGGTATGGATTGGCTCAGAACTTTTTATGCTACCATAGACTGTCGTCAAAGGAGGGTAGTGTTCGAGATTCCAGAGCATCCGGTATTTTATTTCAAAAGTGGAGACTGCACCCTGGAGCCAAGCACATACAAAGAAAAACCGAAGAAGGCAGTGATTGCAACACTTCAAGCAGAGGAAGGATCGAAGCCAGAGGTAGTTCGAGAGTTCGAAGATGTATTTTCTGAAGACATATCAGGTTTGCCTCCCGATCGAGCTCTTGAATTCAGCATTGATTTAGTACCTGGAGCACAACCGATGATCAAAGCACCATATCGGTTAAGCCCTGAAGGTTTGAAGGAGGTCCATACTCAGTTGGACGAATTATTGACGAAAGGATGGATTCGTCCCAGCACTTCAAGTTGGGGATCGTCAGTTATTCTTGTGAAGAAGAAGAAAGGTTCATACAAAATGTGCATTGATTATAGAGCTCTGAATGAAGTAACTATAAAGAACAAGTATCCACTTCCGCGCATCGACGATTTGTTCGACAGCTAAGTGGGTCTTGCGTTTTCTCCATGTTAGATCTTCGTTTGGGTTATTATCAGGTGAAGGTCAAAAAATCTGATATCCATAAAATGGCATTAAGGACTCGCTATGGACATTGCGAATTTCTTATGATACCATTTGGAATGACCAACGCACCAGCTATATTCATGAACCTAATGAATCAAGTTTTCCGAGAGTATCTAGACATGTTTGTTGTCATCTTCATTGACGACATCCTGGTGTATTCTAAGAGTCGGAAAGAACATGCCGAACACCTACGAATTGTCCTGGAGACTTTACGAAAGCATCAACTCTATGCCAAGTACAGAAAGTGCGAGTTTTGGCTAGATCAAGTCGGTTTCATCGGACATATTGTATCAGGCGAAGGAATCTCTATAGATCCAGCTAAAGTATCAGCAGTAAGCGAATGGCCGACACTGAAGTCAGTGAAGGACATTCGAAACTTCTTGGGATTAGCAAGATATTACAGAAGGTTTATTGAAGAATTTTCGAAGATTGCAACACCCCTGACCAAGCTCACAGTAAAGATGAAGAATTCGTGTGGTCAGAAGCACGCGAACGAGCTTTCGTAGAACTCAAGTCAAGATTGACATCAGCACCTATCCCTGTCATACCGGACCAATCTGGAGGTTTTGAAGTGCATTGCGATGCATCCGGTAAGGGATTAGGATATGTTCTATATCTGCACGGTAAAGTTGTAGCTTATGTATTAAGACAGCTGATGATTCATGAGCGTAACTATCCGACGCATGATTTGGAGTTGGCGGCCGTAATCTTTGCACTCAAGATTTGGCGCCATTATCTTCTTGGTGAACGAGTGGACATATACACAGATCATAAAAGTCTGAAATATGTGTTTACTCAAAAAGAGTTGAATATGCGGCACAGAAGATGGTTAGAACTTATGGCAGATTTTGATATCAACCTACAATATCATCCAGGGAAGGTGAATGTAGTTCCTGACGCACTTAGTCGCCAACCACTATCAATGAATCTCACAGCACAGTGGAAGCTTCAACAAGATCTGCATCAGATGGAGATAGAAGTAGTCATGCCAGGTAACGCTTCAAGTTTGATGAACTTACAAGTTCAGTCTACTATTGTCAATCAGATCAAAGTAATTCAAGCAAGTGATGCCAAGTTGCTAAAGATCAGAGAACAAGTAGAAAGTGGACTTAGAACAGACTTCATCATACACGACGACGGGTCTTTGAGATACGGAAGCAGGTTGTATGTACCAAAAGGTTCTGTGCGGGAAGAGTTGATGAAAGAAGCTCATAGCTCTCCTTATTCAGTACACCCTGGAGGCACAAAGATGTACAAGGATTTGCGTAAAAATTTTTGGTGGCATGGAATGAAGCGTGAAGTAGCCAGAAGCGTTGCTAAATGCTTGGTGCGTCAGCAAGTAAAGGCTGAACATCACAGGACTGCTGGTTTACTTCAACTGTTACCTATCCCAGAATGGAAGTGGCAACACATCAAAATGGATTTTGTGACTGCATTTTCTCGCAGCACGAAGGGTAACGATGTTCATCCCATTTCGAGTTGGCCAATCTACCAAGACATTAGCAAAGAAGTACATGTAAGTAAGTATGAATCTAAGTAAGATTTAACTCTTCCTTATGTACTATTTCTGATGCACATGAACTCATGCATGAAATTGTGAGATTACATGGAGTACCGGTTTGCATTGTCTCTGATCGTAACACCAGATTCCGATCGCAATTTTGGCAGAGTTTCCAAACTAGCTTGGGAACAAGTCTGAACTTCAGCACATCTTACCATCCACAAATAGATGGACAGTCTGAGCGAATTATTCATATACTTGAAGATATGCTAAGAGCGTGTATGCTAGACTTTGGAGGATCGCGTGAAGATCACCTACATCTTGTGGAGTTTTCATACAACAACAGCTACCAAGCAAGTATAGGAATGACACCCTTTGCAACGCTCTATGGACGGAAGTGTCGATCGCCATTAAGTTGGAACGATATCGGAGATAAAGAACTCCTTGGACCTAAGATGATAGTGGCAACTGTCGATGTAGTTCGCACTATCAGGGAAAGAATGTGCATAGCCCAAGATCGACAGAAGCACTGGGCTGATGCAAAGCGCCGTCACTTGGAGTTTCAACCGGGAGAACATGTATTTTTGAAGATATCTCCAAACCATGGAGTGATTCACTTTGGAAGATGGGGTAAGCTAAGTCCGAGGTATATTGGACCATTCGACATACTCGAACGAGTCGGTGAAGTGGCTTATCGCTTGGCACTTCTACCTTCATTGGAAAGAGTGCACAATGTGTTCCACATATCCCAACTCAGAAGGTATGTGAGTGACCCCAGCCATATTCTTGATCACTCCGAGCTCACTGTACAGCCAGATTTATCCTGTTACCAACAACCTGTTGAAATCCTGAATAGAAAAGTGAAGTCACTTAAGAACAAGGAAGTAAACTTAGTTCGAGTGATGCGGAGAAAAGACTCACCAGGAGAATCAACATGGGAACGTGAGGACGACATGCGTGCAAGATACTCTTACTTGTTTGTAAATTGTTAGTAATATGTATGCCCTAAAGGCCATTATTGATGATATAGTGGATGCTTGGACACACACACACACACACACACACACACACACACACACACACACACATATATATAGGACTTTTTTGCTCGACATGATAGTATGCTATCAGGTTACCTTTATCTTTATATGTAGACTAGTATTTATACTGTCTGTCTCTTACATATTGATAAAGCCCTTAGGATATGTACTTGAATACCAGGACTACGATGAGATCATACTAGTGAGGCCAGGGTGGTCCACAAGTACATCCTTTAATCAGTTCCTAGTCGTGGGATATCAAGACCAGGGCATCGATATTCCAGAGTAGACTAGTGTGTACGTTTCTTTTCCCTTAGAGGGCGATAGTTGATCCCACAACCATTGGTGTGTGATACCAAAGATTGTACACATGTGCTCATTGGAGAATGGGTACACCGAACATGACTCGCCGAGGATTCCTATGTGCTATCGTCAGATAGCAGTCCTCTGGTAACACTGGTACAGGTTAGTCTGTAGACTCGAGATCGTCATAGAGTCTTGTGTGGCTCCCACTGTGCTTTGATTTCCTCCCTACCATGGCTCAAAGGAGTCGTGCAAACAGGTGGATTTTAGGTACAGTCCCGAGTCACATAGAGGCAATGAGCGATAGGAGGGGTTTCGTCTCTCCCGGTATTGGGGGTTGAGGTTGCGCTATATTCGATTGGCTATAACTGGAAGTCGCTGGCCAGGGCTGTTGCTGAGATTTACTGATAAGTGTTATCAGTAGTTTCTCGAACCGTTATTGGCCAGACATTGGCATGACTTATCACGTTACCGGGGACTGACGTTTACCACCCCTATACATGATATGTGACATATCAGACGAAGAAACCAGACTATACGGTAGTTTCACTGATAGGCTTCATAGAGAGTATGGATGAGCTTGCTTGTTGATCTTCGTAGCGCTCAATACCCGGGTAGCCGTTACGTCCAGCTAGTACCGTTGATGGCTTGTAGGTGATTGATGTGATCATCACCTACTGCTGGCGTATTGACGAGTCTTTAGAGTCCCACACAGATGTTTCCTGGTTCGAGCGAAATGAAGTAGGGCACATATGTTGATATGTGCGTAGGCCTGATTAAATATGAGTATGTGATACCGTATTGTAATCTGACATTTATCTGATATCGGTTCGGTTATATGTGATATAACCAGATTGTTGAATCAAGTGTTGATTTGATAATGTGATATACAGATGAATGATTTTAGTCGGTCATATGTGATATAGCCAGATTGTTGAATCAAGTGTTGATTTGATAATGTGATATACAGATGAATGATTTTAGTCGGTCATATGTGATATAACCAGATTATTAAATCAAGTGTTGATTTAATAATGTGATATATATTATATGTGATATAATTATATCTTAACTAATATCATTAGCTCACTAATTATTCTTCATTATATATATATATATATATATGATATATATATATAATAATAATGAAGCATGGCATAAAATTTCTATTTTTGAGAAAAATAGAAAAGAGGTGGAAAATGAGAGCATGGTTGCAAGCATGGGCTTTATTCATAGTTCATCTTGACTCACTATTCAAGTATGGTTGCAATTTTATATTGCAAAATTCCATGCTTGAATGAGTGGGGGTCAAGAATTGCCATTCATTCTAGTCTCGTTCTCAAGACTTAGCCATTTTCTTGAGTTGCTCCGATGGTTGCTCTCTAGCTTCATCTTCTTCTCTTAATTTAATCACATCACAAAGGCAAACCTTAATAATCTAGTAATGATCTTATTAGTCCAGCTTAGCACATAATAAAAATTAAAATGTGGCATGCTTGATGCCTCTAGAATCTCATGGTGGTGTTAAGATAGACTTTCAAATTAGTCCTTAAAATAATTCTAAATTTCGAGAACGAAATTTTTTGTAAGGATGGTAGAATGTAACATCTCTGTTTTCAGTGTATAGAATTTTTTTAAAAAATTAATGTACAAATGGAGTATTTGCAATCATGTGTATGCTATAAGTATTTGAATTGCTTTTGAACTACAAGAAAGCACTTGTAGCTCATTGGTAAAGCCTTGCAGTGCTGTGACGTAGCCCCTGTGTTCGAATCCCATTAGCCACATTATTTTTATGTTAATTTTTCTTTTAAACTTTTAGAAGCTCAAAAATTTGCACGTGCACTACACGTAAAATGAAAAGTCACACAGAAAACAAACACATAGGAAATGATATTTACACAGACCCCGACATGTGGCATGAATCCAATTCCATTCCACCGGACTTGGACCGGCGAGATATGCGATGGGGACCGGCACCGCCGGGCATACCCGTAGGGGATGTTCTAAGATTTTAACCCCAGCGCCTCTTGGCCTACCCCATTACCCCCATGTTGTTTGATTTCTCTGCACATTTCCAGAGAATTAAAAATGGGCATTAATACACATTTTAATGCACATTTTAATTCTATTCTTCATTACCATAAACCCTAATTTTCCGTATAAATACCACACCACATTTCACCTCTCTTCATTCAGAATTTCATTACAAAAACTCTTTAAAATTTCCAAGTCCCAAGTTGTACAAGTGGAGTAAGCAAGAGGCGAAGTTCCGGCGACGTTTCGAGGAGAATCCGGCGACGAAACCACACCTCGACGGTTCCGAAAGCATCCTCCTTCTCCTTTATTTCTTAATAACCAGTAAGTCCCTATTCCCCTCCTCCATCTCTATTTTAAAACTTTTCTTTTTCAAAACTCGTCGGAAGCGGAGTTATTCCGACTTCCGATTTGTTTTTCTTTAAAAACTCCATTTTTCTTAAATAATAAATTACCATATTCTCTTATAATATTTAACAAATATAAATAAACACATTAGAACAAGTTTCGACTCAAAATAATTCATGTTGCAATTTTTATTTCACTTTTACAATAAAATACCATCATATTACATACAACTTATAATTGTTCAATTTGACCGCATTACCTTTAGATAACTCACGAGGTAATGACCTACCTCATCACAACACGTATTTTTGACATAGCACGATGAATTTTGGGATTTTAGTTTATGGGAAAATACCATTTTACAAATAAATACCTTAAACATTCAAAAATCGTTTTCTTTAAAAAGTGTGTTATTTAATTCCGTGCAATTGCGCCTCTACAACCCATTTCGGGGAACCCCGACCAGGATGGTGAGGGTTATCGCACATTCTCGGGCCTAGCAGAGCGAGATGAAGACCTTCTCACGGAGCATTCGATCTCGATGGAATTTTGATACAATTTTTAAGAAAATGAGATTTCTACAAAATAAATAAACTTTATTTTTATTAAATATATATATATATATAATTATTATCAAAATATCTATTTTAAATATATTATATAAATATTCCTTGTTTTTCTAATGCAAAAGAATCACAAGTTCATGAAACTACCATTACAATCCAATACAAATTCCAATATTTCATTTAAATACCATATACAATGAAAACTAGGTTCTATTCACTAGAAAATTTTACTTTTATAAAATATACATATATGAAAACCCTAAAGACGATAATTAAATACTTGAGGTGTATTTTGAAAATATATCAAAACTATTTTTACATAAACCCCCTCAAGTTATACTAAATTACAACAAGGACCCTAGTAAATATAGGTTTAAGCGGGACCAGTTCTCTTGAGCCTCAGGGAGCCAGAGAATATAGGTACTTGCCTATCTAAGGTAGACAATCTAACAACGGTATTATCAACATGGTATTTGTCTAGGAAAAAGACACAAATCCTGCCGTTCATGTGCAGCAGTTACCGATAACATCAAAACTAATTCAGGACTTCAATTTTTTTTCAAAAGTGTCTGACTCAGATACAGTCTCCATCTAATATGAAATCAATCTGACTTGAATTCAATTCAAGTATAACTACAATACAACATGAATCCGTCTATACCAGAATTCAATCTATATTGACTGAACCGAATCATAGATATACTCTGATTACATGACTATCCATTTATATCAATTCCGTTTACATGTTATCATGGTTTCGGCAAGTCTTCCATCTATAAAACAAAACAATATAATCAATATAAAAGATATTATGGGGTTTTAAAGGGGTAGACTGGTACGGAATGTGTTAGAAGTGGCATGAGATGGTCACTTTAATACACCTAACCTGAATATCCATTGCTGTTGTACCGTGGCTTAACGGTTCCTTGTGCTCCGCATACCTTAGTCTCCGGAATAGTGAGACTCCTCTTGTATGCATTGACATATTCTGTACCAAGCTACAAATAACTGCGTTAACAGAACAAAAATTATAATATATCAGTTATATTCTTATCTGTCTATTCTTACCTATCTTTGGGACTTACCGAGTGATTGTTCGCCGACGACATTCCTTCTCTTCTTCTTTGGAATTTTGTCAGGTGGATCGGACTCTCTGGACGTTGAGTACAGTACTGAAGACTTGAAACAGTTCGCCATTGACCCAGAGCTCTAGATACTTGTAAATATTTTCTTTTCAGTTCATGCCATTGTTTAGGCATTGCTTTCCATTCCTGTATTTACATTTTCAGATGTACTTGTAAAGAAATGTTTAATAAATAAAAGTTGCTGTTCAGTTACATCTATTGTTATTTTTTTTCTTGTGTTCATTCATTATATTGCTTAGATACGCTTAGCGCGTTTACTTCTGAGTAAATATATAGCGGGCCTCGTCGCGTCTCCTTACCGTATACTGGGAAGCGAGGCGTGACATAAAACAACGAGCAGATTTCTAGTCTAATATTTTTTTGAGCTTATCATAACTTGAAAGCCTTAATCCCAATTTCAAGGCATAAAATTCCCTATTTTGTATTGTCAATTAAGATTGAGAGGGAAAGATGTTTGGAGATTGATATTGAGGAAATATCAGAGAAAGAAAAAATCAGGGATTCTCCTATTTCCTAAAGATTGAGAGATTGAGGGATTTTTTGTTTTGCAAAAGCAAAGATTTAAAGATTTATTTTTATTTTTTTACCCAAAATCCAAATAGCAAAAGAGTAAAAGCAGGGGAAGTAAATGAGCTTAAGAGAGATCATCGTTTGGAAAAGGTGCAAGTTATCTAAGTGGGCCCTCACTTATCCATTGCTGAATGCCTCACAACCCTTAGATGAAACTCTAAAGCTGATGTGTTTGCACTGGACTCTCCAGTCCTTTTAGCTAATGGAGAGGATCCGAACCTGGGGATGCTCATATGGGCGATCTCTTGTTTTATTTGCAACGTTTTCCTCGTTATATCTTTTGTTGCTAATGCAGCTATTGCCAATGGATATATCTCTCGGGCAATGCTTATCTCGTTATGTTTTGGGCCAATTAAATTTTCCCATTTTATACCTTCCCCCGGTAATGTATTTCCCCCCATTAGAAATAGATTATTGCTGAAAGAATATTAAAAAATTTGCTTATTAGGTGCACACATTGCCGAGGAAAATTTGTCCATCGCAAATATTGTCCCTCGCTATTATAGTTTTTTCTACTAGTGCTCTTTAGTTTCCATTCAGATTTAACGTCCCATTAGGGAGCTAGAGCTTGAGCTGTAGTTGAACTCTTACCTTCCAGGTATCTAGGTACGTCTTTCTTTCAAAAAAAAAATCCCACATCATTTCTTATTTGAAGATTGTGATTTAAAATAACTAAAGAATAATTCTCATTTCGAATGAGGTTGCGAAGTTTGCAATTGAGAGGCAATAGCATTTGACAAGCTCGTTGTTAGAGGATGTTGAGGAAGATAAGTCGGTTTATATGATAAATTTGAGAGATCTTTGATCGAAAATCTAACATTGAAGGCAATTTAGAGGGGAAATGGGAATTTTGAGAGAAGAAACGGGGCCAGGGGTTTTGAGACCCTATCCCGAAACTCAACGTTAGCTCTTTAATGAAGTAATGGAAGATACCAAAGACATTCTCTTTTTGGCCTGTTAGGGAGGGCTTTTTAGTGTAATTTAAATGTATGATTTTTTTTAAGTAAATACAATGTATAGAGAGCTTTTTTAGTAATTAGCGAGGTATGATGGGGCTTTTTAGTAAAAAGACCTTATAGAAAACAAATTTATCGTGCTAATCGGATGAAGAATGTTTTAGGGGATATTACCAAAGATACGCAAACTGGTTTTGTGGCTGGAAGATACATCATGGATGGAATAGCTATAACTAATGAGGACATTCAAGATTCTTGCAGGCGACGGAAAGACGGATGTCTCCTTAAACTAGATTTCGAGAAAGCATACGACATTGTAGATTAGAGGTGCATTTTAGAATGTCTGGAGTTTAAAATTTTTTCGTACAAGTGGACGTACTGGATTAAAACGTGGTTATCCTCGGCTTCTGCCGATATTTGTATAAATGGTGATATTACAAGTGAGTTTCGATGCAGACATGGGTTGCGGCAAGGGGATCCCCCATCACCGCTTATTTTTACATTAGCGGCTGATGGTCTGGCACACATGGTTCAAATATGTAGGAACAAGGGGTTTTTTGGAGGGGTTAGGCCCGAGGGCACAAGGATAGAGATTATTAACTTGCAGTATGCTAATGATGCTCTGCTATTTAGAAGGCTGTGTGAAAAACATGCTGCGATACTTAAATGGATCTTATATTCTTTTGAGGTTTGGTCAGAATTGAACATTAATTTCCATAAGAGTTCAGTAGTTTGCTTAGAAGAAAGACCCGTTTGGGAAGAGCCGTTGATTTCGATTTTTAATTACAAGACGAAAGATTTCCCGGTTAAGTATTTAGACTTACTTCTACGGCCAGGAACATTGAAGAAGGCAGACTAGTTATCTTTGATAGACATGATACAAAATAGATTGGAGGGATGGAAAGGCCGGTGTCTATCCATAGGAGGCAGGGTGACTTTACTTAATTCGGTGCTGTCAGCCATTCCATAATATTATCTATCTTTTTTTTTGTTTCCGGACTGGGAGAATCGATCAGATTGGACGTAATTTTTTGTGGAGAGGAGCTTCGTTGGAGTAACGAGAATACCACTTAGTGAGATGGGGGAAGGTGTGTAGACCAAAAAAAAAAGAGGCTTGGGTGTGAAAAATCTTAAGGATATGAATGAGGCTCTATTGGGGAAGTGGTGGTGGAGATAGATCGCGGGTAACAAAAAGGGATGGGTGGCAAGTATTAAAGCAGCCTATAGTAATAAGCTTGGTGCGATAAACGCACCAAATAAGAACGTGGCGACGGTATCTGGTTTTGGAAAGGAGTCATGTCCGTAAATGAGTCTTTTTTTAAAGGTATCTATTATACGATAGAGGATGGAAGCTCGATAAATTTCTCGCGAGACTATTGGTGTGGAGATATTACTTTGCAGGAAAGATTTTCAATTCTTTTTGAGCTAGCAAAATATTAGGAGGCTTCAGTTTTAAGCCAATGGAAGGGAGGTAAGTGGTAGCCAAGGTTTCAAAGGGCGCTGACAGTAGGGGAGCGGAGTGGAAAGATTTCAAATTCTTTTTGAGCTAGCAAAATATAAGAAGGCTTCAGTTTTAAGCCAATGGAAGGGAGGTAAGTGGTGGCGAAGATTTCAAAGGGCGCTGACAGTAGGGTAGCGGAGACAATGACGCATGTTAATTGATTATCTCAAAGTCTGGAAACTAGTGGAGAGGGAGATACTATGGAATGGAAATGGTCGTCAAATAGTGGGTTTTCGGTGAAGTCTTTTTATAATATCCTGAATTATGGCAGGGTTGTTTCCACAAACGATAGGCGGATCTAGACGTTTCCCATACCGTTAAAAGTTCGTGTTTTTTTGTAATTGGCTTCCAATGACGTTGTTTTGACGAGAGATAACTTAGGTAAGAAGAAGTGGGTAGGACCGACGCATTGCGGTATTTGTGAGACACAATCAGAGTCAATGAATCATTTATTTTTCTTGTGTCCGATAGCTAAGAGTGCTTGGGATATACTTTGGAGGCTGTTCGGGTTTTCATCTTTGCCGGCCACCTTTGATGATCTTTAGAGTTTTTAGGAGATTAGGTTGGATAGTGGGCATATGGGAAATTGGGAAATAATGGTCTTTGCTGTGTGTTAGAATATTTGGATTGAGAGATACAATAGAATTTTTAAAAACTCTAGGAAATCTTTTTTAAGTATTCTAAATGCGACTAAAGCCATAATTGAATTCTGGTCAGATGGTGCTGCAAAAAGGGTCAAGAAAACACTGCTACAGGGCATGGATTTGTTCATGGTTTAAACCGTGAACAAAAGGACTTTCGTTCACGGTTTAAACCGTGAGTGAACCGTGACTTAAACCTACGTAAATAAAGGTTGGGTCATGATTCTGTCCGTGAACAGAATGATAAATGTTCACGGTTAGAACCGTGAACATTTCTTAGCATGAAAAATTAAAAAGTCAGTTAGTTGGTGGGCCCCAAGTTTTTGTTCACAGTGCTAACCGTGAACAAAAACAGTTTTGGGTCATGGTTACATCCGTGAAGAAAACTTGTAACCGTGACCCAAAACACTGACCTGCTCAAGATATAAGTATCTGGAGCAGTCTTTTGCTCACGGTTGTAACCGTGAACAAATGTCTTTAGTCACAGTTACAACCGTGAACAATATATATATATTTTAAATAATTAAATTTTCCGCACCCCACATGCGTTAATTTCAATCACTACCAGCAATATATAATTTTCATTCACAAGCAGCAATATATAATTTTCATTCACGCAATATTGATAATTAAAGTAATAAGCTCTGAATCACACGTAAACATAAACAAAATATATACATACAATCAATATGATCAATACTCCACTAATGAACAAATGTATGTGTCAACAAATCATAAAATGTATGTGTCAACAAATTGTACAATGTGATCAATACTCCACTAATGAACAAATGTACGTGTCAGCAAATCAAAAGATAGAACTAATGCCATTGGGATGATGATCCACCTCCATCGCCCCGTGACCTAAAGAATGCGCTCAGCTCATTCCATATGGCATGCTGGAAGGAATCGGCGTGCAACCGCTTCATGTCTCGGATCTCCGCCCTAACCTCCTGCAGCTCATGTCGCGTCTCCTGCAGCTCCTGCCGCGTCTCTTGCTGCGTTTGATGCTACTGCTTCACCTGCTTGCGGAGCCGATAGATCTCCTCCTGCGACGTAGTTGCTGCATTTGCCCGCGTCTGGGTCATGGCGTACTCATACGCGGTCGAACGCCTATCAAAAAATCGATGGGCCCCAGAACCAACCCCGCGCTCATACCCACCGTGATGCTCGCCGGATATTGAATCCAGGACAGGGACAATGGCGGTGATCAATTCACCGGGGTCAAGTCCCAAGGCGTCCGTCTGCTCCTAGACTAGGTCTATATATATATATATGTAAGTATTGTAAGTCGATCCCATGCACCCCGCGGGTTCTGGGGGAGGCAGAGTTTGCAAAAAAACGATTTTTATATGCTTCGTAACATCGACTAAACTCCAGGATCGATACTAAACCCTAACTAACAAGCTAACTAAAAGGTTTAAGTACTATGTAAGAAAGTTATACCTCAAGTTACTAGTCCTTCTTGTTCTTGCTGTCCTCCTCCTCTTCGTGAGCTCCTTGGAGTGTGTATGGATCGCGCCTCCTCGTCGGCCTCCTCAAGTCGAAGATGATCCACCCGAGAGTGCCTACCTTGAGCTTCTACCTCTAAGATGAGGTAACTAGGTTAGCTAGAGTGCTAATCTAAGTGACCTAGAGGATATAGAGAGTGATTAAGGATTAATAAGTCTCACTAACCCTACGATTCTCAACACATGAGACAATTAGGGTTTGAGGGAGAAGAGGAGAGCTCTTGAGGTGGGAGAGTGTTTGAGATAATAATGAAAAGAATATGGCTACTTGAGATGACTGTGTAACAACCCTAAACTTCTGTACAATTTTTTTTTGTAAAGTACAGAAAGGAATACCTTAGCCTGAGCACAACTTATAAATTTAAATTGCTTTTGAACATCAAGAAAGCATTTGTAGCTCATTGGTAAAGTCTTGCACTGCAGTGACATAGCCCCTGTGTTTGAATCCCCTTAGCCACATAATATTTTTGCTGATTTTTTAAAAACTTTTTGGAAGCCCAAAAGTTTATACGAGCAAAACACGTAAAAATGAAAAGTCTAAAAAATCAAACATTTGCAAAATGATATTTATACAGAGCCTGACACGTGTCCAAAATCCAGAGCCCAACCCCTTGGATTGGACCGGCGAGATCTTACCATGGGCCGGCGCTACCGGTCCCCCCCGTTCCTATTGCCTCCAAATTTTAAACCCTAACCCCTTGGATTCCCTCCACTAGCCCTACTCTTTTTGATTTCCCTGCACATTTTTAGAGAATTAAAATGAGCCTTAAAACCAAATTTTAATGCATTTTTAATTCTCATTTCAATATCCTCAAAACCTTAATTTCTCCTATAAATACCACCCTTCACCATAGTCCTCCTCATTCAGAATTCTTTTGCCAAAACTCTCTAAATTTTCCAAGTTCAAGTAGTTGTACAAGTGGAGTTAGCCAAGGTCAAAGTTCCGACGACATTTCGGGACAAATCCGGCGACGACACGACTCCACGACACCTTTGAAATCTTCCTCGACCTCCCCCCTCTATAATCAATCAGTAAGTCCCTTCTCCCCTCCTACATTTCTCATCTAAAACACTCTCTTCTCAAAACTCATCGGAAGTGGAGTTATTCTGACTTCCGATTCTCATTTCTTTAAAAATTCACTTTTCTTAAACAACAAATTAACTATCCATTCATATATTGTTTAGAAACCATAAAAAACAATTTGACCAAGTTTCAATTCAAAATTTAATGTTAAACAAATTCTATTTCACTTTTTCGGTAAAATACCATCAAGTTTATATACGACATTACTTTATCGTTTTGCTCATATTACCTTTAGAAAACTCACGAGATAATGACCTATCTCATCACAACACTCATCTTGATATAGCACGATGGCTTTTGTAACAATTTTTGTGGGACAAAATACAACATTTTACATTAAAATACCTAAAACTATCAAAACCCGTATTATTTAAATTGTTTTAATTAATTCCTTGCAAATAAGCCTCTACAACCCATTTTGAGGAACCCGATCGAGATGGTGCGGGTTATCGCATATTCTCGGGACTAATAGAGCGAGATACAGACCTCCTCACGGAGCAAACGATCTCGATAGAATTTTATTACAATTTCTAAGAAAATGTGATTTATATTAATAAATAAATTCTATTTTTAATAATTATATATATAAATATTATCAAAATATCTATTTTAAATATATAATATATTCCATGTTTTCTAATCAAAAGAAAAGAATCATAAAAGATCATGAAAATACCATCACATTCAATACAAGTCAAATTACAAGAAAATACCATATACTATTCAATATAGGTTTATATCCACTAGAATATTTCATTTTATAAAAATTACAACTATGAAAACCATAAAGACGATAATTGAATACTTGAGGTGTATTTTGAAAATATATCAAAACTGTTTTTCATAAACCCCCCTCAAATTATATTAAATTACAATAAGGACCTTAGTAAATATAAGTTTAAGCGGGACCGATTCACTTGAACCTCAGGGAGCTGGAGAATATGGGTGCTTGCCTAACTAAGGTAGACAACCTAAAAACGGTGTTACCAATACGGTAATTGTCCTGGAAAAAGACATAAATCTTGCCGTCCATATGCAGCAGTTACCGATAACTCCAAAATTAATTCAGGACTTTAATTCTGTTTAAGTGTCTGACTCAGGAAGAGTCTCAGTCCAATCTGAAATCAATCGATCTATCCTTGAATATGATTCAAGTATAACTCCAATTCAACATGAATCCATTTATATCAGAATTCAATCTATATCAACATGAACATGATTTGACCGAACCATGAATATACAATTGACTGGTCTACATGACTATCCGTCTATATCCTTTCCATTTGAACTACTGATATCATGGTTTCGGCAAGTCGTACATCTATTAAACAAAACAATATACATCAATACATAATACATTACGGGGTTTTAAAGGGGTAGACTGGCACATAATGCGTTAAAAGTGGCATGAGATGGTCATTAAAAGACGTAACTATACATCCATTGCTCCGTTGTTCCGTGGTTTTATCGATGGAGCCTTATACTACGGGTTACCATAGTCCATGGTGTAAGTTGAATCCTCTCGTATACACTGGCATATTCTGTACCAAGCTATAAACAACTACGCTAGCATAACAATCAAACATTATACCAGTTACATTTGCTTATTTGTCTATTCTATATTCTATCTCTCTTTGGTACTTACCGAGCGATTGTTCGCTGACGACATTCCTATTTCTTTTCTTTCTTTAGAATGTTGTCAGGAGGACCCGACTCTGAGGAGTTCGAGACCAGCCAGGAGCAATTGGAGCAGACCACTGAGCAGCATGACCACTAGGCTTCACTTGTACTCACTTTTCTTTCAGTTCATGCCATTGTTTAGGCATTGTATTCCATTCTTATATTTACATTTTTAGTTGTATTGTAAAGAAATATTTAATAAATAAAAATTGTTGTTCATTATATCTCTTGTCATTTTTGTCTTGTGTACTTCATTATATTGCTTATTTACACTTAGCGTGTTTATTTCTGAGTAAATACGTCGCGTGACCCACCACGTCCCCTTGTCTGTACACCGAGAAGCGGGGCGTGACACTATGAAGCATGCCAAAATATCTCACAAAATATCTCGCAAAATATTATAAAATATCTCGCAAAATATTATAAAATATCTAAGTCCACTCTTGCCTCAATAGTCATCCATGAGTCACCAAGTAGCCGTGTTTCATTTATCACAAAATAACACCTCATACCTCCACCTCATTTATCTTTTAATCAAAAGATAAAAGCACAAATGAGGTGTCCCCTTCTAGAAGTATACTTGAGTAAATTACAAGAATACCCCTCACCGTATATACATACCCATATCCGTGTTCCGAAAAACACGAATACAATGAGATGAAACTAATCCAATAATCTAATACTAGTATCCGGCTTAAACCAAAGCCCACTAGTATTATCTGCCCGAACATCCTACGTGCACAAGTACACGTATGTGATCGAACCCTATCGTAAAACCATACGATCTCTACATCGTTTCGCCCGAAGCAATGAAACCCTCTGTATGGGACTCTAAAGACTCGACAGTACGCTGGCAGTGGGTTTAAACACAAGCACGTCAGAGGTACTAGCTGCACGTAACGGCTGCCCAGGTATCTGTCGATAAGAAGGCCGATGAGCAAACCCATCCGAACTTCTACTGAGCCTATCAGTGACAATCTCTGTACAGTCCGGTCTGTTCGTCTAAGAGTATCGCATATCGGGCCTAGGGGGCGGTAGCCGTCAGACCCCTAATAGCGCAATAAGTCATGCTGGAGTAGAACCCAAAAATACCCTGAGAAACTACTGGAGTACCTACCAGTAATCTCGCTTGCCCTGGTCAGGGACTTTGTGTAATGGCTTTCCGAACACAGCGCGCCATCAACACCCAATACCGGGAGAGACGAATCCTATCTAACCGCCACTGCCTCCAAGTGCTTCGGGACTGCACCCAACTACTACCTGTTTGCACGGCTCATCAGAGCCATGGTAGGGCAGTAATTTAAGAACAGTGGGAACACACTCGAGGCGAAGTAGCGGTGACAAGTCAACGGACTATGCTGTCACCTGGGAACTGCTACCTGACGATAGGTATAGTACTAACCAACAGTTCCCTACGAGTCCGTCCAGTGTAACTCATAAACCAATGAGCACCTGCATGCTATCTCTAGTACGACATACTAATGGCTGTGGGACAGACCATCTCCCCTGCTGGGATGAGAAGCGTATACACTAGTCTATTCTGGAGTATCGATGCCCTGTCTCGATAATCCTATGATTAGAGACTTGTATAAGGATGTGCTTATAGACTACCTAGCCCCTACTAGTGTGACTTCCATCACAACGCTGGTAGTCAAGCAAAGATCCTAAGGGCTCTACCAATATGTATTAGCGATACGCTAAAAGAAACATATACACATATTAAGATAGAAACAAACCAAGTAGTATACTACCATATTGAGCAAGACTGTCAAAATCCGTGTATATCCCAAGCTTCCAAAATGTAATATACAAACTAGTACTATAAAATAATGGCCTCTAGGGCATATATCACTAACAATCTCCCACTTGCACTAAGGCCATGTGTTGGCATATCGCAGACCTATCATCTCAAATAGCCTCTCGAACTGCGTCTGAGGGATGGCCTTTGTGAGTGGATCTGCAGTGTTGTTCTCCGTATCAACTTTCCGTACCTCGATCTCCCGGTGATCCACGATCTCCCTGATCAGGTGATACCGCCTCAAGATATGTCTGGAATTCTGATAGGACCTGGATTCCTTTGCTAAAGCTATAGCCCCATTGTTGTCATAATACAGAGGTATTAGATCAACAATGGATGGAACCACCTGAAGTTCTGTTAAGAACTTCCTCATCCAGACTGCTTCTTTTGCGGCGTCACATGCGGCGATGTACTCTGCTTCCATCGTCGAGTCAGCAATGATATCCTGCTTAGAGCTCTTCCAACAGACCACCCCTCCATTGAGGGTAAAGACATAACCCGACATGGACTTGGAGTCATCCTTGTCATTCTGGAAGCTGGAGTCAGCAAAGGCCTCGATCTGGAGGTCTTTTCCGCCGTACACCAAGAACATCCACTTAGTCCTTCTCAGGTACTTGAGAATATTCTTTACTGCTATCCAGTGCTTCACCCCAGGGTTTGACTGATACCAGCTTACCACGCTTAGTGCGTAAGCAACATCTGGTCTGGTACACAATATCGCATACATTATAGAGCCTACCAGAACCGTAGGGTATAGTTGACATGCGATCCCTTTCCAAATCAGTCTTGGGAGACATCTCTTTGGAGAGGGTGATTCCATGACAAGCCGGTAGATTACCACGCTTTGAATCTTCCATATTGAATCTTTTCAGTATGGTGTCGATGTATCTGGACCGTGAAAGTCCCAACATCCTCTTAGATCTATCATGATAGATCTGGATCCCCAGAATGTAAGTGGCATCACTCAGGTCTTTCATGGAGAACCTTTGTGACAAGAATCCTTTGACTGATTGTAGCATAAGAATGTTATTTCTTATCAAGAGAATGTCATCCACGTACAAGACGAGGAATACAACAGTTCTTACTACAATCTTACTATAGATGCATGGTTCATCTGGATTTTTGATAAAGTCAAATTCTTTGACCGTTTCATCAAAATAGATGTTCCAACTCCGCGAAGCCTGCTTTAATCCATAAATGGATTTAAGCAACTTACACAGTTTCTCGCTGCTCCCACTCTGAATGAAACCCTCTGGCTTATCTATATAGACGCACTCTTCCAAATTTCCATTTAGAAAAGCGATATTTATGTCCATCTACCAAATCTCATAATCGTGGAAGGCAGTAATGACAAGAAAGATCCGAATGGATTTGAGCATAGCTACTGGAGAAAAAGTTTCATCATAGTCCAAACCAGGTCTTTGACGAAAACCTTTTGCAATAAGTCTAGCCTTATAGGTTTCAACATATCCATCTACACCAATCTTCTTTCTGAAGATCCATTTGCAGCCTACGGGTTTTACCCCTTCTGGAGCAATGTCCAAAGTCCATATTTTGTTAGTGTACATGGACTCCATTTCGGTCCGCATTGCATCCAGCCATTTTACCGAGTCTCCGCTCTAAATAGCTTGCTGGAATCTAGTTGGCTCATCATTGTCAATGATACAATCCTCTCTATTCTCGTCTACGAGAAAACCGTAGTATCTCTCGGACGGATGAGACTACCTACTACTCCTGCGGAGTGGCGTGGGGATGTCCTGTTCTTTTGAAACTTCTAGTTCCACCATGCTTTTAGTAATAACTTATGGTTCTGGAATTTCTTCCAGTTCTATTGCACTCCCACTTATCTCTTTTTCTAAAAATTTAGTTTCCAAGAAGTGGGCATGACGAGAAACAAAAACCTTTTGTTCCTCTGCGTAATAGAAAAGATACCCCCTGGAGTTCTTTGGGTATCCCACAAACTTACACAGTATAGAACGTGCCTCGATCTTGTCCGCATGCTGCTTTTTAACAAAAGCTGGACATCCCCATATTTTCAGATACTGAAGACAGGGTTTCTTCCCACTCTACATCTGATACGGTGTGGTAGGCACAGTCTTGGTAAGAACCTTATTCAAAAGATATGCAGCTGATTCTAGTGTATAGCCCCAGAAGGATCACGGTAACTCAGCGTTACTCATCGGTTCCGCCTTTCCAATACACCGTTGTGTTGTGGTGTGTATGGAGGAGTAAGCTGAGAGAGAATTCCATTCTCTTTTAGATAATTCAGGAACTCGGCACTTAAGTATTCACCACCTCGATCAGATCTAAGTGTCTTGATACTTTTGCTGGTTTGTTTTTCCACTTCATTCTTATATTCTCGGAATTTCTCAAAGGCCTCGGATTTATATTTCATCAAGAAGACATGTCCATACCTAGAGAAATCATCCGTAAAAGTACTGAAATAGGAATAACCACTTCTTGCATGTGTAGACATTGGACCAAACACGTCGCTGTGTATGAGTCCCAAGAGCTCGCTCGCTCTTACTCCGTGTCCAGTGAACAGAGTATTTGTCATCTTTTCTTTGAGACATGATTGACAAGTTGCATAAGACTGATATTCGAACGGATCCAAATATCCCTCTTTATGTAACTTGGTCAACTGTGTTTCATTGATGTGACCCAGTCTACAATGCCATAAGAAAAATTTATTTAATTCTGGAGACTTTCTTTTGTGTGTGTTCTGGACGTTGAAAACTTGCAGTTGGTTTAATACGTATATACCGTTGTTTAGTGTACCCCACCCAATCAAACCATGCTTAAGGTGGATGTTTATGACATCGCTTACAAATATAAAATCATAACCTTCTTTAGATAACAAAGATACAGAAATGATATTACAAGTCAAACTAGGTACACAAAAATAGTTGCACAAAACCAAAATATGTCCACTTGTCAATCCTAGGTGATATTTCCCTATGGACACAACATCCACGCTCGCTTCGTTAGAAACCCTGAGGATCATATCACCCGCCTTCAAAACTCTACGGCTTCTCAGTGCCTGCAAATAATTACAGATATGAGATCCTGATTCGGTATCCAATACCCAGGAAGTAGAGTTGATTGAAAGACAGTTTTCAATCACAAACACACCTGAAGCTGAAGTCATAACCAGCTTCGCACCCTGGTTCTGGGCTTTCCAGGCCCTGCAATCCTTCTTCTAATGGTCCTTCTTGTGACAGCAGAAACATTCTCCCTTCCCTACTGTCGGCCCCCCAACTTTTGCCTTTCCTCTTGTCTCTACCTTACTAACACCGCCTTTCAGCTTGGTGGGTGCCTTCTTCTTCTTCCCCTTGGCTTTTTCCTTGGATTTAGAAGAGGAAGATCCTGCAATAAGCAGAGCTGGTGTCTCCCTGGACTTCTGCAGGGTGCCCTAAGCGCTTCTCAACATGTTGAGAAGTTCTAGAAGTGTAACTTCCTTCCCTTGAATGTTAAAATTCAAGATAAACTGGGCATAGGTAGAGAGGAGGGACTGTAGAATCAAGTTCATATACAGCTCGTTCTCCAACGTGGTCCTTAGGTCCGCGAGCTCTTCAATCAAGCTGATCATCTTAAGGACATGGTCCTCTACAGATGACCCGATAGCCAACCTCGTTTGAAATAGTTTCTTCGAGGTCTCGTATCTTGCAATACGAGATTGCTCTCCATATAAGTCCTTGGTATGGAGGAAGATGGATTCAAGATCCATCTTCTCGTGCCACCTCTGGTGCTCATTATCCATAGAGACCAGCATGAGGCACTTGGCTTTCGCACTGTCAATTTCCCAGGTCTTACGGATCTCCTTATTTGCGACGCTGGAATCTGGACCTGGGACGGCGGGGGTTTTAGTAGTAAGAAGATAGCCCAGTTTGTCATATGTGATGGCCATCTGGACATTCCTGAGCCAATCTTGATAGTTTGGCCCTGTCAATATGTTTTTATCTAAAAGTAACCTAAGGTTGGTCATCTTGGTCGCTGCAATTAGGAGAGAGAGAAGAAACACTTTAGCATGACACTCTTGCAAGTTTAGATTAGTTTTTAGTTTATTTAAACAGGATGGCTCCCACTGTTTCTTGAATCCTTCCTCAAACCATAAAAAATGAATTAGTCAGGATTAATCTCACTGTACAATTCTTGTTAGTTATATGTATGTCTTAGAGGCCATTATTGTACATATGATGTATATTATAGTGGATGCTTGGACATATATAGAGAGGACTCTCTTGCTCGACATGATAGTATGCTATCTTGTTGTTCTTTGTCTTAACATGTAGACCTGTATTATGATACTGTCTTGCTCTCACATGTTGATAAAGTCCTTAGGATGTGCACTTGACTACCAGGACTATGATGGAGATCATACTAGTGGGGTCAGGGTAGTCCATAAGTTCATCCTTTAATTGTTCCTAGTCGAGGGTATATCGAGATAGGGTATCGATATTCCAGAGTAGACTAGCGTATATGCTTCTTGACCCATATGATGGTCGATGGATGATCCCATATCCATTAGTGTTTGACATCAAAGATGGTATATGGGTGCTCAGTGGAGACTAGATACACTGAACAGGACTCGCCGAGGACTCTTATGTGGTAGTACACCTATCGTCAGATAGCAGTCCTCAAGTGACACTAGTACAAGTTAGTCTGTAGACTCGAGATCGTCATAGAGTCTTGTGCAGCTCCCACTATGCTTTGATTTCCTCCCTACCACGCTCAAAGGAGACGTGCAAACAGGTGGATTTTGGGTACAGTCCCGAATCGCATGGAGGCAATGAGTGATAGGAGGGGTTTCGTCTCTCTCAGTATTGGGGGTTGATGTTGCGCTATGCTCGATTGGCTATAACTGAAAGTCCCTGGCCAAGGCTGCTTATGAGATTTACTGATAAGTGTTATCAGTAGTTTCTCAAACCGTTATAGGCCAGACATCGGCATGACTTATCACCGTTCACCGCCGAAAGACGCGACCGGGACGTTGGGACGTCTGGCCTGAATTTTGGGGGTAGATACTATTTGGTTTGATCCATCCACCTCTCCGAAGATGCCAAGTTGATTTATGGCACCGTGTATCGGAGGTTTGGACAGATGCGGCCGTTGTAGCAGATTTCGTCAGATTTCCCTCGTTGTGAGGGGTTTTTGATTGTGGGGACGCTCTTCCCTGCAGGCGCAAGCCTCTGCAGTTAATTACGTTACCGCGTAGTGATAACCACTTTCTTCTGCTCCAGATGTTCACTTCGTGTCGTGTATGTTTGTTTTATTTTTGGTTGCCCGTGGATTGTATACGGAGACTAATTTATATTGTCGCCCGTAGGACGGGGATTAGTCCAAATCCTTATTTTCTTAGATTTTGGTTTGGTTGATTTAAGGATCGTTAACCTCGTTTGAGATTAAGATCAGCTTAAATGTTTGTTAAGGATACGTTAGCCTAATTTTAGACTAAGATCTACTTAACGAGGGTTCAGGATCATTTTTGATCCAGCGAAAGAGCATTTGGGCTCCGTCGTTTTAGTTTAGGGACATTAGGTCCATAAATTTAAGGACATCATAGTCCGTGTTTAAGGACATCATAGTCCATAGAGTTTAGTTTAGGGACGTTGTGGTCCATAAGTTTAAGTACATCACAGTCCATGGAGTTTAGTTTAGGGACGTTGAGGTCCATAAGTTTAAGGACATCAGAGTCCATGGAGTTTAGCTTAGGGATGTTACGGTCCATAAGTTTAAGGACGTCATAGTCCATGGAGTTTAGTTTAGGGACATTACAGTCCATAAGTTATTGGTTATTGGGACCCTCCACCTCTCTGAAGACGTTGAAGAATTACAACGACATGTATCAGAAGTGTGGAGAGATGTACCCTTGAACCAGTTTTGGTTGGAAAACCTGTAGTTGGGTTTGGGGTTAAGACTAGTTTGGAAAATTATAAGCACATGGGCTTGGTTGATCTGAATTAGGGAATTTTGGTCAACTTGGACTCAACCTACTCAATTTTGAATAAAGTGTTGAACGCTTGTTTGGGCTCGCCCCTTTTTGTTCAACAATGCTGAGTATTGATATGAGCTTTGATGCTCACCCCCTTTCTTTGTTTTTTATTGAGTGTTAAACACTCTTTATGGCGCTGAGCTCTATTTACCGAGCGCTTTATGTTAAACAGCGCCCATGTGAGAAACACGTAGGGTGCTTGTCATGCCCCGCTTCCCGGTGTACGGCGAAGGGGACGCGACGCGGCCGCTACGTATTTACTGTGAAGTAAATACGCTAAGCGTATCTAAGCAATATAAATATAAATGCACAAGAGACAAGATATAATAAAACAACAACTTTATTTATTCACATTCTTTTTACAATATATGGAAAAGTAAATACAACTGAATGAAAGCAATGCCTAAACAGTGACATAACAAAAATGAAAAGTACTGAAATAAAAATGTGTACAATGAAGCTAAAGCTCTAGGTCGTAGGAAAGCTGGTCTAAGTCCTCACTAGTAGGCTCGATCTCCTGAGTGTCCAGATCACCTGACAACATTCCAAAGAAGAAAGAGAAGGAATGTCGTCAGCGAACAAACGCTCGGTAAGTCCCAAAAATAAGGGAGAAATAGAATAGACAGAAAGAGAGAGAGAGTGTAGCTTTTAAAGTTGTATTATATTGTTATAATATTGTATTTAGTGTTAACGCTGTTGTTTGTAGCTTGGTACAGAAGGATACCAGTGTATACGAAAGGAGTCTCTATATGCCAGAGATTAGAGGCACGTGTAGTATAAGGAACCGTTTATGCCACGGTACAACAGCAACGGAATATAAATTAGGTGTATTAAATCTTACAGTCTCATGCCACTTTTAACACCTTCCGTACCAATCTACCCCTTAAACCCCGCGATATCTTGTATTGTATTGTAAATTGTATTGTCTTATATATATAGATGACTTGCCGAAACCATGATATCAGTAAATGGATGTAACTGGAGAATCATGTAAATGGAAGTATATCCATGGTTCGGTTCAGTCAATACATATTAAATAGATTGAATATAAGTATTCATGTTGAATTATAGATTGTAGATTGTACTTGAATCATATTCAAGTCAGATTATTAAGAAGAGACTCAGTCTGTGTAACAACTCCATTTTTTTTATGTACAAAAAATTTGCTTAAAAATTAATGTATACTTGAGGTATTTGCATTTACTGTGATTACTATAAGTAATTAATTCACTCTTTAATTACAAGAAGGAGCTTATAGCTCATTGGTAATATCTTGCACTACTGAACCAAGCCACCAGAGTTCAAATCCCATACCCCACATTATTTTTAATATTGTTTTATTTTGAACCTTTAGAATACCAAGAGTATACACGTGCATATCTCACAAAAACCCCACTACACCCTGAAATGTAACTGTACCAGAGGATAGACCAGTCGTCGGGGGAGGATTCCGGTTGCCTAACTCGGCCGGAATCGGCCAACTCGGCCTGCGAACCGGCCGACTCAGGCCGCCGGCCGAGTCACGGCTGAGTCGGCCGATTTCGGCGACGACCCCAACACAAAAAATGTGTCTTTTGGTCTCCCCTGTACACCTACATAATTTATTTTCTCAGACTATTTCCAGAGCTCCTTTAAAACCCCAATTACTCACCTTTTAATACATTTTATTACATTTATCACATTTTTTTCATTTTAACCTTTCACCTATCCTAACCCTAGCCTAACCCTATAAATACAACCCCTACGCACACCCCTCTCACTCCAAAATTCTGAACAAAATTCTCAAGAAATTTCCTAGAACCCTAGTGTATTTTGGAAGAAGTGAAAGACGAAGCTCCGACGATTTTTCCGGCGACAACCCTAGGAGTTCCTGGCGACGAAACGTCGCACCGGCGCCTCCTCCCGTTCCTTACTCCTCTTGTCTAAGACCTAAACCCATAAGTCCCACCTTCCCCCTTCTCAACTTTTTCTGAAAATACGAAATTCTAAAACCCGACGGAATCGGAGCAAATCCGATTTCCGATTCGGTTCTTCCTAAAATCTCACTTTTACTTTAATACAATCTTATTAAACCATTACATGTTGACTATTAAACACTAACTAATCATATTGAACAAGTTCCATATCAAACGAAATTGCTATTTCCATTTTACCGTACTTTTTTCATTAAAATACCATATAGTTTCATTTTCGACATTTGAACATCACAAACTTGCTATACCTTTAAGTAGATCACGAGGTAATGACCTAACTCCTCATAACACTCATATGCAACATAGCACAATACTTTTCGGGAACACAGAATACGGGAAAACGAAACATTTCAAATAAATACATTACTATTAAAACCGTTTTCTAAAAGATTAGTATTTTACACAAATCTTTGCAATGTGCCGCTACAATCCATTTTGGGGAACCCGACTGGGATGGTGTCGATTATCGCACATCCGTAGGCTCAGTAGTGCGAGATACAGACCTCCGCAAGGAGCATTCGGTCTCGAAAGATTTAAAATACGAAAATCTTAAGAAAATGAGATTTCTAGAATTATAATCTATATTAAAATTTATTTTTATAAAAATATATATATGTAATATCAAAATATCTATTTTTGTCATAATATAAATATTCTAACTTTTCCAAATCAAAGAATCACTTTACATTAAAATACCATGAATTCCATACTAAGGACAATATTACAATTTAATACCCTATATTATGAAATTAGGTTAATTTCACTAGAAACATCACATATATAAAATCTATATTTATTACAACTCTAAAGACGATAATTAAACACTTGGGGTGTATTTTGAAAATTATATAAAAGTATTTTTACATAAAACCCCCCCTCAAGTTCTATAAATTATCCTAAGGACCCTAGTAAACATATAGATTTAAGTGTGACCAATCTCTTGAACCCCAGGGAGCCGGAGAAGTGGGTGCTTGCCTATCTAAGGTAGACAACTTAACAACGGTGTTATCAATACGGTAATCGTCTTTGAAAAAGACACAAATCCTGCCGCCCATGTGCAGTGGTTACCGATAACATCAAAACAATCAGGACTTCAATTTCTTTTATAATTGTTCTGACTCAGACTGAGTCTCATTAATAATCTGATTTGAATATAATTCAAGTACAATCTACAATCTACAATATTACAATTCAACATGAATTCATATATTCAATCTGTTCAAACTATTCAATCTATATTGACCGAACCGAACCATGGATATACTTCCATTTACCTGATTCTCTAGTTACATCCTTTTACTGATATCATGGTTTTGGTAAGTCACCCAATTATACAATCTATACAGTTTACAATACAAGATAATACAATACAACTATACAACAAGATATCTCGGGGTTTAAGGGTAGATTGGTACGGAAGGTGTTAGAAGTGACACGAGACAGTAAGATTTAATACACCTAACCTGAATCCAGTTGCTGTTGTACCGTGGCATAAACGGTTCCTTGTACTACACTTGCCTCTAGTCTCTGGCATATAGAGATTCCTTTCATATACACTGGTATCCTTCTGTACCAAGCTACAAAAAACAGCGTTAACACAATATTATAACAATATAATACAACTTTAAAAGCTACCTTCTCTTTCTGTCTATTCTATTTCTTCCTTATCTTTTGAACTTACCGAGCGATTTGTTCGTTGATGACATTCTTTTTCTTTCTTCTTTGAATGTCGTCAGGTGATCTGGACACTCCGGAGATCGAGCCCACTAGTGAAGACTTGGACCATTTCTTTGAAGACCCAGAGCTTTAGTTCTTTTTACACTTTCATTTCAGTACTTTTCCTTTTCTGTTATGCCATTGTTTAGGCATTACTTTCATTCAGATGTATTTATTTTTCCATGCAATGTACAAAAAGAATGTTAATAAATAAAGTTGCTGTTCAGTTATATCTACTGTTTTTGTCTCTTGTGCATTTATTTTTATATTGCTTAGATAAGCTTAGCGTATTTACTTCATAGTAAATACGTAGCGGTCTCGTCGCGTCCTCTGCCCGTATACTGGTAAGTGGGGCGTGACAGGTTTTGTTGGTGGCCCATACAGGTCCGAGCTGTATGAAACCCTATCATGCAGTTCTGTTCTGTGTGAACAACCTAAGCAATATAACACAAGAACCAGCAACTACAACATTCTTTACAATTCATGTTCTTGAATCTTATCAATTCATATACTTTGAATTTGTCCTAACCCAAATTTTTCTTCAAGGTTATGGATTCTCCAAACAACATCAGCACCAACTTCAACAACACTCTACCTCCACTACTAATCACATCTGCCGTTCCTGCTCCACCCAACGAGTAAACGGTTTTGCTTGAGGCGATCCGCAGCCTCCTAGAGGGACAGCAGCAGCTCTTGAACCGTCCCGAGTTTGAAGCACCTGGGGTAAAGCAATTCAGAGCTTTACATCCTAAACAGTTCTCAGGAAAGGGAAGCCCACTGGAAGCTGAAGAATGGACACAAAGTATAGAGGATGATCTGGCAGCGGCACAAGTGCCAGATATAGCTTGGGTCCGTGTTGCGAAACTGCAGCTCACGGATAATGCACGGAACTGGTGGAAGGAGGAATAAAGCCGTCTTGAACAGCCCATTGAATGGAAGGCTTTCCGCGTCATGTTCGACGCGAAGTATTTCCCTGAGACTGCCAGGTTCGACATGGAACAGCAGTTCATTCATCTGCAACAAGGTTCGATGTGGACCAAGTCGGTAGATGAATATGACGCTGAGTTCACCATGCTTAGTCGGTAAGATATGTCTCAATATTTTGAATTGTTCAATATATCACATATTACACAGCTAACACAATATCTTAAACAGATTTGCGGCACACTTGATACCGACGGACGAGATCAGAGCCCGTCGATTTCAACAGGGTTTGGATTCGGAGATCCAGGCTGCACTAGCCACAGGAGATTTTCCGACCCATGAATCTGCTCTGAAAGCTGCCCGCCATTATGAGGCAGTGATAAAGGCGAGGGGCAGACCGCAGTGTACAGTAGTTAAGTGCCCTGTCAACCAGATGATAGGAGGAGCCTCGTCGAGGCAACCTTTTGTGCCAATGAGACCAGGAGTTCCAAACAACAGGCCCAGCCCAGCCTTTTGTAACTACTGCAAGAGAAATGGGCATTTGGCGAAAGATTGCCAGCGTGCGAACAACGTTTGCTTAATCTGCGGCTCAGCTGCTCATGAAATTGGGTCTTGTCTTTATAGACAAAATCCAATTGCTGCACCCAGGCCAGCAAACACTTACCCACAGCGCCCAGCCATCCAAGCACCTGCTCCAAGACTTACACTACCTGCTCCACCACCTAGAGGACCACAAGCTGCACCTCCTCCTCGTCAGTTCCATCAAACTCAAAGGAACGTTCCGAGGAATGCTCCTCAGGCTAGGAGGAATGTACCACGGCGCCAGGCTTTCACGATGACCGTGGAAGAAGCTGAGGCCACCGGCCAAGTTATCACTGGTAAACTTTTCTTCTCAAACCTTTCTTTCAGTCTTGCTATTTATCTACATACATTTCCTATACCTAAAACATATCCCACATACCTTAGGTATAATCTTAGTATCCTCACTACCTGCACTAGCACTGTTCGATACTGGAGCATCTCACTGCTTTATGTCGCAACGGTTCGTCCGAACCCATGCGATTCCAGTCACACCGCTTGTATCCAGCTGGAATGTCAGTTCAGGAAATGGCATTCTAAAGGCAACAATGGGATATAGCTTGTGTCCAGTAGTCGTCTGCAGCAGATAATTCTATGCTGACTTCAAAGTGCTGGACATACCCAACTTCGATGTGGTTCTCGGTATGGATTGGCTCGGAACCTTTTATGCTACCATCAACTGTCGTCAAATGAGGGTAGT
Organism: Agapanthus africanus; assembly: GCA_030015575.1. Lineage (NCBI taxonomy): Eukaryota > Viridiplantae > Streptophyta > Magnoliopsida > Asparagales > Amaryllidaceae > Agapanthus > Agapanthus africanus. Next base: position 355,768,867 of record JASDDO010000019.1, read on the forward strand.
ATTCGAGATTCCAGACCATCCGATCTTCTATTTCAAAAGCGGAGACTGTACTCTAGAGCCAAGTACATACAAAGCGAAGCCAAGGGAAGCAGTGATTGCAGCAACTCAAGCAGAGGAAGAATCAAGGACAGAAGTAGTTCGAGAGTTTAACGATGTGTTTCCTGACGATATATCAGGTTTGCCTCCCGATCGAGCTCTTGAATTCAGCATTGATATAATACCAGGAGCACAACCGGTGATCAAAGCACCTTATCGATTAAGTCCGGAAGGTTTGAAGGAAGTCCAAACACAGTTGGACGGATTATTGGCGAAAGGATGGATTCGTCCCAGCACTTCAAGTTGGGGATCACCTGTATTACTTGTGAAGAAGAAGGAAGGTTCATACAGAATGTGCATTGATTATAGAGCCTTGAACGAAGTCACGATAAAGAACAAGTATCCACTCCCGCGCATCGAAAATTTATTCGATTAGCTAAGTGGATCTTGTGTTTTCTCTAAATTAGATCTTCGTTCAGGTTATCATTAGGTGAAGGTCAAAGAAGCTGATATTCATAAAACGGCTTTCAGAACTCGGTATGGTCATTACAAATTTCTAGTAATGCCATTTGGAGTAACCAACGCACCAGCAATATTTATGAACCTGATGAATCAAGTTTTCCGGGAGTACTTAGACAGGTTCGTTGTCATCTTCATCGACGACATCCTAGTGTATTCCAAGAGTCGGAAAGAACATGCTGAGCACCTACGTATTGTCCTGGAAACTCTACGACAACATCAATTATATGTCAAGTATATCAAATGCGAGTTTTGGCTAAATCAAGTTGGTTTTCTTAGACATATCGTATCCGGTGAAAGAATTTCTGTGGATCCAGCGAAAGTTTCAGCAGTAAGCGAATGGCTGACAGCAAAGTCAGTGAAGGACATTCGGAGTTTCTTGGGTTTAGCTAGATATTATAGAAGGTTCATTGAAGGCTTTTCAAAGATAGCAACACACCTGACCAAGCTCATACGTAAAGATGATGATTTTGTGTGGTCAGAAGCATGCGAACAAGCTTTCGTAGAACTCAAGTCAAGGTTGACATTAGCACCTATTCTCGTTATACCGGACCAATCTAGAGGTTTCGAAGTGCATTGCGATGCATCCGGTAAGGGATTAGGATGTGTTCTACATCAGCACGGTAAGGTTGTGGCTTATGCTTCAAGACAATTGAAGACTCATGAGCACAATTATCCAACGCATGATTTGGAATTGGCAGCCGTCATCTTTGCTCTCAAGATTTGGCGCCATTATCTTCTTGGTGAACAAGTGAACATATACACAGATCATAAGAGCCTAAAATATGTGTTTACTCAGAAAGAGTTGAATATGTGGCAGAGACGATGGTTAGAACTCATGGCGGACTTTGACATCAACCTGCAATATCACCCAGGAAGGTGAATGTGGTTCCAGATGCTTTTAGTCATCAACCATTAGCAATGCATCTCACCGCTCAGTGGAAGCTACAACAAGACGTGCATCAGATGGAGATTGAAGTAGTCATGCCCGGTAACACTTCAAGCTTGATGAATTTACAAGTTCAATCAACAATTGTCAATCATATCAAAGCAGCTCAAGCAAGTGATGCTAAGTTGCAAAAGATCCGAGAACAAGTGGAGACTGGACTCAGAACAGACTTCATCATCCATGAAAACGGATCTTTGAGATAAGGCAGCAGATTATATGTACCAAAAGGTCCTGTTCGGGAAGAGTTAATGAAAGAAGCTCACAACTCTCCCTACTCAGTACACCCTGGAGGTACAAAAATGTACAAAGATCTACGTCAGAATTACTGGTGGCATAGAATGAAGCGTGAAGTAGCTAGAAGCGTCGCAAAATGCTTGGTGTGTCAGCAAGTAAAGGCTGAACATCAGAGGACAACTGGATTACTTCAATCGTTACCAATCCCAGAAAGGAAGTGGCAGCACATCACGATGGATTTTGTGACTGCTCTTCCTCACAGCACAAAGGGTAATGACGCAGTATGGGTCATTGTGGATCGACTCACAAAGTTGGCTCACTTCATCCCATTTCGAGTTGGCCAATCAACTGAGACATTAGCAAAGAAGTACATGGAGGTAATAATATACTTAAGATTTAAACTCTTTAAATATATACAATCTCTGATACCCATGAACTCATACAGGAAATTATGAAATTTCATGGAGTACCGGTCTGCATTGTCTCCGATCGTGACACCAGGTTCAGATCGCAATTTTGGCAAAATCTGCAAGTGAGCTTGGGAAGAAGTCTGAACTTCAGCACGGCTTATCATCCACAAACAGATGGTCAGTCTGAGCGAACTATTCAGATCTTGGAAGATATGCTCAGAGCATGTATGTTAGACTTTAAAGGATCGTGGGAAGATCACCTACATCTTGTGGAGTTTTCGTACAACAACAGCTACCAAGAAAGCATAGGAATGGCACCTTTTGCAGCACTATATGGAAGGAAGTGTTGATCACCATTAAGTTGGGACGACATCGGAGATAGGGAACTTTTTGGACCTGAGATGATAGTAGCGACTGTTGATGTGGTTCGTACTATCAGAGAAAAGATGCGCATAGCCCAAGATCGACATAAGCATTGGGCTGATGCAAAGAGACGTCACTTGGAGTTCCAGCCAGGAGATCATGTATTCTTAAAGATATCTCCAAACCGCGGAGTGATCCAATTTGGAAGACGGGGTAAACTAAGTCCAAGGTATATTGGAGCGTTCGACATACTCGAACGAGTCGGTGAAGTGGCATACCGCTTAGCACTTCCACCTTCATTGGAAGGAGTGCATAATGTGTTCCACATATCCCAACTCAGAAGGTATGTGAGTGACCCCAGCCATGTACTTGATCATTCCGAGCTCACTATACATCCCGACTTATCTTGTGAGAAACAACCTGTTGAGATCCTGGACAGGAAAGTGAAAACACTTCGGAACAAGGAAGTCAACTTGGTCCGAGTGATGTGGAGAAAAGACACTCCAGGAGAGTCCACTTGGGAAAGGGCAGATAAGACGCGTGCAAGATATCCTCACCTATTTGTAAACTAGTCCTTAAAATAAAAGTTGTAAATTTCGAGGACGAAATTTTTGTAAGGAGGGTAGACTGTAACAACTCCATTTTTTTTTGTGTACAAAAAATTTGCTTAAAAATTAATGTATACTTGGGGTATTTGCATTTACTGTGATTACTATAAGTAATTAATTCACTCTTTAATTACAAGAAGGAGCTTGTAGCTCATTGGTAATACCTTGCACTGCTGAACCAAGCCACCAGAGTTCAAATCCCATACCCCACATTATTTTTAATATTGTTTTATTTTGAACCTTTAGAATACCAAGAGTTTACACGTGCATATCTCACAAAAACCCCACTACACCCTGAAATGTAACTGTACCAGAGGATAGACCAGCCGTCGGGGGAGGATTCCGGCCGCCTAACTCGGCCGGAATCGGCCAACTCGGCCGTCGAACCGGCCGACTCAGGCCGCCGGCCGAGTCACGGCCGAGTCGGCCGATTCCGGCGATGACTCCAACACAAAAAATGTGTCTTTTGGTCTCCCCTGTACACTTGCATAATTTATTTCCTCAGACCATTTCCATAGCTCTTTTAAAACCTCAATTACTCCACTTTTAATACATTTTATTACATTTATCACATTTTTTTTCATTTTAACTTTTCACCTACCCTAACCCTAGCCTAACCCTATAAATACAACCCCTACACACACCCTTCTCACTCCAAAATTCTGAACAAAACTCTCAAGAAATTTCCTAGAACCCTAGTGTACTTTGGAAGAAGCGTAAGGCGAAGCTCCGGCGATTTTTCCGGCGACAACCCTAAGAGTTCCCGGCGACGAAACGATGCACCAGTGCCTCCTCCAGTTCCCTATTCCTCTTGTCTAAGTCCTAAACCCATAAGTCCCACCTTCCCCTTTCTCTACTTTTTCTGAAAATACGAAATTCTAAAACCCGACGGAATCAGAGCTAATCCGATTTCCGATTCGGTTCTTCCTAAAATCTCACTTTTTCTTTAATACAATCTTGTTAAACCATTACATGTTGACTATTAAATACTAACTAATCATATTGAATAAGTTCCATATCAAAAGAAATTACTATTCCATTTTACCGTACTTTTTTCATTAAAATACCATATAGTTTCATTTTCGACATTTGAATATCACAAATTTGCTATACCTTTAAGTAGATCACGAGGTAATGACCTACCTCATCACAACACTCGTATGCAACATAGTACAATACTTTTCAGGAATATAGAATACGGGAAAACAAAATATTTCAAATAAATACCATTACTATTAAAACCGTTTTCTAAAAGATTAGTATTTTACACAATATTTGCAAAGCGCCGCTACAATCCATTTTGGGGAACCCGACTGGGATGGTGCGGATTATCGTACATCCGTGGGCTTAGTAGTGCGAGATACAGACCTCCGCAAGGAGCATTCGGTCTCGAAACATTTAAAATACGAAAATCTTAAGAAAATGAGATTTCTAGAATTATAATCTATATTAAAATTTATTTATATATATATATATATATATATATATATATATATATATATCTAATATCAAAATATCTATTTTCGTCATAATATAAATATTCCAACTTTTCCAAATCAAAGAATCACTTTACATTAAAATACCATGAATTCCATACTAAGTACAATATTACAATTTAATACCCTATATTATGAAATTAGGTTAATTTCACTAGAAACATCACATATATAAAATCTATATTTATTACAACTCTAAAGACGATAATTAAACACTTGGGGTGTATTTTGAAAATTATATAAAAGTATTTTTACATAAACCCCCCCTCAAGTTCTATAAATTACCCTAAGGACCCTAGTAAACATATGTTTAAACGGGACCAATCTCTTGAGTCTTAGGGAGACGGAGAAGTGGGTGCTTGCCTATCTAAGGTAGACAACTTAACAACGGTGTTATTAATACGGTAATCGTCTTTGAAAAAGACACAAATCCTGCCGCCCATGTGCAGCGGTTACCGATAATATCAAAACAATCAGGACTTCAATTTCTTTTATAATTGTTCTGACTCAGACTGAGTCTTATTAATAATCTGACTTGAATATGATTCAAGTACAATCTACAATCTACAATATTGCAATTCAACATGAATTCATATATTCAATCTGTTCAAACTATTCAATCTATATTGACCGAACCGAACTATGGATATACTTCCATTTACATGATTCTCCAGTTATATCCATTTACTGATATCATGGTTTCGTTACCCAATTATACAATCTATACAGTTTACAATACAAGACAATACAACTATACAACAAGATATCTCGGGGTTAAGGGGTAGATTGGTACGGAAGGTGTTAGAAGTGGCACGAGACAGTAAGATTTAATACACCTAACCTGAATCTAGTTGCTATTGTACCGTGGTATAAACGTTTCCTTGTACTACACTTGCCTCTAGTCTCTGGCATATAGAGACTCCTCTCGTATACACTAGCATTCAACTGTACCAAGCTACAAACAACAGCGTTAACACAACATTATAACAATATAATACAACTTTAAAAGCTACCTTCTCTTTCTGTCTATTTTATTTCTCCCTCATCTTTGGGACTTACCGAGCGATTTTTTCACTGATGACATTTTTTTCTTTCTTCTTTGAATGTCGTCAGGTGATCTGGACACTCCGAAGATCGAGCCCACTAGTGAAGACTTGGACTACTTTATTGAAGACCCAGAGCTTTAGTTCATTGTACACTTTCATTTCAGTACTTTTCCTTTTCTGTTATGCCATTGTTTAGGCATTTCTTTCATTCAGATGTATTTACTTTTCCATGCTTTGTACAAAAAGAATGTTAATAAATAAAGTTGCTGTTCAGTTATATCCACTGTCTTTGTCTCCTGTGCATTTATTTTTATATTGCTTAGATATGCTTAGCGTATTTACTTCATAGTAAATACGTAGCGGCCTCGTTGCGTCCTCTGCCCGTATACTGGGAAGCGGGGTGTGACAGTCTGAGTCAGAACAATTAGAAAAGAAATTGATGTCCTGATTGTTTTGATGTTATCGGTAACCGCTGCACATGGGCGGCAGGATTTATGCCTTTTTCAAAGACGATTACTATGTTGATAACACCGTTGTTAAGTTGTCTACCTTAAATAGGCAAGCACCCACTTCTCCGGCTTCCTGAGGCTCAAGAGATCGGTCCAGCTTAAACCTATATTTACTAGGGTCCTTAGGATAATTTATAGAACTTAAGGGGGTTTTATGTAAAAATAATTTGTATACTTTTCAAAATATACCCCAAGTATTTATTTATCGTCTTTAGAGTTTTTCATAGTTGTAGATTTTATATTTGTGACATTTTTAGTGAATAAACCTATTTTTCATAATACAAGGTATTTATTTGTAATATTGAACTTGTATGGATTTCATAGTATTTTAATGTAAAGTGATCCTTGTGATTTTTAGAAAAAGTTGGAATATTTATATTATTACAAAATAGACATTTTAATGATACATATATATATTTATATAAAAATAATTTTAACATATATTATATTTCTAGAAATCTCATTTTCTTAAAATATTCTTATTTTAAATCTTCAAGACCGAATGCTCCTTACGGAGGTCTGAATCTCGCACTACTAAGCCCAGGGATGTGCTATAATCCACACCATCCCAGTCGGGTTCCCCAAAGTGGGTTGTAGCGGTGCTTTGCAAAGATTTATAAAAAAATACGAATTCTTATAGAAACAGTTTTAATAGTTAGGGGTATTTATATGTAGAGTTGCATTTTCCCGTATTCTATATTCCCGAAAGGTATTGTGCTATGTTGCATATGAGTGCGTGAGGAGGTAGGTCATTACCTCATGATCTACTTAAAAGTATAGCAAGATTGTGATGTTTTAATGTCGAAATGAAACTACATGGTATTTTACTGAAAAAGAGCGGTAAAAATTATAAAATGAAATACATTGTCATGAGACTTGTTCAACATGTTTATTAGTATTTAATAGTCAACATGTAATGGTTTGGTATAATTGTATTTAAGAAAAGGTTGAATTTTTAGAAAGAACCGAATTGGAATTCGGATTAATTCCGATTCCGTCGGGTTTTGGAATTGCGTATTTTTAGAAAAGAAAAGAGAAGAGGGAGGTGGGAATTACGGGTTTAGAGCTTAGAAAAGAGAGAGGGGAAGCGGTAGGAGGCGCCGGTGCGTCGTTTCGTCGCCGGGAGCTCCTAGGGTTGTTGTTGGAAAGTCGCCGAAGCTTTCACCTTTTGCTAACTCCAAAAGTACACTAAACTTCTAGAGATTTCTTAAGAGTTTTGATCAGAATTTTGGAGTGAGGGGAGTGTGTTTAGGGGTTGTATTTATAGGGTAAGGCTAGGGTTTAGGGTAGGTGAAAGGTTGAATTGAAAAAATGTATTAAAATGTAATAAAATGTATTAAAATAAAGTAATTAGGGTTTTAAAGAGTCTCTGGTACTGGTCTGTACATTTAAAATATACAGGAGTACAGGGGAGTCCAAGAGGCCCAACTTTTATGTTGGGGACTCGGTGGTCCGGCCGAGTCTGGCCGGCGGCGGCAGCCCGAGTAGGCCGACTCGCCGGCCGATTCGGCCGAGTCCGGCGGCCGTTGTCTTTCTCGACGCTCCATTTACCCCCTGGGACAATTTGTTTATTTAGTGTAGTGGGGTTCTTACGAGTTATGCACGTGTAAACCCTTGGACTTCTAAAAGTTTAAAAAGAAAATAATAATAAAAATAATGCGGGGAATGGGATTTGAACTCTGGTGGGTTGGTTCAGCAGTGCAAGGTATTACCAGTGAGCTACAAGCTCCTTCTTGCTATTAAAAAACAAATTAATTACTTATAGCAATCACAATAAATGCAAATACCCCAAGTATACATTAATTTTTAAATAAATTTTTGTACACTAAAATTGGAGTTGTTAGAGTCTACCCTCCTTACAAAAATTTCGTCCTCGAAATTTACAACTTTTATTTTAAGGACTAGTTTACAAAGAGGTGAGGATATCTTGCACGCATCCCATCTTCTCTTTCCCAAGTTGATTCTCCTGGAGTGTTTTTTCTCCACATCACTCGAACTAAGTTGATTTCCTTGTTCCGTAGTGACTTCACTTTTCTATCCAGGATCTCCACAGGTTGTTGCTCACAAGATAAGTCGGGCTGTATAGTGAGCTCGGAATGATCAAGTACATGGCTGGGGTCACTCACATACTTTCTGAGTTGGGATATGTGGAACACATTATGCACTCCTTCCAATGAAAGTGGAAGTGCTAAGCGGTATGCCACTTCACCGACTCGTTCGAGTATGTCGAACGGTCCAATATATCTCGGACTTAGCTTTCCCCGTCTTCCAAATCAGATCACTCCACGGTTTGGAGATATCTTTAAGAATACGTGATCTCCTGGCTGGAACTCTAAGTGACGTCGCTTTGCATCAGCTCAGTGCTTTTGTCGATCTTGGGCTATACGCATTCTTTCTCTGATAGTACGAACCACATCAACAGTTGCTACTATCATCTCAGGTCCGAGAAGTTCCCTGTCTCCGATGTCGTCCCAACTTAATGGTGATCGACACTTCCTTCCATATAGTGCTGCAAAAGGTGCCATTCCTATACTTGCTTGGTAGCTGTTGTTGTATGAAAACTCCATAAGATGTAGGTGATCTTTCCACGATCCTTTGAAGTCTAACATACATGCTCTGAGCATATCCCCAAGATCTGAATAGTCCGCTCAGACTGACCATCTGTTTGTGGATGATAAGCCGTGCTGAAGTTCAGACTTGTTCCCAAGCTTGCTTGCAGACTCTGCCAAAATTGCGATCTGAACCTGGTGTCACGATCGGAGACAATGCAAATCGGTACTCCATGAAGTCTCACAATTTCCTATATGAGTTCATGGGTATCAGAGATAGTACATATTTAAAGAGTTTAAATCTTAAGTAGATTATTACCTCCATATACTTCTTTGCTAATGTCTCAGTTGATTGGCTAACTAGGAATAAGATGAAGTGAGCCGACTTTGTGAGTCAATCTACAATGACCCATACCGCATCGTTACCCTTTGTGCTGCGAGTAAGAGCAGTCATAAATTCCATCATGATGTGTTGCCACTTCCATTCTGGGATTGGTAACGGTTGAAGTAGTCCAGCAGTCCTGTGATGTTCAGCCTTTACTTGCTGACACACCAAGCATTTAGCGACGCTTCTGGCTACTTCACGCTTCATTCCATGCCACCAATAATTCTGACGTAGATCTTTATACATCTTTGTACTTCCAGGGTGTACTAAATAGGGAGAGCTGTGAGATTCTTTCATTAACTCTTCCCGAACAGAACCTTTTGGTACACATAATCTGCTGTCGTATCTCAAAGATCCGTTTTCATGGATGATGAAGTCTTTTCTTTGTCCATTCTCCACTTGTTCTCTGATCTTTTGCAACTTAGCATCACTTGCTTGAGTTGCTTTGATCTGATTAACAATTTTTGATTGAACTTATAAATTCATCAAACTTGAAGCATTACCTGACATGACTACTTCAATCTCCATCTGATGCAAGTCTTGTTGAAGCTTCCACTGAGGGGTGAGATGTATTGCTAATGGTTGGCGACTAAGAGCATCTGGAACCACATTCACCTTCCCTGGGTGATATTGCATGTTGATGTCAAAGTCCGCCATGAGTTCTAACCATCGTCTCTGCCGCATATTCAACTCCTTCTGAGTAAACACATATTTCAGACTCTTGTGATCTGTGTATATGTTCACTCGTTCACCAAGAAGATAATGGCGCTAAATCTTGAGAGCAAAGATGACGGCTTCCAATTTCAAATCATGCGTCGGATAATTGCACTCATGAGTCTTTAGCTGTCTTGAAGCATAAACCACAACCTTACCGTGCTGATGTAGAACACATCCTAATCCCTTACCGGATGCATCACAGTGCACTTCGAAACCTCCAGACTGGTCCGGTATAACGAGAATAGGCGCTGATGTCAACCTTGACTTGTGTTCTACGAAAGCTTGTTCGCATGCTTCTGACCACACAAATTCTTCATCTTTACGTGTGAGCTTGGTCAGGGGTGTTGCTATCTTAGAAAAGCCTTCAATGAACCTTCTGTAATATCCAGCTAAACCCAAGAAACTTCGAATGTCCTTCACTGACTTTGGTGTCGGCCATTCGCTTATTGCTGAAACTTTCGTTGGATCCACAGAGATTCCTTCGCCTGATATGATATGTCCAAGAAAACCAACTTGATTTATCCAAAACTCGCATTTGCTGTACTTGGCATATAATTGATGTTGTCGTAGAGTTTCCAGGACAATTCGTAGGTGCTCGGCATGTTCTTTCCGACTCTTAGAATACACCGGGATGTCGTCGATGAAGATGACAACAAACTTGTCTAAGTACTCCCGGAAAACTTGATTCATCAGGTTCATGAATATTGCTGGTGCATTGGTCACTCCAAATGGCATCACTAGAAATTCGTAATGACTATAGCGAGTTCTGAACGCTGTTTTATGAATATCAGCTTCCTTGACCTTCACCTGATGATAACCTGAACGAAGATCTAATTTAGAGAAAACACAAGATCCACTTAGCTGATCGAATAAATCGTCGATGCACGGCAGTGGATACTTGTTCTTTATCGTGACTTCGTTCAAGGCTCTGTAATCAATGCACATTCTGTATGAACCATTCTTCTTCTTCACAAGCAGTATTGGTGATCCCCAACTTGAAGTGCTGGGACGAATCCATCCTTTCGCCAATAATTCGTCCAATTGTGTTCGGACTTCCTTCAAACCTTCCAGACTTAATTGATATGGTGCTTTGATCACTGGCTGTGATCCTGTTACTAAATCAATACTGAATTCAAGTGCTCGATCGGGAGGCAAACCTGATATATCGTCAGGAAACACATCGTCGAACTCTCGAACCACTTCTGGCCTTGATTCTTCCTCTGCTTGAGTTGCTGCAATCACTGCTTCCCTTGGCTTCGCTTTGTATGTACTTGGCTCCAATGTACGGTCTCCACTTTTGAAATAGAAGACCGGATAGTCTGGAATCTCGAATACTACCCTCTTTTGACGACAGTCGATGGTAGCATAAAAGGTTCCTAGCCAATCCATACCTAGAACTACATCGAAGTTCGGTATGTCCAGCACTTTGAAGTCAGCATAGAATTCTTTGCTGCAGATGACTACTGGACACAAGCCGTATCCCATTGTTGCCTTTAGAACGCCATTCCCTGAACTGACATTCCAGCTGGATACAAGCGGTGTGACTGGAATCGCATGAGTTCGGACGAACCTTTGCGACATAAAGCAGTGAGATGCTCCAGTATCGAATAGTGCTAGTGCAGAAAGTGAGGGTACTAAGATTGTACCTAAGGTATGCGGGATATGTTTTAGGTATAGGGATAAGTAGCAAGACTGAAAGAAAGGTTTGAGAAGAAAAGGTTACCAGTGATTACTTGGCCAGTGGCCTCAGCTTCTTCCATGGTCATCGAGAAAGCCTGGCGCCGTGGTACATTCCTCCTGGCCTGAGGAGCATTCTTCGGAACATTCCTTTGAGCTTGATGGAACTGACGTGGAGGAGGTGCATCTTGTGGTTCTCTAGGTGGTGGAGCAGGTAGTGCAAGTTTTGGAGCAGGTGCCTGAAGGGCTGGTCGCTGCGGCTAAGTGATTGCTGGCCTGGGTGCAGTAATTGGATTTTGTCTATGAGGACAAGACCCAATATCACGAGCAGCTGAGCTACAGACTAAGCAATGACGGTTGGCTCGCCGGCAGTCTTGCAACATATGCCCATTTCTCTTGCAGTAGTTACAAAAAGCTGGGCTAGGACGGTTGTTCGGTACTCTCGGTCGCCTTGGCACAAAAAAGGTGGCCTTGACGAGGCTCTTCCTGCCATCTGGTTGACAGGGCGCTTAACTCCTGCAGACTGAGGTCTGCCCCTCGCCTTTACCACTGCCTCATAACGGCAGACAGTTTTCAGAGCCGATTCATGAGTTGGAAAATCTCCTGTGGCCAGTGCAGCCTGTATCTCCGAATCAATCCTTGTTGAAATCGACGGGCTCTGATCTCATCCGTCGGTATCAGGTGTGCCGCAAATCTGTTAAAGGATTGTGTTAGCTGTGTAGTATGTGATATATTGAATAATTCGAATTATTGAGACATATCTTACCGACTAAGCATGGTGGACTCAGCGTCATATTCATCTACCGACTTGGTCCATATCGAACCTTGTTGCAGATGAATGAACTGCTGTTCCATGTCGAACCTGGTAGTCTCAGGGAAGTACTTAGCGTCGAACATGTCTCAAAAAGTCTCCCATTCGATGGGTTGTTCAAGACGGTTTTCTTCCGCTTTCCACCAATTCCGTGCATTGTCCGTGAGCTGTAATTTTGCAACACGAACCCAAGCGATTTCTGGCACTTGTGCTGCGGCCAGATCATCTTTGATAATCTATGCCCATTCCTCAGCATCCAGTTAGATCCCCTTTCTTACAAACTGTTTGGGGTGCAAAGCCCTGAATTGCTTCACCCCAGGTGCTTCTGTCTCGGGACGGTTCATTAAAAGACCAGTCTGCTACTGCTGTCCCTCGAGGAGGCTGCGGATTGCCTCAAGCAGAACCGTTTGCTCGTTGAGCGGAGCAGGGACGACAGGTGTGAGTGGTAGTGGTGGAGGTGTGTTGTTGACATTGGTGCTGGTGTTGTTCGGGGAATCCATAACCTTGAACGAAAAATTTAGTTTAGGACAGATTCAAATTATATGGAATGGTAAGATTCAAGAAATATGAATTGTACAGAATGTTATAGTTGCTGGTTCTTGTGTTATATTGTTTAGGTTATTCACGCAGAACAGAACTGCATGGTAGGGTTCCATACAGCTCTGACCTGCATGGGCCACCAACAAATTCTGTCACGCCCCGCTTCCCAGTGTACGGCGACGGGGACGCGACGAGGCCGCTACGTATTTACTGTGAAGTAAATACGTTAAGCGTATCTAAGCAATATAAATATAAATGCATAAGAGACAAAATATAATAAAACGGTAACTTTATTTATTCACATTCTTTTTACAATACATGGAAAAGTAAATACAACTGAATGAAAGCAATGCCTAAACAGTGGCATAACAGAAATGAAAAGTACTGAAATAAAAATATGTACAATGAAGCTAAAGCTCTGGGTCGTAGGAAAGCTGGTCCAAATCCTCACTAGTAGGCTCGATCTCCTGAGTGTCCAGATCACCTGACAACATTCCAAAGAAGAAAGAGAAGGAATGTCGTTAGCGAACAATCGCTCGGTAAGTCCCAAAGATAAGGGAGAAATAGAATAAACAGAAAGAGAGAGAGTGTAGCTTTTAAAGCTGTATTATATTGTTATAATGTTGTATTTAGTGTTAACGCTGTTGTTTGTAGGTTGGTACAGAAGAATGCCAGTGTACACGAGAGGAGTCTCTATATGCCAGAGACTAGAGGCACGTATAGTACAAGGAACCGTTTATGCAACGGTACAACAGCAACGGAATATATGTTAGGTGTATTAAATCTGATAGTCTCGTGCCACTTCTAACACCTTCCGTACCAATCTACCCCTTAAACCCCGCGATGTCTTGTATTGTAATGTTTGTGTTGTATTATAAATTGTATTGTCTTGTATATATGGATGACTTGCTGAAACCATGATATCAGTAAATGGATGTAACTGGAGAATCATGTAAATAGAAGTATATCCATGGTTTGGTTCAGTCAATACAGATTAAATAGATTGAATATAAGTATTCATGTTGAATTGTAGATTATAGATTGTACTTGAATCATATTCAAGTTAGATTATTAAGAAGAGACTTAGTCTGAGTCAGAACAATTAGAAAAAAAAATTGAAGTCCTGATTGTTTTGACGTTATCGGTAACCGTTGCACATGGGCGGCAGGATTTATGTTTTTTTCAAAGACGATTACCGTGTTGATAACACCGTTGTTAAGTTGTTTAGCTTAAATAGGCAAGCGCCCACTTCTCCGGCTCCCTGAGGCTCAAGAGATTGGTCCCGCTTAAAGCTATATTTACTAGGGTCCTTAGGATAATTTATAGAACTTGAGGGGGTTTTATGTAAAAATAATTTGTATACTTTTCAAAATACACCCCAAGTATTTATTTATTGTCTTTAGAGTTTTTCATAGTTGTAGATTTTATATTTGTGACATTTCTAGTGAATAAACCTATTTTTCATAATACACGGTATTTATTTGTAATATTGAACTTGTATGGATTTCATGATATTTTAATGTAAAGTGATCCTTGTGATTTTTAGAAAAAATTGGAATATTTATATTATTACAAAATAGACATTTTAATGATACATACATATATATATATATAAATAATTTTAATATATATTATATTTCTAGAAATCTCATTTTCTTAAGATATTCGTATTTTAAATCTTCGAGACTGAATGCTCCTTGCGGAGGTCTGAATCTCGCACTACTAAGCCCAGGGTTGTGCGATAATCTGCACCATCCCAGTCGGGTTCCCCAAAGTGGGTTGTAGCGGCGCTTTGCAAAGATTTATAAAAAGTATGAATTCTTATAGAAACGGTTTTAATAGTTAGGGGTATTTATATGTAGAGTTTCGTTTTCCTGTATTCTATGTTCCCGAAAGATATTGTGCTATGTTGCATATGAGTGTGTGAGGAGGCAGGTCATTACCTCGTGATCTACTTAAAAGTATAGCAAGATTGTGATGTTTTAATGTCGAAATGAAACTACATGGTATTTTACTGAAAAAGAGCGGTAAAAGTTACAAAATAAAATAGATTTTCATGAGACTTGTTCAACATGTTTATTAATATTTAATAGTCAACATGTAATGGTTTGGTATGATTGTATTTAAGAAAAGGTTGAATTTTTAGAAAGAAACGAATCGGAAATCGGATTAATTCCGATTCCGTCGGGTTTTGGAATTTTGTATTTTTAGAAAAGAAAAGAGAAGAGGGAGGTGGGACTTACGGGTTTAGAGCTTAGAAAAGAGAGAGAGGAAGCAGTAGGAGGCGCCGGTGTGTCGTTTTATCGCCGAGAGCTCCTAGGGTTGTTGTCGGAAGATCGCCGAAGCTTTCGCCTTTTGCTAACTCCAAAAGTACACTAAACTTCTAGAGATTTCTTGAGAGTTTTGATCAGAATTTTGGAGTGAGGGGTGTGTTTTTAGGGGTTGTATTTATAGGGTAAGGCTAGGGTTTAGGGTAGGTGAAATGTTGAATTGAAAAAATGTATTAAAATATAATAAAATGTATTAAAATAGAGTAATTAGGGTTTTAAAGAGTCTCTGTTACTGGTCTGTACATTTAAAGTATACAGGAGTACAAGAGAGTCCAAGAGGCCCAACTTTTATGTTGGGGACTCGGTGGTCCGGCCGAGTCCGGCCGGCGGCGGCGGCCCGAATCGGCCGAGTCGCCGGCCGATTCGGCCGAGTCTCGTGGCCGTTGTCTTCCTCGACGCTCCATTTACCCCCTCGGACTGTTTGTTTATTTAGTGTAGTGGGGTTTTTACGAGTTATGCACGTGTAAACCCTTGGACTTTTAAAAGTTTAAAAAGAAAATAATATTAAAATAATGTGGGGTATGGGATTTAAACTCTGGTGGGTTGGTTCAGCAGTGTAAGGTATTACCAGTGGGCTATAAGCTCCTTCTTGCTATTAAAAAGCAAATTAATTACTTATAGCAATCACAGTAGATGCAAATACCCCAAGTATACTTTAATTTTTAAACAAATTTTTGTACACTAAAATTTGAGTTGTTACAGCACTTAGCGCCAACCAATGAGTGCAGAGCACTCTTTATTTTAACAGCGCCCACGTGAGAGGCACGTGGAGCGCTTGGCGCTGGGCGCTAACCAATGAGTGCAAAGCGCTTCTTCTTAAATAGCGCCCACGTTAGGAGCACGTGGAGCGCTTGGCGCTGAGCGCCAGACTTTGAGTGCTAAGCATTGAGTTTAAATAGCGCCCGCGTGAGGAGCATGTGGAGCGCTTGGCACTGAGTGCCATACTTTGAATGCTGAGCACTGAGCCTTAAATAGCGCCCGCGTGAGGAGCACGTGGAGCGCTTGGCGCTGAGCGCCAGACTTTGAGTGCTAAGCACTGAGTTTTGTGTTCTGCCCAATTCAATTCTCTTAGAATTGGATTCTCACTTGTTAAAGACTTTTTCTTATAGATCTGAGATCTGGAAAAAAAACTAAGTTCTTCTGATGTGAGAGTTAAACTCTTAAATATGGAGGAGATACTACGATCTCCCTTATTTTTATGAAAGACTTTGTCTTATAGATCTGTGATCTGGAAAAAGAACCAAGTATTTCTAATGTGAGAGTTAAACTCTTAAATATTGAGGAGAGCTATGATTTCTCTTCTTTTTATTTACCTTGAGGAAAAATCATTCTCGTCTTGAAATTTGAAGTTTATGGGTGGTTCCTTCTTTTCAAGACTTGAAGTCTTGGGTCCTTTATATAGGGGAGGATGATTTGTTGAATCAGTTAAGGAAATCTCTCATTGAGAGATTTCTTAATTGATGTGGGGAATTTATCCACCGTCGGATCTTTGATCCAAGGACTTCTGTTTTACAGAAGACATTTTTCTTGTTTTTGACAAGATTGGAAAATATTTTTCCATACAGAACTTGTTCTGTATCTTGGTGATTTTTTAATCACCATTGGATCTTTGATCCAACGGTGATCTGATTTACAGAGCACAATCTTTCTTGTTTAGAAAGATTTGAGGAGTATTTCCTCAATAAGAATTTAATTCTGTATATGATGATTTATCATCTCCGCTAGATCTTTAACCCAAGGGTGGAGAACTTTTAGTTCTGGCACTGCCTCAGAGTTTTTAACTTTGAGCGCTGGCGCTCTCGTGCTTTGCACGTGAGGCATTGCCTTAGAGTTTTTAACTCTTGGCGCTGCCTCAGAGTTTTTAACTTTGAGTGCTGGCGCTCTCGTGCTTTGCACGTGAGGCGCTGCCTCAGTTCAAATTTTAAACAGAGCCTTGCTCTCTTATTGGGGGAAACAAATGCCCCCCCACCGTTGCGCTCACGTGGCTCACACCTGAGTGCAGTGGTGGCAACCTTTCCACCGTTGGATCGTCTTCGAAGTTGGACCGTCTTCCAGCGCCTATAAGTAGGGCTTTTGGCCCTTGAGACGACTTCTGTTCATCTTCTTGCTTTCTTGTTTCTGAGAATTTAATTCTCCCCTTCAGAGCTAAGATCTCTGCCCAAGGAAATTCGTTTTAGAGTTAGAACTCAGTCCAAATTTGGTAAGGATCATAATCGAACTCCCTTAAACAGAGCTTTGCTCTTATTAGATCATAGATCTAAAAAATGGATTTTTATGGTCACAAAACCCATTAATTAGAACGCTGTTCATCTCTATAAAGAACTCTTAGAGTTCATTTTGTAGATCTTAAAGATCTTAGAGTTCGTACTCTGTAAAAAGCTTTGGTTTTTCAGGGTTCTGATGGGTTACTCCGTCATTTTCAAAATGGATTTTTAGGGTTACTTAACCCATCAGTTAGAACATTGTTCATCTTTATGAAGAACTCTTAGAGTTCGTTTTGTTGATCTTAAAGATCTTAGAGTTTTTACTCTGTAAAAAGCTTTGCCTTTTTAGGGTTCTGATGGATTACTCCATCGTTTTCACAGAGCATGGCTCTTAGAAATTTTGGGGAATTTTTATTCCCTTCATGATTAAATTTGACAAATGTCATTTCTGTTTGCAGAGCACTGCTCTCGAGGGAGCTTAACTCCTTGGCCCAATGAGCTTCTCATTAAATGAGAATCTTCTTAGGATTTTCTCCTTAATGATTGAATGTCTCATCAATGATGAGCCGTCACTTTGATTTTGTGGGTCCCCCTTGTAAGTCTACGGTAGCGCCCCGACCGTCAATCTGACGCCAAAATGCGGAACAAAAACTTTTATAACTGGCGCTATCGCATACTATAACCCGGATCTGCCATTAACGCTAAACTAACAATCTACAAAGAGGGAATAAAGGTTATACCGAACGATCCGAGTCCTTCGTTCTTTAACCATCATCCCACGCTCCGTTGCGGCTGCTCCGATCTCATCGATCTCCGATCTTCTCGTCCAGGTGGCACCACATCATCGGATCTTTAAACGGGCTCCCGCCTCTGACTCGAGGCCACTCGGTCGTCAAGTTTGCTAAAAGAGACGACCAAGAATGATGTAGAGAATGAGTGGAATACTTTGTCTCGCTTCGTCCAAAACCATGGACGAACGGTTAATGAAGTTTCCATGGGAATCGGGTGATGGAATGAAATGAGCTGTGAAATTCCATACACCGAAACCTATCATCTTTTTTCCAAACAAGTGAGAGTGAAAAATCTCATGGGCACCAAGGAGGGGTCCGGCCACAATATATAGAGGTGGGGGGGGTGAGTGTAGGAGAGGGAAAGGTGACAATAAGAAAATATCTCTAGTGTGAACACAAAGTGTGAACACACTTAATAAAAAGATGAATCATTAACCTAGTCATCATGCATTAATGGAATCATTAAATGCAACCATGACTCACTAAACACCTCACCACTTCTAGAACCTTCTAGAAGCTTCCACACTCATCTCAAGAAAAGATAAATCCGTATTTAACCAAATGTTAAATACGGCTGATAGAAAACTGGAAACTGGCAACTTCCAAAAGTGATCCCGAAACGAATTTCAGGATAACCCCGTAACTGTATAAATATACCCGCATTTGTATTATGACCGAATACAAATGCAACTGAGACAAAGATATTATATCTACTCTGTATAATACATGGATCCGGCTTAAACCAAAGCCCACCAGTATTATCTGCCCGAAAAATAACACGTGCGTAAACGCACGTGCATTTTCCGAACCCTGTCATAAAACCATACGGTCTCTACAACGTTTCGCCCGAACTTGGGAAACTATCTGTGGGGGACTCTAATGACTCGTCAGTACCCTGGCAATCGGTTTAACCACAAGCCGTCAGCGGCACTAGCTGTGCGTAACGGCTGCCCATGGACTGACCTCAAGGGAGGCTGATGAGCGAACTCATCCAGAAACCCTACCGAGCCTAACAGTGACCATGTATATACAGTCCGGTCCGTTCGTCTATGAGTATCACATATCCGGCCTAGGGGGCTAGTAACGTCAGACCCCCAATAGCTGTATAAGTCGTGTTGGACAAGCCCTGAACACCCTGAGATACTACTGGAGTACCTACCAGTAAATCTCACCTGCCTTGGCCAAGGACTTGGTGTAATGGCTTTCCTAGACACAGCGCGACCTCCACCCCCAATACCGGGAGAGACGAATCCCCTGCCGATCCGCTCACGTGCCTCCATGTGGATCGGGACTGTACCCAAAAACTACCTGTTTGCACGACTCCTTTGAGCCGTGGTAGGGTAGAAATCAAAGCACAGTGGGAACTCACACGAGACAAATGACGACCTCAGGTCGATGAACTAACCTGTATACATGCCACCAAGGAACTGCTATCTGACGATATGTATAATACCAACTAGCAGGTTCCTGGCAAGTCCTGTCCGGTGTACTCATAACCCAATGAGCACCTGTATACATCTTAGGTGATCCAACTGACACCAATGGCTTGTGAGACCGGCCACCGCCCCTCGTCGGGGTCTCGACTGTATACACTAGTCTACTCCGGAGTATCGATGCCCTGTCTCGAAACTCCCACGACTAGGGACCACGATTAAGGATGAGCTTATAGACTTCCCAACTCTCACGTAGATGATCGCCCTCATACTGTTGGTAGTCAAGCAAGATCCTAAGGGCTCTATCAACGTGTACCAGTGATCAGTCACCTGAACCTGTACACGACTGATAAAGGCAAACCAGATAGCATACTATCATCTCGAGTAAGACTGTTCTACCGGTATAGGTCCTCCTCAATCATTGCAATCACGTACCTGCGATCCAATAATTGACTTTGAGGGCACTATATCCAACACCCCTTGGTCCCCTTTTAGATGATCAATCTCCGCTATAACTGCTCTAGTCTATAAATAGACATAAGCTACTTGCCCACTATGCTTCCGCTGCTCCCACTGACCACAACAACCCTCCTACTGGGTCTCATAGCCTGGAACAACAGTAGTGTCAAGTCTGGGTAGATAAGAACCTCCCTGTCACCGTCCTTGAGGCTACCGGAGTACCTCTCGAGTGTCTGAGCTTACCCACCAAATCTGTGGAGTGGCTAATGGAATGTCAAACCTGATTGAATCTTTAGGTCCTATTAAATTTTCCGTAATCGTTTGCGGTTCTGGAATCACTTCCAGTTCTACCATACTCCCACAACTGTTTTCTGAAAAAATCCATTTTACTAAAACTGTGGCGAGTCAAGAACAATATCACTATTGATCTTCCGATGGTAGAAAGTCAACCCTCATCATAGCCTGGGCCAACCCACAAACGGCCATTACAGAAACGTGCCCTGAGTTATCCAGAGTCTGGTTTTAAGCATAAGCCGGACAACTCCCCGTACCTTAACATCGTTAAGATACGAACCATTCTATATCCAATATAGAAACTTTGGCACTTATTTAATTGGAACCAGATTCTAATCATGCAGCTGTCTCCAGTGCATATCAACTTTAATGGAGAGAGGCTAATCAGCATTACTCAACTTAGGAATCCATCCAATTATGAGTAACCCGAAAGAGAAACAAGTTTCTCAAAACTCTTACTATCATCTGAATACCAATCACAAGAATCTACATCTTCGATCTCTTTGAAGAATCCCGATACTTGCGACATCTGGTTCTCTACTTTATTCTTATACCCACAACTTCTCAAAACTTAGACCTTGTATCTCTACGAAACACTTGTCTAAAAACTAGAGAAGTCATAAGTAAACAGAACATAGTACGAGGACCTACCCCTTTGTCCTGAAGGACACTGGACAACATACAATACTCTGTATAAGTCCGCTGAGTTGAATAACTCAAAACCTGTGCGTCGTAGGTTGAAAACTGTACCCAGGCGATTTCTTCAAATATCACCAATTACAACGAATTTCAATATAATGAGGATGATCACCTAATTCCCAATAACTTCCTCCCACTCATCATCTGTAAAACCATACAGATATGAGAATGAAACCTGGTGAATACACACCATGGAGTAAGTATCTAATCGGGAAAACAGTTTTCCATTAACAATGCACTGAAACATGAAAATGTTTCGTAGGGGTATCCTGGTATTCATAGTAATGCCTCTTCCATAATCCTATTCATGACTCTAACCGTATATTTCTTTGCCATCTCTCCAAATCCCTTTATTTGTCTTCAGTCGTTACCTTCTGTACACCATTGTTAGGCTAAATGGTTTTCTTCCTTCCCTACCGTTCGGCACCAGCCTATGGTTTGGAAGAAGACTATCCAGTAAGCATAATAGGTGTACCCTCCTAAACCAAGGAGTACTCATATCTTGAGAGAAGGTGATGATAAAAGACAACCGAATAATATCTTATTCTTTTAAAGGTGAAATAGGAGTGGCGATGAAGTACGCGGTTTGGTCGTGAATGATAGCAGTCGCAACTTACTTTGCCCTCTTTCTAATCCCTTTATTTTGTCTTTACATATTACCTTCTGTACACCCTACTTAGGCTAATTGGTTTTCTTCATTCCCTACCGTTCGGCACCTGCCTATGGTTTGGAAGAAGACTATCCAATAACCATAATAGGTGTACTCTCCTAAACCAAGGAGCCCTCGCAACCTGAGAGAAGGTGATAATAAAAGACAACCGAATAAACCAATTCTATTTCTCCTGAACCTTGATCCATCCTCGAAGGAGTCCCTTCGAGTTCGTATATAACCATACGATGGATCTATCAAATGGAAGTGGATGTCCGTAGTAATACGGGGTGTTTTGAGAAATCCAAAGGGTAAAAGAAGGAGTGGCAATGACTTATGCAACTCAGACAATCCAAAAGCCAGTATTTTAAGAAGGTTCGGTCAACTTGGTCACTGAGTCATAGTCTAGGGTCGGTCAAAGGTCGCTGCCAAAGAGAGAGAGAGAAAAGAAACACTCTGCGTGCACTCTAACCTAGATCAGAATGGTTATCACTTTATCTAATCCGGAAACCTCCCACTGAACTGTCAAATTCTCCCCCAAACCTGAAAGAAGAATCAATCGGGATCACCCGAAGAGTAAACCAACTCATCAGTGGAAATCGGGATCCAACTCTCATCGCATGATAACGTGACGGAATCCACTCACGTTATCACACTCCAGAAGGTATGCGCATGCCTGGCAAGTTTCAGTTTCTTTAGAAACTCCCGATATGATTTTTACCCCATGCTCTTATGATCGTGACTAAGGGCCAACCCATCATAAGTCACATGTCAAGTTCTTCCCATCATTATCTTGTTAATTTGAACCCACACGTACTTGTCCTTGACTAAGGGCCAACAAGGCTGTACGACTGTCCCAAACCAACGCATCTATCTATACAACAAATGAATACCCCAGCAGCTACCAATCACTATGTCCTGGCTAAGGGCCAGACCAACATAGCTTGAATACTACTGACCATCCATATGAAATGACGGAGGGCTACGGCTGGTTTTTGGCGAAAAACCATTAACGTAATGAACTTGATCTCGTTGAAGGAACCTGATAGCTTTTTATAAAAATATAGTGGCGAAAACCTTTTGCTAAAGAGGTCACTCCCGGTGAAGGGATCTCGGCTCTTTCCTCGTGGAATGAGGTGCAGGATATTCCACTGAATACCGCGATGCAAAACAACTTGTAATCGACTATAGTGAAGTTATTACCCTGACGCAAACTTCTGCCCAAGGGGTCAGTCCCGGTGAAGGGATATCGGCCCTTGCCCCGTCGAATGAGGTGCAGGATATTCCAACCGAATATCACTGTGCAAAACAAAAGGAAACGTCTTTGTAATAACACTTTTTAAATTGTTCCAACAACATCCAAACAGGTTTGTTTTACTTTGCATTGATCAGAATCAACGCAGTCCCATCAATCAATCACACCAGAAAAGAACGAAAATAAAATGTATGTATATGCCATCCGCATTCGTCACTGGGTCCCGTCATCACCCGTTAGGTTACTTAACTAACGACAGAGCGGGGACTGAACTAGCGCGGGTGTAAAACATATACAACATCTAATAGTATATATACCAATATACAATAATCGCTCCAGGCGTGATAATATGCGACATTACAGAAAAGTAATAAGCATCACAGAACAATACAGATAATCTGGGATCCCCGGGTTTCACAGAGTTGCTGCTGAAACCCGACGTTCCCCTGTCGTGTGGATAGCCTGTGCAATGAAACCTAGACCCCTACGGGTGCGGCAGGTTACCCGCAAAAACCTGAAGCGAGGCAGCCCCCTACAGCATAGTGAATGGACCACCCGGCACTTCACGGAATCCGATAGCTTGAGCACCCCTCCTTGGGTCAACCTGTACCCCCTACGAGTGCGGCGAATAGTCTGCCAATTCTAGAGTGGGGCCCCACTGCCTCTCAAAGCCATGAGATGTGGACCCGTTGCCCTCCAGAACCCGGCTATCCGTGCACTCCATCGCGGGGCAAAACCTAGTACAGTAATGAAAAATAGTACAACAGGTACATCGACCGCAACTTGGTCGAGCCCCAAAAGAATATTATACAACAGGCAGTGACGGCAGTCCACATGTTGGACGCTCGCCCCGCAATATCAAATGTACAAATAAACTCAAACTGCACTACCATTGCACACTGCTATCTACCACGACAAATCCGCAACATCACAGCACAACACAGAACATCAACGCGAATGTCACGTTCGCAAACCCGTCGAAAAGAACTATAGCAATCAGACGCGGTTTACCGATCAAATGACATTCACGGTCGGAGATATAATGTAAGTACTGTAAACTAACACGTTTAAATTTCGATCGACTAAATTTCCCGAAGTGGGCCCCACGCAAATCTGCTGTACAGTAAAAAACACTGGGCCCAAATGAACAGTTCCAGAAACCACAATTTCCCAAGTAGAATCCACAGAAGAAAGATGGCCAACTGATTCACCTAGACGGCCGCGGTTCCGCGGCCAAAGCATGGCTTTGGCGGCGGTTCCGCGGCCGTACGGTCGGATCAGTGGGTCGAATTTCTTCTGTGTCCTTTAAAAAGCCTGCTTGATTTTCTGAGATGCTCAAAAAAATTTTTAGACCAGATTTAAATTCAACAGAAACTTTAGACTTGAAAATTGTAGTTTTTGAAAATCCGTTCGATCGATCTTTTAAACGCGTTAGCACAAGTTAGTAAAACTTAATGGCGTGGCTCTGATACCATATAAGTCTACGGTAGCGCCCCGGCCGTCAATCTGACGCCAAAATACGGAACAAAAACTTTTATAACTGGCGCTATCGCATACTATAACCCGGATCTGCCATTAACGCTAAACTAACAATCTACAAAGAGGGAAGAAAGGTTATACCGAACGATCCGAGTCCTTTGTTCTTTAACCATCATCCCACGCTCCGTTGCGGCTGCTCCGATCTCGTCGATCTCCGATCTTCTCGTCCAGGTGGCACCACATCATCGGATCTTTAAACGGGCTCCCGCCTCTGACTCGAGGCAACTCGGTCCTCAAGTTTGCTAAAAGAGACGACCAAGAATGATGTAGAGAATGAGTGGAATACTTTGTCTCGCTTCGTCCAAAACCATGGACGAACAGTTAATGAAGTTGCCATGGGAATCGGGTGATGGAATGAAATGAGCTGTGAAATTCCATACACCGAAACCTATCATCTTTTTTCCAAACAAGTGAGAGTGAAAAATCTCATGGGCACCAAGGAGGGGGCCAGCCACAATATATAGAGGTGGGGGGGGGGTGAGTGTAGGAGAGGGGGAGGTGACAATAAGAAAATATCTCTATTGTGAACACAAAGTGTGAACACACTTAATAAAAAGATGAATCATTAACCTAGTCATCATGCATTAATGGAATCATTAAATGCAACCATGACTCACTAAACACCTCACCACTTCTAGAACCTTCTAGAAGCTTCCACACTCATATCAAGAAAAGATAAATCCGTATTTAACCGAATGTTAAATACGGCTGATAGAAAACTGGAAACTGGCAACTTCCAAAAGTGATCCCGAAACGAATTTCAGGATAACCCCGTAACTGTATAAATATACCCGTATTTGTATTACGACCGAATACAAATGCAACTGAGACAAAGATATTATATCTACTCTGTATAATACATGGATCCGGCTTAAACCAAAGCCCACCAGTATTATCTGCCCGAAAAATAACACGTGCGTAAACGCACGTGCATTTTCCGAACCCTGCCATAAAACCATACGGTCTCTACAACGTTTCGCCCGAACTTGGGAAACTATCTGTGGGGGACTCTAATGACTCGTCAGTACCCTGGCAGTGGGTTTAACCACAAGCCGTCAGCGGCACTAGCTGTGCGTAACGGCTGCCCATGGACTGACCTCAAGGGAGGCTGATGAGCGAACTCATCCAGAAACCCTACCGAGCCTAACAGTGACCATGTATATACAGTCCGGTCCGTTCGTCTATGAGTATCGCATATCCGGCCTAGGGGGCTAGTAACGTCAGACCCCCAATAGCTGTATAAGTCGTGTCGGACAAGCCCTGAACACCCTGAGATACTACTGGAGTACCTACCAGTAAATCTCACCTGCCTTGGCCAAGGACTTGGTGTAATGGCTTTCCTAGACACAGCGCGACCTCCACCCCCAATACCGGGAGAGACGAATCCCCTGCCGATCCGCTCACGTGCCTCTATGTGGATCGGGACTGTACCCAAAAACTACCTGTTTGCACGACTCCTTTGAGCCGTGGTAGGGTAGAAATCAAAGCACAGTGGGAACTCACACGAGACAAATGACGACCTCAGGTCGATGAACTAACCTGTACACATGCCACCAAGGAACTGCTATCTGACGATATGTATAATACCAACTAGCAGGTTCCCGGCGAGTCCTGTCCGGTATACTCATAACCCAATGAGCACCTGTATACATCTTAGGTGATCCAACTGACACCAGTGGCTTGTGAGACTGGCCACCGCCCCTCGTCGGGGTCTCGACTGTATACACTAGTCTACTCCGGAGTATCGATGCCCTGTCTCGAAACTCCCACGACTAGGGACCACGATTAAGGATGAGCTTATAGACTACCCAACTCTCACGTATATGATCGCCCTCATACTGTTGGTAGTCAAGCAAGATCCTAAGGGCTCTATCAACGTGTACCAGTGATCAGTCACCTGAACCTGTACACGACTGATAAAGGCAAACCAGATAGCATACTATCATCTCGAGTAAGACTATCCTACCGGTATAGGTCCTCCTCAATCATTGCAATCACATACCTGCGATCCAATAATTGACTTTGAGGGCACTATATCCAACACCCCTTGGTCCCCTTTTTCCTGCATTGCAGGTGTCACGACCCGAAATTTGGCACATGACGGCCCTTAAACCACGTAACGTCTCCAGGCGTAACGCAATTTAAGTAAGCCGAAAACCCAGCAATCTAAACCATCAAAAGTAGTAAGTGAAAGAACATTGTTAAAACTTTTGGAATCTCACGTAAAAATTTTTAAAGTCCAAATTTACCTCCTTTAAAATTTGGCAGCACCTCCTTTGGAAAAACTAGCCCCCAAAAGGGTACAACAAAAGATATAAATAAAGCATTCCCAAACGGGAGCAAATCCACGCCCAAAGACGGAAAACAACCACCACAAGCAGATATACGATGCCGTAGCGAAGAAAAAGAAGATATAAAGTGACAACAGCATAAAAGACCTCCAGAGTCAAAAAATAATATACAATATCGTCCTCACATCTCGTTTCTAAGTCAATACTTGAAAGTAGTAGACGGAGAGTACTAGATACAACGAATATACAAATGAGCATCATCGGATAACCACAAAACCCACCTATAGCAAAACTGCACACAGTCAGCCGTAGCGGTATCTGCTGCAAAAGATGATACGATAAGAAGAAGCCCTGCAGTGACTGTTATGAGGTGCAACCTGCAAACACTGTGGCACAACGGGGGTGAGTTGCCAACTCGTGAGTAGTAAATAACATATGCAGGTAATCGCAGGTATGCACGTACTGCGATAATCTATCACATGCAAGCTGATAGTATAATATGGCAATATGTATATGCAACAGTCATGAAAGGTACTCTATCAGGTGCTACTAATACATGAAGCAATGCATATCAAATAAATGCTAAGTATGGGATAAAACATGTCATACTCACGAAATCCTCATCGTGGCAGGACCAGTGTCCATCAAGACAATCTAAATCCCAATACCAAAGGCACCGCATCCTCAGATCGACCCTCATATCCTGTAAGTTTCATGGAACCTGAGTGTCCAATATTGACACCCGAAAACATCATGAAAACATATGCCTGCATATATATGTGTGTGTGTGTGTGTGTGTATCCCTCAACGACACATCAAAATCATGGAACCTGAGTGTCCAACATCGACACTCGAAATATCATGAAAACCCGTGTCTAGTATCGACACGTAAATCCTCATCTGTCAGGCGCCGTCACTACGACTGGCCCTGATGTCATATCCATATATCTTATGACTCCGGTCGGTATCCCCACGATTACCGTCGAATCTAAATACTATCACCGGTAGGTACTAGCCCGCCTGCCAGGCTCATCGCCATCACCTGCGATCTTCTTGCCCTGGGGAACCATACCGGGTCCACCATGTACCCGCACACGGCCTCGTCCACTCCTCGCATGGGATATCTAACACAAGTCTCTGAACCGAGAAAACTCATGGTGGACGCATCGAAATATCATATCAAGAAAATCAGAATACTTGCATAGATCATTATGATGATATATATTATATATATGTACACATATAACAACGTCCCATAACACTGATATATATACATATATAACAGTGTCCCATACCACTAATATATATCATCAGGAGTAAAACATCCAGGAAACATCATATGAAATCCATATCTCAATGCGTAAATCCATGAAATAAAATATATGCAACATAAAACAGTAATATGAGCATATAAAGAAAAACCGCTATTTAAATGCAACAAGTTATTAATTATATCATGCGGTTCCTAATTCTCCAAAATCCAAGCAATATCATATAAAGGTGAACATGTGGCTACAGCAAGGTATAAGGGTGTACATGTAAGTATGTACGTATGATGTACATGTAGCTATATCTCATATGTGTATACACCTGTCAATAATGATGTAATACCATGTAGGTATAGGTGTAGCTGTAGCATAGCAAGGTATGTATATATACATGTCAATAATGATGCAATACCCTCCAGGTATATGTGTAGCTGTAGCATAGCAAGGTATGTGTATATACATGTCAATAATGATGCAATACCCTCCAGGTAAATGTGTAGCTGTAGCATAGCAAGGTATGTGTATATACATGTCAATAATGATGCAATACCCTCCAGGTATATGTGTAGCTATATCAAGGTATAGCAAAGCATGTGTGTAAGCATGTAGGTATACATGTATGCTATCTTTCTTATACACAATGGAAATAAGGATCAAGTCTCAATGTCCCTAACCAATACAATATCACATATGTATATGTGTTGTGCGTGTCATGGCAATTATCAATGGAGTGTGTGTAGCATACAATTAGTGCTCGTGAAATATGAACCACCAGTAATAGTGTTGTGTCTCATTAATACTATGTCTATATGCAATAGGAAAATGAGGTATGCAACAATGGTACACATGCACAATTAAGTAATGATATGCAATGAAGTTCATGCACAATCTCTATATGCACAATATACTTAATATCAAGAATCATATCATTTAATCTAGCCCAGCTGCATAACGCCATGCGGGCGATTCCCCTGTAGATGTTAAATCTACTCACGGATGATCTTGGGCTAAGTAAAGCCAACCACTTACTTTCCCATCTTCGCAGCGTCTGAAGTCCCCGCCCGCGACCCTAAAATCATATAACAACATAACGAGTTCACATTAGCAATCGACCAATAACATATACAGACTACGTTTGACCGATGCACCAACTCAAAACAAACTTTCAAGTGTTCGTTTAGTGGCTAACGTGCGTAGCGGCACTACAAAACCAACCCAAGAGCCAAAGCTACACAAGGTACACGTACCGTGTCGGATAACATAACGCACGTAGTCGAAACACTAGAAACAAGTAAAGTGATACCAGATTTTGTATACTGTCAAAACTCAAAAATCAAACAGTACCAAACACTTCTAAACAGCTGCACACAGCTACCCTATAAAAACCAAACCCTAACTCCACCAAATATCCGAGGTCGTCGGATTTCCTCTTCATGTCACCAGCCAAATCCGAGCGCGTGGGGTTCGTGCTTTAGGTGAATGCTTAGGGTCTCTGGTACAACACTGTAGGGTATTTTTCGTCACCCCATTGAGATGGGAATACGCGCGCGTGCTTGTCAGGCGCATTACATATTCCCCCTGCCTAGGGTAGGCTGGGGTTTATTGATTGTGGGGATCCGAATCTCCGGCAGCCGCGGACTAAGCTGCCGTTAATCACCCCTCGCCTTTGGAGCGAGGGAACCTTCGATTAACAGGTTAAACTGGTCATGCGAACTCAATGTGCAGTGTTGTGTTTTGAAAGGGTTTTGGATATATCGGGGGCCTCGCAGAGTTTTTACGGGGGTCCCGCTACCCGGATAGCGGGCTGGGTGTGGTGGAGTGTGTGTATACACACACACACATATATATAGATATATATAAAAAAAAGAAGGGAAAGGGGCATCCAAAGGATGCGTGGGAAATGGCGCCAACGTCCCACGTGTCAGGCACGCAGGCGCTGTGCGCCAGAGCGCCATCGCACCACGTGCCTGGTACGCGGGCGCTAGACGTCAGCAGCAAAAGGACTTGGTCCCTGCACCGGGAGCTGTGCTCCCGATTTGACTTATGGAGTTAAACTCCTAAGATATTTTTGGAGCTGATGAAGGGGCTTCTCCTTTAAGCCCTGGATCTTCTCCAAAGTGGGATTTTTGGAGATGGGTCTCCTTCCTCCTCTTCCATCGGCTGGATCATGAAGAACAAGAAGTATGAGATTTTAAAAATCTCTTACTTTTGAGATCTGATGGGAGATCTAAGTTCCCCTTTAAGGGTTTTGTGGTGAAAAACTATTTAGTTTTGGAAAAGGAAGAGTAAAACTCTTGATTTAACTCAAAATAAAGAAGAAGGTTTAGAACCTTGATGAAGGAGAAGGGGGCACGGGAACCCTAGATTTTTTTTTAGGGAATGAAAAGTATCTTTTATTCATCATCATGCTGCCTTATATAGGCTTACACATTTACATATAGCCCCTTGGGCTTTACAAAATGGTATTTTGCCCATCCCATATCTCATGTGGCATTTCTTTTTGCACATAAGCCATGGGCTTTACAAAAATTTGGCTTTATACCCATTTTGCTTACATTCATGCACAAAAAATTACATCAAAATTATTTGTTACTTGATTTTTATTTTGGCATAGGGAGGCCGGCCACGGGCTCGACTTGGGCATCAGCCCATTTGTTTGGGCTTGGGGTTGACTTTGATTTTGACTTGGTCAACCGGGGTGCAATTTTCGACCCCAACAAAGTGCCCCCCATCAATAAATGCACACCACATATGTGACTCGTGTGAATGAAATTGATGGATCTTCTTTCACATGGAGGCGATTTGCTTTGGTTCCCACTTTTTTGATGCACTGCCCTTTTTACGACATGGACGGTCGACGTTTGCGTCTCCGAGGCAGAGTGTCCATGGTAGACGTTTCCCTGGCCTGAAGCTATTTGGTTCCCGATTTATGGGAAGCCTGCACTGCCCTTTTTTCGACATGGACGGTCGAGGCTCTGACCCGGAGCGATTTGGTTCCCAATTTGTGGGAAGCCTGCACTGCCCTTTTTACGACATGGACGGTCGACGCCCTGACCCGGAGCGATTTGGCTCCCGATTTATGGGAAGCCTGCACTGCCCTTTTTACGATATGGACGATCGACGCTTGACGCGTCTTCGAGACGGAGTGTCCGTGGTAGACATTTCCCTGGTTCGGAGCGATCTGGTTCCCGATTTGTGGGAAGCCTGCACTGCCCTTTTTACGACATGAACGATCGACGCTCTGATCCGGAACGATTTGGTTCCCGATTTATGGGAAGCCAGCACTGCCTATTTTACGACATGGACGGTCGATGCTTGACGCGTCTCCGAGACGGAGTGTCCGTGGTAGACGTTTCCTGGCCCGGAATGATCTGGTTCCCGATTTGTGGGAAGCCTGCACTGCCCTTTTTACGACATGGACGGTCGACGTTTTGACCCGGAGCTATTTGGTTCCTGATTTGTGGGAAGCCTGCACTGCCCTTTTTACGACATGGACGGTCGACGCTCTGACCCGGAGCGATTTGGTTCCCGATTTGTGGGAAGCCTGCACTGCCCTTTTCATGACATGGACGGTCGACGCCCTGGCTCAGAGCGATTTGGTTCCCGATTTGTGGGAAGCCTGCACTGCCCTTTTTACGACATGGACAGTCGACGCTTGACGTGTCTCCGAGGCGGAGTGTCCGCGGTAGACTTTTCCCTGGCCCGGAGCGATTTGGTTCCTGCTTTGTAGGAAGCATGCACTGCCCTTTTTACGACATGGACGATCGACGATCGACGCTTCTCCGAGATGGAGTGTCCGTGGCAGACGTTTACCTGGCACGGGGCGATTTGGTTCCCGATTTTTGGGAAGCCTGCACTGCCCTTTTTATGACATGGACGGTCGACGCCCTGACCCAGAGCGATTTGGTTCCCGATTTGTGGGAAGCCTGCACTGCTCTTTTCACGACATGGAAGGTTGACGCCCTGGCCCGGAGCGATTTGGTTCTCGATTTGTGGGAAGCTTGCACTGCCCTTTTTACGACATGGACGGTCGACGTCCTAACCCGGAGCGATTTGGTTCCCGATTTGTGGGAAGCTTGCACTGCCCTTTTTACGACATGGACGGTCGACGCATGACGCGTTTCCGAGGTGGAGTGTCCGTGGTAGACGTTTTCCTGGCTCGGAGTGATTTGGTCGACGTGCCCCCGGCACGGAGTGTCGCTGGTCGACGTTTCCCCGAGGCGGAGTGTCTGTAGTCGACGTGCCCCCGACACGGAGTGTCTGCTTGACGTTTTCCCTTTACGGAGTGTTGGCTGTTTGACGCAAAGGTCAATGTCGGAATTGGTTGGTTTGATTTGTGTTGACATCAGCATCGCTACACTGGAATATGGTACCAGGAGCGAATCATCATTTGCCTATGAGAGGATTTGGGGATTGGGCTTTTTTTTGTCGTCATCTGCATTGCTGCACTGGAATAATGCCAGGAGTAACTCATCATTTTCCCTAGGAAGATTTAGGAATTGGTGGCTTAGGAGACATGTTTAAATCCTTATCGCCTAAGGCTTTTCAATTTTATGGGGCGTAAGGGTCCCATAAAAGCATTTTGTCCCTACGAGTCGAAAGGATCTCGTAGGTGTATTTTCTCCTTAGGAGTCGTGGGGACTCCTAAGTGTGTTCCTCCTTTGTGGGTCGTAAGGATCTCACGCGGGAATTTTCTCCTGAAAAAGTCGAGAGGACTTTGCGAGTGCATTTCATCTCTTTTTTCATGAGTTTAAGCTCTTTCGAGTTTTCACAAACTCGCCGGCAGTCCTGCTGTTTTTACTCACGGAGCCCTTTCGGGTTTTCATCCGTGCCCATTTTGCTTGTGGACATACCCTTTTTTTTGAATCTTTATCGCCAGTGGGACTTTGAATGTGGTCTCGCCGGTAGGACTTGGGAGAGATTAGGATCATTTTACGCCCGTGGATTGTATACGGTTTTGCAGCATGTATGATCCAGACCGTAGGGCCGGAAGAATTTCGGGACTTTGTTGGCATCTGCATCGCTGCACTGGAATATGGTACCAGGAGCGACTCATCACTCGCCGTTTGAGAATTTGGATTTTGGTTGGCGTCTGCATCGCTGCACTGGAACATGGTACCAGGAGCGACTCATCATTCGCTCTTGGGACATTCAGAGTTTGGTTGGCGTCTGCATCGCTGCACCTGGATGTGGTACCAGGAGCGACTCATCATTCGCTATGAAGGGATCTCCCTCGTTTCCAGTTTAACGACTTAGGGGTCATCTGTTTCCAGTTTAACGACTTAGAGGTCATATGTTTCCAGTTTAAAGACTTAGGGGTCTATGGCACAGAAGCTTGGAATTTTGGGGCAGGGGCCGGCATCAGTGTTGCTAACACTGAAGCATAGGTGCCAGGAGCAATTCATCATTTGATTTTCCCTGTTGGGGAGCGATGGCTTAGGAGACAGGTTTAGGTCCCTATCACCTAAGTCTTTTCAATTTTATGAGCCGTAAGGGTCCCATAAAAGCATTTTCTTCCTACGAGTCGAAAGGATCTCGTAGGTGTACTTTCTCCTTAGGAGTCGTGGGGACCCCCAAGTGTGTTTTTCCTTTGTGAGTTGTAAGGATCCCACGAATGCATTTTCTTACGAGTCGTGAGGATCTCGCAAGTTTGTTCTCCTCATGTATCGTGAGGACACATGAGTGAGTCTTCACAAATGGAGCAAAATTCCAAGGGCGGAGACCAGCCGCGTAACTGGTGACTGCGGTGGGGCATGGGTATGATGAAAATTATTTGAGCCCGTGGATTGTATACGGTGGTCAACTTGGGGACCAACCGTAGAGCTGGGAGAATTTTGGAAATTTGAATTTTGGTTGGCGTCTGCATCGCTGCACTGGAATATGGTATCAGGAGCGACTCATCATTCGCCTTTGGGAATTTGAATTTTGGTTGACGTATGCATCGCTGCACTGGAATATGGTACCAGGAGCAACTCATCATTCGCCACCATTTTTTATTTATTTATTCATTTTACCGCGATTGCTCTATCATTTCAGCTTTTCTTATCGCGAAGGTCGCGATTGCCCTATCATTTCGGCTTTATTTATTCGCGGTTGCCCCACATTTCGGCTTTATTTTTGTTTTTATTTACACACTTCTCTTTTTTACATTCCCAGTTTAACGACTTAGAGGTCGACTGTTCCCAGTTAAATGACGTGGTGGTCGATTGTTTTCAAAGAAAGGCAGATGTCTGAGAGAATCAGTTTCACGAAGAACTTCGGTCTCCATTTGTATGAAATTGGCGGTCGCAGCTTGACTGTTTGTTAACATTCCTTTAGACAGTTCTATCTCGCCGTTAGAAATTTTTTCGTCACCCCATTGAGATGGGAATACGCGCTCACGCTTGTCAGGCATATTATAGATCCCCCCTGCCTAGGTGTAAGTGCACGGCGATGCTCCGGCCTCCATCCCGAGGCCAAATGCGGAAGCGAAAAACTTTAATTTTGCAAACTAGCAAACCGGCACCACCGCGCACTAAACACCCGGATCGAACCATTAACTAGTCCTAGCTAACTACAAGATGGGGAATAGAGATATACCGACTGATCCGAGTCCTCCGGTCTTCTCGTCGTCGTCCCGATCTCCCGCGGAATGTCCTGTCTCCACCTCGTCGCCTGAAGTGCACCACATCGCCTACATCTTTTACGGGCTCCCACCTCTATGCCGATGCAACTCGGGCATGAAGCTGGCTAGTCGACGTGCCCAAGGTTTGCTGTAGAATGTGTAGTGAGCTATTTGTGTCTCTAGGGGTTATGGGAGTTGCCATATTGGTGGAGGAATTGATATGAGCTTTTGGAGGAGGAGCTAAAATGATTTTTCCCTAGCCAAATGAGCAAGAATCCCCTCCCACCAAATTGGGACAGCCCCCTTTGAGGAAGTGGCCGTCCATGCCAATGGGGAAGGAGAGAATGAGAGTGAGTGAGGGAGGCTATCAATCAAAAGAATGAGAGTCTCTCATAATCCAAGAGAGAGAAAAAGCTATCATGCAAAGAAATGATCACTATGAAAGTCCAACACTCAAACAACAATCATCACACCCCTTCATCATAACCAACCATGATCATCAAGCATGATGACTTCAAAAAGGTCAAGCCATCATGAAAGAAGAAGTCAAAAGGTCAAGGGATGGTGCAACCAATCATGATACAATAAAAAATGCAAAGACCCCCTCCACAAAAACTTATTTGCACAAATGCAAATAAGCCCTCCTCCACCAATCTTCGGCCAATGAACGATACAAAGGAAATTGGCCGAAACGGAAAGCAAACTGGCAACTCCTGAAAACTGGTCCCGCAATAAATCACAGGAAAACCCCGCTACTGTGCATACACACCCGCATTTGTATTCCGACCGAAATACAAATGCAATGAGACAAAGTCTACACTGTACTATACTAGGATCCGGCTTAAACCAAAACCGGCTAGTAATATCCATCCGATCCTGATCCGTGCAATACCGCACGTATCTGATCGAACCCTGCCATATATCCATACGGCCTCTAGTACGAACTGTCCGATCCTGATCCGTGCAATACCGCACGTATCTGATCGGACCTTGCCATATCTCCATACGGCCTCTACAGCTTTTCGCCCGAAAGCTTGAGTAACTGAATGTGGGGGACTCTAAAGACTCGTCAACACCTTGGTTGTGGATTTAACCACTAGCACGTCAGAGGTATAAGCCAATACGTAACGGGCTACCAGGTATTGACCAAAAGGGACGTCTGTGAGCGAACTCAGCCTGACACCCTACTGAGCCTGTCAGTGACAATATCCGTACAGTCCGGTCCGTTCGTCTATGAGCATCGCATGGCGGGCCTAGGGGGTTGGTAAAAGTCAGACCCCCAAAAGCGGTACAAGTCGTGTCGGAGTGTAGCCCAGAACACCCTGAGATACTACTGGAATACCTACCAGTAAATCTCCTGCCTTGGCCAAGGACTTCGTGTAATGGCTCTCCTAGACACAGCGCGACCTCACCCCCAATACCGGAAGAGACGAACCCCTGAAGATCCGCTCACTGCCTCCATGTGGCTCGGGACTGTACCCAAATAAAACCTGTTTGCACGTCTCCTTTGAGCGTGGTAGGGTAGTAATCAAAGTACAGTGGGAACTCACATGAGACAAATGACGATCCACAGGTTGATGAACTAACCTGTACACATGTCACCAGGGAACTGCCATCTGACGTCTGGTATAAGACCAACTAGCATGTTCCCGGCGAGTCCTGTCCGGTGTACTCATAACCCAATGAGCACCTGTATACATCTTAGGTGAACCAACTGACACCAGTGGCTTGTGAGACCGGCCACCGCCCCTCGTTGGGGTCTCGACTGTATACACTAGTCTACTCTGGAGTATCGATGCCCTGTCTCGAAACTCCCACGACTAGGGACCTTTTAAGGATGTGCTTATAGACCCCCAGCTCCCACTTATATGATCGCCCTCATACTGCTGGTGGTCAAGCAAGAATCCTAGGGGCTCTATCAACGTGTAATAGCGACCTGTCAGGTCACTTAAAGCAGTACACGATGATAAAGGTAAACCAGATAGCATACTATCATCTCGAGTAAAACTGTCCTTCCGGGATAGGTCCTCCCTCAATCATTGCAATCACGTGCCTGTGATTCAATAATTGACTATGAGGGCACTATCTCCAACAATCTCCCACTTGCACTCAAGGCTAATTATTGCGATGTCGCATACTCACAGCCCGTGTGATACCGAACACCCAACTGCTCTACTAGTCAGTCTCACAAAGCCTGCTTGGGAAACTATTGCGTTCGAAGAATAGCCTCAGTGAGTGGATCCGCCTTGATGTTTCTTTCTATGTCTCTCTATATCTCAAGTTCGCGGAGAAAACCATCTCCCGAAATGAGCAATATCTGTCTTAGAATGTGTCTGGATGTCTGATGGGACCTAGCTCATAAATGAACTCCAAATCCAAACTTCTTAGACTGTATCGTCAACTGAACTTAATTAATATCCAACGCCATGCCTCCCTCAGTATCTGCTTGGATCACCTGCCCAAAATACTGCCCCTCATCAGAAGGAAAAACTATAACTCTGACAACCTCCTTGTCGTCCAGGTCACCTTGGAAGCCTGGAATGATAACTGTCTCCTGAATGAGGCTGTCGTTATCATATCCCTAGAACATCCACTTATGTTCTAAAACTGCTTCCGACTGTTTCTCCAGGATTGGATCAATATCAACTTATTGCACCTAGTGCAAGAACAACATCTGGTGTGGTACTTGATATCTCATGATTGACTCAATTGCCTAAGCAAGTGATCTTCCAATCATGCACATCCCTCTCCCCTTTAGTCTGTAAGACAGCTTTAGAGAGGGTGACTCCATCACCTGCAGGTACACTACCGTGCCAGGAGTCGTCCATTCTAAATACTCTCAGAATGCTGTCTAAGTACCCTTAATTGGGAAACCACGCGAATCTAGATCTAAAACCATAGATCTAGTAACCAGTATGTCTGATATAATGTCCAAGTCCCATGTGGAGAAACCACTGTGTGACGACCAAAGTATAACCGATCGTAGTATAGGAATATCACTTCCTACTCTGTGTATGTCATCCAAATACCAGGACATCACACCCTACTACCTTCTCAACAGATCCATCCGCTACTCTGATGAAGTCAAATCTATGACTACCACATCAGAAATTGATGATCTTTCTCCGCTACATCTGCTTTAGTCTATAAATAGACATAAGCCACCTGTCCACCAATGCTTCCGCTGCTCCCACTGACTACGACAACCCTCTGGCAGAGTCATATACACGTACACTTCTAAAACTAGTTTAGAAAGACGCTATACTCATCCTCCCGCAGGGTCTCGCAGCCTGGAACAACGGCAATGGCAAGTGTGGGTAAACAAGAACCTCCCTGCCACCGTCCTTGAGCATACCGAAGTACCTCTCGGGTGCCTGAGGTTACCCACCGTATCTGCGGAGTGGCCAATGGAATGTCAAACCAGATTGAATCTTTTGGTTCCTATCAAATCTTCAGTAATCGTTTGTGGTTCTGGAATCACTTCCAGTTCTACCATACTCCCACTACTGTTTTTGAAAAAATCCATTTTTAATAAAACTGTGGCGAGTCGAGAACAATATCACTATTGATCTTCCAGATGGTAGAAAATCAACCCTCGTCATAGCCTGGGTCAACCCACAAACAGCCATTACAGAAACGTGCCTTGAGTTATCCAGAGTCTGGTTTTAATCATAAGCCGGGCAACTCCCCGTACCTTAACAACGTTAAGATATGAACTGTTCTATATCCAATATAGAACCAGAGGCACTGATCTTAAATGAACCAGATTCAAATCATGCAGCTATCTCCAGTGCATGTTGACTAAATGGAAGGAGGACGATCAGCGTTACTCAACTTAGGAATCCTTCCAATTATGAGTAACCTGAAAGAGAAGCAAGTTCTCTTTATCATTACTATCAACTGAATACCATATACAAGTATCTACATCTTCGATCACTTTGAAGAATCCCGATACTTGCTACACCGGTTCTCTACTTTATTCAAATACCTATAACTTCTCAAAATTCGGACCCTGTGTTTCCACGAAACACCTGTCTAAAAACTAGAGAAGTCATAAGTAAACCGAATATAGTACGAGGACCAACCCCTCTGTCCTGATGGACCCTGGACAACATACAATACTCTGTATAAGTCCCTTGAGTCTGATAACTCATTCACTGTGTGTCGTAGGTTGAAAACTGTACTTATGGTTAAGAAGAATTACACCGCTGTTTAATGCTCTTTACCTAACCATCCACTGATATAGGTAAATGTCGTAGACATAATTTCAAAAAGGTATATCTCACTCTATGAAAATAGACGTACAGATATATCAATTTGAAATTGGTGCATGACAGCGGATATTCAAAACCAAATATTTGCCGACCGGCAAACAGTCCAGGTGATTTCCTCAAATATCACTGATTACAACGAATCCCGATATAATGAGGATGATCACCCAATTCCTAATAACTTACTCCCACTCATCATCTGTAAAACCATACAGATGTGAGAATTGTACCTGGTAAATACATACCCTGGAGTAAGGACTAATTGGGAAATCAGTTTTCTTTTAACAGTACACAGTGGCACTGAAACATTGAAATGTTTCGATGGGGTATCCCGGTATTCCTAGTAATGCCTCTTCCAGATTCACGACTGCAACCGTATAATTCTTTTCCACCTCTCCAAATCCCTTTATATGTCTTTAGTCATTACCTTCTGCACACCCCTTAGGCCAAATGGTTTTCTTCCTTCCCTACCGTTCGGCACCAGCCTATGGTTTGGAAGAAGACTATCCAATAAGCATAATGGGTGTACTGTCCTAATCCTAGGAGAACTCGCAATGCGAGAGAAGGTGAAGACAAAAGATACCTGAATAAACTTTTATTCCTATTTCTCCTGAACCAGAATCCATCCCCGAACTGGAACAAGTTCCTTTCGAGTTCGTATATAACCATACGATGGAATAACCAATAAACCGTGGATTTTCGTAGTGATACGGAGTGTCCTGGAGAAATACAAAGGTGAAGTGGGAGTGGTAATGAAATACTTGGTTTGGTTGTGAATATTAGTTGCAATTTACTTTGCCCTCTTACTAATCCCTTTTTTTGTCTTTACATAATACCTTCTGTACACCATCGTTAGGCTAATTGGTTTTATTCATTCCCTACCGGTCGGTACCTGCCTATGGTTTGGAAGAAGACTATCCAATTTGCGTAATAGGTGTACTATCTAATAAACCAAGGAGTACTCGCAACTTGAGAGAAGGTAAAAGGAAAAGACAACTGAATAATTCTATCCGTTTTCTCCAGAACCGGAAACCATCCTCGAATAAATCCCTTCGAGTTCGTATATAACCATATGATGGTTTTGTCCAATGGAAGTGGATGTTCGTAGTAATACGGGGTGTCCTGGAGAAAAGGGTAAAAGTAGGAGTGGCAATGAGGTTTGCAACTCTGACAATCCAAAAGCCTGTGTTAAGAAGGTTCGGTCAACTTGGTCACTGAGTCATAGTCTTAGGGTCGGGTCAATGGTCGCTGCCGAAGAGAGAGAGAAAAGAAACACTCAGCGTGCACTCTAACCTAGATCAGAATGGTTACCAATTTATCTAATCTGGAAACCTCCCACTGTACCGTCAAATTCTCCTCCAAACCTGAAAGAAGAATTAGTCGGGGTCACCCGAGGAGTAAACTAACTTATCAGTGGGAATCGGGATCCAACTATCATCGCATGATAACGTGATGGAATCCGCTCATGCTATCACACTCCAGAAGGTATGCGCATATCTGGCAAGTTTCAGTTCTTTTGAAACTCCCGATGTGATTTTTGCCCCATGCTCTTATGACCTTGACTTTGGCCAACATATCATAAGTCACATGTCAAGTTCTACCCGTCATTCTCCAGGTTAATTTGAATCCACCCGTACCTACCCTTGACTTTGGCCAAAATGGCAGTACGACTGTCCTAAACCAACGCATCTATCTATGCTGCATATGAATACCCCAATAGCTACCAATCACTGTGCCTTGACTTTGGCCAACATACACAGCTTGAATACTATTGACCATCCATATGAAACGACGGAGGGCTACGAATGGTTTCTGGCGAAAACCTTTAACGTAGTGAACTTGATATCGTTGAAGGAACTGATAGCTTTATAAAAATATAGTGACGAAAACCTTTGCTAAAGAGGTCACTCCCGGTGAAGGGATCTCGGCTCTTTCCCCGTAGAATGAGGTGCAGGATATTCCAACTGAATACTACGATGCAAAGCAAAAGTAATCGGCTATAGTGAAGTTATTGCCCTGATGCAAATTTTTGTCCAAGGGGTCACTCCCGGTGAAGGGATCTCGGCCCTTGCCTCGTCGACTGAGGAGCAGGATATTCCAACTGAATACCACGATGCAAAACAAAAGTGAACGTCCTTGCAAATAACAGCTTTTTGGAAAAGTGTTCCAACAACATCAGATTAGGTTTGTTTTTAACTTGCATTGATCCGAATCAACGCAGTCCCATCAATTGATCACACCACAAAGAACGAAAATATACTGACGTACGTATATGCCATCCGCATTCGCCACTGGGTCCCGTCATTACCCGTTAGGTTAGCTAACTAACGACAGAGCGGGGACTGGACTAGCGCGGATGCAGAATATATACAACATCTACTAATATATATACCAATATATTATATTCGCTCAAGGCGTGATAAAATGCAACATCACAGAAATGTACAGCATTACAGAACAATACAGATATCTGGGATCCCCGGGTTTCACAGAGCCGCTGAAACCCGACGTTCCCCTGGTCGTGTGGATAGCCTGTGCAATGAAATCCTAGACCCCTACAGGCGCGGCAAGTTACCCGCCAAAACCTGAAGCGAGGCAGCCCCCTTCAGCTCCGTGAATGGACCACCCATCACTTCACGGAATCCGGTAACTTGGACACCCCTCCTGGGTCAACCTGTACCCCCTACGAGTGCGGCGAATAGCCCGCCAATCCTAGAGTGAAGCCCCCTCCGTCTCAATGCCATGAGATGCGGGCTTGTTGCCCTCTAGAACTCGGCTATCCGTGCACCCCTCCGCGGGGTAATCCTAGTACAGAAAGTAAAATATACATACAACGGGTACATCGACCGCAACCTGGTCGTGCCCCAAAATAATAATACAAACTGGCAGTGACGACAGTCCACATGTCGGACGCTCGTCCCGCAATATCAAATGTACATAATACAACAAAACTGTACTAGCATTGCATCCAGGCTATCCCCCACGACCGATCCGCAACATCACAGCAAAATCACAAAACATCAACGTGAAAGTCACGTTCGCAAATCCGTCTAACCGGGCTATAGTAGTTAGACATGATTTACCGATCGAGTGACATTCACGGTCGCAGATATAATGTAAATACTGTGAAATAATGTGTTTAAAATATCCGATCGATCAAATTTACCAAGTGGGCCCCAAAGTACTACTGTAGCACATCAAGAAATTCTGGGCCCAAATTTAATATTCCAAAAACCCTAAAATCAACCCAGAGAGCAACTGCAGAAATTTGATGCAGTGATCTTAACACAGTGCGGTGGAGCCGCGGCCCAAAGGGGTGTTTGGCCGCGGTTCCGCGCTCCCACTGTGGAGTCACTGTATCGAATTTCTACAGTGTTCTTAGAATTTCCAGTACATCACTTTTCTGCAACCTGAAAAATTTTTCGAGCAAGAAAAAATTCAACAGAAAACTGATGTGAAGAAAACGCGGATTTTGGAATTTTGGTCGATCGGAAATGTAAACACATTAAACAAAGCTAGAATAC
Organism: Agapanthus africanus; assembly: GCA_030015575.1. Taxonomy (NCBI): domain Eukaryota; kingdom Viridiplantae; phylum Streptophyta; class Magnoliopsida; order Asparagales; family Amaryllidaceae; genus Agapanthus; species Agapanthus africanus. The sequence goes on from JASDDO010000019.1 coordinate 355,811,327, forward strand.
ATTAATGGCGAGGCTCTGATACCACTGTAAGTGCACGGTGACGCTCCGGCCTCCATCCCGAGGCCAAATGCGGAAGCAAAAAACTTTAATTTTGCAAACTAGCAAACCGGCACCACCGCGCACTAAACATCCGGATCGAACCATTAACTAGTCCTAGCTAACTACAAGATGGGGAATAGAGATATACCGACTGATCCAAGTCCTCCGGTCTTCTCGTCGTCGTCCCGATCTCCCGCGGAATGTCCTGTCTCCACCTCATCGCCGGAAGTGCACCACATCGCCTACATCTTTTACGGGCTCCCACCTCTATGCCGAGGCAACTCGGGCACGAAGCTAGCTAGTCGACGTGCCCAAGGTTTGCTGTAGAATGTGTAGTGAGCTATTTGTGTCTCTAGGGGTTATGGGAGTTGCCATATTGGTGGAGGAATTGATATGAGCTTTTGGAGGAGGAGCTAAAATGATTTTTCCCTAGCCAAATGAGCAAGAATCCCCTCCCACCAAATTGGGACAGCCCCTTTTGAGGAAGTGGCCGGCCATGCCAATGGGGAAGGAGAGAATGAGAGTGAGTGAGGGAGGCTATCAATCAAAAGAATGAGAGTCTCTCATAATCCAAGAGAGAGAAAAAGCTATCATGCAAAGAAATGATTACTATGAAAGTCCAACACTCAAACAACAATCATCACACCCCTTCATCATAACCAACCATGATCATCAAGCATGATGACTTCAAAAAGGTCAAGCCATCATGAAAGAAGAAGTCAAAAGGTCAAGGGATGGTGCAACCAATCATGATACAATAAAAAATGCAAAGACCCCCTCCACAAAAACTTATTTGCACAAATGCAAATAAGCCCTCCTCCACCAATCTTCGGCCAATGAACGATACAAAGGAAATTGGCCGAAACGGAAAGCAAACTAGCAACTCCTGAAAACTGGTCCCGCAATAAATCACAGGAAAACCCCGCTACTGTGCATACACACCTGCATTTGTATTCCGACCGAAATACAAATGCAATGAGACAAAGTCTACACTGTACTATACTAGGATCCGGCTTAAACCAAAACCGGCTAGTAATATCCATCCGATCCTGATCCGTGCAATACCGCACGTATCTGATCGAACCCTGCCATATATCCATACGGCCTCTAGTACGAACTGTCCGATCCTGATCCGTGCAATACCGCACGTATCTGATCGGACCTTGCCATATCTCCATACGGCCTCTACAGCTTTTCGCCCGAAAGCTTGAGTAACTGAATGTGGGGGACTCTAAAGACTCGTCAACACCTTGGTTGTGGATTTAACCACTAGCACGTCAGAGGTATAAGCCAATACGTAACGGGCTACCAGGTATTGACCAAAAGGGACGTCTGTGAGCAAACTCAGCCTGACACCCTACTGAGCCTGTCAGTGACAATATCCGTACAGTCCGGTCCGTTCGTCTATGAGCATCGCATGGCGGGCCTAGGGGGTTGGTAAAAGTCAGACCCCCAAAATCGGTACAAGTCGTGTCGGAGTGTAGCCCAGAACACCCTGAGATACTACTGGAATACCTACCAGTAAATCTCCTGCCTTGGCCAAGGACTTCGTGTAATGGCTCTCCTAGACACAGCGCGACCTCACCCCCAATACCGGGAGAGACGAACCCCTGAAGATCCGCTCACTGCCTCCATGTGGCTCGGGACTGTACCCAACTAAAACCTGTTTGCACGTCTCCTTTGAGCGTGGTAGGGTAGTAATCAAAGTACAGTGGGAACTCACACGAGACAAATGACGATCCACAGGTCGATGAACTAACCTGTACACATGTCACCAGGGAACTGCCATCTGACGTCTGGTATAAGACCAACTAGCATGTTCCCGGCGAGTCCTGTCCGGTGTACTCATAACCCAATGAGCACCTGTATACATCTTAGGTGAACCAACTGACACCAGTGGCTTGTGAGACCGGCCACCGCCCCTCGTCGGGGTCTCGACTGTATACACTAGTCTACTCTGGAGTATCGATGCCCTGTCTCGAAACTCCCACGACTAGGGACCTTTTAAGGATGTGCTTATAGACCCCCAGCTCCCACTTATATGATCGCCCTCATACTGCTGGTGGTCAAGCAAGAATCCTAGGGGCTCTATCAACGTGTAATAGCGACCTGTCAGGTCACTTAAAGCAGTACACGATGATAAAGGTAAACCAGATAGCATACTATCATCTCGAGTAAGACTGTCCTACCGGGATAGGTCCTCCCTCAATCATTGCAATCACGTGCCTGTGATCCAATAATTGACTATGAGGGCACTATCTCCAACACTAGGGTAGGCTGGGGTTTATTGATTGTGGGGATCCGAATCTCCGGCAGCTGCGGACTAAACTGTCGTTAATTACCCCTCGCTTTTGGAGCGAGGGAACCTCCGATTAACAGGTTAAACTAGTCATGCGAACTCAATGTGCAGTGTTGTGTTTTGAAAGGGTTTTGGATATATCGGGGGGCTCGCAGAGTTTTTACGGGGGTCCCGCTACCCGGATAGCGGGCTGGGTGTGGTGGAGTATGTGTGTATGTGTGTGTGTGTATATATATATATATAAAATAAAGAAGGGAAAGGAGCATCCAAAGGATTCGTGGGAGAAGGCGCCAGCGCCCTACGTGTCAGGCATGCGGGCGCTGTGCGCAGAGCGCCATCGCACCACGTGCCTGGCACGCGGGCGCAGAGCGCCAGAGCGCCACGTGCCTGGCATGCGGGGGCTAGGCATTAGCAACAAAGGGACTTGGTCCCTGTACTGGGAGCTGTGCTCCAGATTTGACTTATGGAGTTAAACTCCTAAGATATTTTTGGAGCTGATGAAGGGGCTTCTCCCTTAAGCCCTGGATCTTCTCCAAAGTGGGATTTTTGGAGATGGGTCTCCTTCCTTCTCTTCTGTCGGCTGGATCTTAAAGAATAAGAAGTATGAGATTTTAAAAATCTCTAACTTTTCAGATCTGATGGGAGATCTGAGTTCTCCTTTGTAGGTTTTGTGGTGAAAAACTATTTAGTTTTGGAAAAGGAAGATTAAAACTCTTGATTTAATTCAAAAGAAAGAAGAAGGTTTAGAAACTTGATGAAGGAGAAGGAGGCACGGGAACCCTAGATTTTTTTTAGGGAATGAAAAGTCTCTTTTATTCATCCTCATGTTGCCTTATATAGGCTTACACATTTACATATAGCCCCTTGGGCTTTACAAAATGGCATTTTGCCCATCCCATGTCTCATGTGCCATTTCTTTTTGCACATAAGCTATGGGCTTTACAAAAATTTGGCTTTATGCCCATTTTGCTTACATTCATGCACAAAAAATTACATCAAAATTATTTGTTATATGCTTTTTATTTTGGCATGGGGAGGCCGGCCGCGGGCTCGACTTGGGTATGGGCCCACTTGCTTGGGCTTGGGCCCACTTGGCTTGGGGTTGACTTTGACTTAGTCAACCGGGGTGCAATTTTCGACCCCAACAAACACAACTACACTGCTAGATTTTCTAGTACACACTCTGGGTCACAGCAGATCACATATATAATAAAATGACACTAAAAATACGATATGTGCACAAAACTAAACTTTAAGTGTTCTAAACTAAAACTAATAAGCTACACAACATTAAAAAGACCTACTTAATAGATTGAGATCATTACCTAACCACACAAGCTCAAAGATCCTAGCTTTCCAAGCTCCAAGTGATCTTAGAGGCAAAACAAGACATGAGAAGTGATTTGGGTGAGATTTGATGAAATTTAGTGAGGGATTAGTGAAGGATTGGGTAATGGTTCAGTTGAGGGAAAGGAAATGAGAAAGAGATAGAGTGAGAGAGAATGAGAGTGTGTGAGTGAGTGAGGTGAGTTAGAGATGAGAGGTGGGGGTAGGGTAAGTGCACCTTGCATTAACTCCCTCTCACTCTCCACCATAAATGCAAGCCATGACTCTTCATGACTCACCTTGCCACCTCCCCTCAATCCAAAACACAAAAGAAAATATCTCTCCTCAGATAAATATCTAGGGTTAAGGTTAAGGTTAAATAAGGAAAGGATTAGATTAAAGTGTCATGCTACTAAACAAGGTTAACACAAACAAACCCTCATATTAACATGCACAAGTGTGTGCAAGCCATAACAAATAATAATAAAATATTAATTAATTGTTATAAAATGTGAGGAAACCAAATTGGTAAACTTTTTTACAGAAAACCCGCATTATCGCTTAATTAACACTAATCACATTCCAAGGTGTTACAGCAGGGTGGTACAAATTTAAAGTACCGGATGTCAAAATTTGTAATGTATAATTGACATCTAACCCTCATTTATTTTCGCGCGGGTACTATGGCTTTTGACTCTTCTTTCCCATTTGTTCGTCTAGAGAGTGCATACGCTGACGCGCCCGTGGATCGGGAAGTTTTTGCATTGATTAAAGATCACGACCCGGAGCAGAAATCTCTTCACTTATGGGGGTTATGGTTCAACCAAATTATTCAGGGTCGACGCAGTTTCTCTTGTGCGGTACCTTCAGAGCCAATTTCCGCCATTCATTATGCTGACTCATCCCAGGTGAATTACACGGTGGAGGAGGTTAACTGGATTACGGATGGACGCCTCTAGCCATCGATGGGCTCGATACCTGTACAGCCGCCAATGGCTTTAGATATTCTGGAGCGGCGCATATGTCAAGGCGAGTTGTGCCCTTAGGGACAGGTGTACATGATAGGCTTGACTCCTTGCCATTCAGCCGGATACTTGCAGTGGGCTTGGTACATCTGGACAGGTATACCTGCTATCTATGCGTCTCTTTTCCAGTATCCCGTGCCTCACGTATGGTGGGTTAAGGCTTTCTTGGAACAGTGGAATACTTCGACTCACACCTTTCTTTTATCGGACCGGGAGGTTTCAATTTCCCTGGAGGAATTCGCAGAAATTTCAGGCCTACCCGTCAGAGGGGAACATTATGAGGAAATTCTTCCCCCCTGACGAGTACATCTTCCCCACCAAATCAGTGGTGATGGGTCTTAGTCTAGAGAATGCTATTCAACATCGATTCCCGAGTCTGATCAAGGTGTTGAATATTTACGAGAGTCTGTTTCTCGAATCCGGAAGGCACGGGGTCAGCTTCACAGACTTCATCACCCGCTTTCTTCGCCCGGAAGTCTTGTCAAAACAAGCTGCGAAGTTCGCCAAGCTTGACGATCCTTTTGGTTTTGGCTTGGACAGCTAGCCGACAGCGGAAGCGGATCAAAAGAATTTCTTCCTCCCAGACACCGTGGTCGTCCCCTTTGCAGAGCTCGCAGCTTCAGACATCGATGAAGAGGCGTTCCTTTTGGGGTTCCTCGGCCTATGGTTAAGCAGGTTTGTGCTCCCAATGCACCCTCGATATATGAGGCCATCCATCTTCTATCCGGCTCACCGAATAGTTGCCAGTACGCGAGTGGCCGTTGGGATCGCTGGGCTGGCTCACCTGTACCATGGCCTCAGTTTAGCGGCAGACATCACTCAGCCGGGGGTACAACCCGTAAATCTCCCGCTGCATTATTTCACGTCGTGGATCGAGCTGCATGTGCTCGGCACTTTTGGAGTCCACAAACGGCCCCGTTTCTATGACAGTTATAATTTACCTTGGGTTATGTTCATAGTTGATGCTTCTGCTTTAGATCCGTCACAGCGAGAGGCTCGGGGTCTGGTCCTTCGCCCGCATACGGTCGGGGATAGCATGACCTTCGTCGATAAGGTCCTAACTATCGGCAAGGAATCCACTAAAACGGTGCAGCCGCTGCGTGATACCTTCAAAGACGGGGCTCCTACATTGAAAGCTCGGAAGATTCTGCATTTGTATTCAATCATGCCAGGCTTTTTAGTGTTTAGGCAGAATGACTCGGCACTGTTCAGGAGGTGCAACCCGCACTGTTTTGCTCAACAGTCGAGCTACGATCAGGGTGTCCCGCTAGAGGTTTTTTTAGCTGAGCCGGTTGCTACGGAAGAGGGTATCCGCAACGCGCTGCACTATTTTATGTGGCTAAACACCGGGTCCAACTTTATTATCAGTAAGCCGAGCTGCACTCCAAAAGCCTCGAACGCATACGTGGCGTGGTACCAGCATGCGACGGGTGCTATTATTAGGGAAGAAATGCGGTTACTGCTCGATCGCAAGGGTGCAGTCCCTACCGGTAATCCAGCTGTCCCCTTAAAGCGACAGACTACTGTTGGTCCTTCCTTAGGAGAAGCTGTCATGGTTGTGGTCCCGCGCGTCTTTCCTGAGAAGCCTCTACCCCGCGTTCCTGTAGAAACGGTAGTTGCAGCGTCCCCGGAGTCTGGCGTGGGTAAGGAGATCGAGACTCATCACCCAAAAATGCCCGTCAAGTGCAAGCTCCTGTCATCGGCTGCCGGCGCTCGCTCGCAAAAGAAGAAGAAGTCGCTATTTTCTGCTGACATCATATTTGGCCAGGAGCCACATGCTCCTTACAGCGAGGGTTTGTGCGAGTATGGGACAAATGACGGTTTATTCATCGCGCCTGCGGATGATATTGATCTCCAGGCTACTCTTGTGGCTTCTGAGTGACTGGCTCGCGATGAAGCAGCAATGATCACTATCGCGAAGTCAGGTATACTTCGGTTACATTCTTTCATGGTTATCTTCTTTTATTATGCTTCTACTGACGCTTTCTTCTTCAACAGGTATCTCTGCCGAAGAGGCTCTCGCGGCTTCCCTCAAAACATTTGAAGAGGAAGAGAGGCTCCACGCTTCTTTGGGCCTTACTAAAATTCCGTTCATTATGCCTTTATCCCTTTTTTTATTCGTGCTCTGACCCTTTCTTTCATCTTGTTGCAGGGACTACCTTGACTTGGGTTATTCCAAGTATAGTGCCGATCCCGAGCAGCGATGCGGCAAAACTTCCGGAGCCAGCTGTTGTGGCCCCAGCTCTCCCAACGTCCCTATAGGAGGCTTTTCTAAACCAGTCGATGAAGGATGCCGTAACGGCTCCAGAGGCAGAGCTTGGTTCGGATGACGATGTCCCCTTATCAGAGGTCTTGAGGAGATCGCTTCTTACTGCTCAGACTGAAAGGAAGCGTAAGAAGCATGCAGCAAAGGAACGCGATGCCAGTTTGGCCATGGGTGCAGGCTTAAGCATCATTCCGCTTGCTGATACTCCTTCGGCGGATGTTCCCTCTGTGTTGTCTACCGCCCGTAAACAGATTGCGCGCGCAGTTCGGGAAGAAACTGAAAAGCTGCTCCAAGGTAACATAACGCTAAGTCTTTTACTAGAACTTGATTTTTGAATTTTGACATATGCATTTTCTGCAAGGCCAAGTCTTGGCGATGGGATGACGGGTGAAACCCTGGCGGTTATCGTGCCCGAGGTTGCTATCCTCTCCCTGGAATCTAGGACTGTCCAGACTACCGCTCTTTCCCCGTGTGGCTCTCTCATATCGGCGGGCGTCACAAGCGTCACGACGGCCCTCGTCTAATTAGGGGATGAAGCCACAGGCGCAGAAACTACTCTTCTGAGGGAGAGCGAGGAAGCCACTACGCCTGGTGATGCTTCCGTCGCGGTTTTGGTTGATGACCTATCAGGTAGGCCTTGGGTCACTGTTCTCTTTTTATTTCTTAATCCCGTTCAGCTCCTTCTGATGATATTTTGTTTGTAGGTGCAATGAATGCTGAGATTGTGCCATCTGAAGCACCTCCAGTCGCCGCCATGACGGTTGTTGTTCCCTCGCCTTCTCCTATGTCCTCCGAAATGCTGGAAGGTATAGGTTTGTGATTTATCGGTTTTTCTGTGTGTACCATCCCCCTTGTATGGACAGTATATTGTCACAACTTTGCAGGAGTCCTTTTTGACTATCTGCATCAGGTGTTGAATCAGCATTTCTCCTTCTATTCAGAAATCGTCCTACCTGCTGGTGTCGGTGAGTATAGTTTTTAAACGACATCCTTTCTTTTCTTTTACGGGTGGCCATGTCTTTGCTAATTCTTCTTCATATTGACTATAGCGTCATGGGTAGAAGGAGGAGGCGAAGGAATAGCTGTGGCTCCGACACTCCCCCTCCTGCCGCCTACCACAGCCGGTATAGTATACTCCATCGCTCGTGTATTTTCTTTACCTCTCGAGTCGATATTTGATCATAATTTGTTTTTCTACAATCGCACTGGCTCCATCTCCCTTTGAGTCTCACATGCCAATGCCGGCAGGGGGTGCAGCGACTAGCCTGCGAATGTTGAACGAATTCGTCGAGGATCTTGACGCCAAGGCCCTCACATTCACTGCAAATTTTGCTGCTGCGGTTAATACAATGCCGGCGATGCTCATGAACTTCCATGACGAAGGTGTCGTCGAGTCTTGGGTTAATTACTGCAGAAAGATCGAGGCCTGCCTGCATGAGATTGAGCTCAAGCGTCCCGCTCCTGAAGTATCAGCTTTGAACTCCCAGCGGGCTGCGTGGATCGAGAGTAGTGTTCCTTTCATCCGCCATTTTGAATAAGAGGCGACCCTGAAGCGAAAGGAACATGAAGCAGCTTCAGGCGAATCTGCCCGGTTGCGCGCCCAGGTTGAAGCAAATGCTGCACAGTTAAAAGCTGTCTTCGACAATCTCCAGCGATGCATTTCGGATGGGTTGACGCTGAGGCAGACGCTTGACTCTATCGAGCAAATCGTGCAGGACTGCAAAGCTGCCTTGCTAGAAGCCGATGAAAAGCTTTCATCCTGTCTACGGCAGCGGACTCAAGTTGAGGCGGAGTTGGCCGCGGCGGCTGACCACGAGAAGGGATTGAGAGAAGCGCGCGAGCAGCTGGCTGATTTGTTGAAGACGCTTCCCCCTCAATAACCATCTTTGTATCGACTGAAAATTTATAATCTATGAATACCATGCATTCATCATTTTTTTTTATTCTTTTATATGATGTATCTTGTACTCAATTGAATTCATGAATAATAGACACATTTTTTTTATCTCCTTCTATCGCTTTCTTTCCTTTGCTGTGTCGTTGGCATGTTACTTTTAGTAAATGTGGCCTATAGATGGTAGATAACAGTCCATCTTAACCTCTTTGTAGGGTAGCGATGGCTTAGGAAATAGGTTCAGGTCTGCTGCCTAAGACTTTTCAACTTTATGAGCCGTGAGGGTCTCATAAAGATTTTTCTCCCTACAAGTCGAGAGAATCTCGTAGGTGTAATTTCTCCTCAGGGGTCGTGAAGACTCCTAAGTGCGTTTTCTCTCGAGAATCGTAAAGATCCCACAAGAGAATTTTCTTTATGCGCAGGGACACTAATTTCCCTGCAGGTCGAGACGAATCGAGAGATTCTCGCAAAGACACCGATTTCCTTGCGGGCCGAAACGAATCGAGTGGTTCTCGCCAAAGATACTGATTTCTCTGAATCGAGAGGTTTTTTCCAAGGACACTAATTTTCTTGGAGGTCGATACGAATCGAGAGATTCCTGCAAAGACACTGATTTCCTTGCGGGTCGACGCGAATCGAGAGGTTCTCGCCAAGGACACCGATTTCCCTGAATCGAGAGGTTTTTGCCAAGGACACTGATTTCCATGGAGGTCGAGACGAATCGAGAGATTCCTGCAAAGACACTGATTTACTTGCGGGTCGATGTGAATCGAGAGGTTCTCGCCAAGGATGCTGATTTCCTTAAATCGAGAGGTTTTTGCCAAAGACACTGATTTCTCTGGGGTCGAGACAAATCGAGAGATACCTGCAAAGACACCGATTTCCCGGCGGGTCGACACGAATTGAGAGGTTCTCGCCAAGGACGCTGATTTTCCTGAATCAAGAGGTTTTTGCTAAGGACACTGATTTCCCTGGGGTCGAGATGAATCAAGAAATTCCTGCAAAGACACTGATTCCTTGCCGGTCGACATGAATTGAGAGGTTCTAGCCAAGGACGCTGATTTCCCTGAATCGAGAGGTTTTTGCCAAGAACACTGATTTCCTTGGGGTCGAGACGAATCGAGAGATTCCTGCAAAGACACCGATTTCCCTGCGGGTCGACGCGAATCGAGAGGTTCTCGCCAAGGACGTTGATTTCCCTGAATCGAGAGGTTTTTGCCAAGGACAATGATTTCCCTGGGGTCAAGACGAATCGAGAGATTCGTGCAAAGACACTGATTTCCCTGTGGGTCGACGCGAATCGAGAGGTTCTCGCCAAGGATGCCGATTTCCTGAATCGAGAGGTTTTTGCCAAGGACACTGATTTCCCTGGAGGTCGAGACGAATCGAGAGATTCCTGCAAAGACACTGATTTCCTTGCGGGTCGACGTGAACCGAGAGGTTCTCGCTAAGGACGCTGATTTCCCTGAATCAAGTGGTTTTTTCCAAGGACACTGATTTCCCTGGGGTCGAGACGAATCGAGAGATTCCTGCAAAGACACTGATTTTCCTGTGGGTCGACGCAAATCGAGAGGTTCTCGCCAAGGACGCTGATTTCACTGAATCGAGAGTGAGTTGATTTGATTTCGAGACGGGGCGTTGCTCCGGCGGGGAGTTCATTGGCTGACTTGTTTCCGAGACGGGGCGTTGCTCCGGCGGGGAGGTAATTGGCTGACTTGTTTCCGAGATGGGGCGTTGCTCCGGCAGGGAGGTCATTGGCTGACTTGTTTTTGAGACGAGGCGTTGCTCATGAGGGGAGCTTATTGGCTGACTTGTTTTCGAGACGGGGCGTTGCTCCGGCAGGGAGTTCATTGGCTGACCTGTTTTCAAGAAGGGGCGTTGCTTCAGCGGGGAGGTCATTGGATGACTTATTTCCGAGATGGGGCGTTGCTCCGGCGGGGAGGTCATTGGCTGGCTTGTTTCCCAGATGGGGCGTTGGTCCGGCGGGGAGGTCATTGGTTGACTTGCTCCGCTTTCTGCGGTGTCTGGGTTGACTTCCTCCTCTTTCTGCAGTGTCTGGGTTGACTTGCTCCGCTTTCTGCGGTGTCGGGGTTAACTTGCTTCGCTTTCTGCGGTGTCGGGGTTGATTTGCTCTGCTTTCTGCTGTGTCGGGGTTGACTTTCTCCACTTTCTGTGGTGTCGGGGTTTGACTTTAGGTTGTCTGTGAACCGTAGAGTCTTGGAACCGGAGACTTTGCCGTGGCTCCGATCAGTGATGTCGCGTCCGAATCCTGCTGGAATGAGGAGGGACGCCATTGTTGGTCTCTAGGCTGTAGATGTGGCCGTCGAGATTTGGAACTAGGGACTTTGCCATGGCTCCGCTTTGTTGCGACCCTAAGGTCGGTTGTTGACGTTACGTCTGCATCCTGCTGGAGTTGAGAAGGAACGCCGTGTTGATCTTCTGGGATGCAGATGTTGCCATCAAAATCTGACTCTCCCTTTGACGGAGTCTGGTGGAGAAATATGGTTCCCTTTTCGTTTATGCCCATGGATTGTATACAGGGGTTAGTATGGACTCACCTGTAGGGCAAAAGTTTCATTCTTTCACTTTTTTTATTTCTTTCCGCGATACTCTATCATTTCAGCTTTTTAAATCACGAAAGTCGCGATTGCCCAATCATTTTGGCTATTTTTCGCGGTGCCCAATCATTTCTGCTATTTTTATTTTTACTCGCTGTTTTTATTGTGAGTTGTCCAATCATTTCGGCTATATATATTTTTTTGTATTTTCAGCTCGCTGATTTTGCTGCGAGTATGGAATCTCGAGGTCTGATACCAATCTTAGCTTCAGTACCGCTGCGACTGGAATATTGCCAGGAGTGAATCATCATTTGCTGGGAAAGGACTTGGAATTTGATACCGATTTAGGCATCAGAATCGCTGCAACTGGGATATTGTCAGGAGCGAATTATCATTTGCCTTTGTCGATATCGAACAAGGGTGGCTTAGTAGACAGGGTTAGGGACTTGACGACCAAGGCTTTTGACTTCGTGAGCCGTAAGGGTCTAATAAAGGTATTTCTCCCTACGAGTCGTGAGGATCTCGTAGGTGTAATTTCTCCTTAGGGGTCATGAGGACTCCTAAGTGCGTTTTCTCTTGAGAGTCGTAAGGATCTTACAAGAATATTTTCTCCTTATAAGTCAAGAGGACTTACAAGTGTCGTTCACCACATGAGGATATTTCGCGCCATTGGTGGAACTTGGTAGGGGAAACGTTTATTTATGCCCATGGATTGTATACAAGGGTCAATATTGAACCGTTTGTAGGGCAAATGTGATGACTTAAGAACAGATTCAGATCCTTGTAGCTTAAGACTTTTGAATCCTATGAGCCATGGGGGTCTCATAGGGGGACGATTCTCCTTACGAGTTGTGACGATCTCGTAAGTGTAATTTCTCCTTAGGAATCATGGGGATCCTTAAGTGTGTTGCTCCCCTGTGAGTCGTAAGGATCTCACGTAGGTATTTTCTCCTTACAAGGTCGAGAGGACCTTGCAAGTATGCATGAATTTTTTTACGAGTCTGCGCCCTTTCAGGTTTTCATAAACTCGCCGGTAGCCCTGCCGTTTTTACTCACGGAGCCCTTTCGGGTTTTCATCCGTGCCGATTTCGCTTATGGACATATCGTTTTTTTGGTGCGTTAGCCTAAGGATGCTGCGGTTTGTAGTAGTTTAAAGACGTTTCAGTCTGTAGCTAGTTTCAGGACGTTTCGGTCCATTGTTAGTTTAGGGACGTTTCGGTCCGTGGTTTTCCGTGTTTGGGACGGGGTATCGTTGGATACTACTTTTAGAGTCTTGACTCAAGAAGATAGCGAGCAGACATAGGCATCGTCATCTATCATTGACCTGAGTCGTGACTCGTCAGGCGTAGTACTTATTCAAGAATCGGCCGTTTATTGGCCGAAAGGATCTTTCGCCATGCATATCCATGAGCAAGTAAGCCCTACATTAGTAGACTTTGTCAATGATGTACGGCCCCTCATAGTTTGGCTCGAATTTCCCCCATTTGGCACAATTGGGGATCATAGGTCTTTTGACAACCAGCACGAGTTCGACTTGGCGGAATGTTCTCGGCCTAGTCAATCTTTCGTATGAGCGTGTCATCTTTGCTTTGTAAGCCTCCAAGTTTTGCTGCGCCATGAGACGAGTTTCATCGAGGGCGTCTAGCTCTTCAAGCCAGAGATGAGCATTCTTTTCGTCTGTTAGCTCATAATGAACCACCACTCGTAGAGAGGGTAGCTCTATCTCGAGGGGGAGTACCGCTTCTGTGCCGAATACCAACACGAATAGCATTGTATTTGTGTCCATTTAGAACGTGGTCCGATAAGCTTAGAGAGCTTCATGTAGTTTTTCGTGTCAGTCCTTTTTGTTTCTGGTCACCGTCTTCTTTATGATCTTCGTCAAGGTCTTGTTGAAAGCCTCAGTTAGACCGTTAGCTCGGGGGCTATAGACCGAAGAGTATCTCCAGTCTATATTATGTTGCTGTGCGAAGTGGCTGATTATGTGACTTCTGTAAGCCGGCCTGTTATCAGAGATAATCCATCATGGAGTGCCGAACCGATAGATGACGTGTGTCTTAAAGAAATGGAGAATATTCTCCGTCTTCACTTCTCTTAGCGGTACTGCTGCTGCCCACTTAGAGAAATAATCAGTTGTCGCCAATATGAACCGATATCCTTTGTATGACGTTGGTTCGATGGGCCCAATTATGTTGGTTCCCCACATTTAAAACAGCCAGCTAGCCACTTTGGGTGTAGCAGGTTTGGATGCTGGTGGATGAAGTTCCCATGAATTTGGCATGAGTGGACTTCTTCGCGTATTCGAGGCAGTCCTGAATCATCATGGGCCAATAGTAGCCCATTCTTTTGATGTTCAGCTTCATCTTTGGCCCAGCTTGATGAGAACCGCAGAGTCCGTCGTAAGTTTCTTGGACGACTTTCCTTGCTTCTTCCGGTCCCAGACTTCTCAGCCACAGAGAATAGAACGATCTTTTATACAGAGTGTCATTGACGAAGGCGAAAGACAGAGCTCGTTTCATAAGCTGATGTCTTGAGGATGCATCTTCAGGTGTTCGACAGGATTTGAAGTAGTGTATAAAGACTTCTCTCCAATTCTTAGCTTTTTCTTGGTCCTCTATTTGTAGGGCTGTTTGCTTGGTCTTTTCCTTCTCTCCAGATGACTCCGGAGATATTTCTGCTGGTGTAAGAACCCGACGGTTTTGTACAATGATCCTTACGTTATTGAGGTTTTCGTCAGCCAGTTCTTTAGCGAGTTTGGCTAATGCGTCCGCTTTGCTATTTTCTGTACGCGGTATGCTTTCCAAGGCATAGGAGGGAATTTGTGTTAGTAACTGTCTCACTCTCTCACCGTACTTTACTAACTCTGGTTTGCATGTTTGATAGTCGCCGTTTACTTGACTAACGACCAGCTGTGAGTCTCCGTATATGAAGAGATTTTCGATTCCCATGTCAACAGCGATCTCAAGACCTGCTATCAAAGCCTCATATTCCGCTTTGTTGTTTGTTCTTGGCTCCATTAAGGAAAAGGCAAAGCGCATTATTCCTCCTTATGGAGTCACGAAGATAAGGCCTACCCCAGATTTGATTTTGAGGGAGGTGTGCTTTCGCTTCTTCATGGAAGATGCCCTATCGAAGTAGAGTTCCTATCAGGTTTCACTCCCTCCTCTCTCCCTGTCGATTGTGTCAAACGTGTGCTCGTCTGGCAATTCGCAATTTAGGGGTGAATCAGCAGGTATCGGATGCTCAGCGAGGAAGTCGGCGATAGCCTGGCCTTTAACCGCCTTGAGAGTGCGGTATGTTATCGAGAATTCCATTAAGAGTAGGGCCCATTTAACGAGCCGTCCTGTTAGTATGGCTCTTGACATCTAATATTTGAGAGGATCCACTTTTGATATGAGATGGACCTCATGCGCCAAAGCATAATGTCACGACCCGAAAAAATTGTTCGTGACCGGCACTTAAACCACGCCACGTCTAAAGGCGTAACGTAATTCAAGTAAGCCGAAGCCCAGAAATCTAAACGTTTTAAAGAAAATAAAAGAGGTGAAGTTTTGAAATAAAGGTATGATGAAAACAAGGTTTTCTTAAATGCATAGATAATGGAACATGAAAAATGCAAGTGGATTATGCTAGTTGAAAAAACATGTTTCGTCTTTTAAAAATTTGGGCAGTACATCCTTTGTATATTTTGATCCAAAACCACAAATACATGATAATATAAAAGGCATCCCCAAGCGGGAGCCAGCTCTTCGCCAAACGGCGGAATCATAACCACGCAAGTTATAAAACATGTATATGACGCCCAACGGCGAAGATCAACACAAAGGATAATGAAATAAGCAAGACATCAACCCACCGCTCTATGTCTCGCAAATACAAGTCCTTCTAAGTCTCACCACTTATATAAATACTAGTTTCTGATTGATGGAGTTAACTAGATACAACAGGAATAATAAATACAAGAGTGGTACGATCCAACATGTACCACCCACCAAAGCAATCACCCAAATGCAACTGTGTGCCAGCGATGCCGCTACTGATCCATGCGGTCAACCTGCAAAAACTATGGCACAACGGGGATGAGTTGCCAACTCGTGAGTAGAAAACATCATCAGGTAGAAATCGAATAAAACAACGATTCCTAGGTCAACTATATCATAAAGGTAATACTATGATATCTAGGGTGACCGTATCTGCATATGTTCCAACAATATAATCAATGCCTATATGCATGTGGATATCATCCAACTATATAATCAATGACTGTATGCATGTGGATCTCATCCACGTGTCAACCAGTGACACAACAACAACATGCATGTAAATATCATGAAAGCATATCATGTAAATATGAGGATATCAATAAACGTGTGTCCAGCAACGACACATCAAAATCATGGAACCTGAGTGTCCAACATCGACACTCGAAACATCATGAAACCCGTGTCCAACATCGACACGTAAATCCTCATATCTCAGGCTCCATTAGTCCGGATCGGCCCTCGGGCTTCGGCAGAATGGATTAACCCATATCCATCTCTCGATCCCGGTCGGTATCCTCCGGATAACCGCCAGGTCCAACCAATCACCGGTAGGTAGTGCTCTCCCTGCCAGGCTCATCGTCATCCCCACAAAATCTCTCCCTTGCCCCGGGGTACCATACCGGGCCCACCATGTATCCACAGACGGTTCCTCCACTCCTCGAATCGGGTCTCGAAAACCAAACTCAGAACCAAGAAAACCCATGGTGGACGTCTCGAAATATCATATCAAGAGAAACCAGGTTTTTAACACAATACATAATTTCCTTTGAAATATAACCACGGTTCTCAAATCCAGAATCACGTGAAATCAGCATCTCAATGCGTATAATCGTAAAGCATGATGTATACAAACATATAACAGAAATGTGAGCATATTCAGTATATCATGCGACATGGTATGGTGATGTGAACATAGCAAGTATATCATAGCATGATGTTGCAATTCTACTGTGTAAGTGACATAGCAATTATCGATGATGAAAGTGTGTGGGCCGGCAAATCTGTGTAAGTGTAACATACGCATCATCGATAATGGTGTAGGTGTCCTAGCATAGGTATATATAATGCAATGAGAATGTCATGAACGTAACATAAGGTACATCGTATGAGAAATGCTAACAGGTATACATATCTACAATATATCCGAGTCGGTGAATCTATCAATCGGCATCCAGCCTCACAACATCACGTATAGTACAATCCATCGTACGACATTCTTTAGTCAAGGGTATGGATCAATCATCTAATAAACTCATCACGTACGGTAAATTATCGTACGGCGGCATTAACAATTGTGGATCCTATCAACCTATATGACAAAGAGAGTACAGATCTAATGTCTCGTACGCCATATCACTCATGATTCATAACGTTATATATATCCATATACCTATATCCCAGGTCGCATCCATAACAATCCCATATCAGGGAACCCGCAAAGGTATCAATCCTCTCATATCGACTCACATCCGTATACCGACATATCAATCAAGTCATCATATCACATCGTATATTCTTTTCATCATATTTATATCCCATATCAAGTCATTTTACATATATATATATATCCTATCTTATAATTCTCATGTCATGCTACTCTAAATCTCATACTTATTCTCGTGCACTACCTATCTATATATATCGTGATTCACGTTCACTTATCATATCCTTATATATGTATCAATCCGAGACATCATTTCTTTCATATCATGTCACACTAAACCTTTAATCACATCCATAGGTTCCTAGAATAGGTTTCTCTAACCATATCCTATACATCGGTTTCCATCAAAATTTGCGAGGGGGCTATACGCCATCCACCCGACTTCCCCCGTAGATATAAATTTACTCACCTATGGGACTCCTTGTTCAGTCGTAGTCGATGTGCTCTGTCGTCTTAGAATCCACGCGAAGGTACCTACAATAAATACACAGTCGCAATGCTATTAAAATCAAGTCCGAAAAACCAATACGGCACACGGTGCGCTCATTGGTTAGAATCTATAGCCTACGCATGCAAAAGCAACCAAACAACCCTTGTTGTTGACGTACAAACGCCCAACAACCAAATACAAATCCAAATATCAAAACCAATAATCCCAACATCGAAAAACATAACCAAAAACACCCCAATGTGCTCCCAGATTTTGGCTTAGGTCAATTGGAACAAAACTAAAATGTATAGGGAGTTGTATATGGAGTATGTGAGCTACTGAACCAACCTAGACACCAATTACCAAAATTTGGCCGGCCACATTACCTGAAAATTCGGCCACCTCGGCCTATTCTGCTCCGTTGGGGTTCGTCTTCTCAAGGTGGTCTCCTAATGTCTTAAATAGGTCTCTGGTATTGTTTGTTTTTCTCAGAAACTTCCCGGGTTGCTCCAGATTCCCTGTAGGCTACTAAATGTCACTAAACCGACATGGGTAATTTCCTAAGTCCGTATTTTGGGGTCTATACTTATTTCCAAGTCTTGAAATCAATCTGTAAGATCTTAAAACACTCACCACACCTCACGATTCCACACAAACACCCAAACCCTTCTCTTGAATTTTCCAAATATCACATACCCTAACCAAATCACATTCTAAACTAAACTAGGGTGCAAGAAACTAAAACTAATCTAAATGAAAGGAATTATACCTCGTTTGGGCAACTCAAGAAAAACCCTAGCTTCCCAAAGTCTTCAAAATCCAACTTTACTTGGTCCAATATGTTGAGGATGGGGTGGGGATCAACTTTTGTGAAGGGAGTATAGGGTTTTGATGAAGATTTTGAGATGGGTCATGAGGGTAGAATGAGAGAGCTTGAAGATGAAGAAGGAGAAGAAAAATGAGGGGGGGGGGGATGAATGAGGCAGCCCCCCTCTCTCTCTTCTTATTCTCACCTTCTCACATTCATGTCCCACACTCTCTCTCTCTCTCTCCAATCATTCTCCTTTTAACCCCTCTCTTTTTCTCATAAAAATACACATAATACCCATAAAACAACACAAATGCAACAACATGCAATAAAATGCAACATGACATGGTGCACTAGCCATGGGAAAAAGTAGAAACACGGATTTGGCCTAATCGCGATTAGTAGTGCACTAATCGGGTTTAATTTTTAAACTGCATATAATTAATTATAAAATTGCCAAATCCAAAAAATATATTTTTAAATGAATAAATCATTTTAATCTCCAATTATTTCACAAATATTGGTATATATTTATACCACTTTATGAAAATCTCAATTTCGCAAATCGGGTAGTTTTTACGAAATATATTATTTTAATATTAAATTCCAAAAATAATATTTTATATTTTCTGAAATGTTACAATCTCCCCCCTTAAATAAATTCGGTTCCTGAATTTAAATTTAAACCCCTAAATACTAAAACATTTCAATAATCAGTTCAAATCACGGGGCTCCGAAATCACGGAAGGTACAGAAATACCACAGCGCATCGCGTGCGTCTGAAAACGAGTACGAAACTAAAAAAAATTGAACTTCGTCAAGCATCACGCAAATCATCGGATTCGCACGCATATCATCGGAGTTACAATGGAGATGCAGATCTCGAAATCCACTACTGAAATACAATATGCACTAGTCAAATATCATAATACGTGTATAGTACACATCCTTGAAAAATCTTCTAAAGCAGAATAAAACACATGCAAAATCTTTTCTGAATTGCCGTGTGATGCATAACTCATGGCATAAGTGACGGACGCTCATTTGTAAAGTAATAAATATATGTTTATATATGTTTTGCTCAAATATACGTTCCGCCCTTTTTAAATATCCCAAAAGGTTTTTCTTTATAGACGTTTGTGTCACTCGCGGACACGTAAGAAATAGCGAGACTATAGCTCCTTTTTGAAAACCCCTTGGTAAACTTTTTATGCATACAAAGTACTCAGGTACTGTTCTCAGACCAGTCCTGTTCGGCTACTACATAATATAGTGCCCATCATGAAAACAAAGTGCCCAAGAGCAAAATCAGCCCAAAAAAGGCGTATCCAATAATCACGTGTGTCTTGTGCGCACGGAAATCAAATCCAAATTCAAGTGCCACAATATGCACGAAAGCAAAACTAAGTGCAATGGGTGTGCACGAAAGTATCTGTCCAGTGCAACGGGTGTGTACGACAACAACATCTAGTGCATCTATTGTGCAAGAAAATCTCAATCCAGTACAACTAACATGCACGATTGAAAATCCCAATCGAGTGCATCCGGTGTGCATAAAATTGTATCTCATATCATGCACCCAACATGCACGAAAATCCAAATCAAGTGCACCCGACATCCACAAATGAAATCTAAATCATGTGCATCTGATGCGCACGAAATCCAATACCAAGCGCCTCATATGCGCAAAAATCCAACCCAAGCGCGTCAGGGACTGTATAAAACATCTAGTGCGGTAGCATGCACGAAAATGAACATCAAGTGCAAATGCGCACAAAATCATAAATCTGGTAAAACGAATGCTCAAAGACGTAAATTGAGTGCAACTAAGGTACGGAGTATAAATCTAGTGCAACTAATGCACGAAATACCCATCCGGTGCAACAAGTGCATGAAATGCAAATCTAGTGCAACAAATACACAAAAATACCAATCGGGTGCATCCAGTGCACGAAATACAAATCCGGTGCATCTAGTGCACGAAATACAAATTCGGTGCATCTAGTGAACGAGATACAAATCCGGTGCATCTAGTGTACGAAACACCAATCTAGTGCAACGAATGCATGGAAACTCATCAATAACTCAAATGCATATAAAAAGCAACACTGGGTGTACCAAGGTGTATAAAATCATAACCGCGTGCAACTGCATGCATAAATCACGTATCAATGCACTGCAAGCATATGTGAGCTATACCGAGAACAAAAATCAAATCGAGTGCGTACCACATGCACAAAATCAAATCAACCGTATGAAATCCACGAAATCGTAAACACGTGCAGCCAAGGCACAAAATCGATATCAATTGCAATCAATGTGCACAAATCATAAACTAACACAACGATGTATAAAACATATATCAAGTTCAATAACTATGCACAAAATGTAAATACCCAGTAGGTGCAGCCATGGTGCACGAAATCAATATCATGAAACTCAATCATCAAAACTCAAATCCAAGCGATATAACCGTGATACTCGGATCACAAATGCAAATCGCAACAAATGATATTGAGGTACACCTCCTTCAATGTCGGAAATATATCGGTGCGCCTAAACCGGTAGAGCAAGAACATCCGCTTGCCTCCTGCTCACGGTTTGGTGTTCTCTGTCTTTGGGTCCTCATTTTCTCTATGGATTACCAATCTCGCAATCCATCGGCTCGTCGGCCCGGTCCGGTGTACTAACGGAAACGATTCTGCTCCGGCACTCCTTTGGTCATCTTTCGGCCAATTAGCATGACCACTCGTAAAGCAGCACATCACTGGCGTCGGCCTCTAGCCCTCTAAATACATATGACATAACTGATCCTCGGTGCAACTCTTATCGCGGTAGTTTCCAGGAAGGCTCCTGCTCAAGGTCTCTTCCGATCTTGCCTATGCTGAACTATACGGAGGCTGGTACTCGTACCTAATCATCTCTCGTTTCTGGACATCTGCGTTCTAAGCACAACATTTTCTCGGGAACTGGCCGTATCCCAACGCCTCTGTATGCATATCCGACCTCTAATCTCAACGGGAAGTAACAACAGCTTGTCAGCATCTCGCATGAACCTCTTGTTCCACTCGTCTTTATTATCGTCCACTTCGACGTCACGTCATGCTATCTGCGTACTGCAATTTTTCTCTGCTACAGTCAATCCGGAGTCTCTCACACAGACTCGAAATTATGAACTCGGTATCTTCATCACTCTGTAGAAGATATCTGGCTGAACACGTCCTCAGGAACTCGTCCATATCATCAGAGGAATATACCTTATTCATCCGTTCTCGATCAACTTACAACGCATCTGGGTGAGGTCCTTCTTTCCGAAACTGGTCAACTTACTGATCTCCTATCGGATCATCCGAAGAACAAAGTCCTCTCTGGGTCGATCTACTCTAGATCTGAATAAGATTCTCCACACTGGAAATCTTCAGCTCAACTGGGTCTGCGTCGGCACATCAAATCAGACGAATCACCTTTGTCTCTAAACTCAAGATAGACTAACTATCTCCTATTGCATCTCTGCCTAAAAGCTCCAGCGTTCTCCGTACGTAAGCTCTGGAAGTGACATCCCTTCAATCTCAGCAACAGCTGGGTCATCTATCTGCACGGTAGACGACATCACAATCTCTGAGGTAGGCTGTACATCAACATTCCTCTCACAACTGGCAACCTCTAACCATGGCCCAATCATCCGGTGCAAAACCGAACACTCGCCTAAAAAAAGAGGTCACAACACAAATACAAAATCGAGACGTTCTCATGTCAACCGAAAACACGAGGGTCATTCTTCGTCCATGACGAGCTCGCCCTGACCGCATCACTAGCAGCAGCTCAATCTGTGCTCAAACCATAGTGACAGAAACCTCAAGTATGTATCGATGAAAACAGATCAAAGGGATGAAAAGAATCAACAGATCCAGAATGGATACATGATCATAAGGAGGAACGGAATCAGTGAGAATATGATCATGGAAACGAATAGAATCAAGGATCTCAAATGGATGTATGATAAAGGAAATGAAGAGAACCACAGATCTCAAGATATGTACATCCTAAGCTTTCTTAAGTGGAGTATCGTATCGTAAATATACCGCGGAATATACGTACGGTACGTCACTCTATTCAAGCTACCCACTCCATCAATCAGGGTCAGCCTAAGAAACGAAAGTTCGGGTTTAATACCCCCCTGTTCAAGTCTAAGTTCCGTAAGGTCAAGCCTAGGTTCCGAAATAGATTACGCCCCACACTCTACATAGTCAAACCTAGACTCGAACCAAGATTAAACCTAGCGCTCTGATACCAACTTTGTCACGACCCAAAAATATTGTTCATGACCGGCACTTAAACCACGCCACGTCTAAAGGCGTAACGTAATTCAAGTAAGCCGAAGCCCAGAAATCTAAACCCTTTTAAGAAAATAAAAGAGGTGAAGTTTTGAAATAAAGGTATGATGAAAACAAGGTTTTCTTAAATGCATAGATAATGGAACATGAAAAATGCAAGTGGATTATGCTAGTTGAAAAAACATGTTTCGTCTTTTAAAAATTTGGGCAGCACCTCCTTTGTATATTTTGATCCAAAACCATAAATACATGATAATATAAAAGGCATCCCCAAGCGGGAGCTAGCTTTTCACCAAACGGCGAAATCACAACCACGCAAGGCATAAAACATGTATACGACGCCTAACGGCGAAGATCAACACAAAGGATAATGAAATAAGCAAGACATCAACCCACCTCTCTAAATCTTGCAAATACAAGTCCTTCTAAGTCTCACTATTTATACAAATACTAGTTTCTGATTGATAGAGTTAACTAGATACAACATGAATAATAAATACAAGAGTGGTACGATCCAACATGTACCACCTACCAAAGCAATCACCCGAAAGCAACTGTGTGCCAGCAATCACGCTACTGATCCATGCGGATGCGTGTGGATCTTATCCACGTGTTAACCAGTGACACAACAACAACATGCATGTAAATATCATGAAAGCATATGCATGTAAATATGAGGATATCAATCAATGTGTGTCCAGCAACGATACATCAAAATCATGGAATCTGAGTATCCAACATCGACACTCGAAACATCATGAAACCCGTGTCCAACATCGATACGTAAATCTTCATATCTCGGGCTCCGTCTGTCCGGATCGGCCCACTGGCTCCGTCTGTCCGGATTGGCCCTCGAGCTCCGGCAGAATGGATCGACCCATATCCATCTCTCGACCCCGGTCGGTATCCTCCGGATAACCGCCAGGTCCAACCAATCACCGGTAGGTAGTGCTCTCCCTGCCAGGGTCATCGTCATCCCCACGAAATCTCTCTCTTGCCCCGGGGTACTATACCGGGTCCACCATGTACCCGCAGATGGTTCCTCCACTCCTCGAATCGGGTCTCGAAAACCAAACTCAGAACCGAGAAAACTCATGGTGGACGTCTCGAAATATCATATCAAGAGAAACCGGGTTTTTAAAACAATACATAATTTCCTTTTAAATATAACCACGGTTCTCAAATCCAGAATCACATGAAATCAGCATCTCAATGCGCATAATCGTAAAGCATGATGTATGCAAACATATAACAGAAATGTGAACATATCCCGCATATCATGCGACATGGTATGGTGATGTGAACATAGCAAGTATATCATAGCATGATGTTGCAATTCTACTGTGTAAGTGACATAGCAATTATCGATGATGAAAGTGTGTGCGCCGGCAAATCTGTGTAAGTGTAACATACGCATCATCGATAATGGTGTAGGTGTCCTAGCACAGGTATATATAATGCAATGAGAATGTCATGAACGTAATATAAGGTACATCATAAGCGAAATTCTAACAGGTATACATATCTACAATATATCCAAGTCGGTGAATCTATCAATCGGCATCCAGCCTCACAACATCACGTACGGTACAATCCATCGTACGACATCCTCTAGTCAAGGGTATGGATCAATCATCCGATAAACTTATCACGTACGGTAAATCATCATACAACGGCATTAATAATTGTGGATCCTATCAACCTATATGACACAGAGGGTATGGACCTAATGTCTCGTACGGCATATCACTCATGATTCACAACGTTATATATATCCATATACCTATATCCCAGGTCGCATCCATAACAATCTCATATCAGGGAACTGGCAAAGGTTTCAATCCTCTCATATCGACTTACATCCGTATACCGACATATCAATCAAGTCATCATATTACATCGTATATTCTTTTCATCACATTTATATCCCACATCAAGTCATTTTACATATATATCCTATCTTATAATTCTCATGTCATGCTACTCTAAATCTCATACTTATTCTCGTGCACTACCTATCTATATATATCGTGATTCACATTCACTTATTATATCCTTATATATGTATCAATCCGAGACATCATTTCTTTCATATCATGTCACACTAAACCTTTCATCACATCCATAGGTTCTTAGAATAGGTTTCTCTAACCATATCCTATATATCGGTTTCCATCAAAATTTGCAGGGGTGCTATACGCCATCCACCCGACTTCCCCCGTAGATATAAATCTACTTACCTGTGGAACTCCTTGTTTAGCCGTAGTCGATGTGCTCCGTCGTCTCGGAATCCACGCGAAGGTACCTACAATAAATACACAGTCGCAATGCTATTAAAATCAAGTCCGGAAAACCAATACGGCACATGGTGCGCTCATAGGTTAGAATCTATGGCCTACGCATGCAAAAACAACCAAACAATCCTTGTTGTTGACGTACAAACGCCCAACAACCAAATACAAATCCAAATATCAAAACCAATAATCCCAACATCAGAAAACATAACCAAAAACACCCCAATGTGCTCCCAGATTTTGGCTCAGGTCAATTGGAACAAAACTAAAAAGTATAGGGAGTTGTATATGGAGTATGTGAGCTACTGAACCAACCTAGACACCAATTACCAAAATTTGGCCGGCCACATTACCTGAAAATCCGGTCACCTCGGCCCAGTATGCTCCGTTGGGGTTCGTCTTCTCAGGGTGGTCTCCTAGTGTCTTAAATAGGTCTTTAGTATTGTTTGTTTTTCTCAGAAACTTCCCGGGTTGCTCTAGATTCCCTGTAGGCCACTAAATGTCACTCAACCGACATGGGTAATTTCCTATGTCCGTATTTTGGGTTCTATAGTCATTTCTAAGTCTTGAAATCAATCCGTAAGATCTTAAAACACTCACCACACCTCACGATTCCACATAAACACCCAAACCCTTCTCTTGAATTTTCCAAACATCATATACCCTAACTAAATCACATTCTAAACTAAACTAGGGTGCAAGAAACTAAAACTAATCTAAATGAAAGGAATTATACCTCATTTGGGCAACTTAAGAAAAACCCTAGCTTCCCAATGTCTTCAAAATCCAACTTTGCTTAGTCCAATGTGTTGAGGATGAAGTGGGGATCGGCTTTTGTGAAGGGAGTATAGGCTTTTGATGATGATTTTGAGATGGGTCATGAGGGTAAAATGAGAGAGCTTGAAGATGAAGAAGGAGCAAAAAATGATGGGGGGGGGGAATGAATGAGGCAGCCCTCTTTCTCTCTCTCTCTTCTTATTTTCACCCTCTCACACTCGTGTCTCACACTTTCTCTCTCCAATCATTCTCCTTTTAACTCCTTTCTCTTTTTCTCACAAAAATACACATAATACCCATAAAACAACATAAATACAACAACATACAACAAAATGTAAAATGACATGATGTACTAGCCATGGGAAAAAGTAGAAACACGGATTTGGCCTAATCGCGATTAGTAGTGCACTAATCGGGTTTACTTTTTAAACTGCATATAATTAATTATAAAATTGCCAAATCTAATAAATATATTTTTAAATGAATAAATTATTTTAATCTCCAATTATTTCACAAATATTGGTATATATTTATACCATTTTACGAAATCCCCAATTTCGTAAATCGGGTAGTTTTCGCGAAATATATTATTTTAATATTAAATTCCAAAAATAATATTTTATATTTTCTGAAATGTTACACATAATGCCGAAGCTTCGTTATAGCGAAGATTAACGCCAGGCAGTGTTTTTCGATAGGGGGTAGTTGTTTTCTGCCCCCAGGAAAACTCGACTCAAATAGTAGAGAGCTCTCTCCTTCCTCTGGTCGTTCTCTTGTGCCCATAGCGCGTCTAAAGAACCTTCAAGGGCTGTTTTGTACAGGATGAAGGGCTTTTCCTTGACTGGAGTGGTCAGTACCTGTGGATTTTGCAGGTATTGCTTGATTTCATCCAGTGCACTTTGGCATTTACGATCCCAAATGAACGGGGTTCCTTTCTTCATTAGGTGACCGTAGGGACGGCATTTTCCGGAGAGGTTGGCTATGAATCGCCGGATATACGCAGGCTTCCCTTATAGAGACCGCAATTGTTTTAAAGTTCTTGGAGTGGGCATTTCCATAATCGCCTTGCTCTTCGATGGATATATTTCGATGCCCAGGTGTCATATGATGAACCCTAGAAATTTGCTTGAGGAAACCCAAAATGCGCATCTCAGAGGGTTCATCTTCATGTTATACTTACGAAGATGTTGGAACACTATTTTCAAATGCTCCCAGTGTTCCTCGTATGATTTGCTTTTCACTACGAGGTCATCGATATAGCATTCGACGATTTCATGGATGAAATCATCGAAAATCTTCGTCATGGCTCTCTGGTAGGTAGCGCCAGCGTTCTTCAGACTGAAAAGCATCACTTTGTAGAAGAATATGCCCAGAGGAGTCCGGAAAGCGGTATGCTTCTGGTCTTCGGGATGCATCTTTATTTGATTGTACCCGATGAGCCGTCCATGAAGGAGAAGACTTCGTGAGTGGACGAGTTGTCTATCATCAGCTCGGTAACCGGTACGGAGAAATCATCCTTCGGATAGGCTTTGTTGAGGTCCCGAAAGTCCACGCAGATGCGCACCATCCCATTTTTCTTCATTACCGGGATAATGTTAGCGATCCAGTTGGGGTATTGAACTTCTTGGATGAAGCCGGAGTCGATTAGCTTCTTAACTTCGGCGTTGATACCCATCTCAAGTTCGAGCCGCATTCTTCTTGGTGCTTGTTTGATTGGATTGATGTTCGGAGATATCGCTAATTTATGCACAGCTATTTCTGGATCTAGCCCCAGAATCTCGGAATAGTTCCATGCAAAGCAGTCTTTATACTGTATGAGCACGTCTTTTAGCATAGCCACCTGTTCTTTAGACTGCGGCTCACTGACGAACGTAGGTCGCAGATCGTTTGCCATCCCCAAGTCGATTTTCCTTAGGTTATCCGCAGTAGTATGTATTCCATCTTCCAACTCTTTTGGCGCCGGTGGAAATTCTGAGATCAACTCCTCTTCATCCTTGGTTTCGAAGTTCCAGGAGAGGTCATCGATATTCTCGTGCACTCCTTCTTCCGACAGCGTTATCACGTGACAGGTATAAGATTGTTTCCAAGATCGATGTTGATCTGGTTCTAACTTTGCTATATACGCTGCTTTTGGTACATGCTTTTGTGATGGGGCTACCCTCCAACTATTGGATAGAGCGAACCTGCCGAGTTGATATTGGTCTTTGACCCAGTTTTTGAAGGTGAAGCAATCTTCAAGTGGATGTCCTATCGCTCGGTGATAGGAGCAATAATCCTGGTGATGAACCTCATTTGCTTGCTCGGGGTGCCGAGACTTCGGGAGTGTCATCATTTGATATTTCATGATAAGGTTAAAGATTCTCCTTGTCTTATTTCGAGGGAAAGAATATGCTCGACCCATTATTTTCATAAGAGATGGATTCCGGCTGACCTTTTCTCTATCGCGTGGCCTTTTGGATCCGTTTTGCCGTTGTCGAACGTTTTTTCCTTTCTTTAACTTGTTTTTGCCTCTGCGTCGGGCATTTTTCTTATCTTGGGAATGCATGGAGGGCTGACGGTGAAGAGCATCGTCATCCTCCGTAGCCTGCTGAAGGAGGCGTTGCGTCTTAGCTTTCTCGTAAATGGCCATTTCGCGGCTGTGGTCGTTCCGAACCTTTTGACTCGCTTCCTTTATTAGCTTGTCCATCTGTTCTTCAAATGACGGACTCGGCATTTTTATGGCAGGACCTCGTTTTGGTTCAACATCAGCGTCTTTTAAAAGAGCATCCCTTTCTTTATCGAGGTCATTTATGACATGGCAGTCATGGAATTGCTCCCATTTCTTGGAATGGACATATCCAAGCCCAATCGTTTCCATTTTCCCGCCGGGCAATTTTCGCTGTGTTCTGGAGACATTCCAAATCCTGTTGTAGAACTGAGCTTGTCGAGCAGTCTGTTTGAAAGGTACGCCTTGTCATCTTAATCACTTTTTCAATCCCTCCATGTAGTATCTGGGAAGACGGATTGGTTGGAGCCTATCGAGCGCAAAATCGGCACCATATCGGACTTCTCTTTCGATTTTAGTTTCCACGGATTGATAGAATAGGATCGCCTTTTTACCTCTTCGCCTAGGAAGGACGTAGAACGTCTGTACCTCTTGCACATTATATGTCTCAAACGTATCAAGCTCTCTGTAGTGCTGCCGCGGAATCATGGCGATTTGTAAACTCTGATCACCTCCAGTGAGAGCCTGTATTGATGGACGGACCGAGAACACTGCGTTGACTTCGTCGTCAGAGTCACTGCCAAAGACCAAAATAGGGGTAGATGGTCCCGGCCTGTTGCATTGGGGCGGCCCCGAATAGACTATCTCTTCTTCCTCCTTAGTATCGCTCTCGAAGACCGGGATAGTGGTGATAGCTTTTTGCTTATTCTCCGGTTTATGGCATCTTTCCGTGTCTTCAAAGTCTGGTAGGAAATACTTTGCATCTTCGTACTTTTGGACCTCATTTATGGAGAACGGGTTTAGTTCCCTCGTTACAGTATACTCGAGAACATCTTTGAAATACTTCATACACTGATGTTGTGTAGAAGGAATGATGTTGTACTCGTGTAACCAAGGTCTGCCGAGCAAAGCGTTGTAGCAGGTCTTGGCGTTGATGACATGAAATTTGATGTTAGTGACGAGTAGCCCAAAGCGTAATGTCAGTATTACAGATCCAAGCATCCATGATGACTGGGAGTCGAACCCGGAGATGGTGATTTTATCCCGAGCGAGGTGCTGAATGCTCATGCAGATTTCTTTTAGCACCCTCACATTTAGGAGGTTGACAGAGGACCCATTGTCAACTAAAATCTTCCCTATCTTGATGTCATGGTAGTACCCGGTGATATACTTGGGACGGTTAGGCTCGCACGTTCCAAGGAGGAGGTCTTCATCGCTGAAAGTGATGTTAGCTGTATGCACTTCTTCCAGCTCATCCTTTATCTTTTCTTCGGCAAAGAAAGCTCGAAACTGCTCGAGCTCTTGCAATGCCCTAATCAGAGAATCTCATGCCTCTTTAGATAACAGGAGGGCATCCAAAACGCTTCACTGTGAGGGTATCTTCCTCAGGTGTGCTAGGACATTGTAATCCACTTTGTTTTTCTTGGGTGGGTCCTTGGCTGCCAACTCTTCGACGACTCGATCGTCGAGGGCGATATCCTCAGGGACTTTTTCCTTCCCCTTATCTTTTTTGTTCGATCCCTTGTTTGTAGGTCCGAGATTCTTTTCGGGCAACGTACGACTATGCATCTGAATATTCTCACAGTTCTTTATCTCTTCCTCTTTTCCTGAGGTGGATTCCTTGAAGAGAGGGCCGAGGGCTACTTCTTCATCAGAATTGCTTCCGAAGGTGAGAACTCATGATTCCCTGGTATCAACCATGTGATAGTTGCCAACAGTTCCTTTGTGCTCATCTGTCGTGCTTCTCTGCTCCCGACGAGTCTTGCGCTTCATCTGCTTGAAATTTTTTCGGTGAGCAACGTATCCTTGCTACCATTTCTTGAAGGCATTGCATTCTTCAGTGGGATGTGTAACCTTCCGATGATACAAGCAGTAGCTCAGATGGACATCATCTTCATCAAGGTTTGTATCCTCGGGAATATTTTCTTTGAAAGGTGGCAGCTTCATTCCCATCGACCGGGCTTTAGCGAACTGTTTCCTTGTCTTAAGCTTGCTTTTGTCTGCCGCGGGCATGTTTCGACCTGGTTTGAATGCTTTGTGACTCATCCCTACCATGACTTTTTCAACTTGATGCCGATGCCTGGCCCTTTCGAATATGGCCATTTCACGCTCTTGATCAGCTTTGCTCTTCTGACGGGCTTCGTTCAGCAGCATGTCAATCATCTCATCTGACGGTTCCAGGGATTTTGGTACCGATCCTGCCCCCAGCTCCTCTATATTATCTTCTGATGCCGAGTAAGCTTCTTCATCATTTACTGGTGAATGAGAGATCATGTGACAATTTGCCACATAATTCTCGGGTTCTTCTGACGAGTCTTCTCCCTCATCATTGCCATTATTTCTGCTCTCAAGGATATGGTTGAGAAACTCTTGGAGTGTGACCGGGGTTCGCACCTTCTGGTTATATTCCTCCAGTGCGTCAATATACTTTTGTAGATCCGTGCGCTTTTCGTCAGGCTGCACGGGCTTCTTGGATTTCTTCTTTTTCTTCGAAGATTTCGACGGCTGGGCCCGAGTATTTTGCCCATCGTTACCAATTCTCGGTGTTGGGCGCGGTTTTAGCATCTCTTCAATAATCTTTGGCTCTAGCGGGCTTTTCCACCTGATCTCCGGACATGCTTGAAGTTCCTTCAGCATTTTTTAGTTTTAGCCGACAGAACAACTTCCCACGGAGCTTCCTCTATAAATGAGCATGATGCCCCCGGTGTGTCTATCTTTTTAGGAGCGTGCGGTTGTGGCGGGTTCACCCTTCAGTTTTCAGACAGCGCGAATTTGCCTTGTTGATACTGGTCCTCAATCCAGTTTTTGAAAACGTAGCAATCTTTGATTGGGTGACCCACTACTCTGTGGTAGGGACAGTAATTGGGATTGTTGATGTCGCCTGTTTGCAGTAGGAATCTCGGATCCGAAAGAGTGATGAGCCTGTTGCGCACCGCCAGTTCGAACAGTCTTCTCGTTTTATCTAGAGGGAATGAGTAAGGACGTCTCAGCTTTTCTCCGAGTGATCATTGTTTATCGTTTTGGCGAGCAGCTGGCTTCGGATCACTCGGCTGTTTCTGAGCATTGGCGACGAAGGTCGCTTTCCCTTTGCCCTTTTCATTTCGAAGCCCCGTTTTCGAGAAGGGCGGTCTATGGCCCATCTGGTCCATTTGGACCAGCTTGTCGATCAAGGCCTGGAAAGTGGTTGGTTTGAAGAACATCATGAATTGGGATATAGTTGCCTGCGGATCCAGGATCTCCATGAACATGCTTACGGCAGGAGCTTCTTCTATGTGTTGTTTGGATTTCGACCATAGGTTCCGCCATCGAATTGCATACTGAACCCATGTCTCTCCTGGCTTCACCCTGGCATTGATCAATGCCGTGATCGGGGCGCGTTCGCTGGCGCTTGCGAAATGCTGGGTGAATAGCAACTCCATTTCCATGAATATTTTGGTGGAGTCATTCGGAAGCTTCGAGTACCATTCGAATGCCGTCTCCGCTAGGCTGCCGACGAACTGGCGAAGTAGCAGTTTGTCATCACCTCCAGTATTGTCGCAAAGAGCCCTGAACTGAGTGACGTACTGATGGGGATTGCCTGTCCTCTTATAGACGTGAAATTTAGGGATCGTATATCCCGGCGGGTACTTAATTTGATCGTACCAGCCTGGATATGGTCGCCTAGTTCTGACGACTTGGCCAGTAGCTTCATTTGCCTGATGAGCTCGTATCTGTTGAGCTATATAGTCATCAAGCGCAGCTTTCGAGATTGTCTCCTTCCTGGCTGCCGATAAAGCCGAAAGAGGGTTTGATGTCTCATCTCTATCATCTTCAATGATTATTATGGGATTTTCGGCTGGAGGGTCCGGCCGGATCATCATCCCCACCATATCTTGGAACAGGAGTGCCATTTGTTTTATGTTAGCCACTTGTTCTGCGGCTTCTTTATCTTTCTTTTCGAGCATTCTTCAGAGGAACTCGGCATCGGTTTCCTGCTCCTGGCGTTGATCCGACGATACTTCCGGACTTTCTTTCTGTCCAGTAAGTGCGGCCATCTTCGTCAGCATCTCTTGGAGTTTCTGTTGTTGCTCTTGAGCCTTAGTTATTGATCGTGTAAGTGGTCGATGACACCCAGAAGCATGGCTTTCCTCTTTTCCGGAAGCCATGTAGACGGTGTGCACTACCATGCCCCCAGACTTGGGGCATTTGGGTTCAGTACCCTTGAGATTTGTCGTAGACACGGGGATCTTCTCCGGCCTTCTCCTTTTATGGGTGGTCGAAGTTGAGGGGGCTATTGCAATAGGCACCCGTGCAGACAATACCTTCTATAGCATGGCGGCGGGATGATCCTCTTCTTGCCGGACCTTCATTTTCTTTTGTCGGCGGGAGTAGTCTTTGTCAATTACAAAGTCTTGGACTCTTCGCCAGACCCTGTGGATTTTGGAGGACAACCGCTGAGAGGGTTATTCCGGGTTTTCCTTTGTAACGTTCTCCACAGCTGGAGGAGACTTTTTAGTACGGCAATTGGAGAATTCTTGTGCACCCTTCTAAGCGGCTCAAAACTATTCCCAGTTGGAACGGCAGCATCAACTTCCTCCATTGGAGCTGGTGGGGTAAGTCCAGATGGGGAACTGCCCCCAGCTTTTCTCACTCGGCGCCAGTGGCGACATCGAGCATGTCGTGTAGCCGGGATCACCTCTATCATCGGAGTGGCTTCGTCATGCCTCCTGCTTTAAGGAGAGGCTGTTATTGGCACCAGCCTGTTAAAGACCGACGTCCGCTCGGAAGGAATGGTCAACCTGTCGAAGGCCGACTTTCGAGTAGGGGAAGTAGTTTTGATGGCCCCATCTGCAGCAGGAGTTGGGATAGCCTTCTTTGGTATTGCGAGCCTCTTCGCGGGCATATTTGAGCTTAGGCTCAGCCTGTCGAAGACTGAGGCAGTGGACTTGGACGACCCATTGAGAAGGGCCACGGTAGTTGCAAGCCGATCGAAGACCGACTTCTTTGGAGTTTCCTGTGATGGCACTGGGGCGTTGAAGCTCATTGGTGGGAGCATGGTCCCGAAGAACAATCCAGTGGTGGCCTGTGTCACCTGTTCCACTGGCATTGCGAAGATGGAGGTCGCTTGAGGCCCGTAAGTTACTCCTCCAGACGGGGTGGAGCGGGAGTTGTTGGTGCAATTTGTGCAGTTAGAAGCCATTGACGTCATCTTATTTTCTGCATGGAGCAAGACACCAAATTTTAGTACCTCGAATCCACAGGCAACCATAGCAGACCGCGATTTGTTCGCGAAATACGATACATGAAGTGTGGAGTGGAAAGAGAAAAAGGTCCCACCGGGCGTGTTAGAATCTGTTCACCGCCGAAAGACACGATCGGGATGTTGGGACGTCTGGCTTGAATTTTGGGGACAGATACTATTTGGTTTGATCCATCCACCTCTCCGAAGATGCCAAGTTGATTTATGGCACTGTGTATCGGAGGTTTGGACAGATGCGGCCGTTGTAGCAAACTTCGTCAGATTCCCCTTCATTGTGAGGGGTTTTTGATTGTGGGGACGCTCTTCCCTGCAGGCGCAAGCCTCTGCAGTTAATTACGTTACCACGTAGCGATAACCACTTTCTCCTGCTCCAGATGTTCACTTCATGTCGTGTGTGTTTGTTTTATTTTTGGTTGCCCGTGTATTGTATACGGAGACTAATTTATATTGTCGCCCATAGGGCAGGAATTAGTCCAAATCCGTATTTTCTTAGATTTGGGTTTGGTTGATTTAAGAACCGTTAACCTCGTTTGAGATTAAGATCAGCTTAAATGTTTGTTAAGGATACGTTAGCCTAATTTTAGACTAAGATCTACTTAACGAGGGTTCAGGATCATTTTTGATCTAGCGAAAGAGCATTTAGGCTCCATCGTTTTAGTTTAGGGACATTACGGTCCATAAGTTTAAGGACATCATAGTCCATAGAGTTTAGTTTAGGGATGTTCTGGTCCATAAGTTTAAGGACATCATAGTCCATGGAGTTTAGTTTAGGGACGTTGCGGTCCATAAGTTTAAGGACATCATAGTCCACGGAGTTTAGTTTAGGGACGTTGCGGTCCAAGTGTTATTGGTTATTGGGACCCTTCACCTCTCTAAAGACGTTGAAAAATTACAACAATATGTATCAGAGGTGTGGAGAGATGTACCCTTGAACCAGTTTTGGTTGGAAAACCTATAGTTAGGTTTGGGGTTAAGACCAGTTTGGAAAATTATAAGCATTTGGGCTCGGTTGATCTGAATTAGGGACTTTTGGTCAACTTGGACTCAACCTACTCAGTTTTGAATAAAGTGTCGAACACTTGTTTGGGATCGCCCCCTTTTGTTCAACAATGCTGAGCATTGATATGAGCTTTGATTCTCACCCCCTTTCTTTGTTTTTTATTGAGTGTTAAACACTTTTTTTGGTGCTGGGCTCTATTTACAGAGCGCTTTATGTTAAACAGCGCCCATGTGAGAAACACGTGGGGCGCTTGGCGCCAACCAATGAGTGCAGAGCACTCTTTATTTTAGCAGCGCCCACATGAGGGGTACGTGGAGCGCTTGGCGTTAGGCGCTAACCAATGAGTGCAGAGCACTTCTTCTTAAATAGCGCCCGCGTGAGGAGCACGTAGAGCGCTTGGCACTGAGCGCCAGACTTTGTGTGCTAAGCACTGAGTTTAAATAGCATCCACGTGAGGAGCATGTGGAGTGCTTAGCACTGAGCGCCAGACTTTGAGTGTTAAGCACTGAGCCTTAAATAGCGCCCGCGTGAGGAGCACGTGGAGCGCTTGGCGCTGAGCGCCAGATTTTGAGTGCTAAGCACTGAGGTTTGTGTTCTGCCCAATTCAATTCTCTGAGAATTGGATTCTCACTTGTGAAAGACTTTGTCATATAGATCTGAGATCTGGAAAAAGAACTAAGTTCTTCTGATGTGAGAGTTAAACTCTTAAATATGAAGGAGATGCTGCGATCTCCCTTATTTTTATGAAAGTCTTTGTCTTATAGATCTGTGATCTGGAAAAAAAACCAAGTTCTTCTGATGTGAGAGTTAAACTCTTAAATATGGAGGAGATGATATGATCTCTCTTCTTTTTATTTACCTTGAGGAGAAATCGTTCTCGTTTTGAAATTTGAAGTTTATAGGGGGTTCCCTCTTTTCAAGACTTGAAGTCTTGGGTCCTTAATATAGGGAAGGCTGATTTGTTGAATCAGTTAAGGAAATCTCTCATTGAGAGATTTCTTAATTGATGTGGGGAATTTATCCACCGTCGGATCTTTGATCCAAGGACTTCTGTTTTACAGAAGACATTTTTCTTGTTTTTAACAACATTGGAAAATAATTTTCCATACAGAACTTATTCTGTATCTTGGTGATTTTTTAATCACGATTAGATCTTTCATCCAATGGTGCTCTGATTTACAGAGCACAATCTTTATTGTTTAGAAAGATTTGAGGAGTATTTCCTCAATCAGAATTTAATTCTATATCTGATAATTTATCATCTTCGTTGGATCTTTAATCCAAGGGTGGAGAACTTTTAGTTCTGGCGGTGTCTTAGAGTTTTTAACTCTGAGCGCTGGCGCTCTTGTGCTTTGCACGTGAGGCACTGCCTCAGAGTTTTTAACTCTTGGTGCTGCCTCAGAGTTTTTAACTCTGAGCGCTGGCGCTCTCGTGCTTTGCACGTGAGGCGCTGCCTCAGTTCAAATTTTGAACAGAGCCTTACTCTCTTATTGGGGAAACAATCACGTTACTGGGGTCTGACGATTTTCACCCCTAGACATGATATGCGACATATCAGACGAAGAGACCGGACTGTACGGTAGTGTTACTAATAGGCTTCATGGAGACTGTGGACAGGCTTGCTTGTTGATCTTCATATCGCTCAATACCCGGGTAGCCGTTACATCCAGCTAGTACCGCTGACGGCTTGTAGGTGACTGATGTGATCATTACCTACTACTGGCGTATTGACGAGTCTTTAGAGTCCCATACAGAAGATCGTTGGTTCAAACGAAACGAAGTAGAACACATATGTAGTATGTGTGTGGGCCTGATTAAATACGTGTATGTGATACCGTATTGTAATCTGGCAGTTATTTATTATCGGTTCGGTTATATGTGATATAACCTGAT
The DNA here is from genome assembly GCA_030015575.1 of Agapanthus africanus. Taxonomy (NCBI): domain Eukaryota; kingdom Viridiplantae; phylum Streptophyta; class Magnoliopsida; order Asparagales; family Amaryllidaceae; genus Agapanthus; species Agapanthus africanus. The sequence continues at coordinate 355,847,697 of JASDDO010000019.1, forward strand.
TGTCGAATCAAGTGTTGATTTGATAATGTGATATACAGATAAATGATATTGGTCGGTCATATGTGATATAACCGGATTATTAAATCAAGTGTTGATTTAATAATGTGATATATATTATATGTGATATAATTATATCTTAACTAATATCATTAGCTCACTAATTATTCTTCATATTAATATATATATATATATATATATATATATATATATATATATAATAATGAAGCATGGCATACGAATTTCTATTTTGTGAAAATAGAAATGAGGTGGAAAATGAGAGCATGGTAGCAAGCATGGGATTTACTTTTGTTTATTCATCTTGACTCACTATTCAAGCATGGTTGCAATTTTATAATGCATAATTCCATGCTTGAATGAGTGAGGGGTCAAGAGTTGCCATTCATTCTAGAGTTCATTCTCAACACTTAGCTATTTTTCTTGAGTTGCTCCCATGGTTGCTCTCTAGCTTCTTCTTCTTCCTCATGTCATGGTTCAAACTTCAACCCTTACATGTGATATGAACCTTGAAGCTTGAATACAAACTTGTGAGCTTTTAACATCCCCTACTTCACCATCTTACACTTGACTAGCGATCGAGTGTAGTGTGTTTCCTACGCTAAAGAGTTTAGTACAGAGGTAGCTTGAGTTGGAGGGACTTCACGTGGATCATCTTCGGTACGAAGGTCATCGGAGGAAGCTTGTCCAAAGCCTCAAGTGGAGCCTAGTGGAGTCGCGGGACTACTTCACGGAGCATGTGAAGTGAGGGACCGGTCTACAAAGGTTGTTTTCCTTGTTCACTTGATGTAAAGTTGTTTACACTGTTGTATCGTCTAATTCTCTAGTTAAGATTCTAGGGTTTGGGTTATTTAGCATGACAAATTTTTGAAAACGGCTTGGATGATGCCTCCCGAAACCTTGCTGTCGTGCTAGGAAACCCAACAGTGGTATCTGAGACAAGCTAAAGAATTAGACGATGTTTGTTAGAATCACGAAACCGAAAAACTCCAAAACACCGAAACCAAAAATCAAGTTTCTGTCAATTTTAAAATGATCTCAGAAAATTATTGTAGCAACTGCAGAATGTTGTATGTGATACAACTAGAACATTGGAGAAATTCGAGACTAAACAATCGGATTTTAACCGGCTACATTCACGAAAAATCCAGCCTCGCCGGTTTTTTGAACTCCTTTTTGGCTTGAAAATTTTTAGTGTTCTCAGCGCTTGATTTTGAGGTTTCTGGTATTGTTTGATTAGCCCAGTTTTCATGTGATGTTAACAGTACTATTGGGGCTAATGCTGAGTGTTTCGTAGTCGTAATTCTAACAGCTTTTTGGGTTAATTTAGACGACGTTAAAAAGTTCGAACGAATATCAAAAACCCATTTTCACCCTTGCTGGAAATTTTCCAAAAGTTGGATTTTCTCCAAGTTAAAAACATTCAAAAATCATGCAAGTAATTCTATGGACCCTCTGGAAGAACGAAACCTTAACTCGATTGTATGACCGTCGGAACTGCCACCAAACCCTAGGGTTTGTGGTAGTTCCACGGTGCCATAGGTGAGGCAAGAGTTGGCCCTTTTACGGTTGGTCCATAGGCACTGTGGCATGTTATGAGTATTTTTAAATTGTGCTCAAGAGTTGAGCTATTCGGGAAATTTTGGGTGTTTGTTGATTCGATCAGAATGTTTAACATCGTTTAGCTATTTGTGGAATGTGATGCAATATTTGGAATTCGAATGGTTAGGCATGAAATCCAAAGTATGTGATATTTCGGGTTTATGATGTCTAAGGAGGTTGGGATTCCAAATGTTGTAGTTTGAGATTTTCTTTTCTGCGACCGTAAGTGTAATATGTGGTGTATCGCCGGTTTCGTTGCTATATGTCAATGACAATTGGGATACGCATATTTACTTATGTTGATGACATGTGATGTTATGTGTTGCTGGGATATGTTATATTGGATCATCGTGTTTTGAATAGCCGGGGTTTTTGGCTTGAGATGAGACTTTTTCATTTTCATTCATGTAAAAACTTGTATGTAATATTTTTTTATTGGGGCACTTCCGGATTGAGGATGATGTCACCTTTGTTGTATATTATTTACTTTTCCGCATTAGGATATATCCAAGGTGGGGAGCACAAGTAACCGGGTTCTAGAGTCCAGTGGGAGACCATCTCAAGAAGTCGAGTCCGGGCTTCCTAACTCTAGAATTGGTAGGGTTGCTTGCCGCCCTTGTAGGGGTCTAGGGATGTGGGTTTGGCTATTCACCGCGACCGTAGAATCCGTGTTTTTTACTGGCTTAATATAAAACACGGACATCCTAGTATATCCAATATTTCATATGTTGACTTCTGCTGCTGATATTCTGTGATGTGATCACTTTATATACTTGAGACGAATGCTTTATTATTATATATATGATATATAATAAACGTTGCTTATGTTTTGCACCCACGCTAGTCCCGCCCCGCTATGCCATTAGTTAAGTAACCTAATGGTGCATAACGGGACACTGTGGCAAATGCGTATGGTATAAGCGTACGTTATATTTTCGTTTCTTCTGTGATGCTTAGGAAGCATAAATGATGGGACTTCATTAATGAGATTAATGAAAAGAAAAGAATCCTAAAGATGTTGTAGAATCAAATTTTTAAAAAGGGTAGCTCTAGTTTTTGCTTTGCATAGCGGTATTCCTTGTAGAATATCCAGCACCTAATTCGATGGGGAAAGAGCCGAGATCCCTTCATCGGGAGTGACCTCTTTAGTAGAAGCTAGCAGACGCTACAACCCACTCGGTTTTGTTTTTGATTGCCTTTTTAGTTCTTGCTTTGCATAGCGGTATTCCTTGTAAAATATCCAGCACCTCATTCGATGAGGAAAGAGCTGAGATCCCTTCACCGGGAGTGACCTCTTTAGCAAAACTAGCAAATGCCTAAAAACACTCCTTTTCAAAATCACTCGATTCTACAACGAGATCAAGTTCAAAGCGTTAAAGGTTTTCATAAAAATCATCCGCAACCCTCCGTCATTTTAGGAAGTAGACTACTTAGTATTCGTGCTACGTTTGTTGACCATAGTTAAGGCGTAGTGTACGGTAGCTAAGTGATGTCTTCCTACACAGCATATGATGCGATTAATTAGGACATTTGTATAACTTTGTTGACCATAGTTAAGGGTCATATAAGTGGGTCTAAATTAATCATGAAATGACGGGTAGAACTTGACTAGTGCTTATGATTTGTTGACCATAGTTAAGGTCATAAGTCACCAGGGATAAAAACCATATCGGGAATTTCAAGAGTTGAAATTTGCAATGAGATTGCATACCTTCTATGAGATAGTTGGATCCCGATACCCATTGCGAGTAAGAGTTACTCCTGGGAGAGTTTTACACATCACAATTAGCCGATCAAGTAGGTGACTAGAAAGGTGTTAATGGGGTTATGCCTATGGGAAAATGATGTTTATTTTAAATAGGTCCATACCAAAGCATAGGGAACCTCCTTCAAAGTACCGACACTGGCCTGGCTGAAAAATTGGCGAACTTGTAAGGTGTAATTAATCCCGGCTAGTCTTACCTTTTAGAGTTTGAAGGAAGATTTGATAAAAACAGTGGGAGCCATCATGTTTAGATAAGATAATAACCAATCTAATGTTGCAAGAGCATACGCTAAGTTTTTTTCTTCTTTCTCTCTCAAGATAGCGACCATGTCAGGCCTTAATCAAGATAATAATATGGATGTATTGATCGAACCCGCTTGTTATACTGAGCAGGGAAACTTTAGTTCCGCTCTATCTTATAATTGTTATAAGTCCGAGCAGGAAATAGGGGGATATCCGGATTCCCATGCCACCCAAACGGAGAATAAGCATATTGATGCATTTTCTTCGGGTGTGTTAGTTACCGAGAACTGTTTCTCAGTCCACTCTACGTCCTGGGTATTAGATACCGGATCAGGATCCCACATATATAATATGTTTCATGGGCTAAGGAAAGGTAGAGGACTGGGAATAGGTGATCATTCTCTAAAAGTAGGGAATGGTGCAAGTGTTGCAGCCAAAACAGTTGGTGAATATCACCTTGTATTACCAAATGGGAATGCATTGATCTTGAACGACTGTTATTACGTACCCTTTATGATATGCAATTTAATATCGATTTCTTTATTAGATAAAGAAGGATATTATTTTGTAGTAGAGAATAATGTTATGAACATTTACCTAAATCAAGTGTTGATTGGGTTTGGTGCGTTATGTAACGGTTTATATGTTCTGAATCAAAACACGGTTCTAAACGTACAGAACACACACAAGAGAAATAGTTCAAAAATGAACGAAGTCTTCTTGTGGCATTGTAGACTGGGTCATATCGATGAAACAAGCCTAGCTGAAGTTCCATAAGGATGCATATTTGAATCCGTTCGAATTTACATCTTATGAAACTTTTCAGTCATGTCTCAAAGACTAAGGTGACCAAATCTCCGTTTACTGGAAACATAGAAAGAGCTACTGAACTCTTGGACAGATACATGGTGATGTATACGGTCCTATGTCTACAAATGCCAGGGATGGTTCCGCGTACTTTATTTCACCGATGTTATCTCAAGATACGGACATGTGTTCTTATTGAAACAACAAATCTGAATCTTTTGAGAATTTCAAGGAATATAAGTTCGAAGTTGAGAACCAGATGGGTAAAGGTATTCAAATCCTTCGATATGATCGGGGAGAAGAATACTGGAGCACGGAATTCGGAGGCTATTTAAAAGAGAATGAGATTCTCTCTCAGCTTACTACTCCGTATACACCACAGCACAATGGTATATCGGGATGGAGGAATCGCACCCTATGAGATATGGTGTGCTTTATGATGAGTACTGCTGAGTTGCCTATTTCATTTTAGGGACATGCACTTAAGAAGCTGCATACCTATTGAATAAAGTTCCAATCAAATCTGTTGCTTACCACTCCATATGAGATATGGAATGGGAAGAGACCATCTCTTAAACGAGTTAAGATATGGGGTTGCCCGGCCTATGTTAAAAAGAAAAATCCGGACAAGCATGAGGCAAGGTAAGTTCAGTGCAAGTTTGTAGGATATCCCAACCATTCACGAGGGTACATCTTCTACCACACTAAGGAACAAAAGATGTTTTATTTCTCGACATGCCACCTTTTTAGAAAAGGAATTTCTTGTCGAAGAAATTAGTGGTAATGAGGTATAACTGGAAGAAGTTCCAGCAACGCAAACTATAACTGATGATTTGGTGGAACTATAGGATTCAATAGTCCCTGATGAACCGAAGCCACTCCGCAGATCTAGTAGGGTTCCTCATCCACCTGAGAGATACTACGATTTTCTCATAGACGGTGGGAGCGAGGATTGCATCATGGAGATGATGACCCAACTAGTTTCGAGCAGGCCATCACAAGTGGAGACTATATGAAATGGCTGGATGATATACAATCTGAGATGGAATCCATGTACACCAGCAAAGTGTTGACTTTGCATATTGCTCGTGAAGGGGTAAAACCCATCAGGAGCAAGGGGATCTTTGAGAAAGATAATTTGGTGTAAATGAAAAAGTTGAGACTTTCAAAACTATGCTTAAGTCTATAAGGATCCTACTTGCCATTGCTGCATACCATGACTACGAAATCTGGCAAATGGATGTTAAGACCGCCTTTCTAAATGGTGATTTAGAGGAGAGCGTGTACATGACTCAGCCAGAGGGTTTCATAGACAGTGGGAGCAGCGGAAAGGTGTGCAAGCTGCTTAAATCAATCTACGGGTTGAAGCAGGCATCGCGGAGTTGGAACATCTGTTTTGATGAGGTAGTCAAAGAGTTTGACTTCATCAAAAATATAGATGAACCTTGTATATACAAGAAGGTCGCAGAGAGTAAGGTCGTCTTCTTCGTATTGTACGTGGATGACATACTCTTGATAGAAAATGATGTTCCTATGCTGCACTCGGTCAAGCACCTCTTATCACACAGGTTCTCCATGAAAGATCTAACTGATGTCTCCAACATCCTGGGGATATAGATCTATAGAGATAGATCTAAATGGATTTGAGATTGTCTCAATCCAGATACATAGACACCATGCTAAAGGGGTTTAGTATGGATGATTATAAGCGTGGTAATGTACCCGCTTGTTCAGCAATCACTCTCTCCAAAGAGATGTCTCTCGGGGCTGATTTGGAGAGGGCTTGTATACAAGGGTACCCTATGCTTTAGCAGACAGGTCAATCATGTGTGCGATGTTAGGTACCAGCCTAGATGTAGTTACTCACTAAGTGTAGTGAATAAGTATCGAAAAGATCTTTGGGAAAACCACTGGACAGCTGAAGAACATTCTTAAGTACTTGAGAAGGACTAAAGAGATGTTCTTGGTGTATGGTAACGGTGAACTCCAGATGGAGTCCTTTACCGATTCAAGCTTCCAGAGTGATGAGGACGACTGAAAGTCAGTCTCGGGTTTTGTATTTACCCTCAGTGGAGGGACGGTATGTTGTAAGGGTTCCAAGCTGTATACCGTAGCAAACTCATTGATAGAGACTAATTACATCGCTACCAACGATACTGCCAAAGAGGTTGTCTGGATGAAAAAGTTCATATGATGAACTTGGTTCCTACCATTAGGCATCCAGTACCTGTGTATTGTGATGACAATGGAGCTGTGGCTTTGGTCTAGGAACCCCGGTCCCGTCAGCGATCCAGACATATTCTTAGACAGTATCACCTGATCATGAAGATAGTTGATCTCCTGGAGATCGAGGTTAGGAGAGTTGACACAAAGGATAACACAGCGGATCCACTCACCAAGGACATCCCCAGATGCTATTCGAGAGACTTTTAGAACGTTGGGTATGAGATACTTCAACACATGGTCTTAGTGCAAGTGGGAGATTGTTAGTTATATGTATGCCCTAGAGACCATTATTGTACATATGATGTATATTATAGTGGATGCTTGGACATATATAGAGAGGACTCTCTTGCTCGACATGATAGTATGCTATCTGGTTGTTCTTTGTCTTAACATGTAGACTTGTATTGTGATACTGTCTTGCTCTCACATGTTGATAAAGCCCTTAGGATGTGCACTTAACTACCAGGACTATGATAGAGATCATACTGGTGGGGACAGGGTAGTCCACAAGTTCATCCTTTAATTGTTCCTAGTCTAGGGTATATTGAGACAGGGTATCGATATTCCAGAGTAGAATAGCGTATACGCTTCTTGACCCATATGATGGGCGATGGATAATCCCACATCCATTGGTGTTTGACATCAAAGATGGTATACGGGTGCTCAGTGGAGACTGAGTACACTGAACAGAACTCGCCGAGGACTCCTATGTGGTAGTATACCTATCGTCAGATAGCAGTCCTCTAGTGACACTGGTACAGGTTAGTCTGTAGACCCGAGATCATCATAGAGTCTTGTACGGCGCCCACTGTGCTTTGATTTTCTCCCTACCACGTTCAAAGGAGACGTGCAAACAGGTGGATTTTGGGTACAGTCCCGAGTCGCATGGAGGAAATGAACGATAGGAGGGGTTTCGTCTCTCTCGGTATTGGGGGTTGATTTTGTACTATGCTCGATTGGCTATAACTGGAAGTCCCTGGCCAGGGATGCTTATGAGATTTACTGATAAGTGTTATCAGTAGTTTCTCAAACCGTTATAGGCCAGACATCAGCATGACTTATCAAGTTAATTGGGTCTGACGATTTCCACCCCTAGACATGATATGCGACATATAAGACGAAGAGACCGGACTGTACGGTAGTGTTACTGATAGGCTTCATGGAGACTGTGGACAGGCTTGCTTGTTGATCTTCATATCGCTTAATACCCAGGTAGCCGTTACGTCCAGCTAGTACCGCTGATGGCTTGTAGTTGACTGATGTGATCATCACCTACTGCTGGCGTATTGACGAGTCTTTAGAGTCCCACACAGAAGTTCCCTGGTTCAAGCGAAACGAAGTAGAACGCATATGTGATATGTGTGTGGGCCTGATTAAATACGTGTATGTGATATTGTATTTTAATCTGGCAGTTATCTGTTATCGGTTCGGTTATATGTGATATAACCAGATTGTCGAATCAAGTGTTGATTTGATAATGTGAGATACAGATAAATGATATTAGTAGGTCATATATGAGATAACCGAATTATTAAATCAAGTGTTGATTTAATAATGTGATATATATTATATGTGATATAATTATATCTTAACTAATATCATTAGCTCACTAATTATTCTTCATATTAATATATATATATATATATATATATATAAAATGAAGCATGGCATATGAATTTCTATTTTGTGAAAATAGAAATGAGTTGGAAAATGAGAGCATGGTTGCGAGAATGGGATTTACTTTTGTTTATTCATCTTGACTCACTATTCAAACTTGGTTGCAATTTTATATTGCATAATTCCATGCTTGAATGAGTGAGGGGTCAAGAGTTGCCATTCATTCTAGAGTTCATTCTCAACACTTAGCCATTTTTCTTGAGTTGCTTCCATGGTTGCTCTCTAGCTTCTTTTTCATCCTCATGTCATGGTTCAAGCTTCAACCCTCACATGTGATGTGAACCATGAAACTTGAACACAAACTTGTGAGCTTTTAACATCCCCTACTTCACCATCTTACACTTGACTAGCGATCGAGTGTAGCGTGTTTCCTATGCTAAAGAGTTTAGTGTAGAGGTAGCTTGAGTTGGAAGGACTTCATATGGATTATCTTTGGCACGAAGGTCATCGGAGGAAGCTCGTCCAAACCCTCAAGTGGAGCCTAGTGGAGTCGCGGGACTACTACACGGAGCATGTCAAGTGAAGAATCGGTCTACAAAGGTTGTATTCCATGTTCACTTGATGTAAAGTTGTTTACACTCTTGTATCGTTTAATTCTCTAGTTAAGATTCTAGGGTTTGGGTTATTTAGCATGGCAAATTTTTGAAAACGGCTTAGATGACGCCTCCCGAAACCTTGCTGTCGTGCTAGGAAACCCAACATCTCTTGCTTAACCTTTCGGCCAGGCTAGTGTCGGAACTTCGAGAGAAGTTTTACAACGCTTTCGCGAAGTTCCTTAATTAAATAACCTCTTTTCCCTAGAGGCGTAGCCCCGCTAACACTGTCCTAGACATTTACTTGGTTTATAGCATTGATCGTTAAGTGAAAAAATCTTCCGAATAGTAGCGGATACTCACTGTAGGATTGGGATCCAAATATCATTGTGTGATAAACTTGAAGGAATCCTACCAAAATTATCACACTCCAAATGGTATGCAACACTAGCAAGTTTCAGTTTCTTTAGAAACTCCCGATGTAGATTTTTTCCCCAAGCTCTTATGACCTTGATGAAGGCCAACATATCATAAGTCACAAGTCAAGTTCTACCCATTATTATCCAGGTTAATTTGAACCCACCCGCACATACCCTTGATGAAGGTCAAAATAGTAGTACGACTATCCCAAACCAACTCATCTATCTATGCAACAGATAAATATTCAGCGGCTACCAATCACTATGCCTTGGCGAAGGTCAAAATACATAGCTTGAATACTACTGAATATCCATCTGAAATGACGGAGGGCTACAAATGGTTTTGGCTAAACCATGAACGTAATGAACTTGATATGATCGAAGGAACCATGATAGCTTTTTAAAGGAGTGGTTTAGGCTCCGCATTTAAAGTTTGCTTTTTGGAAAAAACCCGAGTGGTTTTAAAAGTATTCTAACGATTCAGTTTTGGTTTGTTTGCTTTGGATTAATCTAATGCAGTCCCATCATTTACACCTATCATCACAGAGAGAAACGAAAATACAACGTACGCTTATGCCATTCGCATTCGCCATTGGGCCCCGTCTAATACCGTTAGGTTACTTAACTAATGCCAGAGCGGGGGCTGGACTAGCGTGGATGCAAAACATAAGTAACGTCTACTATATAACATATATAGAATTTATCCATTCATCTCACGAAATAATAGGCATTCTAGATCACAGATGAACATATTGGATATACTAGGAATTCCGCGTTTTGTTTAAGCCTGTAACGAAAGACGGATTTCACGGTCATGATGAATAGCTAAACCCCACCCTAGACCCCTACAGGTGTAGCAAATTACCCGCCAAATTCCCAAAGTGAAGCAACCTCCCTCAGTAAAATAAGTAGGCCACTCAGCACTTCAAAGAACACCCAGTAGTTGTGCACCCTGCCTTGGGTCTATCCTAGGAGCAAAAAACAGTAAATGAAATAATACAACAGTGGCTACAACCTCAACTCGGATGTACCCCGCAAAATAATATTACATCAAATTACAATTTATATCGAATGAAAGAAACTCTCATCTTACATCCCAGGCTATTCATCCACGACGATCCAATAAAGTTCATATACACAAACCAATCATCACAGATATGTGCAACCCCCAACTAACCGACATATTGAAATTAGCGAAAGTTTACGAACACGTATAACAATTGAAACTAGTTAAACGACGTTAAAAACTGCGACTTTGAAACACTCCGTATTGCCAAATAGAGAATTAACAATATAATCAAAATGGGCAAAATCAAACAACATCTGAAACCCTAAATCCAAGCAACAAGAACCCAGTACAAAATTCAAGGCATTTCCTTACATTAGAACCAGCCAGGCCGGTTTTTTAGGGTGTTTGGCCGGCTAGATTTGTGTGGAAATGTCTCGTTTTCATTTAACAACCAAAAGAGCACTCTGCAATTGTTTAAAACATTTTTGGAGCCTCAGAAAATTTCAACAGAAACTTGGATTTATGGTTTTGTGTTTCGGAGTTATTTCGGTTTCATAGTTTTACTTGTCGTTTAATCTATTAGTTATGGTTTAGTTGGCTCTGATACCACTGTAAGTCGATGCCACGCACCCCACGGGTTCGCGGGGAGGCGGAGTTTGCAAAAAAAACGATTTTTATATGCTTCGTAATATCGACTAAGCTCCAGGATCAATACTAAACCTTAACTAACAAGCTAACTAAAAGGTTTAACTGCTATGTAAGAAAGTTATATTTCAAGTTACTAGTCCTTCTTGTTCTTGCTGTCCTCCTCCTCTTCGTGAGCTCCTTGGAGTGTGTATGGATCGCGCCTCCTCGTCGGCCTCCTCAAGCCGAAGATGATCCACCCGAGAGTGCCTACCTTGAGCTTCTACTTCTAAGATGAGGTAACTAGGTTACCACGAGTGCTAATCTAAGTGACCTAGAGGATATAGAGAGTGATTATAGATTAATAAGTCTCACTAACCCTAGGATTCTCAACACAAGAGATAATTAGGGTTTGAGAGAGAAGAAGAGAGCTCTTGAGGTGAGAGAGTGTTTGAGATAATAATGAAATGAATATAGCTACTTGAGATGAATGTAAAGCATGCCAAAATATCTCACCAAATATCTCACGAAATATCTAAGTCCACTCCTTCCTCAGTAGTCATCCATGAGTCACCAAGTAGCCATGCTTCATTTATCACAAAATAACACCTCATACCTCCACCTCATTTATCTTTTAATCAAATGATAAAAGCACAAATGAGGTGTCCCCTTCTAGAAGTATACTTGAGTAAATTACAAGAATACCCCTCACTGTATATACATACCCATATCCGTATTCCGAAAAACACGAATACAATGAGATGAAACTAATCCAAAAATCTAATACTAGCATCCGGCTTAAACCAAAACCACTAGTATTATCCGCCCGAACATCTTATGTGCACAAGTACACATATGTAATCGAACCCTGTCGTAAAACCATACGACCTTTACATCGTTTTGCCCGAAGCAAGGAAACCCTCTGTGTGGGACTCTAAAGACTCGACAGTACGCTGGTAGTGGGTTTAACCACAAGCACGTCAGCGGTACTAGCTGCACGTAATGGCTATCCAGGTATCTGTCGATAAAAAGGCCGATGAGCAAACTCATCCGAACTCCTACTGAGCCTATCCATGACAATCTCCGTACAGTCCGGTCTGTTCGTCTAAGAGTATCGCATATTGGGCCAAGGGGCGATAGCCGTCAGACCCTTAATAGCGGAATGAGTCTTGCCGAAGTACAGCCCAAAAACACCCTAAGAAACTTCTGGAGTACCTACCAGTAAATCTCTCTTGCCTTGGCCAGGGAGTTTGTGTAATGGCTTTTCGAACACAGCGTGACATCAACCCCCAATATCGGGAGAGACGAATCCTATCTAACCGCCACTGCCTCCAAGTGCTTCAAGACTGCACCAAATTACTATCTGTTTGCATGACTCATCAAAGCCGTGGTAGGGTAGTAATCTAAGAACGGTGGGAACACACTCGAGGCGAAGTAGCAGTGTCAAGTCAACGGACTTTGTTGTACTCATGTCACCTAGGAACTGCTACCTGATGATAGGTATAGTACCAACCAACAGTTCCCCACGAGTCCTTCCAGTGTAACTCATAACCCAATAAGCACCTGCATACTATCTCCAGTACGACGTACTAATGGTTATGGGACAGACCATCTCCCATGCTGGGATGAGAAGCGTATACACTAGTCTACTCTGGAGTATCGATGCCTTGTCTCGATAATCCTATAACTAAGGACTTGTATAAGGACGTGCTTATAGACTACCCAGCCCCCACTAGTGTGACTGCCATCACAATGCTGGTAGTTAAGCAAAGATCCTAAGGGCTATACCAATATGTATTAGCGATACGCTAAAAGAAACATATACACATATTAAGATAGAAACAAACCAAGTAGCAAACTACCATGTCTTAAAATCCGTGTATATCCTAAGCTTCCAAAATGTAATATACAAAGTAGTACTATACAATAATGGTCTCTAGGGCATATATCATTAACATGTATGTATGTATGTATACACAGGTGCTAACTTAAAACACATAATCAACTTGATTATATGAAACTTACCATGTACGCACCCGTGCCCTTGTGTAACGCGGCCCACCCCTTGGCTTCATTATATTTGGCGGGGTCTTTCTTTCTCTGCGGTGAAATTAGGATTTAGTTTAATAATTAATTAACGTTATAGAAACATATGGAATTAAGTGTCGAAATACTCACCAAGTGCCACCGAGCGTTGGCCTGCGAGCGCTTCCCTTTAATCGGGATAGCGCGTTCTCGCACGTCGTTGTTCCGTTTCTGCTTATTTCGAACCGACATCTGTTTCCCCAATATTTAAACCTAATAAAAGAGCAAAGCTCTGTTGGATTTAATGAGGCAGCATCTTATGTGCTCTCCATGAGGGTGCCAGCGTCAGAGCCAATCTTATAGGATTAAATCTTATGGTGGCGCTGCACGTTGTCATGCCCCGCATCCCAGAGTGCGCTAAGATCGGCACGTGACAGAGCCAACCATGCTAACTGTGGCTAGGAAACATCCCTCCACAGTCATATTACGGCTGTCTATAAGATATCAAGAACAATAGAAATAAAATAAACTATCTAGTACATGTCCATTTGGCAGAATAAATGAGTTAAGAAATAATATGCGGAAGCAATATATCTAAAAATAATAACAATCTGGAAAGTACGTCCCAAATACGGGCTCACATCAGGAAATGAAAATGCTGAAAGAAAACTAAACTAAACAATGCTAAATACTAACAAGATCCTCACTGCTCGGCCTGTCGGCTGAATACTCCTGATCAGCCTGCGAAAGAGATAAAGGATCTGGGCCATGCAAAACCCAGACATCAGTGCGTCATAATATCAAACAATAATAAATGAACATGATACATGAAATATGCAGGCATGAATATAAACAATGACATGAATGTAACCAGTAAACATGGATATGCAACAATGAAGTGTATACGTGAAGTGCAGTGAGTAATCTAAACTAAACTATTAGGTTATCTATTCTAAAGTCTTCGAAATCAATTAATGTAATCCTCATCATAACCCATCGGTCTATACTCCGTTCATTCCCCACGGGACCACGGTAACAGGATTATTCCGTAACGCCCGGAAAAACGACAAACAATATATTCCGTAACGCCCGGAAAAACGGCAAACAATATAGTAGCCCTTTAAGTTACGTTCGGTTACATTATTGATTTCCCCTTACCCTCAACGTTATGTGTTCAAGTCAGGTATTGCCTATCAATATCTAATGCCAACACAGGATCAAGCAGGTACAGGTTTTGTCTATGCAGACAACAGTAACGTCCATCAAAACAACATGTTAGGATTGTCGGCATTAGAAACAGGATCAGGTAACATGTCAAGTAGTGGTATATCAGGTCATGTCAAGTAGTGTACATGTATCACATGGGTGCCTAACAGTAAAATGTAGCAAGTATCGAATCACGGTAAAGGTACGGATGTACGGTGAATGCATGGATGCACAAATATCTATCAGGGATTACATCATGACTATGTAGGATGCACATTATCAAGCATGGGGTACAAATGAAACAGTAATATGAATTAATATGACATGGCATGCAATTAGATATATAGAATTAATGGTATGGATACACAATAAAATATGGATGCACATTATCAAGTATGGGGTGTTAATATAACGGTAACATGAAATAATATGATCTGTAGATGCAGCTACATATATAATAAATGATATGGATGCATACGGGTATCCGAAACAGTAAAACATTAATATGGGTGTACAATGCAATTAACATGTGATATTTTTATTCATATGGATGCAAAATATGATACATAGCATGTAGCAAGATAAACTTGCATGTGACTAGATATGTAATAAGCTGTACGGATGCGAACGGATATTGTAAAACTGTAACATTGGATGCATAACTAAATAATATGTAATATTATTATTCGCATGAATACAAAATATAATAGTATAGCATGTAGCAAGATAAACTTTCCTGATAAGATCTCACGACGGGTGAGTACGGCACCTCCCGACGTCGGGTAAACATCGCGGTAACCACTCGCGCGCACGGGACAGGACCAGACAAGGCAAGAAGGTAACCACGCAGGCAGGGGACGTCCACTGGATCACCCGGATCGTCGGCAGTGGCACGGCTCCGGCGGTGATCACCGGAATTAAGAAACAAGATCAAGAAAAAGAAAGAAGAAAGAAAAAGAAAAGAAATGGGCTGGGGTGGCTCTGGTGTGGTGCTCTGGAGTTGTCTCGGGGTCAGAGGAGTTGCCAAGGGTCGACGACGATGAAGGATCGCTGGCGGCGAGATCCACGGCAAGGGCAGTGGGTGTGTTTTCTTGGTGTCGAGGTTGAAGGGAAGAGGAGGGAGGTGAGGTGGTCGAGGAGGAGAGGAGAAGGCTGAGGGTTGAGACGAGGGGTCGACGAAGAAGAAGGCGGCTAGGATTAGGGTTTTGTGGGGATCTCGTGGAGGCGAAGGGTTTAAAAAGAAGAAGAAGAAGAACAGAAGAAGGGAGGTGATTGTAGTGGAGAAGGAAGGTGACGGGATCCTCGCAAATCGCGAGAGGAGAGAGAGAGGGAGAGAGAGAAAGAGAGAGATTCTGTTTTAAAAAGATTTTAAAAATCTTTAAAATATTTTAGTTTACAAAAATTTAGACGTAGGTAAACTTAACAGTTAAAATTATAATATTAATAAAATTTGATATTTTGGTTAATACAAAAATAGTCCAAAATACGCCCGGGTCGGGTCTAAAAATCTAGTTTTAAAATACGGAAAATATGCGTGTCATCCAACATTAAAACAGGATATCCGGGTCACAAAAAAGCATACCCCCAAGAACGGATGCACGTAGCGTGCACGTAGCCATCCAAACGAGTCCGTTTTACTGAACGGGACGGGAACAAGATGCGCGGATGCTACCACAGGGTCAGAGGTATCATGCAGGCCATGCTAGATATTTTTAAAATAGTTTATTTGACTTTATATGTTATATTGAAAAATATGCAGATGCCAGATAAAATGCCAGTATGCAATATATAAAGAAAATGAAAGTGCACGGATCCATATAACAAGCCGGGATAAATCATAAACAGGAATCAAGACGGGTTTCCAGCAAGCGGGTCGGGTCGGATGCAAATACAGATGTCAAATACACTATTCGCACCCCAAAACACAATAAATCAGGAAATTACCATAAATAAAGAAATACTCAAAATAGAACTGGTATAAATGAACTATGGTGTTACATTATAGCCAACTACAAAAAGAATTTCGTCCTCGAAATTCCCAAAACGAGAAAAGATAAACAACCATGAAACTGCAAAAAGAGATCTGGAAACTTTTGTCGAATCTCGTCTTCTCGTTCCCAAGTCGATTCTCCATGCGAGCGATTCCCCCAAGAAACAAGTACGAGAGGGATAACCTTGTTCTTGAGGACCTTTTTTCTTCGATCAACAATCAAAATCGGACGTTCCTCAAAGGTCAAATCCTCCCTTACAGTCAGCTCTGAATGATCTAGCATGTGTGTTTCATCTCGAACGTACTTACGGAGTTGAGATATATAAAACACGTCATGAACATTCGCCAAAGATGGTGGTAACGCCAATCGATAAGCCACTTCTCCAACACGTTCCATGAACTCAAAAGGCCCCACGAATTGAGGACTAAGCTTGCCTCGACTCCCAAAACGAATCACTCCTCTAGTCGGTGATATCTTTAAGAATACCAGATCACAAACAGCGAACTCTAGAGGTCTTCTCGATGTGTCGGCCCAACTCTTCTATCGATCCTGTGCTGCCTTCATGTGATTCCGGATAGTATTAACTTTCTCTACGGTTTGGATGATCAAATCTGGTCCCAACAATCTTTGCTCTCCAACATCGTCCCAACAAATGGGTGAGCGACACTTGCGACCATACAATGCTTCGAATGGAGCCATCTGAATAGTCTCCTGAAAGTTGTTATTGTACGAAAACTCCACCAAGTGTAGATGATCCTCCCAAGAACCCTTGAAGTCTAACATGCAAGCTCTCAACATGTCTTCAAGAGTGTGGGTCATTCTCTTCGACTGGCCATCTGTCTGAGGATGATAAGCTATGCTAAACTTCAATCGCGTCCCCAAACTTTCCTGTAAACTCCTCCAAAAGTGCGATAAGAATCGGGTGTCATGGTCGGAAACGATGCTCACAGGTACTCCATGCAATCTCATAATCTCCTGCATGTACCGTTCTGCCAACGCTTCCGTTGACTGACCAACTCGAAACGGAATGAAATGAACTGCCTTGGTCAAACGATCAACGGTCATCCAAACTGCATTGTTGCCCTTTGAACTCCATGATAAAGCTGTCACAAAATCCATGGTTATATGTTCCCACTTCCATTGAGGAATCGGAAGTGGTTGCAATAAACCAGCTACCCTTTGATGTTCAGCCTTAACTTGCTGACAAACCAAGCACTTTGCTACAAAGCGAGCAATCTCCCTTTTCATACCTTCCCGCCAGAAATGCTGTCGTAGATCACGGTACATCTTCATGCTTCCTGGATGTATAGAATATGCGGAACTGTGCGCCTCCTTCATAACTTCTTCACGAATGTCTCCTTTCGGCACACACAAACGGTTACCATATCGCAACGAACCATCTTCACGAATCAACAAGTCCGTTCAAAGTCCCGCTTCAACCTGTTCTCGAAACTTCTGCAATCTTGGGTCCTGTGACTGCGCTGCTTTAATGTTATCGATCAATGATGACCGTACTTGCAACTGCATCAACTGTCTTGAAGAATGCGGTGGCACGATCTCCAACTCAAATCTCCGAAAATCTTCGATAAGCTCCTTCTGTGCAGTCAACATCCGAATTGCTGGTAACCGACTAAGTGCATCCGGCACTACATTAACTTTTCCTAGATGGTACTTGAGATCAAGATCATAGTCAGCCATCAGCTCCAACCATCTACGCTGCCGCATGTTAAGCTCTTTCTGCGTGAACACATGCTTTAGGCTTTTGTGATCGGTGAATACTTCGGCCCTTTCGCCCAGTAAGTAGTATCTCCAAATCTTCAAAGCGAAAATTACTGCTGCAAGCTTCAAATCATGAGTTGGTAATTCTTCTCATGGGTCTTCAACTGCCGCGATGCATAAGCTATAACTTTCCCATACTGCATTAAAACACATCCCAAACCTTTCCCAGATGCGTCGCTGTGAATCTCCAATCCTCCGGAACCGTCTGGTACGGTCAAAATAGGAGCGGTTATCAATCTTTGCTTCAACGCCTCAAAAGCTGACGCACAACTATCCGTCCATACGAATGGTACTTCCTTACGTGTAAGCTTGGTCAAAGGCTCAGCTAGACGAGCAAAATTCTCCACGAACCTTCTGTAATATCCAGCAAGTCCAAGAAAACTTTTGATCTCCGCCACGCTCCTCGGAATCGGCCAATCTTGAAATGCTACAATCTTCTCAGGATCAACAACGATTCCATCTCCAGATACGACATGCCCCAAAAACTTCACTTGTTCAAGCCAAAACTCACACTTGCTCATCTTTGCATATAATCTTTCTTGCCTCAATGTCTGCAGTGCGATCTTCAAGTGTTCTGCATGCTCTTCAAAGCTCCTCGAATAGACCAGAATATCATCGATGAACACCACTATAAACTGGTCCAAGAATGGTGAAAAGATTCGGTTCATCAAGTCCATAAATATCGCTGGTGCGTTCGTGACTCCGAATGGCATCGCCAAATACTCGTAATGTCCATATCGAGTTCGGAACACAGTCTTGCAAATTTCCTCTGATTTAACTCGGACCTGATGATATCCGGATCGCAAATCCACCTTCGAGAATACCCTCGCGCCACTAAGATGCTCGAACAATTCGCCAATGCGAGGGATCAGGTACTTGTTCTTAACAGTCACCCGGTTTAATTCTCGATAATCGATGCACATCCTCCTTATGCCATCTTTCTTCTTTACTAGAAGAACTGGAGCACCCCAAGGTGAATTGCTGCTGCGAATCCAACCCTTCTCTAGCAATTCGGTAACCTGCTTCTTCACTTCTTCCAACTCCACTGGTGCCATCGGATAGTACGCCTTTGAGATTGGCGCTGCACCAGGAACAAGATCGATCGTGAACTCCAAATCTCGTTTTGGCGGTAAACCCGAGATGTCCTCAAACTCGTCCATGAACTCTCGAACTACAGCTGGCGCTTCCTCCTTATCAACTTCCATTGACGAAAGAACACCGTGTGTCGGCCTAGCCCTAAACTCGACTGGCCCGACAGAACTGCTACTTCCAGCAAAAACAAACTCTGGATGTCCTGGAATCTGGAAAATCACTTTCTTTGCCTTACAATCAATGTGAGCGTGAAAAGTGCCGAGAAAGTCCATTCCCAAGACAACATCATAACAGCCGGTATCGATCACCAAGAAATCTGCAAATAACTCTCGTCCACAAATAACAACTGAACAATCATTGCACTCACTACTAGATATGATCTTTCCATTCCCAGTGTGTATGTGCCAACAACTGGACAGGGTCATGCAAGAAATCGAATGTACAACAATAAACTTGGACGACATAAAACAATGGGATGTACCAGAATCGAATAATGCTAATGCTGGAAAATCATGAACAAATAGGATACCTGAAACGACTTCCCCTGAAGCCTTGGCCTCTTCGGCCGTCAGAGTAAAGGCTCGAGCTTGATTAGGTCGCTGAGTTATCTGCTTCTGCCCTTGAATCTGCCTCTGCGGTGGCCTCTGAGCATCTTCCCTCAAACTAAGCTTCGATGGACAAGTATCAATGGTATGATCAGCTGATCTGCAAATAAGACAAAGTCCAAGCCTCTTACGACAATCTCTCCGAAAGTGACCCGGTCGTTAGCAGTAATCGCAAAACACCCTTTCTTTCTGCCCGGACACGGCTGGCTTCTTCATCGGTACAATGCCACGCCTGTCTACCGGGATACCTCTGCGTATAGGCGCTCGATTAGGCGTAAACGTCGGCTTCCATACCACAACTTCCTGCTGCCGCGTACCCTCCGCCTTCATTGATAAGCTCTGCTGCTCTCTGGCTGCTTTAAGCACTTGTGAGAAAGTGGTCAATCCCAGAGATATAATGTGCCTCTGGATTTCCACTTCCAAACTGCTTATGAACCTTCTTGCCCTATCAGCTTCTTTGGCAACCAAAAGTCCCGCGAATCGGCTGAGCCGTGACCACTCAGCCGCATGCGCATCCACAGATCCGTCATTCTGCTTCAGACTAATAAAGTTTTCTTCCATTTCTTCCCTTGCAGTCTGCGGAAAAAACTTCTCCAAGAAACTCTGCGAGAAAGTTGCCCAACTGATCGGCTTAGGCAAACGGGTCTCTTCCACGAGCCACCACTCATGAGCATAGTCTACCAATTGGATGCGTACAACATCCACTCTCTAGTCCTCCAGAATCTGTGCTGCAACGAGTAGATTCTCCGTATCGACTAACCACTGCTCTGCTGGCAACGGCTCCTCCAAACCAGTGAAAGTGGACGGACCAAGTCTCCTAAAATCCGCCACGGTACCCACATGCTGTATTGGTTTGGCTGCAACAGCGTTTACGGACTGCTGGACGGTCCGCAAACCTTCCTGAAAAGCTTAGGCTTGCCGCTGATTTATCTCGATTTGCCGCTTCTCGTTCTCCAGCATCCCATGAATTACTCCAAGCAATGCGGCGTCATCAACACACCTCTGGTACGATCGCAGTTCTCTATCCGCCATGATTTTGAAGTCAAGAAAATGAAGAGGATTAGCATGATAAACAAGATTCAATAAACGGGATACAAGAAGCAAGATAGTTATGGATTCAAGGATGGCAAGATAGCAACAAGGCAGGACATGTTCCTAGTTACGAGTATTCCGATTCGTGTATTGGGTCCAATACCCAACTACAAAAGAATCAAACCCGATTAACCTAAATCCTATGGCTCTGATACCAAGAAAACCCAGTCATGCCCCGCTTCCCAGAGTGCGCTAAGATCGGCACGTGACAGAGCCAACTATGCTACCTGTGGCTAGGAAACATCTCTCCACAGTCACATTACGGCTGTCTATATGATATCAAGAACAGTAGAAATAAAATAAACTATCTAGTACATGTCCATTTGCCAGAATATATGAGTTAAGAAATAATATGCGGAAGCAATAAATCCAAAAATAATAACAATCTGGAAAGTACGTCCCAAATACGGGCTCACATCAAGAAATGAAAATGCTGAAAGAAAACTAAACTAAACAAAGCTAAATACTAACAAGATCCTCACTACTCGGCCTGTTGGCTGAAATACTCCTGATCAGCCTGCGAAAGAGATAAAGAATCTGGGCCATGCAAAACCCAGACGTCAGTGCGTCATAATATCAAACAATAATAAATGAATATGATACACGAGATATGCAGGCATGAATATAAACAATGACATGAATGTAACCAGTAAACATGGATATGCAACAATGAAGTGTATACGTACAGGTGAAGTGCAGTGAGTAATCTAAACTAAACTACTGGGTTATCTATTCTAAATTCTTCGAAATCAATTAATGTAATTCTCATCATAACCCATCGGTCTATACCCCGTTCATTCCCCATGGGACCACGGTAACAGGATTATTCCGTAACGCCCGGAAAAACGGCAAACAATATATTCCGTAACGCCCGGAAAATACACTATTCGCACACCAATGAAGGATTGCCGGCGGCAAGATCTACGGCAAGGGCAGTATGTGTGTTTTCTTTGGTCGGGGTTCTTGGTGTCGAGGTTGAAGGGAAGAGGAGGGAGGTGAGGTGGTCAAGGAGGAGAGGAGAAGGCCGAGGGTTGAGACGAGGGGTCGACGAAGAAGAAGGCGGCTAGGGTTAGGGTTTTGTGGGGATCTCGTGGAAGCGAATGGTTTAAAAAGATGAAGAAGAAGAACATAAGAAGGGAGGTCATTGTAGTGGAGGAGGATGGTGACGGGATCCTCGCAAATTGCGAGAGGAGAGAGAGGGAGAAAGAGTGAGATTCGGTTTTAAAAATATTTTAAAAATCTATAAAATATTTTAGTTTACAAAAATTTAGGCGTAGGTAAACTTAACAGTTAAAATTATAATATTAATAAAATTTGATATTTTGGCTAATACAAAAACAGTCCAAAACATGCCCGGGTCGGGTCTAAAAATCTAGTTTTAAAATATGGAAAATATACGTGTCAACCAATATTAAAACATGATATCCGGGTCACGAAAAAGCATACCCCCAAGAACGGATGCACGTAGCGTGCACGCAGGCATCCAAACGAGTCAGTTTTACTGAACGGGACGGGAACAAGATGCGCGGATGCTACCATAGGGTCAGGGGTATCATGCAGGCCATGCTAGATATTTTTAAAATATTTTATTTGACTTTATATGTTATATTGAAAAATATGCAGATGCCAGATAAAATGCCAGTATGCAGTATATAAAGAAAATGAAAGTGCACGGATCCACTTAACAAGCCGGGATAAATCATAAACAGGAATCAAGACGGGTTCCAGTAAGCGGGTCGGGTCGGATGCAAATACAGATGTCAAATACACTATTCGCACACCAAAACACAATAAATCAGGAAAATACCATAAATAAAGAAATACTCAAAATAGAACTGGTATAAATGAACTAGGGTGTTACACACGTACTCTTCACACCGACGCCAATGTGCAAAGCACAGAAAATGCTTACTGAATAAGAATTAAATTCTTATATGGCGTCGCGCGTGCTTATCATGCGGACGCCGATGTGCATAACACGTGAGCGCCGGCGCCCAAGTTCATATCAATAGAATTAAATTCTATATTTGCCTAACAAAAGTTGGGATATTCTCTGTTAAATAGAGTCGTTGGATCAAAAATCCAATAGAGATGATAAATCATCAAAATACAGAATTAAATTCTGTTGGGAGAAAACTTATCCCGAATCTTTCTAAAATAAGAAAGATACTCTCGGTTGGATCAAAAATCCAATTATAGAATAAAATTCTATTTTGGAATATATTCTCTCAATTTTTCTAAATAAAAAAGATTGCTCTCTATAAAAAAGAGAACTATTGGATTGAAGAAATCCAATGGTGATTAAAAATCACCTCTTTACAAAATAAATTCTGTATAGGGGAAAATATTTCCCCAATCTCGTTAAAAACAAAAAATTATATTCTGTAAAACAAAAGTCCTTGGATCAAAGATCCAATGGTGGGTAAAATTCCCCATATCAATTTTGAGACTAATTAAATCAATTGGAATCTCTCAATGAGATATTTTCTTAAAATTAATTAACAAACTTGCCTCCACTATATAAAGGACCCGAGACTTCAAGTCGCACACAGATACAGAGATAGAGAGAACCCCCCATAAGCTTCTAAAAAATACAGAAAGCTTCCAAAACAATAGAAGATTCAATTCCTAAGAAAGAAGAAGACTTTCCTCCTCAAAACCATAAGTAAAGAAAATGGATCAAAATATCTCTATTACATCTAAGGATTTAACCCTTTTTAAAGAACTTAGTTTTTTCTCTTGACCTGAGATCCACAAGACAAATCTCCCATAAGTTGAGAATTTAATTCTCATCGGAAAGATCTTGTTCTTGAGAATCAAAAAGTCAGGGAAAAACAAATTTTAAAAGAAGAAGAAGAAGAAAGAAAACGGAATTCATGATACTCCAGGAATTCAGTTCCTTCAAATCGAGAACTTGGTTCTTTACAAACTCAACCTAAAATCCTTAAATATAGTGATTTTAGAGAGCGTTAATGGTCAAAGCACCATCGATAGAGGTTTAAACTCTCTGAAAATATCAATAGAGATTAAATCTCCATATAAAAGAAATTAGCGCCTCACGTGCTTCCCACGTGGGCGCCCCTCTTTAACAGCGCCTAACGCCTCACGTGAAACCCACGTGGGCGCCATATAAAAAGTGCTTGGCACTTCACATACAGCCAAAACGACTGAGTGCTCAGCACTAATGGGGAAGCGCCCAACGCCGCACATGCTCCTCACGTGGGCGCCACAAAAATAATAAGAGTGCTTAGCACTCCATAAATAACCAAAACGGTTAAGTGCTTAGCACTAATTGGGCAGCGCCCAGCGCCGCTTGTGCTCCTCACGGGGGCGCCACAAAAATAATAAGAGTGCTTAGCACTCCATAAATAGCCAAAACGGCTCAGTGCTTAGCACTGATTCGGCAACACCCAGCGCCTTGCGTGCTCCTTATGTGGGCGCTAATAGAATAATAAGTGTGCTTGGCACTCATAAATAGCCAAAACGGCTGAGTGTTTAGCATTGATTGGGCAGCGTCCAACGCCTCACGTGTTCCTCATGTGGGCGCCACCAAAAAAAAGAAGAGAGAAAAGTGCTTAACACTCCATAAACAGTCAAAATGGCTGAGTGCCCAGCGCTCATTGGACGGTGCCCATAATTAAATGCTTCGCATGACATCCATGTGAGTGTTAGAGCGTCAAACAAGTGCTTAGCACTTTTGCATAAAAAATGGGGACTGAACCAACAGAGTTCAAATAAGTGCTTAGCACTTCTGAACAAAAAAACTGAGCATACTAAGCCCAAATTGGCTAAGTCTATAAAACTTTCTTATAGCTGAGCTCAAAATGCTCTGTTGTTTGGATCTTAAATAAAAATGATCCTTAAAATATTGCTAAGTTGATTTTAGTCTCAAATTAGACTAACATATCCTTAGTTAAAAATAAATTGAGCCCAAATGCTCACACATTTAAGTTGATCTTAATCTCAAACAAGATTAACGATCCTTAAATAAAACCAAATCTTTTTTAACCAAAGGAACATACAACCTAAGTTCAAAAAAAACCGCCAAGCAGATCCTTGACCTAAACCCAAATTTAAAATATACGGATTTGGACTAATCCGCGTCCTACGGGCGACGACACAAACTAGTCTCCGTATAAAATCCATGGGCAACAAAAACAAACAAAAACACACACGACACAAAGTGAACTTCCGGAGTATGAGAAAGTGGTTATTGCAATATAGTAACGTAATTAACTGTGGGGCTTGCGCCTGCAGGGAAGAACATCCCCATAATAAAAAACCTCTCATAAAAGGAGAGGAAATCCGATAAAGTCTGTTACAAAGGTCGCGTCTGTCCAAACCTATGATATATGGTGCCATAAATCAACTTGGTATTTTCGGAGAGGTGGACAAATAAATCCAAATAGCATTTGCCCGTAGAATTCAGGACAAACGTCCCAACTTCTTGGTCTCTGTTTTTCGGCGGTGAACAGATTCCGGCATGCCCTGAGGACATTTTCCTATTTCTACTCCACACTTCATGTGTCGTATTTCGCCAACAAAATCGCGATTCGTTATGGTTGCTTGGATTCGAGATACTAAAATTTGGTGTCTTGCTCCTGTGCAGAGAAATCGATGACTTCCCAATGCACCTAATGCAGTAGCAACCCTCGCTCTACCCCAATAGAAGGAGTGACCTACGGGCTCAATGCGGCTTCTATCTTTTCAATACCGGTGGGACAAGTCACACAAGCCACCACTGGATTGTTCTTTGGGACCATGCTCCTACCAGTGAGTTTCGGTGTCCCAGCGCCGTAAGAGGAAGCTTCCAAGAGGCCGGTCTTCAATCGCCTAGCGACTACAATGGCCCCTCTCAACGGGCCGTCCAAATCCGGTGTCTCAGTTTTCAACAGGCTGAGCAAAAGCTCGAACGGGCCCATAAAGAGGCTCGTAATACCTGAAGAGGATGCCCCAAAACAGATAGCCATCCCAACTCCTCCTGCAGGTGAAGACATCAAATGTGCTTCCCCTACCAGAAAGTCGGTCTTTAAAAGATTGGCTGGCCCTCCTCAAACTCTACCAAGGACATCGTTCTTCAACAGGTTGATGCCAACAACAGCCCTTCAGCAAAGCCGGGGGCACGAAGAAGCCGCTTCCAAAACTGAGGCGGTCCCGTTTGCAAGACACGCTTGACGTCGCCACTGGCGTCGAGTGAGAAAAGCTGGGGGCAATTCTCCCTCTGGACTTACCCCACCAGCTCCAATGGTGGAAGTTGACGCTGCTGTTCCAACCGAGAACAACTTTGATCTGCTCAGGAGGGTACGCAAGAACTCTCCAATGGAGGGGCTAAAAGAATCGCCCCCGCCTGCAGAAGCCACAGTGCAGGAAAAGCCGAAGCGCCCCCATCAACGGCTCTCCTCCCAAATTCATAGGGTCTGGCGAAAAGTCCAGGGCTCTGTGATCAACAAAGATTACTCTCGTCGATCGAAAAAATCGAAGGCTCGGCAAGAGAATGACCATCCCTTCGTCATACAAAGAGGGGCTTCTTCTACACAGGTGCCTGTTACAACGGCTCCTTAAACCTTGACCTCCCATAAAATGATGAGGCTGGAGAAAATCCTACCATCGGCGGTAAATTCTAAAGGCGATGGACCCAAACGCCCCAGGTCTGGAGGCATGATCGTATATACGGTCCAAATGGCTTCCGGGAAAGAAGAAAGCCGTGCTTTCGTAGGTCATTGACCGCAAACTCGGTCGCTGAAAAAAGCTTAGGAGCAACAACAAAAGCTCCAGGAAATGCTGACCAAAATGACAGCACTTACCGGGCATAAAGAAAGATCGGACAAACAGTCGAACAACGCCAGGAGCAGAAGACTGATACAGAGTTCCCGCGAAGGGTGCTTGAAAGAAAGGACAAGAAAGCTGCTGAGCAGGCTGCTAACATAAGACATGGTTAGGATGATGATCCAGCCAGAACCCTCGGCCGAGGATCCGCCAATAATCATTGAGGATGATAGAGGGAAAACATCAAATCCTCTTCCGGCTTTATCGGCAGCCAAGGAGGAAACAATCTCCAAGGCTGCTCTTGATGATTATACCGCTCCATAAATACGAGCTCATCAAGCTAATGAAGCCGCAGGCAAAATCTTCAGAACTGGGCGACCGTATTCAGGCTGGTATGACCAAATTAAATACCCACCAGGATACGTGATCCCCAAGTTCTATGTATATAAGGGTACAGGCATCCCACATCAGCACGTCGCGTAGTTCAGAGCTTTGTGTGGCAACACTGGAGGCGATGACAAACTGTTGCTTCGCCAGTTCGTTAGCAGCCTGTCAGAGACGACCTTTGAATGGTATTCGGAGCTCCCAAATGACTCCGTGAGAACATTCACAGAGGTGGAACTGCTGTTCACATAGCGGTTCTCCAGCGCAAGCGAGCGCACCCCGATCACAGCATTAATCAATACTAGGGTAAAGCCAGGAAAAACCTGGGTCTAATATGCGATCCGGTGGCGGAACCTATGGTCAAAGTGCAAACAACGCATCGAAGAATCCTCTGCCATGGGCATGTTTATCAGGACCCTTGATCCTCAAACGACTGTGTCCCAGTTCATGACGTTCTTCAAACCAACAACCTTCCAGGCTCTGATCGATAAACTGGCCTAAATGGACCAGATGGGCCACGGGCCTTCCTCCTCAAGTAAGGACCCTCGAAACGCCAAGGTAAAGGGAAAGCGGCCTTCGTTGCCAATGCTCAACAACAACCGAGTGGACCAAAATTAGGTGCTCGCCAAAACAACACACGTCCACGCCTATCCCTGAAAGAAAGGCTAGGACGTGCATACTCGTTTCCCCGCGATAAGACGAGGAGACTATTTAAGTTGGAAATGCGTAACAAACTCATCATATTACCACACCCACAGCGTCCACCGCAACCCGGCGACGTCAACAACCCCAACTATTGCGCCTATCACAGAATGGTGAGCCATCCAATTGAGGATTGCTACGTTTTTAAGAACTGGGCCGAGGACCAGTATTAACAGGGAAAGTTCGCGCTGTCTGAGAACTGGAGGGTGAACCCACCACAGAAGCACACTCCAAAAAAGGTGGATGCACCTGGGGAATCATGCTCGCTCATGGAAGAAACTCCATGGGAAGTCGTTTTTTGAGAGAAAACCAAAAGGATGCTGAAGGATCTATAGGCATGTCCGGCAGTCAAGTGGAAAAGCCCACTTGAACCTGAAATCATCGAAGAGATGCTGAAACCGCATCCCATACCGAAGATTATTGACAAAGGGAAAAATCCCTAAGTCAAGCCTTCAAAGTCTTTGAAGAAAAAGAAGAAGACCAAGAAGCCTGTGCAGCCTGCCGAGTATGACGACAAGCGCACAGACATACAAAAGTATATCGACGCGCTGGAGGAGTATAACCAGAAGGTGCGGAAACCAGACACTCTCGAAGAGTTCCTCAAGCATATTCTTGAGAACGAAGATAGTGACAACGATAAGAAAAATGACTCATCAGAAGAAACCGAAGACCATGTAGAAAGTTGCCACATGGTCTCCCATTCGTTGTTAAATGATGAAGAAACTCTCTCAGCTTCAGAAAACAACGCAGAGAAACTGGGGGCAGAATCGTCGCTAAAATCCCCGGAACTTCCAGAAAACCCAATCGATAAGCTGTTAAACGAAGCCTTTCAAAAAAGCAAAGCTGACCGAGAACGCGAAACAGTCATATACGAAAAGGCTAAGCGTCAGTGTCAGGATGAAGAAGCTGCGGTAAGGTAGAGTCATTGTAGGGTGTTTTTCGTCACCCCATTGAGATGGGAATATGCGTCTTTTGTCAGGCGTACTACAGATTCCCTCTGCCTAGGGTAGACGGGGGTTTATTGATTGTGGGGATCCAAATCTCCAGCAGCCGCGGACTAAACTGCCGTTAATTACCTCTCGCCTTTGGAGAGAACGAACCTCCGATTGACGGGTCAAACTGGTCATGCGAACTCAATGTGCAGTGTGCGTATGTGTGTCTTGAAGGGTTTTAGATATATCGGGGGCCTCGCAGAGTTTATGGGGGTCCTGCATGCGGAAAGTGTTGTGGATTGTGTATATGTTTATATAAAAAAGAGGGGGAAATAGCGTCCAAAGGACGCGTGGATGCCAGCGCCTCACATGCTCGGCACGCGGGGGCTGGACGCCAGCAGGAAAAAGGGGCTTAGCCCCTATACAGAGAGTTGTACTCCCAATTGACTTTTGGAGTTAAACTCCAAAAAAAGGACAAAGGGGCTTAGCCTCTGCACTGGGAGTTGTACTCCCGATTGACTTTTGGAGTTGAACTCCTAAAAAGAAAGATTTATTATTATTATATATATATATATATATATTTATGGAGTTAAACTCTCAAGATATTTTCGGAGATGATGAAAGGGGACTCCTTTCTTCTCCCTTGAGCCCTAGATCTTCTCTTGAGCTTTGGGTCTTCCCAAAATGGGATTTTAGGAGATGTGTCTTTTTCTTACTCCTCTCTATTGGCTGAATCTTGAAGAAAAAGGAGGGCGAGACTTAAAAATCTCCCATTTTAGAGATTTGATGGGATATTTGAGTTCCTCTTCAAGGGTTTTGTGGTGAAAACCTATTTATTTTTGGGAAAGAAAGAGTTGAACTCTTGATTTAATTCAAAAAAGGAGAAGAAGGTTTAGAACCTTAAGAAAGGGGAAGGAGGCACAAACCCTGGCTTTTGAGGGGAATGGAAAAAAGTCCTTTCATTTCATTATCATGTTGCCTTATATAGGCTTACAAATTTACGCATAGCCTCTTGGGCTTTACAAAATGGCATTTTGCATATCCTATACCTCATGTGCTCATTTCTTTTGCACATGAGCCATGAGCTTTACAAAAATTTGGCTTTTGCCTATTTTTCTTATATTTATTCATAAAAATACATCAAAATTATTTATTACATAATTTTTATTTTGGCATAAGAGAGGCTGGCCGCGGGGCTCAACTTGGGCATGGGCCCACTTGACCTGGTCTTGGGCCCGTTTACTTGGGGTTGACTTTGACTTTAACTTGGTCAACCGGGGTGTAATTTTTTACCCTAATAGCCGTAAAGTACTCCAACCAAACCAAGGTATACCTGCAACAAATAAGAGCAGGATCAAGGCAAAGAAGCGGTTCGCCAAAGCTCTGTCAATGGGAATGAAGCTGCCACCTCTGGTAGGAAACACTCCTGGGGTCATATGCCTCGACGGAGAGGATTCACATCCAAACTACTGTCTATATCATCGGAGAGTTACCCACCCCACTGAAGAATGCAGTACCTTTAAGAAATGGTGGCAAGAATATATTGCTCATCAAAAACACTTCAAGAGGATGAAGCATGAAGCTCGTCGACGGCAAAAGAGTGCGACAGATGCGCGTAAAAAAACGACTGGCAACTGTCATATGGTTGGTACCAGTTCAGAAGAGGGAACCCCAAGTTCTTACTTTCGGGAGCGATTCTGAGGACGAAATACCCCTCAACCCTCTCTTTAAAGACTCTACCTCTGAAAAAGAAGAGGAGGAGAAAAATTGCGAGAATATTCATCTGCGTAACCGCACGCTGCCTGAAAAGAACCTCGGACCTGCAAACAAAGGTTTGAGCAAAAAAGATAAAAGGAAAGAGAAAATCTCTGAGGAAATTGCACTCGAAGATGGAGTTGTCAAAGAGCTCGCAGTAAAGGACCCGCCTAGGAAAAATAAGATGGATTACAATGTCCTGGCACATCTGAGGAAAATACCCTCACAGTTGAGCATATCTGATACTCTCCTCTTGTCCAAAGAGACACGAGAGTCTCTGATCAAGGCATTACAAGAGCCTGATCAGTTCCAATCTTTCCTTGCAGAAGAGAAGATGAAGGACGAGTTGATAGAGGTTCACACAGCTGACATTACATTCAACGATGAAGATCTCCTTCTCGGTATGTGCGAACATAACCGCCCATTATATGTCACCGGGTACTGCCACGATATCAAAATTGGGAAAATCCTTGTCGACAACGGATCCTCCGTCAACCTCCTCAACGTGAAAGTGCTGAAGGAGATTTGCATGAACTTTCAGCACTTGGCCCGAGACAAAATTACAATCTCCGGGTTCGACTCACTGTCATCACGGATGCTTGGGTCCGTAATACTGACGTTATGCTTTGAGTTGCTCATCACTGACATCAAATTTCATATCGTTGACGCCAAGACTTGCTATAACGCTTTGCTCGGCAGGCCCTGGTTGTATGATTACAACGTCATCCCTTCTACACAATATCAGTGTATGAAGTATTTTAAGGACGGCTTGGAATGCACCGTCACAGGGGAGCTAAATCCGTTCTCCGTAAACAAGGTCAGGAAATATGAAGACGCAAAGTACTTCCTACCAAACTTCGAAGACACAGAATGGTGTCATAAGCCGGAGGATAAATAGAAGTCCGCCACCACTATCCCGATCTTTGGGAGCAATTCCGAGGACATGAAGAAATAGTCTATTCGGGGGCAACCCCAGAAAGAAAACAACAGGCCCAGACTATCTACCCCTATTTTGGTCTTTGGCAGCGACTCTGAGAATGAGGCCAACACAGTGTTCTCCATCCGTCCGTCAGTGCAAACCCTCGACGAAGAAGATCAGAGTCTACAAATCACAATGGCTCCGCCTTGGCATTACAAGGAACTTGATACGCTCGATACATACAGCATACAAGAACTACAGACTTTCTACGTCCCTCCCAGGCAAAGAGGTGAAAAGGCGATCCTCTTCTACCAATCAACGGAGACCAAAGTTGAAAAAGAAGTCGGGCATGGTACCGATTTTGCACTCTACAGGCTTCAACCAATCTGTCTTCTAAAATACTACGCGGAGGAATTGAAAAGGCTGTTAAGATACCAAGGTGTACCCCTCGAACAAACTGTTCGACAAGCCCAATTCTACAAAAAGATTTGGGATATTCCGGGGACTCAGCGAAAGATGCCCAACGGGAAGATTGAGACAACTAGGCTCGGATATGTTCGGTCCAAGAAACGGGAGCAGTTCCACAGCTGCCGCGTCATAAACAGCTACCGCGAAGGGGAAAACGCTCTTCCGAATGACCGTGACGTTGAAACAGAGCGTGAGCCCGCTCTAAGAACGTTAAGTCCGTCGCTCGAAGAATAAATAGACAGGCTAATAAAAGAAGCTTATCAAAGGAGCCAAGACGATCACGGCCGCGAAATGGACATTTATGAAAAGGCCAGAATGCAACGCCTCAATCAGCAATCCGCGGAGAAGGAAGACTATAATGCTCTCCATCCCCGGCCCGCTTTTTGTCCTCGCGAAAGGGGGAAATCCCGAAATAAAGGAAAAATTTGGGCAAAGAACGCAAACAACGTTCAAAAACAACGAAGCGGATCCAAGAGGCCGTGCAATCGAGAAAAGGTCGATTGGAACCCGTCCTTTATAAAGAAGATGGGTCGGGAATACTCTTTCCCCTAAGACAAGACAAGGAAAATATTCAATCTTGTCATGAAGTATCAAATGATGACGCTCCCGGAATCTCGGCATCTCGAACAAATTGTTGGATATGTATGTCCTAGAGGTCTTCATTCTATAGGATGCTAGGGATATATATGTACATGAAAATCTTGCTTGATATGATAATATGCTATTTAGTTTGTCTTTATCTTAACATGTGATGTGTTTTACTTTGTATTTCATATCTTGTATACATGTTGGTAAAGCCCGTAGGATCTTTGCCTGACTACCTGTGTTGTGATGGCGATCATACTAGTGGGAGCTGGGTAGTCTATAGGCACATGCTTAAAAGCGTCCATAGTCGTAGGAGTATCGAGACTGGGCATCATTACTTCAGAGTAGACTGGTGTATATATATCTAGACCCTGACGAGGGACGATGGATAAGTCCCGCAGCCATTGGTGAGGTTCCCCTAAGATTGTATACAGGTACTCACTGGATGTGAGTACACCGGACAGGACTCGCCGAGAACTGACTAGATGGTATTATACCTAGCGTCAAATAGCAGTTCTCTGGTGACATGAGTGAAGATAGTCTGTCGACCTGAGGTCGTCATCTGTCTCGTGTAAGTTCCTACCGTGCTTTGATTACTACCCTACCACGGCTCAAAGGAGTCGTGCAAACAGGTTTTAGTTGGATACAGTCCCAAGCCACATGGAGGCAATGAGCAACTGTTGGGGATTCGTCTCTCCCGGTATAGGGAGTCGATGTTGCGCCGTGATCGGTTGGTCATTACCATAAGTCCTTGGCTAGGGCGGATTGAGAATTACTGGTGGTCGGACCAGTAGATTCTCGGATGGTCTTGAGCCACACCAACACGACTTGTCTGGTTATTAGGGGTCTGACGTTTTCCACCCCCCAGACCTTACATGCGATACTCTCAGACAAACAGACCGGACTGCACGAAGATTGTCACGGACAGGCTCAGTAGGGGTTCGAATGAGTTCGCTCCTCGGCCTCCTTTTAGACAAGTACCTGGGTTGCCATTACGTACAGCTAGTGTCGCTGACGGACTTGTGGTTAAACCCACTGCCGGCATACTATCGAGTCTTTAGAGTCCCACACAGAGGGTTTCCCTAGATCAGGCGAGATGACGTAGAGGCCGTATGGTCTTACGGCAGGGTTTCGATCACATACGTATACTGGCTACACGGATGATGTTCGGATAGATAATACTAGTGGGCTTTGGTTTAAGCCGGATCCTAGTATTATACTATTGGATTATACTTGTCTCATTGTATTCGTATTTTTCCGGAATACGAATACGGATATGTATATACGGTGAGGGCATTCTTGTAATTTCACAAGAATGAGCTTCTAGAAGGAGACACCTCATTATTAATTTATTCCTTTTTGCTAAAGGATTAATGAGGTGGAAATTAGGAGACACTTGAGGAATGGGTTGAAAGCATGGCTTTGTTTATTTTTTATTCATTTGTAGTTCCTATTCAAGCACGGTTGATTATTTTGAGACTAAAATAATCCATGCTTGAATTATTGTCATGAGACTTAGCCATGCTCTCCTCTCATTCTCTAGTTCATTATCACATTCTCACTCTCTCTCCTAAGTTTCATCTCCTCCTCCCTCAAGCTCATTCCTTCACATGTGTTGTGATTCATTGAGCTTTGAGACTAATTAATCCATAGATCACTCTCTACATCTACTTAGTAATCTCATCTAGCACATTAGATCACTAAGTTACCTCACTTGAGGTTGGAGCTTGACCATAGGCCCTCGGGTGGATCTTCTACGACTTAAAGGAGACCGGCAACCGAGTTCGTTCGGAGCATCGTAGGAGCCAAAGAAAGGAGTTCAAAGTTGAAGCTCGATCCAAGGAGCAAGGAACCTAGAGAAGACCCGAAGGGCTAGACACGAAGGTATAACCCTCTATCCGAGTAGTTAGAGCCTTCAAGTTGTTTAGTTTAGCTATTTAAGGTTTAATCAAGATCCTAAAGTGGATAAAGTCTATGTTTCAAAGACAAACATGATCTTTTGATGTGAGAAAAATCATTTTTGATGTATTCCGCTTCCCCGCGAACTCGCGGGGTGTGCGACATGGACTTACACAAATAAATGAGGTCCATCATCCGGATTATTGCTCCTATCACTGAGTAATAGGTCATCCACTTGAAGACCGCTTCACCTTCAAAGACTGGGTAGAAGACCGGTATCAGCAAAGCAGGTTCGCTTTATCCAACAGCTAGAGGGTAACCCCACCGCAAAAGCATAAGCCAAAGAGGATTTATACCATGAGGATAGAACCAGCTCAACCACAAAAAGGGAAACGGACTCGTACCTGCCATATGATAACACTCTTAAAAGAGGGAGGGCGCGAGGTTATGGATGACCTCCACATGTGCTTCGCAAATGAAGACGTGGACGAGGTGATCTCAGCGTTTCCACCAGAGCCAAGAAGCTAGAAGATGGGATACACCCTACGGCAGACAACCTGATGAAAATTGACTTAGGACGGAAAAAGATCCAAGGCCAACATTCGTCAGTGAGCTACTATCTGAAAAATAAGTAGCTACATTAAAAGACGTTGTCATGCAGTATAAAGACTGATTCGCATGGAACTATTGAGAGATGCCAGGTCTAGATCCAAAAGTGGCGATACACAAACTGGACATATCGTCGGACATAAAACCAGTCAAACAGGCGCCAAGAAGAATGCGGCTCGAACTTGAGATGAGTATCAATGCTGAAGTCAAGAAACTAATCGACTTCGGCTTCATCCAAGAAGCTCAATATTCCGACTGGATCGCTAACATCATTCCAGTGATGAAGAAAAATGGGACGGTGTGCATCTGCGTGGACTTTCGGGACCTCAACAAAGCTTGCCTGAAGGATGACTTTTCGGTACCTGTTACTGAGCTGATGATCGATAACACGTCTATCCATGAGGTCTTCTCCTTCATGGATGGATCTTCAGGATGCAATCAAATAAAAATGTATCCTGAAGACCAAAAACATACCGCCTTTCGGACCCCGCTGGGCATATTCTGCTATAAGGTGATGCTTTTCAGTTTAAAGAACGCAGGTGCTAACTACCAAAGAGCCATGACAAAGATCTTCGATGACCTCATCCATGAGATTGTCGAATGCTACATTGACGACCTTGTGGTAAAGGGCAGATCTCACGAGGAGCATTGGGAACATCTAAAAATAGTATTCCGACGTCTTCGGAAGCATAATCTGAAAATAAATCCTCTAAAATGCGCGTTTGGAGTCTCTTTAGGCAAATTCCTAGGATTCATCATACGGCTCCGAGGTATCGAAATCGATTTCTCAAAGATCAAGGCGATTATGGAAATGCCCACGCCAAGAACTCTCAAACAATTGCGATCTCTTCAAGGAAAGCTCGCATATATCCGGCGGTTCATAGCCAACCTCTCCGGAAAATGCCGTCTCTACAGTCATTTGATGAAGATGGGAACCTCGTTCGTTTGGAATCAGAAGTGCCAAAATGCACTAGACGAAATCAGGCAATACCTGCGAAATCCGCCGGTATTGACCGCTCCGATTAAGGGAAAACCCTTTATCCTATATACGACAACCCTTGAAGGTTCTCTAGGCACGCTATGGACACAAGAGAACGATCAGGGAAAGGAGAGAGCTCTATACTATTTGAGTCGAGTTCTCCTGGGGGAAGAAAACAACTACTCCCCCATCGAAAAGAATTTCCTGGCACTGATTTTCGCGATAACGAAGCTCAAACATTACGCCTTGGCACATAAGGTCCATCTCATATCAAAGGTGGATCCTTTCAAATATTTGATGTCAAGAGTCATACTAATAGGAAGGCTTGCCAAATGGGCCCTTCTCTTGATAGAGTTCTCGATAACGTATCGACCCCTCAAAGCAGTGAAAGGCCAGACCATTGCCGACTTTCTCATGGAGCATCCGATACCAGCCGACTCCCCCTTAAATTGAGAGTTGCCGGATGAACATGCGTTCAACACAATTGAAGAAGAGAAGGGGAGAAAATGATTCCTAATGGGAACTCTAATTCGATGGAGGATCTTTCGTGAAAAGGTGAAAGCAAAATGCCCCTATAATCAAAGCTGGGGTAGGCCTTATCTTCGTGACTCCGCAAGGAGGGATATTGCGTTACGCCCTTTCCTTAATGGAGCCAAAGACTAACAACGAAGCTAAATATGAAGTTTTGATAGCACTTCTCGAGATCGTTGTCGACATGGGAATCAAAAACCTCCTCATATATGGAGACACCCAGCTGATCGTTAGCCAAGTAAATGGCAACTATCAGACGTGCAAGCCAGAGCTGATAAAGTATGGCAAAAGAGTGCAGCAACGGCTGACATAAAATCCCTTCCTACATCCTGGAGAGTATACCGCGTGCAAAAATCAGCGAGGACGCGTTGGCCAAATTGGCTAAGTAACTGGCTGATGACGACCTCGATGACGTAAAGGTCATTGTGCAAAGTCGCAGGGTTCTCACGCCAATAGATATATTTTCGGAAGATCTGATAGAGTCATCCGGAAGAAAAGAAACAACCGAACAAGCAGCCCTTCAAATTGAGGACGAAGAAAAAGTCAAGGACTGGAGGAAAGTCTTCATAGACTACTTTAAGTCCCGATGAACGCCCGAAAATGCGTCGTTTAGACATCAGCTCATAAAACGGGCTTTATCTTTCGCCTTCGTCAATGATACTCTATATGGGAGATCGTTCAACTGTCTATGGCTAAGATGCCTGGGGCCGGAGGAAGCAAAGAATGTCGTTCAAGAAATTCACGACGAACTCTGCGGTTCTCACCAAGCTGGGCCAAAAATGAAGCTGAAGATCAAAAGAATGGGTTACTATTGGCCCACAATGATTCAGGACTGCCTCGAATATGCGAAGCAGTGTCACTCGCGCTAAATCCATGGGGACTTCATCCACCAACATCCAAATCCTCTACACCCAACAGTGGCTAGCTGGCCATTCGAAATGTGGGGAACCGATATAATTGGCTCCATTGAACTGGCGTTGTCCAAAGGACATCGGTTTATATTGGCAACGACCGATTACTTCTCTAAGTGGGCAGAAGCAGTACCACTAAGAGAGGTGAAGACAGAGAATATCCTCCATTTCTTCAGGACATGTGTCATCTATCGGTTCGATACTCCGCGATGAATTATCTCGGATAATGGGCCAGCTTATAGAAGTCATAAAATCAGCCGTTTCGCTCAACAACATAAAATAGATTGGAGATACTATTCAGTCTATAACCCTAGGGCCAACGATCTAGCTAAAGCTTTTAACAAGACCTTGACAAAGATTATAAAGAAAACAGTGTCCAGATTCAAAAGAGACTGGTACAAAAGGCCGCATGAAGCTCTCTGGGCATACCGAAAAACGTTTAAAACGGCCACGAATACAACACCATACGTGTTGGTATTCGGCACGAAAACAGTGCTTCCCCTAGAAATAGAACTCCCTTCTCTACGAGTAGCAGTTCGATACGAGCTGACAAATGAAGAAAATGCTCATCTTCGGCTTTAGGAGCTCGATGCCCTTGACGAAACTCGCCTTATAGCATAGCAAAACCCGGAGGCTTATAAGACAAGGATGACACGGTCATACGAAAGACTGACCAGGCCGAGAACG
This sequence comes from Agapanthus africanus, assembly GCA_030015575.1. NCBI lineage: Eukaryota > Viridiplantae > Streptophyta > Magnoliopsida > Asparagales > Amaryllidaceae > Agapanthus > Agapanthus africanus. The sequence goes on from JASDDO010000019.1 coordinate 355,885,534, forward strand.
TTGCGTCAAGGCGAACTTGTGCTAGTCGTCAAAAGACCAATGATCCCCAATCATGTAAAATGGGGGAAGTTCAAGCCGAACTATGAAGGCCCGTACATCATAGACAAAGTATACCAAGGTGGAGCCTACCTGCTCATGGATATAGATGGCGAAATACCGTTCCGGCCAATAAACGGCCGATTCCTCAAAAAATACTACGCTTGACGAATCACGACTTAGGTCTATGATAGATGACGACGCTCGTGTCCGCTCGGTATCTTCCTGAGTCAGAACTCTGAGAATAGTATACAAAAAAGATCCGTCGCCCAAAATTGACGACTAAGGACCGAGAAGTCCTCAAACTAATTATCCGCCACAAATATAGCAACAATGGACCGAGAAGTCCTTAAACTAACAACGGACCAAGATGTCTCTAAATTAGAACCTCGCCTCAAATATGGAGACATTGGACTGAAAAGTCTCTAAACTAAAATTTCACCTCAAGCACGGCGATAATGGGGACATTGGACTGAAAAGTCCTTAAACTAAAATTTCGCCTCAAGCACGGCGATAATGGACCGAGATGTCCCTAAACTAAAATTTCGCCTCAAATATGGCAATAATGGACCGGAATGTCCCTAAACTAGCACATCGCCCCCAAATACGGTGATATGCTCGCTTGAGATCTATATTGCAACTGAAGTCCTAACGGTGAAGGTTGCAACTCAAGTCTTACTGGCTACACAGCTACACCAGCGATGAAGCCACCCCCAAATCCCACCGGCAAATAGATGGGTCACCTGCGACGAAGCTACTTTCGAGAGTTTTGCCATTCTCAAAAATAAAAAAATAAAAAAAAATAAATAAATGGGGTATGTCCACAAGCGAAATGGGCACGTGTGAAAACCCGAAAGGGTGCCGTGAGTAAAAAACAGCAGGACTACCGGCGGGCTTGTGAAAACCCAGAAGGGCGCAATCTCGTGTAAAAAACGGTATGTCCATAAGTAAAATGCACACAGATGAAAACCCGAAAGGGCGCCGTGAGTAAAAACAGCAGGACTACCGGCGAGCTTGTAAAAACCTGGGAGGGCGCAGTCTCGTAAAAAGAAAAGTACACTTCCGAGATCCTCATGACTCGTAAGGAGAATTCCCCCCTATGAGACTCTCACGACTCATAGGATTCAAAAGCCTTGAGCTACAGGGATCCGAACCCGTTCTTAAGACGTCATATCCCCCAAGTTGCCCTACAGGCGGTCCAATATTGACCCTTGTATACAATCCACGGGCATGAATAAATATTCCCTTACCAAGTTCTACAAATGGCGAGAAATGTCCCCATATGGTGAGCGACACTTGTAAGTCCTCTCGACTTATAAGCAGAAAACACTTTTGGAAGATCCTTACGACTTATAAGAGAAAATATCACTTAGAATTACCCACGATTCCTAAGGAGAAAATACACTTACGAGATCCTCTCGACTCGTAGGGAGAAATACCTTTATGAGACCCTTACGGCTCATAAAGTTAAAAGCCTTAGCCGACAGGATCTTAACCCTATTTGCTAAGCCACCTTTATCCAAATAAACAAAGGAAAATGATGATTCACTCCTTGTAATATTCTAGTTGCAGCGATATTGTTGCTAAGATTGGTATTAGATCTTGAGTTCCTAACTCGTAATAAAACTCAGCGAGTCAAAAAATGCGTATGAAAAAGCCGAAATGATTGGGCAACTCGCAATAAAAAGCAGCGAGTAAATAAAATGGAAATGAAACTTTTCTGCCGTGCAGGTGAGTCCACACCGATCCCAGTATACAATCCATAGGCACAAATGAAAAGGGAACCGTATTTTCCCACCAGGCTCCGTCAAAGGGAGAGCCAGATCTTGACAGCAACATCTACAGCCTAGAGATCAGCTCGACGTACTTCTCATACCAACAGGATGCAGACACAACGTTAACAAAGTCCCAAGGGTTAAAGCAAAAGTGGAGTAACGGCAAAATCCTAACTCCGAGTCTCAACGGTACATATACAATCTAGAGACTATCACGGTGTTCACTCTCATCTCAGCAGGATGTGGACGCGACTATCAAATGAAATTGGAGCAATGGTATATTCCTAGCTCCGGACTTCAATTGCAATACATACAGCATAGAAGTCCTACAGATGTCTACCCTATTTCAGCAATGGAACGGCACGACATCGTTAAAACAAAAATGAAGTGATGACATATTCCCAGCTTCAAGACTCGACGGCAACTCATATAAAGCCTAAAAGACTATCGGAGATCATCCCACACCAGAGCAGAGTGGTTATGACTCATCGGGGCTCCAAACTGAGCATAACTTCAACTAGAAAGCGTCATGGCAAATTCTTAACGTTTGCTCTTCCGACGGTAATATGACCTAAGGAGATTACTTGAAAACGTCTTGTTCAGCCCCCGAAGGGATCAGAGACACGACAGTCGTAGGGCTACTCGAACAGCGGCTTAAAGACTGTATATCGAGGAATATATCAGCCAACGTGACGGTACCACGGACTAAAACCCTAGTACCATAGACCTAACGGACCTCTGTCTTAAAGGATGGGGGTTATCTGCATATAATGTTAGGACAAGTTTGCCTGTAAACCCGGGGGAGGTAAACTAAAAACACTCCGAAATGAGTACATAAACTAGAAACTCCGAAACGAGTGAATAAACTAAAAACTCCGAAATGAGTACATAAACTACATACTCCGAAATGAGTGAATAAACTAGAAACTCCGAAACGAGTGAATAAACTAGAAACTCCGAAACGAGTACATAAACTAGAAACTTCGAAATAAGTGAATAAACTACAAACTTCGAAACGAGTAAATAAACTAATGGGCGCTAAACTAAGACATCAAACACGGAGGAGCTTATGCAAAAAAATGTGAATTCTTTATTCATAAATCGAAATGTTTAGGAGATACAGTTTACATTTATGTAAAGAAAAAATAGGAAATACAATTCTGGCTGTTAAGAAGGTGTGTCTTTCAGTAAATTGGCAACCCGCTCATTCTCTTCCTGCAGCTCCTCCTCGTGTGCCACTATTGCAGCCAGCCACGCTTCGACTTGAGCATGTTGTTGCAAGCATGATGAAAGGTTCTCAGCGATTTCCTTCTTAGCAACATCGCAATCTCACATGCCCCGCTCAGTAAATACGAGTTTCTTCCTCAGCGCCAGTCCATTAGAAATACATTGTTGGAAATTTTCAAAAATAACCTGCAGCTGCACGGCATTCGTTTCGACCTGAACATGCAGTTGGATGGATTCGACAGAAGCTGTCTCGTGCTCTTTTCGCTTCAGAGCCAACTTTTGCTCAAAGTATTGAATGGAATCGGCACTTTGCTTGATCCATGCGATCAGGAGCCTTCGAGTTTAATGCTTCAGGAGTGAGACGCTTGTGTTCGATCTCATGCAAACAAGCCTCAATCTGCTTACAATAGTCAACCCAAATGCCGGCGAAGTCTTCATTATGGAAATTCACAAGCGTCGCCGGCATAGGGTTGACTTCGTCAGCAAAATCCACAGTAGAAATGAGGGCTTCAATGTTAAGATCATCGATAAATTCACTTAACATCCGCCTTCTATTCGCCGCACCCCTGGAAGATCGACGCTTAGCAAAGGGCCCTGCGGACATGGAAATACAAGACTCGAGGGGAGCCTAAGCCGGTGTAGCTACTGCAGAATGAAGCATGCAGAAAGAAGGGTCAGATTTTAACCTGAAAAATAAAGAAGAATGATGATGGATGGGATCTACCATACCAGTGGTCAAAAATGGCAAGGTAGGAAGAACAGGGGGTTCGGTTATTCCTTCGTTCTCTCTCTCGAGCCGTAATACTGACATCAATATGAGAAAAGCTTAGCAAGCAATAGAATGTTTGCTCATGGAAAGATGAAATAACAGGTGAAGAATATACTAACCAATGCCTGAAGGGGAACGAAGTCCGATTGGAAGGCGAAATGTGAGCTTAACATTTGGTGTAAGCGGTCAAAAAGCACTCCTGCAGGGTTGAAACGATATATGGTAAAGAAATTAATCCAATAAAATAATATCTATATTGAAACAAAGAGATGATAAAACATTACCTTCCATCATTAAACCCGAGAGAACTCGGGAGACACAAAAGTGAGGGGTGGAACGGTGACATTTGTGGCAACGGTCGACAGTGATTCTTTAATCAGCGCGGCACTGGGGTCTACCACGCCTGTATTCAAGAAATATCAGCAGAGATGCCTAGCAAGAGTGAGAAATCAAAAGTAATAGCCCGAGAAATATTTGATGTGGCAGAAACCATAATAGGGTTTGGAGCGTCACTAGTTATGACGGCTTCCTCGGTTTCCACCCTCATCGGGAAGGTGGATTCAGCATCTGCACCTTCGTCCCCTAAATCGATAAGGGTTGTCGTCATGCTTGCACCACCCATTGATATCAGGGATCCATAAGAGAAAGAAGCGGCAGTCAGAACAGTCCCAGATTCAAGAGGAAGGCCTGATGCTCCAGGCACTTCAAGGGCCGGCACTTCACCTACCACGTCACCACCCGAACTTGGCCTTGTTAAAAAAAGAGAGGGGTGTTATAATTCAAGAAAAAGGTTGTTACCAGGGGACCATCCGTTGTTTTACCTTGAAGTGACCGCTCGGCCTCTTCGTGAGCCGCACGCGTAACCTGTCTATGAGCGGTGGACAGGGAAGAAGGAACTCCTCCATAGGAACGTCATAAGGTTGAGCATCACTTGAGCCCGCGCTTGCGGCCAAGGTTGAGCATCACTCGAACCTGTGCTTGCGGCCAAGTTAGCCTGACGTTTCCTTGCTGCAAGCTTTTTGCACTTCTTCTCGGCTTTGGCTGTACGAATGGATCTCCTCAGGACTTTCGACACGGGAGCGTCTTTGTCCAAATCAGGCTTGGCCTCTGGATCTATTTCCACATCCATCATCGGTTGCTTCAGCGACGCCTCCCGTGGCAGCCCTGAGAGGACCTCAACCGTAGCCGGTGGCTCTGAAGGCTCCTCCGCACCATCATCCAAGATTGGCATTGTACTGGGAACAACATGAGTTGTAGTGGTTCCTGTAAAAGAAAGAAGAAGGGGGGGGGTCAGGTGGTGAATAAAACAAACAAAATATGTAAAGCCATTGTGAAACGAATCATACCGAGGCCCATGGAAGCGTGGAGCCTCTCCTCCTTCTCAAATGTCTTGAAGGACGCTAAGAGAGCCTCTTCAGTGGAAATTCCTGTTAAGAGAAGAGCGTTAATAAAGCATAATAAATTCATACAAAACAATATATACACAGAAGGGTGTAAATAGAATATACCGGATGCCACCAGAGAAGCTAGCACTGCTTTCTCACGGGCCAATCTTTCAGAAGCTTCGAGGGCAGCCTGAAGATCCGTGGCGATGTTCTTATCGATGGAGGTTTCGAACAAACCGTCATTGGTGCCATTTTCAGATAGGCCTTCGCCATAAGGAGCATGAGGCTCCTGACCCAATACAACATCAGCTGAGAATAAAGATTTCTTCTTCTTCAGCGACCTGACAGCAACCCCCGACGACAAAAGTTTTCGCTTAACGGGCTGCTTGGGATGGCTGGTCCCGATCTCTGAACCAATGCCCGACTCCAGGGACGCTGTAGCTACCATAGTCGCAGGAGCATCCGGTCGAGGCTTATCCGGAAAAGCTCGCGAAACTACGACCACACTGCTCTCTCTCCAGGAAGGACGGACGATTGCCCGTCGCCTCAGCAGAACCGTGGGATTGCTGGCTGGAATAGAATCCTTATAGTCAAGAAACATCCGCCTTTCCTCCTTGACGATGGCCCCCGTTGCATACTGATATCAGGCAACGTAGGCATTCAAGACCTTTGGAATATGACTCGTCTCGCTGATCAGAAAATGGGACCCCGTATTCAGACGCATGAAATGGTGCGCTGCGTTACGAACACCCTCCTCAGTTGTAACTGGATCAACAATGAACGCTTCGAGGGGAATGCCTTAGTTGTAGCCCGATTGCTGGGAAAAATGGTGTGGGTTATATCTCATAAACAAAACCAAGGCGTTCTGTCTGAATACCAGGAAACCTGGACCAATAGAATACAAATGGACGATCTCTCGAGCCCTCGGTACAGAAGCTCTGTCCTTGAAAACATCGTGTAGCGGCTGGATCACTTTGGAAGATTCTTTGCCGATGGTCAGAACTTTATCGACAAAGGTTATGCTATCCCTAACCATGCGCGGGCGAAGAAGCAATCGCCGAGCCTCCCGCTGTGTTGGGTCTAGAGAAGAAGCATCGACCAAGTGCATGACCCAAGGAAAATTGTATCCTTCATAAAATCTGTGTCATTCATGCACACCAAAAGCACCCAGCACGTGCATCTCGATCCACGAGGTGAAGTAATGCAGTGGGAGATTAACGGGCTTCACACCTGGCTGAGTAGTGTCGGCCGCTAGACTCAGGCCATGATATAAGTGAGCCAGTCCTGCAATCCCAATGGCTATGCATGTCCCCGCCATAATATGGTGAGCCGAATAAAAGACAGATGGTCTCATATAACGGGAGTGCATTGGAAGCGCAAACCAGCTCAGCCACAAGCCAATGAGCCCCAGGAAGAACATATCCTCATCAATGTCTGGAGCGGCGATCTCTACGAAAGGGACGATTAGGGTATCCGAAATAAAAAAATTGTTTTAAATCCGCCTCCGCCGTTGGTAGTTTGTCCAAGCCAAATCTGAACGGATTATCGAACTTGGCGAACTTCGCGGCTTTCTTCGATAAAGCCTCCGGACGAAGGAAATGAGCAACGAAGTCCGTGAAGCTAACTCCGTGCCCCCCAGACTCCAAGAATAAGCTTTCATATATGTTCAACACTTTGATCAAGCTCGGAAATTTGTGTCGAACGACATTCTCTGGGGTAAGACCCATAACCACTGATTCGGTAGCGAAAACATACTCGTCAGGAGGATGTATCTCCTCATAATTCTATCCTCTGACGGGTAATCCAGATATCTCCGTGAATTCCTCCAACGATATTGAGACCTCCCGATCCGATAAGAGAAATGTGTAGGTCAGGATATTCCATTGCTCCAGAAAAGATTTGACCCACCACACATGAGGAGTATGGTAGTAAAAGAGGGACGCATAGATCGAAGGATATAGCCCGATCTTTAATAGCAGCGACTTCTTGGCCGACAGAATGTAACGGACCCACATAGCTAGCTGGATGACAAGGAGTCATTCCTATCATATAAACCTGCCTCCAAGGACACGATTAACCTTGGCATATACGACGCCCTAGAATGTCTAGGGCCATTGGTGGCTGCACTGGTATCGATACCATGGAAGGTTGAAAACGACCTTCCGAGATCCAGTTGACCTCTTCTATTGTGTAAGCGACCTGCGGAAGGTCGGCATAGTGAATCGATGGGATTGGTTCCGACGGCGTTGCGCAAGTAAAACTGTTCCAACCTCAGATAATATGACTATACCACGACCCCCACAGATGAAGAGACTTCTGCTTTAGGTCATAATCCCGAATGAGCGCAAAGACTTCCCGATCTGTAGGCGCATCGGCGGAAGCACTCTCCGAGCGAACGTAGGGGAAAGAGAAATCTGGAGCCATAGTACCTATAAAAAAGGGGGGTTAATTATCGACACAATGTTCAAGACTTTAGCATTTTTAGTACACCCAAATTTTTACTACATTCTGACATATTAAAGTCACCACAGTTCAAAGAGAAAGAGACAATGGGCCCTACAAAATCAAGGTAATGCCCCCCATCAATGATGATGCAGGCACTCATTGTAAGAATCCAAAAGGATTCTCATTTAATGGAAAATCTCATTGAACTGTGGAGTTAAACTCCCAATATTCTTGAAAAACGAGTTCTACAGTAGATTCAAATCTGCAAGAAGAACTCTCAAAAAAGAGGAATAAAATTCTCAAAAGAATTTTCAAAATCCCCATGGGAAATAGAATTAAATTCCAAACAACTCTCAAAGATGAAAGTCACTAACAGGGTAAAGCCCTGAGATCTCTAAGACCCATGGTCTATCCAAATAAAAGATTTTTTAAAGATCTCTAGAGATCATTCTGAGAGAAGAGCAAAGCTCTGTTAATGGGTTAAAAAACCCAAAATGAGAAAAGATTCTTTTAAGATTTAAATCGTGGTCATAATTCTTACCAATTTTTGACAGAGTTTAACTCTGAGAAAGTTCTGGGAACAGAGATCTAAGCACTGAGGAGAGAATTAAATTCTCAAAGAAGAAGAAGACTCAAGAAGATGATGGAACAGCAGTCATCTCAAAAGCCAAAGGCCCTATTTATAAGACATGAAAGGAAGGTTCAACTCCCTAGGAGATCGAGCGATGGAAAGGGTGACATTGTTGCATCCACGTGAGCACAACGATGGGGGCCATTTGTTTCTCCAATATTTTAACGTAATAAAAGAGTAAAGCTCTATTGGATTTAATAAGGCAGCGCTTCACGTGCTCTTCACGAGGGCGCCAACGCCAGAGGCAATTTTATAGGATTAAATCTTATAGTAGCGCCGCACGTGCTCCTCACGCCGGCGCCAATATGCAAAGCACAGAAAACGCTTTCTGAATAAGAATTAAATTCTTATATGATGCCGCGCGTGCTTATCATGCGGACGTCAATGTGCAAAATACATAAATATATATGATAAGAATTAAATTCTTAAGTAGCGCCTACGTGCATAACACGTGAGCGCCAGCGTCCAAGTTCATATCAGTAGAATTAAATTATACATTTCCCTAACAAAATTTAGGATATTCTCTGTTAAACAGAGTCGTTGGATCAAAAATCCAATGGAGATAATAAATCATCAAAATACATAATTAAATTCTGTTGGGAGAAAATATCTCCCAAATCTTTCTAAAATAAGAAAGATACTCTCGGTTGGATCAAAAATATTATTATAGAATAAAATTCTATTTTCGAATATATTCTCTCAATCTTTCTAAATAAAAAAGATTACTCTCAGTAAAACAGAGAACTATTGGATTAAAAAAATCGAATAGTGATTAAAAATCACCATTTTACAGAATAAATTCTGTACAGGGGAAAATATTTTCCCAATCTCGTTAAAAACATAAAATTATATTCTGTAAAACAGAAGTCTTTGGATCAAAGATCCAATGGTGGGTAAAATTCTCTAACTCAACTTTGAGACCAATTAAATCAATTGGAATCTCTCAATAAGAGATTTTCTCAAAATTAATTAACAAACTTACCTCCACTATATAAAGGATCCGAGACTTCAAGTCTCACAAAAACACAGAGATAGAGAGAATCCCCCATAAGCTTCTGAAAAATACAGAAAGCTTCCAAAACAATAGAAGATTCATCCCAAGTAAGAAGAAGACTTTTCTCCTCAAAACCCTAAGTAAAGAAAATGGATCAAAATATCTCTATCACATCTAAGGGTTTAACCCTTTTTTAAAGAACTTAGTTCTTTCTCTAGATCTGAGATTCACAAAGCAAATCTCCCTTATGTTGAGAATTTAATTCTCATCAGGAAGATCTTGTTCTTAAGAATCAAAGATTCAAGAAAGAACAAATTTAAAAAAAGAAGAAGAAAGAAAACAGAGTCCATGATGCTCCAGGAACTCAGTTCCTTCAAATCAAGAACTTAGTTCTTTAAAAACTCAACTTAAAATCCTTAAATATAGTAATTTTAGCGAGCGTTAATGGTTAAAGCACCATTGATAGATGTTTAACCACTCTGAAAATATTAACAAAGATTAAATCTCCATATAAAAGAAACTAGCGCCTCTCTTGCTTTCCATGTGGGCGCCCCTCTTTAACAGCGTCTAGCGCCTCACGTGAAACACATGTGAGCGCCATATAAAAAGTGCTTAGCACTTCACATACAACCAAAACGGCTAAGTGCTCAGCACTAATTAGGCAACGCCCAGCGCAGTACGTGTTCCTCACCGGGGTGCTACAAAATTAATAAGAGTGCTTAGCACTCCATAAATAGCCAAAACGGCTAAGTGCTTACCACTGATTGGGCAGCGCCCAGCGCCGCACATGCTCCTCATGAAGGCGCCACAAAAATAATAAGAGTGCTTAGCACTCCATAAATAGCCAAAACGGCTAAGTGTTTAGCACTAATTGGGCAGCGCCTCACGTGCTCCTCACATGGGCGCCACAAAAATAATAAGAGTGCTTAGCACTCCATAAATAGCCAAAACGGCTAAGTGCTTAGCACTGATTGGGCAGCGCCTCACGTGTTCCTCACGTGGGCTCCACCAAAAAAAAGAAGAGAGAAAAGTGCTTAACACTCCATAAACAGCCAAAATGGCTGAGTGCTCAATGCTCATTGGGCGGTGCCCATAATTAATTACTTTACATGACACCTATGTGAGTGTCAGAGCGTCAAACAAGTGTTTAGCACTTTTGGATAAAAAAAAGGGGGACTGAACCAACAGAGTCCAAATAAGTGTTTAGCACTTCTGAACAAAAAAAAATTGAGCATACCAAGACCAGATTGGCTAAGTCTATAAAAATTTGTTATAGCTGAGCCCAAAATGCTCTGTTGTTTGGATCTTAAATAAAAACGATCCTTAAAATATTGCTAAATTGATCTTAGTCTCTAATTAGACTAACGTATCCTTAGTTAAAAATAAATTGAGCCCAAATGCTCACACATTAAGTTGATCTTAATCTCAAATTAGATTAATGATTCTTAAATAAAACCAAATCTTTTTGAACTAAAGGAACATACAATCTAAGTTCAAAAAACCCGTCAAGCAGATCTTTGACCCAAACCTAAATAAAAAATATACGGATTTGGACTAATCCGCGCTCTACGGGCGACAACACAAACTAGTCTCCGTATACAATCCATGGGCAATCAAAACAAACAAAAACACACACGACACGAAGTGAACTTCCGGAGCAGGAGAAAGTGGTTATCGCAATGCAGTAACGTAATTAACTGCAGGGTTTGCGCCTGCAGAGAAGAGCCCCCTTACAGGAGAATGTGGATATCGCAACCTAAGTGACCACATCTAGGCCGCTACCTAGCCGAGATCAGCGGCTCCTCTTTCCCTAAATCCATTCGTGTTTCGCCCGTGCATCCCTTTGACTCCTCTGTACCCTATTTTCCTATTTGTTTTCTCTAAAATTAAACAGAGAACAGTAACCTTTCATCTACCCCATTAACACAATCTAATCCCTTTTTAATTCATGCACTTTAATTTTACCCTATAAATACCACCCCATTCTCTCGCTCTCTCCTATTCTGAAAATCTAGCAAAATTCTCTAAAAAAATTCCTAAATTCAAGAAGAGTAAAAAAATAGTCAAGTGGAGTTAGCGGTCTAAGTTCGTTCTTTCGAAGACCGGAGTCATTATCGACGCTACCACGATCCCACAAAGACCCCTTCTCTTTTTCCTCCCTTCTCAAGTGTAACAAAACCCGTAAGTCCCTTTTTCTCTCCTTTCATCTCAAACCATATCGTTTACAGTGAAGTTAACTTTTGAAAACTCTCTTTTAAATAAACTTTATCACCTTACTATGCTAATTAAATTACCATAACCTTTTTAACAACAACCTTAATGATGACCATCTAATTACTGTTTGAATTGTTTAGAATTTCATACAAATAAAAAGTGAATTGAACATTTACGCAAAAATACCATGAAATTTGCTTACGCCTTTTTAACATCATCATGAACTAGAACTCTAAAAAATTTATGGGGTAACAACGCACCCCGCTCACAACACTATGGTTTCATGACACGATATTTTAGATTACAAGGTTTTATCCTAAATGAAACAATTTACATTAAAATACCCTCGCTTTCAAAAATACTTTTATCGCCATTTTAAATCCTTTGCAATTACGCCGCTACAACCCTTTTAGGAGAACCCATGTGCGGATAGTGCGGGTAATCGCAAGTCCTTGGGATATGTAATATTTCAGAAAATAGAAAATATTATTTTGGAATTTAAATAATAAAATAATAAATTTTACGAATATTATGCGAGTATAGATTTGCGTTTTCGTAAAATGGTATAATTATATGCCTAAATTTTGAAAAATAATCGGAAATTAAAAATAATTTTTTTTAAGAAAGCATTTAATTTATTTGGGCTTTTATAATTAATATATAATTATTTTCATACAAGTTAGTGTTAAAATTAATTAGCGTTTCTTAATTGTGCACTAAAGCTAGCTTCATTTTTGTTAACCATGTTAAGTGCTATGACAAGTTAACAATTTATTATGAATTTTATTATGGTTTTATGTTTTTTTAAAGAAAAGAAAAGATAAGATAAGATAAGAAAAGAAAAGAAAAAGAAAAATAGGGAGGGGACAAGGGGAACAAGGAAGTATGGGGAGAGAGAATGAGAGAGAGAGGGGGGCATGGTTCCTTTCACCATCACCTTTTCTTTCTTCATCTTCTCTTTCTTCATGCTTCATAACCTCCTCCATCCTCACAAACCCCCAACCCCCCTAATCTTACTCAAAAACACACAAAACTTTCACAAAAAATTTTCTTTTGCTCACCATAAGCAACATGGCTTGTTCAAGATTTCGTTTTGGGGTGTTTTGGTCCTTCTATGAATTTTCTTAAGTTGCTCCTTTGAGATAAAACACTCACCTTTCATCGAGATTCTAAGTTTCATAACCTCATATTTTAGTTTAGAGCTCAAAAGCTTTTGTTTAGTGAACTTGGAAAATTCTAAGGTGAGTTTCAGTGGATCAAATGAATAAAAGTGGTGTAGTAAAGATTTAGTTCGTGATTACAACCTTAATTAATGACAAGATTCTTGACCTAAATGAGTTTAGAAGTTTCAAACATGAGTTTAGAATTTTTTTCGATATCGGTTTTGGATGACTATTGATGATCAATTGGAATCTGAGATAATTAGGGAACTCTAAAAATTTATTAGCAGATACAGTAAGATATATAGACCAGTAGAAAGCCATCGTAAAAGCTAAGCCTAATCCCTCTGTTGGGCTTCCCTTGCACCTAGTCTTGGGTTTGGTAGCATCACTCATGCCACTTTAAAATTTAGAAAGGTGCAAAGCAAGCAAACCATGATTCATGCTAGAATTTCTAGGGTAACAAGTTTGTATCACATACAAAGAAGTAAAGAGATTAGGATTACAACCATTGTAGTTCGTTCCTTCACTTCATAAGCTCTGTGTTGAGGTCCCTTCGCTACGATCATCAAGAACTCCGACTCTCATGAGGCACCAAGAGGTGAATGTTGTATCTTGCTTGAAGTCTTCTTGATCTAAGATGATCTACCTTAAAGAATCTCTAACCCAAGTTTACACTTCACTAATGAACTTATTAGAGAAGTGAACACCCTAATCTAAGTGGCTAGAATAGATGAGGATGATGAAGTAAGAATTTAGCTCTCTTTTGTTTTCAATTTCTCACACTTAATCATCACAAACAAAAAGCTAGTCAAGCTTTTTCAAGAGGAAGAAGAAGAAGAAAACTTTTTGTGATGAATAATGAATTATTGTTGTGGTTACAATTGCAACCGTGGGTTAAGAATGAAAGGCTTAACCCCTGTAGAGAATAAACCATAGGTTAAGGGTTTGGGTTGGGTTAACAAATATCTTCACAAAATATCAAAGCAAGATGACATAGTCAAAGCTTCATGAAAGCTTCATCCAAAGCTTAACCCTAATCCAAACCCTAACTAGGTTTAAACCTAAAAACCATGTTGCATTTGTAACCCTAACATGTTACAATATTATATATCACATATACAATATATTTTTTAACAAAAGAAATTAATACAATTAACATATATCGCATATACATTAATGTATTATCCAGTGAGAAAATGAATCAATAAAGCGAGCTTATATTAGTTAACATAATGTAATATATCACATATATAATTATACATTAAATTATCGAATCAACACATGATCCGACAATCCAACTATATTGCATATAACCGACTAATATAACATGTTACATTTCATCGAATCAACACTTGATCCGATGACCCGGCTATATCACATATACCCGGCCGATATCACATATCGCGGGAATAGAATATAGTATCTCATATCATATTATTCTCGGTCCCGCACATATCACATATGTGCTCCTACTCCGTTTTGCCTGAGCCTGGAAACCTCTGTGTAGAACTCTAAAGAATCGTCAATACGCCGGCAGTAGGTGATGATCGTGTCAAACACCCACAAGCTGCAAGCGGTCAGCTAAACGTAATAGCCACCCAGGTATTGAGCGATCATAAGATCAACAAGCAAGCCTGTACATTCTCCTGTGAATCCAATCAGTAACACTACCGTACAGTCCAGTCTCTTCGTCTGGTATGTCGCATATCAAGTCTGGGGGTGGTAAACGTCAGACCCCAGTAACCGATAAGTTATGTCGATGTGAGTCTCATAACGGGTCGAGAAACTACTGATAACTCTTACCAGTAGCACTCTATATCAGCCCTGGCCAGGGACTTCCAGTTATAGCTAATCGAACACAGCACAACATCAACTCCCTATACCGGGAGAGACGAAACCCTCCTATTGCTCATCGCCTCTATGTGATTCAGGACTGTACCCAAAAGCCACCGTTTTGCACGCCCACTTGGACGTGGTAAGGTGGAAATCAAAGCACAGTGGGAATCACACAAGACTCTATGATGATCTCGGGTCTACAGACTAACCTGTACCAGTGTTACCGGAGAACTGCTATCAGACGATAGGTATAATACCATCTAGGAGTTCTCGGTGAGTCCGTTTAGTGTACCCAGTCTCCACTGAGCACCCATACACCATCTTTGATGTCAAGAACCGATGGATATGGGATGATCCATCGCCCATCATATGGGTCAAGATGCGTATACGCTAGTCTACTCTGGTGTATCGATGCCCTGTATCGATATACCCTCGACTAGGAACAGTTATAGGATGTACTCGTTGACTACCCTGGCCCCACTAGTATGATCTCATCATAGTCCCAGTAGTCAAGTACATATCCTAAGAGCTTTATCAACATGTAAGAGAAAGACAGTAAATCAATACAAGTCAACATGTTAAGACAAAGTGAAACCAGATAGCATACGATCATATCGAGCAAGAAATTCCTCACTATATATATCCAAGCATCCATTATAATATACATCATATGTACAACAATGGCCTCTAGGGCATATATACAACTAACAATCTCTCACTTGCACTAAGGCCAGCTGTTGTAGTATCTTATACCCAACATCCCAAAGAGTCTCTCAAATTGTATTTGGGGAATGGCCTTCGTGAGTGGATCCGCAGTTGTCCTTTGTTTCAACTCTCCTGACCTCGATCTCGCGGCGATCAACTATATTCCGGATCAGGTGATACCGCCTCAGAATATGTCTGGACTTCTGATGGGACCTAGGTTCTTTGGCCAAAGCCACAGCTCCATTTTTATCACAATACAAAGGTATTGGATGCTCAATGGACAGAACCACACCAAGTTCAGTGATGAACTTCTTCATCCAGACAGCCTCTTTGGCAGCATCGTTAGCAGCGATGTATTCAGCCTCCATCGTCGAGTTCGCCACGGTTTCTTGCTTGGAGCTCTTCCAACAAACCGCCCCTCCATTTAGGGTAAAGACAAATCCCGAGTGCGACTTAGAGTCGTCCTTATCACTTTGGAAGCTTGAATCGGTAAAGGACTCCATCTGGAGTTCACCGTTACTATACACCAAGAACATCTCCTTATTCCTTCTCAAGTACTTGAGAATGTTCTTCACAGCTGTCCAGTGACTCTCTCCTGGATCTGCTTGATACCTACTCACTACACTTAGTGAGAATGCTATATCGGGTCTGGTACATAACATCGCGTACATGATAGAGCCTACTGCCGAAGCATAGGGTATCCCTTGCATGCGAGCTCTCTCCAAATCAGTCTTGGGAGACGTCTCTTTGGAGAGAGTGAGTCCAGAGATCGTGGGTTGGTTCCCACGCTTGGATTCTTCCATACTAAACCTCTTTAGTATGGTGTCAATATACCTGGATTGGGACAATCCCAGTATTCGTTTAGATCTATCTCTATAGATCTTGATTCCCAAAATGCAGAAGGCATCATCTAGATCTTTCATTGAGAATCGATGTGATAAGAAGAGCTTAACCGAGTGTAGCATAGGAACATCATTTTCTATCAAGAGTATGTCATCTACGTACAATATGAGGAAGACGATCTTACTCTCTGAAACCTTCTTGTATATGCAAGGTTCATCTACGTTCTTGATGAAGTCAAACTCTTTGACTACAACATCAAAACAGATGTTCCAACTCCGCGATGCCTGCTTTAACCCGTAGATGGATTTAAGCAGCTTGCACACCTTTCCGCTGCTCCCACTATCTACGAAGCCCTCTGGCTGAGTCATGTACACGCACTCCTCTAAATCACCATTTAGAAAGGCGGTCTTAACATCCATTTGCCAGATTTCGTAGTCATGGTATGCAGCAATGGCAAGTAAGATCCGGATGGACTTAAGCATAGTCACTGGAGAAAAGGTTTCGTCATAATCCACACCTTGTCATTGACGAAAACCCTTTGCAACAAGTCTAGCTTTGTAAGTCTCAACTTTTCCATCTACACCAAGTTTCTTCTTAAAGATCCATTTGCTCCCAATGGATTTTACCCCTTCAGGAACAACTTCCAAAGTCTATACTTTGTTGGTGTACATGGATTCCATTTCAAATCGCATTGCATCCAGCCACTTCACAGAGTCACCACTCGTGATGGCCTGCTCGAAACTAGTTGGGTCATCATCTTCCATGATGCAATCTTCGCTCCCACCATCTACGAGAAAACCGTAGTATCTTTCAGGTGGATGAGGAACCCTACTAGATCGGCGGAGAGGCTGAGGCTCGTCGGGAACTACTGAATCCTCTGGTTCCACCAAATCTTCTGTTGCAGTTTGTGTAGCTGGAACTTTATCCAGTTCTACCTCATTGCCACTAATTTCTTTCATAAGAAAACGCTTTTCTAAAAAAGTGGCATGTCGGGAAACAAACACCTTTTGTTTCTCGAAGTGGTAGAAGATATACCCTCGCGAATGTTTGGGATATCCAATAAACTTGCACAGAACAGACCTTGCCTCGAGCTTGTCTGGATTTTGTGTTTTTACATAGGCCGGACAACCCCATATCTGAATAAAATTAAGACATGGCATCTTCCCATTCCATATCTCATATGGAGTGGTAGGCACTGATTTGGTGGGAACTCTATTCAATAGATATGTTGCTGTCTCAAGCGCATAGCCCCAAAAGGAAATAGGTAACTCAGCAGTGCTCATCATAGAGTGCACCATATCTAATAAGGTGCGATTCCTCCGCTCCGATACACCGTTGTGCTGTGGTGTATAAGGAGGAGTAAGCTGAGAGAGAATCCCATTCTCTTTTAGATAATCTAGGAACTCATTGCTCAAGTATTCTCCTCCTCGATCTGATCGAAGGATCTTAATACTTTTGCATGTTTGGTTCTCTATTTCGTACTTATATTCTCTGAATTTCTCAAAAGCTTCAGACTTGTGTTTAAAAAGGAACACATGTCCGTTTCTTGAGAGATCGTCAGTGAATGTATTTAAATATGAGGAACCGTTCCTGGCATGTGTAGACATGGGACCACATACATCACTATGTATCAGTCCCAAGAGTTCTGTAACTTTTTCTCCGTGTCCACTAAACGGAGTTTTGGTTATCTTGCTTTTGAGACATGACTGGCAAGTGTCATAAGATGAAATTTCGAACGGATTCAAATATTCATCCTTATGTAACTTAGCCAGTCGTGTCGCATTGATGTGACCTAGACTACAATGCCATAAGTAGGATTCGTTCTTTTCTGAACTCTTCCTCTTGTGTGTATTTTGCACATTAAGTACTGTGGTTTGATTGAGAACGTATATGCCATTATTTAACGAGCCTGATCCAATCAACTTTTGATTCAGGAAGATGTTCATAACATTATCCTGTACTCCAAAATTATATCCTTCCTTACTCAATAAAGAAACTGATATAAGATTGCATATCAGGGTCGGAATAGCATTCGTTCAGAATCAATGTATTACCATTTGGTAACACAAGGTGATATTCGCCAACTGCTTTGGCTGCAACATTTACACCATTCCCAACTCTTACGGAATGATCACCCTCTCCTAGTTCCCTACCTTTACGTAGCTCATATAACATATTACATATATGGGATCCCGATCCGGTATCTAATACCCAGGACGTAGAGTGAACTTAGAAACAGTTCTCGATAACTAACACACCCGAAGAAGATGCATCAGCATACTTGTTCTTCGTTTGGGCGGCGTGAGAATCTGGATATTCTTCTATTCCCTGCTCGGACTTATAACAATTATAAGTTGGAGCGGGACCAATGTTCCCCTGCTCAGTATAAAAAGCGGGTTCAATCAATACATCCATATTATTATCTTAATTAAGGCCTGACATGGTCGCTACCTGGAGAGAGAGAGAAGAAAACACTTTAACGTATGCTCTTGCAAGATTAGATTGGTTATTATCTTATCTAATCAGGATGGCTTCCACTGCTTTTTATCAAATCTTCCTTAAAACCCTAAAAGGTAAGACTAGCCGGGATTAATTACACTTTACAAGTTCCCCAATCTTTCAACCAGGCCAGTGTTGGTACTTTGAGGGAGGTTCCCTGTGCTTTTGCATGGACCTAATTAGAATAAGCCTCGTTTTCCCAGAGGCATAACCCCGTTAACACCTTTCTAGACACCTACTTGATCGGTTAATTGTCCTGTGTAAAACTCTCTCAGGAGTAACTCTTACTCGCTGTGGATATCGGGATCCAACTATCTCATAGAAGGTATACAATCTCATTGCAAATTCAACACTTGAAATCCCTGATAATGCTTTTACCCCTAACGTCCTATGACCTTGACGGAGGCCAAACTACCCATAGGGCGCTAGTCAAGTTCAACCCGTTCATTTCTTGATTGAATTAGACCCACCCGCACGACCCTTGACGGAGGCCAAACTACGCCATACGAGTACCCTAATCCAATCGTATCTCATGCTACAGATAAGTACTAATCAGCTACCATACACTACGCCTTGACGGAGGCCATACTACCGTAGCATGAATACTAAATAATACTTATCTGAAATGACGGAGGGCTACGCAGTTTTTTTTTAGAAAATCTTGAGCGTAATGAACTTGATATCGTTGTAGAAACAAGTGATTTTGAAAAGGAGTGTTTTTTAGGCTTTTCTAGTTTCGCTAAAGAGGTCACTCCCGGTGAAGGGATCTCGGCTGTTTCCTTATCGAATAAGGTGCAGGATATTTCATAAATACCGCTATGCAAAGCAAGAACTATAGAAACAATCAAAAACTAAACTGTGAGTTTGCAGCATCTTTCAGTTTTGCTAAAGAGGTCACTCCCGGTGAAGGGATCTCGGCTCTTTCCTCATCGAATAAGGTGCAGGGTATATCACATATACCACTATGCAAAGCAAAAACTATAGCTACCTTTTTTGAAAATTTGATTCTACAACATCTTTTAAGTTTCTTTTCTTTTATTAATCTCATTAATAAATCCCATCATTTATGCTTCCTAAGCATCACAGAAGAAATGAAAATACAACGTACGCTTATGCCATCCGCATTCGCCAGAATGTTCCGTTATGCTCCGTTAGGTTACTTAACTAACGGCATAGCGGGACGGGACTAGCGCGGGTATAAAATATAAGCAATGTTTATTATATATCATATATACAATAATAAAGCATTCGTCTCACGCATATAATATGATCACATTACAGTATATCAGCAGCATAAGAAACATATGAAATATTGGATATACTAGGAGGTCCGTGTTTTATTTCGGGCCTGTATAAAATACGGATTCCACGGTCGCGATGAATAGCCAAACCTACATCCCTATACCCCTATGAGAGCGGCAAGTAACATTGCCAATTCTAGGGTTAGGAGACCCGGTCTCGACTCCTCGAGATGGCCTCCCACTGGACCCTAGAACCCGGCTACTTGTGCTCTCCTCCTTGGGTCTATCCTAATGCGGAAAAGTAAATAATATACAATGGTGACATCATCCTCAACCCGGAAGTGCCCTAATAAAAGAATATTACATACGATGAATTTTACATGAATGAAAATAAAAACCCTCATCTCACATAAAACCTCTAGCTATTCAGAACACGACGATCCAATATAACATATCACAGCAACACATAATATCTCATATCATCAACGTAAGCAAGTATGCGTATCCCGATTGTCGTTGATGTATAGCAATGAAGCCAGCAATACCCCACATACTACACTTACGGTCGCAGAAAAGAAAGTGAAAAACTACAACATTTAGAATCCAAAAACTCCTTAGACATTGTAAACCTGAAACATCACATATTACGGATTTCATGCATAACAATTTGAATTCCATATATTATATCACAATCACAGAATATCAAGACGATATTTAACGTTTCGATCGAATCAACATACACTCACAAATTACCCCCGTGAGCTTAACACTTGAGCAAAGTCAAAACACTCAAAAACCGTGCCACAGTATCCATGGACCAGCCGTAGAAGGAGTTAACCAATGCCTCATCTATGACACCACGGAACTACGACAAACCCTAGGGTTCGTTCGCGGTTCCATGGGCATAGAATCGAGTTAAGATTAGTATAGTCTTCTAGGGGGTCCATAAAGGTACTTGGATGATTTTACGAATAAAATCAACTTCGGAAAATTACAACACTTGGAAATTTCAGCGGGGTACAAAATGTGGTGTGCGAAGTTCGATCGAATTGCTAAAAATAGTCAAGGTTACCAATACAGTGTTAAATTATACGACTACGAAACACTACGAATTAGCCCCAGGTCAAACTAATCATCACATGAAAATTGGGCTAAATAAAAAATACTAGGAAACCCAAAATGAACCCAAAAGAGCACAGATGGAATATGGAGGACAGAGGAGCTCTTGGGTCTGGCCAGGCCGGAAAATGAGCCTTGGTGCTCGGTCCAAATCCGAGCACCCCCCCCCTCGGTATTTCACCCATGTTCATAATATGGCCCATAGATCATTCTGCACTTGTTTGAAAAATTTTTAAAGGACTTTTTTGAAAATTTACAGAGAGCAAAATGGGGTTTTCATAATATCGTATTTCGGAGTCGATTTCATTTTCGTAATTGTTTTATCACCGTATCTAGAATTCTAGTTTGTCTCTGATACCACTGTTGGGCTTCCCTTGCACCTAGTCTAGGGTTTGGTAGCATCACTCATGCCACTTTAAAATTTAGAGAGGTGCAAAACAAGCAAACCATGATTCATGCTAGAATTTCTAGGGTAACAAGTTTGTATCACATACAAAGTAAAGAGATTAGGATTACAACCTTTGTAGCCCATTCCTTCGCTTCATAAGCTCCGTGTTGAGGTCCCTTCGCTGCGATCATCAAGAACTTCGACTCTCGTGAGGCTCCAAGAGGTGAATGATGCATCTTGCTTGAAGTCTTCTTGATCTAAGATGATCTACCTTGAAGAATCTCTAACCCAAGCTTACACTTCACTAATGAACTTATTAGAGAAGTGAGCACTCTAATCTAAGTGGCTAGAATAGATGAGAATGATGAAGTAGGAATTTAGCTCTCTTTTGTTTTCAATTTCTCACACTTAATCATCACAAACAAAAAGCTAGTCAAGCTTTTTCAAGAGGAAGAAGAAGAAGAAGAAGAAGAAGAAAACCTTTTGTGATGAATGATGAATTATTGTTGTAGTTACAATTGCAACCATGGGTTAAGAATGAATGGCTTAACCTTTGTAGAGAATAAACCATAGGTTAAGGGTTTGGGTTGGGTTAACAAATATCTTCACAAAATATCAAAGCAAGATGACAAAGTCAAAGCTTCATGAAGCTTCATGAAAGCTTCATCCAAAACTTAACCCTAATCCAAACCCTAACTAGGTTTAAACCCAAAAACCATGTTGCATTTGTAACCCTAACATGTTACAATATTATATATCACATATACAATATATTTTGTAACAAAAGAAAATAATACAATTAACATATATCGCATATACATCAACGTATTATCCAATGAGAAAATGAATCAATAAAGCGAGCTTATATTAGTTAACATAATGTAATATATCACATATATAATTATACATTAAATTATCGAATCAACACTTGATCCGACAATCCGGCTATATTGCATATAACCGACTAATATAACATGTTACATTTCATCGAATCAACACTTGATCCGACGACCCGGCTATATCACATATACCCATCCGATATCACATATTACGAGAATAGAATATGGTATCTCATATCGTATTATTCTCGGTCCCGCACATATCACATATGTGCTCCTACTCCGTTTTGCCTGAGCCAGGAAACCTCTGTGTAGGACTCTAAAGAATCGTCAATACACCGGCAGTAGGTGATGATCATATCAAACACCCACAAGCTACAAGCGGTCAGCTAAACGTAACAGCCACCCAGGTATTGAGCGATGAGAAGATCAACAAGCAAGCCTATACATTCTCCTGTGAATCCAATCAGTAACACTACCGTACAGTCCGGTCTTTTCGTCTGGTATGTCGCATATCAAGTCTAGGGGTGGTAAACGTCAGACCCCAGTAACCGATAAGTCGTGTCGATGTGAGGCTCATAACGGGTCGAGAAACTACTGATAACTCTTATCAGTAGCACTTCATATCTGCCCTGGCCAGGAAATTCCAGTTATAGCCAATCGAACACAGCACAACATCAACTCCCTATACCGGGAGAGACGAAACCCTTCCTATCGCTCATTGCCTCCATGTGATTCGGGACTGTACCCAAAAGCCACCGTTTTGCACGCCCTCTTGGACGTGGTATGGTGGAAATCAAAGCACAGTGGGAATCACACAAGAGTCTATGACGATCTCGGGTCTACAGACTAACATGCACCAGTGTCACTGGAGAACTGCTATCTGACGATAGGTATAATACCATCTAGGAGTTCTCGGCGAGTCAGTTCAGTGTATCCAGTCTCCACTGAGCACCCGTACACCATCTTTGATGTCAAACACTGATGGATATGGGATCATCCATCGCCCATCATATGGGTCAAGATGCGTATACGCTAGTCTACTCTGGTGTATCGATGCCCTGTCTCGATATACCCTCGACTAAGAACAGTTATAGGATGTACTCATTGACTACCCTGACCCCACTAGTATCATCTCATCATAGTCCCAGTAGTCAAGTACATATTCTAAGGGCTTTATCAACATGTGAGAGCAAGACAGTAAATTAATACAAGTCAACATGTTAAGACAAAGTGAAACCAGATAGCATACTATCATATCGAGGAAGAAAGTCCTCACTATATATATCCAAGCATCCACTATAATATACATCATATGTACAACAATGGCCTCTAGGGCATATATACAACTAACAACCTCAAATTCCGGCCGTCAAAATATTCCATTTGACTGCAATTTGCGGGCGGACTTGGGAGTTAGGGTCTGGGGTTTGGTCTGTAACTCACTCACTGGATAACTAAGCCTACCCTATCTGCTTAAAAGTCTAATATCACATTAAGAAAAATCTGGAGTTGTTTTACTAAGTTTTTGGTAATGTTTTGTGATATTTGAAAACTTGATTTTTGGTATTTGTGTTTTGACTCGGTCGTTTGACGTTCGTACGTCGACGTCGGGGTTTGTTTTATTGTTTTAGCGCATGTTGACCATATGTTCTAACCTATGTGTCATTCGCTTGTCGTATCGGTTTTTGGATATGGATTTCTTTGAAATTTGATTCAGATTTTCATTAGATTGTGGTTATGGATTTCGATTGTAGATACATTCGCGTGGACTTCCAAGACGACGAAGGGGGACAAGGCATCAGTCGGAATCAGCTAGAGTAAGGCATAATTAGGTGAGTAGATATATATCTACGGGAGAAGTCGGGTGGATGGCGTATAGCACCCCCACAACCGTAGAATTATGATATGTATTTATATGTATATTTATGTAGATATTAGAAATGTATACCTAGCTAATAGGGTTCTAGAATACTATATGCAATAGAAGTATACTTGTAGGAAGTATATCCCTATTTCTAGTTTTTCTTAGCTTTTGAGTTACACACACACACACACACACACACACACACTACTACAAATAAGGGTTCCCCTACGGATTTAACCGTAGGGGCAAACCACTGCCCCTACGGATATATCCATAGGGGCAAAAAAATAATCTGTAGGTGCATACGCCGTAGGTGCAAGTTGAAGCCCTGAACTTGCCCCTACGGAGTTCTGTGTAGGTCCATTTTCACCTACGGAGTAGGGCGTAGGGGAAAAAAAGTTATTTTATTTACGGTTATTTTAATTATATTAACTGTACCTACGGATATATCCGTAGGGCCAAGAACTATCCCCTACGGATATATTCGTAGGGGTCTTTGTTTGCCCCTACGGATATATCCGTAGGGGCAAGCCCAACCCCTTGATACTGAGATCAGGGGGGACATATCAGTTAATGCTGATATTTTGCCCCTACGGTTTAAACCGTAGGGGTAACATGTGTACCTACGGATTAATCCGTAGGTACATATTATCTGTTTTTTTAAAAAAGGGCTGCCCGATTTTTTCTCGCCCTGTGCACAATAATATATATATCAATAAAATATAAAATTAATCATCACACAACATATATCCCAGTATTCATAATCACATCTCACGCATATAATATACAAAAGAAACCCAAATACTGAATATGATATAAAAAAAATATCAATATCAATATCGTTTCAAAATGTAGTACAATATGTATGATATAAATAAATACATGTTTCAAAAAATAATAATCAAAAAGCTACCCTAGCTCGGTCCAGCTCCACCTTTGATAAACGATAGAATAAGGCGCGCCTGCTCCTCGGTCAATAAACCATGCAATTCGGCGCGAGCGGGAGTCTGAGCGTCCTGTGGAGCTGGCGATGTGGTCTGCGCAGCCACCGTCGAGGTAGTAGCTTGCGGAGCCGCGGCTGTGAGAGTTTGAGCGGGCGGTGGAGCTATAGGAGCTGTCTGCGGAACCGCAGCCGATGTAGTGGCTTGCGGAGCCGCAGCCGAAGGAGATGCATGTGGAGGCTCGGCCGATGTACCCTGTCGCGTCTGGACCTAACGTGTGTAAGAAGCGTGTAAGAACTGTGTATTATTCGAATTCGTATCATTATCAAGTTATTTGGATATCTAGTTTGGAAAACCGTTGTTTATTTTAATTACATATGTATGTATGATTAATCAAAGCTAAGTCTAAAACCAAATAAGCTCAAGCTACGTACTAATTATGGATATGTTGATATCTATAATATGACATGATAATTTACTATAAAGTAGTATACATACCAGCATCTCCTTCAACTCCTGAACGGTGGCCCTCAAGCTCTCCAGTTCCTGCTGGACACGTCGCTCACTGGAGACGGAGGAAGTAACCGCCGGAGTGGAGTCCAACCTCATATGGGCCCTGCTAGGGCCCAGTCCCTGGCCTCTCTCCCAACCTCCGTGGTGCCCTCCGTGTGCGGCGTCCAGAACTGGGGTCAGCAGCCTCGGATCGCTCTGTCCGGTAAAATCGATCCCCGAGGCCTCGGCCTGCTCAACCACCCGCTCCTACACCCACATTAAGCAGTAAAGTATAAGTATAAAATTTAAACTTGAACCTTCCAAAACTAAAATTTCAAATATGGGTAGAATAAATATTAACACTTACGCAGTACTCCTGGGTAGCGACGTCGGGATATCGAAGCTCGCCCGTGGCGGGATCTGTCGAGGTGCCGTGGACGGCAAGATATGCGGACAGCACGCTCGGTGTACCACCTTGCGCCACGGTCTGAGCTGTCTGCAATATTAGAAAATAACTCTTAATATTAGAAATATTAGAAAATAACTCTTAATATTGCAGAATATCACAAAGGTCGGTCTATTGTAATTTACCGATAACTCCATGGCTCGAGTAATATTCCTCGAGCCACCTGTGTAAGTGGGGCGACCCCTCTTCGCCAACTTCCTGTTCTCAGTATTCTGAGCGGCCTGTTTCTGCACAACGCATTAACATTTAGTTTTCTAATTAAGGAACACAAAAAAATAAATTATATTCTAAACAATGAATTACATTTAAAATACATACCTGTTTGCGTTGGGAGTCGAAATATTCGCACAATAGAGGCCATGTCTCTACGTCGACTCTCGCAAACGCCGGAGTAGATAGGAGGGTCGCTCTCTCTGCCTCGGGGGTCGCCATCCACAGGGAGTAACAGTCGGCCTTCAGCTCATTCTTGTTGTATCGGACCTTGGTCTGCATGTTCTTCATCAGGCCATTGTACAGAGCATGAAGGTCGAGCACCCTCCCAGGGTGATCAGGGTCGGGTACAGGCTGAAAATCGTAATCCGACTGAAAATACAAAAAAAACATTGTTATTAGATTGCAAGTGTTAATAATAAATATATTGGATAAATCAAATGAAAATATATATTAATACGTACCCGAGCCTGATCAAAGAAGAGGGCGAATGAGGGCCGGTGCTGCTCGCCCCACTCAACGTGAAGTGGATAATTCTTCACGAGCCGGCTCTCGTCCCCCATATACCGGCCGAACCTCTCGGCATGAGGACCGGTATAGCGATAGTCAAGGGTAAAAAAGAGGGGGAATACTGCCTCCCCTCTAGCTCTGTCAGGCCTCAGCCTATGGGACTGATTCGGGCACCGAGTCCTTCTCTGGGGATGGAGAGGCCCTGCGTCTGCAAGAAATATCAAGACAATCAATATTAAGACAAAGTTGTATTAAGAAATCAAGCTTAAACGAAAATTGAAGTGTGATATATACCTTCGGTGACTATCGCATGAGCCTGGGCCCGGACAGCAGCACGAGCGGGACGATAGTTCCTCCGGTGAGGAACAACCGGGGTCCCGGATGCGAACGCATCCCCTCCAACTAGAAAATAAACATTGACGCTAAATTTCCATGAAGTTCATATTTATTCTATAGAGCATATGTAAAATGAATAAATATTTTATATTTATTCATACTAACCTGCAGACGATGCGGATGGTATAGAAGCGGCAGGAGTGGCCCCTGCGGAAGATGTGGACGCACCACCTATAATTAGACAATTAAAAATAGATTATATAAGTAATTGCAAAAAGAATGTGTAGATCAATAATATAACGTTCTAAATCAATATGCATGCACTATAGGATATATAAACATATCCGCAGGTGCGGTGGTGTCACCACCTACAGCTAGACAATAATAAAAATTGCTAAGTAAGAGCAAAAGGAATGTGTGTATATTTATGATATAGCATTCTAAATCAATATACATGCACTATATGATATATAAACATATCTGGAGGAGCGGGAGTGGCCTCTGTCCCAGATGTGGACACATCACTAACAACTAGACAATTAAACATTGACAATATAAGTAATTTTGACATAAACAGGCATGAATATCTGTAATATTACATTCAAAATGGATATGCGTGCAGTATACCTGGAGGTGTGGCAAAATCCACAAGGAAGGAGGCATCCGAAGGGGTCTCCGATCTGGGTGCAAGACCGGCCCTCTGAAGCTCCCTACGAAGCTCTCCGGGCGGCAGAACCGCTCTGCCTCTGCCTCTGCCTCTGCCTCTGTCGCGGCTGGAGCTCCTGCCGCCCCTCGCTGCTCCCGACATCGTCATCAAATCTAGATAAACGGTTCGTGGACGCATTAGACAATCATTAAAAGCATTGAATATATATGTATAGAGCGTAAAATGTGAAGTAATAATATAACATTACTGATAACCTTTTTCGTTTCGTGGGCGCATTATACATATCTACTTGGATTTCATCGTCGATGTCATTTCTAACCCACGTAACTTCATGATCGGTCGAAGACAACCCGTCCTTCGAAACAGACGGTCGAAGCACTTTAAGCCTTCTCTCTTCTTCGTCCTCATCGCTGTCCTCGAATTCTGGGACATCGTAGATATCTCTGGGTTTCCATCGGCATACAACACTCCATCCCGGATGCTTTAGACACTGTGAGTAGTATACTTGGAACGCTTGGTTCGGAAAGATAAACGGATCTTCCTGACCGTAAAATCGAAGTGTGTTCACACTGGTCAATCCATATTCATCTTTCCAAGTCCCAAGATTGCTTCTCCAACTGTCCGTATCGGTTTGCGTATCGTACCAAGTACACTGGAATATATAAAAGGGTTCTGATCGTCCGGGATAGTGGATGCCGAGTATACAATATAAGTACCCATAATAAATCACACCGTCCGATCCTACCGTTGCAATCCTACTATTCTGAGTGGTTCTATATGTTTCTATGTCCTTAACTTCGAATTTGTATCCAAGGACACCAAATCCTTTGTAATATACAACCTCCGTACTAGGAAATTGAGCTAAACATCTTGAATCACTCTCAAATGATGCAGACAAGTTCGGATCGTGGATCTAACAAAACAAATTTTACGACAAATACATAACGATACAAGTTTAGATTAAAACTGATAGCAATAAAATGTTATTCGAATAACTTACATGATCTGTGACCCAATCACAAAAATTATCCTGATGATATTTTCCAAACGTTCTTTGTTCCAATCAGGATGCCCCTCACGTACCTCGTTAAAATGAATTCTGTTTTCAACAAATAATTATGACATTAATATTATATCATTTCATACATACACAAACACAGATATAACAATTAATCCAAAAAAACTTACTTTCTAATTTGTTCAAGACATGCGCAATTAAGCAAGATAAACCGGTATATCTTGTTGATAAATATAGTGTCTACCCTCTTATACTCGGCTTTACCATATGGCCCATCTTGAATTCTTCGTGGTCGGTTAAGCCTTGTCTCAATGTTCTCGTCCAGATAGCGGGAACAAAATGTGGTTGCTTCATCAAGAAGATAACCTTGCATGATAGAACCCTCTGGTCGATTTTTATTGCGTATATACTTCTTAAGAGTGTAGAGGTACCTAATGAAAATATATTGAATAAATAAATACGGGCATACAGGACAACAATAAATTTATAAATTGCGCGAAACGAAAAATTACACGTACCTCTCGACGGGATACATCCATCGATATTGTACCGGTCCGGATAACTTCGCTTCAGTTGCAAGATGAACCGTCAAGAGTATTATGATATCGAAGAATGACGGTGGGAAAATACGCTCAAACTTGCAAAGTATCAACGCAATAGAATTTTCTAGTTTATCCAGCGTCACAACCTCCAGTGTTTTAGCACACAACTCCCTGAAAAAACAACATAGGCCGTTGATTACTAGACCAACCGAGTCGGGGAGAGAAGTCCTGAGGGCTAATGGAAGAAGGTGCTCCACGATAACATGGTGATCATGACTTTTCAGCCCATCGATCTTGCCCTTCACAATTTTTATTTTCTTGCTGAATGATCCTGAGAAACCTGTGGGGACTTTCAAATCATGCAACACCTGCAGGAATCTTTTCTTCTCCGGTTGTGACATATGATAAGCGGCATTGGGAAGTATAAACTTGCCCGGTTTACCCGCTATCGGTCTAGGGTGCAATTCACTTCTTATTCCCCACTCTTGTAGATCCATCCGAGCATTCATGTTGTCTTTCGATTTCCCATCTTTATAAAGAAGCAAGTTAAGTATGTGCTCTGATACTCCCTTCTCTATATGCATGACGTTCAGACAATGACGCACTGAATTTGTAGACCAGTACGGAAGCTCGAAGAAAATGCTTAACTTGTTCCAATATGGTGGTTTGACCTGTTTCGTCGGATCCATCCCGAAGGTCACATTATTGTAACCATCCCATTTAGCAGTCACGTCCTCTCCGGACAATGGGGATGGAGGTTCAAGAAGCTCCTGATGACCATCAAAGTGAACCGTGTCTAACCTATAGGGGTGGTCTGGAGGCAGGAAACGTCGATGGCCGCAATAACAAACCTTCCTGCTAAAATTCAAGAATTTCGATGTTGTGTGTTCATGGCAATGAGGACATGCTTTGTGACCATGTATGGACCAACCTGATAGCATTCCATACGCAGGAAAGTCATTAATTGTCTACATTAAAGACGCACGCAGTATGAAGGTTGTATTTGTGTTTGCATCATATGTTTCTACACCATCAATGAACAAAGATTTCAACTCCTCGATCAGAGGTCAGAGATAGACGTCGATATTGTTCCCTGGTGAGTTTAGTCCGTTGATAAGAAGAGGCATCATAAAGTATGATTGATCTATAGCCAACCAAGGCGACAGATTATAAATTATCATTACAACGGGCCATGTGCTGTGACTTCCAGCCATATAGTTGAATGGGCAGAAGCCATCAGTAGCCAGTCCGAGCCGGACATTGCGAGGATCGCTACTGAATATTGCGTGCCTCCTATCGAAATCCTTCCATGCCGGTGAATCTCTTGGATGGCTCATTTTTCCATCTTCACTTGGAGGAGCACGGTGATGCCAAATCATTGCCTCGGCTGTTTTCTTGCACCTGAATAGCCTCTGTAGCCTCTGTGTTTTGGGAAAGTATCGTGCCATCTTCATAGGTATATCAGGCTTCTTATCAGAATCTTTCGGCTTATACCTGGCCTCTCCGCATGTTGGACACTCTTTCAAATCTGAATTCTCTTTCCGGCACAACACGCAATTTTTAGGACATGCTTGAATCTTCTCACACTTTAGACCCAAATCAGACATCATCTTCTGGGTTCCGTACCAGCTGTCGGGCACGTTATTTCCCTGCGGCATAGAATCTTTCAAGAATGAAAGAAGCATTGTGAATGATTTGTTGCTCCATCCATTTAAGCACTTAATCTGGAAAAGTTGGACGAACCATGAGAGCTTGGAATACTTCGCATTCTCATAAATTGGTTTTCTAGCATCATTCATGAAATTTTCATATTTATCCGCACGCGGTCCTTGACCGGAAGGAATGTCATCTTCGGTACGAATAGATTCACCTAGGGCAGCCTCTACCATATCCTCCATTTCTTCTGATGGAAATAAATTACCGTCTTCTCCTTCTGCCGCATTACCGAATTCTTCTTCTTCTCCTGCCGTATTATCGTGTTCTCCTTCTTCTTCTGCCGCAGTACTGCATTCTTCTCCTTCCCCGTGATATTTCCAAGTTGTATAAAGTCTAGTAAACCCATGTTTTACAATATGAAGCTCTGCCAATTCTACCTTCTGCCAGTACTTATTGCCACATCTATCGCACGGACAGAGAATCTTCTCTATTATGATCTTATTATGTGCGCGTGCAAATTCAATGAAAGCAGCAACTCCTCGACAAACTTAGGTTGCATACGTTGTTGCCAATCCACATACATCCAGTCCTTAACTCTGACGTACTCATGGGCCATGTTAGACTGTATAACATATAAATTGTAGGTTATGGTGACTATATTGAGAAATATAAGAACGGGATAGTTACTGACAAAGGAGAAAATCCGTGTATATGCTTTGTGTGTGCGTTTGTCGTTGAAAAGAATAAATTATCGAACCTATGTTAACCGATAGACGGGGACTAAGTGGCGCTTTTAGTTTCATATATGAGTATCGATGAGAATATGAAGGTTTCATATTATCATATATTGGTTTTAACTTGAACATCTCAAATCACTCTCTAATTATGCGTTTGTTGTGTATTCTTGTTGTATGTGTGTATTCCGGCTGTCGGGGGTAGGCTTCTATCCCATTAAGAATGTATAGAGCGAACACCCATCACTTGTGCTTTCAACCGTTTCGATTAAATTTCGGCAGCACATCCCCGCTGTTCTTCGAGTACACTGTAATAGAATAGATAATCATTTCAAAGCTGTGAAACAACGTTGAAATGAACATCTAATCTATCTTTGTACACGGAGAACCAGCGGAAAGGTACCGAAGAAATATCTCGAAACAGATGAAAACACAAGTGAATGAAGGCGTTTGCTTTATACATTCTTAACTTGTCCACACGGGACAAATCTATGGGTTACCATGCGATTGAATTTTCTCGTCGCGTAGACTATACGACGGTTGTTAGTATCGAGCTATACTGTCCGATATTTAACAACCTTCGTATAGTTCTATGTCACGACGAGCATCGCACGTATGTTAACCGATAGACGGGGACTAAGTGGCGCTTTTAGTTTCATATATGAGTATCGATGAGAATATGAAGGTTTCATATTATCATATATTGGTTTTAACTTGAACATCTCGAATCACTCTCTAATTATGCGTTTGTTGTGTATTCTTGCTGTATGTGTGTGTTCCGGCTGTCGGGGGTAGGCTTCTATCCCATTAAGAATGTATAGAGCGAACACCCATCACTTGTGCTTTCAACCGTTTCGAGTAAATTTCGGCAGCACCTCCCCGCTGTTCTCCGAGTACACTGTAATAGAATAGATAATCATTTCAAAGCTGTGAAACAACGTTGAAATGAACATCTAATCTATCTTTGTACATGGAGAACCAGCGGAAAGGTACCGACGAAATATCTCGAAACGGATGAAAACACAAGTGAATGAAGGCGTTTGCTTTATACATTCTTAACTTGTCCACACGGGACAAATCTATGGGTTACCATACGATTGAATTTTCTCATCGCGTTGACTATACGACGGTTGTTAGTATCGAGCTATACTGTCCGATATTTAACAACCTTCGTATAGTTCTATGTCACGACGAGCATCGCACGTATGTTAACCGACAGACGGGGACTAAGTGGCGTTTTTTGTTTCATATATGAGTATCGATGAGAATATGAAGGTTTCATATTATCATATATTGGTTTTAACTTGAACATCTCGAATCACTCTCTAATTATGCGTTTGTTGTGTATTGTTGTTGTATGTGTGTGTTCCGGCTATCGGGGGTAGGCTTCTATCCCATTAAGAATGTATAGAGCGAACACCGATCACTTGTGCTTTCAACCGTTTCGAGTAAATTTTGGCAGCACCTCCTCGCTGTTCTCCGAGTACACTGTAATAGAGTAGATAATCATTTCAAAGCTGTGAAACAACGTTGAAATGAATATCTAATCTATCTTTGTACACGGAGAACCAGCGGAAAGGTACCGACGAAATATCTCGAAACGGATGAAAACACAAGTGAATGAAGGCGTTTGCTTTATACATTCTTAACTTGTCCACACGGGACAAATCTATGGGTTACCATACGATTGAATTTTCTCGTCGCGTAGACTATACGACGGTTGTTAGTATCGAGCTATACTGTCCGATATTTAACAACCTTCGTATAGTTCTATGTCACGACGAGCATCGCACGTATGTTAACCGATAGACGGGGACTAAATGGCGCTTTTAGTTTCATATATGAGTATCGATGAGAATATGAAGGTTTCATATTATCATCGAGTATCATATATTGGTTTTAACTTGAACATCTCGAATCACTCTCTAATGATGCGTTTGTGTGTATTCTTGTTGTATGTGTAACATGATTTTAAACCATTGAGATCAAGATTGATAGAACTGATCATCCTACATTACAATGGCATTCATCAACCAAAAACTATTATTGCAATGGCATTCATCTATAACAATCAACAATTAAAACTACAAATGTAGGATACTGATATCATAAAGCGTTATACGCAACATATGAATTCACATGACTGAAACTTGCATCAAAAAAACATGTTCATCCAAAAGATAGGCAACTGTCAACAAATATAGACAAATACGTCATAAAAATAGTAACTAATTAACAAGTTGATTAGCATCTGGATCAAGAAAATGATAGGAAAAACAATTGACTATGATCTATAATGACAAGTCTATTACCATGACTCTTGACTAACAAAGGTGGCTTTTCGTCGTCGGTAGCTTGATAATTGGGATTTCATGGCGAATAAAAATATGCATATGCCGTTTGACCGGGAACTTCAATAGGAAACTCAATGAGGTCGGGTGTAATGAAGTACGCTTTGTATTTCGCTATATCAGGTGATGAAGCCCAAGCCCTAGTTAGCCCCAGCCCTACCCCAACCGAACCCTATCGAAGGTAAAGAACGTCCTTACACTTTCATATTTCTATTAATGATGCAAGTCTCCACCAAGTCAAATTCTTGCAATATCATTCTTTTTAGAGTATGTCTAATTTAATAGATAGAATTTTCAAAGTTGGGCAACCAAGAAAAAGTAACAAGGGATTTTACATACATGCCAAAGCTTTGATTATTTATTTATTTATTTTCCATTTCATATTAGTACTTTTATATGTTTGATGATGGCAAGAAATACAAATTATATTAGAACATTGTACATACCTAATTTCCACTTGAAATCGGTTTTTTCTTTTATCAGTACTCGTTGACATATAGTAACAAACAATGTTTGATTAGGAGGACCCAAGATTTTCTTAATCAACAATAATTTTAGTAATCAAACTAGGCTAAAATTGCTGGAAATTCCTCTCTGGTTTGCCAAATTCAGCAAACCCCAACCCCAACCTAACCCTAACCCCAGACCCAGACCCAACCCAGCCCCACCCCAACCCCAACCTAACCCTAGCCCCAGCCCAGCCCCAACCTAACCCTAACCCCAACCCCAGCCCCAGCTAAACCCCAACCCCAACCCTAACCCCAGCCCCAGCCCCAGCCCCAGCCCCAGCCGAACCCCAACCTTAACCCTAACCCCAACCCCAACCGCAACCCCTGCCGAACCCCAACTCCAACCGCAACCCCAGCCCCAGCCATGAACCCTAGCCCTAAATAATCAAAAATTTGTTTAGTTGAAGATTTACTAACCTGTGCGATGGAGGAGACGATCGATCGGTGGCGACGACGAAACGGAGGCGACGACGAAAACGGCTACGAGGAAGAACGGTGACGAGAACGGCGGTGGCGACGACGAGAACGGCGGTGGCGACGACGAGAACGGCGGGAATGATTTGGGGATTTTGGTTCGCGCGCGATCGAGAGAGAGAGAAAGAGATAATCAGCGTAGGCGATCTGTGCCTTTTAATTAAATCGCTATTTAGTTGCCCCTACGGATTTGTCCGTAGGTCCTTGGTTTGCGGCTCCGTAGGGGCAAACACCAAATTAAGTTTTAATATTTTTACTCTTGAACGTCTTGGACCGTAGGAGCAACCTTCTAGCCCTACGGCTTAATCCGTAGGGCCAACATAAATCTGCCCCTACGGATTTCACTATCCGTAGGGGAAACCCCCTATTGTAGTAGTGATATATATATATATATATATATGAGGATAATTACGATATGATATAATAAGATGAGGATATGATCTGATATGATGACATGAATCGATATGATTGGATATGATAATATGAGGCGATGTTATATAATATGATATATGATGACATGAGATGATATATGATGATATGAGATGAGATGATGTACGTAACTATAGATCCGTACTATTGATTTGATGATATCGTACGATAGATATTCCGTACGTGATATGGTGAGAATGGATTGCCGACTTATATATCAACTCAAGAAAAACTTGTTTAAATTCACATAATAGAGATTATGATATGTCTAGAGCCATACCTATTTTCAAAACTAACGAATCGTTACGCACTTTTAAATGATAATTTCAAGAGGACGCTACGCCTTTTCAAATGGTATCTTTTTCAAAAACATCGTAGTCCTCTATTTTCTAAAAATAACGATTTGTACTATTTTAAACTACAACTGTATGGCTCATACGTAATTGCGTATTTTTATACTGTTCATGTTTACGATTTCTCTATACTTTTTACACTTGCGTTATAATTTCTTATTTCTGCATACGCTCGCATTATTTTTATTTACGATATATATACTATGCTTCATGTCCTTATCGTTACGTGACTTTGTTTGCTAGGACATATGCACCATTACCAATGTTGCACATGTTATACGTACACATTCTTGCCGGCTTACACACACATAATCGGTAATTGCCATGCCGCGTACACATTAGAACTCGCTATGTTACAGTATCATCTTATAACCTATTAGTATTTTAGTTAATGTTTAGTACCCAGTACCGCATACCAATTCAGTTATTGCACTTATTTTTACCTTGCTACATGACACGCTCATATGAACACACTTTCTATGCATTACAGTATTGTTCTGTGCTTGTACATATTATTTCATTACTGCCATGCATTTCATGAGATTCTGTTTTCATGAGATTTCTAGATTTTAGAAACCGTAGATATTATTTAAAAACTTGTGATTGTTTTAAAAACGCGGTTTCTCTTGATATGATATTTCGGCATCCACCATGAGATTTCTTGGTACTGAGCTATGATGATTATCCAAATCGAGGCCGGGGAAGAAACCGATTATGGATAGATGGTGGATCTGGTACGGTACCCCGAGGCAAGAAAATCGTATAGAAATGCGTTGAGCTTGGCAGGGGAACACTAGCTACCGGTGACAGTATTAGACTCGGCGGATATCCGAAGGATACCGACCGAAGTGATATAAGATAGATGGATATAAGGGCCGATCCGATGAGACGGCGCCTGAGATATGATAATTTACGTATCGATATTGAACACGGATTTTATGATAATTTCGAGTGTCGATACTAGGCACTTAGGATTTTATGATGATTTTGATGTGTCGTTGATGGACAGACACACGTTGGATGATATATATATATATATATATATATATATATATATATATATATATATATATATATGACACAGATGATATGGTACCATACATTGACATAGGCACCATATTATTATATTATTATACTTATGTATACACGATCAACTTCGTTACCACACGATATGATAATATTATATTACAGTATGACCTAAGAGATCATTATACATTCGATTTCTACCTGATGATGTCTTTTACTCATAAGTTGGCAACTCACCCTTGTTGTGCCATAGTTTTCTAACAGGATCGACCGCTCGGATCAGTAGCGGCTTGCTGGCACATTGCTTCTTTTGGGTGGTTTGCTCGGTAGGTGGGTTACACTTCGAATCGTAACCATGGCTTGTACACTATTTATTATTCATTTATATCTAGTTAAAAGCTCCATCAATCAGACTATATATTTTTTCTAGACTTAGAGACCAGTTTGTATATTTTTTGATTTAGAGTCGATATTGTCTATTCTTATATTGGATTTGATAATGTTTTAGTTTTATTTACTCTTTTCTGAGTTGATCTTCGCTTTGGGCATTGTATATTTTACTTGCGTGGTTGTGTTTCCGCCAATTGGTAAAGTGCTAGCTCCCACTCAAGGATGCCTATATTATTCTTGATATGTACTAGTTCTGGATTAAAATTTACAAAGGAGGTGCTGCCCAAATTTTAAATGACGAAAATGTTTTTAAACTTTAGAATACAAGCTACGGGTATTTTCAACTAACTTTACTTATACTTGAAAAACAGGACCTGATTTCATTTATACCTTTCTTTCAAAACTTCTCCATAATATTTTCCTAACAAAGTTTAGATTTCTGGGTTTTCGGCTTACTTGGGTTATGGTGGGGTCTGATAGACTTCACGTGATTCAAGTGCCGGTCACGTGCCATTTCCAGGTCATGACAAATTTGGTATCAGAACGTTAGGTTTAACTTTTGTTCGAGTCTAGGTTTGACTATGCGAAGTCTAGGACGTATATATTTCAGAATCTAGGCTTGACCTTACGAAACTTAGACTTGACTGAGAGGGTATTAGACCCAAACTTTCGTTATGTAGGTTGACCTTGGTTGATGGAGTAGGTAACTCAAGTAGAGTAACGTATTGTGTGTATGTTCCGCGGCATACTTACGATACGCTGCTCCGTTTAAGTAACCTTAGGATGTACATATCTTGAGATTTGTTATTCTATTCGTTCTTATGATCTATTCTCATCGATATTCGTTTGTGGTTCCTGTCACCATGGCTACACGAGCTGAGAGGGTTGCGGCTAGCGATGCGGTCAGAGCGAGCTCATCGGAGGCGAGGACTGACCATGATGTTGTTTTGGTGACACAGGTTGATTTCTTGTTTGTGCTAGGATTTCTCGTTTGAAATGAGCGTTTAGAATTTGCACCAGATGATCAGTACATTGCGTGAGATCAATCAGATTGAGAGGACTGTTGGCATACAACCTACTCCAGAGATCGTTGCGTTGTCTACCGTGCAGACCGATATACCATCCGTTGTTGAGATTGACAGGGCGTTGCCTCCAGATTTCACGAAGCTGAAGCCGCATGAGCTATAGGCAGGAATGTGACAGAAA
The DNA here is from genome assembly GCA_030015575.1 of Agapanthus africanus. Classification (NCBI taxonomy): domain Eukaryota; kingdom Viridiplantae; phylum Streptophyta; class Magnoliopsida; order Asparagales; family Amaryllidaceae; genus Agapanthus; species Agapanthus africanus. The sequence goes on from JASDDO010000019.1 coordinate 355,923,820, forward strand.
ATCTCTAGTCCTTCTTGGATAAAGTGACTAGGATATTCCATTCGATTGGATGCTCCGATATGAGATCAATGAGTTGACTAGCTTCGGTTTGAAAGGTCTTGCTCAAATCTGGAGTGAGTCGATCGAGAGAGGAGGAATTTCTCTAGATTTCTTCCACAGAGTGTTGAAGATGATGAGTTCGTAGCTTTGAGTCTTTGCGAGAGACTCCGGATATGACCATAGCCGAATATGGATTGCAGATTATGCAGCTTCCAAGATACGATTCCGATTTGGTCGATACTGAAGAAAAGTGGAGTAACAGATTCATGCGGAATCTCTATGAGTTATTCCTCTCCTTTGATGTTAGAGGTTTGATACATACGCAAAGGAGTTGGATACGGACACATTTTCAAAGAAAAGTCGTGATAAGATTGCAGCTATACCGGAACGAAAATGGATTAAATTAAGAGTGTCAATTTCTGGGCAGTTCGGCAAAGATGACATCGGAAGAGACCGTGGCAGATTCTTTCTAGGATACTACGTCCTTAAAGATTTGGACCTAGGGTTTGTTGTATGGCACGTACTCAGAGGGCCAAAGGCCACCGTCGTTGACGTGCTACACTGCGAGCGACCAGGTTAGTTGGCCGGAAGTGTTCAGAGAGGTGTCAGAGAGGGACTGTTTCTGTCGCTACTTCTAATTGGGCCGTCGAGCCGAGAGGTTGCAGAATTAGTGATCCATAGAGAGAAAAAGGGACACAGAGGACGCCAGACCGTGGGCATGAAGCAAGTAGGAATTCTTGCTCTGCCAGCTCCGGTATACCAGCACCTTTCGATATCGAAGGAGGTATACCTCAATATCATTTATTTGCGATTTGTATTTTGGCGATTCGAATATCATATTTTCATCGTTTTGGACTCTTGTATTTTGATGATTGTGTTTCCCTGGTTGATATTTTTGTGCACCATAGCCGCACTTGATGGATATCTTTCTTGTGCACAGCAGTTGCACTTGATTTATGTTTTTATACGCTCATTACACTTGATTTGTGTTTTTATGCATATCCATTGCACTCGATATTGTTTGCTTGTGTACTCGATGCATTTATATGGTTTTCGTGCACGCCAGTTGCACCTTTACGTTTTCGTGCACCTAGTTGCATTTGATATTGATTTTCGTGCACCCTATTGCACTAGATGATTTTGTGCAGAGCTAATGCACTTGATTTAGATTTTCGTGCATACTCGGCACACTTGATGGGGGGTTTTGTGCTCCTTTGATGCACTTGATTGAGATTTTTGTGCACTCTAAATGCACCTGATGTTGTTGTCATGCACACCCGTTGCACTTGACAGATGCTTTCGTGCACACCCGTTGCACTCAGTTTTCATTTTCGTGCACACTCGTTGCACTTGGTTTTGATTTCGGTTTTCATGTGCACCAGACGCACGTGGATTGGTTTTCATATATACCTATCGAGCTTGATTTGTTCTTTCAATCATTATGTTTAATGATATTTACTATATTATATAGTAGTAGAACATGATTGGTCTGAGAACAGTACCTGAGTGTTTTTGCATATATCGATATTTACTGAAAAGGTTTTCAAAAAGAGCTATAGTCTCATTATTTTTCTACATGTCCATGAGTGGCCCAAAATTTTATAAAAAGAGAACCCTTCTAAGTTAATTTCAAAGAAAAGCGGGACCTATATTTTAAGCTAAACGTGTGTGTATTTCTTCACAAGTAAACGTCCACTAGTTGTGCCGTAATATACATATCACACGACGATTTGAAAATGGATTTTCATATATTTTACAGTAACTTAAAGGATTTCACTTGATGCGTATTATATACGTATTGTAGCTTTGATTATATTATACTTGATTTAAACAGTAGATTTCACAATTTGCGTTTTTATCATAACTAGCATGATTTGCATGACGTTAGACGGAGTTTCGATTATTGAGTTTTGCACTTATTTTCATGCCCACGCGTTGCGCTATAATATTTCTAGTTTATCCGTGACTTCGGAGCCCCGTTGATTCGAGTTATTTTACTGAAATATTTTAATACTTGGGGGTTTAAATTTAAATTTGGGGACCGAATTTATTTAAGGGGGAAAAAACATAACATTTCAGAAAATAGAAATATTATTTTGGAATTTAAATAATAAAATAATAAATTTCACGAATATTTTGCGAGTATAGATTTGGGTTTTCGTAAAATGGTATGATTATATGCCTATATTTTGAAAAATAATCGGAAATTAAAATTAAATTATTTTACGACAGCATTTAATTGATTTGGGCTTTTATAATTAATATATAATTATTTCCATACAAGTTAGTGTTAAAATTAATTAGTGTTTCTTAATGTGCATTAAACCTAGCTTCATTTTTGTTAACCATGTTAAATGCCATAACACGTTAACAATTTATTATGAATTTTATTATGGTTTTATGTTTTTTTTAAAGAAAAGAAAAGATAAGAAAATAAAAGAAAAAGAAAAATGGGGAGGGGACAAGGGGGACAAGGAAATATGCGGAGAAAGAGTGAGAGAGAGGGCATGGTTCCTTTGACCATCACCTTTTCTTTCTTCATTTCACCTCTTTCTTCATCTCCTTCTTCTTCATGCTTCATCACCTCCTCCACCCTCGCTACCACCACCAAAACTCCTCCTTATCTCACTCAAAAACACACAAAACTTTCACAAAAAAATGATCCTTAGCTCACCATAAGCAACATGGTATGTTCAAGATTTCGTTTTGGGGAGTTTTGGCCATCTAGGAATTTTCTTGAGTTGCTCGTTTGAGGTAAAACATTCACCTTTCATCGAGATTCTAAGTTTCCTAACCTCATATTTTAGTTTGAAGCTCAAAAACTTATATTTAGTGAACTTGGAAAATTCTAAGGTGAGATTTAATGGATTAAATGAGTAGAAGTGGTGTAGTAGAGACTTAGTTAGTGATTACAACCTTAATTAATGACAAAATTCTTGACCTAAATGAGTTTAGAAGTTTCAAACATGAGTTTAAAATTTTCTCGATATTGGTTTTGGATGACTATTGATGATCAAATGGAATCTGGGATAACTAGGGAATTCTGAAAATTTATTAGAAGATACTCTGAGATGTATAAACCAATAGAAAGTCACCGTAGAAGCCTGAGCCCAATCCCTCAAATTCTGGACGTCAAAATATTCCATTTGACTGCAATTTGCAGGTAGGCTTGGAAGTTAGAGTCTGGGGTTTGGTCTGTAGCTCACTCACTAGATAACTAGGCCTACCCTTTATGCTAAAAAGTCTAATATCACCTTAAGAAAAATCTGGAGTTGTTTTACTAAGTTTTTGACAATGTTTTGCGATATTTGAAAACTTGGTTTTTTGTATTTGTGTTTTGACTCGGTCGTTTGACATTCGTACGTCGACGTCAGGGATTGTTTTGTTGTTTTAGCACGTGTTGACCATAGGTTCTAACTTATGTGCTTTTAGCTTGTCGTATCGGTTTTTGGATATGGATTTCTTTGAAATTCGATTCAAGTTTTCATTAGATTTTGGTTATGGATTTCGATTGTCGGTATATTCACGTGGACTTCCGAGATGACGAAAATGGACAGGGCATCTATCGGAATCAGCTAAAGCAAGACGTAATTAGGTGAGTAGATGTATATCTACGGGGAAAGTCGGATGAATGTGTATAGCACCCCCGCAACCGTAGAATTAGGATATGTATTTATATGTATATTTACGTAGTTATTAGATATGTATACCTAGCTAATAGGGTTCTAAAATACTATATGCAATAGAAATATACTTGTAGGAAGTATATCCCTAATTCTAGTTTTACTTAGCCTTTGAGCTATATATATATGTAATACCCCAGGTATTATCTGGCATACCCATTTATACCAGATAAGCATGGGGACCCACTATAAAACAAAGGGAATCTTCGAAATACATTCCGAAAGAGGACAGATTTGTACTATAAATGGAATGATACCGCTCTTCAATACAGAGGCGCCTTTTAAGTGAACCGGCAGTACAAGAGCTTGAGAACTCCGTAGTTAAGCATGCTTGAGCCAGGAAGTTCTGGGATGGGTGACAACCTGGAAAGTGGCCCATGGTCGGGTCCTGTTCGCCCCGAAGGACAAAACCGTGTGGCTTCGGCCAGAGCGGACAATACTCTCTGTATTGGGGGTGGGTCATGACAATTGTTCCCCGCCGAAAGACGCGACCGGGACGTTGGGATGTCTGGGCCTGAATTCCGAGGGCAGATGCTAATTGGTGCTATCCGTCCACCTCTCCGAAGATGCCAAGTTGATTTATGGCACCATGTATCGAAGGTTTAAACGGATGCGGGCGATGTAGTAGACTTCGTCAGATTCCCCCTCGTTGATGAGGGTTTTTTGATTGTGGTGACGCTCTTCCCTGCAGGCGCAAGCCCCTGCAGTTAATTACGCTACCGAATCGTGGTAACAACTTTCTCCTTCTCCATATGGTCACTTCGTGTCGTGGGTGTTTGTTTTGTGTTTAGTTGCCCGTGGATTGTATACGGAGACTAATTCATGTTGTCGCCCATAGGGCGTGGACTAGTCCAAATCCGTTTCTTTCTTAGATTTGGGTTTGGGGGGTTGGGTTTAAGGATATGTTTGCCTCATTTGAGATTAAGATCGACTTAAATGTTTGTTAAGGATACGTTAGTCTAATTTTAGACTAAGATCAACTTAACGGGATCATTTAGATCCGAAAAAAGAGCATTTGGACTCTATTGTTTAGTTTAGGGACATTGCGGTCGATTAGTTTAAGGACATTACGGTCCATTGTTAGTTTAAGGACATCTCGGTCTATTGTTAGTTTAAAGACATCGCGGTCGAGGTTAAGGACATCATAGTCCATGGGTTTAAGGACCCCACAGTCCAATGTTAGTTTAAAGACGTCGCGGTCAAGGTTAAGGACATTATAGTCCGTGAGTTTAAAGACCTCACAGTCAAGGTTAAGGACGTCATAGTCCATGGGTTTAAGGACCCCACAGTCCAATATTAGTTTAAAGACATCACGGTCGAGGTTAAGGACATCATAGTCCATGAGTTTAAGGACCCCAAAGTCCATGAAATGTGTGGTTGTCGGGACCCGTCGCCTCTCTAAAGACGTTGAAGGATTACAACAACAAATATCAAAGGAGTGAAGAGATGTACCCTCGAACTAAAGTGGATTAAGTGATCTGTAGCCCAATTTGGAATTAAGATCAATTAATTATATTATGAGTACATTGGCTCAGCTAAGTCTGAATTGAGGACTTATGGCCAATTTGGGCTAAGTCTAATTAAGTTTGAAATATTGGCCCTTTGTTGGACCATTAGACATTTGTCTGGTTTCAGCCCCATATTATTTAGCAATGCTAAACAAGAGTTTGAGGGCTTTGGTAACATTTTTTTTATCTTTGATTGAGCAGTGAACATTATAGCTCTGAATTTTACTCAATTTTGAGATTCAGTTGAAGGGGAGACTTTTGCCTCTGGAGAATTAGCCAATTTGGTTAAAAGTAGTGTTAAACCCTAGAGAACAACAGTGTTAAACACTGGAGATAGAACTCTCAAATTAGTGTTAAACACTAAAAGACAATCGGTGTTAAACACTGGAAATATAATCCCCAAATTAGTGTTAAACACTAGAAAACAACAGTGTTAGACACTGGAAATAAGGTTTTCAAATTAGTGTTAAACACTAAAAGTAAAGTTCTCAAATTAGTGTTAAACACTAGAAGACAATCAGTGTTAAACACTGGGAATAAAGCACTCGAATTAGTGTTAAACGCTAAAGAAAAAGGGGACACGTGTGGACACGTGAGGGCGCCCAAAGGTGGGACCAGATCCCTCTACTTCGTTCTGCAATTAAGTGTTATACACTTTTTTATTTTTTTTTAACATCACGTGTTGACACGTGATGGACATCCGTGCGCTGACCAAAAAGGCATTTGCTAAGGGGTCACGTGGTAACACGTGAGAGCGCCCAAAGCTTAGATTTCCTTTGCTTTTTCTTTTTGTCTTTTTGAGGTCATGTGGGAGCACGTGAGGCATTGCCTCTGGGCTGATTCCTTCTTATTTTTGTGGATCTTTTCAGGGGGTCATGTGGGGACACATGATCTTAGTCTTTTGCATGCATGGAGATCTTTCAAGTCCCTTTATTTCTTTAAGAATTAAATTCTTTATAGGGTTAAACCCTAATAATGATTTTGGAGGAATTAAATTCCTATTGTGAAAGAATTAAATTCTTATGTAGGGTTATACCCTAATTTCTTTTTTTAGAGGAATTAAATTCCCATATATGTAAAAGAATTAAATTCTTATATAGGGTGAATCCCTAATTTCATTTAGGAGGAATTAAATTCCTGAAAATTTGAGAGAATTAAATTCTCAATTAGGGTTAAACCCTAGTTTTGTCCATAAGCAAGAAGGGCACGGATGAAAACCCGAAAAGGCTCCGTGAGTAAAAACAGCAGGGCTACCGGCGAGTGTTTGTGAAAACCCGAAAGGGCGCAACCTCGTTAAAGGACACTTGCAGGGTCCTCACGACCTTGTAAGGAGAAACCACCCGCGTGAGATCCTTACGACTCACAAGGGAGCAATACACTTAGGGATCCCCATGATTCTTAAGCTTTCCTGATTTTAAATCAGGAAACAAATGCCTCCACAGCGTTGTTCTCACGTGTTTGCACGTCAGTGCAACGCTGTCACTTTTTGTGACCGTTGGATTCCTCTAGGGATTTGGGGAGATGAAGCGTCTCCATCATATCCTATAAATGCCCATGTCCCTTCAGAAGAGCCTCCACTTTGCTCATCTTCCTCCTTGCAAACTTTCTTCTTTTGAGAATTTAATTCTCTTTTCCCATAGCTCAGTTCTCTGCCTTGAACCCACCCTCAGAGTTTAACTCTGTTCGAAAAGACTTTTCTCTTTAGGTAATGCTCTCGAATGAACGATGAACTCTCACATTCCTCTGGATTTTAAATCCAAAACAAGGGTTTTTACCATTTTTTAACAAAGAACCCATTTTTCTTCGAGTTTCTTAACCAAAATACGAAACCACTTAACCTCCAACAGTAGATTTCTTAGGGTTCATATGATGATCTATGGAGTTTAACTCCGTTCAAAGAAAAAGGCTTTTTGGGAATTTAATTCCCTTTTCTTAATAAGGAATTTAATTCCTGTGAAGAACTCGGTTTCTTCCCATGGAGGCTCCTTAAGGTCTCCTTACCCTAGGTTGTCATTCTGTAATTAATGAAACAGGAACTTTGTAATGATGTCTTCTGTGGGAATTTAATTCCTTTGATCCTGTTGGATCTGTTGTAGAGCCCGAGACAGATTTGTCCTCTACGGGAGATGTGTAGGGTTACTTGAAACCCATTCTTTATTTAATGAGGATATTCCCTTTGCTTTATTATAACTGCTTGGCCTCATTATTAATGAGCCGTCATCCTGATTCTGTGGGGCCCATGTTGTTCTGTAGCCAATGGCCCCATAAAAGAGTCTGCTGTCGCTTTCTTCAACTTTCTTCATATATCTATGCCCATATGTGTGTGTAGATATATATATATATATATACACATATTGCTGGCTCCACTCTTAACAGTTTTCCTTTATTTTGTTTCAGGTGCGATGGCTTCTGTTCCATGCTTTCCCTTTGCTCGCTCGGAGGCTGCTTTTCCTCAGTCACCATCTGATGAGGAAGCGATGGTGATGATCCGGGCTCATGACCCGAACTGCACCAACTTACTCCTATGGGGATCTTGGTACAGTCATATCATCCAGGGTCGCCGGAGTTTCCTTTGCGCAGTACCGACAGAGCCCACTTTCCCATTTTCGCCGATGGATCCTCCGAAGACGGTTTTTGCTGTGGAGATGCCCAACTGGACTCCAACGGGGAGGCTCGAGCCTTCGACGACCGGTATCCCGAACCATCTGATCCCGGCTATAGATATCTTGGGGCGGTGTATTTGCCAGGGTGAGGCCCACCCGTGGGGGCAAATTTATAAGATAGGGCTCACTCCTCGACACCCTACGGGCTACCTTCTCTGGGCTCGCTACATCCTTTCTGCCCATCGTGCGCGGCTACAGAAGGTCGGGCTTTACCAGGCGATATATGCGTCGCTGTTTCACTACCAATCTCCGCATGTTTGGTGGGTTAAGACGTTCTTGAACCAATGGAATCTTCCCACCAACACTTTCATTCTAGGAGATCGCGAGCTCTCGATCTCTCTGGCAGAATTCTATGACATCTCGGGATTGCCAATCAGGGGTAGTCTGTATGAGGAGTTGCTGCCCTCCGACGAGTACATCTTTGAGCCCGAGCCCACTCCGGTCGACGGCCTGTCTGTTGAGAAATGCCGTCCGCCACAAACGTCCCAGTTTGATCAAGGCGCTAAGTACCTTTGACCGATTGTTCACCGAATCCGAAGAGCAGGGAGTTACTTTCAAGAGCTTCGTTGCTTGTTTCCTTCGCAAGGATGTCTTGTCGAAGACCGCTCCGAAGTTTGCCGACATTAGAGACCCTTTTGGGTTTGGTCCGAAGAAGCTGCCGACCACTGAATCGGATCTACCACAGCACTACATCCCTATTATGTCGCCGACGTCTTTTGAATCCATCACTGCTCCCGGCATGTACGAGGAGACGTTCTTCGTGGGGTTTGTTAGTGTCTGGCTCAGTTGGTTTGTCATCCCCATGCATCGTCGTTTTATGAGAGCTTCGGTTATCTACCTGGCTTATTGTATCGCTGAGGGGACACGGTTGGCCATCGGCATCCCGGCCTTGGCGCACCTTTATCATGGGTTGGGTATCGCAGCTAATACCTCTACTCCCAGCGTGGATGTAGTAAACTTTTCGCTTCATTATTTCACGTCCTGGGTCGAAATGCATGTGCTGGGGGCTTTCGCTATGCATCAGAGGCCCGCGTTCTACGACCCTACCCCTTCCCGCGACTTATGCGATTGGTGGATGCTTCTGCCGCCGACCCGACTTAATTCGGGGCTATTCGGGTGCTGATTTCTCCTCACGCCGCCGCTGGCGGGCTGGTTTGTAACGATCGGGTCCTGTCTTCTCCTTCATGTCCAGTTCAGCAACTATGGGACCGGTCAAAAGACCATGCACCCTCTCTGAGGTCTCAGGAGGCCGTGCACTTGTATACCATTAGACTCGGCTATTTGGTATTCCGCCAGGACAGCGCGGCTCTTTTCATGCGGTACAATCTGCATCGCTTCGCTCGACAGCTTGGATACGACCAGGGCGTTCCCTTTGAGGCTTTCATAGTTGCACCGGTCCCTTCACTTGATGCCGTTCGCGATGTCGCACATCATTTCGTGAGGTTGAACACCGGCTCCCACTTTATGATCCCTGAAGCTGAGCATACGCCCCGGTGTGTGGGGGCATTTACGGGATGGTATGTCCATCGGGTGAACCCGATTATTCTTGAGGAAAGAAGGGTGCTTCTTGATCATGATGCCCCTCCTCAGGTTCCGGGAGCTAAGCTGCGACCGAGGGCTCCGGTCCGCTTCCCTCTGAGGGAGATTGGCACCGCGCTCATTCCGGGGGAGTCAGGGGTGGACCTTACTCCAACAGCTGGTATGCCTCTAGGTACCCGATCACGGGGTAGACGGGCCCCAGTAGCAGCACCACCGCCTGCGGCAGCATTGCCTCCCGTGGCATCGACAATGGTGGTGTCATCCTCGGTTGTGGCACCAAGCGAGGGTAATAGGGACGATGGTGTTGAAGGCGACGTGGGTCGCCGCCGCACCAAAGCTCCCAGAGAAAAGAAGCGGTCGTCTTCGGCGGCCAGTTCTGGATCTAAGAGGCGGAAGAGGGTGGCCACCAACCTACTTGATTCTTTAACGGAGTCGGAGCCCATACTTCCAGATGCGTCGCTGGCCGCGCAAGAGTCAGACGCTGGACTTCTTTTCCCGAGTTCGGCCGATGAGGAAGCCGCACAGTTGGCCGAGGCCATACGTCGCTCCAAAGACGTGTCTCATAATGCCAGGGTTCCGAAGAAACCTTATCCCGCTGTAATCTTTTACGAAGACCCTTCGTGGATTCGGCGGCGGTTTATCGGTCCTTTGGAGGAATGGAGGGAAAAGGCCCTGAAGCAGGCCGCTTCAGAAGACGCAGCGGACGCACTTTCTTTGTGGACCGGCGGCCATGAGTCTATCCTTGAGCCCCGGCGAGCACGCCTCCTTGAGAAGGAGCAGCGGCTTGAAGAAGCCATATTGAAGGCTTCTTTGCGCATCGGTAAGTTGTTGTTCTTTTTTGTAGCTTTTCAGATTATTCACGCCTGTATATGTGTATCCTTATTCTTATTTGAATTGTGCAGAATCTTCGACGCTGGGGGAGCTCCTTACGGGCTCATTGAAGCTAAAGCCTGCCGAAATTCCCGATGAAGCATTGCTCGATGTGGAGGGGGCTGATGAGCCTGCTCCTCTTATGGTAGAGCCTCCAGTGGCGGTTCCTGATCAGGGAGTGCTTGCCCCTTTGGGGGAGGCTCCTTTGGAGGTTACCGTTCCAACGGCTCTTCCCGAAGGCGGCCCAGAGGCTGAGATGGAGGTAGTCGGGACTACCTTCCCTTTGTTAGAGCCTGTGGTTCCGGCAGAGGCTGTCGAAGCCGCTATTCCCCCGACTCAGAACGGGAGGAGTGTTGAAGGTAACCCTCTACATTTTAAATTAGCAACCCTTCCATGGTCTGAACTCTTTTGTCTTTCCCAGAATTGCGCGGTTTGGCGGCTTCTATCGCTGATTTGTCGCCTCGACAATCATTTCAGCGTTTATTGGAGATGGCAGCTCCGCAGGCGATCTCCCCTCAGCGCATTGTCCTTTCCTCTGGGCAGGGTTAGCGTCATTCGCCGTTTTTTTTTATTATGGCATTGTCGCCATTTTTTTTTGCGAAATGACGTTGATGTCTCTTATATAGCTTTGGAAGCTGACGACGAGGTCGAGGTCGTTGAAGGGCCAGGGGAACCTTCAGCTCCTACTTGCATGACTGTCGGTAAGTGACATTTCATCATACTCTCATTCGTTCTTTGCTTAAGAATTTTACTGACATCTTTCAAATTTGAACAGCCCTGCCAGTCTCCACGGCGTTGGAATCGCGCATCGTGATGCCGCCCGGCCCTTATGCCTTGCGGGCTTCAGAATGCTTGGCCCAATTAAGCCTTATCTCCTTATCATCTTTGATTGAGGAGCTCCGTGCTGGCAGCGCGACCATAGCTGAAGCGTTTGCCGCCGAAGCTAACGGTTCTCTTCCTTTTCTTGCCACCTACCATAGCGAAGAGGTGGTGCGAGTCTGGGTGGAGTTCTGTCGGCAGGTGGAGGCTCGCTTGCATGCCCTTGAATGTTCTCGCCTTTCCTCGGAAGCCGTGGCTGCAAAAGCGGAGTTGTGGGGTCTGATAGCACGGTGCGCGACAAATATGACGTCATGCGAGAAAAGGCTTGGCCGCAAATTCTTGGAGAGGGAGCTAGCTTCCAAGGCACTGAGCGAGCTTCGCGCTACTCTTACCGCCAAGGCCAACAAAGCATACGAACTTTGGCGGGTGCTTCAAGAGTCTATCAGGGAGGTAGTGGCTCTCGATAAAGCTGCCATGTTCACTCGTGAAAGGGTCGAGGCCCATAAAGCCATCGAGAAAGAGCTTGAAGTTCGGCTTGCTTCGTATCAGGCCCAGCAGGCTCAGGCGGAGGCTCGTCTTCAGGCGATCCTGAATCATGAAGCCGTGACTCAGCAACAGAAAGATGAGCTGGCAAAATTGCTACATCACCCGCCGGCTTGAAGACTTGTATCTTTTCATTCCTTTTTGTATATACTTCTGAATGAGAGTATTTTCTTTTTGTTCTTTCATGAATTGTACTTTGTATCCATTTTGGTTTATGAATAAAAGATACATTTTTCTTCTCAATGGTGTGTCTCTTTTCATTGAATGTGTTTTGCGGACAATTTATCTTGATCTCCTTGCAGGGCAGCGATGGCTTAGGATTCAGGGTTAAGGTCTGCTTCCTAAGACTTTTGCGCTTTATGAGCCATGAGGGTCTTATAAAGAGTTTTTCTCCCTACAGGTCGAGAGGATCCCATAGGTGTAAGTTCTTAAGAATCATGAGGATTGTTAAGCGGGTTTTTCCTTGAGAGTCGTAAGGATCTCATAAGAGAGTTTTATTCCTTACAGGTTGTGAGGACCTGCAAGTGCTGGATGTGGTCGCCCTTATCCGTGTTTCACGGGGTCAGGGGTCGCTCAAGGTATCATAGTTTAAAGACGTCACGGTCAAGGTTAAGGACCTCATAGTCCATGGATTTAAGGACTCCACAGTCCGATGTTAGTTTTAAGACATCACGGTCAAGGTTAAGGACGTCATAGTCTGTGGATTTAAGGACTCCACAGTCCGATGTTAGTTTTAAGACATCACGGTCAAGGTTAAGGACGTCATAGTCCGTGGATTTAAGGACTCCACAGTCCGATGTTAGTTTTAAGACATCACGGTCAAGGTTAAGGACGTCATAGTCCGAGGATTTAAGGACTCCACAGTCCGATATTTGGTTGCGGGGACCCGTCACCTCTTTGAAGATGTTGAGGAATTACAACGCCAAGTATCAAAGGAGTGAAGAGATGTACCCCTAAACCGAGGTGGCACCAATATAGAATCAGGTTGGTTGATTGTTAGTTTTAAGATATCACGGTCAAGGTTAAGGACATCATAGTCCGTGGATTTTAAGGACTCCACAGTCCGGTGTTTGCTCTGGATGCTTCACACGGGTTCACTGCCGTGCTTGGCGAGGACCAGGCTCCGCTCTGGGCGTTTTCCACGGGGTCAAAGAGTGACGTTATCCGCGTTCCACGTAACCAGGAATTTTTGCACTAGATGCTTCACACGGGTTCACTGCCGTGTTCGGCGAGGACTAGGCTCCGCTCTGGATGCTTCACACGGGTTCACTGCCGTGCTCTGCGAGGACCAGGATCCGCTCTGGACGTTTTCCACGGGGTCAAAGAGTGACGATATCCACGTTCCACGTAACCAGGAATTTTGCACTAGATGCTTCCCACGGATTCACTGCCGTGTTCGGCGAGGACTAGGCTCCGCTCTGGATGCTTCACACGGGTTCACTGCCGTGCTCTGTGAGGACCAGGATCCGCTCTGGACGTTTTCCACGGGGTCAAAGAGTGACGTTATCCGCGTTCCACGTAACCAGGAATTTTGCGCTAGATGCTTCCCACGGGTTCACTGCCGTGTTCGGCGAGGACTAGGCTCCGCTCTGGATGCTTCACACGGGTTCACTGCCGTGCTCTGCGAGGACCAGGATCCGCTCTGGACGTTTTCCACGGGGTCAAAGAGTGACATTATTCGCGTTCCACGTAACCAGGAATTTTGCACTAGATGCTTCCCACGGGTTCATTGCCGTGTTCGGTGTGTAGGGTTCCTAGGCACCCTAATAAGGTCTCACAAGGCATCAACCATGCCAATTTAAAATTTTACGGTGCCGAGAAACCCTAAACTACGGATCGTTGGCTAGAGGTCTAGGCGAACAAAGTAACTAGTTAACACTTAACTATAAGAATCGGAAATACAACCTTTGTAGATCCGGTGCTCCACCTCCATAGCTCCGCAATGAAGTCCTCTCGCTGTCCAAAACAAATCCCGGGCTCTAGCGTCGGCTTCATCGGAAAATAGGCGAGCTAGGTCGTCGATGTCCATGCCGAAGATGATCTACGTCGAAGCATCGCTAGATCAAGCTCCACCTTCACCAAGCCATGAAAACTTATGAAGGAAACACCCTATACTACTTGGCAAGAGGCAGAGGATGAAGAAATAGGAAGTGGGTAGACTTTAGAATTGGATTTCTCACTTGTTTTCATCAATCACCATTGATGAAGTAAGGTTTCTTCATGTGTCAAGATGAAGAAGAAGATAGAAATTGTTATGATAAGTTAATTTAGAAAATAGAAAATAAAAGAATACTTATCATAATCAACCATGGTTAAGTGTAGAGACTAAACTCAAGTTAAGTGAATGGTTAGGTTAGGTATGAAGACAAAAATGGTGACTAAGTCAAAGCTTCATGAAGCTTCAACATATATCCAAATTAGCCACCATTTTCCTTTTGCCAAAAATGAATAAATAAACAAATAAATGAATAAGTAAAAACCCTAATCATCCACTTAACCATAGTTTAATACTTTACACTTAACCAAAAAGCATGTATCATCAAACATGATACAATCATGTGTACAAAATCATATCGCATATGCAATGCGCACACCCGAGTGAGAATATCCATTTAAAGTGAACCGATACTAGTTAATGCAAAGTAATATATCAAATATATAATTATACATTAAATCATTAAATCAACACTTGATTTAACGATCCGGTCATATCACATATAACCGACTAGTATCCAATGTATCGGTTTATCGAATCAATCCTTGATTCGATAACTAGGGTATATCGCATATAACCTAATCGATACATTCATCGCGAGAATGGAATACGGTATCACATACACGCATTATTCTCGGTCCCGCACATATCTCATATGCGCTCCTATTTCGTTTCGCTTGAACCAGGAAACCTCTGTGTAGGACTCTAAAGACTCGTCAATACGCCGGCAGCAGATGATGATCATATCAAGCACCCACAAGCCGCAAGCGGTCTGCTAAACGTAACGGCCACCCGGGTATTGAGCGATCAGAAGATCGACGAGCAAGCCCGCTCACACTCCTGTGAATCCAACCAGTAACACTTACCGTACAGTCCGGTCTGATCGTCTGATATGTCGCATATCTTGCCTAGGGGTGGTATACGTCAGACCCCAATAGCTCGATAAGTCGTGTCGACATGAGGTCTATAACAATTCGAGAAACTACTGGTAACACTTACCAGTAAATCTCAGCAACCCTGGCCAGGGATTTCCTGTTATAGCCAATCGAACACAGCGCAACATCAACTCCCTATACCGGGAGAGACGAATCCCCTCCTATCGCTCATTGCCTCCATGTGATTCGGGACTGTACCCAAAAACCACCGTTTTTCACGCCCTCTTGGACGTGGTAAGATGGAAATCAAAGCACAGTGGGAACCACACAAGACTCTATGACGATCTCGGGTCAACAGACTAACCTGTACCAGTGTCACCAGAGAACTGCCATCTGACGTGAGGTATAATACCATCTGGGAGTTCTCGGCGAGTCCGTCCAGTGTACCCAGTCTCCACTGAGCACCCGTATATCATCTCTGATGTCAAACACCAATGGATATGGGATCATCCATCGCCCATCTATATAGGTCGAGAAGGTATACGCTAGCCTACTCTGGCATATCGATGCCCCGTCTCGATACACCCACGACTAGGGACCTTGAAGGATGTACTTATGGACTACCATGTCCCCACTAGTATGATCCGCATCACAGTCCAGATAGTCAAGTACACATCCTAAGGGCTTTACCAACATGTAACAGAGAGACAATCAGTATACACGTTAAGGTAAAGTGTAACCAGATAGCATACTATTATGTCGAGCAAGAAAGTCCTTCCTATATACGTCCCAGCATCCACTACAATATACATCCTATATACAGTAATGGCCTCTAGGGCATACATATAACTAACAATCTCCCACTTGCACTAGGGCCATCTGTATCAGTGGTTGTAGTATCTCATACTCAACCATCCCATAAAAGTCTCTCTCTGGGAATAGGCCTTTGTGAGTGGATCCGCCGTGTTGTCCTCTTAGTCTGCTCTCCTAACCTTGATCACCATGGAGATCAACCATCTCCACGATCAGGTGATACTGTCTTAGAATATGTCTGGATCACTGATAGGACAGGGGTTCCCTGGCCAAAGCCACACTTCCATTGTCACACAATGGTAGGAACCTAGTTCATCTCATGAACCATTATACACCCAAACATCCTTCTTGGCAGCATCTTAGGTAGCGATGTATCCTGCCTTTATCGTGTAATATGTCACGGTATCTAGCTTGGAACTCTTCCAACATACCGTCCCATTACTGAGGGTAAAGACAATGCCTGTGACTGACACTCAGTCGTCATTATCACCCTGGAACACTTCCAGTGATTCTCCCCAGGATCGATTGATACCATCTCGCTACAACTAGTGAGAATCCTAACAACCAATTAGATCTATCTCATAGATCCAAAACCCAGGATTTAGGAGGTATCACTTTGATCCTATATGGAGAATCTTTGTGATAATCGGAGATTGATCGAGCGTAGCATAGGAAACTACTTCCCTATCAAGATTATGTCATCCACGTACTCTACGAGGATCGTCACCATACTCCCTACTACCTTTTTGTTTATACAAGGTTCATCTACCATTTTGATGATGTCAAACTCTTTGACTACTTCATCAAAACAGACGTTCCAACTCCGCGATGCCTGCTTTATCCTATAAAGCATCTTGCACACGTTTCCGCTGCTCCCACTGTCTACGAGGCTCTCTGGCTGTGTACTTATAGACTCCCTCTTCTAAAACATCATTTAGAAAAGCTGTCATGACACCCAACCACCAGATATCGTAGTCATGGTATGTAGCCGTGGCAAGTAGGATCTGGATGGACTTAAGCATAGATCCTTAGAAAAAGTTTCATCATGATCCACACCTGGTCAATGATGCAAACCTTTAACAAGTCTAGCTTTGAAAGTCTTAACTTTTCCATGTACACCAAGTAATCTTCTCAAGATATACTTGCTCCTGATGGGGATTTAACCCTTCAGATATAGCAACCAAAGTCCATACTTTGTTGGTGTATAAGGATTCCATCTCAGATCACTAAGCATCCAGCCATTCTAACAGAGTCTTACTCTCGATGGCCTGCTCGAAGCTAGTTGGGTCATCATCTCATGATGCAATCCTCGCTCCCACTGTCATAGAGAAACAGAAGTATCTCTCAGGTGGGTGAGGAACCCTACTAAATCGGCGGAGAGGCTGAGGTTCGTTGGAGTCTACTGAATCCTTTTGGTTCTTTCAAATCATGAGCTGCAGTTTGTATAGCTGGAACATTTCCAGTTCTACATAACAGACCTTGCCTCGAGTTTGTCCGGATTTTGTTTTTAAGACATAGGCTGGACAACCCCAAATCTTAACTAACTTAAGAGATGGGCTCTTCCCTTATCATATCACATATGAAGTGGTAGGCAACTGATTTGATTCGATCCCTATTCAATAGGTATGCAGCTTCTCAAGTGCATTACTCCCAAAAGGAAATAGGTAACTCAGTAGTACTCATCATAGAGCACACCATATCACATAGGGTGCTATTGCTCCGCCCCGATATACCATCGTGCTATGGTGTATACGGAGGAGTAATGCTGAGAGAGAATCTCATTCTCCTTTAGAAAAGTCCAGGAATTCCGTGCTCAAGTATTCTCCTCCTTGATCTCATTTTAGGACATAATACTTTTACCCGTATTTTGGTTCTCTACTTCTAAATCATATTCTGTGAATATCTCAAAAGGTTCGGACTTGTGTTTCAACAGGAACATATGTCTGAATCTTGAGAGATCATCAGAGAATGTAATGAAGTACAAAGAACCGGTCTTGGCTTGTGTAGACAGGGGACCTTTATACATCAACATGTATCATCCCAAGAGTTCACTAACTCTTTCTCTGTTTCCAATAAACAGAGCTAAGGTCATATTATCTTTATGACATGACTGGCGAGTTTCACAAGATGTAAATTCAAACTAATTTAAATATGCATCTTTATGTAACTCTAGCTAGTCGGGTCACATTGATCTGACCTAGTCTACAATACCTCAAGAAGGAATCGTTCAATTGTGAACTCTTCCTCTTGTGTGTGATCCGTATACTTAGAACTGTGGTTTGATTTAGAACGTCAATGCTTTTAGATAACGTGCCTGAACCGATCAACTTTTGATATAGGAAATGTTCAAAACATTATCCAACAATACAAAATTTTATCATTTCTTTACTAACAAAGAGACTGATATGATTTTGTATATCAGGTTCGGTATCTAATAACATTCGTTCAGAATCAATGTATTGTTAATACAGGGTGACAGTGACCAACAGACTTGGCTGCAACTCTTGCCCCGTTTTCTGTCTCACGAAACTTATCACCCGTTCTCAATTTTTCTACCCTTTTGTAGCCCTATGTAACAGATTACATATCTGGGATCCTGATCCGGTATCATATACCAGGATGCGAAGGATACTGAGAAACAGTTCTGTATAATGAACACACCCGAAGATGATGCATCGGCATGCACTCTCTTCGTTTGGGCGGTACGGGAAATCTGGTATTCCCCAATTTCCTGCTCTGTCTTATAACAATTACAAGTTGGAGCGGGACCAACGTTCCCCAGCTCAGTATAACAAGCGGGTTCGGTCAATAATCCGTATTATTATCTTGATTAAGGCGTGATATGGTCGCTACCTGGAGAGAGAGAGAAGAAAACACTCAGCGTGCGCTCTTGCAAGAATAGATTGGTTATTATTTTATCTAATCAGGATGGCTCCCACTGCTTTTTATCAAATCTTCCTTCAAACCCTAAAAGGAAAGACTAGCCGGGATTAATTACACACTACAAGTTCGCCAATCTTTCAGCCAGGCCAGTGTCGGTACTTTGAGGGAGGTCCCCCGTGCTTTCGCACGAACCTAATTACAGTAAACCTCGTTTTCCCAGAGGCGTAACCCCGTTGACACCTTTCTAGACACCTACTTGATCGGCTAATTGTAATGTATAAAACTCTCCCAGGAGTAACTCTTACTCGCAGCGGGTATCGGGATCCAACTATCTCATAGAAGGTATGCAATCTCATTGCAAATTTCAACACTTGAAATTCCCGATAATATTTTGCCCCTAGCTCGCTATGACCTTGACGCATGCCAAACAACCCATAGTCTGCTAGTCAAGTTCAACCCGTACATTTCTTGATTGAATTAAATCCACCCGCACGACCCTTGACGCATGCCAAACAACGCCGTACGAATACCCTAATCCAATCGCATCGTATGCTAGCAGATAAGCACTAGTTAGCTACCGTACACTACGCCTTGACGCATGCCAAACAACCGCAGCACGAATACTAACTAGTACTTATCTGAAATGACGGAGGGCTACGACAGGTTTTTCTGAAAACCTATTGCGCAATGAACTTGATATCGTTGTAGAATCAAATGATTTAAAAAAATGGAGTGCTTTTGAGGCTTTTCTAGTTTTGCTAAAGGAGTCACTCCCGGTGAAGGGATCGTCGGTCCTTTCCTCGTCGAATGAGGTGCGGGATATATCATATATATCACTGTGCAAAGCAAAAACACTTAAAAGCAATCAAAAAACAAACCGAGTGTGTAGCATCTGCCAGTTATTGCTAAAGGAGTCACTCCCGGTGAAGGGATCTCGGTCCTTTCCTCATCGAATAAGGTGCAGGATATATCACATATACCTCTGTGCAAAGCAAGAACTGTAGCTACCTGTTTTATTTTGAAATTCGATTCTACAACATCTTAGGTTTCTTTTTATTTCATTAATCACATTAATGAAGTCCCATCATTTATATACCTAAACATCACAGATAAATACGACGTACACTTATGCCATCCGCATTCGCCTCGATGTCCCCTCGTGCACCGTTAGGTTAGGTAACTAACGGCAGAGCAGGGCAGGGCTAGCGCGGGTGTAAAACATAAGTAACGTCTATATAATATATCATATATACTATATAAAGTATCCATCACAGAACATCACATGATCACATCACAGATATCGCAGCAGAAGAAACATATGAAATATTGGATATACTAGGACGTCCGTGTTTTCAATACGAGCCAGTATAAAACACGGATTCCATGGTCGCGATGAATAGCCAAACCCACACCCCTAGATCCCTACGAGAGCGGCAAGCAACCCTACCAATTCTAGAGTTAGGAGACCCGGACTCGACTCCTCGAGTTGGTCTTCCACTGGACTCCAGAACCCGGTTACTTTTGCTCCCCTCCTTGGGTCTATCCTAGTGCGGAAAAGTAAATAATATACAAACGGTGACATCTTCCGCAACCTGGAAGTGCCCCAATAAAAGAATATTACATACAAGTTTTTACATGAATGAAAATGAAAAACACTCATCTCACATAAAAACCCCCGGCTATTCAAACACGACGATCCAATATAACATATCCAGCAACACATAACATCACATGTCATCAACGTAAGTAAATATGCGTATCCCAATTGTCGTTGACATATAGCAACGAAACCGGCGATATCACATATTTCACTTACGGTCACAGAAAAGAAAGTGTAAAACTACAACAGTTGGAATTCGCAACCACCTCAGACATCGCATGCCTGACCAAATGAATTACTTAGACATCGCATGCCTAACAATTATAAACCCCGCATTTTAGTCTCATCATTGAAAACACTTTTCAATATCAAGTCGGGCAATTCAACAGGATTCCCGACATTCTGATCGAATGCTCGTCGCAAACTTCAGTAGACGGCTGCACCCCCGATACCGTCGACGAAGTGCACCAAGGCGGAACACCGCTACCGCGAGCACCCGGACGGATGCTTTCGGCGACGGGGTTCTCCTACAGTCACTTGGTCGGGGCTATGGAGTGAGGCTATCTATTAAGTTTACCGGCGAATATCCGCGTACGCTACGTGATTGCGACAGACTTTTGATCGCATCAAAATTCCGTAGCAACCGATCAAGTGAGACTAAATTGCTAGATTTATAACATTCATTCAGTTATCTGATAACTTGTTGTGAATTCCAATTATTGTATCCCATTCCAGATAAATAGAAAATGTTAAACTTTCCGATCGAACAATCGAACACCCAAGTTTTCCCGATACAGCTCAACTCATGAAATAAGTTCAAAGACATTCACTTCGTGCCTCAGTACCAACGGTCCAGCCGTAGAAGGGTCAAGCCAACGCCTCACATGTGGCACGCCGTACTGCCCCAAACCCGAAGGTTCAAAGGGCAGTTCAAGACGGTCACATAATCGAGTTAAGGTTTGTTGTCTTCTAGAGGGACCATCGCGTTACTTGCACTACTTAGAACGTCGTTAAACTACGGAAAAGTCCAACACTTGGAAATTTCCCGACAGGGGAAAAATTGGGTATTTATATCCGGTCGAACTTTTTAACATATTCAAAAATTATCCGAAAAGCCACATAGACGAAATCTGATACTCCGACCGAAACACCGAATCCCCAAAACAACCCTAGAAAATTCAACTGTTGAATAAAATTTAAAAATTCCCATAAAATCCAGCATTAGAAAAGAGGAGTTACTGTGAAAATATTACAGTGAGACAGGCCTGTACGGCCGCGGAACCGCCGCATGAGTCATGCTCATGCCGCGGAACCGCGGCTGTATAGATGAATTAGAATGTCGTGTTTCACCATAACTCTTAGATCTTCCTGCTGAATTTTTTAGCAATTTTTAATTTGGAAAAATCCACGTTTTTAGAAAAAGTACAGAGAGCATTTTCCGGGTTGGGTTTTCGGTTCGATCGGGTTTCAAATTCCGTCTAGACTTCGCCTAAGGCTCTAGCTAGGCTCTGATACCACTGTAGGGTTTCTAGGCACCCTAATGAGGTCTCACAAGGCATCAACCATGGCAATTTAAAATTTTACGGTGCCGAGAAACCCTAAACTATGGATCGTTGGCTAGAGGTCTAGGCGAACAAAGTAACTAGTTAACACTTAACTATAAGAATCGGAAATACAACCTTTGTAGATCCGGTGCTCCACCTCCATAGCTCCGCAATGAAGTCCTCTCGCTGTCCAAAACAAATCCCGGGCTCTAGCGTCGGCTTCATCGGAGAATAGGCGAGCTAGGTCGTCGATGTCCATGCCGAAGATGATCTACATCGAAGTATCGCTAGATCAAGCTCCACCTTCACCAAGCCATGAAAACTTGTGAAGGAAACACCCTATACTACTTGGCAAGAGGTAGAGGATGAAGAAATAGGAAGTGGGTAGACTTTAGAATTGGATTTCTCACTTGTTTTCATCAATCACCATTGATGAAGTAAGGTTTCTTCATGTGTCAAGATGAAGAAGAAGATAGAAATTGTTATGATAAGTTAATTTAGAAAATAGAAAATAAAAGAATACTTATCATAATCAACCATGGTTAAGTGTAGAGACTAAACTCAAGTTAAGTGAATGGTTAGGTTAGGTATGAAGACAAAAATGGTGACTAAGTCAAAGCTTCATGAAGCTTCAACATATATCCAAATTAGCCACCATTTTCCTTTTGCCAAAAATGAATAAATAAACAAATAAATGAATAAGTAAAAACCCTAATCATCCACTTAACCATAGTTTAATACTTTACACTTAACCAAAAAGCATGTATCATCAAACATGATACAATCATGTGTACAAAATCATATCGCATATGCAATGCGCACACCCGAGTGAGAATATCCATTTAAAGTGAACCGATACTAGTTAATGCAAAGTAATATATCAAATATATAATTATACATTAAATCATTAAATCAACACTTGATTTAACGATCCGGTCATATCACATATAACCGACTAGTATCCAATGTATCGGTTTATCGAATCAATCCTTGATTCGATAACTAGGGTATATCGCATATAACCTAATCGATACATTCATCGCGAGAATGGAATACGGTATCACATACACGCATTATTCTCGGTCCCGCACATATCTCATATGCGCTCCTATTTCGTTTCGCTTGAACCAGGAAACCTCTGTGTAGGACTCTAAAGACTCGTCAATACGCCGGCAGCAGATGATGATCATATCAAGCACCCACAAGCCGCAAGCGGTCTGCTAAACGTAACGGCCACTCGGGTATTGAGCGATCAGAAGATCGACGAGCAAGCCCGCTCACACTCCTGTGAATCCAACCAGTAACACTTACCGTACAGTCCGGTCTGATCGTCTGATATGTCGCATATCTTGCCTAGGGGTGGTATGCGTCAGACCCCAATAGCTCGATAAGTCGTGTCGATATGAGGTCTATAACAATTCGAGAAACTACTGGTAACACTTACCAGTAAATCTCAGCCACCCTGGCCAGGGATTTCCTGTTATAGCCAATCGAACACAGCGCAACATCAACTCCCTATACTGGGAGAGACGAATCCCCTCCTATCGCTCATTACCTCCATGTGATTCAGGACTGTACCCAAAAACCACCGTTTTGCACGCCCTCTTGGACGTGGTAAGATGGAAATCAAAGCACAGTGGGAACCACACAAGACTCTATGACGATCTCGGGTCAACAGACTAACCTGTACCAGTGTCACCAGAGAACTGCCATCTGACGTGAGGTATAATACCATCTGGGAGTTCTCGGCGAGTCCGTCCAGTGTACCCAGTCTCCACTGAGCACCCGTATATCATCTCTGATGTCAAACACCAATGGATATGGGATCATCCATCGCCCATCTATATAGGTCGAGAAGGTATACGCTAGTCTACTCTGGCATATCGATGCCCCGTCTCGATACACCCACGACTAGGGACCTTGAAGGATGTACTTATGGACTACCATGTCCCCACTAGTATGATCCGCATCACAGTCCAGGTAGTTAAGTACACATCCTAAGGGCTTTACCAACATGTAACAGAGAGACAATCAGTATACACGTTAAGGTAAAGTGTAACCAGATAGCATACTATCATGTCGAGCAAGAAAGTCCTTCCTATATACGTCCCAGCATCCACTACAATATACATCCTATGTACAGTAATGGCCTCTAGGGCATACATATAACTAACACGGCGAGGACTAGGCTCCGCTCTGGATGCTTCACACGTGTTCACTGCCGTGCTCTGCGAGGACCAGGATCCGCTCTGGACGTTTCATACGGGTTCACTGCCATGCTCTGCGAGGACCAGGATCCGCTCTGGACGTTTTCCACGGGGTCAAAGAGTGACGTTATCCGCGTTCCATGTAACCAGGAATTTTGCTGATTGTATCCGCATTTCACGGAATGGAGGTTTGACTGTTGGTGATATGTTTATCGCCGAGCCATGGAACTGGGGGGGTTGCCGCTGTTCCGCTTTGCTTGAAGTTGTGTCCGTTGTTACGCGACGAGTGTTGGGATGATCTCTAGGTCGCTTGCGGCCCGTCGAGATTTGACTCCTTTCTTTGATGAAACTTGGGGGACATGTGATCACTTCTTTGTTTACGCCCTTGGATTGTATACAGTGAGTGATGGAACATCACCTGTAGGGCATAAATTAAAACTTTTTTTTATTTCTTTTTCCGCGATGCTCTATCATTTCAGCTTTTATATCGCGAAGGTCGCGATTGCTCTATCATTTCGGCTATTTTTCGCGGTGCCCAATCATTTCGGCTATTTATTTCATTTTTACTCGCTGCTTTTTATTGCGAGTTGCCCCATCATTTCGGCTATTTTTCATGCATACATTTTTACTTGTTGTTTTTTATTGCAAGTTGCCCCATCATTTCGGCTGTTTCGTATGCACGTGCGGCCTACTGGCTTTTCGCCATAAACCTGAAATTAGACACCGATTTCGGCATCAGCACCGCTACCACTGGGATATGGCCAGGAGCGAATCATCATTTGCCTCTGTCGATGTTGAACAAAGGTGGCTTAGCAAACAGGGTTAGGGTCCTGTCGACTAAGGCTTTTGACTTCATGAGCCGTAAGGGTCTCACAAAGGTATTTCTCCCTACAAGTCGTGAGGATCTTGTAGGTGTATTTTCTCCCTAGGAATCGTGAGGATTCCTAAGTGTATGTTCCTCTGTAAGTCATAAGGATCCTACAAGAGGGTTTTCTCCTTATAAGCCGAGAGGACTTATAAGGGTTGTTCACCATATGGATATACCCCTAGTCACGGGTGGGACTGTGCTGGGGAAATGATTATTCATGCCCGTGGATTGTATACAAGGGCCAATATTGGACCACTTGTAGGGCATTGTCGAGGGTTGTGGGGGATTTTGCTTAAGCACAGGTTTAGGTCTCTATGACTTAAGACTTTCAAGTCTTATGAGCCGTGAGGGTCCCATAAGAGAGTTCTCCTTACGAGTCGTGAGGATCTCGCAAGTGTATTTTCTCCTTAGGAATCATGGGGATCCCTAAGTGTATTGCTCCCTTGTGAGTCGTAAGGATCTCACGCGGGTGGTTTCTCCTTACAAGGTCGTGAGGACCCTGCAAGTGTCCTTTAACGAGGTTGCGCCCTTTCGGGTTTTCACAAACACTCGCCGGTAGCCCTGCTGTTTTTACTCACGGAGCCCTTTCGGATTTTCATCCGTGCCCTTCTTGCTTATGGACATACCGTTTTTTTTATTTTATTATTTTTTATTTTATTTTTTTACGAGGTCACGCCCTTTCGGGTTTTCACGAATACTCGCCGGTAGCCCTGCTGTTTTTACTCACGGAGCCCTTTTGGGTTTTCATCCGTGCCCTTCTTTCTTATGGACATACCTTTTTTTATTTTTATTTTTATTTTTTATTTTTATTTATCTCGTCAGCCTAAGGATGCTGCGGTAGTAGTTTTAAGGACATTTCGGTCCGTCGTTAGTTTAAGGACGTTTCGGTCCGTCGTTAGTTTAAGAATGTTTCGGTCCATCGTTAGTTTAAGGACGTTTCGGTCCATCATTAGTTTAAGGACGTTTCGGTCCATTCAGGGGAAGGCCAGCTACTGCTTATAAAGTCAGAGCTTAGGAAGATAGCGAGCGGACATAGTCGTCGTCATTTATCATTGACCTAGGCTGTGGCTCATTAAGCATAGTATTTCTTTAGGAAGCGGCCGTTTATTGGCCTGAAAGGCCTTTCACCGTGCATGTCCATGAGTAGATAGGCTCCACCCTGGTAGACCTTGTCTATGATGTACGGGCCTTCGTAGTTCGGCTCGAATTTTCCTCGCTTGGTGCGATTGGGGATCATAGGCCTTTTGACCACTAACACGAGTTCGCCTTGGTGGAATGTCCTCGGCCTGGTCGATCTTTCATACGAGCGTGTCATCTTTGCTTTATAAGCTTCCAGATTTTGTTGCGCTATGAGCCGGGTTTCATCGAGGGCATCAAGCTCCTCAAGCCGAAGGCGAGCATTTTCTTCGTCTGTCAACTCGTGGTGGACTGCCACTCATAAAGAAGGTAGCTCTATCTCGAGGAGGAGTACTGCTTCCGTACCGAATAACAATGCGTATGGCGTCGTGTTCGTGGCCGTCTTGAACGTAGTTCGATATGCCCAAAGAGCCTCTTGCAGTCTCTCATGCCAGTCCTTCTTATTTCGGGACACCGTCTTTTTAATGATCTTTGTCAAGGTCTTATTGAAGGCCTCGGCCAGACCGTTAGCTCGTGGATTATAAACTGAGGAGTATCTCCAGTCTATATTATGCTGTTGCGCGAAGCGGCTAATCTTATGGCTTCTGTAGGCTGGCCCGTTATCGGAGATAATCCGCCGCGGAGTTCCAAACCGATAAATGACGTGCGTTTTGAAAAAGTGGAGGATATTCTCCGTCTTCACTTCCCTCAACGGTACTGCTTCCGCCCATTTGGAGAAGTAATCAGTCGTCGCCAGGATGAAACGATGTCCCCTGGACGATGCTGGTTCGATGGGGCCGACTATGTCAGTCCCCCACATTTCGAATGGCCAGCTAGCCACCGTTGGATGTAGCGGATTCGGATGCTGGTGGATGAAATCCCCGTGGATTTGGCATGAGTGGCATTGCTTCGCATATTCGAGGCAGTCCTAGATCATCGTGGGCCAGTAGTAACCCATCCGTTTAATTTTTAACTTCATCTTCGGGCCTGCTTGATGGGAACCACAGATTCCGTCATGAACTTCCTGAACGACTCTTTCTGCTTCGTCAGGTCCTAAACATCTCAGCCACAGAGAATCAAACGTCCTCTTATACAGAGTATCATTGACGAAAGCGAAAGATAGAGCTCGTTTCATGAGCTGATATCTTGAGGACGCTTCTTCGGGCATTCGGTGGGACTTAAAGTAGTCTATGAAGACTTCCCTCCAGTTCTCAGCCTTCTCACGGTCTTTTATTTGTAGGGTCATCTGCTCAGTCGCTCCCTTTTCTTCGTATGATTCCGGGGATATTTCTGCTGGGGCGAGCACTCGACGGCTTTGTACCATGATTTTAACGTCATCGAGGTTCTCATCAGCCAATTCTTTAGCGAGCTTAGCTAACGCGTCCGCTTTGCTATTTTCCACGCGTGGTATGCTTTCCAAAGTATAGGAGGGAATTTGGGTCAACAGTTGTTGCACCTTTTCACCGTACCTCACCAACTCCGGTTTACACGTTTGGTAGTCGCCGTTTACTTGACTAACGACCAGTTGAGAATCCACGTATATGAGGAGGTTTTTAATTCCTATGTCAATGGCGATCTCGAGGCCTGCTATCAAAGCTTCGTATTCGGCTTCATTGTTCGTCCTCGGTTCTGTTAAGGAGAAAGCAAAGCGCATTATCCCTCCTTGTGGAGTTATGAAGATGGGGCCTACCCCTGATTTGATCATTGGGGCATTTTGTTTGCGCTTCTTTACGGAGGACGCTCCATCGAAATAAAGTTCCCATCGGGTATCACCACCATCGATCGCGTCAAACGCATGTTCGTCCGGCAAATCGCAGTTTAGAGGTGAACCAGCAGGTACCGGGTGCTCAGCAAGGAAGTCGGCGATGGCTTGGCCTTTCACTGCCTTGAGAGGCTGATAGGTTATTGAAAACTCCATCAAGAGCAAGGCCCATTTAGCGAGTCTCCCAGTCAATATAGCCTTCGACATTAAATATTTAAGAGGGTCCACCTTCGAAATGAGACGGACTTCATGTGCCAATGCGTAGTGCCTGAGCTTTGTTATCGCAAAGATCAATGCCAGGCAGTGTTTTTCAATGGGAGAATAGTTGCTTTCTGTTAGTTATATGTATGCCCTAGAGGCCATTACTATACATAGGATGTATATTGTAGTGGATGCTGGGACATATATAGGGAGGACTTTCTTGCTCGACATGATAGTATGCTATCTGGTTACACTTTACCTTAACGTGTACACTGTTTGTCTCTCTGTTACATGTTGGTAAAGCCCTTAGGATCTGTACTTGACTACCTGGACTATGATGCGGATCATACTAGTGGGGACATGGTAGTCCATAAGTACATCCTTCAAAGTCCCTAGTCGAGGGTGTATCGAGACGGGGCATCGATATACCAGAGTAGACTAGCGTGTACCTTCTCGACCCATGTAGATGGGCGATGGATGATCCCATATCCATCGGTGTTTGACATCAGAGATGATATACGGGTGCTCAGTAGAGACTGGGTACACTGGACGGACTCGCCGAGAACTCCCAGATGGTATTATACCTCACGTCAGATGGCAGTTCTCTGGTGACACTGGTACAGAGTAGTCTGTTGACCCGAGATCGTCATAGAGTCTTGTGTGGTTCCCACTGTGCTTTGATTTCCATCTTACCACGTCCAAGAGGGCGTGCAAAACGGTGGTTTTTGGGTACAGTCCCGAGTCACATGGAGGCAATGAGCGATAGGAGGGGATTCGTCTCTCCCGGTATATGGGGGTTGATGTTGCGCTGTGTTCGATTGGCTATAACAGGAAATCCCTGGCCAAGGTTGCAGAGATTTACTGGTAAGTGTTACCAGTAGTTTCTCGAACAGTTATAGACCTCATATCGACACGACTTATTGAGCTACTGGGGTCTGACGTTTACCACCCCTAGGCGAGATATGCGACATATCAGACGATCAGACCGGACTGTACGGTAGTGTTACTGGTCGGATTCACTGGAGTGTGAGCGGGCTTGCTCGTCGATCTTCAGATCGCTCAATACCCGGGTGGCCGTTACGTTTAGCAGACCGCTTGCGGCTTGTGGATGTTTGATATGATCATCATCCGCTGCCGGCGTATTGACGAGTCTTTAGAGTCCTACACAGAGGTTTCCTAGTTCAAGCGAAACGAAATAGGAGCGCATATGAGATATGTGCGGGACCGAGAATAATGCGAGTATGTGATACCGTATTCTATTCTCGCGATAAATATATCGAATGGTTGTATGCGATATAACCTAGTTATCGATTCAAGCGTTGATTCGATAAGCCGATACATTGTATACTAGCCGGTTATATGCGACATGACCGGATCATTGAATCAAGTGTTGATTTAATGATTTAATGCATATTTATATATATGATATATTACTTTGCATCAACTAGTATCGGTTTACTTAAGATGGATTTTCTCACTCGGATATGCGCATTACATATGCGATATGATTTTGTGCATTTGATTGTATCATGTTTGATGATACATGTTTACTTGGTTAAGTGCAAAGATTTTAACCATGGTTAAAAGAATGGTTAGGGTTTCTTTTCCTTTATTTATCTATTTATTTATTTATTTATTTATTGATTTTTGGAAAATAAAAGGCAAGAGAAAAGAATGGTGGCTATTTTTGTTTTAAGTTGAAGTTTCATGAAGCTTTGACTTTGTCCACCATTCTTATCTCATGCTTAACCTAACCATTTGAATTAACCCTAGTTAAATCTCTACACATAACCATGGTTATATTATGATAAGAATTGATTTTCTTTTCTGATTCTTTTTAACTTATCATATCATCTTTCTTCTTCTTCTTCATTCTTCAAGTGAAGAAAAGCAAAGTCCATCAATGGTGATTGTTGGATATGAGTGAGAAATCCAATTCTAAAGTTAACCCACTTCCTATTTCTTCATCCTCTACCTCTTGCCAAGTAGTAGAGTGTGTTTCCTTCACAAGATTTTAGGGTTTGGTGAAGGTGGAGCTTGATTCATCGATGCCTCGACGTAGATCATCTTCGGCATGGACATCGACGACCTAGCTTGCCCATTCTCCGACGAAGCCGATCTTAGAGCCCAGATTTGATTTG
Organism: Agapanthus africanus; assembly: GCA_030015575.1. Taxonomy (NCBI): domain Eukaryota; kingdom Viridiplantae; phylum Streptophyta; class Magnoliopsida; order Asparagales; family Amaryllidaceae; genus Agapanthus; species Agapanthus africanus. The sequence continues at coordinate 355,953,709 of JASDDO010000019.1, forward strand.
GACAGCGGAGACGACCCCGTTGCGGAGCCGTGGAGGTGGAGGACCGGATCTACAAAGGTTGTATTTCCGTATTCTCAATAGTTAATTGTTAACTAGTTCTTGTTCGCCTAGACATCTAGTTATCGATCCGTACTTTAGGGTTTGTAGGCACCATAATTTTTGAAATTGCCATGGTTGATGGCTTGGGAGACCTCACTAGAGTGCCTAGGAACCCTACAGTGGTATCAGAGCCTAGCTAGAGCCTTAGGCGAAATCCAGACGGAAATTGAAGTCCGAACGAACCCGAAGCCCCGAACCAATATTGCTCTCTGTACAATTTTGAAAAACAGGGATTTTTCAGTATTAAAAATATCCAGAAAAACATGCAGGAAAATATAAGAATAACTGTGCAATTCGTAACCCTAATTCCCTTAAAGCGCCGCGCTTCCGCGGCACGAACCTAGCTTGTGCGGCGCAAGCGCGGCGGTTTTGTCGTTTTGTGAGACGAATTTTGCACAGTAACTCCTAGTTTCCAGTGTTGGTCTTCCTGGGTATTTTTAATATTTTTTCAAGAGTTGAATTTTTCTGAGTCGATTTGGGGATTCGGTGTTTCGATCGGGGTATCAAATTTTGTCTGTGTGGCTTTCCGGATAAATCTTAGAATATGTTAAAAAGTTCGACCGGATATAAATACCCAATTTTTCCCCTGTTGGGAAATTTCCAAGTGTTGGATTTTTCCACAGTTTGACGACGTTCTAAGTAGTGCAAGTAACGCGATGGTCCCTCTAGAAGACACAAACCTTAACTCGATTATGTGACCGTCTTGAACTGCCCTTTGAACCTTCGGGTTTGGGGCAGTACGGCGTGCCACATGTGAGGCGTTGGCTTGACCCTTCTACGGCTGGACCGTTGGTACTGAGGCACGAACTGAATGTTGTTAGACTTGTTTGATGTGTTGATCAGTTTCGGGAAAACTTGGGTGTTCGATTGTTCGATCGAAAAGTTTGACATTTTCTGTTTATCTGGAATGGGATACAATAATTGGAATTCACAATAGTTATGAGATAACTAAATGAATGTTATAAACATAGCACTTTAGTCTCACTTGATCGGTTGCCACGGAATTTTGATGTGATCAAAAGTCCGTCGCAATCACGTAGCGTACGCGGATACTCACCGGGTAAACTTAATAGACAGCCTCACTCCATAGCCCCGACCAAGTGACTGTAGGAGAACCCCGTCGCCGAAAGCATCCCTTCGGGTGCTCGCGGTAGCGGTGTTCCGCCTTGGTGCACTTCGTCGACGGCGTGAGGGGTGCGGCCGTCTACAGAAGTTTGCGACGAGCATTCGATCAGAATGTCGGGAATCTTGTTGAATTCCCCGACTTGATATTGAAAAGTGTTTTCGATAATGAGACTAAAATGCGGGGTTTATAATTGTTAGGCATGCGATGTCTAAGTAATTCATTTGGTCAGGCATGCGATGTCTGAGGTGGTTGCGGATTCCAACTGTTGTAGTTTTACACTTTCTTTTCTGTGACCGTAAGTGTAATATGTGATATCGCCGGTTTCGTTGCTATACGTCAACGACAATTGGGATGCGCATATTTACTTACGTTGATGACATGTGATGTTATGTGTTGCTGGATATGTTATATTGGATCGTCGTGATTGAATAGCCGGGGGGTTTTTATGTGAGATGAGTGTTTTTCATTTTCATTCATGTAAAAACTTGTATGTAATATTCTTTTATTGGGGCGCTTCCAGGTTGCGGGAGTTGTCACCTGTTGTATATTATTTACTTTTCCGCACTAGGATAGACCCAAGGAGGGGAGCACAAGTAACCGGGTTCTGGAGTCCAGTGGAAGACCAACTCGAGGAGTCGAGTCCGGGTCTCCTAACTCCAGAATTGGTAGGGTTGCTTGCCGCTCTCGTAGGGGTCTAGGGGTGTGGGTTTGGCTATTCATCACGACCGTGGAATCCGTGTTTTATACTGGCTCGTATTGAAAACACGGACGTCCTAGTATATCCAATATTTCATATGATTCTTCTGCTGCGATATCTGTGATGTGATCATGTGATGTTCTGTGATAGATACAGTATATAGTATATATGATATATTATATAGATGTTACTTATGTTTTACACCCGCGCTAGCCCTGCCTCGCTCTGTCGTTAGTTACCTAACCTAACGGTGCACGAGGGGACATCGAGGCGAATGCGGATGGCATAAGTGTACGTCGTATTTATCTGTGATGATTAGGTACTTAAATGATGGGACTTCATTAATGTGATTAATGAAATAAAAAGAAACCTAAAGATGTTGTAGAATCGAATTTCAAAATAAAACAGGTAGCTACAGTTCTTGCTTTGCACAGCGGTATATGAGATATATCCTGCACCTTATTCGATGAGGAAAGGACCGAGATCCCTTCACCGGGAGTGACTCCTTTAGCAATAACTGGCAGAAGCTACACACTCGGTTTGTCTTTTGATTACTTTTAAGTGTTTTTGCTTTGCACAGTGATATATATGATATATCCCGCACCTCATTCGACGAGGAAAGGACCGACGATCCCTTCACCGGGAGTGACTCCTTTAGCAAAACTAGAAAAGCCTAAAAAACACTCCATTTCAAAATTCATTCGATCCTACAACGATATCAAGTTCATTACGCAATAGGTTTTCAGAAAAACCTGTCGTAGCCCTCCGTCATTTCAGATAAGTACTGGTTAGTATTCGTGCTACGTTTGTTGACCTTAGCCAAGGCGTAGTGTGCGGTAGCTGATTAATGCTTATCTGTATAAGCATATGATGCGATTGAGTTAGGGTAGTCGTGCGACTTTGTTGACCTTAGCCAAGGGTCGTGCGGGTGGGTTTAATTCAATCGGGAAATGACGGGTTGAACTTGGCTAGCACTTATGATTTGTTGACCTTAGCCAAGGTCATAAGCTGCTAGGGGCAAAATATTATCGGGAATTTCAAGTGTTGAAATTTGCAATGAGATTGCATACCTTCTATGAGATAGTTGGATCCCGATACCCGCTGCGAGTAAGAGTTACTCCTGGGAGAGTTTTATACATTACAATTAGCCGATCAAGTAGGTGTCTAGAAAGGTGTTAACGAGGTTACGCCTCTGGGAAAACGAGGTTTACATTCATTAGGTTCGTGCGAAAGCACGGGGGACCTCCCTCAAAGTACCGACACTGGCCTGGCTGAAAGATTGGCGAACTTGTAGTGTGTAATTAATCCCGGCTAGTCTTTCCTTTTAGGGTTTGAAGGAAGATTTGATAAAAAGCAGTGGGAGCCATCCTGATTAGATAAAATAATAACCAATCTATTCTTGACAGAGCGCACGCTAAGTGTTTTCTTCTCTCTCTCTCCAGGTAGCGACCATATCACGCCTTAATCAAGATAATAATACGGATTATTGACCGAACCCGTCTGTTATACTGAGCTGGGGAACGTTGGACCCGCTCCAACTTATAATTGTTATAAGACAGAGCAGGAAATTGGGGATTACCAGATTTCCCGTGCCGCCCAAACGAAGAGAGTGCATGCTGATGCATCATCTTCGGGTGTGTTCATTATACAGAACTGTTTCTCAGTATCCTTTACGTCCTGGGTATATGATACCGGATCAGGATCCCAGATATGTAACATGTTACATAGGGCTACAGAAAGGTAGAGAACTGAGAACGGGTGATAAGTTTCATGAGGCAGAAAACGGGGCAAGTGTTGCAGCCAAGTCTGTCGGTCACTGTCACCCTGTATTACCGATACATTGATTCTGAACGAATGTTGTTAGATACCGAACCTGATATACAAAATCATATCAGTCTCTTTATTAGTAAAGAAAGGATATAATTTTGTATTGTTGGATAATGTTTTGAACATTTCCTATATCAAAAGTTGATCGGTTCAGGCACGTTGTCTAATAGCATTGAAGTTCTAAATCAAACTACAGATCTAAGTATACGGAACACACACAAGAGGAAGAGTTCAGAAATGAATGAATTCTTCTTGAGGTATTGTAGACTAGGTCAGATCAATGCGACCCGACTGGCTAGAGTTACATATAGATGTATATTTAAATCAGTTTGAATTTACATCTTGTGAAACTCGCCAGTCATGTCACAAAGATAAGATGACCACAGCTCCGTTTACTGGAAACAGAGAAAGAGTTACTGAACTCTTGGGATGATACATGATGATATGTAGGTCCCCAGTCTACACATGCCGGGATTGGTTCTTTATACTTCATTACGTTCTCTGATGATCTCTTTAGATTCAGACATATGTTCCTGTTGAAACACAAGTCCGAACCTTTTGAGATATTCACAGAATATAAGTTAGAAGTAGAGAACCAAAATATGGGTATAAGTATTATGTCCTTTGATGTGATCAGGGAGGAGAATACTAAAGCACGGAAATCCTGGATAATTCTAAAGGAGAATGAGATTCTCTCTCAGCATTACTCCTCCGTATACACCATAGTACGATGGTATATCGGGGAGGAGCAGATACACCCTATATGATAAGGTGTGCTCTATGATGAGTAATACTGAGTTACCTGTTTCCTTTTTGGGAGTTATGCACTTGAGAAGCTGCATACCTATTGAATAGGGTTCGAATCAAATCAGTTGCCTACCGCTTCATATGTGATATGGAAAGGGAAGAGCCCATGTCTTAAGCTAGTTAAGATTTGGGGTTGTCCGGCCTATCTCTAAAAGCAAAATCCGGACAAGCTCGAGGCAAGGTCAGTTATGTACAACTGGAAAGGTTCCAGCTATACAAACTGGAGCTGATGATTTGAAAGAACCAAAGGATTCAGTAGATACCAACGAACCTCAGCCTCTCCGCCGATCTAGTAGGGTTCCTCACCCACCTGAGAGATACTTCGGTTTCTCTATGACAGTGGGAGCGAGGATTACATCATGAGATGATGACCCAACTAGTTTCGAGCTGGCCATCAGGAGTAAGACTCTGTAAGAATGGCTGGATGCTTATCGATCTGAGATGGAATCCTTATACACCAACAAAGTATGGACTTTGGTTGCTATATCTGAAGGGTTAAATTCCCATCAGGAGCAGGTATATCTTGAGAAGATTACTTGGTGTAGATGGAAAAGTTGAGACTTTCAAAGCTAGACTTGTTAAAGGTTTTATTCATTGACCAGGCGTGGATCATGATGAAACCTTTTCAAGGATCTATGCTTAAGTCCATCCAGATCCTACTTACCACGGCTACATACCATGACTACGATATCTGGTGGTTAGGTGTCTTGACTGCTTTTCTAAATGATGATTTAGAAGAGTGCGTCTGTAAGTACACAGCCAGAGGGCTTCGTAGACAGTGGGAGCAGCGGAAACGTGTGCAAGATGCTTTATAGGATAAAGCAGGCATCGCGGAGTTGGAACATCTGTTTTGATGAATTAGTCAAAGAGTTTGACATCATCAAAATGGTAGATGAACCTTGTATAAACAAAAAGGTAGTAGGGAGTATGGTGACGATCCTCGTAGAGTACGTGGATGACATACTCTTGATAAGAAAAGAGTTTCTTATGCTATGCTCGATCAATCTCCGCTTATCACAATGATTCTCCATATAGGATCAAAGTGATACCTCCTAAATCCTGGATTTTGGATCTATGAGATAGATTTAATTGGATGTTAGGATTCTCACTAGTTGTAGTGAGACGGTATCAACCGATCCTGGGAAGAATCACTGGAATAGTTCCAGGGTGATAAAGACGACTGAATGTCAGTCGCAGGCATTGTCTTTACCCTCAGTAAAGGGACGGTATGTTGGAAGAGTTCCAAGCTAGATACCGTGACATACTAGACGATAAAGGCTGGATACATCGCTACTTAAGATGCTACCCTAGAAGCTGTTTGGGTGTAAATTGGTTCATGAGATGAACTATGTTCCTACCATTGTGAGACAATGGAGTTGTGGCTTATGCCAAGGAACGCCGGTCCCATCAGTGATCCAGACATATTCTAAGGCAGTATCACTTGATCATGGAGATGGTTGATCTCCAGGAAGATCGAGGCAAGGAGAGTAGACTCAGAGGACAACACAGCGGATCCACTCACAAAGGCCTGTTCCCAGAGAGAGACTTTTATGGGATGGTTGAGTATAAGATACTGCAACCACTGCTACAGATGGCCCTAGTGCAAGTGGGAGATTGTTAGTTATATGTATGCCCTAGAGGCCATTACTATACATAGGATGTATATTGTAGTGGATGCTGGGACATATATAGGGAGGACTTTCTTGCTCGACATGATAGTATGCTATCTGGTTACACTTTACCTTAACGTGTACACTGTTTGTCTCTCTGTTACATGTTGGTAAAGCCCTTAGGATCTGTACTTGACTACCTGGACTATGATGCGGATCATACTAGTGGGGACATGGTAGTCCATAAGTACATCCTTCAAAGTCCCTAGTCGAGGGTGTATCGAGACGGGGCATCGATATACCAGAGTAGACTAGCGTGTACCTTCTCGACCCATGTAGATGGGCGATGGATGATCCCATATCCATCGGTGTTTGACATCAGAGATGATATACGGGTGCTCAGTAGAGACTGGGTACACTGGACGGACTCGCCGAGAACTCCCAGATGGTATTATACCTCACGTCAGATGGCAGTTCTCTGGTGACACTGGTACAGAGTAGTCTGTTGACCCGAGATCGTCATAGAGTCTTGTGTGGTTCCCACTGTGCTTTGATTTCCATCTTACCACGTCCAAGAGGGCGTGCAAAACGGTGGTTTTTGGGTACAGTCCCGAGTCACATGGAGGCAATGAGCGATAGGAGGGGATTCGTCTCTCCCGGTATATGGGGGTTGATGTTGCGCTGTGTTCGATTGGCTATAACAGGAAATCCCTGGCCAGGGTTGCAGAGATTTACTGGTAAGTGTTACCAGTAGTTTCTCGAACAGTTATAGACCTCATATCGACACGACTTATTGAGCTACTGGGGTCTGACGTTTACCACCCCTAGGCGAGATATGCGACATATCAGACGATCAGACCGGACTGTACGGTAGTGTTACTGGTCGGATTCACTGGAGTGTGAGCGGGCTTGCTCGTCGATCTTCAGATCGCTCAATACCCGGGTGGCCGTTACGTTTAGCAGACCGCTTGCGGCTTGTGGATGTTTGATATGATCATCATCCGCTGCCGGCGTATTGACGAGTCTTTAGAGTCCTACACAGAGGTTTCCTAGTTCAAGCGAAACGAAATAGGAGCGCATATGAGATCTGTGCGGGACCGAGAATAATGCGAGTATGTGATACCGTATTCTATTCTCGCGATAAATATATCGAATGGTTGTATGCGATATAACCTAGTTATCGATTCAAGCGTTGATTCGATAAGCCGATACATTGTATACTAGCCGGTTATATGCGACATGACCGGATCATTGAATCAAGTGTTGATTTAATGATTTAATGCATATTTATATATATGATATATTACTTTGTATCAACTAGTATCGGTTTGCTTAAGATGGATTTTCTCACTCGGATATGCGCATTACATATGCGATATGATTTTGTGCATTTGATTGTATCATGTTTGATGATACATGTTTACTTGGTTAAGTGCAAAGATTTTAACCATGGTTAAAAGAATGGTTAGGGTTTCTTTTCCTTTATTTATCTATTTATTTATTTATTTATTTATTGATTTTTGGAAAATAAAAGGCAAGAGAAAAGAATGGTGGCTATTTTTGTTTTAAGTTGAAGTTTCATGAAGCTTTGACTTTGTCCACCATTCTTATCTCATGCTTAACCTAACCATTTGAATTAACCCTAGTTAAATCTCTACACATAACCATGGTTATATTATGATAAGAATTGATTTTCTTTTCTGATTCTTTTTAACTTATCATATCATCTTTCTTCTTCTTCTTCATTCTTCAAGTGAAGAAAAGCAAAGTCCATCAATGGTGATTGTTGGATATGAGTGAGAAATCCAATTCTAAAGTTAACCCACTTCCTATTTCTTCATCCTCTACCTCTTGCCAAGTAGTAGAGTGTGTTTCCTTCACAAGATTTTAGGGTTTGGTGAAGGTGGAGCTTGATTCATCGATGCCTCGACGTAGATCATCTTCGGCATGGACATCGACGACCTAGCTTGCCCATTCTCCGACGAAGCCGATCTTAGAGCCCAGATTTGATTTGGACAGCGGAGACGACCCCGTTGCGGAGCCGTGGAGGTGGAGGACCGGATCTACAAAGGTTGTATTTCCGTATTCTCAATAGTTAATTGTTAACTAGTTCTTGTTCGCCTAGACATCTAGTTATCGATCCGTACTTTAGGGTTTGTAGGCACCATAATTTTTGAAATTGCCATGGTTGATGGCTTGGGAGACCTCACTAGAGTGCCTAGGAACCCTGCACTTTCTGCCCCCAGAAGAACTCGACTTAAGTAGTAGAGTGCTCTTTCTTTCCCCTGGTCATTCTCTTGCGCCCATAATGGCCCAAGGAATCCTCAAGGGCTGTTGTATAAAGAATAAGAGGCTTTCCCTTGACTGGAGCAACTAACACCGGCGGGTTCTGCAGGTACTGCTTGATTTCATCTAGCGCGCTCTGGCACTTTTGGTCCCAGACGAACGGGGTTCCCTTCTTCATCAGGTGACTGTAAGGACGGCACTTGCCTGACAGGTTGGCGATAAACCGCCGGATATACGCGAACTTCCCCTGGAGAGACCGCAGCTGTTTGAGAGTCCTTGGAGGTGGCATTTCCATGATCACCTTGATCTTGGATGGATCTATTTCGATACCTCGGTGTCGGATGATGAATCCCAGGAATTTACCCGAGGAGACTCCGAACGCGCATTTGAGGGGATTCATCTTCAAATTATATTGCCGAAGGTGCTGAAATACGGTCTTCAGATGCTCTAAATGCTCTTCGTATGACATGCTCTTCACTACGAGGTCATCGATATAGCACTCGACGATTTCATGTATGAGATCATCGAAGATCTTTGTTATGGCCCTTTGATAGGTGGCACCGGTGTTCTTTAAACCGAAAGGCATCACCTTGTAGCAGAATATACCTAAAGGAGTCCTGAAGGCGGTGTGCTTCTGGTCTTCGGGATGCATCTTTATCTGATTGTACCCTGATGAACCGTCCATAAAGGAGAAAACCTCGTGAGTGGACGTGTTATCTATCATTAGCTCGGTTACCGGTACTGGGAAATCATCCTTCGGGCAGGCTTTATTGAGAACCCTGAAATCCACGCATATGCGCACCGTCCCATTTTTCTTCATTACCGGGACGATGTTGGCGATCCAGTCAGGATATTGGACTTCTTGGATAAATCCAGAATCGATCAGCTTCTTGACTTCGGCGTTGATGCTCATCTCAAGCTCGAGCCGCATCCTTCTCGGCGCCTGCTTGACTGGCATGATTTCCGGGGATATTGCTAATTTATGTACCGCAATCTCTGGATCTAATCCTGGCATCTCAGAATAGTTCCACGCGAAGCAATCTCTATGCTGTAGAAGCACGTCCTTTAACGCAGCCACCCTTTCTTCAGATAGCAGTTCGCTGACGAATGTCGGTCGCGGATCGTCTGCCGATCCCAACTCAATCTTCTTGAGGTTATCTGCAGCAGTATGTATGCCATCTTCCAGTTCTTTCGGAGCCGGTGGAAATTCTGAGATTACCTCATTGTCATTGTTTTCGAAGCAACAAGGGAACTCATCTATGTCCTCGGGCTCTTCTTTTAATATTGTAATCATGTAACAGGTGCGAATCCGCTTTCAAGATTGATGTGGATCTGGTTCTGCTCTTGCGGCTTTGGGTTCGTGCTTTTGTAGCGGCGTTACCCTCCAGCTACTGGATAAAGCAAATCTGCCTTGCTGGTACTGGTCTTCGACCCAGTTCTTGAAGGTGAAGCAGTCTTCGATAGGGTGTCCTATGGCTCGGTGATAAGAGCAATAGCCCGGATAAGAAACTTTGTTAGCTTGCTCAGGGTGCTTAGACTCTGGAAGTGCGATCATTTGATGTTTTATAGCGAGCTCGAGTAACTTCTTCGTCTTGTCTCGGGGGAAGGAATACGCTCGACTCATCTTCTTCATGAGGGACAAATCCGGGCCGCGCAATACCCGATCACTTAACTCTCTAATCCTGCGTTGTTGTTGTCGGCTCCTCTTTCCGCTTCTTGATTTACTTCTGCCTCTGCGTCGGGCCTTTTGTACAACGGGTTGACAGGGAGGAGCATCTTTGTCTTTTGCAGCCTGTTGAAACAGACGTTGCGTCCTGGCCTTCTCGTAAATGGTCATCTCGCGGTTGTGGTTTTCCCGAGCCTTTTGACCTGCTTTCCTGATAAGCTTGTCCACTTGTTTTTCAAATGACGGACTCGGCACTTCACTCGCGGGATCCAGTTTTGACGAGGGGTTAGCATTCCCCGACAGGGTGTCCTCTTCCTCATCGAAGTTATATATGGTGTAGCTGCCGTGGACTCGCTCCCGTTTCCCGGATCTCACATATCCAAGCCCAAGCGTTTCTATTCTTCCGTTGGGCAATTTGCGCCGAGTCCCAGGGACATTCCAAATCCTGTTGTAGAACCGAGCTTGTCGAACAGTCTGTTTTAAGGATACTCCTTGGCGCTTCAATAGCCTCTTTAGTCCATTTGTGTAATATCTGGGCAAACGGATGGGTTGGAGCCTGTCGAGTGTAGCATCCGCGCCATGCCATATCTCCTTCTCTACTCTCGTTTCTGTGGATTGGTAGAATAGGATCACCTTTTCACCCTTTCGCCTGGGAGGGACGTAAAACGTCTGCAGGTCCCGCACATTGTAAGCTTGAAGTGCGTCGAGATCCTTGTAGTGTTTTCGCGGCACCATAGTGATTTGCAAACTCTAATCATCGCTAGGGGATGCTTGTATTGACGGCCGACTGGAGAACACGGCATTAACCTCATCTTCCGAGTCACTTCCGAAGATCAACATAGAGGCGGACGGTCCCAGGTTGTTGCGTCGGGACGGACCAGCGTAGACTATCTCTTCTTCTTCTTCGGTATCGCTCCCGAAAACAGGGATGATGGCGGCGGCTTGGTTCTCTGGCTTGCGACACTTTTCTGTATCCTCGAAGTCTGGCAAAAAGTATTTTGCATCTTCGTACTTGCGGACTTCGTTAACGGAGAATGGGTTCAGCTCACCTGTTACGGTATACTCGAAACCATCCTTAAAGTACTTCATACACTGATATTGTGTAGAAGGGATGATGTTGTACTCGTGTAACCAAGGACAACCGAGTAAGGCGTTGTAGCAGGTCTTGGCGTCAATGACGTGAAACTTGATGTCCGTGACGAGCAGTCCGAAGCGTAATGTTAGTATTACAGATCCGAGAGTCCATGATGACTGTGAGTCGAAACCGGAGATGGTAATTTTGTCATGAGCGAGGTGCTGTACGCTCATGCAGATTTCCTTCTACACCCAAACATTAAGGAGATTGATGGAGGATCCATTATCCACCAGGATCTTGCCTATCTTGATATCATGGCAGTATCCAGAGACATATAGGGGGCGGTTATGGTCACATGTCCCGAGGAGAAGGTCTTCATCACCGAAAGTGACGTCGGCCGTGTGCACTTCTTCTAGTTCATCCTTCATCCTTTCCGCGGCGAGGAAGGCTTGGAATTGCTCGGGTTCTTACAACGCCTTGATTAATGAATCTCGCGCTTCTTTTGATAATAGGAGGGCGTCGAGAATGCTGAGCTGAGAAGGTAGCTTCCTCAGGTGCGCTAGGATGTTGTAGTCCATCTCACCCTTCCTGGGAGGATCTTTGGTAGCCAACACTTTCATGACTTCGTCATCTAAAGTGATATCTTCAGTGACCTTTTCCTTTCCCTTATCTTTTCTATTTGCGGGTCCGAGATTCTTTTCCGGGAGCGTGCGATTGCGCAGCTGAATGTTTTCGCAGGCTTCCGATTCTTCTTCTTTCCCTAAAACGGATTCTTTAAAGAGAGGGCTCAAAGCCATTTCCTCATCAGAGTCGCTCCCAAAGGTGAGAACTTGTGATCCTCCGGTGTCGACCATGTAACAATTGCCGGTGGTTCTTTTGTGTCCTTCGGCCGTACCTTTTTGCTCCTGACGAGCTTTGCGTTTCAAGCGCTTAAAATGTTGCCGGTGAGCAACATATCCCTGCCACCATACTCTGAAAGCGTCGCACTCCTCCGTAGGGTGCGAAATTTTCCAGTGGTATGAGCAATAATTTGGGTGCCTCTCCGCCCTATCGAACGTGTTCTCTTGCGAGGGTGGTAACTTCATCTCCATCGACATTACTTTGGCAAACCTTTTTCTCGTTTTGAACATGTTTTTATTCGCATCAGATATCTTTTGATCTGGCGGAAGTGTTTCGACTCTTTCGTTCGGTCGCTTGCGTTTGGCTCCTTCCAATGCGGCCCTCTCACGCTCCTGATCGGCTTTACTTTTCAAACGAATCTCATCTAGAAAGGCGTCGATCATTTCATCTGTTGGCCATATAAGTTCTGGCTCAGGCTGTGCCCCCAGTTTTTCAGTGCCAGGAGTTTCCTCATCTTCCGAGTGGGAAATCATATGACAACTTGCCACATATCCCTCGGATTCATCTAACGAGCTTTCTCCATCATCTTCCTCCTGAAAGACATGGTTAAAGAACTCTTGCAGTGTGACGGGATTCCGCGTCTTTTGATTGTACTCCTCCAGCGCATCAATCTGTTTCTGCAAATCCGTGCGCTTGTCTCCAGGCTTCACGGACTTCCTGGACTTCTTCTTCTTTTTCTTCGAAGATTTTGACGGTTGGGTGTGAGTACTTGTGCTATCACCACCGATTTTTATAGTTGGACGTGGCTTCAGCATCCCTTCGATAATTTGAGGTTCCAGCAGGTTCTTCCACTCGACCGCCGGGCACGCATGAAGGTCACTCGGCATCCTTTTGGTTTTAACTAATAGCACGACCTCCCATGGAGCTTCTTCAATAAAGGAACAGGTTTCCCCTGGTGTATCTGCTTTCTTAGGAGCATGCGGCTGTGGCGGGTTCACCTTCCATTTTTTGGACAGCGCAAACTTTCCCTGGAGGTATTGATCTTCAATCCATCCTTTGAAAATGAAGCAATCCTTAACCGGATGGCTTACCGTTTGATGGTAAGGGCAATAGTTGAGGTTATTCACCTCAGTGGGTTGTGGCGGTCGCCTTGGATTTGGCAAGTTTATAAGCCTGTTGCGTACTGCCAGCTCGAATAACCGTTTCGTCTTGTCCCGTGGGAACGAGTAGGGATGCTTCATCTTCTCATTATAATACCACCGTCTTTCTTCCAGCTGATCCGCCAGCTTTGGGTTACTGGGCTGCTGCTGAGCGTTCGCAACGAAGGTTGCCTTCCCTTTACCCTTGTCATTCCGGGGTTCTAGCTTCGGGGGAGACGGTCTGTGACCCATCTGGTCCATCTGGGCCAACTTGTCGATCAAAGCCTGAAACGTGGTCGGCTTAAAGAACGTCATGAACTGGGAGATAGTTGCATGAGGGTCTAGAGTTCCACAAACATTCCCACCGTAGGAGCTTCTTCTATACGCTGCTCGCATTTTGACCATAAATTACGCCACCGTATAGCATATTGGACCCATGTTTCGCCCGGCTTTACCCTGGCATTGATCAATGCCGTTATCGGGATACGCTCGCTGGCACTCGCGAAGCGTTGGGTAAACAACAATTCCATCTCTGCGAAGGTTTTGATAGAGTCGTTCGGGAGCTCAGAGTACCACTCGAATGCCGTATCTGATAAACTTCCAACAAACTGGCGAAGAAAAAGCTTGTCATCACCGCCGGTGTTGCCGCAGAGTGCCCTGAACTGGGCAACATGCTGGTGAGGATTGCCCGTTCCCTTGTAAACATGGAACTTAGGAATTGTGTAATCCGGTGGGTACTTGATTTGGTCGTACCAGCTTGGATATGGCCGCCCTGTTTTTACGACCTGGCCGGCTGCTTCAGTCGCATGATGAACCCGTATTTGCTGGGCTATGTACTTGTCCAAATCAGTTTTAGAGATTGTATCCTCTTTAGCCGTTGACAAAGCTGGCGGGGGATTTGATGTCTCTCTCCTATCGTCTCCGAGGACGATCGGGGGCTCTTCAGCCGGAGGATCTTGTTGTATCATCATCCCTATCATATCTTGGAAGAGAAGGCCCATACGCTGTATGTTGGCTGCTTGTTCAGCAGCCTCTTTGTCCTTCTTCTCCAATATTCGGCGAAGGAATTCGGCGTCGGTTTCTTCTTCCTGGCGTTCATCCGAGGGCGTTTCTGGGTTTTCTTTTGGCCCGGTAAGTGCGACCATAGCATTCATCATCTCTTGGAGCTTCTGTTGCTGCTCCTGCGCCTTGGTCACTGACCGTGTAAGCGGTCTATGACCTGTAGACACACGGCTGTCTTCCTTTCCTGACGCCATGTATACGGTATGGACCATCATGCCCCCAGACTTAGGGCGTCTGGGCTTAGTGCCTTTAGCTCTCATTGCAGGCTGGGGGATCTTCTCTGGCTTCCTCTTTTTATGAGCAGTGGAAATTGAAGGGGCTGTTGAGGTGGGCACCCAGAAAGTTTTTCGTGGCTTAGCCTGGCGACTGACTTCCTGTTGGATTTTCAGCTTCTTGTGCTGGCGGGAGAAATTTGGATCAATCACCGAGTCTCGGGTCTGCCGCCAGACTTTATAGATTCGGGAGGACAGCCGTTGAAGAGATTGGAGCTGTTCTGGCTTCACTTCTATAGCCCTTTTCAGCGGAGGGGGAGACCTCTTTAGCACCGCGGTAGGAGAATTCCTACGCACCTTATTTAGCATCTCAAAGCTGTTCCCAGTTGGAACAGCAGCATTAACTTCTGTCGTCGGGGCTGGAGGAGTTAGCCCAGAAGGGGAGTTGCCTCCGGCCTTTCTCACTCGGTGCTAGTAACGACGTCGAGCGTGTCGTGCTGATGGAATCAGCTCGGTGTTGGCGATAGCCTCGTCTTGCCCCCTGTGTATATGGGGGGTCACTGCTGGTGTCAGCCTGTTAAAGACTGATGTCCTTTGGGTAGCAGGAGCTGGAGCTGGAACAGTCAATCTTGTAAAGACCGACTTTTTGGCAGGGGAAGCCTCCTTGACGACTTCAGGAGCAGGACTGGTTATTTTCTCAGGAGCAGCCTTCTCTAGGATTGCAGGCCCCATTGCGGTTTCATAGGAGCTCTGTCCTAGTCTGGAGAAGACCGAGGCGCTGGTGTTGGGCGACCCGTTGAGAGGGGCCGCAGCAGGGGCAAGCCGATCAAAGACCGACTTCTTGGGAGCTTCCGTTGTTAGCACAGGAGCGGTGAAGCTTGTTGGCAGGAGCATGGTCCCAAAAAACAACCCTGTGGTGGCTTGAGTGACCTGTTCCACGGGGATTGTGAACAGCGAAGCAGCTTGGGGTCCGTAGGCTATACCTCCTGGCGAGGCAGAGCGTTGGTTGCAATTGCAGTTGGAGCATGTCGCACAAGTGGAAGCCATTGATTCTTTGCTTTCTGCAATAAGCAAGACGCCGAATCTTAGTACCTTGAAACCCCAGGGCAACTATTAGCAAACCGTGTTTGGTTCGCGAACACGACACACGAAGTGTGGAGTGGAAAGAGGAAAAGGTCCCACCGGGCGTGCCAGAATCTGCACCCCTCCAAACGGCGGCCGACGGCGGACGTCTCGCCTGAGGTTCGGGGCAGATGCTAATTGGTGCTATCCGTCTACCTCTCCGAAGATGCCAAGTTGATTTATGGCACCGTATATCGAAGGTTTAAACGGATGCGTCCGATGTAGCAGATTTCGTCAGATTCCCCCTCGCTTGAGGGTTTTTGATTGTGGGGACGCTCTTCCCTGCAGGCGCAAGCCCCTGCAGTTAATTACGCTACCGCATCGCGGTAACCACTTTCTCCTTCTCCAGATGGTCACTTCATGTCGTGTGTGTTTGTTTTGTGTTTAGTTGCCCGTGGATTGTATACGGAGCGTGGACTGGTCCAAATCCGTATTATCTTAGATTTGGGTCTGGGGGTTTGGGTTTTAAGGATACGTTAGCCCCGTTTAAGACTAAGATCGACTTAAACGTTTGTTAAGGACACGTTAGTCTAATTTTTAGACTAAGATCGACTTAACGGGATCGTTTAGATCCAACAATAGAGCAATTAAGGGAGCCCTGTTGTTTAGTTTAGTGACGTTGCGGTCAATAGGTAGTTTAAGGACATTACGGTCCAATGTTAGTTTTAAGACGTTGCGGTCAAGGTTAAGGACGTCATAGTCCATGGATTTAAGGACTCCACAGTCCAAGGTTAGTTTTAAGACATTTCGGTCAAGGTTAAGGACGTCATAGTCCATGGGTTTAAGGACCCCACAGTCCGTTGTTAGTTTTAAGATATCTCGGTCAAGGTTAAGGACGTCATAGTCCGTTGTTAGTTTTAAGACATTCCGGTCAAGGTTAAGGACCTTATAGTCCATGAGTTTAAGGACCCCACAGTCCGTATCAATGTGTGGCTATCGGGACCCGTCACCTCTTTGAAGACGTCGAGGGATTACAACGCCAAGTATCAAAGGAGTGAAGAGATATACCCTTAAACCAAGGTAGATTAAACAGTCTTTGGTCCAGCTTGGGACCAGGACCAATTAATTATGTTATGAGCCCATCAGCCCAATTAAGTTTGAATTGAGGACTTATGGCCATCTTGGGCTAAGTCCAATCATGTTTGGAATATTGGCTTCCTATTGGTCCATTGAAGGAGAGGCTTTGCCTCTGGCCATTTAGCCAATTGGGCTAAAGTTAGTGTTAAACACTAAAGATCAGCAGTGTTGAACACTGGGAACAAGTTAATGTTTTAACACTAAAAGACAGTTGGTGTTAAACACCAGCAACAGGGGGTTCAAATTAGTGTTAGACACTAGAACAAATCAGTGTCAGACACTAGCAACAGAGATCTCAAATTAGTGTTAAACACTAAGAATAACCAGTGTTAAACACTGGTGACAGAGATTTTAGTGTTGAACGCTAAGGTAGTTAATGTTAAGCTCTGTTAACTGGGGTTTGATTTAGTGTTAAACACTAAGAAATTCAGTGTTTAAACACTGCAAATAAAGTTCTTTAATTAGTGTTGAACACTAAGGCCAAACTGTAACGTTTCAGAAATCGTTTTGTGAATTTTCCGGTTTTAGGGTAAAATTGTCGGTTTTTCCCGTTTTAACCCGATTTCGATCAAACGACCGTATAAACTTACCGACACCTAATTTGGCCAAAATAAAGCTTGTGCGCGAACTTTGGGAGTATTTGGGAGGTTTTGGTTCAGATAGATTTTTTCCCGAATAAAATATTATTTTAAGCGGTATTTTGTGCACGTAAATCGGGAAAATTTTTATTTTGTGAATAAATTAATTTTGTCACTAGAATTATTTTAGAAGGTTCTTTTTAAATATCTAGATTTTTTTTGGTGACTAATGGTTTGGATTTAAAAAGAAAAGAAAAGAGTGAAAGGTGGCAAAATAGCATTTTTTATATTATTTACACTCTTTCCTAGCTATTTCCTCACAAATTATTCACAAAAATAACCCCCATCCCTTCTTGGCCGAGCTCAACCCCCCTATTTCTGTTCTTAACAATTCCAAACTCATTTCTCACTCATTTTCTATCAAAAACACAAAAGGAATTCAAAAAAATAAATCCAAAAATTCCTATATAAATATTAAACCATTTTTCCTTCACTAATCCTTCATGGATCTTCATCAAAGCTTGATTTTGGAGGATAAAATGATGGATCAAATTTCTTTTTGGTGTTCTTGAGGAGGTATAATTTCTTACCTTAATCTATAATTAATTTTTTTAATCTTTAACTAGCTAATTTAGATAGCTATTTAAGTGCTTAATTTAGCTTTTAATTCATGATTAATTCATTATATTTGGTTTTTAAAAAAATTCATGTTAGGGTTAAATTTTGATTAAGTGATTAGTGTTTAATTCAAGTGTTAAATTGTGTTTTGGAAAAGATTAATATAGTAGAAAGTGTTAAATTTTGCTAATAAGCATTTTGTTTAATTAAGCAAAATTGCTTACTAGATTTTTGCTAAAACGTAATTAGCGAGTGTTAAAAATATAGGATTGGTTTAGATAGCTTAGTTAAGCTATTTTAAGGTATTTGTAATTGTTAGATTTGTGTTATCTTGAATCTAGTGCGATATATTGCGTTAGGTTGCTTACTAGATTTCGGGGGTTTTCCGACGTAGGGTTCTTTTGGTAGTTGCGAGGTTATATCCAGTGTATTCCTCGTAATTTTTGTGTTGTGTTGCGCGATCGGGACGATCGGGGTCCAGAATTGGTGTTTTATAGTTTAGCGACCCCAACTAGGGTTTTGGCCGGTATCGTGCGCGATAGATGCGCTAAGCGCGCAGTGTAATTTTCCGGGCGTTTTCGTCGCGTTTCGTTGCCTTTTCGTCATTTTAGGATATTTAGCTTATGTGTTGTGTTTATGAAATTTTAGGTTCGCAAGCAGGGACTTCGGACGCTACGACAAAGGGAAATAGGTGGTAGGCTTCACCTAGCTTGGAGCGTTGGTGGGTAGATTTAACATCTACAGGGGAATCGCCCGCATGGCGTTATGCGTCTGGGCTAGAAATATTTACATTGTCGCATATTCTATGTCATGTTTAGAATTGCGCATTTACCCTATTAGTTAGATTTTAGTGTGTCTGGACTAGTAGTAGTATGACACTACACATATTATTGACGATTTATGTTGCACTAGCACTGTTTGTATGCTACACACACCGTCAATAATTACCATGTCACACACATAACCACTTATAGATGTTATATTGCTTGGTTAGGGACATTGTGACATTGATTCATATTTCCTATCACATTGACATACAGTTATCTGTTTACCTATATGGTATTGTACCATTAGTGATAGGTACATACACACCTAAGGACATAGCTACAGGTGTACTTGCATTTTATACTTTACTTATACCTGATAGGTATATCACATCATCATATAGGTAGATACCTATATTTCTGCTATACCATTCATGTGTTCATTTATATCTGGTGAATGCTATGCTTTTCTTTTATACGCTTTCATTACAGCTTTTATGTTGCGTATACTTTATTCATGGATTATCGCATTGTTATATGGATTCTTCATGATGTTTTCTGGATTTGGGAACCGTGGTAGTTCATGAAATTATGCATACATTGAAAAACCCGGTTTTCTTGATATGATATTTTAGCAGCCACCATGAGATTTATCGGTGCTGATATATATACCCTACGCGAGGAAAGGAGGGATCCGTGTATGGGTACATGGTGGGGCCCAGAGGTACCCTGAAGCAAGAACGTTGTCGCTGTGTGAGTCGACATCGCGGTGCTAGGCGATGAGGCTTAGGGGAACCATACTTTCCGGTGACAGGACCAATGACTCATCGGCTATCGAGTGGATACCGACGGGAGTCATGTACGTATGGATACGTCGAGAGGCGAGGGTCGGAGCTAGGCACTCGAGCTTTCGGGATAGCGTATAATACGTACCTATCAGGGGGCCAGTCATGGAGACAGCACCTGATGGATCAGCATTTCTGTGTCGATGCTTGGCACATTGGTTTCATGGTATTTCTAATTACTCCTTTGTATATATAACAGGGGATTGAGTCGCTGTTATATATACCCTTACACCAATATTAGTGGAATGGGACGCTAATATATGTGTATTGCCCTCATCATATTTAATTATGACATTATATTAGGATGTTAGAACTGTGCTGGAGATTTGATTTGGGACTTAAGAGATTCGTTGGGATTGGATACTGATATTGTACATACGAGATATGTGAGATCCACTTGCTGTTGTACATTTGATATATGTGAGATATACTGATATTGTACATACGAGATATGTGAGATCCACTTGCTGTTGTACATTTGATATATGTGAGATATACTGATATTGTACATACGAGATATGTGAGATCCACTTGCTGTTGTACATTTGATATATGTGAGATATACTGATATTGTACATACGAGATATGTGAGATCCACTTGCTGTTGTACATTTGATATATATGAGATATACTGATATTGTACATACGAGATATGTGAGATCCACTTGATGTTGTACATTTGATATATGTGATATATACCTGATATTGTACATACTAGATATGTGAGATCTACTTGATGTTGTACATTCGATCATATGCGAGATATACTTGATATTGTGCAGTTGAGGCGATGTGACACTTAGATGATATGAGAGCCAATTTGGGGGCTGATTTGAGGAATTGGGATTTTGATTTGTCTTGCTGGATTGTGATCCTACCACGATATCAGGATTCCGTGGAAATGACATATTTCACTCCATACCTCATCTTTATATACTTGTGCACTGTTCCATGTATTAGGAGTACCTATGAGTGTACCTTTCATGAGTGTTGCACATTTACTTTCTCATATCCCCAGTGCATGATTATTCCATACTGTTGTCATATCATTATTGCTTTATATATTGGTGGTACTTGTTAGTGTACTTTCCATTATTTCGTATTCATGACCTGTTATTACTGCAATTATCATATATTAGATTCATGCTGTACGTACATTCTTGCGATTACCTGCATATGTTATTTACTATTCACAAGTTGGCAACTCACCCCCGTTGTGCCACAGGTGTTACAGAGTGTTCCGCAGAATAGTCGAGGCTGGCTATTCATCTATCATCTTTTGCTACGGATACCGCATCAGCTCACAGTGTGCAGTTTTCTTAGGTGGGTTTTGTGCTTATTCGTTGTATTTTATATTCGTTGTATCCCTGTACTCTCCATCTACTATTTTCATATTGACTTAGAGACTTGGTGAGGACGATGTTGTATATTATGTTGGATTTGTTGTCTTTTATACAGTTTCCTTTCTTTTGTCTCTTATTTCTTCGCTACGGCGTCGTATATGTAAGTGCACGGCGGCGCCCCGGCCGTCAAACCGACGGCCAAATGCGGAAACGGTGATAAACTTTAATTTTGCGAACTTTGCAAACCGGCACCACCGCGCACTAAACCCCGGATCGGGCCATTAAACTTGTCCTAGCTAACTAACAAGATAGGGAGGAGATATACCAACTGATCCGAGTCCTCCGGTCTTCTCGTCATCGTCCCGATCTCTCGCGGAAACTCCGGTCGTCGCCTCCTTGCCGGAAGGGCACCACATCGCCTGCATCTTTTACGGGCTCCCACCTCAATACCGAGGCAACTCGGGCATGAAGCTGGCAAGTCGACATGCCCAAGAAATGCTGTAGAATGTAGTGTAGATGATGCTTGTCTCATTTGGGGTTTGTAGTTGCCTTGATGGAGGAATAAGGTTATGGAAAAATGGTGCTTTCATTTTTCCAAAAAACTAGATGAATGAGATGATGAAATGTGTGCTACCAAAGAATGGAAATTTCTCTCATCTCCTCTCAAATGAGTGGCCGGCCAAATCTTGTAGGAAATGGTGGAGAGAAACAAACATTATCAAAGAGGGAGGTGAGGGTAGGAGAAATCAAGAGGTGACCACATCCATAAACATAATCATCACAATCTTACAAGCAAACCATACCCTCTCAAATCACCATTAATGCAAAAGCATGGAGCAAAAGAAATGAAGCTATCATAATAAAACCTTTTGCAAGAAACCCCCTCCACAAATGTTATTTACACAATTGCAAATAACCCCCTCCATCGGAAAAGTCCGGCCGGGAAAGAACAAAGGAAAACCGGCCGGAACGGAATGCAAACTGGCAACTCCAGAAAACTGGTCCCGTAATAAATTACAGGAAAACCCCAATACTGTGCATACACACCCGCATCTGTATTCCGACCGGATACAAATGCAAAGAGACAAAATCTACACTGTACTAAACTAGTATCCGGCTTAAACCAAAGCCGGCTAGTAATGTTCGTCCGATCCTGATCCATGCAATACCGCACGTATCAGATCGAACCCTGCCATATGTCCATACGGCCACTAGTACAAACCGTCCGATCCTGATCCGTGCAATACCGCACGTATCTGATCGGACCCTGCCATATCTCCATACGGCCTCTACAGCGTTTCGCCCGAAAGCTTGAGTAACTGAAAGTGTGGTGGACTCTAAAGACTCGTCAATACTATGGCTGTGGATTTAACCACTAGCACGTCAGAGGTATAAGCCAATACGTAACGGGCCACCAGCTATTGACTAAAAGGGACGTCGATGAGCGAACTCATCCTGACACCCTGCTGAGCCTGTCAGTGACAATATCCGTACAGTCCGGTCCGTTCGTCTATGAGCATCGCATGTCGGGCCTAGGGGGTGGGTAAAAGTCAGACCCCCAAAAGCGGTACAAGTCGTGTCGGAGTGTAGCCCAGAACACCCTGAGATACTACTGGAATACCTACCAGTAAATCTCCTGCCTTGGCCAAGGACTTCGTGTAATGGCTCTCCTAGACACAGCGCGACCTCACCCCCAATACCGGGAGAGACGAACCCCCGAAGATCCGCTCACTGCCTCCATGTGGCTCGGGACTGTACCCAACTAAAACCTGTTTGCACGACTCCTTTGAGCCGTGGTAGGGTAGTAATAAAAGCACAGTGGGAACTCACACAAGACAAATGACGATCCCCAGGTCGATGAACTAACCTGTACACATGTCACCAGGGAACTGCTATCTGACGTCAGGTATAAGACCAACTAGCATGTTCCCGGCGAGTCCTGTCCGGTGTACTCATAACCCAATGAGCACCTGTATACATCTTAGGTGAACCAACTGACACCAGTGGCTTGTAAGACCGGCCACCGCCCCTCGTCGGGGTCTCGACTGTATACACCAGTCTACTCTGGAGAATCGATGCCCTGTCTCGAAACTCCCACGACTAGGGACCTTTTAAGGATGTGCTTATAGACTCCAGCTCTCACTTATATGATCGCCCTCATACTGCTGGCAGTCAAGCAAGAATCCTAGGGGCTCTATCAACGTGTAATAGCGACCTGTCAGGTCACCTTAAGCAGTACACGATGATAAAGGTAAACCAGATAGCATACTATCATCTCGAGTAAGACTGTCGTCCCGGGATAGGTCCTCCCTCAATCATTGCAATCACGTGCCTGTGATCCAATAATTGACTCTGAGGGCACTATCTCTAACAATCTCCCACTTGCACTCAAGGCTAATTATTGCGATGTCGCATACTCACAGCCCGTGTGATACCGAACACCCAACTCCTCTACTGGTCAGTCTCACAAAGCTCGTTTGTGAAACTATCGCGTTCAAGGAATAGCCTCAGTGAGTGGATCCGCCTTGAAGTTTCTTTCTTTGTTTCTCTCTATATCTCAAGTTCGCGGAGAAAAACATCTCCCGAAATGAGCAATACCTGTCTTAGAGTGTCTGGATGTCTGATGGGACCGAGCTCATAAATGAACTCCAAATCCAAACTTCTCAGACTGTATCGTCAACTGAACTTAATCAGTATCCTGCGCCATGCCTCCCTCAGTAGTGCCTTGGATCACCTGTCCAAAATACTGCCCCTCGTCAGAGGGAAAACTATAACTCTGACAACCTCCTTGTCGTCCATGTCACCTTGGAAGCCTGGAATGATAACTGTCCCCCGAATGAGGCTGTCGTTATCATATCCCTAGAACATCCACTTATGTTCTAAAACTGCTTCCGATTGTTTCTCCAGGATTGGATCAATATCAACTTATTGCATCTAGTGCAAGAACAACATCTGGTGTGGTACTTGACATCTCATGATTGACTCAATTGCCTAAGCAAGTGATCTGCCAATCATGCACATCCCTCTCTACTTTAGTCTATAAGACACCTTTAGAGAGGGTGACTCCATCACCTGCAGGTACACTACCGTGCCAGGAGTCGCCCATTCTAAATACTCTTAGAATGTTGTCTAAGTACCCATATTGGGAAACCACCCAAATCTAGATCTAAAACCATAGATCTAGTAACCAGTATGTCTGATATACTGTCCAAGTCCTTTGTGGAGAAACCACTGTGTGACGACCAAAGTATAACCGATCGTAGTATAGGAATATCACTTCCTACTTTGTGTATGTCATCCAAAACCCGGATATCACACCCTACTACCTTCTCAACAGATCCATCCCCTATTCTGATGACGTCAAACCTATGACTGTCACATCAGAAATAGATGATCTATCTCCGCTATATCTGCTTTAGTCTATAAATAGACATAAGCCTGATTTCCACCAATGCTTCCACTGCTCCCACTGACTACGACAACCCTCTGGTAGAGTCATATAGACGTGCACTTCTAAAGCTAGTTTAGAACGACGCTATACTCATCCTCCTGCCGGGTCTCGCAGCCTGGAACAACAACAATGGCAAGTGTGGGTAAACAAGAACTTCCCTGTCACCGTCCTTGAGGCTACCGGAGTGCCTCTCGGGTGCCTGAAGTTACCCACCTTATCTGCGGAGTGGCCAATGGAATGTCAAATCAGATTGAATCTTTAGGTTCCTTATCAAATCTTCAGTAATCGTTTGCGGTTCTGGAATCACTTCCAGTTCTACCATACTCCCACTACTGTTTTTGAAAAAATCCATTTTTAATAAAACTGTGGCGAGTCTAGAACAATATTTCTATTGATCTGCAAGATGGTAGAAAATCAACCCTCGTCATAGCCTGGGTCAACCCACAAACAGCCATTACAGAAACGTGCCTTGAGTTATCCAGAGTCTTGTTTTAATCATAAGCCGGACAACTCCCCGTACCTTAACAATGTTAAGATATGAACTGTACTATATCCAATATAGCACCAGAGGCACTGATTTAATTGAACCAGATTCAAATCATGCAGCTATCTCCAGTGCATGTCAACTAAATGGAGAGAGGCCGATCAGCGTTACTCAACTTAGGAATGATTCCAATTATGAGTAACCTGAAAGAGAAGCAATTTCTCTTTATCATTACTATTAACTGAATACCATGCACAAGTATCTACATCTTCGATCACTTTGAAGAATCCCGATACTTGCTACACCTGGTTCTCTACTCTATTCAAATACCTATAACTCCTCAAAACTTAGACCCTGTGTTTCTACGAAACACATGTCTAAGAACTAGAGAAGTTAAAGGTAAACAGAATATAGTATGAGGACCAACCCCTCTGTCCTAATGGACACTGGACAACATACAATACTCTGTATAAGTCCGCTGAGTCTAACAACTCTTTCACTGTGTGTCGTAAGTTGAAAACTGTACTTATAGTTAAGAAGAATTACACCACTTTTTAATGCTCCTTACCTAACCATCCACTGATATAGGTAAATGTCATCAACATAATATCAAAAGGTATATCTCACTCTATGAAAATAGACGTACAGATATATCAATTTGAAATTGGTGCACAACAGCGGATATTCAAAACCAAATATTTGCCGACCGGCAAACAGCCCAGGTGATCTCCTCAAATATCACCGATTACAACGAATCCCGATATAATGAGGATGATCACCCAATTCCCAATAACTTACTCCCACTCATCATCTGTAAAACCATACAGATGTGAGAATCAAACCTGGTAAATACATACCCTGGAGCAAGTGTCCAATCGGGAAATCAGTTTTCTTTTAACAGTACACAGTTGAACTGAAACATTGAAATGTTTCGATGGGGTATTCTGGTATTCCTAGTAATGCCTCTTCCATTATCCAGATTCACAACTATAACCGTATAATTCTTTGCCACCTCTCCAAATCCCTTTATATGTCTTTAGTCATTACCTTCTGCACACCCCTTAGGCCAAATGGTTTTCTTTCTTCCCTACCGTTCGGCACCAGCCTATGGTTTGGAAGAAGACTATCCAATAAGCATAATGGGTGTACTGTCCTAGTCCTAGGATCACTCGCAACGTGAGAGAAGGTGAAGATAAAAGACAACTGAATAAACCTTGTTCCTATTTCTCCTGGACCAGAATCCATCCCCGAACTGGAACAAGTTCCTTTCGAGTTCGTATATAACCATACGATGGAGTATCCAATAAACTGTGGATCTTCGTAGTAATACGGAGTGTCCTGGAGAAATACAAAGGTGATTTAGGATTGGCGAAGAAATACTTGGTTTGGTCGTGAATATCAGTCGCAATTTACTTTGCCCTCTTACTAATCCCTTGCTTTGTCTTAATCTTAATACCTTCTGCACACCGTTTAGGCTAATTGGTTTTCTTCATTCCCTACCGGTCGGCACCAGCCTAAGGTTGGAAGAAGACTATCCAATTTGCGTAATAGGTGTACTATCTCCTAAACCAAGGAGTACTCGTAACTTGAGAGGAGGCAAAAAAGGAAAAGACAACTGAATAATCCTATCCGTTTTCTCCAAAACCGGAAACCATCCTCGAATAAATTCCTTCGAGTTCGTATATAACCATACGATGGTTTTGTCCAATGGAAGTGGACGTTCGTAGTAATACGGGGTGTCCCGGAGAAAAGGGTAAAAGTAGGAGTGGCAACGAGGTTTGCAACTCTGACAATCCAAAAGCCTGTGTTAAGAAGGTTCGGTCAACTTGGTCACTGAGTCATAGTCTTGGGTCGGGTCAATGGTCGCTGCCAGAGAGAGAGAGAAAAGAAACACTCAGCGTGCACTCTAACCAAGATCAGAATGGTTATCACTTTATCTAATCTGGAAACCTCCCACTGTACCTCAAATTCTCCTCCAAACCTGAAAGAAGAATTAGTCGGGGTCACCCGAGGAGTAAACCAACTCATCAGTGGGAATCAGGATCCAACTATCATCGCATGATAACGTGACAGAATCCGCTCACGGTATCACACTCCAGAAGGTATGCGCATATCTGGCAAGTTTCAGTTCTTTTGAAACTCCCGATGTGATTTTTACTCCATGCTCTTATGACCTTGACTTTGGCCAACATATCATAAGTCACATGTCAAGTTCAACCCGTCATTCTCCAGGTTAATTTGAGTCCACCCGTACATACCCTTGACTTTGGCCAAAATGGCAGTACGGCTGTCCCAAACCAACGCATCTATCTATGCTGCACATGAATACCCAATAGCTACCAAACACTGTGCCTTGACTTTGGCCAACATACACAGCTTGAATACTATTGACTATCCATATGAAACGACGGAGGGCTACGAATGGTTTCTGGCGAAAACCTTTAACGTAATGAACTTGATATCGTTGAAGGAACGGATAGCTTTTTAGAAAATATAGTGACGAAAACCTTTACTAAAGAGGTCACTCCCGGTGAAGGGATCTCGGCTCTTTCCCCGTAGAATGGGGTGCAGGATATTCCAAATGAACACCACGATGCAAAGCAAAAGTAATCGGCTATAGTGAAGTTAATGCCCTGATGCAAACTTCTGTCCAAGGGGTCACTCCCGGTGAAGGGATCTCGGCCCTTGCCTCGTCGACTGAGGAGCAGGATATTCCAAATGAATACCATGATGCAAAACAAAAGTGAACGTCCTTGCAATAACAGCTTTTTAAAAGTGTTCCAACAACATCAGATTAGGTTTGTTTAACTTGCATTGATCCGAATCAACGCAGTCCCATCAATTGATCACACCACAAAGAACGAAAATATACTGACGTACGTATATGCCATCCGCATTCGCCACTGGGTCCCGTCATCACCCGTTAGGTTAGCTAACTAACGGCAGAGCGGGGACTGGACTAGCGCGGATGAAAAACATATACAACATCTACTAATATATATACCAATATATAGTATTTCGCTCAAGGCATGAATAAAATGCAACATCACAGAAATGTACAGCATCACAGAACAATACAGATATCTGGGATCCCCGGGTTTCACAGAGCCACTACTGAAACCCGACGTTCCCCTGGTCGTGTGGATAGCCTGTGCAATGAAATCCTAGACCCCTACGGGCGCGGCAAGTTACCCGCCAAAACCTGAAGCGAGGCAGCCCCCTTCAGCTCCGTGAATGGACCACCCAGCACTCCACGGAATCCGGTAACTTGGGCACCCCTCCTAGGTCAACCTGTACCCCCTACGAGTGCGGCGAATAGCCCGCCAATCCTAGAGTGAAGCCCCCTCCGTCTCAATGCCATGAGATGCGGGCCCGTTGCCCTCTAGAACCCGGCTATCCGTGCACCCCTCCACGGGGTAATCCTAGTACAGAAAGTAAAATATACTTACACCGGGTACATCGACCGCAACCAGGTCGTGTCCCAAAAGAATAATACAATCAGGCGGTGACGGCAGTCCACATGTCGGACGCTCGCCCCGCAATATCAAATGTACATAATACAACCACAACTGTACTAGCATTGCATCCAGGCTATCCCCCACGACCGATCCGCAACATCACAGCATAAACATAGAACATCAACGTGAAAGTCACGTTCGCAAATCCGTCTAACCGGGCTATAGTAGTTAGACAGGATTTACCGATCGAGTGACATTCACGGTCGCAGATATAATGTAAATACTGTGAAATAATGTGTTTAAAATATCCGATCGATCAAACTTAACAAGTGGGCCCCCAAACAATACTGTAGCACTCACAGAAATTATGGGCCCAAAATTAACCTCCCAGAAACCACATTTTTAACTCAGGAACATTCTGCAAAGTTTTGGGGGGCATGAACAGTTAACATTGCGGCGGAACCGCGGCCCAAGCAGGGGTTTGGCCGCGGTTCCGCGGTGGTATGGAGAGTTCATGCTACCAAATTTTTACAGTATGCTTATATTTCCCTGCACATCACTCTGAGACAACCTGAAAAATTTTTGGACTCAAAAAAAATTCGACAGAAACTGATGTGCTTGAAAAACGCGTTTTTGGGATTTTGTTCGATCGGAAACGTAAAACACATTAAACAAAGCTAGACGAAGTTAATGGCGAGGCTCTGATACCACTGTAAGTGCACGGCGGCGCCCCGGCCGTCAAACCGACGGCCAAATGCGGAAACGGTGATAAACTTTAATTTTGCGAACTTTGCAAACCGGCACCACCGCGCACTAAACCCCGGATCGGGCCATTAAACTTGTCCTATCTAACTAACAAGATAGGGAAGAGATATACCGACTGATCCGAGTCCTCCGGTCTTCTCGTCATCGTCCCGATCTCTCGCGGAAACTCCGGTCGTCGCCTCCTTGCCGGAAGGGCACCACATCGCCTGCATCTTTTACGGGCTCCCACCTCAATACCGAGGCAACTCGGGCATGAAGCTGGCAAGTCGACATGCCCAAGAAATGCTGTAGAATGTAGTGTAGATGATGCTTGTCTCATTTGGGGTTTGTAGTTGCCTTGATGGAGGAATAAGGTTATGGAAAAATGGTGCTTTCATTTTTCAAAAAAACTAGATGAATGAGATGATGAAATGTGTGCTACCAAAGAATGGAAATTTCTCTCATCTCCTCTCAAATGAGTGGCCGGCCAAATCTTGTAGGAAATGGTGGAGAGAAACAAACATTATCAAAGAGGGAGGTGAGGGTAGGAGAAATCAAGAGGTGACCACATCCATAAACATAATCATCACAATCTTACAAGCAAACCATACCCTCTCAAATCACCATTAATGCAAAAGCATGGAGCAAAAGAAATGAAGCTATCATAATAAAACCTTTTGCAAGAAACCCCCTCCACAAATGTTATTTGCACAATTGCAAATAACCCCCTCCATCGGAAAAGTCCGGCCGGGAAAGAACAAAGGAAAACCGGCCGGAACGGAATGCAAACTGGCAACTCCAGAAAACTGGTCCCGTAATAAATTACAGGAAAACCCCAATACTGTGCATACACACCCGCATCTGTATTCCGACCGGATACAAATGCAAAGAGAAAAAATCTACACTGTACTAAACTAGTATCCGGCTTAAACCAAAGTTGGCTAGTAATGTTCGTCCGATCCTGATCCATGCAATACCGCACGTATCAGATCGAACCCTGCCATATGTCCATACGGCCACTAGTACAAACCGTCCGATCCTGATCCATGCAATACCGCACGTATCTGATCGGACCCTGCCATATCTCCATACGGCCTCTACAGCGTTTCGCCCGAAAGCTTGAGTAACTGAAAGTGTGGTGGACTCTAAAGACTCGTCAATACTATGGCTGTGGATTTAATCACTAGCACGTCAGAGGTATAAGCCAATACGTAACGGGCCACCAGCTATTGACTAAAAGGGACGTCGATGAGCGAACTCATCCTGACACCCTGCTGAGCCTGTCAGTGACAATATCCGTACAGTCCGGTCCGTTCGTCTATGAGCATCGCATGTCGGGCTTAGGGGGTGGGTAAAAGTCAGACCCCCAAAAGCGGTACAAGTCGTGTCGGAGTGTAGCCCAGAACACCCTGAGATACTACTGGAATACCTACCAGTAAATCTCCTGCCTTGGCCAAGGACTTCGTGTAATGGCTCTCCTAGACACAGCGCGACCTCACCCCCAATACCGGGAGAGACGAACCCCCGAAGATCCGCTCACTGCCTCCATGTGGCTCGGGACTGTACCCAACTAAAACCTGTTTGCACGACTCCTTTGAGCCGTGGTAGGGTAGTAATCAAAGCACAGTGGGAACTCACACGAGACAAATGACGATCCCCAGGTCGATGAACTAACCTGTACACATGTCACCAGGGAACTGCTATCTGACGTCAGGTATAAGACCAACTAGCATGTTCCCGGCGAGTCCTGTCCGGTGTACTCATAACCCAATGAGCACCTGTATACATCTTAGGTGAACCAACTGACACCAGTGGCTTGTAAGACCGGCCACCGCCCCTCGTCGGGGTCTCGACTGTATACACCAGTCTACTCTGGAGAATCGATGCCCTGTCTCGAAACTCCCACGACTAGGGACCTTTTAAGGATGTGCTTATAGACTCTAGCTCTCACTTATATGATCGCCCTCATACTGCTGGCAGTCAAGCAAGAATCCTAGGGGCTCTATCAACGTGTAATAGCGACCTGTCAGGTCACCTTAAGCAGTACACGATGATAAAGGTAAACCAGATAGCATACTATCATCTCGAGTAAGACTGTCGTCCCGGGATAGGTCCTCCCTCAATCATTGCAATCACGTGCCTGTGATCCAATAATTGACTCTGAGGGCACTATCTCCAACAGTATATCTGCTGTGGTGTTGTTTTCCGCCGTTGGGCGTGGATTTTGCTCCCGTTTGGGGATGCTTTACTTTATATTTATGTTGTACCCATTTTTGGGGCTAGCTTTTACAAAGGAGGTCTGCCAAAATTTTAAAGAAAAAGTGGACTCTTTTAAAGAATTTGGGTTGTGATTTCAAATGTTTCAAAAACTTTTTATTTTCTTTTCCGTATTTTTATGGTTTAGATTTCTGGGTTTTGGCTTTCTTTTACTGCGTTACGTCTGGAGGCGTTGCGTAGTATTAGGGCCATCATGTGCCAATTTCGGGTCGTGACAAAGTTGGTATCAGAGCGCGGTTTTACCTTTAGGAGTGTAGGACGACCTTGGTATGATGGAGTAGGTAACCTAAGCGGTGTAACGTAGTGTGTGTATGTCTGCAGCATACTCACGATGCAGTATTTCGCTTAAAGTGCCTAAGTACAAATTGCTTGAAATTACTTCCTTGATGATTCATATCCTTGTGATTCGATTTTCTTGTTCTTATCGAATTCTATCTCTATTAATAGCCTTGCCGCCGATGACTATGGGGACTCAGAGTGGTGCAGCGAGGGCCGCGGTCAGAGTTAGCTCTGGTGAGACGAGCACTGACCAGGATGGCACTTTTGTTGCACAGGTGCAGACGGTTCAGCCTTCGACATATCAGCTCGCTAGGCTTGTGACAGAGATGCAGGACTTGCGCCAGACGATGAGATCATTGGTTGATGTCATTCGAGCGCAGCGACAGGAGGTTGACACCCCTGTTACTCAGTTGTTCCTTGGGATCAGCATGCAGCAGTCTGTCACCTACGTAGCACCAGTGGATGTAGCCCCAGTCGACGAGACACGTATTCCAGAGACTTTGCGAGTTCCAGGACAGTGGAGGACCCGTACAGGTGTGCCAGTCCAGGGACAGAGGCCTAGTCGTCGAGATAGATTTCGTGACCGTCGCGGGAGCAGCAGAGGCATAGGACGTGGACAGACGTTCAGCACTTATCCCCAGGAGGGTCAGCAGCGTTATATTGGATGCTATCGATGTGGGAGCCTTCACCACTTCATCAGGGGTTGTTCCTTAGCGCCGCGTCAGAGTCGTGTTCTAAGAGGTCGTGGGCGTTGAAGGTTCGCTCAGAGGGGTCAGTCTGGCAGAGGAAGAGTTTTGACAGTTCCGGGTAGAAGGCAGACACGAGAGTTTGTTTCTACTCATCCGGACGCACAGGCGTCCAATGCAGAGTTTTCAGGTATCCTTGTTCTTGTTCTTTGATGTACTTGTTGGTTTTTCGCACTTTGTGCCGTGGTTGGGACGAGGATCGTGTTAGTTAGATCAGCCGTTTTGTTGTGTTAACTTCTGTCAGCGATTCTTTTGTTGCGCGACACGTATTTCAGTCGTATGCAAATCGGTGGGGAGATTTTGCCGTCATTGGATCCTTCTAGAGATGTTAGATTTGACGTTCTCCTGGACATGGATTGGTTAGCTACGTGTTAGGCGTCTGTGGACTACCGTGTGGAAACAGTCAGGAATTGTTTTCCCAGCGAGTCAGTTCTTGTTGTGCAGGTGGATAGTTGTGCCGCCTCTCACAGCTTGAATTCAGCCTTTTTCGCTAGTCAGCTTTGGAGGAGATGTCGTGGATTCTTGGTGTTCATTTGAGATACCGGAGCCACAGTGGGATTGTTAGACCGGGTACTTAGCGTGCGAGAGTTTTCCGACGATATTCCAGGAGAGCTAGCGAAATTCATGGAGCTTAAGGATCTGCTGCAGAGTTGTTTGTTGGGAGGTTTGTGTGTCCGAGTGTTTCGCTTTTGGGAGCTCCTATTTCTGTTCGTCAAGGAGAAAGACGACAGATTTTGGTTGTGGATTGATAGATCGTCAATTGAACCGGCTTACGGTGCGGTTAGGTATCCTTTACCTCGCTTTGACGATTTCTTCGATCAGCTCCAGAGTGCGAGACTTTTTCTAAGTTTGTTTGGGATCAGGTCATCATTGTTGCGGGTTCGGAGTGGTGGCATTCCGAATACTGTTTTTGTGCGTGCTATGGGCAGTTTTTGTTTTGGTGGTGTCGTTGAACTCGCCAATGCCCTAGCAGCATTTGTAGTTATGATGCACCAGATTTCTTCAGGCCGTTCCTCGACCAGTTGCTGTTGTGTTTTGACGACATTCTGGTCTATACTTTGTGTCTTGAGGAACAGGAGCAGCACTTGAGAATTTGTTTTGCAGACATTGGGAGAGCCCCAGCTGTTTGCTAGATTCTCGGAGTGTTCCTTTAGGCTTGTTTGTGTTGACTCCTAGGTCTTGTAGTTACGGAAGATGGTTTCATATGGTTCCGAGGGAGATCGAGACCGTACAGCTTAGGCCCGGACTTGTGTGCAGGACGGAGGTCCTTTGAATTTGGGCTTAGCAGGTTTTTACCGCCGTTTCGTGCAGGATTACTAGCGTATTGTTGCACCGTTGACTGTACAGACCTGAAAGTAGGTTCTTTTCTTTGGACTGAGGCATGTGTACAGAGTTTTCGGCAGTTGAAGATTCAGTTAGCAACTGCATCAGTTCTTGCTTTTGATTCGGAGTCTGTGATTGTGACAAGGTTGTGGTAAGTTAGGAATGCGTTTGTGTACCTGATGTTATCGGGTAGAGACGTGAAATCCTAGAGCAAGCACATCAGTCAACTCTCTATGTTCATTCAAGTTCCGCCAATATTGACGTGACTGGTGAGATAGTTACGGGTGGACAGGAATGTAAAGAGAAATTTCAGGTTTCGTTTCAAGGTGTTTGTCTTGTTGTGCGTTTGTGTTAATTGTTTGCGGCAGTTGGGATCGTCACTCGCCATTGTTAGAATACTTCTTGATAGCTGTTATTAGGAGACATTCCAATTGGCAACCTTTAAGTTTTGTTTGTTAGGTGGTGTCGATCTCCAGTCTATTTTTCTGACTCTGCATAGAAGGATTTTTGGACCCCAGCTAGTCTAGAGACTTCGGAAATGATCCAGCTGTTTCAGGTAAGGATGATGACAGTCCTGTGCGGACAGAGGTCTTATGCCGACCATGGTGATCGCATGCTCGAGTTCGTAGTGGGAGATCATATATTCCTACGGATTTTTCCGATGAAGGACGTGTTGAGTTTTGGGAAGCTTATCCAGAATTGTAGGTCCTTTCCAGATCCTTAAAGTGAGTTAGTTCTGTTGCCTTTAATTTGGCACTTCCTCCCAGATTTTTGAGTATTCACCCCGTATTCCTTGTGTCGATACTTTGCAATTACCTTCATGACCTTTCTCACATGATTCAGCACCAGACCATTTAGCTTGGACGCGATCTTTCGTTCACCAGCAGCCAATTGTGTTAATGGCTAGGCGGGTGGAGAAACTTCGGTCAAGGGTCTTGCCATCTGTGAAGGGTTTTCTTGGACGTAGCCGTATAGTGAGGTGATCACTTTGTAGACTGCGAGCGAGAATTAAGAGTTTTATACTCTTCTCTTTGAAGGTACGCTTAGTGAAAATTTTAAATTCGGGGATGAATTTTTTAAGGGGGGGAGATTGTAACGTTTCAGAAATCGTTTTGTGAATTTTCCCGTTTTAGGGTAAAATTGTCGGTTTTTCCCGTTTTAACCCGATTTCGATCAAACGACCGTATAAGCTTACTGACACCTAATTTGGCCAAAATAAAGCTTGTGCGCGAACTTTGGGAGTATTTGGGAGGTTTTGGTTCAGATAGATTTTTTCCTGAATAAAATATTATTTTAAGCGGTATTTTGTGCACGTAAATCGGGAAAATTTTTATTTTGTGAATAAATTAATTTTGTCACTAGAATTATTTTAGAAGGTTCTTTTTAAATATCTAGATTTTTTTTGGAGACTAATGGTTTGGATTTAAAAAGAAAAGAAAAGAGTGAAAGGTGGCAAAATAGCATTTATTATATTATTTACACTCTTTCCTAGCTATTTCCTCACAAATTATTCACAAAAATACCCCCCATCCCTTCTTGGCCGAGCTCAACCCCCCCATTTCTGTCCTTAACAATTCCAAACTCATTTCTCACTCATTTTCTATCAAAAACACAAAAGGAATTCAAAAAAATAAATCCAAAAATTCCTATATAAATATTAAACCATTTTTCCTTCACTAATCCTTCATGGATCTTCATCAAAGCTTGATTTTGGAGGATAAAATGATGGATCAAATTTCTTTTTGGTGTTCTTGAGGAGGTATAATTTCTTACCTTAATCTTTAACTAATTTCTTTAATCTTTAACTAGCTAATTTAGATAGCTATTTAAGTGCTTAATTTAGCTTTTAATTCATGATTAATTCATTATATTTGGTTTAAAAAAAAATTCATGTTAGGGTAAAATTTTGATTTAGTGATTAGTGTTTAATTCAAGTGTTAAATTGTGTTTTGGAAAAGATTAATATAGTAGAAAGTGTTAAATTTTGCTAATAAGCATTTTGTTTAATTAAGCAAAATTGCTTACTAGATTTTTGCTAAAACGTAATTAGCGAGTGTTAAAAATATAGGATTGGTTTAGATAGCTTAGTTAAGCTATTTTAAGGTATTTGTAATTGTTAGATTTGTGTTATCTTGAATCTAGTGCGATATATTGCGATAGGTTGCTTACTAGATTTCGGGGTTTTTCCGACGTAGGGTTCTTTTGGTAGTTGCGAGGTTATATCCAGTGTATTCCTCGTAATTTTTGTGTTGTGTTGCGCGATCGGGACGATCGGGGTCCAGAATTAGTGTTTTATAGTTTAGCGACCCCAACTAGGGTTTTGGCCGGTATCGTGCGCGATAGATGCGCTAAGCGCGCAGTGTAATTTTCCGGGCGTTTTCGTCCCGTTTCGTTGTCTTTTCGTCATTTTAGGATATTTAGCTTATGTGTTGTGTTTGTGAAATTTTAGGTTCGCAAGCAGGGACTTCGGACGCTACGACAAAGGGAAACAGGTGGTAGGCTTCACCTAGCTTGGAGCGTTGGTAAGTAGATTTAACATCTACAGGGGAATCGCCCGCATGGCGTTATGCGTCTGGGCTAGAAATATTTACATTGTCGCATATTCTATGTCATGTTTAGAATTGCGCATTTACCCTATTAGTTAGATTTTAGTGTGCCTGGACTAGTAGTAGTATGACACTGCACATATTATTGACGATTTATGTTGCACTAGCACTGTTTGTATGCTACACACACCGTCAATAATTACCATGTCACACACATAACCACTTATAGATGTTATATTGCTTGGTTAGGGACATTGTGACATTGATTCATATTTCCTATCACATTGACATACAGTTATCTGTTTACCTATATGGTATTGTACCATTAGTGATAGGTACATACACACCTAAGGACATAGCTACAGGTGTACTTGCATTTTATACTTTACTTATACCTGATAGGTATATCACATCATCATATAGGTAGATACCTATATTTCTGCTATACCATTCATGTGTTCATTTATATCTGGTGAATGCTATGCTTTTCTTTTATACGCTTTCATTACAGCTTTTATGTTGCGTATACTTTATTCATGGATTATCGCATTGTTATATGGATTCTTCATGATGTTTTCTGGATTTGGGAATCGTGGTAGTTCATGAAATTATGCATATATTGAAAACCCGGTTTCCTTGATATGATATTTTAGCAGCCACCATGAGATTTATCGGTGCTGATATATATACCCTACGTGAGGAAAGGAGGGATCCGTGTATGGGTACATGGTGGGGCCCGGAGGTACCCTGAAGCAAGAACGTTGTCGCTGTGTGAGTCGACATCGCGGTGCTAGGCGATGAGGCTTAGGGGAACCATACTTTCCGGTGACAGGACCAATGAATCATCGGCTATCGAGTGGATACCGACGGGAGTCATGTACGTATGGATACGTCGAGAGGCGAGGGTCAGAACTAGGCACTCGAGCTTTCGGAATAGCGTATGATACGTACCTATCAGGGGGCCAGTCATGGAGACAGCACCTGATGGATCAGCATTTCTGTGTCGATGCTTGGCACATTGGTTTCATGGTATTTCTAATTACTCCTTTGTATATATAACAGGGGATTGAGCCGCTGTTATATATACCCTTACACCAATATTAGTGGAATGGGACGCTAATATATGTGTATTGCCCTCATCATATTTAATTATGACATTATATTAGGATGTTAGAACTGTGCTGGAGATTTGATTTGGGACTTAAGAGATTCGTTGGGATTGGATACTGATATTGTACATACGAGATATGTGAGATCCACTTGCTGTTGTACATTTGATATATGTGAGATATACTGATATTGTACATACGAGATATGTGAGATCCACTTGCTGTTGTACATTTGATATATGTGAGATATACTGATATTGTACATACGAGATATGTGAGATCCACTTGCTGTTGTACATTTGATATATGTGAGATATACTGATATTGTACATACGAGATATGTGAGATCCACTTGATGTTGTACATTTGATATATGTGAGATATACCTGATATTGTACATACTAGATAGATGAGATCTACTTGATGTTGTACATTCGATCATATGCGAAATATACTTGATATTGTGCAGTTGAGGCGATGTGACACTTAGATGATATGAGAGCCAATTTGGGGGCTGATTTGAGGAATTGGGATTTTGATTTGTCTTGCTGGATTGTGATCCTACCACGATGTCAGGATTCCGTGGAAATGACATATTTCACTCCATACCTCATCTTTATAAACTTGTGCACTGTTCCATGTATTAGGAGTACCTATGAGTGTACCTTTCATGAGTGTTGCACATTTACTTTCTCATATCCCCAGTGCATGATTATTGCATACTGTTGTCATATCATTATTGCTTTATATATTGGTGGTACTTGTTAGTGTACTTTCCATTATTTCGTACTCATGACCTGTTATTACTGCAATTGTCATATATTAGATTCATGTTGTACGTACATTCTTGTGATTACTTGCATATGTTATTTACTATTCACGAGTTGGCAACTCACCCCCGTTGTGCCACAGGTGTTACAGAGTGTTCCCCAGAATAGTCGAGGCTGGCTATTCATCTATCATCTTTTGCTACGGATACCGCATCAGCTCATAGTGTGCAGTTTGCTTATGTGGGTTTTGTGCTTATTCGTTGTATTTTATATTCGTTGTATCCATGTACTCTCCATCTACTATTTTCATGTTGACTTAGAGACTTGGTGAGGACGATGTTGTATATTATGTTGGATTTGTTGTCTTTTATACAGTTTCCTTTCTTTTGTCTCTTATTTCTTCGCTACGGCGTCGTATATCTGTTGTGGTGTTGTTTTCCGCCGTTGGGCGTGGATTTTGCTCCCGTTTGGGGATGCTTTACTTTATATTTATGTTGTACCCATTTTTGGGGCTAGCTTTTACAAAGGAGGTGCTGCCAAAATTTTAAAGAAAAAGTGGACTCTTTTAAAGAATTTGGGTTGTGATTTCAAATGTTTCAAAAACTTTTTATTATCTTTTCCATATTTTTATGGTTTAGATTTCTGGGTTTTGGCTTTCTTTTACTGCGTTACGTCTGGAGGCGTTGCGTAGTATTAGGGCCGTCATGTGCCAATTTCGGGTCGTGACACAAACAGTTTTAAACACTGGATTCAGAGGTTCCAATTTAGTGTTAAACCCTGAGGCAAGAGGGGTCACGTGGTAGCACGCGAGGGCGCCCTCCCTTCATTTGTTCTGCTGAGGATATTGCATATTTTGGATCATCACGTGCCATCACGTGATGGGCATTTAAATGCATGTATGTTAAAGCTTCTGCCAAGGGTCACGTGGGTCACGTGAGGCATTGCCTCAAAGGCCCTTCTCTGTGGATCTTTTCGGGGGTCACATGGTAGCACGTGACCCTTCCTCTTTGTATGTTTTTAAAAGATCTGTTAATCTCTTTAAGAATTAAATTCTTCGCAGGGTTGAACCCTAACAATAAACTTTAGAGGAATTAAATTCCTATTTCCTTCTGAAGATTTATATTCTGGGATAGAGTTGAACTCTGAATTTTCTGTAGGAATTAAATTCCTCATATATGTGAAGAACTGAATCCTATCATAGGGTTAAACCCTAATAAAAGCTTTAAAGGAATTAAATCCCCACTCACTTTTAGAGAATTATTCTGAGGAATGAGATTCTGTCATAGGGTGAAACCCTAATTTCTTCTTTCTTAAGGGAATTAAATTCCTGTTATTTTGACAGAACTAAGTTCTTAAGTAGGGTTAAACCCTGATTCTATTCATTCTGAAGGAATTAAATTCCTATAACATAGGGTCAAACCCTAATTTTATCTTAAAGGAATTAAATTCCTATAATTTTGTGAGAATTAAATTCTCAAACTTCCATTCCCTCTCTATGCTTTGGATCTGCATGGCAGGATCTCAACCCAATGAGAACTAAATTCTCAATTCAAGGGGAGATGTGCACTTTGCAGATCCTCCACTAAAGAGAGAACTATGTTCTTCTTTTTAAGAGTTAAACTCTTTTGAGAATTAAATTCTCTTTTAAGGGCCTTCCCTTTCTTACCTAGGATTTTCTTCTGCAGAAGATCAAATTCTTCCAGAGTCTCAAGGCTCTATATTTCTCTTTTTCTATCTCCCTTTTTCTGTCTATCCCTCTGTGTCTCTCTTGGCTCCTATTTATAGGAGAAGAAGCAGAATCAATTAGTTTTGATGAATCTTTCATTGAGAGATTTGATTTGCATTCATCATTCATCTGGTCCTTTGGATTATTAGGTGAATTCTATTCACCATTGGATTTTAAATCCAGAGATTTTCCTTTGTTATTTCGGTTAGATTTTAAGGGGAAATCTTTCCAAGTTCAGGATTTTTCCACAAATAGATGATATTTAATCACCTTTAAATCTTTAGTCCAATCGGTTCCAAATAATCATTTTCCTTTGGAAAGATTTGAATGCTGTTCAGAATTTAATTCTGTAATAGATAGGCTTTGAAAGCCGGTCACGTGTGGCCACGTGACCCATGGTCACGTGTAGGCACGTGACCCTTGGTCACGTGTAAGCACGTAACCCCCTGGAACGAGCTTTCTTCTTCTTTTTGCGCTCTGTCTTCTGGCCGCTGCTTAGCCGTCACGTGCCACCACGTGACCCCTGGTCACGTGTGAGCACGTGACCCTCGTCTAGAGCCTTTTTCTTGATTTAATCAGAGAATGAGTCCGTTGCTTTCAAATGTCACGTGCCAACACGTGACTGCTGGTCACGTGCTAGCACGTGATGCCTCATTCGTAAGCTTTCCTGATTTTAAATCAAGAAACACTTACACATTCAGCTGACTGTTTATAAATCTGAACAGCTCTGCCAGTTCTTACTGCGTTGGAGTCGCGCATCGCTATGCCACTTGGCCCCTATGCTCTGCGTGCCTCGGAGCGCATGGAAAAATTAAGCCTTGCCTCCCTGTCATCCTTGATCGAGGAACTTCGTGCTGGCAGCGTGATTACAGCCGAAGCGTTTGCTGCCGAAGCTAACGGCTCTCTTCTTTTTCTTGCCACATATCACAGCGAAGCAGTGGTGCAAATATGGGTTGAGTTTTGTCGGCAGGTGGAGGCTTGCTTGCATGTGCTTGAATGTACCCGTCTTTCTTCGGAGGCTGTGGCTACGAAGGCGAGCTTACGGGGCCTGATTGAGCGTTGTGCGGCGAACATGATATCTTGTGAGAAGAGGCTCGGCCGCAAGTTTTCGGAGAGGGGGCTGGCTTCGAAAGCACTGATAGAGCTTCAGGCCAACCTTACAACCAAGGCCAACAAAGCGTATGAACTTTGGTGAGTGCTTCAAGAGGCCATCAAGGAGGTGGTGGCCATCGACAAAGCCGCCGTGTTCACTTGCGAAAGGGTTGAGGCTCACAAAGCTACTGAGAAAGAACTCGAAGGCCGGCTTGCCTCATACCAGGCCCAGCAAGCTCAGGCGGAGGCTCGTCTTTTGGCGATACTGAATCACGAAGGCGAGGCCCAGCGAAAGAGGGATGAGCTGACCAATCTGCTAAATCACCCGCCGACTTGAAAACTTGTATATATATATTTTTATTCTTCTTTTTTTTACTCTTCCTTTGTACATACTCCTGAATAAGAGTATTTTTTTTTGTTCTTTCACAAATTATACTTTGTATTCATTTTTATTCATGAATAAAACACGTATTTTTCTTCACGGTGGTGTGTCCCCTTTTTATTGAATGTATTTCTGTGGATAGTCTATCTCGGTTTCTTTGCAGGATAATGATGGCTTAGGATTCAGGGTTAAGATCTGCCTCCTAAGACTTCTTTTCAACTTTATGAGCCACGAGGGTCTCATAAAGAATTTTCTCCCTACCGGTCGAGTGGATACCGTAGGTGTAATTTCTCCTTAAGAATCGTGAGGATTTCTAAGTGTGTTTTCTCTTGAAAGTCGTAAGGATCTCACAAGAGAATTTGCTCCCTTACGAGTCGTGAGGACCCGCAAGTGATGGATGAAGTTGCCCTTATCCGCATTTCACGGAGTCAGGGGTTACTCTGGATGCTTCCCACGGGTTTACTGCCGTATTCTGCGAGGACCAGGATCCGCTCTGGACGTTTCCCACGGGGTCAGGATTGACATAAGCCGTGTTCCACGTAGCCAGGAATTTTGCTCTGGATGCTTCCCACGGGTTCACTGCCGTGTTCGGCGAGGACCAGGCTCCGCTCTGGATGCTTCGCACCGGGTCATTGTCGTGCTCTGCGAGGACCAGGATCCGCTCTGGACGTTTCCCACGGGGTCAGGATTGACATAAGCCGCGTTCCACGTAGCCAGGAATTTTGCTCTGGATGCTTCCCACGGGTTCACTGCCGTGTTCTGCGAGGACCAGGCTCTGCTCTGGATGCTTCGCACGGGGTCATTGCCGTGCTCTGCAAGGACCAGGATCCACTTTGGACGTTTCCCACGGGGTCAGGATTGACATAAGCCACGTTCCATGTAGCCAGGAATTTTGCTCTGGATGCTTCCCACGGGTTCACTGCCGTGTTTTGCGAGGACCAGGCCCCGCTCTGGATGCTTCACACAGGGTCATTTCCATGCTCTGCGAGGACCAGGATCCGCTCTAGACGTTTCCCATGGGGTCAGGATTGACATAAGCCGCGTTCCACGTAGCCAGGAATTTTGCTCTGGATGCTTCCCACGGGTTCACTGCCGTGTTTTGCGAGGACCAGGCTCCGCTCTGGATGCTTCACACGGGGTCATTGCCTTGCTCTGCGAGGACCAGGATCCGCTCTGGACGTTTCCTACGGGGTCAAGATTGACATAAGCCGCGTTCCACGTAACCAGGAATTTTTGACTTTATCCGTATTTCACGGAGTCGGGATTTGACTCTTGGTTATCTGTGCACCGCCGAGTCATGGAACTGGGAGTTGCCGCTGTTCCGCTTTGCTTGATGTTGTGTCTGCTGTAATGAGACAAATGTTGAGATGATCTCTAGGCTATCTGTGAACCGTTGAGATTTAGCTTCTTCTTCTGATGAAACCTGGGGAGGAAAGGTGTGATTCTTTCTTTGTTTGCGCCCCTGGATTGTATACAGGGATTGATGTGATACCACCTGTAGGGCAAAAAAAATTTCATTTTTTTAATTTCTTTTCGCGATGCTCTATCATTTCAGCTTTTATATCGCGAAGGTCACGATTGCCCCATTATTTCGGCTATTTTTCGCGGTGCCCAATCATTTCAGCTATTTATTTTGTTTACTCGCTGCTTTTTATTGCGAGTTGCCCAATCATTTCGGCTGTTTTTGTATGTATACATTTTTACTTACTGATTTTGTTTGTAAGTTGCCCCATCATTTCGGCTATTTCGTATGTATATGTGGCTTGCTAGCTTGTTACCGCAAGCTTGGATTTAGTCACCGATTTTGGCATCAGCACCGCTACAACTGGGATATTATCAGGAGTGAATCATCATTTGCCTCTGTCGATGACGAACAAAGGTGGCTTAGTAAATAGGGTTAAGATCCTGTCGACTAAGGCTTTTGACTTCAGGAGCCGTAAGGGTCTCATAAAGGTATTTCTCCCTGCGAGTCGTGAGGATCTCGTGGTGCGTTTTCTCCTTAAGAATCGTGAGGATCCCTAAGCGCGTGTTCTCCTATAAGTCGTAAGGATCTTACAAGAGTGTTTTCTCCTTATAAGTCGAGAGGACTTACAAGGGCTGTTTACCGTGTAAACATATCCCTAGTCACGGATGGGACTTTGTTAGGAAAATTTTTATTCGCGCCCGTGGATTGTATACAAAGGTCGGCATTGAGCCGCTTGTAGAGCAATATTGGAGGTTGTGGTGGCTGTTTAAGAACAGGTTCAGATCTCTGTAGCTTAAGACTTTTGAATCTTATGAGCCGTGAGGGTCTCATAAGAGGGCTCTCCTAACGAGTCGTGAGGATCTCGCAAGTGTAATTTCTCCTTAGGAATCGTGGGGATCCCTAAGTGTGTTGCTCCCTTGTGAGTAGTAAGGATCTCACGCAGGTGGATTCTCGTTACAAAGTCGAGAGGACCTTGCAAGTGTCTTTGAACGAGATTGCGCCCTTTCGGGTTTTTACAAAACTCGCCGGTAGCCCTGCTGTTTTTACTCACAGAGCCCTTTCGGGTTTTCATCCGTGCCCATTTTTCTTATGGACATACCGTTTTTTTTCTTCTTTTTTTTATTCTAATAAGGTTGCGACCTTTCGGGTTTTCACAAAACTCGCCGGTAGCCCTACTGTTTTTACTCACGGAGCCCTTTCGGGTTTTCATCCGTGCCCACTTTGCTTATGAACATACCGTTTTCTTTTTTTCTCTTTTTTTTTATTCCTTTTTTTGTATCGGCTTTGGGATTCTGCAATCCACCGTAGTTTATCGACATCTCGGTCAACGGCTAGTTTTAGGACATAGTGGTCCGTTGTTAGTTTAAGGACGTTTCGGTCCGTCGTTAGTTTAAGGACGTTTCGGTCCACTGTTAGTTTAAGGACGTTTCGGTCCGCTGTTAGTTTAAGGACGTTTCGGTCCGTCGTTAGTTTAAGGACGTTTCGGTCCGCTGTTAGTTT
This sequence comes from Agapanthus africanus, assembly GCA_030015575.1. NCBI lineage: Eukaryota > Viridiplantae > Streptophyta > Magnoliopsida > Asparagales > Amaryllidaceae > Agapanthus > Agapanthus africanus. The sequence continues at coordinate 355,997,854 of JASDDO010000019.1, forward strand.
AGGGACGTTTCGGTCCGTCGTTAGTTTAAGGACGTTTCGGTCCGCTATTAGTTTAGGGACGTTTTCGGTCCATCGTTAGTTTAAGAACGTTTCGGTCCGTCGTTAGTTTAAGGACGTTCCGGTCCGCTGTTAAGGAAGCCGGTTACTACTTACAGAGTTTAGGCTTAGGAAGATAGCGAGCGGACATAGTCGTCGTCGTCTATCATTGACCTAGGCCGTGACTCGTCAAGCGTTGTATTTCTTCAGGAAGCGATCGTTTATTGGCCTGAAAGGTCTTTCACCATGCATGTCCATGAGTAGATAGGCTCCACCCTGGTAGACTTTGTCTATAATATACGGGCCTTCATAATTCGGCTCGAATTTCCCTCGTTTAGCACGATTGGGGATCATAGGTCTTTTGACCACTAACACGAGTTCGCCTTGGCGGAATGTCCTCGGCTTAGTCAATCTTTCGTATGAGCGCGTCATTTTTGCTTTATAAGCCTCCAGATTTTGTTGCGCTATGAGCCGGTTTTCATCAAGGGCATCGAGTTCCTTAAGCCGAAGGTGAGCGTTCTCTTCGTCTGTTAGCTCGTAATGAACTGCCAATCATAGAGAGGGTAACTCTATCTCGAGGGGGAGTACCGCTTATGCACCGAATTCCAATGCGTACGGCGTTGTGTTCGTGACCGTCTTGAACATAGTTCGATACGCCCAGAGAGCTTCATGCAGTCTCTCATGCCAATCTTTCTTATTTCGTGACACCGTCTTTTTCACGATCATCGTCAAGGTCTTGTTGAAAGCCTCAGCTAGACCGTTAGCTCGGGGATTATAAACTGAGTATCTCCAGTCTATGTTGTGCTGTTGTGCGAAGCGGCTGATCTTGTGGCTTCTGTAGGCTGGCCCGTTATCGGAGATGATTCGTCTCGGAATGCCAAACCGATAAATGACGTGTGTCTTGAAGAAATGGAGGATATTCTCCGTCTTCACCTCCCTCAGCGGTACTGCTTATGCCCATTTGGAGAAGTAATCAGTTGTCGCCATAATGAATCGATATCCTCTGGACAATGCTGGTTCGATGGGACCGATTATGTCAGTCCCCCACATTTCGAACGGCCAGCTAGCCACCATCGAGTGTAGCGGATTCGGATGCTGATGGATAAAGTCTCCGTGGATCTGGTACGTGTGGCATTGCTTCGCATACTCGAGACAGTCTTGGATCATCGTGGGCCAACAGTAGCCCATCAGCTTCATCTTTAGGCCGGCTTGGTGAGAACCGCAGAGTCCATCGTGAGTTTCTTGGACGACTCTCTTTGCCTCGTCTGGTCCCAGGCATCTTAACCATAAAGAGTCAAATGATCTCTTATACAGAGTATCATTGACTAAAGCGAAAGATAGAGCTCGTTTCATAAGCTGATGTCTTGAGGACGCATCTTCAGGTGTTCGACGGGATTTGAAGTAGTCTATAAAGACTTCTCTCCAATCTTCAACCTTTTCTTGGTCTTTTACTTGTAGAGCCATTTGCTCGGTTTCTCCCTTTTCCTCGGATGACTCCGGAGATATTTCTACCGGTGCAAGAACCCGACGGCTTTGTACTACGATTCTTACGTCATCGAGGTTCTCATCGGCTAATTCTTTAGAAAGCTTGGCTAATGCATCCGCTTTGCTATTTTCCGCACGCGGTATGCTTTCCAAGGTGTAGGAATGTATTTGGGTCAGCAGTTGCTGTACCCTCTCGTCGTACTTCACCAGTTCTGGTTTGCATGTTTGATAGTCGTCGTTTACTTGACTAATGACCAGTTGGGAGTCTCCGTATATGAGGAGGTTTTCAATTCCCATGTCGATGGCGATCTCGAGACCTGCTATCAAAGCTTCATACTCGGCTTCATTGTTTGTCCTCGGCTTTGTTAAGGAGAAGGCAAAGCGCATTATCCCTCCTTGTGGAGTTACGAAGATGAAGCCTACCCCTGATTTGATTATGGGGGTGTTTTGTTTGCGCTTCTTCATGGAGGATGCTTCATCAAAGTAAAGTTCCCACCGGGTATCATCTACATCGATCGTGTCAAACGCATGTTCGTCTGGTAGCTCGCAATTCAAAGGAGAATCGTCAGGTATCGGATGCTCGGTGAGGAAGTCGGCGATGGCCTGGCCCTTCACTGCCTTGAGGGGACGATAGGTTATCGAGAATTCCATCAAGAGCAGGGTCCATTTAGCGAGCCACCCCGTCAATATGGCCTTTGACATCAAGTATTTGAGAGGATCCACCTTCGATAAGAGACGGACTTCATGCGCCAACGCATAGTGCCTGAGCTTCGTTATCGCGAAGATCAATGTCAGGCAGTGTTTTTCGATGGGAGAATAATTGCTTTCTGCCCCCAGTAGAACTTGACTCAAATAGTAGAGGGCTCTCTCCTTCCCTTGGTCGTTCTCTTGTGCCCATAATGCGCCTAAGGAACCTTCAAGGGCGGTTGTATACAGAATGAGAGGCTTTCTCTTGACCGGAGCAGCCAGCATTGGCGGGTTCTGCAGGTATTGCTTGATTTCGTCCAGCACGCTTTGGCATTTGCGGTCCTAGACGAAAGGGGTTCCTTTCTTCATCAGGTGGGTGTAAGGACGGCACTTGCCTGAGAGATTGGCTACAAATCGCCGAATATACGCGAGCTTCCCTTGAAGAGATCGCAATTGTTTGAGAGTCCTTGGCGGGGGCATTTCCATAATCGCCTTGATCTTTGATGGATCTATCTCGATACCTCGGTGTCGGACGATGAATCCTAGGAATTTGCCTGAGGAAACTTCGAATGCGCATTTGAGAGGGTTCATCTTCAAGTTGTATTGTCGGAGGCGTTGAAACACGATCTTCAGATGCTCTAGATGTTCTTTGTATGATTTGCTTTTCACCACAAGGTCGTCGATATAGCATTCGACGATTTCATGTATGAGGTCATCAAAGATCTTCGTCATGACCCTCTGATAGGTGGCATCAGCGTTCTTTAGACCGAAGGGCATCACCTTGTAGCAGAATATACCCAAAGGGGTCCGGAAAGCGGTATGCTTCTGGTCCTCGGGATGCATCTTTATCTGATTATATCCTGACGATCCGTCCATGAAGGAGAAGACTTCGTGGGTGGATGTATTGTCTATCATTAGCTCGGTGACCGGTACTGGGAAGTCACCCTTCGGGCAGGCTTTATTGAGATCCCAAAAGTCCACACATATGCGCACCGTCCCATTCTTCTTCATCACTGGGACGATGTTGGCGATCCAGTCAGGATATTGAACCTCTTGGATGAAGCCAAGGTCGATTAGCTTCTTGACCTCGACGTTGATGCTCGTCTCAAGATCGAGCCGCATTCTTCTTGGCGCTTGTTTGATCGGCTTGATGTCTGGAGATATCGCCAATTTGTGCACAGCAATCTCTGGGTCTAGTCCTGGCATCTCGGAATAGTTCCACGTGAAGCAATCCTTATGGTGCATAAGCACGTCTTTTAGTGTAGCTACCCTTTCTTCAGACAACAACTCACTGACGAATGTCGGCCGCGGATCACTCGTCGTCCCCAAATCAATTTTCTTGAGATCATCTGCAGTGGTATGTATTCCATCTTCCAGCTCTTTCGACGCCGGTGGAAATTCTGAGATCACCTCGTCACCATCGTTTCCGAAGCACCAGGGGAGGTCATCCATATCCTCGGGTTCTTCTTTTGATAGCGTTATTATATGACAAGTACGAGCTCGCTTCCAAGACCTATGTTGATCTGGTTCTACTCTTACTATATGCGCGGCTTTTGGTTCGTGCTTCTATGGCGAATTTATCCTCCAACTACTGGATAGAGCGAACTTGCCGAGCTGATATTGGTCTTCGACCCAATTCTTGAAGGTGAAGCAGTCTTCGAGAGGATGTCCTATCGCTCGGTGATAAGAGCAGTAGTCTGGGTGAGAGATCTCGTTGGCTTTCTCGGGGTGTTTGGACTCCGGAAGTGTAATCATTTGATGTCGTATAGTGAGATCAGGTATCTTCCGTGTTTTGTTCTGAGGAAAAGAGTATGCTCGATTCATCTTCTTTATAAGAGATGAATCTGGATTACTCGATTCCCGATCGCGTGGCTTCTTGGTCCCGCTTTGTCACTCTTGAACGCTTTTCCCTCTCTTTGATTTATTTTTGCCTATGCGTCAAGCCTTTTGTATGACGGGTTGATAAGGAAGAGCATTGTCATTCTCCGCGGCCTGTTGAAGGAGGCGCTGTGTCTTGGCTTTTTCGTAAATGGCCATCTCGCGGTTATGATCAACCTGGATCTTTTGACCCGCTTCCCTTACTCGGCGCTTTGATGACTGGACCTTGTTTTGGTTCAGGATCAGCATCTTTTAACAGGGCATCCTCTTCTTCATCGAAGTCATATATGACGTAGCTACCATGGACTCGTTCCCGTTTCCTGGATTGGACATATCCGAGCCCGACCATTTCCATTCTCCTGTTGGGCAGCTTTCGTTGAGTCCTGGGGACATCCCAAATCCTGTTGTAGAATCGAGCTTGTCGAGTGGTCTGTCTGAAAGGTACCCCTTGACGCTTCAATAGCCTTTTCAAGCCTTCCGTATAATATCTAGGCAGACGGATGGGCTGGAGCCTGTCAAGCGTAGAATCGGCGCCATGCCAAACTTCTTTCTCTATTTTAGTTTCCGTGGATTGATAAAAGAGGATCGCCTTTTCATCTCTTCGCCTGGGAGGGACGTAGAATGTTTGCAGTTCTTGCACACTACAAGTTTAAAGTGTATCGAGATCTTTGTAATGCTCTTGTGGAACCAAGGTAATTTGCAAACTCTGATTATCGACAGCGAAGGCTTGTATTGGTGGCCGGGCGGAAAATATAGCGTTAACCTCGTCTTCCGAGTCGCTGCCGAAGATCAACATGGGGGCGGACGGTCCCGGGTTATTGTGTTGAGGCGGCCCTGAATAAACTATCTCTTCCTCCTCCTCGGTATCACTCCCGAAGACTGGAATAGTGGTGATAGCTTTGTCCTTTGGTTTGTGACACCTCTCCGTATCCTCGAAATCTGGTAAGAAGTATTTTGCATCTTCGTACTTTCGGACTTTGTTCACAGAGAATGGATTCAACTCCCCCGTCACAGTGTATTCGAGACCATCCTTGAAGTATTTCATACACTGATGTTGTGTAGAAGGGATGATGTTGTACTCGTGTAACCAAGGCCGGCCGAGCAAAGCATTATAGCATGTCTTGGCGTCAATGACGTGAAATTTAATATCCGTGACAAGTAGCCCGAAGCGCAACGTCAGTATCACAGACCCGAGAGTCCGTGATGACTGGGAGTCAAAACCGGAGATATTAATTTTATCACGAGCGAGGTGCTAAACGCTCATGCAGATTTCCTTCAACACTCGCACGTTGAGGAGATTGACGGAGGACCCATTGTCGACCAGGATCTTGCCTATCTTGATATCATGACAGTATCCGGAGACATAAAGGGGACGGTTATGTTCGCACGTCCCAAGGAGGAGATCTTCGTCGCCGAAGGTGTTATCGGCTGTGTGCACTTCTTCTAGCTCATCCTTCATCCTTTCTTCGGCGAGGAAAGCTTGGAATTGCTCTGGCTCTTGTAGCGCCTTGATCAATGAATCTCTTGCTTCTTTTGATAGTAAAAGGGCGTCAAAAATGCTGAGCTGCGAAGGTAACTTTCTCAAGTACGCCAGAACGTTGTAGTCCACCTTACTTTTCTTTGGCGGGTCCTTGGCTGTCAGCTTTTCAACGGCTTGGTCATCAAGGATGATATCCTCAGGGACCTTTTCTTTTCCTTTATTTTTCTATTCGCGGGTCCGAGATTCTTTTTGGGCAGCGTACGATTGCGCAGTTGAATATTTTCGCAGGTTTTTGGTTCTTCCTCTTTCCGCGAGGTGGATTCCTTGAAGAGAGGGCCAAAGAGTCATTTCTTCGTCGGAGTCGCTCCCGAAGGTGAGAACCTGCGATCCCCCGGCGTTGACTGTGCGACAGTTGCCGGTAGTTCTTTTATACTCCTCGATCGTACTTCTCTGCTCCCGACGGGTTTTGCGTTCCATCCGCTTAAAATGTTGCCGGTGAGCAACATACCCCTGCCACTATCTTTTAAAAACGTTGCACTCTTTGATGGGGTGTGCCGTCTTTCGATTATATGGACAGTAGCTAGGATGCATCTCTGCTTCACCGAGAGTGTTTCCTTCGGAGGGTGGTAGCTTCATTCCCATTGATATGGCTTTAGCAAACCTTTTCCTCGTCTTGAACTTGTTTTTATTCGCGACGGATGTCCTTTGATTCGGCGGGAGTGTCTCGACTCTTTCGTCCAGTCGTCGGCGTTTGGCCTTTTCAAATATGGTCATCTCACGCTCCCGATCAGCTTTACTTTTCAGAAGAGCTCCATTTAGGAATGCGTCGATCATTTCGTCTGATGGCCCTGGAAGTTCCAGTTCAGGACCTGCCCCCAGTCTCTCAGTGCAAGGAGCTTCTTCATCGTCTATCGACGAGTGAGAGATCACATAGCAACCTGCTACGTAGTCCTCAGATCCATCCGACGAGTCTTCTCCATCATCTCCATCTTCAAGGACGTGGCCGAGGAACTCTTGGAGAGTGATTGGAGTCCGCGCCTTCTGGTTATATTCTTCCAGCGCGTCAATCTGCTTTTGCAGGTCCATGCGCTTGTCGTCAGGCTTCACGGGCTTCTTGGATTTCTTCTTCTTTTTCGAAGATTTTAACGGCTGGGTGTGGACACTTTGGCTATCAACACCGATCTTTGGAGTTGGGCGCGGCTTCAGCATTCCTTCGATGATCTGGGGTTCCAGCGGATTCGTCCACCTGATCGCCGGGCATGTCTGGAGATCATTCAGCATTCTTTTGGTTCTGGCTGAAAGAACGACATCCCATGGAGCTTCTTCAACAAAAGAGCACGATGCCCCCGGTGTGTCCGTCTTTTTAGGAGTGTGCGGTTGTGGTGGGCTTACTTTCCACTTCCCAGACAGCGCAAACTTGCCTTGTTGGTACTGATCCTTGATCCATCCCTTAAAGACGAAGCAATTTTCAATCGGATGGCTTACCGTTTGGTGGTAAGGGTAATAATTGGGATTATTAGCCTCGCCGGGTTGCAGTGGTCGCTTAGGATTTGGCAGGTTGATAAGCCTGTTGCGCATCGCCAGCTCAAATAGTCTCTTCGTTTTGTCCCGTGGGAACGAGTAAGGACGCTTCATTTTCTCATTATAATAGCGCCGTCTCTCTTCCAGTTGATCCGTTAGTTTTGGAACACTGGGCTGCTGTTGGGTATTCGCAATGAAGGTCGCCTTCCCTTTACCTTTTTCGTTCCGCGGCTCCGGCTTTGGAGGAGACGGTCTATGACCCATCTGGGCTAGCTTGTCGATTAAAGCCTGGAATGTGGTCGGTTTGAAGAACATCAAGAACTGTGAAATAGTTGCATGAGGGTCTAGGGTGCTCACGAACATGCCCACCGCTGGTGCTTCTTCGATGCGTTGTTCGCATTTCGACCACAGATTCCGCCATCGGATTGCGTACTGAACCCACGTCTCGCCTGGCTTCACCCTGGCATTGATCAATGCCGTTATTGGGGTGTGTTCACTAGCACTCACGAATCGCTGGGTGAACAACAACTCCATTTCTGCGAAAGTCTTGACGGAGTCGTTTGGAAGTTCAGAATACCACTCAAATGCCGTCTCCGACAAGCTGCCGACAAATTGGCGGAGCAAAAGCTTATCATCGCCACCGGTGTTGCCACAAAGAGCCCTGAACTGAGTGACATGTTGATGGGGATTGCTTGTCCCCTTGTACACATGGAATTTGGGGATCATGTAGCCCGGCGGGTACTTTATCTGAACATACCAGCCTGGATACGGTCGCCCAGTTTTGACGACTTAGCCGGCCGCTTCATTTGCCTGGTGAACTCATATTTGCTGAGTAATATAGTCATCTAGGGCGGCCTTGGAAATGGTTTCCTCCTTGGCTGCTGAAAGAGCCGGAGGTGGATTCGATTTTGCTCCTCTGTCATCTTCAATAATGATTGGAGGGTCTTCAGCTGGGGGATCCAACTGTAACATCATCCCAACCATGTCTTGGAAGAGAAGCGCCATTCGTTTTATGTTGGCAGCTTGTTCTAAAGCTTCTCGGTCCTTCTTTTTGAGGACTCTGCGCAGGTAGTCAGCGTCGGTTTCTTTTTCGTGACGTTGTTCCGATGATGCCTCCGGGCTTTCTTTTGGTCCGGTGAGTGCGGCCATTGCAGTCAGCATCTCCTGAAGCTTCTGCTGCTGTTGTTCCTGAGCCCTTGTTATCGATCGGGTAAGCGGTCGGTGGCCCGTCAAAGTGTGGCTTTCCTCTTTTCCGGAAGCCATGTAAACCATATATACCGCTATGCCCCCAGACTTGGGGCGTTTGGGCTTAGCGTCTTTGCGTTCTGCCCTGGTCACAGGGGCTTTCTCTGGCCTCCTTTTCTTTTGAGCAGTTGACATTGAGGGGGCCGTTGTAGCGGGCACCCAGGCGGTTGTCGTCCTTTGCGGCTTGCCAGGACGGTTCTCTTCCTGCTGGACTTTCAGCTTCTTCTGTCGACGGGAAAAGTTTTGATCAACCACCGACTCCTGGACCCATCGCCAGACTTTGTAAACTTTGGAGGACAGCCGCTGAGGGGGCTGCTCCGGCTTTGTTTCTGTAATATTCTCCACGGGTGGAGGAGATCTTTTCAATACGGCGGTAGGAGAGTTCCTGCGCACCTTTTTTAGCAATTCAAAGCTGTTCCCGGTTGGAACAGCAGCATTGATTTCCACCGTTGGGGCTGGTGGAGTTAGCCCAGAGGGGGAGTTGCCCCCAGCCTTCCTTACTCGGCGCCAGTGGCGACGTCGAGCGTGTCGAGCTGTTGGTGTTGGTTTGGTGATGGGGATGGCTTCGTCATGCCCTCTATTCTGGTAAGGCGTCGCCGGTGCCAACCTCCTGAAGGCTGAAGTCCGTTGAGCAGCAGTAGTCAATCTGTCGAAGACAGACTTTGGAACAGGAATGGGAGCCAGAGCCGGAGCCGGAACAGTTAGTCTTGTAAAGACCGATCCTTTGGCAGGAGAAGCCGCCTTGACGACTTCATGAGTAGGGATGGCTCCCCTTTTCGGAATAACCTTTTCTGGAACTGCAGGCTTCATCATGGGCCCGCATGAGCTTTGGCCTAATCTGGCAAAGACTGAGGCGCTGGGGCTGGACGACCCGTTGAGAGGGGCCGCGTCAGTAGCAAGCCGATCAAAGACCGACTTCTTGGGAGTTTCCGGTGCTGGCATAGGGGCGCTGAAACTCATCGGTGGGAGCATGGTCCCAAAGAACAAACCAGTGGTGGCCTGAGTGACCGGTTCCACCGGCATCGTGAATAAAGAAGCCGCTTGGGGCCCGTAAGCTATGCCTCCAGATGAGCCGGAGCGTGGGTTGCAATTGCAGTTGGAACACTTTGCGCAAGTGGACGCCATTGATCCTTCGCTTTCTGCACCAAGCAAAACGCCAAATCTTAGTATCCCGAACCTAAGGGCAACCGTTGGCAAACCGCGACTCGTTCGCGAACACGACACACGAAGTGTGGAGTGGAAAGAGGAAAAGGTCCCACCGGGCGTGCCAGAATCTGTTCCCCGCCGAAAGACGCGACCGGGACGTTGGGACGTCTGGGCCTGAATTCCGAGGGCAGATGCCAATTGGTGCTATCTATCCACCTCTCCGAAGATGCCAAGTTTATTTATGGCACCATGTATCGAAGGTTTAAACGGATGCGGCCGATATAGCAGACTTCGTCAGATTCCCCCTCGTTGATGAGGGGTTTTTGATTGTGGGGACGCTCTTCCCTGCAGACGCAAGCCCCTGCAGTTAATTATGCTACCGAATCGCGGTAACAACTTTCACCTTCTCCATATGGTCACCTCGTGTCGTGGGTGTTTGTTTTGTGTTTGGTTTCCCGTGGATTGTATACGGAGACTAATTCATGTTATCGCCCGTAGGGCGTGGACTAGTCCAAATCCGTATCTTTCTTAGATTTGGGTTTGGGGGGTTGGGTTTAAGGATACGTTAGCCTCATTTGAGATTAAGATCGACTTAAACATTTGTTAAGGATACGTTAGTCTAATTTTAGACTAAGATCAACTTAACGGGATCGTTTAGATCCGACAAAAGAGTATTTAGACTCTATTGTTTAGTTTAGGGACATTGCAGTCGATTAGTTTAAGGACATTATGGTCCATTGTTAGTTTAAGGACATCTCGGTCCATTGTTAGTTTAAAGACATCGCGGTCGAGATTAAGGACATCATAGTACATGGGTTTAAGAACCCCACAGTCCAATGTTAGTTTAAAGACATCGCGGTCAAGGTTAAGTACATCATAGTCTGTGAGTTTAAAGACCTCACAGTCAAGGTTAAGGACGTCATAGTCCATGGGTTTAAGGACCCCACAGTCCAATATTAGTTTAAAGACATCACGGTCGAGGTTAAGGACATCATAGTCCATGAGTTTAAGGACCCCACAGTCCGTGAAATGTGTGGTTGTCGGGACCCGTCGCCTCTCTGAAGACGTTTAAGGATTACAACGCCAAATATCAAAGGAGTGAAGAGATGTATCCTCGAATCAAAGTGGATTAAGTGATCAGTAGCCCAATTTGGAACTAAGATCAATTAATTATATTATGAGCACATTGGCTCAGCTGAGTCTGAATTGAGGACTTATGACCAATTTGGGCTAAGTCCAATTAAGTTTGAAATATTGGCCCTTTGTTGGACCATTAGACATTTTTCTGGTTTCAGCCCCACATTATTTAGCAATGCTAAACAAGAGTTTGAGGGCTTCGGTAACATTTTTTATCTTTGATTGAGCAGTGAACATTATAGCTCTGAATTTTACTCAATTTTGAGATTCAGTTGAAGGGGAGACTTTTGCCCCTGGAGAATTAGCCAATTTGGCTAAAAGTAATGTTAAACACTAGAGAACAACAGTGTTAAACACTGGAGATAGAACTCTCAAATTAGTGTTAAACACTAAAATACAATCAGTGTTAAACACTGGAAATATAATCCCCAAATTAGTGTTAAACACTAGAAAACAACAGTGTTAGACACTGGAAATAAGGTTTCCAAATTAGTGTTAAACACTAAAAGTAAAGTTCTCATATTAGTGTTAAACACTAGAAGACAATCAGTGTTAAATACTGGGAATAAAGCTCCCGAATTAGTGTTAAACACTAAAGAAAAAGGGGTCACGCGTGGGCACGTGAGGGCGTCCAAAGTTGGGACCAGATCCCTCTACTTCGTTCTGCAATTAAGTGTTAAACACTTTTTTTTATATTTTTGAGCATCACGTGTTGGCACATGATGGACATCCGTGTGCTGACCACTAAGGCATTTCTAAGGGGTCACATGGTAACACGTGAGAGCGCCCAAAGCTTAGATTTCCTTTGCTTTTTCTTTCTATCTTTTAGAGGTCACGTGGGAGCACGTGAGGCATTGCCTCTAGGCTGATTCCTTCTTATTTTATGGACCTTTTCAGGGGGTCACGTGGGGACACGTGACCTTAGTCTTTTGCATGGATGGAGATCTTTCAAGTCCTTTTATTTCTTTAAGAATTAAATTCTTTATAGGGTTAAACCCTAATTATGATTTTGAAGGAATTAAATTCCTATTATGAAAGAATTAAATTCTTATGTAGGGTTATACCCTAATTTCTTTTTTTAGAGGAATTAAATTCCCATATATGTAAAAGAATTAAATTCTTATATAGGGTGAAACCCTAATTTCATTTAAGAGGAATTAAATTCCTGAAAAATTGAGAGAATTAAATTCTCAATTAGGGTTAAACCCTAGTTTTGTCCATCTTGAAGGAATTAAATTCCTATAATTTTAGGAGAATTAAATTCTCATATAGGGTTAAACCCTAGTTTTATCATGAAGGAATTGAATTCCTGTGAGTTTTGAGAGAATTAAATTCTCATATAGGGTTAAACCCTAATTTCATCTTGGAGGAATTAAATTCCTATAAAGTTAGGAGAATTAAATTCTCTGAACTCAATTCTCCCTCTAAGTCTTGGATCTGCAAGGCTAAATCTCAACCCGATAAGAATTAAATTCTCAACCTATGGGGAGATTTGCTTCTGCAGATCTTCAACTAGAGGAAGAACTAAGTTCTTTTTGTAAGTCCACGGTAGCGCCCCGGCCGTCTAACAGACGCCAAATGCTGAACAAAAACTTTTACAACTAGCGCTATCGCGTACTATAACCCGGATCTGCCATTAAAGCTAAACTAACAAACTACAAAGTGGGTAAACGATCCGAGTCCTTCGGTCTTCAACCATCATCCCACGCTTTGTTGCGGCTGCTCCGATCTCCTGAATCTCCAGTCTTCTCGTCCAGGTGGCACCACGTCGACGGATCTTTAAACGGGCTCCCGCCTCTGAACCGAGGCAACTCGGTCGTCAAGTTTGCTAAAAGAGATGACAAAGATTGATGTAGAGAATGAGTAGAACACTTTGTCTCGTTACGTCCAAAGCTATGGACAAACGGTTAATGAAGTTGCCATTTGAATCGGGTGATGGAAAAAATGGAGCTATGAAATTTCTATACACCAAAACTATAATCTTTTCTCAAATGAACAACCATACCTCTTTCAAGAGAGGGGCCGACCTATTTGAAGAGGGGAGAGGTGAGTGTAGGAGGGGGAGAGTGACCATAAGATCAATGAAGAGGATGAGTCACATAACACTTTGTATGAACACATTTAATGAAACAATGAATCATAACCTTTAGTCATCAAAACCATTAATGCAATAATCAATGCACTAATGACTCACAAGCCTAATCACCATCCTAGTCACCTTCTAGAAACATCTAGAAACATCCACACTTTTCACAAGAAAAGATAAATCCGCATTTAACCGAATGTTAAATACGGCTGATAGAAAACTGGAAACTAGCAACTTCTAAAAGCGATCCCGAAACGGATTTCAGGATAACCCCGTATCAGTATAAACATACCCGCATTTGTATTACGACCGAATACAAATGCAACAGAGACAAAGATATTATATCTACACAGTATAATACTCGGATCCGGCTTAAACCAAAGCCGACCAGTATTATCTGTCCGAAATATGACACGTGCATAAACGCACGTGCATTTTCCGAACCCTGCCATAAAACCATACGGCCTCTACAACGTTTCGCCCAAACTTGGGAAACGGTCTGTGGAGGACTCTAATGACTCATCAACACACTGGCACTGGGTATAACCACTAGCACGTCAGAGGTACAAACTGTACGTAATGGTTGCCTATGTATTGATTGGAAGGGAAGCTGACGAGCGAACTCATCCATAAACCCTACTGAGCCTAACAGTGACAATATCCGTACAGTCCGGTCCGTTCTTCTAAAGAGTATCGCATATCAAGTCTAGGGGGTGGATAAAGTCAGACCCCTAATAACGCGATAAATCGTGTCGGCATGAAGCCCATCACCACCTGAGAAACTACTGATCCAAATCAGTAATTCTCCACTACCTCGGCCGAGGATTTCTAGTGATGGTCATCCGTGCACTGTGCGACATCAACCCCCAATACCGGGAGAGACGAATCCCCGACGATCCGCTCACTGTCTCCATGTGGCTCGGGACTGTACCCAAAAAATACATGTTTGCACGACTCCTTTGAGCCGTGGTAGGGTAGGAATCAAAGCACAGTGGGAACTCACACGAGACAAATGACGATCTCAGGTCGACAAACTAACCTGTACACATGTCACCTGGGAACTGCTATCTGACGATATGTATAATACCAACTAGCATGTTCCCGGCGAGTCCTGTCCGGTGTACTCATAACCCAATGAGCACCTGTATACATCTTAGGTGATCCAACTTACACCAGTGGCTTGTGAGACCGGCCACCACCCCTCGTCGGGGTCTCGACTATATACACTAGTCTACTCTGGAGTATTGATGCCTTGTCTCGAAACTCCCACGACTAGGGACACTTTAAGGATGTGCTTACAGACCCCAGCTCCCACGTATATGATCGCCATCATACTGCTGGCAGTCAAGCAAGAATCCTATGGGCTCTATCAACATGCAATAGAGAACTAAAGCATGCATACGATGATAAAAACAAACCAGATAGCATACTATCATCTCGAGAAGGACTGTCATATTGGTATAGGTCTTGTCTCAATCATTGCAATCACGTACCTGCGATCCAATAATTGACTTTAAGGGCACTATATCCAACACTTTTTGCAGAAGAGTTAGACTCTTAGATTTGAGAATTAAATTCTCTTTTTTTGAAGTTTTGATCCCCTTTCTTTTCTCACCTAGGGTTTTTTTTGTTGAGAATTAAATTCTCCTTTCTTTTCTCTCTGCTATGTGCCTTTTTTGAAATTTCAAGATCCCAAAATTCTATCTCTCCAAAAAATTCTCCTCTTTCTTCTCCTCTTGGCTCCTATTTATAGGAGAAGGAAAAGAATCAATTTGTTTAGTAAATTTTTCATTGAAAGATTTTGTTTGTTTTTCGTAACTAATGTGATCTTTTAGATCACACAGTGAATTTTATTCACCATTGGATTTTAAATCCAAAAGATATTATGTTTGTTATTTTTGGTGAGATTTAGAGAAATCTTTCCTTGTCTAAAATCTTTCCATAAATTGGTGATTTTTAATCACCCTTGGATTTTTAATCCAACGGTTCCCCATAATCCTTTTTTTTTGTTTGGAAAGATTTAGAGAAATTAGAATTTGATTCTATTAATTCAGAAGGCTTTTAAAGCCTATCACGTGTTGGCACGTGACTCCTCTTCATTCAAAATTTAATTATGTATTTTATCTGGGCTAAAGACCATCACGTGTCAGCACGTGACCCTTGGTCACGTGTGAGCACGTGACGCTCCATTGGAGTCTTTCCTTAGCCATTTGTTTACACTTCTGCTTGCTTAGAATTTAATTCTGTAAAAGAGATCACATGTCAACATGTGACCCTTGGTCACATGTGAACACGTGATACCTCATTGAGGTAATTCCTGATTTTTAATCAGGGAACAACAATATATATATATATATAAGTATAAGGATAATTACGATATGATATAATGAGATGAGAATATGATCTGATATGATGACACGATTCGATATGATTGGATATGATGATATGAGGCGAAATTATATGATATGATATATGATGACATGAGATGATATATGATGATATGAGATGAGATAATGTACGTAACTGTTCCCCGCCGAAAACACGAAGACGCGACCACGCGGGTCCGTCTTGCCTGAATTTCGGGGCAGATACTAATTGGTGCTATCCGTCCACCTCTCCAAAGATGCCAAGTTGATTTATGGCACCATGTATCGAAGGTTTAAACGGATGCGGCCGATGTAGTAGATTTCGTCAGATTCCCCCTCGTTGATGAAAAGTTTTTTTTATTGTGGAGACGTCTTCCCTGCAGGCGCAAGCCCCTGCAGTTAATTACGCTACCGCATCGCGGTAACCACTTTCTCCTTCTCCAGATGGTCACTTCGTGTCGTGGGTGTTTGTTTTGTTTTTGGTTGCCCGTGGATTGTATACGAAGACTAATTTATGTTGTCGCCCGTAGGGCGTGGATTAGTCCAAATCCATATCTTCTTAGATTTGGGTTTGAGGATTGGGTTTAAGAATACGTTAGTCTCATTTGAGACTAAGATCAACTTAAACGTTTGTTAAGGATATGTTAGTCTAATTTTAGACTAAGATTAACTTAACGGAATCGTTTAGATCCAACAAGAGAGCAATTGGGCCCTATTGTTTAGTTTAGTGACATTGCGGTCGATTAGTTTAAGGACATTACGGTCCAATGTTAGTTTAAGGACATCTCGGTCCAAGGTTAAGGACATCATAGTCCATGAGTTTAAAGACCTCACAGTCAAGGTTAAGGACATCATAGTCCGTGAGTTTAAAGACCTCACAGTCAAGGTTAAGGACATCATAGTCCGTGAGTTTAAGGACCTCACAGTCCATGAAATGTATGGTTTTCGGGACCGCTCACCTCTCTGAAGACGTTGAAGGATTACAATGACAAATATCAGAGGAGTTCAGAGATGTACCCTTAAACCGATGTGGGTTGAGAGACCTGTAGTCCAATTGGGACTAAGATCTTTGATTTATGAGCATATGAACTCAATTAATCTGAATTGAGGACTTATGGCCAATTTAGGCTAAGTCCATTCAATTACAATGTTCAACATTTGTGCTTGGAGCTGTTGTATGTTTGTTTGAGTCCAATCCCCTTAAAAATGCTAAGCATTGGTTTGGTCTCTGACAATGTTTTGTCTTTAGTTGAATGTTGTGCATTTATCATAGCTCCATGCTTATTCAAATAACAGTTTATGTTCTGTCCAAGCGCACATAAAAGTATGTGGTGCACTTGGCACTAGCGCCAGATATGAAGATATGAAGCGCTAATGCGCTTAGCGCTTTGCGCTAGATGTGGAGCGCTGATGCGCTTTTAGTTGAAGCGTTGAGGCGTTTGGCGCTGATGCCATATAATGAGCGCAGAGCACTTTTAGTGATGCAGCGCACACGTGAGAAGCACGTGGCGTGCTTAGCGCTGAGCGCTAGCCAATGAGCGCAGTGTTGTTAGTTATATGTATGTCCTAGAGGCCATTGCTATACATAGGATGTATATTGCAGTGGATGCTGGGACATATATAGGGAGGACTTTCTTGCTCGACATGATAGTATGCTATCTGGTTGATCTTTACCTTAACGTGTACACTGATTGTCTCCCTGTTACATGTTGGTAAAGCCCTTAGGATCTGTGCTTGACTACCTGGACTATGATGCGGATCATACTAGTGGGGACATGGTAGTCCATAAGTACATCCTTCAAAGTCCCTAGTCGTGGGTGTATCGAGACGGGGCATCGATATACCAGAGTAGACTAGCGTATACCTTCTCGACCCATACAGATGGGCGATGGATGATCCCATATCCATTGGTGTTTGACATCAGAGATGATATATGGGTGCTCAGTAGAGACTGGGTACACTGGACGGACTCGCCGAGAACTCCCAGATGGTATTATACCTCACGTCAGATGGCAGTTCTCTGGTGACACTGGTACAGAATAGTCTGTTGACCCGAGATCGTCATAGAGTCTTGTGTGGTTCCCACTGTGCTTTGATTTCCATCTTACCACGTCCAAGAGGGCGTGCAAAACGGTGGTTTTTGGGTACAGTCCCGAATCACATGGAGGCAATGAGCGATAGGAGGGGATTCGTCTCTGCCGGTATAGGGAGTTGATGTTGCGCTGTGTTCGATTGGCTATAACAAGAAATCCCTGGCCAGGGTTGTTGAGATTTACTGGTAAGTGTTACCAGTAGTTTCTCGAATTGTTATAGACCTCATATCGTCACGACTTATCGAGCTATTGGGGTCTGACGTTTACCACCCCTAGGCGAGATATGCGACATATCAGACGATCAGACCGGACTGTACGGTAGTGTTACTGGTTGGATTCACTGGAGTGTGAGCGGGCTTGCTCGTCGATCTTCAGATCGCTCAATACCCGGGTGGCCGTTACGTTTAGCAGACCGCTTGCGGCTTGTGCGTGTTTGATATGATCATCATCTGCTGCCGGCGTATTGACGAGTCTTTAGAGTCCTACACAGAGGTTTCCTGGCTCAAGCGAAACGAAATAGGAGCGCATATGAGATATGTGCGGGACCGAGAATAATGCGTGTATGTGATACCGCATTTTATTCTCGCGATGAATGTGTCGAATGGTTGTATGCGATATAACCTAGTTATCGAATCAAGGATTGATTCGATAAGCCGATACATAGGATACTAGTCGGTTATGTGCGACATGACCGGATCATTGAATCAAGTGTTGATTTAATGATTTAATGCATAATTATATATTTGATATATTACTTTGCATTAACTAGTATCGGTTCACTTTAAATGGATTTTCTCACTTGCTTTGTACAAGTTGTATATGTGATATACTTTTTGTGCAAATGATTGTATCATGTTTGATGATACATGTTAACTTGGTTAAGTGTAAAGATTAAACCATGGTTAAATTGATGATTAGGGTTTTCTTTTTCTTAATCATTTATTTATTTGTTTATTTGGAAAAGATTAGAAATGAAATGGTTGCAAATTTTGTTTCTTTCTTTGAAGCTTCATGAAGCTTTGACTTTGTGACCATTTTGTCTCATGCTTAACCCTAACCCATGCAATTAACCATGGTCTATTCTCTACACCTAATCATGGTTATTATTATGATAAGTTTCCTTTTTCTTTTCTTTTTAATTAACTTATCATAATAGATCTTTATCTTCTTCTTCATCTTCTTCAATGAAGAAAGCTTCTCTTCATCAATGGTGGATTGATGAAAAGTGTGAGAAATCCAAATCTAAAGTCTACCCACTTCCTATTTCTTCATCCTCTACCTCTTGCCAAGTAGTAGAGTGTGTTTTCTTCACAAGTTTCATGACTTGGTGAAGTGAGAGCTTGATCTTGCGATGCTTCGACGTAGATCATCTTCGGCATGGACATCGACGACCTAGCTCGCCTATTCTCCAATGAAGCCGACGCTAGAGCCCGGGATTTATTTTGGACAGCGAGAAGACTTCATTGCGGAGCTATGGAGGTGGAGCACCGGATCTACAAAGATTGTATTTCCGTATTCTTATAGTTAAGTGTTAACTAGTTTACTTTTCGTCTAGAATTCTAGCCAACGATCCGTATTAGGGTTTCTCGGCACCGTTAGAATTTGAAATTGGCATGGTTGATGCCTTGTGAGACCTCATTAGGGTGCCTTGGAACCCTACAAGTGCGCTGTGTTTGAAGCGCTATAGCACTGCAGCGCTTTGCGCTAGATGAAGATCGCTAAGGCACTTTTTAATTAGGAGTGCTAAGGCTCTTATTAGATTAGCAGCGCCAAGGCTCTTCTTAGGTTAACTTTGCGCTCTGCAGATTATCTGTTCTTTGATAAGAGACTTTGTCTCAAGATTCTAAGAATAAAGTTCTTAGTTCATAGGAGATATTTCAATCTCCTTTTGATGAAAGGCTTTGCCTTTATAGATATGTGATCCTAAGAGAATTTAATAATTCTCCTCCCCTTTATAATGAGATGTTCATAATCTCTTTTGTGAAAGACAACTTTGTCTTATAGATCTATGATCTGTGAAAGAAGTAAGTATTTCTGTTTATATTAAGACGATTTCGTCTTTCTATTCTTTTTACCTTGAAAAAGAATTATCTTCTTTTGCCGAGAGCTTCTTCTTCTTCTTAAGATTTTCTCAAAGTTTATGGGGGGTTCCTCTGTTTGAGACTTGAACTCTGGGGGCCTTTATATAGGGAAAGATGGTTTGTTCAATCAGTTAAGCAGATCTTTTCTCCAATTGATTTGGGGAATTTCCCCACCGTCGGATCTTTGATCCAAGGGCTTCTGATTGACAAAAGGCAATCTTCTTGTTTTTAAAAAGATTGGGAAATCTTTCCATGTAGAATTTATTCTGTCTTTGGTAATTTTTATTTACCATTGGATCATTGATCCAATGATTCTCTGATTTACAGAGCACAATTTTGTTGTTTGGAAAGATTTTGAGAAATCTTTCCTTAACTGAATTTAATTCTGGTTAATTAATGATTTATCATTATTATTAGATTTTTGATCTAACGGTGTGGAGCTTTTAGTTCCAGTGCTAGCGCTTATGCGCTCTGCCCATGGTGCGCTACTTGGAGCGCAGCACTCTTAGCGCTGGCGCATACGTGCTTTACACGTGATGCGCTACTTGTAGCGCAGTGCGCTTGGCGCTGCATCTAAAGTATTGCTTTATTGGAGGTGTCTTTTTACCCGCCTTTTAAGTCAAACTTATATTCCCCAGAACTTTCATTTCCCGGGTCTTGGAAATAGCTCCACTATACACAACATTTTCTGTGCCTAGTCTTCATAATCTGATGCAAAGCTTCTATCTTTTCTCGTCTCCAAAGAACCCTCTCAACTATGGCTTGTAACCACCAACATGCTCGTCGACAATGTCACGACCCGCAGGGTACGGAACGTGACTGGCACTTAAGTTTACGAAACGTCTAAAGGCGTCCGTAAAATAAGTAAGCCAAAAGCCCAGAAAACAAAACCAATTAAGCAAAAGAGTGAAGAAAACCCAACATTTGAAAGCAAGTTTATCAAATAAGTCATGTGAAACACTTTTTTTAAAAACAATACCAACTTTTCCCGAAAATTTCGGCAGAGTCTCCTTTGTAAATACTGGCCCCCAAAATGGGTACAACATAAATAAACATGAATCCAACAAAATAGGGCATCCCCAAGCGGGAGCTAGCTCTTCGCCATAAGGCGGTCACAAATCCCACGCAATGTAAATGACAGCAAGCATAATAATCATAATAAAGCATGAGAAAAGCAGCATGTCGGCTCAAGTGAGCTCGACCCCAAAATACAGCATAAAATCCCCAAACCTCACAGTCTCATCTCTAGGTCAATATACAATAAATCTGGTAGAAACAGTAGATGGAGTACACTAGATACAAGAATATACAAGGTGGTACAAAAAAATAACATAACCCACCTATGAGCAAATCTCGAGCTCAGGCAAAAGAGGCAAAAGACAAGTGCACCCGCCGCTACTGAACTGACGGAGCGGACCTGCAAAAGACTGTGGCACAACGGGGGTGAGTTGCCAACTCGTGAGTAATAAATAACATCTACAAAGGCTATCGTATGCATGCACACAAGCATCCTAGCATCTATAATACAGGTATGACTGGATGCACTAGCAGGTGTGTATATAACATCAGTGTACTAATATGTATGCAACATGAATATCTGAGGTCTCAATAGGTATATATAAGAAATATTTTATCTCTTTTTGTTTTTGAAACTCTTTTAGAATGCCAGCATAATGTCAATGAATCGACGAAAATCGGTGTCCAGCAACGACACCCAAAAAGCTGTCTCAAATCTCATAAATCCATGTCATAGTGTCTCTGGCCTCAGCCATCCGGCTGACCCATCTCAGTATCAATATATCATCCTCTCGCGGCCCCGGTCGGTATCCTCTGGATATCCGCCGTGCCCAATGAAGTCACCGGTAGGTAATCCGTCCCCTGCCAGGCTCATCGTCATCACCACGAGCTTCTTGCCCCGGGGTACCCTACCGGGCCCACCATGTACCCGAAACGGTTCATCCAACTCCTCGAAACGGGTCTCCAAAAACCACAGCAAACTCATGGTGGACGACACTTACATCACTAGAAAACCGCAATTTACATGTTTTAAAAATATATAATAAGTTTAGAAATTTTGCGGCTTTCCCCCGAAATCCAGCAATATCATAAAATCCCAAGAAATCTTCATAAGTGCATATATCAATGATAATGAATGCGTATGATATCAATAATCAAGTTGCGATGAGTGATTAATGTATTAAGCATGAACAATTAACATGATGAAGTACATGCACATGACTAGCAATACTACGGTTTCATTTTTAAGGAATTAAAGGCAATAGTACCAGTTTAAGTACCAATTAGTAAAAGGTTTCAATTTAAAAGTTATCTAGTGTGGTGGCATGGCAATTACCAGGATGTGTGTGTAAACATGAATAGTGCTCGTGCTGCATATAAAGACCTGGTAATGGTGCATGTGTCCTACAATTGAGTTTGCGTATATGGGTATAACATATTGATCTAATTGCAGCAATTATCATGCCAGTATTATTATTCTAATGTCACAAGTGATTATCCAATTTACTATTTTCCAGTTTACTAAATCTATCGGGTGACTTGCGCCATCCAAACGATCGTCCCCCGTAGATGTTAAATCTACTCACCGGGATCCCTGGCTAGCTGTGTCCAATCACCGCCTTTCCCTTTCGCGCCGCGTCTGACGTTTCCGCGACCGAACCTGGAATTTACATCAGTACCAGACATAAGGTTACACATTCAAGAACGACGCAAAACCCCAACGAAACTACTAAAGTTCGCTAACTAGGTACAACGTGCACAAAGTGCGCGGAACACACGCGAAAATCGCAAAAACTGCCAAAAAAAACGCCGATTTGGGTCGCCCGGCAAAACTAAAACCCGACTACCCAAAAACCGCACTCACGCATCCTAAAAGTCGTAGGACAAGCCATTACAATCATCAAGATACTAAAAATAATTCATCACATAACTTTTATACAAAACTAGTAAGCATTTCAATCCAAAATCGGTGCAAAAATCGCCGATTTGCGACAAAACGTCTACAATCTAGCATACTCACCCAAGCACACTACAAACAATCCACACACACTAATTACAACACATAAACCATGCTCCAAAACCTATATTCCATAACCAAACCCTTTCTTGATTTTTATAAATAGCAATTGCAAATCAAAATCCATACTTGAAAAACTTAATTAACACTAATTTCAAACCCAATTAGCAAGTTCACCCCTTAGATTTAGGTTAGCAAAATACTAGATAACAAATTAGGTTTAATCAATTAAATAATGCTTTCTAAAACTTAATCCACTCACTAAACAAGCTTCACAAACTAATACCAAACATAAACCCTCTCTTGAAAATTTAAAAGAACAATTTCACCCTTCTAAAATTAACTAATTTAGCAAAATTGAAAACTATATCAACAAGGTAACTATATAGATTAGTTAATTAACCATTAGATTAACTATAAAACAACTTAATTAAGTATTATGGCTTCAAAACCCTAGCTAAAATTTTCAAGCAAAACCTAAGAAACTAGATTAAACTACACTAAATTAACACTAAACCATCTAACATAAGAACTTAAACAAAAGAATTTAACATGATAGAAATTATACCTCTTGATCTATGGATCAAGCAAGAAAATTTTGCTCCAAATGATGGCCTCAACACCAAGATCCAAGCAAGAATGGCTAAGGATAATGATAGCTTAAGGATTTTGTTTGGATTTTGAATTAAATCATGGATTTTGATGTATTTTCTTGAAGAAATTGAAGAAAATGAAAAGAAAAGAGAGGAAGAAGAGGGTGTGCAGGATTTTCGGCCAGAGGAGGAATGGGGGAGGGTGTGGGCAAGTGGGGAAGGTCATGGGTCAAGTCCACAAAGTCAAATGCACCTTACTTTATTCATTTTAATTAAAATAAATCCAAAAAACCCCTTAAATCACTCAAGAAAGCAACTAAAGAAAAGAGATCAGAATTTTCTGGTCTCACACAAGGTGGGGCTGTCCTAGGGCTGAGGAAAAAGAGAGAGGGG
The DNA here is from genome assembly GCA_030015575.1 of Agapanthus africanus. Classification (NCBI taxonomy): domain Eukaryota; kingdom Viridiplantae; phylum Streptophyta; class Magnoliopsida; order Asparagales; family Amaryllidaceae; genus Agapanthus; species Agapanthus africanus. Next base: position 356,021,115 of record JASDDO010000019.1, read on the forward strand.
TTTTACAAAAGAAATTTTATGCAAAAAGGCCCCCTACAACTCAAAAATTGCAAGTTTTAGCTCAAAATTCAATAAATTCGTTTCAATTCATAAAAATTTGTTAAAAATCAAAATAAATTACTAAAAATTCATGTTATCACTAGATTATAATTATCATAATTTTAGAGATTAAAATTAGCCCGGAAAAATTTGTATTTATCGCTTATTTAATTTATTTTCTTACCGGCTTAAAATAATATTAAAAAAAATGAAAAATAGGGAAAAATTTTTAAATGACCAAAATTTCATAATTAACTCATTAGTCACTAAAAATAAGTAATTACCTATCCATTTAAGGTATAATTAGCCCTAAACTGCAAAATATCGAGAAAGACGGTTTTCGGAAAAATACCGAATTTTCACCGAATTTCAGGAAAACATCAAAACGACATTTCAAGACGCTACAATCTTCCCCCCTTAAAGAAATTCGGTCCCCGAATTAAAAAATATAACTACGCGTACCTTCAAAGAGATGGGGATATTTCTTCCTCATCTCGCCCTCGGTCTCCCAGGTAACCTCCTCGCTGCTCGGGCTACGCCAAAGGACCTTGACGGTTGGTATACTCTTCGACCTCAACTTCTTCACCTGCCGATCCAAGATGGCCACCGGCTGCTCTGCAAAAGAAAGGTCGCGCTCTAGCTGGACTGTCGGGTGCTGAATCGCATGCGAAGGGTCGTGAAGGTACTTGCGGAGCATCGAAACATGGAAGACGGGGTGAACATCGGGAAAGCTGGGAGGAAGAGCCAAACGATATGCAACAGCGCCAACACGCTCGAGGATCTCGAAGGGACCTACGAATCTAGGGCTAAGCTTCCCCTTTCGCCCAAAACGCATCACGCCCTTCATCGGAGAGACCCTCAGAAAAACATGGTCGCCAACTGCGAACTCTAATCTGCGACGGCGCCTGTCTGCATAGGATTTCTGCCTGCTCTGAGCCGCTCTCATCCGGTCTCGGATCAACTGTATCTTCGCTGTCGTCTCCTCAACAAGCTGCGGCCCCAAAATGCTGCTCTCGCTGAGCTCTGTCCAACAAACGGGCGATCTGCATCTCCTCCCATACAATGCCTCGAAAGGTGCCATTTGAATAGTATCCTGGAAGCTGTTGTTGTAGGAGAACTCTACTAGAGGCAAATGACGATCCCAGCTACCACCAAAGTCTAAAACGCACGCTCTGAGCATGTCCTCGAGAGTCTGAATGGTCCGCTCTGACTGTCCGTCTGTCTGCGGATGAAACGCTGTGCTGAAGCTCAAACGAGTGCCCAAAGCCTCCTGAAGTCTCTGCCAAAGTCGGCTGGTGAACTGAGTGCCTCGATCTGACACGATACAAGTCGGTACGCCATGTAGTCGCACGATCTCGTCAATATAGAGCTGAGCATACTGAGCGAAGCTGAAAGTCGTCTTCACTGGAAGGAAGTGAGCCGCTTTCGTCAATCTATCCACGATCACCCAGATGGAGTCGTACCCTCGACTGGTCCTGGGTAGACCCACAACGAAATCCATCGAAATCTGCTCCCATTTCCACTCTGGAATGGGTAACGGCTGTAGCTCTCCTGCGGGCCTCTGGTGCTCGGCCTTGACTTGCTGACAAGTCAGGCATCTCGAAACGAACTCCGCAATGTCCCTCTTCATCCCGTCCCACCAGTAGGTCTCTCTCATATCATGGTACATCTTGGTGGAACCGGGGTGGACACTATACACTGATCGGTGTGCCTCCTCAAGAATGTCGCGTCGCAATCCATCAGCATCTGGTACGCACAGTCTAGATCCATATCGTAAAATCCCCTGATCGTCAATCACGAACTCGGAAAATCTGCCCTGTCCCATCTGTGCCATAATCTCTGAGCAACGGTCGTCACTGCGCTGTGCCTCATATATACGGTCAAGCAACTGTGGGCGTGCACGAACATGCGCGAGCTGTCCCCCTGTCTGAGTGAACTCGAACTCAACTCGGCTGTCGCATAACATCTGCCAATCTGCTGACGACTGTCTCTGCACTGCACGCAAAAGGATAGACTACCCCCGGGCCTCCTACTCAACGCATCTGCCACCACATTCGCCTTGCCGGGGTGATATAAGATCTCGCAGTCGTAGTCTTTCACCAACTCCATCCAACGACGCTGTCTGAGGTTCAGGGCTCGCTGCTGAAATATGTACTTTAAGCTCTTGTGATCAGTGAATATCTGACACGACTCGCCGTACAGGTAATGTCGCCAAATCTTCAGTGCAAAGACCACTGCAGCCATCTCCAAATCATGAGTGGGGTAGTTCTGTTCATGCTTCTTCAACTGCCGAGAAGCATAAGCGATCACCCGGCCATGCTGCATCAAAACGCATCCTAATCCCACGCGCGAAGCATCACAGTAGACAACAAATCCGCCTGATCCCGAAGGTAAAGATAATACCGGCGCCGTAGTCAAACAAGTCCGTAGCTGCTGAAAACTGCGCTCGCACTCCTCTGTCCAAACGAAAGGAACTCCCTTCCGGGTCAAACTGGTCAACGGTGCAGCTATACGGGAGAAGTCCTGAACAAAACGCCTGTAGTAGCCCGCCAGGCCTAGAAAACTACGGATCTCAGTAACCGATGTAGGTCGGGGCCACTGCTGAACAGCCTCAATCTTCTTCGGGTCCACACAAATGCCGTCTCTCGTAACCACGTGACCCAAGAATCCGACGCTGTCCAGCCAGAAAGCACACTTGGAGAACTTCGCGAACAGCTGGTGCTCCCTCAGAGTCTGTAACGTAATCCGCAAGTGCTGCTCGTGCTCCTCTCTGCTCCGGGAGTACACCAAGATATCGTCGATAAACACGATGATGAACAAGTCAAGATACGGCCTGAATGTACGGTTCATCAAATCCATAAATGCTGCTGGGGCGTTGGTGAGTCCGAACGACATCACCAAAAACTCGTAGTGGCCATAGCGTGTACGGAAAGCTGTCCTCGGTATATCCTCCTGTCGAACCCGCAGCTGATGGTATCCTGATCGCAAGTCGATCCTCGAAAAATACCCCGCACCCTGAAGCTGGTCGAACAAATCATCAATGCGCGGCAACGGATATCTGTTCCGAACGGTAACTTTGTTCAGCTGGCGGTAGTCGATACATAAGCGCAAACTTCCATCCTTCTTCTTGACAAACAGGACCGGAGCACCCCACGGAGAAACACTCGGTCGAATAAGCCCCTTATCTAACAAATCCTGCAACTGATCCTTCAGCTCTCGAAGCTCTGCCGGGGCCATCCGATAAGGCGGTATAGAAATAGGCCCCGAACCGGGAATCAAATCAATGCAGAACTCAACATCGCGCTCAGGCGGTAGCCCAGGTAGCTCATCGGGGAAAACATCAGGGAACTCACAAACTACTGGGACCCGGTCCAACGGAACATCTGCAGCTCGAGTATCATAAATAGATGCTAAGAATCCCTGACATCCCTTCCGCAAGAGCTGACCAGCGCGAAGAGAAGAAATTAAGCTGGGAAGGGTGACACTGCGGTCTCCCTGAATAACAAGGACTGGCTCTCCCGGAAAGCTAAATCTGACTGCCTTCTCACGGCAGTCCACCGAAGCATAACAAGTGGCTAGCCAATCCATGCCCAGAAGCACATCAAAGTCCAACATATCGAGGAGTATCAAATCAACTGATGAATCCCTCTCCCCGATACGAACGGAACACAAACGAAATACAAACCGAGCGACAAACGACTCGCCTACCGGAGTAACAACAACAAGCGGCTGATCTAACGACGACGACTCACGGCCCAACATCGGTGCAAAGTGTGTAGAGACGTACGAATGTGTGGAACCTGGGTCGAATAATACCCGTGCGTCGAAAGAACAAACTGGCAAAGTACCTGTCACAACGGCATTGGATGCCTGCGCATCCTGTGGTGTCAAAGCAAATACTCGGGCCTGTCCTCCACCGATAGCGGGCTGACCTCGACCTCGGCCTCTGCCTCCTCGTCCTCTCTGAACAGGACCGCCGCGTCCACGGCCTCTCGGTGCACCTAACTGGCGTGGAGCATCGCCTGGGGTAGGAAGTAGGGCTCTCTGAGGAGGGGGTGGTGATGGTGGTAGGGTCACATGCGGAACTGTCGCTGCTCCCTGTCGTCTCACCGGGCAGTCTCTGACAAGATGGTGCAAACTCCCGCACCCAAAACATCCTGGCGACGGCTGCTGCCCCTGGGGATAAGAACCATATGACTGTCCCCGTCCAAATCCTCTGCCAGGCCTATCTCTCGGAAAGAATCTGGCGCGCTGCCTCTGAGGCGGTACATCGGTGCGCATCCTCTTCGGCCCAGAAACGGCCGAAGTCTGTGATATGCGTGCCTCCATCCACAATGCCGTATCCCTAGCAGCTGAATAAGTGTCGTAGCGCTGGGCGCCAATAGCAAGATATAGCTGGGCATCAAGTCCCTGTACGAACCTCTTCACCATCTTCTCCTCGGTATCCACCAAATACTGAGCATATCGGGACAACTGTGTAAACTGGATGTCATACTCAGACACCGTCATCCCAGGTGTCTTGACTAAGGCCTCGAAACTGCGAGCTCTGGCGTCACGAACGCTCTCTGGAAGGAAACGGGCTAGAAAGACCGCTGTAAACTCGGCCCAAGTCATAGGCGGCAGACCTGCAGCTCGACCTCTCAAGACTGACTCCTACCATGTCTGCGCGAGACCCTCTAGTCGGAAACTCGCAAGCTCTACCCATCGATCATCCGAACATCTCAGCGAACGGCAGATCCTGGCTAAACTGTCAAGGAACGTCTGTGGGTCCTCCGCTGCCTCGGTGCCGGTGAATACTGGAGGTCTCAGCCTCATGAAATCCTGTAGTGAAACCGGAATGGCCACGGTGGTAGTAGTAGGAGCAGGTATCATGGTCGTCTGTGATGTAGTAGGTACGTCATCCGGCCTCGGTGTACGACTGGCTGCAACTAGGGATCCTACCATCTGACGCAGCTCCTGCATGCCTCCCATCATCTGTCGCAACTCCTCCATACCGGTCTCGAGCCTATCCATACGGCCTGGGGAAGGTGGATCGGTCTGTCCCTGCGGCGTAGGCATACCACCCTGCTCAGTCCTAGTCTCGGACGAGCCAGCTCGAATCTCGTCTCTGGCGGCAGCCCTCTGTGCCCTCGTAGCCTTCGGCGGCATAGTGGCTGTTACAGGAAAACGGATAGTAAGGACAGTGCAGTAGGATCATAGGATACACGGAATTGAAGAAGGAATTTTCAAGCAAGTATACCCTAAAGTCACTTAGGCGGAGTACCGTATCGTAAGTATGCCGCGGACATACGCACGCTACGTTACCCTGCTTAAGTCACTTACTCCATCTACCAAGGGTCATCCTACACTCACAAAGGTAAAACCTATCGCTCTGATACCAACTTTGTCACGACCCGCAGGGTACGGAACGTGACTGGCACTTAAGTTTACGAAACGTCTAAAGGCGTCCGTAAAATAAGTAAGTCAAAAGCCCAGAAAACAAAACCAATTAAGCAAAAGAGTGAAGAAAACCCAACATTTGAAAGCAAGTTTATCAAATAAGTCATGTGAAACACTTTTTTTAAAAACAATACCAACTTTTCCCGAAAATTTCGGCAGAGTCTCCTTTGTAAATACTGGCCCCCAAAATGGGTACAACATAAATAAACATGAATCCAACAAAATAGGGCATCCCCAAGCGGGAGCTAGCTCTTCGCCATAAGGCGGTCACAAATCCCACGCAATGTAAATGACAGCAAGCATAATAATCATAATAAAGCATGAGAAAAGCAGCATGTCGGCTCAAGTGAGCTCGACCCCAAAATACAGCATAAAATCCCCAAACCTCACAGTCTCATCTCTAGGTCAATATACAATAAATCTGGTAGAAACAGTAGATGGAGTACACTAGATACAAGAATATACAAGGTGGTACAAAAAAATAACATAACCCACCTATGAGCAAATCTCGAGCTCAGGCAAAAGAGGCAAAAGACAAGTGCACCCGCCGCTACTGAACTGACGGAGCGGACCTGCAAAAGACTGTGGCACAACGGGGGTGAGTTGCCAACTCGTGAGTAATAAATAACATCTACAAAGGCTATCGTATGCATGCACACAAGCATCCTAGCATCTATAATACAGGTATGACTGGATGCACTAGCAGGTGTGTATATAACATCAGTGTACTAATATGTATGCAACATGAATATCTGAGGTCTCAATAGGTATATATAAGAAATATTTTATCTCTTTTTGTTTTTGAAACTCTTTTAGAATGCCAGCATAATGTCAATGAATCGACGAAAATCGGTGTCCAGCAACGACACCCAAAAAGCTGTCTCAAATCTCATAAATCCATGTCATAGTGTCTCTGGCCTCAGCCATCCGGCTGACCCATCTCAGTATCAATATATCATCCTCTCGCGGCCCCGGTCGGTATCCTCTGGATATCCGCCGTGCCCAATGAAGTCACCGGTAGGTAATCCGTCCCCTGCCAGGCTCATCGTCATCACCACGAGCTTCTTGCCTCGGGGTACCCTACCGGGCCCACCATGTACCCGAAACGGTTCATCCAACTCCTCGAAACGGGTCTCCAAAAACCACAGCAAACTCATGGTGGACGACACTTACATCACTAGAAAACCGCAATTTACATGTTTTAAAAATATATAATAAGTTTAGAAATTTTGCGGCTTTCCCCCGAAATCCAGCAATATCATAAAATCCCAAGAAATCCTCATAAGTGCATATATCAATGATAATGAATGCGTATGATATCAATAATCAAGTTGCGATGAGTGATTAATGTATTAAGCATGAACAATTAACATGATGAAGTACATGCACATGACTAGCAATACTACGGTTTCATTTTTAAGGAATTAAAGGCAATAGTACCAGTTTAAGTACCAATTAGTAAAAGGTTTCAATTTAAAAGTTATCTAGTGTGGTGGCATGGCAATTACCAGGATGTGTGTGTAAACATGAATAGTGCTCGTGCTGCATATAAAGACCTGGTAATGGTGCATGTGTCCTACAATTGAGTTTGCGTATATGGGTATAACATATTGATCTAATTGCAGCAATTATCATGCCAGTATTATTATTCTAATGTCACAAGTGATTATCCAATTTACTATTTTCCAGTTTACTAAATCTATCGGGCGACTTGCGCCATCCAAACGATCGTCCCCCGTAGATGTTAAATCTACTCACCGGGATCCCTGGCTAGCTGTGTCCAATCACCGCCTTTCCCTTTCGCGCCGCGTCTGACGTTTCCGCGACCGAACCTGGAATTTACATCAGTACCAGACATAAGGTTACACATTCAAGAACGACGCAAAACCCCAACGAAACTACTAAAGTTCGCTAACTAGGTACAACGTGCACAAAGTGCGCGGAACACACGCGAAAATCGCAAAAACTGCCAAAAAAAAACGCCGATTTGGGTCGCCCGGCAAAACTAAAACCCGACTACCCAAAAACCGCACTCACGCATCCTAAAAGTCGTAGGACAAGCCATTACAATCATCAAGATACTAAAAATAATTCATCACATAACTTTTATACAAAACTAGTAAGCATTTCAATCCAAAATCGGTGCAAAAATCGCCGATTTGCGACAAAACGTCTACAATCTAGCATACTCACCCAAGCACACTACAAACAATCCACACACACTAATTACAACACATAAACCATGCTCCAAAACCTATATTCCACAACCAAACCCTTTCTTGATTTTTATAAATAGCAATTGCAAATCAAAATCCATACTTGAAAAACTTAATTAACACTAATTTCAAACCCAATTAGCAAGTTCACCCCTTAGATTTAGGTTAGCAAAATACTAGATAACAAATTAGGTTTAATCAATTAAATAATGCTTTCTAAAACTTAATCCACTCACTAAACAAGCTTCACAAACTAATACCAAACATAAACCCTCTCTTGAAAATTTAAAAGAACAATTTCACCCTTCTAAAATTAACTAATTTAGCAAAATTGAAAACTATATCAACAAGGTAACTATATAGATTAGTTAATTAACCATTAGATTAACTATAAAACAACTTAATTAAGTATTATGGCTTCAAAACCCTAGCTAAAATTTTCAAGCAAAACCTAAGAAACTAGATTAAACTACACTAAATTAACACTAAACCATCTAACATAAGAACTTAAACAAAAGAATTTAACATGATAGAAATTATATCTCTTGATCTATGGATCAAGCAAGAAAATTTTGCTCCAAATGATGGCCTCAACACCAAGATCCAAGCAAGAATGGCTAAGGATAATGATAGCTTAAGGATTTTGTTTGGATTTTGAATTAAATCATGGATTTTGATGTATTTTCTTGAAGAAATTGAAGAAAATGAAAAGAAAAGAGAGGAAGAAGAGGGTGTGCAGGATTTTCGGCCAGAGGAGGAATGGGGGAGGGTGTGGGCAAGTGGGGAAGGTCATGGGTCAAGTCCACAAAGTCAAATGCACCTTACTTTATTCATTTTAATTAAAATAAATCCAAAAAACCCCTTAAATCACTCAAGAAAGCAACTAAAGAAAAGAGATCAGAATTTTCTGGTCTCACACAAGGTGGGGCTGTCCTAGGGCTGAGGAAAAAGAGAGAGGGGTTTTACAAAAGAAATTTTATGCAAAAAGGCCCCCTACAACTCAAAAATTGCAAGTTTTAGCTCAAAATTCAATAAATTCGTTTCAATTCATAAAAATTTGTTAAAAATCAAAATAAATTACTAAAAATTCATGTTATCACTAGATTATAATTATCATAATTTTAGAGATTAAAATTAGCCCGGAAAAATTTGTATTTATCGCTTATTTAATTTATTTTCTTACCGGCTTAAAATAATATTAAAAAAAATGAAAAATAGGGAAAAAATTTTAAATGACCAAAATTTCATAATTAACTCATTAGTCACTAAAAACAAGTAATTACCTATCCATTTAAGGTATAATTAGCCCTAAACTGCAAAATATCGAAAAAGACGGTTTTCGGAAAAATACCGAATTTTCACCGAATTTCAGGAAAACATCAAAACGACATTTCAAGACGCTACAGACAACCATGGGAAATGCCCATCCAGGACATTATTCCTCGCTTTGCTGCACGCTTGGTCGATCCTGCTCTTACGGATGATCAATGCGATGCAACGCTGTACGAGCTCTTGACTCGTGTAGGGTCTCCTCTCCCCCCATACTCTATTTGGCTTCGGATGATCCTTACGTCCGTGCCCACTGATATTCCCCCTCTTCCAGCAAAGATGACCTCGGCAATGCTCGATGCTGCTGAAGACAAGATCGAGTGCTTCTTCGAAGCGCATTTGATCACTAAAGCCCTGAGGGATTGCTTTGTCCATTTGTTAAGTCAGATACGGGCTCGTCGGGTCGTTATCTCCACTTTCTCTGGTGAGTGCGGCGCTGATCGATGGGTGGTTACTTCCCGAGAAGATCGCCGTTTTGACATTGTGGAGAAGACAGAGAGGGAGCTAGATAATCTCATTCTTAGCTTTGCAAACCCCTGTCCTTTTGATCCCAAGTGCTCCTCTTATTTTTAATTCTTTGTTATTCCTTTGTCAGGCGCTTATGCGCTGCATAACTTAACTTGCTATAACTAAGTGCAAGTAATGAAGCGCTCTTGGCGGTTAGGCACTTGGCGCTTAGCGCTCTCATGCTTTGCACGTGAGCGCCGTTTCAGAGTCTTTGACTCTCAGTGCTGGCGCACTCACTGCTGGCGCTCTTCACGAAGCGTCGCTTCATTTCAAACTTCGGAATTTGAACGGAGCTTTGCTCTAATTGGATAAACAAATGCCCCCACCATTGCGCTTACATGGCCCACACGTGAGTGCAGCGGTGGTAGTATCTCAGTCGTTGGATCAACTTTTGGAAGTTGAAACGGCTCTCAATGCCTATAAATAGGGCCTTTGGCCCTCTGAGATAACCATTGTTCATCTTCTTTCTGAGAATTATTTCTCCTTCAGAGCATTGCTCTCTTTTTTAAGAAGTCTCTTAAAAACTTTGTCAGATATTTTCTTTTTATTTTGGTAAGATTTGAACTTGTAATCAGAGCTTTGCTCTATTTGGATCATGGATCTGAAAAAGAAAACCCTTTTAGGGTTTCTTTCTACCCATTGATGAAGAATTCTTGGAATTCACTTTATAGCTCTTAAAGCTCTCGAAGTTTTTACTCCTGCAGAAAGCTTTGCTTTCAGGGTTTCTTGAAGGATCATTTCATCTTCTCTACAGAGCATTGCTCTTTAGCATTTTCGGGGAATTTTATTCCCCTTAATTATGGCAGTTGTCATTTCTGCCGGAAAGCATTGCTCTTAAAGGAGATTTACTCCTTGGCTTGAGAGACTTAAATGGGAGTCTTTTGAGGGTTTTCTTCCTTAATCACCCAAACTTGGATTTGTTTGTCGCTTGACAGATTTTGTCTTCCCGAGAACTTGTCTAAATCCTAATGTCTGATTTTCCTCATTACCAATCTTTTAATGATGTTTCTTTTCAGGCACTATGGTTGTTCATTTATATAGTCTAAACGAGTTTATCTCTTATGAGGATATTCGCGTACAGGGGCGTTGCCAGAACCAAGAGTTTACAGATGTCCAATGTGTGAAGATTATGGCTCGGTCGACTGCTTCCTCGTCGCTCCGCTCTCTTGAAAATCATAGTGGGAGAAATTTGGGGAGCGCTTCCTGGGTTGTACGAAGCCATGCCGCTGGATGCGCTGGATGATGCTGAAGACAAGGTGCACTCGGTGTACCTGTCTACCTGATCTCAAAGAAGCATCGAGATAACCTCATTGATATTCTACATCAAACTTTCCAACAGACGACGATAATCGCTTCTTATCAAAGGGAGAGGGCATTGGCGAGGATCTCGACACCCGTGATCGCGAGAGGATACACACAAGAATGGTCAGAAAGGCCAGAAAGATTCTAGATGGCCTTACTTTCGACTTCCTCAATCCATGCCCTGGATCTGAGGTTTTACCATTGTAATCATTTTGATGATGTTTTCGTTTACTGCCTTCATTATTCTAAGAACTTTTTGAAGTATGGATAGCAAATTCCTCGTTTCCATGTGTGTATCTTACGCACTAAATCTTTTGCACATGCATGAATGGGTATGCTTTAAACGTTTAACCGAATGCAAATCAACTGTTCTCCTTGTCGCTTTCTTCTCTTTTCTATGTTTCCGGCGCGTTACCTTAGTAAGCGTAGCCTGTAGATAACAGAGAGAGTATTCCGTTGATAGTTTATTTAAATCTCTTTGCAAGACTGTGCCCTTCTTTTTTTAAGTTAAGATATTTGTGATTTGATTTATCCACGAAATGGAGCATTGCTCTATGATGGAGAAGTTATGAATTAATGTATATATATATTTATTTTTTTAAGACGGAGCATTGCTCTGGTTGAGAAGGTTATGAGTTGATATTTTTCTGTGTCGGATCTTTGCTTGACGATAAGGAAACGTCGGAGCATTGCTCGACTACAGGGGGTGATATGTGTCCAAGTCGAAGATTTGCTTAACGACGAGGAGGTGTCGGAGTATTGCTCGACGATAGGGGTTGACATAAGGTCCGAGTCGAAGCTTTGCTTAACGATGAGGAAGTGTCGGAGCATTGCTCTATGACAAAGGTTGACATAAGCCATACGAGGTCAAGATTGACATTGGCCATATAGTGTCAGGGGTTGACTTTATCCGCACTTCACGGAGTCAAGGGTTACTCTGGATACTTCCCACGTGGTCAGTTTGACATAGCCGTGTTCTGCGAGGACCAGGCTCCACTCTGGACATTTCCCACAGGATCAGGATTGACATAGGCCGTATTCCACGTGACCCGGAATTTGCTCTGGATGCTTCCCACGGGGTCATAGCCATGTTCTGCGAGGACCAGGATCCGCTCTGGAAGTTTCCCACGGGGTCAGGATTGACATAGGCCGTGTTCCACGTGACCAGGAATTTGCTCTGGATGCTTTCCACGGGGTCATAACCGTATTCTGCGAGGACCAGGCTCCGCTCTAGACGTTTCACACGGGGTCAGGATTGACATAAGCCACGTTCCATGTGATCAGGAATTTGCTCTGGATGCTTCCCACGGGGTCATAGCCGTGTTCTGCGAGGACCAGGCTCCGCTCTGGACGTTTCCCACGGGGTCAGGATTGACATAAGCCGCATTCCACATGACCAGGAATTTACTCTGGATGCTTCCTACGGGGTCATAGGCGTGTTCTGCGAGGACCAGGCTCCGCTCTGGACGTTTCCCATGGGTTCAGGATTGACATAAGCTGCGTTCCACGTGACCAGGAATTTTCTCTGGATGCTTCCCACGGGGTCATAGCCGTGTTCTGCGAGGACCAGGCTCCGCTCTGGACGTTTCCCACGGGTCAGGATTGACATAAGCCGCGTTCCACTTGATCAAGAATTTGCTCTGGATGCTTCCCACAGGGTCATAGCCGTGTTCTGCGAGGACCAGGATCCGCTCTGGACGTTTCCCATGGGGTCAGGATTAACATAGGCCGTGTTCCATGTGACCAAGAATTTGCTCTGGATGCTTCCCACGGGATCATAGCCATGTTCTGCGAGGACCAGGCTCCGCTCTGGATGTTTCCCACGGGGTCAGGATTGACATAAGCCGCGTTCCACGTGACCAGGAATTTGCTCTGGATGCTTCCCACGGGGTCATAGCCGTGTTCTGCGAGGACCAGGCTCCACTCTGGACGTTTCCTACGGGGTCAGGATTGACATAAGCCGTGTTCCACGTGACCAGGAATTTGCTCTGGATACTTCCTACGGGGTCGGTTTGACATAGCCGTGTTCTGCGAGGACCAGGCTCCGCTCTGGACGTTTCCCACGGGGTCAGGATTGACATAAGTCGCGTTCCACGTGACCAGGAATTTGCTCTGGATGCTTCCCACGGGGTCATAGCCGTGTTCTGCGAGGACCAGGCTCCGCTCTGGACGTTTCTCACAGGGTCAGGATTGACATAAGCCGTGTTCCACGTGACCAGGAAAGGTTGACTCTCGGTTGTTTGTGCATCATTGAGTCATGGAACTGGGAATTTTGCCGATGCTCCGATTTGTTGATGTCGTGTCTATTGAAATGAGACGGATATTGAGATGATCTCCAGGCTGTCTGTGAACCATTGAGATTTGGCTTCTTCTTCTGATGGAGCCTGGGGAGGGAAGGTGTGATTCCTTCTTTGTTTGCGCCCCTGGATTGTATACAGGGATTGATATGATATCACCTGTAGGGCAAAAGTTTCATTTTTTTATTTCTTTCCGCGATGCTCTATCATTTCAGCTTTTATATCACGAAGGTCGTAATTGCCCAATCATTTCGGCTATTTTTCGCGGTGCCCAATCATTTAGGCTATTTGTTTTATTTTTACTCGCTGCTTTTTATTGCGAGTTGCCCAATCATTTCGGCTATTTTTGTATGCATACATTTTTACTTGCTGATTTTGTTGCAAGTTGCCCCATCATTTCGGCTATTTTGTATGCATGTGTGGCTCGCTGGCTTTTTTGCTGCAAGCTTGGAATTAGACACCGATTTCGGCATCAGCACCGCTACAACTGGGATATTGCCAGGAGCGAATCATCATTTGCCTTCATCGATGTCGAACAAAGGTGGCTTAGTAGACAGGGTTAGGATCCTGTCGACTAAGGCTTTTGACTTCATGAGCCGTAAGGGTCTCATAAAGGTATACGAGTCGGGAGGATCTCGTAGGTGCGTTTTCTTCTTAGGGATCGTGAGGATTCCTAAGTGCATGGTCTCTTATAAGTCGTAAGGATCTTACAAGAGTGCTTTCTCCTTATAAGTCGAGAGAACTTACAAGGGGTGTTCACTGTACAAACATATCCCTAGTCACGGATGGGACTTTGTTAGGGAAATGTTTATTCGCGTCCGTGGATTGTATACGAAGGTCAGCATTGAGCCGCTTGTAGAGCAGCATTGGAGGTTGTGGTGGCTGCTTAAGAACAGGTTCAGATCCCTGTATCTTAAGGCTTTTGAATCCTTATAAGTCGAGAGGACTTACAAGGGGTGTTCACTGTACACACCTTGTAAGTTGTAAGGATCTTACAAGAGTGCTTTCTCCTTATAAGTCGAGAGGACTTACAAGGGGTGTTCACTGTACAAACATATGCCTAGTCACAGTGGGACTTTGTTAGGGAAATGTTTATTCGCGCCCGTGGATTATATACGAGGGTCAGCATTGAGCCGCTTGTAGGGCAGCATTGGAGGTTGTGGTGGCTACTAAAGAACAGGTTCAGATCCTTGTAGCTTAAGGCTTTTGAATCCTATGAGCCATGAGGGTCTCATAGGAAGGTTCTCCTTACGAGTCGTGAGGATCTCGCAAGTGTAATTTCTCCTTAGGAATTATGGAGATCCCTAAGTGTGTTGTTCCCTTGTGAGTCGTAAGGATATCACGCAGGTGGCTTCTCCTCACAAGGTCGAGAGGACCTTGCAAGTGTCTTTAAACAAGGTTGCGCCCTTTTGGGTTTTCACAAAACTCGCCAGTAGCCCTGCTGTTTTTACTCATGGAGCCCTTTCGGGTTTTCATCCGTGCCCATTTTGCTTATGGACATACCGTTTTTTTTTGTGTCAGCCTTAGGATGCTGCGGTCCGTAGTAGTTTATCGATGTCTCGGTTAACAACCAGTTTTAGGACATAGTGGTTCGTCATTAGTTTAAGGACGTTCTGGTCCGACGCCAGTTTTAGGACGTAGTGGTCCATTGTTAGTTTAAAGACGTTTCGGTCTGTTGTTAGTTTAAGAACGTTTCAATCCGTCGTTAGTTTATGGACGTTTCGGTCCATCGAAAAGGAAGCCGGCTACTACTTACAGAGTTTAGGCTTAGGAAGATAGCGAGCGGACATAGGCGTCGTCATCTATCATTGACCTAGACCGTGACTCGTCAAGCATAGTATTTTTTTAGGAAGCGACCATTTATTGGCCTGAAAAGTCTTTCACCATGCATGTCCATGAGTAAATATGCTCCGCCCTGGTAAACTTTTTCTATGATATACGGGCCTTCATAGTTCGGCTCGAATTTCCCTCGTTTGGCATGATTAAGGATCATAGGTCTTTTGACCACTAGTAAGAGTTCGCCTTGGCGGAATGGTCTCGGCCTAGTCAACCTTTCATATGAGCGCGTCATCTTTGCTTTATAAGCCTCCAGACTCTGTTGCGTCACGAGCCGGTTTTCATCAAGGGCATCAAGCTCCTCAAGCCGAAGGTGAGCATTCTCTTCATCTCTTAGCTCATAATGAACCGCCACTCGTAGAAAGGGCAACTCTATCTCGAGGGGGAGTACCGCTTCTGTGCCGAACACCAATACATATGGCGTTGTGTTCGTAGCCGTTTTGAACGTAGTTCGATACGCCCAGAGAGCTTCATGCAGTCTCTCGTACCAGTCCTTCTTATTTCGAGACACCGTCTTTTTCACGATCTTCGTAAGGTCTTGTTGAAAGCCTCAGCTGGACCTTTAGCTCGAGGATTATAGACTGAAGAGTATCTCCAGTCTATATTATGCTGTTGTGCAAAGCGGCTGATCTTATGGCTTCTGTAGGCTGGTCCGTTATCGGAGATGATCCGTCGCGGAGTTCCAAACCGATAAATGATACGCGTCTTGAAGAAATGGAGGATATTCTCCGTCTTCACTTCGCTCAGCGGTACTGCTTCTGCCCACTTGGAGAAGTAATCAGTTGTCGCCAAAATGAATTGATGTCCTCTGGACGATGCTGGTTCGATGGGGCCGATTATGTCAGTTCCCTACATTTCAAACGGCCAGCTAGCCACTGTTGGGTGTAGCGAATTTGGATGCTGGTGGATAAAGTCCCCGTGAATCTGACACGAGTGGCACTGCTTCATATATTCGAGGCAGTCTTGGATTATTGTGGGCCAATAGTAGCCCATCCGTTTGATCTTCAGCTTCATCTTCGGCCCTGCTTGGTGAGAACCGCAGAGTCCGTCGTGAGTTTCTTGGACGACTCTCCTTGCCTCTTCAGGTCCCAGGCATCTTAGCCATATAGAATGAAATGATCTCTTATACAAGGTATCATTGACGAAGGCGAAAGACAGAGCTCGTTTCATAAGCTGATTTCTTGAGGATGCATCTTTAGGTGTTCGACGGGATTTGAAGTAGTCTATAAAGACTTCTCTCCAATCCTCATCCTTTTCCTGGTCTTTTATTTGCATAGCCATTTGCTCGGTCGCTCCCTTTTCTTCGGACAACTCTGGAGATATTTCTGCCAGTGCAAGAACCCGACAGCTTTGCACAATGATCCTCACGTCATCGAGGATCTCGTCAGCCAGTTCTTTAGCGAGCTTGGTTAACGCATCCACCTTGCTATTTTCCGCACACGGTATGCTCTCCAGGGCGTAGGAAGGAATATAAGTCAGCAGTTGCTGCACTCTCTCGCTGTATTTCACTAACTCTGGTTTGCACATTTGATAGTCGCCGTTTACTTGACTAACGACCAGCTAGAAGTCTCCGTATATGAGGAGGTTTCCAATTCCCATGTCAACGGCGATCTCAAGACCTGCTATCAAAGCTTCATATTCGGCTTTGTTGTTCGTCCTCAGCTCTGTTAAAGAGAAGGCAAAGCACATTATCCTTTCTTGTGGAATCACGAAGATGAGGCCTACTCCGGACTTGATTATAGGGGTGCTTTGTTTGCGCTTCTTCATAGAAGACGCTCCATCAAAATAGAGTTCCCACTGGGTATCATCCCCGTCGATCGTGTCAAACGCATGTTCGTCTGGCAATTCACAGTTCAAGGGAGAGTCGGCAGGTATCGGATGCTCAGCGAGGAAGTCGGCGATGGCCTGGCCTTTCACTGCCTTGAGAGGCTGACAAGTTATCGAGAACTCCATCAAGAGCAGGGCCTATTTAGCGAGCCGCCCTGTTAATATGGCCTTCGACATCAAGTATTTGAGAGGATCCTCTTTTGATATAAGATGGACCTCATGCGCCAACACGTAGTGTCTGAGCTTCGTTATCGCGAAGATCAACGCCAGGCAGTGTTTTTCGATAGGGGAGTAGTTGCTTTCTACCCCTAGTAGAACTTGACTCAAGTAGTAGAGGGCTCTCTCTTTCCCTTGATCGTTCTCTTGTGCCCACAGCGCGCCTAAAGAACCTTCGAGGGCTGTCGTATGCAGGATGAGAGGTTTTCCTTTAACGGGAGCGGCCAATACTGGCGGATTCTGCAGGTATTGCTTGATTTCGTCCAGTGCGCTTTGGCATTTGTGATCCCAGATGAACGGGGTTCCCTTTTTCATCAAGTGACTGTAGGGGCGGCACTTGCCGGAAAGATTGGCTATGAATCGCCGGATATATGTGAGCTTTCCTTGGAGAGACCGCAGCTGCTTGAGAGTCTTTGGCGGGGGCATTTCCATGATCACCTTGATCTTCGACGGGTCTATCTCGATGCCTCGATGTCGTACAATGAATTCTAGGAATTTGCCCGAGGAAACTCTGAACGCGCATTTGAGAGGGTTCATTTTCAGGTTGTATTTCCGAAGGCATTGAAACCCAATCTTCAGATGCTCTAAATGTTCCTTATATGATTTGCTTTTTACTACGAGGTCATCGATATAGCATTCGAAGATTTCATGTATGAGGTCATCAAAAATTTTCATCATGGTCCTCTGATAGGTGGCACCTGCGTTCTTTAAACCGAAAGGCATCACCCTGTAGCAGAATACCCAGAGGGGTCCGAAAA
Source organism: Agapanthus africanus (assembly GCA_030015575.1). Classification (NCBI taxonomy): domain Eukaryota; kingdom Viridiplantae; phylum Streptophyta; class Magnoliopsida; order Asparagales; family Amaryllidaceae; genus Agapanthus; species Agapanthus africanus. The sequence goes on from JASDDO010000019.1 coordinate 356,038,881, forward strand.
GTGGTATGCTTCTGGTCCTCGGGATGCATCTTTATCTGATTGTACCCTGATGATCCGTCCATGAAAGAGAAAACTTTGTGAGTGGACGTATTATCTATCATCAGCTCCGTGACCGGTACTGGAAAGTCGTCCTTCGGGCAAGCTTTGTTGAGATCCCGAAAATCTACGTATATGCGCACCGTCCCATTTTTCTTCATCACTGGGACGATATTGGCGATCCAGTCAAGATATTGAACCTCTTGGATGAAGCCAGAGTCGATTAGCTTCTTGACCTCGGCGTTGATGCTCATCTCAAGCTCGAGCCGCATTCTTCTCGGTGCTTGTTTGATCGGCTTGACGTCCGGGGATATTGTCAATTTATGTATAGCAATCTCTGGATCTAGTCCTGGCATCTCGGAATAGTTCCATGCGAAGCAATCTTTATGCTGCATGAGCACGTCCTTTAGCGTAGCCACCCTTTCTTCAGACAACAGCTCACTGACGAATGTCGGCTGCGGGTCACTTGCCGTCCCCAAATCAATTTTCTTGAGGTTATCTGCAGTAGTATGTATTCCATCTTCCAGCTCTTTTGGCGGCGGTGGAAACTCTGAGATCACCTCGCCATCATCGTTTTCGAAGCACCAGGGGAGATCATCTATATTCTCGGGTTCTTCTTCTGATAGCGTTATCATATGACAGGTACGAGCTCGCTTCCAAGACCGATGTTGATCTGGTTCTACTCTTACTGTATGCGCGGCTTTTGGTTCGTGCTTCTGCGGCGGAGTTACCCTCCAACTGCTGGATAGAACGAACCTGCCGAGTTGATTTTGGTCTTTGACCCAGTTCTTGAAGGTGAAGCAGTCTTCGAGAGGATATCCTATTGCTCGGTGATAGAAGCAATAATCTGGGTGATTAACTTCACTTGCTTGCTCGCGGAGCTTGGACTCCGGTAGGGTAATCATTTGATGTTTTATAGCAAGATTAAGTATCTTCTGTGTCTTGTCCTGGGGAAAAGAGTATACTCGACCATCTTCTTTATAAGAGATGAATTCGGATTGCTCGATTCCTGATCGCGTGGCTTCTTGGTCCCACTTTGTCGCTGTCGAACGCCTTTCCCGCTCTTTGATTTATTTTTGCCTCTGCGTCGGGCCTTTTGTATGACGGGTTGACAAGGAAGAGAATTTTTATTTTTCTCAACCTGCTGAAGGAGGCGCTGCGTTCTGGCTTTCTCATAGATGGACATTTCGCGATTATGATCGTCTCGAACATTTTGACCCACTTCCCTTATAAGCTTGTCCATCTGTTCTTCAAACGACGGACTTGGCATTTTCACGGCGGGAGCTCGTTCTGATTCAGGGTTAGCATCTTCCCATAGAGCATCTCCTTCTACATCAAAGTCATATATGATGTAGTAGTCGCGGAATAGCTCCTGTTTCTTGGATTGAATATATCCAAGCCCGATCGTTTCCATTCTCCCGTTGGGCAACTTTCGTTGAGTTTCGGGAACGTTCCAGATCCTGTTGTAGAACTGAGCTTGTCGAGCGGTCTGCTTAAGGGGTACGCCTTAGCGCCTCAACAGTCTTTTAATCCGTCTGTGTAATATCTGGGCAGAGGGATGGGCTGGAGCCTGTCAAGTGTAGAATCCGCGCCATGTCAGATTTCTTTCTCAACTTTGGTTTCCCCGGATTGGTAGAATAGGATCGCCTTTTCACACATTCGTCTGGGAGGGACGTAGAATGTCTGCAGTTCCTGCACACTATAGGCATTAAGTGCATCGAGCTCTTTGTAATGCTCTCGTGGAACCATGGAAATTTGCAAACTCCGATCATCATCAGCAAAGGCTTGAATTGATGGCCGAACAGAAAATACGGCATTGACTTCATCTTCCGAGTCACTGCCGAAGATCAGCATAGGGGTGGACGGTCCCGGCTTGTTGCACTGGGGCGGACCTGAATAAACTATTTCTTCTTCCTCTCTGGTATCACTCCCGAAGACTGGAATAGTGGTGATAGCTTTGTTCTTGTACTCCGATTTGCGACTTCTTTCTGTGTCTTCGAAATCTGGCAGGAAGAATTTTGCATCCTCGTATTTGCGGACTTCGTTCATGGAGAATGGGTTTAGTTCCCCTGTCACAGTATTCTCGAGACCATCCTTGAAATACTTCATACACTGGTGTTGTGTAGAAGGGATGATGTTGTACTCGTGCAACCAAGGCCTACCGAGCAAAGCATTGTAGCATGTCTTGGCGTCAATGACGTGAAATTTAATTTCTGTGATGAGCAACCCAAAGCGTAGTGTCAATATTACAGACCCGAGCGTCCGTGATGACTGGGAGTCAAACCCGGAGATAGTGATCTTATCCTAAGCGAGGTGTTGAACGCTCATGCATATTTCTTTGAACACTCTTACATTGAGGAAGTTAACGGAGGACCCATTGTCGACCAGGATTTTGCCTATCTTAATATCATGACAGTATTCGGAGATATAAAGAGGACGGTTATGCTCGCACGTCCTGAGGAGGAGATCTTCATCGCCGAAGGTGATATCGGCTGTGTGTACTTCTTCCAGTTCGTCCTTCATCTTTTCTTCAGGGAGGAAAGCTTGGAATTGCTCGGGCTCTTGCAGTGCCCTGATGAAAGAATCTCTTGCTTCTTTTGATAACAGGAGGGCATCGAGAACGCTTAGTTGCGAAGGTAACTTTCTCAAGTGTGCCAGAACGTTGTAATCCACCTTGTTTTTCTTTGGCGGGTCCTTGGCTGTCAGCTCTTCGAGGCTCGGTCTTCGAGTGTGATATCCTCGGGGATCTTTTCTTTTCCCTTATCCTTCTTATTCGATCTCTTGTTCGTAGGCCCGAAATTCTTTTCAGGTAATATGCGATTGCGCAGCTGGATGTTCTCATAGCTCTTTGGTTCTTCCATTTCGGATGTGGGTTCTTTGAAGAGAGGGCCAAGGGCTATTTCTTCATCAGAATCGCTCCCAAAGATGAAAACTTGCGATCCCCCATGATCAACCATATGGCAGTTGCCGGCAGTTCTTTTGCGCTCCTCAGTCGTATTTCTTTGCTCCCGACGAGCTTTGCGTTTCATCCGCTTGAAATGTTGTCGGTGGGCAACATATCCCTACCACCATCTTTTAAAAGCGTTGCACTCTTCAGTGGGGTGCGCAATCTTTCGATGATATAAGCAGTAGCTAGGATGTGTTTCCGCTTCACCAAGAGCGTTCGCTTCGGAGGGTGGCAGCTTCATTCCCATCGATATGGCTTTGACGAACCTTTTCCTCGTCTTGAACCTACTTTTATTTGCGGGGGACATACTTCGATCTGGCGGGAGTGTTTCAACCCTTTCGTCCAGTCGCCGGCGTTTGGCTTTTTCAAATATGGCCATCTCACGCTCTCGAGCAGCTTTACTTTTAAGGAGAGCCTCGTCCAGGAATGCATCGATCATTTCGTCTGGATCTGCCCCCAGTTTCTCCATGTAAGGAGCTTCTCCATTGTCTGTCGATGAGTGAGAGATCACATGGCAGCTTGCTACATAACTTTCAGATTCATCCGACGAATCTTCTCCATTGTCATCATCTCCGTCCTCAAGGACGTGGCTGAGAAATTCTTGGAGTGTGACTGGAGTCTGCGCTTTTTGATTATATTCTTCCAACGCGTCAATCTGTTTTTGAAGGTCCGTGCGCTTGTCACCAGCTTTCACGGGCTTTTTGGTCTTCTTCTTCTTCTTCGAAGACTTTGATGGCTGGGCGTGAGCGCTTTGACTATCCCCACCAATTTTTGGAGTTGGACGCGATTTCAGCATTCTCTCGATGATCTCGGGTTCCAGTGGATTTTTCCATCTGATCACCGGGCATGTTTTGAGATCTTTCAGCATTCTTTTTGTCTTGGCTGAAAGAGCGACTTCCTATGGAGCTTCTTCTATGAAGGAGCATGATGCCCCCGGTGTATCCGTCTTCTTGGAAGCGTGTGGCTGTGGTGGGTTCACTTTGCAGTTCTCGGACAGGGCAAATTTGTCCTGTTGATACTGATCTTCAATCCAGCCCTTGAAGACGAAGCAATTTTCAATTGGATGGCTTACCGTTTGATGGTAGAGGCAATAATTGGGACTATTAGCCTCGCCGGGTTGCAATGGTCATTTTGGATTTGGAAGATTGATGAGCCTGTTGCACACCGCTAGCTCGAACAATCTCCTCGTTTTGTCCCGGGGAAACGAATAAGGGCGTTTCATCTTCTCATTATAGAATTGTCGCCTTTCGTCTAGGAGATCAGTTAGTTTTGGGCCACTGGGCTGCTGTTGAGTATTCGCAACAAATGTCGCCTTCCCTTTACCCTTTTCGTTCTGCGGCTCCGGTTTTGGAGGAGACGGTCTATGACCCATCTGGTCTATCTAGGGCAGTTTGTCGATCAAGGCCTGGAACGTGGTCAACTTGAAGAACATCATAAATTAGGAAATAGTCACTTGAAGGTCGAGAGTTCCCACGATCATGCCCACTGCAGGCGCTTCTTCGATGCGCTGCTCGCATTTTGACCATAAATTTTGCCATCGTATTGCGTATTGCACCCACGTTTCACCTGGCTTCACCCTGGCAATGATGTTATTGGGGTGCATTCGCTAGCACTTGCGAAACGTTGGGTGAATAATAGCTCCATCTCTGCAAAAGTTTTGACAGAATTATTTGGAAGCTCCGAATACCACTCGAACGCCATTTCCGACAAGCTACCAATAAACTGACGGAGCAGGAGTCTATCGTCACCCCCGGTGTTGCCGCACAAGGCTCTGAATTGAGTAACATGCTGATGTGGATTCCCCGTCCATTTATATACATGAAATTTAGGGATCGTATATCCCGGCAGGTATTTTATTTGGTCATACCAGCCTGGATAAGGTCGTCCAGTCTTAACGATCTGTCCAAACGCTTCATTTTCCTGGTGAGCTTATATTTGCTGAGCAATGTAATCATCCAGAGCGGCCTTGGAGATGGTCTCCTCTTTGGCTGCTGAAAGTGCCTGAGGAGGGTTCAATGTCTCCCCTCTGTCGTCTTCAATGATGATCGGGGGGTCTTCAGCTGGAGGTTCCGGCGGTAACATCATCCCAACCATGTCTTGGAACAAAAGAGCCATTCGTTTTATATTGACTGCCTGTTCCGCGGCCTCTTTTTCTTTCCTCTCGAGCATTCTTCGGAGGAACTCGGTATCAGTTTCTTGTTCCCGACGCTGCTCTGAGGTCTCTGGATTTTATTTTGGCCCAGTAAGTGCGGCCATTGCAGTCAGCATCTCCTGAAGTTTCTGCTGCTGTTATTCATGAGCCTTCGTTATCGATCGGGTAAGCTGTCGATGACTCGTACAAGCACGGCTTTCCTCTTTTCCGGAAGCCATATAAACGGTATGTATTACTATGCCCCTGGACTTGGGGCGTTTAGATTCAACATCCTTGCGGTTTGCCGCATTCACAGGGGCTTTCTCTGGCCTCCTTCTCTTGTGAGCAGTTGAAGTCGAGGGGGCCGTTGCAGCGGGCACCCAGATGGCTATCGCCTTTTGTGGCTTGACAGGATGGTTTTCTCCTTGTTGAGCTTTAAGCTTCTTTGATCGGCAAGAGTAGTCCTGGTCAATCACCGATTCCTGGACCTGTCGCCAGACTTTATACATTTTGGAGGACAGCCGCTGAGGGGGCTGCTCCAGCTTCTTATCTATAGTAATCTCCATAGGTGGAGGAGACCTCTTCAACACGGCAGTCAGGGAGTTCTTGCGAACCCTCCTGAGCGGTTCAAAATTGTTCCCAGTTGGAACAGCAGCATTGCTTTCCATCATGGGAGCTGGCAGAGTTAGCCCAGAGGGGGAGTTGCCCCCAGCCTTCCTTACTCGGCGCCAGTGGCGACGTTGAGCGTGTCGAGCAGATGGAGTTGGTTTAGCTATGGAGATGGCTTCGTCATGCCCCCTGTCTTGACGGAGGGTTGTCGCCGGTGTCATCCTTTTGAAGACTGACGTTCGCCGAGCAGTAATGTCTAACCTATCGAATACAGATCTCTGGGCAGAGGTGACTTCGCCTGGAGCGGGAGCCGGAGTGGCCAGCCTTGTGAAGACTGACTTCTTGTCAGGAGAAGCCTTTCCAATGATTTCGTCCGCTTGAGCCGGCATGGCTATCCGCTTTGGGATGGCTGCTTCAGGTATTGCGGGCTTGTTGGCATTCTGGCCCAGTCTGTTGAAAACTGAGGCAATGGACTTAGGTGACCCGTTGAGAGGGGCCACGGCAGTGGCAAGTCGATCAAAAACCGACTTCTTTGGGGCTTCTTGCGGCAGCATCGGGGCATTGAAGCTCACGGGTAGGATCATAGTCCCAAAGAACAGCCCAGTGGTGGCCTGAGTTACTTGGTCCACCGGTATTGGGAACAGGGAGGCCGCCTGGGGCTCGTAAGTTACACCTCCAGATGAGGCGGAACGGGAGTTGCAGTTGCAGCTGGAACATTTTGTGCAGGTAGACGCCATTGATCTTTCGTTTTCTGCACCGAGCAAGACACCAAATCTTAGTACCTTGAACCCAAGGGCAACCATAGCAAACCGCGATTCGTTCGCGAACATGACACACGAAGTGTGGAGTGGAAAGAGGAAAAGGTCCCATCGGGCGTGCCAGAATCTGCTCCCCACCGAAAACACGGAGACGCGACCGCGCGAGTCCGTCTTGCCTGAATTTTGGGGCAGATGCTAATTGGTGTTATCCGTCCACCTCTCCGAAGATGCTAAGTTGATTTATGGCAGCATGTATCGAAGGTTTAAACGGATGCGGCCGATGTAGCAGACTTCGTCAGATTCACCTCGTTGATGAGGGGTTTTTGATTGTTGGGACGCTCTTCCCTGTAGGCGCAAGCCCCTGCAGTTAATTACGCTACCGCATCGCGGTAACCACTTTCTCTTTCTCCATATGGTCACTTCGTATCGTGGGTGTTTGTTTTGTTTTTGGTTGCCCGTGCATTGTATACAGAGACTAATTTATGTTGTCGCCCAAAGGGCGTGGATTAGTCCAAATCCGTATCTTCTTAGATTTGGGTTTGGGGGTTGGGTTTAAGGATACGTTAGTCTAATTTGAGACTAAGATCAACTTAAACGTTTGTTAAGGATATGTTAGTCTAATTTTAGACTAAGATCAACTTAACGGGATCGTTTAGATCCAACAAGAGAGCAATTGGGCCCTATTGTTTAGTTTAGTGACATTGCGGTCGATTAGTTGAAGGACATTACGGTCCAATGTTAGTTTAAGGACATCTCGGTCCAAGGTTAAGGACATCATAGTCCGTGAGTTTAAAGACCTCACAGTCAAGGTTAAGGACATCATAGTCCGTGAGTTTAAAGACCTCACAGTTAAGGTTAAGGACATCATAGTCCGTGAGTTTAAGGACCTCATAGTCCATGAAATGTATGGTTGTCGGGACCCGTCACCTCTCTGAAGACGTTGAAAGATTACAATGACAAATATCATAGGAGTTCATAGATGTACCCTTAAACCGATGTGGGTTGAGAGACCTGTAGTCCAATTGGGAATAAGATCTGCGATTTATGACCATATGAACTCAATTAATCTGAATTGAGGACTTATGGCCAATTTGGGCTAAGTCCATTCAATTACAATGTTCAACATTTGTGCTTGGAGTTGTTGTATGTTTGTTTGAGTCCAATCCCCTTAAAAATGCTAAGCATTGGTTTGGTCTCTGACAATATTTTGTCTTTAGTTGAATGTTGTGCATTTATCATAACTCCATGCTTATTCAAATAACAATTTATGTTCTGTCCAAGCGCACATAAAAGTATGTGGTGCACTTGGCACTAGCGCCAGATATGAAGATATGAAGTGCTAATGCGCTTAACGCTTTGCGCTAGATGTGGAGCGCTGATGCGCTTTTAGTTGAAGCGTTGAGGCGTTGAGGCGTTTGGCGCTGATGCCATATAATGAGCGCAGAGAGCTTTTAGTGATGCAGCGCACAGGTGAGAAGCACGTAGCGCGCTTAGCGCTGAGCGCTAGCGAATGAGCGTAGTGCGCTGTGTTTGAAGCGCTATGGCACTACAGCGCTTTGCGCTAGATGAAGAGCTCTAAGGCACTTTTTAATTAGGAGCGCTAAGGCTCTTATTAGATTAGCAGCGCCAAGGCTCTTTTTAGGTTAACTTTGCGCTCTGTAGGTTATCTATTCTTTGATAAGAGACTTTGTCTCAAGATTTTAAGAATAAAGTTCTTAGTTCATAGGAGATATTTCAATCTCTTTTTAATGAAAGACTTTGCCTTTATGGATCTGTGATCCTAAAAGAATTGAATAATTCTCCCCTCCCCTTTATAATGAGATGTTCATAATCTCTTTTGTGAAAAACAACTTTGTCTTATAGATCTATGATCTGTGAAAGAAGTAAGTACTTTTGTTTATATTAAGACGATTTCGTCTTTCTATTCTTTTTACCTTGAAAAAGAATTATCTTCTTTTGCCAAGAGCTTCTTCTTCTTCTTAAGATTTTCTCAAAATTTATGGGGGGGTTCCTCTGTACAAGACTTGAAGTCTCGGGTCCTTTATATAGGGGAGGCTGGTTTGTTCAATCAGTTAAGGAGATCTTTTCTCCAATTGATTTGGGGAATTTCCCATCGTTGGATCTTTGATCCAAGGGCTTCTGATTTACAGAAGGCAATCTTCTTTTTTTTAACAAGATTGGGAAATCTTTCTATGCAGAATTTATTCTGTCTTTGGTAATTTTTATTTACCATTGGATCATTGATCCAACGGCGCTCTGATTTACAAAGCACAATTTTGTTGTTTGGAAAGATTTTGAGGAATCTTTCCTTAACAAAATTTAATTCTGGTTAATTAATGATTTATCATTATCAGATCTTTGATCTAACGGTAGGGAGCTTTTAGTTCCAGCGCTAGCGCTTATGCGCTCTGCCCATGGTGCGCTACTTGGAGCGCAGCGCTCTTAGCGCTAGCACACGCGTGCTTTGCACGTGATGCGCTACTTATAGCGTAGCGCGCTTGGCGCTAGAGCACACGTGCTTTGCACGTGATGTGCTACTTGTAACACAGCGCGCTTGGCGCTGCATCTAAAACACTGCTTTATTGGAAGTGTCTTTTCACCCTCCTTTTAAGTCAAACTTATATTCCCCAGAACTTTCATTTCCCAGGTCTTGGAAATAGCTCCACTATGCACAACATTTTCTGTGCCTAGTCTTCATAATCTGAAGCAAAACTTCTTTCTTTTCTCGTCTACAAAGAACTCTCTCAACTATGGCTTGTAACCGCCCACATGCTTATCGACAATTATGGGAAGTGCCCATCCAGGACATTGTTCCTCGCTTTGCTGCGCGCTTGGTGGATCCTGCTCTTACGGATGACCAATGCGATGCAGCGTTGTATGAGCTCTTGACTCGTGTAGGGTCTCCTCTCCCCCCACATTCTATTTGGCTTCGGATGATCCTTGCGTCCGTGCTCGCTGATATTCCCCCTCCTCCAGCAGAGATGACCTCGGCAATGCTCGATGCTGCTGAAGACAAGATCGAGTGCTTCTTCGAGGCGCGTTTGATCACTAAAGCCCTGGGGGATTGCTCTGTCCATTTGTTGAGTCAGATACGGGATCGTCGGGTCGTTATCTCCACTTTCTCTAGTGAGTTGGGCGTTGATCGATGGGTGACTACTCCCCGAGAAGATCGCCGTTTTGATATGGTGGAGAAGACAGAGAGGGAGCTAGATAATCTCATTCTTAGCTTTGCAAATCCCTGTCCTTTTGATCCCATATTTAGCGATCTGTTTATATTGTAAAAAAATGTCTAATTAAGTATTTTATTATCTGCCAAGTGCTCCTCTTATTTTTAATTCTTTATTATTCCTTTGTCAGGCGCTTATACGCTGCATAACTTAACTTGTTATAACCAGGTGCAAGTAATGAAGCGCTCTTGGCGCTTAGCGCTCTTGGCGCTTAGCGCTCTCGTGCTTTGCACGTGAGCGCCATTTCAGGGTCTTTGACTTTCAGTGCTGGCGCATTCACTGCTGGCGCCCTTCACGAAGCGTCGCTTCATTTCAAACTTCGGAATTTGAACAGAGCTTTGCTCTGATTGGATAAACAGTAACTATAGATCCGTACTATTAATTTGATGATATCGTACGATGGATATTCCGTTCGTGATATGATGAGAATGGATCGCGGACTTATATATCGACTCGAGAAAAGCTTGTTTAAATTCACATAGTAGAGATTATGATATGTCTAGAGCCATACTTATTTTCAAAACTAACGAATTGTTACGCACTTTTAAATGATAGCTTCAAGGGGACGCTACGCCTTTTCAGATAGTATCTTTTTCAAAAATATCGTAGCCCCCTATTTTATAAAAATAACGATTTGTACTATTTTTAAACTACAATTGTATAGCTCATACGTAGTTGCATATTTTTATATTGTTCACGTTTATGATCTCTCTATTCTGTTTACGCTTGCGTTACGATTTCTTATTTCTGCATTCGCTCGTATTATTTTCATTTACGATATATATAATATGCTTCATGCCCTTATCGTTACGTGACTTCGTTTGCTAAGACACATTGTAACACCCTAGTTCATTTATACCAGTTCTATTTTGGGGTATTTCTTTATTTATGGCTATTTCTTGATTTATTGTGTTTTGGGTGCGAATAGTATAATTGGTATCCGTGTTTGCATCCGACCCGACCCACATGCTGGAAACCCGTCTTGATTTCTGTTTATGATTTATCCCAGCTAATTATGAGAATCCGTGCACTCTCGTGTTCTATATCCTGTATACCTGCATTATATGGCATCTGCATTTTTTTTAATAATACAAATATAGTCAAATAATATATTTTAAAAATATATAGTATGGCCTGCATCATACCTCTGACCCTGTGGTAGCATCCGTGTATCTTGTTCTCGTTCCGTTCAGTGAAACGGACTCTTTTGGATAGCTACGTGCACGCTACGTATATCCGCGCATGGGGTTATGTTTTTTCGTTACCCAGATATCATATTTTGGTTTTGGTTTACACGTAGATTAACCGTATTTTCAAACCATAATTTTAGACCCGACCCGGACGTGTTTTGGACTATTTTTTGTATTAGCCAAAATCTCAATTATAATCAATATTATATCTTTACGATTTTTTTAAACTATTAAAATTATATTCCTTATATTTATTTCATTTTAAATATTTTAAAAGATTTTTTTATTTACCCTAACAACTAATCTCACCGGCCACTCTCTCTCTCCTTCTGCTATATATAATTCTTTTAATATTTTTTTTAAAAAAACCCCATGATCACACGTTCTCTCTCTCCTTCTTCTCAAAATTTTTCTCCACCTCGAGCCCGCACCCATCGCCTCACCTCGCGCCGTCGCCACCTAACCCACGACCTCGCCTCCATCTTCCCGACCTCGTCATCTCCTTGACACCGCCTCAACCTCACCTCCCAACACCCCGAGCACCCTGCAACCGCACCTGCGACCACAAAACCCACTGCAACCCATCACCCGATCCCCCAGCACACCTCATTGCCGGAGCTCCGACCACCTCGCCGTCGGACTCACCCCATCAACACCACCTATATCCTCCTTCTCCGTGAAGCCAACTCACTCCCCGCAACAACCCATCCCCGAGCTTTAACCTTGAACCCGCAACCCCATTGCCCCGCCGGAAAACCCCCACCTGCATCCTCGCCGTCGACGGCCCATCGTCGACGTCACCCCCTCGCCTTCTCTGAACCCTCGAGCTAACCCCAGAGCACCGGCCTCTCTTCTTCTTTCTTCTTCTTCTTTCTTCTTCTTCTTTCTTCTCATTTCTTCTTCTTGGATTCTTGATTCCGCTCACCGCCGGAGCCGTGCCATCGCCGACGATCCAGGCGACCCAATGGACGTTCCCAGCCAGCGTGGTCGTGTTCTTGCTTTGCTTAGTTCAGTTCTGTACGCCATGTGTGCATTGCGACGTTTACCCGACATCGGACGCAGCGTACGCACCCCCTCATGAGAACCTGTAACAACCGAGTTCAGTTATACCAATTTCTGTTTCCGTATTTGTTTGTCTGTGGTATTTTATTGATTTATCATATTTGGATGCGAATGGTATTTTACTTTTACATTGCATTTGACCCGACCCGCTTACTTGAACTGGTTGATTCATATTTATAGATTACCCTGACTTATTATACAGACACGTGCATCTCATGTATACTGCATACTGGTATTTTATCTAGTATCGCATCTTTTGCATATAACAATTTAAATCACGTAAAATAATTTAAAATTGCATTTCATAGCCTGCATGATACCCCTAACCCCGTGGTAGTATCCGCGCATTTTGTTCTCGTCCCGTTCAGTGAAACGGGGGTGTTTGGATGGCTACGCGCACGTACGTGCATCCGTTTTTTGGGGTATGCTTTTTCGTTACCTGAGCACTCGTTTTGAAATTCAGAAGTCACATATATTTTTCATATTTTAAATCTGAATTTTTAGACCCGACCCGGGCGTGTTTTGGAGTAAATTTGTATTTGCCAAAATCTCAAAACGGACTAATATTATAATACAGTAAAACCTCCGTATAGGAATACTCTATATAGGAATAACCTCCCTATAGTGATAAAAAGTCCCGGTCCCGACTCGGGACCAGTTATAAATAAGAATAACCTCCACAGTGTGATATTCCATACTTTTTCCAAGTCCCGCCTGTACTAATTTACCTCTATATAGTAATAAATTGGCATTAAATTTTAAATAATTTTTTATATATATAAAAAATACATAAAATTACTTGGCTATTACAATTGAACTTAAGATGACATAAATTACTTAACTACACAATTGAACTTAAGATGACATAAAGTACTTATTCAAAGTTGTTTGGGACAATGACTTAATTTTTTGAGTTACTACCATATCCTTTAACTTGCGAGTTCGTAGTAACTCGTCACCACAATCACCTTCTTGTTGAATCCAAAACATTTCTAACTTATCCAACATGTTTGAAGCTTCTCGACATGACACCTTTTCTATTTCCACACTATCGTCTTCCGGATTATCACCTTGCGCTTCTTGCCTTATTGCCGCCATGATTTCTTTTATATATAAAACTCTACTTAAGAATAACCCCCCTATAGTAATATTTTTCCCCGGTCCCAAGGATATTACTGTATAGAGGTTTTACTGTATTATTATAATCTTCTTTAACTATATAAATATTTTATAACCATTTAATAAAATTAAAATATCTCTCTCTCTCTTCTCTCTCTCTCCCGATTCTCTCTTTCTCTCTCTGTCTCGTCTCTCTCTCTCTCTCTCTTAATTCTCTCTTTCTCTCTCTGTCTCGTCTCTCTCTCTCCTGATTCTCTCTTTCTTTCTCTGTCTCATCTCTCTCTCTCTCTCTGCTGATTCTCTCTTTCTCTCTCTGTCTCGTCTCTCTCTCTCCCGATTCTCTCTCTCTCCTCTCTCTCTCTCTCCTGATTTTCTCTCTATCTCTAAAAAAAAAATATTTTATATTTTTAAACAGTTTATATCTCTCTCTATCTCTCTCTCTGCACATGCATAAAAGATTTGTTACCCTTAAATTTTAACGCGTCTCTCTCTCCTCTCTCTTCGTCTTCCCCATTATATTTTTCTTTTCCGCCTTCCTTCTTCGCCCGCGCCCGTCACCTCGTCGTCGTCTCCTCACTTCGCCATCACCAGATCACCCCACTACAACCCAGTAAGCCAGTTTAGTCTCATTCCTCTTCCTTTCTTTCCATTCTTCTCTTCTTGTTTCTTTGTGCATTTTCTGTTCTCTTTTATTCACTGTTGTTTTTAGATCGCCGGAATCCGGTCGGGCCATCGACGATCTCGATGACCCAGCGAGGACATCTGACCCGGGTGATCCCACTGTTCGTTGTTTGGACTCATTCCGTGTACCGTGCGCGCGTCACGACTTTTCCTGCCGACGCGTGACGTTCCGTTTACCGCTTCGCGATCCGTCGAGGCAAGTGAAACTTGCTACATGCTATTCATACTATTCCTATATTAATTTATCTATTTTCTTATTAAATCTGTAAATAGAATCTAAATCCATGAGTTCCAAGTTAGCAGCACGATGTCCCGTTTACATATTTCAGATCTAGAACTTGAAACCTAACTGTCGCATTTAGTTTACTAATAACCACATTTATATGTTAGATCTCATAATCCCAATTGTTTGCATAGCTATAATACCCTTTTGTAGTTTATACCCTATCGGACGACCGGTTGCATACATCTAGTCTAATTTATATTCAAACACATCTCTAGATTGTTTTAGTACATATTAATATGATTTTATCATCCACATTTATTATACTGCATGCATGTAATGTTGAAACTATCTCTTAAACCCAAACTGATAACCGTGCATCCAAGTAGTTTAATCTGTATCTATGCGCATATCATATTACATGTGCCACTTTACTGTTCTGGTAATACCCATGCTTGTTTATTTATAACCATGATTATGTTAGTTGATTATGAGCACCCACATGATATCTTTTACACCCTGACATGACTTGCTACACACATATTACTTGACCCGACACGGTACCGTACACTCTCAACATGACCTGGCACCTAAATACACTACTTGACTTGACCTAATGTACCATGGCTTTACCTGTTACCTGATCTTGTGTCTAATGCCAACAAACCTGACATGTAGTCCTTACGGACCGTTCCTGTTGTCTATCCAGACAAACCTGCACCTACCTGATCCTGTGTTGGTATTAGTTCTTGATTACGGAATACCTGACTTGAACACATAACCTTGGGGGTATGGGGAAATCAAAAGTGTAAACTAAAGTGTAACTTAAAAGGGTATTACTTAATCCGTGGTCCCGGGGGGTAACGGGACAGAGCCATTCGTGACTCTTACATCTTGATCCGTGGTCCCGGGGGGTAACGGGACAGAGCCATTCGTGACTCTTACATCTTAATCCGTGGTCCCGGGGGGTAACGGGACAGAACCACTCTTGGTTCATATATTCCTGATCCGTGGTCCCGGGGGGTAACGGGACATATCCTTTGAGTTACATGGAGGATTACATTAATTGATTTCAAACAAACTTTAGAGTAGACAACCCAGTAGCACAGTTTAGATTGATCACTGCACGTCACATACACTGATACACTTCACTGTTATACATCCTTGTTGACTTGTTACTATTTATGATTCATGCATGCATATCTCGTGTATCCTGTTCATTTATTATTGCTTGATGTTATGATGCGCTGACGTCTTGGTTTTGCATGGCCCAGATCCTCTACCTTTGTTGCAGACTGATCAGGAGTTTGCCGCTGTTAGATCGAGCGGTAAAGATTATGTCGGTATCCAGTCTTACTTTCCAGGTGTTTATTTGATCTTTTGCTTCCGCATACTATAGCATTTCTTGACTCTTTTACTCTGACTTATGGACATGTACTAGATAGTTAGTTTACTTTCCTGTTCTTGATATCTCTACAGCTGTAATGTGACTGTGGAAGGATTTTTCCTAACCACAGGTAGCATGGTTGGGTATGTCACGTGCCTATTTTAGCGTACTCTGGGAAGCGGGGCGTGACATGGTTTTTTTGGTATCAGAGCCATGGGATATAGGTTAATCGGGTTTGATTCTTTTGTAGTTGGGTATTGGACCCAATACACGAATCAGAATACTCGTGATTAGGAACATGTCCTGCCACCTTGTTATCGTGATTCTTGAATCATATCTTTCTTTTGATCCTTTTCTTGACGATATGCAAACGACTTTGCATCTCGGCTTGAAACCTTTTGGGTTCACTATTGTCCCTCTCTGTTCCTTGATTCTGATATTAGGATTTGGGCGACTTGAGTGGAGTTATGTAATTGTACCCATGAACTGCAGCATGGTTACAATGCGGTACTCTATTTGAGTAACTTGGAGTTCTGGTCTTGATTCACTTCCTTATTTCATGATCGTTGTATTACCTTGTTTTTCTCGGTTTCATTGCTTACCAGCTATTGTTTTATCGCCAGCTTGAATCATGTTTCCCGTGCTTAATCCTCTTCGGTATCTTGACTTCGGATGAAGTCATCTCGGTATCTTACTTGTTCTTGTTTTTCCCGCATTAGGATCATTCAATCCTGGTGCATCCCTTGTTTGTTGTGGTCTTGGGAATGGATTTTCGCGGCACTTTACACACTTATATTGATGGTAAGGAAAGGAAAGTGATTCTCCAGATTTCCGGACATCCGGAGTTTGTTTTGTTGGAGGAAGCAGTTCTGTCGGGCCAGTCGAGTTTAAGGCTAGGCCGACAAACAGTGTCCTTTTGTCGATAAAAATTGATAAGAAAGAAGCGCCGGCTATAGTTCGAGAATTCATGGATGTGTTTGAAGACATATCAGGTTTACCGCCGAGGCGAGACGTGGAGTTCGCGATTGATCTTGTTCCTGGTGCAGCGCCAGTTTCTAAAGCGTATTATCCAATGGCACCAGTGAAGTTGGAAGAAGTTAAGAAGCAGGTTACCGAATTAGTTGAGAAGGGTTGGATTCGAAGCAGTAACTCGCCTTGGGGAGCTCCATTTCTTCTAGTCAAGAAGAAAGATGGCACAAGAAGGATGTGCATCGACTATCGAGAATTAAACCGGGTGACTATTAAGAACAAGTACCCGATCTCTCGCATTGGCGAATTATTCGAGCAGCTTAGTAGCGCGAGGGTATTCTCGAAGCTAGATTTGCGATCCGGATATCATCAGGTCCGAGTGAAAACAGAGGATATTTGCAAGACGGCGTTCCGAACTCGGTATGGACATTACGAGTACTTAGTGATGCCCTTCGGAGTTACGAATGCACCAGCGATATTCATGGACTTGATGAACCGAATCTTTTCACCATTCTTGGACCAGTTTATAGTGGTGTTCGCTGAGGATATTCTGGTCTACTTGAGAAGCATTGAAGAGCATGCAGAACACTTGAAGATCGCACTGCAGACATTGAGGCAAGAAAGATTATATGCAAAGATGAGCAAGTGCAAGTTTTGGCTTGAAGAAGTAAAGTTTTGGGGCATATCGTAGCTGGAGATGGCATCGCCGTTTACCCAGGGAAGATTGCAGCAGTTCAAGACTGGCCGATTCCGAAGAACATTGTAAAGATCAGAAGTTTCTTGGACTTGCAGGATACTATAGAAGGTTCGTGGAGAATTTCTTTGCTCGTCTGGCGGAACTGTTGACCAAGCTTACGCGCAAGGAGGAACCTTTTGTGTGGACGGAGAAGCATGTGTCAGCCTTTGAGACGTTGAAGCAGAGATTGATAACCACTCCTATTCTGACCGTGCCAGATAGTTCCGGAGGATTGGTGATTCACAGCAACGCATCTGGGAAAGGATTGGAATGTGTTTTGATGTAGCATGGGAAGGTTATAGCGTACGCATCGAGATAGTTGAAGACCCATGAGAAGAATTACCCAACTCATGACTTGGAGCTTGCAGCTGTGATCTTCGCTTTGAAAATGTGGAGACATTACCTATTGGGCGAAAGGGTCGAAGTATTCACCGATCACAAAAGCCTAAAGTACGTGTTCACTCAGATGGAGCTAAATATCAGGCAGCGTAGATGGTTAGAGATAATGGCTGACTACGATCTTGATCTTAGGTACCATCCGGGGAAAGTTAATGTCGTGCCAGATGCGCTTAGTCGGTTGCCAGCAATTCAGATGTTGACTGCACAGAAGGAACTTATTGAAGACTTTCAAAATTTTGATTTGGAGATTGTGCTACCGCATTCTTGGGGGACAGTTGATGTAGCTGCAAGTACAGTTGTTGTTGATCGAGAATATTAAAGCAGCGCAGTTACAGGACCCTAGATTGCAAAAGTTTCGAGGACAGGTTGAATCTAGACTTCGAACGGACTTATTGATTCATGAAGATGGTTCGTTACGGTATGACTGTCGTTTGTGTATGCCAAAGGAAAAATATTCACGAAGAAGTTATGAAGGAGGCACAAAGATGTACCGTGATCTACGACAGTATTTCTGGTGGGAAGGCATGAAACGGGAGATTGCCCGTTTTGTAGCAAAGTGCTTGGTGTGTCAGCAAGTTAAGGCTGAACATCAACGGGTTGCTGGATTATTGCAACCACTTCCGATTCCTCAGTGGAGGTGGGAACATATAACCATGGATTTCGTGACGGCTTTACCGCAGAGTCCAAAGGGCCACAATACAGTTTGGGTGATTGTTGATAGATTGACCAAGGCAGCTCATTTCATCCCTTTTCGAGTTGGTCAATCAACAGAAGTTTTGGCAGAACGGTACATGCAGGAGATTGTAAGATTGCATGGAGTACCGGTGAGTATCGTGTCCGACCGTGACACTCGTTTCTTATCACACTTTTGGAGGAGCTTACAGGAAAGTTTGGGGACTCGATTGAAGTTTAGCACAGCTTATCATTCTTAAACAGATGGCCAGTCGGAGAGAATGATCCAAACTCTTGAAGACATGTTGAGAGCTTGCATGTTAGACTTCAAGGGTTCATGGGAGAATCATCTACATTTGGTGGAGTTTTCTTACAACAACAGTTTCTAGGCAGCTATTCAGATGGCTCCATTGAGGCTTTATATGGTCGCAAGTGTCATTCACCGTTTGTTAGGACGATATTGGTGAACGAAGATTATTGGGACCAGATTTGGTTGTGCAGACAGTTGAGAAGGTTAATACTATTTGGAATCATATGAAAGCAGCACAAGACCGACAGAAGGAGTTGGGCAGATACGTCGAGAAGACCTCTAGAGTTCACCGTGGGTGTTTTGGTATTCTTGAAGATATCACTGACTAGAGGGGTGATTCGTTTCGGAAGTCAAGGAAAACTTAGTCCTCGATTCGTTGGACCTTTTGAGATTTTGAGCGTGTTGGAGAAGTGGTATATCGTTTGATGTTACTACAATTTTTGGAGAATGTTCATGACGTGTTTTATGTATCTCAACTCCGTAAATATGTTCGAGATGAAACACAAGTGCTGCATCTTTCGGAGCTGACTGTCCGAGAAGATTTGACTTTTGAGGAGCGACCGATATCGATTGTGGATCGAAGAGAAAAGATTCTTAAGAACAAAGTTATCCCTCTTGTACTTGTTTCTTAGGGTAATCGCTCAGATGGAGAATCAACTTGGGAACGAGAAGATGAAATCCGGCAGAAGTTTCCACATCTATTCTTGTAGTGTGTCGATTGTTTATCCTTTCTTGTTCTTGGAATTTTGAGGACGAAATTCTTTTTATAGTTGGGTATAATGTAACAACCGAGTTCAGTTATACCAATTTCTGTTTCCGTATTTGTTAGTCTGTGGTATTTTATTGATTTATCATGTTTGGATGCGAATGGTAGTTTACTTTTACATTGCATTCGACCCGACCCGCTTACTTGAACTGGTTGATTCATATTTATAAATTACCCTGACTTGTTATATAGACACGTGCATCTCATGTATACTGCATACTGGTATTTTATCTAGTATCGCATCTTTTGCATATAACAATTTAAATCACGTAAAATAATTTAAAATTGCATTTTATAGCCTGCATGATATCCCTAACCCCGTGGTAGCATCCGTGCATCTTGTTCTCGTCCCGTTCAGTGAAACGGGCGTGTTTGGATGACTACGCGCACGTACGTGCATCCGTTTTTGGGGGTATGCTTTTTCGTTACCTGAGCACTCGTTTTGAAATTTGGAAGTCACATATATTTTTCATATTTTAAATCTGAATTTTTAGACCCGACTCGGGCGTGTTTTGGAGTAAATTTGTATTTGCCAAAATCTCAAAACGGACTAATATTATAATATTATTCAAATCTTCTTTAACTATATAAATATTTTATAATCATTTAATAAAATTAAAATCTCTCTCTCTCTCGTCTCTCTCTCTCTCCCGATTCTCTCTTTCTCTCTCTGTCTCGTCTCTCTATTTCTCTCTCTCTGCTGAATCTCTCTTTCTCTCTATGTCTCGTCTCTCTCTCTCTCTCTTCTGATTCTCTCTTTCTCTCTCTGTCTCGTCTCTCTCTCTCTCTCTCTGCTGATTCTCTCTTTCTCTCTCTCCTGATTCTCTCTCTCCCCTCTCTCCCTCTCCTGATTTTCTCTCTATCTCTAAAAAAAAAATATTTTATATTTTTAAACAGTTTATATCTCTCTCTATCTCTCTCTCTGCACATGCATAAAAGATTTGTTACCTTTAAATTTTAACGCGTCTCTCTCTCCTCCCTCTTCGCCTTTCCCATTATATTTTTCTTTTCCGCCTTCCTTCTTCGCCCGCACCCATCGCCTCATCGCCGTCTTCTCACCTCGCCATCACCAGATCACCCCACTACAACCCAGTAAGCCAGTTTAGTCTCATTCCTCTTCCTTTCTTTCCCTTCTTCTCTTCTTGTTTCTTTGTGCATTTTCTGTTCTCTTTTATTCACTGTTGTTTTTAGATCGCCAGAAACCGGTCGGGCCATCGACGATCTCGACGACCCAGCGAGGACATCTGACCCGGGTGATCCCACTGTTCGTTGTTTGGACTCATTCCGTGTACCGTGCGCGCGTCACGACTTTTCCCGCCAACGCGTGACGTTCCGTTTACCGCTTCGCGATCCGTCAAGGCAAGTGAAACTTGCTACATGCTATTCATACTATTCCTATATTAATTTATCTATTTTCTTATTAAATCTGTAAATAGAATCTAAATTCATGAGTTTCAAGTTAGCAGCACGATGTCCCGTTTACATAATTCAGATCTAGAACTTGAAACCTAACTGTCGCATTTAGTTTACTAAACCTAATAACCACATTTATATGGTAGATCTCATAATCCCAATTGTTTGCATGGCTATAATACCCTTTTGTAGTTTATACCCTATCGGACGACCGATTGCATACATCTAGTCTAATTCATATTCAAACACATCTCTAGATTGTTTTAGTACATATTAATATGATTTTATCATCCACATTTATTATACTGCATGCATGTAATGTTGAAACTATCTCTTAAACCCAAACTGATAACCGTGCATCCAAGTAGTTTAATCTGTACCTATTCGCATATCATATTACATGTGCCACTTTACTGTTCTGATAATACCCATGCTTGTTTATTTATAACCATGATTATGTTAGTTGATTATGAGCACCCACATGATATCTTTTACACCCTGACATGACTTGCTACACACATATTACTTGACCCGACACGGTACCGTACACTCTCAACATGACCTGGCACCTAAATACACTACTTGACTTGACCTAATGTACCATGGCTTTACCTGTTGCCTGATCTTGTGTCTAATGCCAACAAACCTGACATGTAGTCCTTACGGACCGTTCCTGTTGTCTATCCAGACAAACCTGCACCTACCTGATCCTGTGTTGGCATTAGTTCTTGATTACGGAATACCTTACTTGAACACATAACCTTGGGGGTATGAGGAAATCAAAAGTGTAAACTAAAGTGTAACTTAAAAGGGTATTACTTGATCCGTGGTCCCGGGGGGGTAACGGGACAGAGCCTTTCGTGACTCTTACATCTTGATCCGTGGTCCCGGTGGGTAACGGGACAGAGCCATTCGTGACTCTTACATCTTGATCCGTGGTCCCGGGAGGTAACGGGATAGAACCACTCTTGGTTCATATATTCCTGATCCGTGGTCCCGGGGGGTAATGGGACATATCCTTTGAGTTACATGGAGGATTACATTAATTGATTTCAAACAAACTTTAGAGAGACAATCCAGTAGCACAGTTTAGATTGATCACTGCACGTCACATACACTGATACACTTCACTGTTATACATCCTTGTTGACTTGTTACTATTTATGATTCATGCCTGCATATCTCGTGTATCATGTTCATTTATTATTGCTTGATGTTATGACGCGCTGACGTCTGGGTTTTGCATGGCCCAGATCCTCTACCTTTGTTGCAGACTGATCAGGAGTTTGCCGCTGTTAGATCGAGCGGTAGGGATCATGTCGGTATCCAGTCTTACTTTCCAGGTGTTTATTTGATCTTTTGCTTCCTCATACTATAGCATTTCTTGACTCTTTTACTCTGGCTTATGGACATGTACTAGATAGTTAGTTTACTTTCCTTTTCTTGACATCTCTACAGCCGTAATGTGACTGTGGAAGGATTTTTCCTAACCACAGGTAGCATGGTTGGCTATGTCACGTGCCTATTTTAGCGTACTCTGGGAAGCGGGGTGTGACAGAACCGTTCAGGCAAGTTTATCTTGCTACATGCTATGTTATTATATTTGCATCCATATTAATAATAATATTACATGTTCATTGCATTGTGCATCCCTGTTACCGTTTTACTGTTTTACGATACCAGTTCACATCCGTATCATTTATTACATATCTAGTCGCATGCAAGTTTTTCTTGCTACATACTATGTTATTATATTTGCATCCATATTAATAATAATATTACATGTTCATTGCATTGTGCATCTCTGTTACCGTTTTACTTTTTTACGATACCAGTTCACATCCGTATCATTTATTACATATCTAGTAGCATACAAGTTTATCTTGCTACATACTATGTTATTATATTTGCATCCATATTAATAATAATATTACATGTTCATTGCATTGTGGATCCCTGTTACCGTTTTACTGTACATGTTTCCTGTTTAATGCCTAGCGGCATGTCTCGGATTTCAGCCCGAGAATCTGGACCGTGTTCCCGGGCATGCACGGGATACTATTGAGTTATATCGACGATTCATTAAATTGATTTCAAAGACTTGAGAGTAATTAACCCAGTAGCACAGATTACTCACCGCATGCACATACACTTCATTGTTCTATATTCGTGTTACTGTTATACACTCATTACTGTTCATACTCATGCCTGCATATCTTGTTACCTCCTGATTATATTTTTATTGTTTGATATTATGACGCACTGACATCTGGGTTTTGCATGGCCCAGATCCTCTGTCTCTTTCACGGGCTGATCAGGAGTATTTCCGCCATCAGGCCAAGCAGTGAGGATCCTGTTAGTATCTAGTTTAGTTTAGTTTTATTTCTGTACTTTCATTTCCTGATGTGAGCCCGTATTTGGGACATACTTTCCAGATGTTATTATTTATTGGATTTATTGCTTTCGCATATTATTTCTTGACTCGTTTATTCTGGCATATGGACATGTACTAAATAGTTTATTTTCTATTTTATTATTCTTGATATCTTATAGACAGCTGTAATATGACTGTGGAGGAATGTTTCCTAGCCACAGGTAGCAAGGTTGGCTCTGTCACGTGCCGATCTTAGCGCACTCTGGGAAGCGGGGCGTGACAGGGTTTGTTTGGTATCAGAGCCATAGTATTTAGGTTAATCGGGTTTGATTCTTTTATAGTTGGGTATTGGACCCAATATACGAATCAGAAAAGCCGTAATTAGGAACATGTCCTGCCGCATTGTTATCGTGATTCTTGAATCATATCTTTCTCTTGACCCTTGTCTTGACGATATGCAAACAACTTTGCATCTCGACTTAAAACCTTCTGGTTCCCTATTGTTTCTTTCTATTCTGATACTAGGATTTGGGCGACTTGAACGGAGTTATGTGATTGTAACTATGAACTGCGGTATGGTTAGAATGCGGTACTCTATTTAAGTAACTTGGAGTCCTAGTCTTGATTCACTTCCTTGTTTTAAGGCCATTGTATTACCTTGCTTCTCTCGGTTACCAGTTTATATTTTATCGCAGGTTTAGATCTTGTTTATCATGCTGATCCTCTTCGGTGTCTTGGTTTCAGGATTATGGCGGATAGAGAACTATGATCGTACCAGAGGCGTGTTAATGACGCCGCATTGCTTGGAGTAATTCATGGGATGCTGGAGAACCAAAAGCGGCAAACCGAGATAAATCAGCGGCAAACTGAAGCTTTTCAGGTAGGTTTGCAGGCAGTTCAGCTGTCTGTAAACACTGTTGCAGCCAAACCAGTACAGCATGTGGGTACCGTGGCGGATTTCAGGAAACTTGGTCCGTCCACTTTTACTGGTTTGGAGGAGCCATTGCCAGCGGAACAGTGGCTAGTCGATATGGAGAATCTGCTCGTTGCAGCACAGATTCCGGAGGACCAGAGAGTGGATGTTGTACGCATCCAATTAGTGGACTATGCCCATGAGTGGTGGCTTGTGGAAGAGACCCGTTTGCCCAAGCCGATCAGTTGGGCAACTTTCTCGCAGAGTTTCTTGGAGAAGTTCTTTCCGCAGACTGCACGGGAAAAAATGGAAGAAAAGTTTATCAGTTTGAAGCAGAATGGCGGACCCGTGGATGCGCATGCGGCTGAGTGAACACGGCTCAGTCGATTCGCGGGACCTTTGGTTGCCAATGATGCTGATAGGGCACGAAGATTCATGCGCAGTTTGGACATGGAAATCCAGAGGCACATTATATCTCTGGGATTGACCACTTTCTCATAAGTTCTCAAGGCAGCCAGAGAACAGCAGAGCCTATTGATGAAGGTATACAGCAGCAGGCAGTTGTGGTACGGAAGCCGGCGTTTACGCCAAACCGAGCTCCTATACGCAGAGGTATTCTGGTAAACCGACGGGGCGTAGTGCCTATGAAGAAGCCCGTCATAGCCGAGCAGAGAGGAAGGATGTTTTGTGACCTTTGACATCTACCCGGACATCAGCAGAAGGATTGTCGAAGGAAGCTTAGACTTTGTTTGGTTTGCGGATCAGCTGATTATACTGTCAATGTTTGCCCGTCGAAGCTTTGCTTGAAGGATGATGCTCAAAAGCCACCGCAGAGGCATATTCAGGGGCAGAAATAGATAACTTAGGAGCCTAATCAAGCTCGAGCCTTTACTCTGACGGCCGAAGAGGCCAAGGCTTCAGGGGAAGTCGTTTCAGGTATCCTACTTGTTCATGATTTTTCCGCATTAGCATTATTCAATTCTGGTGCATCCCATTGTTTTATGTCGTCCAAGTTTATTGCTGCACATTCGATTTATTGCACGACCCTGTCTAGTTGTTGGGACATACACACTGGGAACGGGAAGATCATATCTAGTAGTGAGTATAAGGATTATTCTGTTATTATCTGCGGACGAGAGTTATTTTCAGATTTCTTGGTGATCGATATTGGCAATTATGATGTTGTCTTGGGAATGGACTTTCTCGGCACTTTCCACGCTCACATTGATTGTAGGGCAAAGAAAGTGATTTTCCAGATTCCCGGACATCCGGAGTTTGTTTTTGCTGGAGGTAGCAGTTTTGTCGGGCCAGTCGAGTTTAGGGTTGGGCCGACAGGCGCCGTTCTTTCGTCGATGGAAGTTGATAGGGAGGAAGCGCCAGCTGTAGTTCAAGAGTTCATGGACGTGTTCGAGGACATCTCGGGTTTACCGCCAAAACAAAATGTGGAGTTCACGGTCGATCTTGTTCCTGGTGCAGCCAATCTCAAAGGCGTACTATCCGATAGCACCAGTGGAGTTGGAAGAAGTAAAGAAGAAGGTTACCAAATTGCTAGAGAAGGGTTGGATTCGCAGCAGCAATTCACCCTAGGGAGCTCCAGTTCTTCTTGTCAAGAAGAAAGATGGCACAAGGAGGATGTGCATCGATTATCGAGAATTAAACCGGGTGACTATTAAGAACAAGTACCCGATCCCTCGCATTGGCGAATTATTCGAGCAACTTAGTGGCGCGAGGGTATTCTCGAAGCTGGATTTGTGATCCGGATATCATCAAGTTTGAGTTAAATCAGAGGATATTCGCAAGACTGCGTTCCGAACTCGATATGGACATTACGAGTATATAGTGATTCCATTCAGAGTCACGAATGCACCGGCGATATTTATGGACTTGATGAACCGAATCTTTTCACCGTTCTTGGACTAGTTTATAGTGGTGTTCATCGATGATATTCTGGTCTACCCGAGGACCCTAGAAGAGCATGCATAACACGTGAAGATCGCACTGCAGACATTGAGGCATGAAAGATTGTATGCAAAGATGAGCAAGTGCAAGTTTTGGCTTGAAGAAGTGAAGTTTTAGGGCATGTCGTATCCGGAGATGGAATCACCGTTGACCCTGAGAAGATTGCAGCAGTTCAAGATTGGCCGATTCCGAGGAAAGTAGCGGAGATCAGAAGTTTTCTAGGACTTGCAGGATACTATAGAAGATTCATGGAGAATTTTGCTCGATTGGCTGAGCCTTTGACCAAGCTTACGCGAAAGGAAGTACCATTCGTATGGACGGATAGTTGTACGTCAGCTTTTGAGGCGTTGAAGCAAAGATTGATAACCGCTCCTATTTTGACCGTACCAGACGGTTCCGGAGGATTGGTGATTCACAGCGATGCATCTAGGAAAGGTTTGGGATGTGTTTTGATGCAGCATGGGAAGGTTATAGCCTATGCATCGAGACAGTTGAAGACCCATGAGAAGAATTACCCAACTCATGATTTGGAGCTTGCAGCAGTGATTTTTGCTTTGAAGATTTGGAGACACTACTTACTAGGCGAAAGGGTCGAAATATTCACCGATCACAAAAGCCTAAAGTATGTATTCACGCAGAAAGAACTTAACATGAGACAGCGTAGATGGTTGGAGCTGATGGATGACTATGATCTTGATCTCAAGTACCATCCGGGGAAAGTTAATGTAGTGCCAGATGCGCTTAGTCGGTTGCCATCAATTCGAATGTTGACTGCACAGAAAGAGCTTATCGAAGATTTTCGGAGATTCGAGTTGGAGATCGTGTTACCGCATTCTTCAGGACAGTTGATGTAGCTGCAAGTACAGTCATCATTGATCGATAATATTAAAGCAGCGCAGTCACAGGACCCAAGATTACAGAAGTTTCGAGAACAGGTTGAGCGGGACTTCGAACGGACTTGTTGATTCATGAAGATGGTTCGTTGCGATATGGTGGCCGTTTGTGTGTGCCGAAAGGAGATATTCGCGAAGAAGTTATGAAGGAGGCACACAGTTCCGCATATTCCATACATCCAGGAGGTACGAAGATGTACCGTGATCTATGACAGCATTTCTGGTGGGAAGGCATGAAGAGGGAGATTGCCCGCTTTGTAGTGAAATGCTTGGTGTGTCAGCAAGTTAAGGCTGAACATCAAAGGGTGGCTGATTTATTGCAACCACTTCCGATTTTTCAATAGAAGTGGGAACAATAACCATGGATTTCGTGACAGCTTTACCGCGGAGTCCAAAGGGCAACAATGCAGTTTGGGTAATTGTTGATCGATTGACCAAGGCAGCTTATTTCATTCCGTTTCAAGTGGGTCAGTCGACGGAAGCGTTAGCAGAACGGTACATGCAGGAAATTGTGAGATTGCATGGCGTACCTGTGAGCATCGTTTCCGATCGTGATACCCGATTCTTATCGCACTTCTGGAGGAGTTTACAGGAAGGTTTGGGGACGCGATTGAAGTTTAGCACCGCTTATCATCCTCAGACAGATGGCCAGTCGGAGAGAACGATCCAAACTCTTGAAGACATGTTGAGAGCTTGCATGTTAGACTTCAAGGGCTCGTGGGAGGATCATCTACACTTGGTGGAGTTTTCTTACAATAACAGCTTTCAGGCGACTATTCAGATGGCTCCATTCGAACAATTGTATGGTCGCAAGTGTCGCTCACCCGTTTGTTGGGACGATATTGGAGAACGAAGATTGTTGGGACCGGATCTTGTCGTGCAAACAGTAGAGAAAGTTAATACTCTCCGGAATCACATGAAGGCAGCACAGGATCGGCAGAAGAGTTGGGCAGATACATCGAGAAGACCTCCAGAGTTCGCTGTTGGTGATCTTGTATTCTTGAAGATATCACCAACTAGAGGAGTGATTCGTTTTGGGAGTCAAGGCAAGCCTAGTCCTCGATTCGTGGGGCCTTTCGATATTATTGAGCATGTTGGAGAAGTGGCTTATCGATTGGCTTTATCACCATTTTTGGTGAGCGTTTATGACATGTTTCATGTATCTCAACTCCTTAAGTATGTTCGAGATGAAACACACGTATTAGATCAATCGGAGCTGACTGTAAGGGGGGATTTGACCTACGAAGAACGACCGATGACGATTATTGATCGAAGAGAAAAGGTCCTCAAGAACAAGGTCATCCCTCTTGTACTTGTTTCGTGGGGGAATCGCTCGCATGGAGAATCGACTTGGGAACGAGAAGACGAGATTCGACAGAAGTTTCCACACCTCTTCTCGTAGTTTCATGTTTGTTTGTCTTTTCTTATTTTGGGAATTTCAAGAACGAAATTATTTTGTAATTGGGTATAGGGTAACACCCTAGTTCATTTATACCAGTTCTATTTTTGGGTATTTCTTTATTTATGGATATTTCTTGATTTATTGTGTTTTGGGTACGAATAGTATAATTGGTATCCGTGTTTGCATCCGACCCGAACCACATGCTGGACCGTCTTGATTCCTGTTTATGATTTTTCCCAACAAATTATGAGAATCCGTGCACTCTCGTGTTCTATATCCTGTATACCTGCATTATCTGGCATCTGAATTTTTTAATAATACAAATATAGTCAAATAATATATTTTAAAAATATCTAGCATGGCCTGCATCATATCCCTGACCCTATAGTAGCATCCGTGTATCTTGTTCTCATTCCGTTCAGTGAAACGGACTCTTTTGGATAGCTACGTACACACTACGTATATCCGTTCTTGGGGTTATGCTTTTTCGTTACCTAGATATCGTATTTTGGTTTTGGTTTACACGTATATTAACCATATGTTCAAACCATAATTTTAGACCCTACCCGGGCGTGTTTTGAACTATTTTTTGTATTAGCCAAAATCTCAATTATAATCAATATTATATCTTTACGATTTTTTTAAACTATTAAAATTATATTCCTTATATTTATTTCGTTTTAAATACTTTAAAAGATTTTTTTCTATTTACCCTAACAACTAATCTCACCGGCCACTCTCTCTCTCTCCCTCTGTTATATATAATTCTTTTAATATTTTTTTTTTAAAAAAACCCCATAATCACACGTTCTCTCTCTCCTTCTTCTCAAAATTTTTCTCCGCCTCGAGCCCGCACCCATCGCCTCACCTCGCGTCGTCGCCACCTAACCCACGACCTCGCCTCCATCTTCCCAACCTCGTCATCTCCTCGATACCGCCTCAACCTCACCTCCCAACACCCCGAGCACCCTGCAACCGCACCTGCGACCACAAAACCCACTGCAACCCATCACCCGATCCCCCAGCACACCTCGCCGCCGGAGCTCTGACCACCTCGCCGTCGGACTCACCCCATCAACACCACCTCTATCCTCCTTCTTCGTGAAACCAACTCACTCCCCGCAACAGCCTATCCCCGAGCTTTAACCTTGAGCCCGCAACCCCATTGCCTCGCTGGAAAACCCCTGCCTGCATCCTCGCCGTCGACGGCCCATCGTCGACGTCACCCCCTCATCTTCTCTGAACCCTCAAGCCAACCCCAGAGCACCAGCCTCTATTCTTCTCCTTCTTCTTCTTTCTTCTTCTTCTTTCTTCTCTTTTCTTCTTCTTGGATTCTTGATTCCGCTCACCGCCAGAGCCGTGCCGTCGCCGACGATCCAGGCGACCCAGTGGACGTTCCCAGCCAGCGTGGTCGTGTTCTTGCTTTGCTTAGTTCAGTTCTGTACGCCGTGTGTGCATTGCGACGTTTACTCGACGTCGGACGCAGCATACACACCCCATCGTAAGATCCATTCAAGCAAGTTTATCTTGCTACATGCTTTGTTATTATATTTGCATCCATATTAATAATAATATTACATGTTCATTGCATTGTTCATCCCTGTTACCGTTTTACTGTTTTACGATACCAGTTCACATTCGTATCATTTATTACATATCTAGTCGCATGCAAGTTTTTCTTGCTACATACTATGTTATTATATTTGCATCCATATTAATAATAATATTACATGTTCATTGCATTGTGCATCCCTGTTACCGTTTTACCATTTTTACGATACCAGTTCACATCCGTATCATTTATTACATATCTAGTCGCATGCAAGTTTATCTTGCTACATGCTATGTTATTATATTTGCATCCATATTAATAATAATATTACATGTTCATTGCATTGTGCATCCCTATTACCGTTTTACCGTTTTTACGCTACCGGTTCACATCCGTATCATTTATTACATATCTAGTCGCATGCAAGTTTATCTTGCTACATGCTATGTTATTATATTTGCATCCATATTAATAATAATATTACATGTTCATTGCATTGTGCATCCCTGTTACAGTTTTACGATACCAGTTCACATCCGTATCATTTATTACATATCTAGTCACATGCAAGTTTACCTTGCTACATGCTATGATACATATTTTGCATCCATATGAATAAAAATATCACATGTTTACTGCATTGTACATCCATGTTACTGTTTTACTATTTTCGGATAGCAGTTCGTATCCGTATCATTTATTACATATCTAGTTGCATGCCATGCCATACTATTTCATATTACTGTTACCTTAGCACCCTATGCTTGATAATGTGCATCCTACGTGGTCATGGAGTTGTAGATGTAATCCCTCATAGATATTTATGCATCCGTGTTTTACTGTGCATCCGTACTTTTATCGTGCATCCGTACTTGCTACTGTTTTATTATGAGCATCCATTTGATACATGTGCACTACCTGACATGACTTGATATACCACTGCTTGACTTGATACATGATCATGTTCCTAATGCCGACAATCCTGACTTGTTGTCCCGATGGACATATCATGTTGTCTATTCAGACAAAACCTGTACCTGCTTGATCATGTGTTGGCATTAGCTCCAGATTTATCAATACCTGACTGGAACACATAACCATGGGGGTAAGGAGAAATCAATGATGAAACCTGACTTGTAACTCAACAGTTCGACGCTTATACTGATCAGTTTTACGGGCTAGGCCAGCCCCGGGATGATGCTGCTGACATCATTCATCTGTACATGTTTCATGTTTAATGCCTAGCGGCATGTCTCGGATTTCAGCCCGAGAATTTGGACCGTGTTCCCGGGCACGCACGGGATACTATTGAGTTACATCAACGATTCATTAAATTGATTTCAAAGACTTAAGAGTAATTAATCCAGTAGCACAGATTACTCACCGCATGCACATACACTTCATTGTTCTATATTCATGTTACTGTTATACACTCATTACTGTTCATACTCATGCATGCATATCTTGTTATCTCCTGATTATATTTTTATTGTTTGATATTATGACGCACTGACGTCTGGGTTTTGTATGGCCCAGATCCTCTGTCTCTTTCACAGGCTGATCAGGAGTATTTCCGCCGTCAGGCTGAGCAGTGAGGATCCTGTTAGTATCTAGTTTAGTTTAGTTTTATTTACGTACTTTCATTTCCTGAAGTGAGCCCGTATTTGGGACGTACTTTCCAAATGTTATTGTTTTTTGGATTTATTGCTTCCGCATATTATTTCTTGACTTGTTTATTCTGGCATATGGACATGTACTGATAGTTTATTTTCTACTTTATTGTTCTTGATATCTTATAGACAGTCATAATGTGACTGTGGAGGGATGTTTCCTAGCCACAGGTAGCATGGTTGGCTCTGTCACGTGCCGATCTTAGCGCACTCTGGAAAGCGGGGCGTGACACACATGCACTATTACCGATGATGCACATGTTGCATGTACACATTCTTGCCGGCTCACACACATATCACTGGTAACTGCCATGCCACGCATATATTAGAACTCGATATATTACCGTATCACCTTATAACCCGTTAGTATTTTAGTTACAGTATAGTACCCAGTACCACATACTAGTTTAGTTATTGCACTTTCTTTACCTTGCTACACGACACACTCATATGAATACACTTGCTATGCATTACAGTATTGTTTTGTGCCTAAACATATTATTTCATTACTGTCATGCATTTCATGAGATTCTGTTTTCATGAGATTTCTGGATTTGAGAAACCGCGGATATTATTTAAAAACTTATGATTGTTTTAAAAATACGGTTTCTCTTGATATGATATTTCGGCGTCCACCGTGAGATTTCTCAGTGCTAAGCTATGATGATTATCCAAATTGAGGTAGGGGGAGAAACCGATTGCGGATATATGGTGGACCCGGTACGGTACCCCGGGGTAAGAAGATCGTATAGAAAGGCGTTGAGCCTGGCAGGAGAACACTACCTACCGATGACATTATTGGACTCGACGGATATCCGGAGGATACCGACCTGAGTGATATGAAATAGATGGATATGAGGGTCGATCCGATGAGGCGGCGCCTGAGATATGAGAATTTACGTGTCGATGCTGGACACGGGTTTTATGATGATTTCGAGTGTCGATGCTGGGCACTCAGGATTTTATGATGATTTTGATGTGTCGTTGATGGATACACGTTGGATGATATATATATATATATATATATGACACAGATGACATGGTACCATATACTGACACATGCACGATATTATTATATTATTATATTTATGTATACACGATCATCTTCATTACCACACGATATGATAATATTATATTACAGTATGACCTAGGAGATCGTTATACATTCGATTTCTACCTGATGATATCTTCTACTAACGAGTTGGCAACTCACCCCCGTTGTGCCATAGTTTTCTTGCAGGATCGACCGCTCGGATCAGTAGCGTCTTGCTGGCACATTGCTTCTTTTAGGTGGTTTTCTCGGTAAGTGGGTTAGTCTTCGGATCGTAACCACCGCTTGTACATTATTTTTTTCTCATTTGTATCTAGTTAAAAGCTCCATCAAGCAGACTATATATATTTGGTAGATTTAGAGACCAGTTTGTATATTCTTTTGATTTAGAGTCGAGACTTATATATTCTTATATTGGATTTAATAATGTTTTGGTTTTCTTTACTCTTTTCTGTGTTGATCTTTGCCTTGGGTGTCGTATTTCACTTGCGTGGTTATGTTTCCACCAATTGGCGAAGAACTGGCTCCCGTTTGAGGAAGCCTATATTATTCTTGATATGCTGGTTCTGAATAAAATTTACAAAGGAGGTGCTGCACAAATTTCAAATGACGAAATTTTTTTAAACTTTAGAATACAATCTACCAGTATTTTCAACTAACTTTACTTATACTTGAAAAACAGAACCTGATTTCATTTATACTTTTCTTTCAAAACTTCACCTCCACAATATTTTCCTTAAACGGTTTAGATTTCTGGGTTTTCGGCTTACTTGGGTTACGGTGGGGTCTTATAGACTTCACGTGATTCAAGTGCCGGTCATGTGTCATTTCCGGGTCGTGACAGGATAGTAGAGTGAGATACAGAGCTCCTCACGAAGAATTCGGTCTCGAATGGAAATAAAAATACGATTTTAAAGAATACGACTTTTTTCAACAAATTAAATCATATAAAAAAAATTCATAATCATAAATCTGTATTTTTCTATGAAAATTTTTTTTGAAAAAAACTATATTTTTAATATGAAAAATTAAAGTTACACAAAAATACCATCAAGTTTCTAAAAGTATAGTTTTCATAAAAATATCATAAACTTTTATAAAGTTAGGTTTTATCTCTAAAATACTAATAAAACTAAAATACATTTTTATAAAAACTCTTAATATTCTAAAACACTCTCGAGATTTGGTTTTTTAAACAATATTAAAACATTTTACATAAAACTCCCTCGAAAAATGCAAACAATGAAAATACATAATAAACAACTTGAATAAATTTTTAAGGACCTTATATTAATATAGGTTTAAGCGGTGTCATTTCTCTTGAGATTCAGGAAGCCGGAGAAAGTGAGTGCTTACCTATTCATGTTAGATAACACTGTAAATTAAAGGAATTAGCAATGGCAATTATCTTGGAAAAAGACACAAATTCTGCCGCTCATGTGCAGCGGTTGTCCGATTATTCTCAAAATTAAGATCTTCAAAAGTTAAATTTAGTAATATGAAATTACTATAACCAAATGCAAACTCGAACTTGTTTTAAACTTGAACCCAAACTTGAACTTAAACTCGAACTCAATCTACTCGAACTAACTTGAATCGACCCAGGATTGCAATTGACATGACTCACATTCTACTCGACTTACTCGACTTAATTCTTCAACTTTTGCAATTTATGGTTTCGATCAAGACATGTTATAATCAACCAAGCAAATCAGCTAAGTCTATACGACAATTATAATCAATTATACTCGGAGTGTTTGGGATAGTTTCAGGTGTGAATCCAACGGAACTTCAGGAGTCTTGTATTAACCCACTCGAATTCTATTTACTCGAATCTCAGTCGGGTCGACTTCTTCACAGTTTGGAGTCCCGATACTAATACATTAAATGGGCCCATATTTCCTTACTCCTAGGCCCCCACTCTTGAGCTCGTGAATGTTCTCCGCTGAAAGACATGACCGGGACGTTGGGACGTCAGGCCTGAATTTTGGGGGCAGATGCTATTTGGTTTTATTCGTCTACCTCTCCAAAATTCCAAGTTGATTTATGACACCATATATCGAAGGTTTAGACGGATGTGGACGATATAGTAGACTTCGTCAGATTCCCCCTCGTTTGAGGGGTTTTTGATTGTGGGAGCGCTCTTCCCTGCAGGCCCAAGCCCTTGCAGTTAATTACTCTACCGCATTGCGGTAACCACTTTTTCCTTCTCCAGATGGTCATTTCGTGTCGTGTGTGTTTGTTTTTGTTTTTGGTTGCCCATGGATTGTATACGGAGACTAATTTATGTTGCTGCCCGTAGGGCGTGGATTAATCCAAATCCGTATTTTCTTAGATTTGGGTTTGAGGTTGGGTTTAAGGATGTGTTAGTCTCATTTGAGACTAAGATCAACTTACACGTTTGTTTATAATACGTTAGTCTAATTTTAGACTAAGATCAACTTAACGGGATCGTTTAGATCCAACAAAAGAGCATTTGGGCTCTATTGTTTTAGTTTAGGGACTTTACGGTCCATTGAGTGTCTGGTTGCCGGGACCCGCCACCTCTCTGAAGACGTTGAAGAATTATAACGACATATATCAGAGGTGTGAGGAGATGTACCCATGAACCAGTGTCAGTTGAGAGATCTGTAGTTGGATTGATTTAAGGATCGTTAATCTCGTTTGAGATTAAGATCAACTTAAATGGTTGTTAAGGATACGTTAGTCTCATTTTAGACTAAGATCAACTTAACAGGATCATTTAGATCCAACAAAAGAGCATTTGGGCTCGATTGTTTTAGTTTAGGGACATTGCGGTCTAGTTTAAAGACGTCATAGTCTGTAAAGGTTAAAGACATCATAGTCTATGAGTTTAAGGACCTCACAGTCCATAGTAGTTTAGAGACATCATAGTCTGTAAAGTTTAAGGACATCATAGTCCATGAGTTTAAGGACCCCACAGTCCATAAAGTTTAAGGACATCATAGTCCATGAGTTTAAGGACCACACAGTCCATAGAATGTCTGGTTGTCGGGACCCGTCACCTCTCTAAAGACGTTGAAAAATTACAACGACAAATATCAGAGGAGTGAAGAGATGAACCCTTGAACCAATATTGGTTGGGAGATCTGTAGTCCAATTTGGGACTAAAATCAAAGATTTATGAGCATATGGGCTCGATTAATCTGAATAGGGGATTTATGGCCAACTTGGACTCGGCCCATTCAGTAAAAATGTTAAACATTTAACAATGCTGGGCATTGATTTGAATTCTGACAATTATTTTTGTCTTTTACTGAATGTTGAACACTCATTATAGCTCTGGGGCCCTTTTTTTTTATAGAACAGTTTATGTTCTCTTATCACACACGTGAGGAGCACGTGGTGCGCTTGGCGCGGTGCGCCAATTAATGAGCGCTTCTTATGATGTAGCGCACACGTGAGGAGCACGTGACGCGCTTGGTGCAGTGCGCCAGACAATGAATGCAGAGCGCTTCTGGTGAAGTAGCACACACGTGAGGAGCACGTGGCGCGCTTGGCGCTGAGCGTCTGTCAATGAGCGCATTGTGCTTCTGGTGAAGTAGCGCATACGTGAGGAGCACGTGGTGTGCTTGGCGCTGAGCGCCAGTCAATGAGCGCATTGCACTTCTAGAGTTCTAAGGCTCTGCAACGCTATGCGTTAGTTTTGGAGCGCTATGGCTCTTTTAAGGCAGCTTTGCGTCCTGAGAATTAAATTCTCTTTCTTATAAGAGAATTTGTCTTATGGATCTAGAAACAAAAGTTCTTATTTTATAGGAAATGTTTTCAATCTCTTCTATATTTGATGAAAGGCTTTGCCTTTATGGATCTATGATCCTAAAAAAATTGAATTATTCTTCCCCCCCTTTTATAATGAGATGTTATGATCTCTTTTGTAAAAGACAGTTTGTCTTATAGATCTATGATCTTAGAAAAGAAGTAAATTCTTCTTTTAATATGAGATGATTTCATCTCTCTGTTTATTTACCTTGAAGAAATTCTTCTTTCGAGAGCTTGCTCTTTGTCTTTGAAATTTTCTCAAAGTTTATGGGGGGTTCCTCTATTTGAGACTTGAAGTCTTGGGGCCTTTATATAGGGCAAGCTGATTTATTGAATCAGTTGAAGAGATCCTTTCTCTAATTGATTTGGGGATGTTTCCCTCGTTGGATCTTTGATCCTAGGGCTTCTGTTTTATAGAAGGCAATCTTCTTGTTTTTAACAAGATTGGGAAATCTTTTCTCATACAGAATTTATTTTGTATCTTGGTGATTTTTAATCACCATTGGATCTTTAATCCTACGGTGCTCTGATTTACAGAGCACAATCTTTCCTGTTTGGAAAGATTCTGAGGAATGTTTCCTTAACAAAATTTTATTCTGGTCAATTGATGATTTTTAATCATGTTCGTTGGATCTTTGATCCAACGGTTGGGAACATTTAGTTCCAGCGCTAGCGCTCTCGTGCTTTAAACGTGATGCGCTGCTTAGAGTGCAGCGCACTTAGCGCTAGCGCTTACGTGCTTTGCACATGGTGCGCTGCTTAGAGTGCAGCGCTCTTAGCGCTAGCGCTCACGTGCTTTACATGTGGTGCGCTGCAGCGTTCTTAGTGCTAGCGCTCATGTGCTTTCCAAGTGAGCGCTGCCTCAGAGTCTTTGACACTCAGCGCTGGCGCTGTTATAAAGCGCTGCTTCATTTCAAAATTTGAAATTTGAACAGAGCTTTGCTCTGATTGAGGGAAACAAATGCCCCCCACCGTTGTGCTCACGTGGCTCACACGTGAGTGCAGCGGTGGCAGCAGTCGCGCCCTTAGATCAACTTAGAAGTTGAAACGGCTCTTAGTGCCTATAAGTAGGACCTTTGGCCCTTTAGATGATCTCTGTTCATCTTCTCACTTTTTCTTCTGAAAATTATTTCTCTTTCAGAGCATAGCTCTTCCCTTTAAGAAATTTCTTAAGGGTCAAAACTCTGCCCAATTTAGGTAAAAATTGAACTTTTTAACAAGCTTTGCTCTCCTTAGATCATAGATCTAAAAATATATCTTTAGGCTTTTGCCTATTAACAGAGCTATGCTCATTTCCAAGATGTAATCTTTTTTAGGGTGATTTTAACCCATGAACTGGAATATAGTTCATGAAGAACTTAAGGGTTTATTCACAGATCTTGAAGATATTGGAGTTTTTACTCTGTAGAAGCTTTGCTTCTTAGGATTTCTTGATGGATTGTTTCATCTTCCTTACAGAGCATTGCTCTTTAGAAATTTTAGGGGGAATTTTATTCCCCTCATGATTAATTATGACAGTTGTCTGTCTGTTGCAGAGCACTACTCTTAATGGGAGATTTACTCCTTGGCCCGAGGAATCCTCATTAAAGGAGAATCCTTTGAGGATTTTCTCGTTTAATGACAGTCTCATCAAATGATGAGACTGTTTTATTAATGATGAGTTATCATCTAGATTGTGTGGGTCCTCTTTGGCACCTTTTTACTGCATTGCAGTGTGGTACAGATTTAAAGTACCAAGTACCGAACTTGACTTGTAGCATTGACGGCTAACTTTGTTCTCTTTCGCGCAAGTACCATGTCTTTCGATACTTCGTTTCCCTTTGTCCATTCAGAAAGCGGGTTCCCTACAGCGCCAGTGGATAGGGAAGTCTTCGCGCTGATAAAAGATCACGACCCAGAGCACAAGAATCTTCATCTATGTGGAACATGGTACAACCAGATCATCATGGGTCGGCGCAGCTTTTTTTGCGCAACACATTCAGAGCCCATTTCGGCGATTCACTATGCTGACGTACCCCCGGTGAACTATGCCGTGGAGGTGGTTAATTGGACTTCAGAGGGTCTCCTTCAGCCCTCTATGGCTGCGATTCCTGTACAGCCTCCGATAGCTTTGGACATTCTAGGGCGGCAAATATGCCAGGGCGAGTCGCGCCCTTGGAGATAGCCATACAACATAGGCTTGACTCCTGTCACTCAGCTGGATATCTGCAGTGGGCCAGATATATCTTATCGGCAAAAAAGTCAGAGCTGCTGAGGCTCGGGTTGTACCCCGCGATCTATGCTTCTCTGTTCCAGTATTCCACACCTCCAGCATAGTGGGTTAAATACTTTTTGGAACAATAGAACGTTCCAACTCACACCTTTCTTATGATAGATCAGGAAGTTTCCATCTCTTTGGAGGAGTTTGCGGATATCTCCGGCTTGCCTGTCAAAGGAGAGCATTATGAGGAGATCTTGACCCCTGACGAGTATATTTTCGCTACCCAACTGGTGATGACGGGTCTAACCCCAGAGAATGCCATTCAGCATCGATTCCCCAGCTTGATCAAGGTGCTAAATATTTACGAGGGCCTATTTCTTGAATTTGGAAGCCATGGGGTTAGCTTTGAGGACTTCATCGCCCGTTTTCTCCACCCAGAAGCTTTATCTCAACAAGGCGAAAGGTTTGACAAACTTGATGATCCTTTTGGTTTTGGCTTGGATAGTCGACCGATAGCGGAAGCCGATCAAAAGAGTTTCTTCCTTCCAAACGTCGCAGTCGTCCCCTTTTCAAAAATCGCCACTCAGGACATCGATGAAGAAGCGTTCTTTCTAGGGTTCCTCGGATTGTGGTTAAGATGGTTCGCGCTTCCCATGCACCCTCGCTACATGAGGTCGTCTGTCTTCTACCCAGCTCATCGGATGGTTGAAGGGAGACAGGTTGCTGTTGGGATTCCCGGGCTGGCTCATTTGTATCACGGCCTTAGCTTGGCGGCCGACACTACTCAACCGGGGGTGCAGCCTGTGAACTTCCCGATGCATTATTTTACTTCATGGCTCGAGCTGCATGTGTTTGGTGCTTTTGGAATGCACAAGCGGTCCCATTTCTATGAAACTTGCAATTTTCCACGGATCATGCGGCTGGTCGATGCTTCCACTGTGGAGCCAAGTCAGCGAGATGCTCGGGGTGTGATTGTTTGCCCACGTACAGTCAGGGACGGCATGACCTTTATTGATAAGGTCATGACCATCGGTAAGGAATCCGCTAAGACGGTGCAGCCGCTGCGGGACACCTTTAAGGACGGAGCTTCTACCTTGAAAGCTCGAGAGATTCTCCATTTGTACTCGATCAGGCCGGGATACTTGGTGTCCAGGCAGAACGAAACGGCTTTGTTCATGAGATATAACCCCCACTGCTTTGCCCAGCAATCAAGTTATAATCAGGGTGTCCCGCTCGAGGCATTCTTGGCAGAACCGGTTAATATTGAAGAGGGCATCCGGAGCGCTTTGCACCACTCCATGCGCCTAAACACAGGGTCCAATTTCTTCATCGATGAGCCGAGTTGTGTTCCGAAATCCCTAAATGTATACGTGGTGTAGTATCAACACACAATGGGTGTTGTTATCAAGGAGGAGAAGCGACTGTTGCTTGATCGCAAGGGTGCTGCCCCGACTAGTAATCCAAATGTTCCTCTGAAGCGACGGACCATTGTCCATCCTCCCTTAAGAGAAGCTGCTGCGGCTGTAGTTCTACGTGCTATACGTGAGCTGCCCCTACCCAGTGTGCCTGAAAAAGAGGTAGATGCCGCGTCTCCCGAGTCGGGTGTGGATACGGAAATTGGGACTCGTCACCCAAAGCTGCCCACCAAGCGCAAGCTTGTGTTATCGGCTACCGGAGCTCGTCCACAGAAGAAAAAGAAGTCTATACTTTCTGCGGACGTTGTATTTGGCCAAGAGCCCCATGTTGCTTATAGCGAGAGTTTGAGCGAATACGGGACCAATGAAGGCTTATTCATGGCGCCGGATGATACCGATCTGGAGGCTGCCCTTACAGTTTCCAAGCAATTGGCCAGCAACAAAGCAGGAATGGTCACCCTCACACAGTCAGGTAGACCTCAGTCGTATCTTTCCACGGTTGTATTTTTTATTATCATGCTTTGACTGACACTTCTTTTTCAACAGGCATCTCCACTGAAGAGGCTCTCGCGGCTTCTCTCAAGACTTTCGAAGAAGAGGAAAGGCTTCGTGCTTCCTTGGGCATTGGTACATTTCGGCTCACTGTGCCTTCAACCCCCTTTTTTTATGGGTAAACTAACTCTTCTTTTCCGTCTTATTGCAGGGACTACCTCGACTCAGGTTATCCCAAGTTCAGTGTCGATCGTGAATGGTGACGCAGCCGCGTCGTTAGCGCCAGCCACTGCAGCCACGTCTGTCCCTAAGTCGCCACTAGGGGCCTCTCAGAAGCAGCCAATGATGGACATCGTAATGGCACCGAAGGCAGAACTTGGTTCAGATGGTGATCTATCTTTATCAGAAGTCCTGAGGAGGTCAGCTCTCGCGGCTCAGGTTGAAAGAAAACGCAAGAGGCGTGCAGTGAAAGAACACAATGTCGCCTTAGCTGTAGGTGCAGGCTCGAGCGCTGCTTCCCCTGTCCCCATTTCTTCAGAGGGTGCTTCGGCCACCCTGTCTACCGCTCATAGACAGGCGGTACGCGCGGCTCGGGAGGCAATTGAAAAGCCGTCCAAAGGTAACGTAACACTGGGTCCTTTTGTTAGAGTTTGATCTTCAGATTCTCATATGTCATACCCTGCAGGGCCAAGTCCTGATGAGGAATGGTAGGTGAGATGACGGCAACTGCTGAGCCTGAAATGGTTACTCTCTCCCAGGAGTCCGGGACTGCTCCAATTGCCGCTCTTTCCACTTGCGGTTCCCTGCCATCGCCTGGCAGCGCGAGTGTCACGACGGCTCTCGTAGAATTGGGGGATGAAGCCACGGGCGGCGAAACCCTTCCAATGGAGGAAAGCGAAGCCATCGCTGTGCCTAGTGATGCTCTTGTCGCAGTTTCGATTGGCGACTCATCAGGTAGATTTTAGGTTATTGTTTTCCTTTTTATTCCGCAATCCCTCTCAATCCCTTCTGACGGCATTTCTTTTGTTTCTTATGCAGGTATGGTGAGCATTGAGGTCGTGCCACCCGAAGAAGCATCCCCGGTTACTGCTCTGGCGGTCGCCGACCCTTCGCCTTCTCTCGCGTCCTCTCAAATGCTGGAAGGTATGGGTTTGTGGTTTAATTTAAATCGAGGATAGCGTCTTTCATGTACTGACCATGTATCATCGTAACCTTGCAGGAGTTCTCTTTGATCATTTGTATCAAGTGCTAAACCCGCACTTCTCTTTCCAGTTGGAAATTAGTCTGTCTGCTGGTGCCGGTGAGTATCTTTTCTAACCGACGTCTTTTCTTTAATGGATAACCCTGCCGTTGATAACTGTAAACTGATTACAGCACTACAAATTGAAGGAGGGGACGAGAGAATTGTCGCGCCACTAGTACTCCCAGCTCTGCCCCCTATTGCAGCCGGTATAGTAGACTCTATTGCTCTTGTATTTTCTTTATTTCTTGAGCCGACATCTGACTATGATTTGTTTTGCAGTGATCGCACCGACTCCAGCTCCGTTCGAGTCTCGCATCATAATGCCGGCAGGGCCCTTTTTTAGACGTCCATCTTCAAAAGGCGCTGTAACCAGCCTGCGTATGTTGAGCGAATATATAGAGGAGCTTGACGCGGAGACCCCTACATTCGCTGCAGATTTTGCTGCCAAGATTAATCCAATATTGGCGACGCTTGTGAACTT
Organism: Agapanthus africanus; assembly: GCA_030015575.1. NCBI lineage: Eukaryota > Viridiplantae > Streptophyta > Magnoliopsida > Asparagales > Amaryllidaceae > Agapanthus > Agapanthus africanus. Next base: position 356,080,941 of record JASDDO010000019.1, read on the forward strand.
CCATAACGAAGGCGCCATTGAGTCTTGGGTTAACCACTGCAGGAAGATTGAGGCCTGCCTGCATGAGCTTGAGCTTAGGCATCCTGCTCCTGAGATTCTGGCTTTGAACTCCCAGCGGGCTGTGTGGGTTGAGCAAAGTGCCCTTTTCCTTCACCATTTCGAACAAGAGGCGATCCTCAAGCGAAAGGAACGTGAGGCGACTTCCGCTGAGTCTGTCCAATTGCGTGCCCAGGTCAAAGCGAATGCTGCGCAGCTGAACTCCATCTTTAAAAACCTTCAACGATGTATTTCTGACAGGCTGGTGCTGAGGAAAAAGCTTGACTTCACTGAGCAGGTTACGCAGAGTCAGGAAGCTGCTCAACAGGAAATCGATGAAAAGCTTTCATCCTGCTTACAGCAACGGACTCGAATTGAAGCGGAGCTGGCCACGGCGGCCGATCATGAGAAGGAGTTGAGAGGAGTGCGCGAGCAGCTAGCTGATTTATTGAAGACGCCTCCCTCTCAGTAATTGTTTTTGTATAGATTGAATACTTGTAATATTTGAATAACATGTATTCATTTTTATTCTTTTATATGATTCGTCTTGTACTCAATTGAATTCATGAATAAAAGATACACATTTTTTGTTCCACTGTTGCTTTCTTCTCTTTGCAGTGTTGTTGGTATGTTACTCTGGCAAGTGTGGCCTGTAGATAGTAAAGAACATTTCATCTTAGCCTCCTTGTAGGGTAGCGATGGCTTAGGAAGCAGGTTCAGGTCTGCTGCCTAAGACTTTTCAACTTTATGAGCCGTAAGGGTCTCATAAAGACTTTTCTCCCTACAAATCGAGGGGATCTCGTAGGTGTATTTTCTCCTTAGGAATCGTGAAGATTCCTAAGTGTGCTTTCTCTTGAGAGTCGTAAAGATCTCACAAGAGAATTTTCCCTCCTACAAGTCGAGAGGACTCGTAAGTGGTTGTTTCCCTCCTTATCAAGATTCGACTTTGGAGAGTGTGGTCCATGAATAGTATGGAAGAGTCCATTTTGGACCGACTTGCAGGGCCCCAGTGCTTAGGAAACAGCTCCTTATCCCCATTGCCTAAGGCTTTTCCCTACGATTCGAGACGAATCGAGAAGTTCTCGCAAGGATGTCCTAATGTCATAGTTAACCTCAGCTCTTTACGACAGAGATCCGTTAGGGTCTGTGGTACTAGGGTTTTTGTCCGTCGTACCGTCGCATTGGCTGATGTATTCCTCGATAGGCAATCTTGCTGTTCGAGTAGCCTCGCAACTGTCGTGTCTCTGATCCCTTCGGAAGCTAGACAAGACGTCTTCAAGCAATCTTCCTAGGCGATTTGACCGTCAGAAGAGCAAGCGTTGGGAATTTTGCCATGCAGCTTTTTACTTGAGGTTAGGCTCAGTTTGGGGAGCCCCGATGAGTCATAACCACTCCGCGCTTGTGTGGGGATGATCTCCAATAATCTTTCAGGTTTTATATGAGTTGCCGTCAAGACCCTGAAGCTGGGAATATTTCCTTTGCTTCGTTTGCTGGCATTGCGTCTGCTGTATCGAGACGAATGTCGCGGTTGTCTCTAGGTTGTTGGTGAACCGTCGAGGCTTGGAACTAAGGACTTCATCGTGGCTCCGTTGTTGGTGTCGCGTATGCAACTTGTTGGAGGAAGAATGCTGGGGTGACATCGCGTCTACTGTATCGAGACGAGCGTCGAGATGGTCTCTAGGTTGTCGGTGAACCGTCGGGACCTGGAACTAAGGACTCTGCCGTGGCTCCATTGTTGGTGTCGCGTCTACATCTTGTTGGAGGAAGAACGCTGGGGTGACATCGCGTCTGCTGTATCGAGACGAACGTCGAGGTGGTCTCTAGGTTGTTAGTGAACCGTCGGGACCTGGAACTAGGGACTCTGCCATGGCTCCATTGTTGGTGTCACGTCCGCATCTTGTTGGAAGAAGAACGCTGGGGTGACATCACGTCTGCTGTATCGAGACGAACGTTGAGGTGGTCTCTAGGTTGTTGGTGAACCGTCGGGACCTGGAACTAGGGACTTTGTCGTGGCTCCATTGTTGGTGTTGCGTCTACTGTAATGAGACGGATGTCGAGGTGGTCTCTAGGTTGTCTGTGAACTATCAAGACCTGGCTTTCTTTCTGATGGAGCCTGGTGGGATGATATGATTCCCTCTTTGTTTGTGCCCTTGGATTGTATACAGGGATCGATGTAATCTCATCTGTAGGGCAAAAGTTTCATTTCATTTTTTTATTTCTTTCCGCGATGCTCTATCATTTCAGCTTTTTATATCGTGAAAGTCGCGATTGCCCAATCATTTCGGCTATTTTTCATGGTGCCCAATCATTTTGGCTATTTCATATGCATTTTTGGCTCGCTGATTTTTCTCGCGAGTATGGAGCTCGGAATCTGGTGCCAATATCAGCATCAGCATCGCTACGACTGGAATATTGCCAGGACCGAATCATCATTTGCCGTGAAAGGACTTGGAATTTGATTCCGATTCAGGCATCAGTATCGCTACAACTGGGATATTGCCAGGAGCGAATCATCATCTGCCTTCGTCGGTTCGAACAAAGGTGGCTTGGCAAACAGGATTAAGATCCTGTCGACTAAGGCTTTTGACTTCATGAGCCGTAAGGGTCTCATAAAGGTGTTTCTCCCTACGAGTCGTGAGGATCTCGTAGGTGCATTTTCTTCTAAGGAATCATAAGGATTCCTAAGTGTGTGTTCTCTTATAAGTCGTAAGGATCTTAAAAGAGTGTTTTCTCCTTATAAGTCGAGAGGACTTACAAGGGCCGTTCACCGTGTGAGCATATCCTTAGTCGCTGATGGGACTTTGTTAGGGAAATGTTTATTCGTGCCCGTAGATTGTATACAAGGGTCAGTATTGAACCGCTTGTAGGGTGGGTTGTGATGGCTTAAGAACAGGTTCAGATCCCTGTAACTTAAGGCGTGAGGGTCTCAAAGGGGAATTCTTCTTACGAGTCGTGAGGATCTCGTAAGTGTGTTTTCTTCTTAGGAATCGTGGGGATTCCTAAGTGTGTTGCTCCCTTATGAGTCGTAAAGATCTCACGCAGATATTTTCTCCCTATAAGGTCGAGAGGACCTTACAAATGTCTTTTAACAAGATTGCACCCTTTCGGGTTTTCACAAACTCGCCGGTAGTCCTGCTGTTTTTACTCACGGAGCCTTTTCGGGTTTTCATCCGTGTCCATCTTGATTATAGACGTACCCCTTTTTTTGGCGTCAGCCTTAGGATGCTGTGGTCCATAGTAGTTTATCGACGTCTCGGTCAATTGTTAGTTTAGGGACGTTTCGGTCCATTGTTAGTTTTGGGACATCTCGGTCCGTCACACGGATACTACATATAGAGTTTGGGCTTGGGAAGATAGTGAGCGGACATAGGCATCGTCATCTATCATTAACCTAGGCCGTAACTCATCAAGCATAGTATTTTTTCAGGAATCGGCCGTTTATTAGCCTGAAGGGTCTTTCGCCATGCATATTCATGAGCAAATAAACCCCACCTTGGTAAACTTTGTCTATGATGTACGGGCCCTCATTGTTCGGCTCGAATTTCCCCCGTTTGGCACGATTGGGGATCATAGGTCTTTTGACCACTAGCATGAGTTCGCCTTGGCTGAATGTTCTCGGCCTAGTCAATCTCTCGTATGAGCGCATCATTTTTGCTTTGTAAGCTTCTAAGTTTTGTTGCGCCATGAGCCGGGTTTCGTCAAGGGCGTCAAGCTCCTCGAGCCGAAGATGAGCATTCTCTTCATCTGTTAGCTCGTAATGAACTGCCATTCGCAAAGAGGGTAACTCTATCTCTAAGGGAAGTACTGCTTCAGTGCCGAATACTAATGCATACGGTGTTGTGTTTGTGGCCGTTTTGAACGTAGTTCGATATGCCCAGAGAGCTTCATGCAGTCTCTCGTGCCAGTCCTTCTTATTTTTGGACACCATCTTTTTCACGATCTTCGTCAAGGTCTTGTTGAAAGCCTCAGCCAGACCATTAGCTCGGGGATTATAGACCGAAGAGTATCTCCAGTCTATATTATGTTGTTGTGCGAAGCGGCTGATTTTGTGGCTTCTGTAAGCCGGCCCGTTATCGGAGATAATCCGTCGCGGAGTGCCGAACCGATAGATGACATGTGTCTTGAAGAAAAGGAGGATATTCTCCGCCTTCACTTCTCTTAGCGGTACTGCTTCTGCCCACTTAGAGAAGTAATCGGCTGTCTCCAAAATGAACCGATGTCCTCTGGATGATGCTGGTTCGATGGGCCCGATTATGTCAATTCCCCACATTTTGAACGACCAGCTAGCCACTGTCGGGTGTAGCGGATTTGGATGCTGGTGGATAAAGTTCCCGTGAATCTAGCACGAGTGGCACTGCTTCGCATATTCGAGGCAGTCTTGGATCATTGTGGGCCAATAGTAGCCCATCCTTTTGATCTTCAGTTTCATCTTTGGCCCGGCTTGGTGAGAACCGCAGAGTCCGTCGTGAGTTTCTTGGACTACTCTCTTTGCTTCTTCAGGTCCCAGGCATCTTAGCCATAAAGAGTCGAACGATCTCTTGTACAGAGTATCATTGACGAAGGCGAAAGACAGAGCTCGTTTCATGAGCTGATGTCTTGAGGATGCATCTTAAGGTGTTCGACGGAATTTGAAGTAGTCTATAAAGACTTCTCTCCAATCCTTAACCTTTTCCTGGTCTTTTGTTTGTAGGGCCATGTGCTTGGTCGCTGCCCTTTCTTCAAACGACTCCGGAGATATTTTTGCCGGTGCAAGAACCCGACGTCTTTGTACCACGATCCTTACGTCATCGAGGTTTCGTCAGCCAGTTCTTTAGCGAGTTTCGCTTACGCGTCCGCTTTGCTATTCTCCGCTCGCGGTATGCTTTCCAGGGTGTAGGAAGGGATTCGGGTCAGCAGTTGTTGCACTCTCTCACCATACTTTACCAACTCTGGTTTGCACGTTTGATAGTCGCCATTTACTTAACTAACGACCAGTTGGGAGTCTCCGTATATGAGGAGGTTTTCAATTCCTATATCGACAGCGATCTCAAGACCTGCTATCAGAGCTTCATATTCGGCTTCATTGTTTGTCCTTGGCTCTGTCAAGGAAAAGGCAAAACGCATTATCCCTCCTTGTGGAGTCACGAAGATGAGGCTCAGCCCAGATTTGATTATAGGGGTGTTGTGCTTTCGCTTCTTCATGGAAGATGCCCCGTCGAAGTAGAGTTCCCACCGGGTGTTACTCTCTCCTTTCTCCCCGTCGATCGTGTCAAACGCGTGCTCGTCTGGAAATTCACAGTTCAAGGGAGAGTCGGCAGGTATTGGATGCTCAGCGAGGAAGTCGGCGATGGCCTGGCCTTTCACTGCCTTGACAGGACAATATGTTATCGAGAACTCCATCAAGAGGAGGGCCCATTTAGCGAGTCGTCCCGTTAATATGGCTCTCGACATCAAATATTTGAGAGGATCCACTTTTGATATGAGATGGACCTCATGCGCCAAAGCATAGTGCTTGAGCTTCGTTATCGTGAAGATCAATGCCAGGCAGTGTTTTTCAATGGGGGAGTAATTGTTTTCTGCCCTCAGGAGAACTCGACTCAAATAGTAGAGGGCTCTCTCCTTCCTTTGGTCGTTCTCTTATGCCCATAGCACGACTAAGGAACCCTCAAGGGCGGTTGTGTACAGAATGAGGGGCTTTCCTTCGACCGGAGTGGTCAGTGCCGGCGGATTCTATAGGTATTTCTTGATTTCGTCCAGTGCATTTTGGCATTTGCGATCCCAGACGAAAGGGGTCCCCTTCTTCATCAAGTGACTGTAGGGACGGCATTTGCTAGAAAGATTGGCTATGAACCGCCGAATATACGCGAGCTTCCATTGGAGTGACCGCAGTTGCTTGAGAGTTCTTGGCAGAGGCATTTCCATGATCGCATTGATCTTTGATGGGTCTATTTCGATACCCCAGTGTCGTACAATGAATCACAGGAATTTTCCTAAGGAAACTCCGAATGCACATTTGAAAGGGTTCATCTTCAAGTTGTATTTCCGAAGACATTGGAACACTATTTTTAGATGCTCCCAATGCTCCTTGTACGATTTGCTTTTTACCACGAGGTCGTCGATATAGCATTCGACGACTTCATGTATGAGGTCATCGAAAATCTTCGTCATGGCCTTCTGATAGGTGGCGCCGGCGTTCTTCAAGCCGAAAGGTATCACTTTGTAACAGAATATGCCTAGAGGAGTCCGAAAAGCGGTATGCTTCTGGTCTTCGGGATGCATCTTTATTTGATTGTACCCTGATGAGCCGTTCATGAAGGAGAAGACTTCGTGAGTGGACGTGCTGTCTATCATCAGCTCGGTGACCGGTACGGGAAAGTCATTCTTCGGACATGCTTTATTGGGGTCCTGAAAGTCTACGCAGATGCGTACTGTCCTATTTTTCTTCATCACTGGGACGATGTTGGCGATCCAGTCAGGATACTGAACCTCTTGGATGAAGCCGGAGTCGATTAGCTTCTTGACCTCAGCATTAATGCTTATTTCAAGTTCAAGCCGCATTCTTCTTGGCGCTTGTTTGATTGGCTTGATGTCCGGAGAAATTGCCAATTTGTGGACGGCTATTTTTGGATCTAATCCTGGCATCTCGGAATAGTTCTATGCAAAGCAGTCTTTATACTGCATGAGCACGTCTTTGAGCATAGCCACCTTTCTTCAGGCAACAACTCACCGACGAACGTCGGCCGTGGGTCGTTTGCCATTCCTAAGTCGATTTTTCTGAGGTTATCTGCAGTAGTGTGTATCCCATCTTCCAGCTCTTTTGGCGCCGGTGGAAGTTATGAGATTAACTCATCTTCATCCTCATTTTCGAAGCACCAGGAGAGGTCATCCATATTCGGCACTCGAGCTTTATTGGGCCTCTCTTTTTTGTGAAAATCCGCTTTGGTTTTGAGAGGAACCGTTGTATCAGGATCCGTCTTGGGGTGAGCCCCTTTCACCTGCTTCCACACCTTATATATAGATGAGGAAAGTTGACTCAGGGAGCGAACTGGTTTCTGCTTTAGTGGGATCTCCATGGGCTGCGGAAACATCTTCAATATTGCGGTAGGAGAATTTTGTCTGACCCTTCGCAGTAGTTTGAAGTTGTTCCTAGTTGGAACAACAACATTCACCACTGGGGTTGAAACAGGACCATACGGGGAACTACCCCTAGCTCATTTTGTATGATTCCGATATCGACGTCGACCATTTCTTACGGCCGGGATTTGATTAGCTTCAGGATTTTGCTGAGCCTGCCCTCTGTTTCCTTTGAGAGTTTGAATATTCTGCCCCCTGCGTTGACCTTGGTCCTTAGTAGGTGTCAGTTGTTTAAGGACTGATTTCGTTGGCAAAGCTGCAATTTAGGGAACCAGCCTGTGGAAGACAGACCTCCTCCGTTTGCGTTGAGGCACTGAGGGTGGGAGGTAGGAGTATCAAAGTGAAGATCGTTGATTTCCTGATTGTAGAGATTTGAGGCTGTAAGTGACCCATACTTGACTCCACCGGATATGACAGAGACTGGGTTACTATGGTGGAAGTAAACGTCATTCTTCATAGAGACGAAACACCGGCTTCAGTATCCCATCACCTAAGGGCAACCACAAACATATATACCACGATTATTTGATCGCGGAAAAACACGACACGCGAAGTGTGGAGTGGAAAGAGGAAAAGGTCCCACCGGGCGTGCCAGAATTTGTTCTCCGCCGGAAGACGCGACTGGGACGTTGGGATGTCAGGCCTGAATTTTAGGGGCAGATGCTATTTGGTTTTATCCGTCTACCTCTCCGAAGATACCAAGTTGATTTATGACACCATGTATCGAAGGTTTAGACGGATGCAGCCGATGTAGCAGGCTTCGTCAGATTCTCCCTCGTTTGAGGGGTTTTTTATTGTGGAGACGCTCTTCCCTGCAGGCGTAAGCCCCTGCAGTTAATTACGCTACCGCATCGCGGTAACCACTTTCTTCTTCTCCATATGGTCATTTCGTGTCGTGTGTGTTTATTTTTGTTTTTGGTTACCCGTGGATTGTATACGGAGACTAATTTATGTTGTCGCCCGTAGGGCGTGGATTAGTCCAAATCCGTATTTTCTTAGATTTTGGTTTGAGGTTGGGTTTAAGGATGCGTTAGTCTCATTTGAGACTAAGATCAACTTAAACGTTTGTTAAGAATACGTTAGTCTAATTTTAGACTAAGATCAACTTAACAGGATCATTTAGATCCAACAAAAGAGCATTTAGACTCTATTGTTTTAGTTTAGGGACTTTGTAGTCCATTGAGTGTCTGGTTGCCGGGACCCGCCACCTCTCTGAAGACGTTGAAGAATTATAACGACATATATCAGAGGTGTGAGGAGATATACCCATGAACTAGTGTCAGTTGATGGATCTGTAGTTGGATTGATTTAAGGATCGTTAATCTCGTTTGAGATTAAGATCAACTTAAATGGTTGTTAAGGATACGTTAGTCTCATTTTAGACTAAGATCAACTTAACAGGATCATTTAGATCCAACAAAAGAGTGTTTGGGCTCGATTGTTTTAGTTTAGGGACATTACGGTCCAGTTTAAAGACGTCATAGTCTGTAAAGGTTAAAGACATCATAGTCTATGAGTTTAAGGACCTCACAGTCCATAGTAGTTAAGAGACATCATAGTCTGTAAAGTTTAAGGACATCATAATCCATGAGTTTAAGGACCCCACAGTCCATAAAGTTTAAGGATATCATAGTCCATGAGTTTAAGGACCCCACAGTCCATGGAATGTCTGGTTGTCGGGACCCGTCACTTCTCTAAAGACGTTGAAGGATTACAATGACAAATATCAGAGGAGTGGAGAGATGTACCCTTGAACCAATATTGGTTGGGAAATCTGTAGTCCAATTTGGGACTAAAATCAAAGATTTATGAACATATAGGCTCAATTAATCTGAATGAGGGATTTATGGCCAACTTGGGCTCGGCCCATTCAGTTAAAATGTTAAACATTTAACAATGCTGGGCATTGGTTTGAATTCTGACAATTATTTTTGTCTTTTACTGAATGTTAAGCACTCATTATAGCTCTGGGGCCCTTTTTTTATAAAACAGTTTATGTTCTCTTAGCACACACGTGAGGAGCACGTGGTGCGCTTGGCGCTGTGTGCCAATCAATGAGCGCTTCTTATGATGTAGCGCACACGTGAAGAGCACGTGGCGGGCTTGGCACAGTGCGCCAGACAATGAGTGCAGAGCGCTTCTGGTGAAGTAGCGCACACGTGAAGAGCACGTGGCGCGCTTGGCGCTGAATGCCAGTCAATGAGCGCATTGCGCTTCTGGTGAAGTAGCGCACACGTGAGGGGCACGTGGCGCGCTTGGCGCTGAGCGCCAACCAATGAGCGCATTGCGCTTCTGGAGCGCTAAGGCTCTGCAACGCTATGCGTTAGATTTGAAGCGTTAGGGCTCTTTTTAGACAGCTTTGTGCCCTGAGAATTAAATTCTCTTTCTTATAAGAGACTTTTTCTCATGGATCTAAAAACAAAAGTTCTTATTTTATAGGAGATGTTTTCAATCTCTTCTATTTTTGGTGAAAGGTTTTGCCTTTATGGATCTGTGAACCTAAGAGAATTGAATTATTCTCCTCCCTTTTATAATGAGATGTTATGATCTCTTTTGTACAAGACAGTTTGTCTTATAGATCTATGATCTTAGAAAAGAAGTAAATTCTTCTTTTAATATGAGATGATTTCATCTTTCTGTTTATTTACCTTGAAGAAATTCTTCTTCTTTCGAGAGCTTGCTCTTTGTCTTTGAAATTTTCTCAAAATTTATGGGGGGTCCTCTATTTGAGACTTGAAGTCTTGGGGCCTTTATATAGGGCAAGCTAATTTATTGAATCAGTTGAAGAGATCCTTTCTCTAATTGATTTGGGGATGTTTCCCCCGTTGGATCTTTGATCCTGGGGCTTCTGTTTTACAGAAGGCAATTTTCTTATTTTTAACAAGATTGGAAAATCTTTTCCCATACAGAATTTATTCTGTATCTTGGTGATTTTTAATCACCATTGGATCTTTGATCCAACGGTGCTCTGATTTACAGAGCACAATCTTTTTCGTTTGGAAAGATTCTGAAGAATGTTTCGTTAACAGAATTTTATTCGGGTCAATTGATGATTTTTAATCATGTTCGTTGGATCTTCAATCCAACGGTTGGGAACATTTAGTTCATGCGCTAGCGCCCTCGTGCTTTGCACGTGATGCGCTGTTTAGAGTGCAGCGCACTTAGCGCTAGCGCTCACGTGCTTTGCACGTGGTGCACTGCAGTGCTCATGTACTTTGCACATGAGCGCTGCCTTAGAGTCTTTGACTCTCAGCGCTGGCACTGTTATGAAGCGCTTCTTCATTTCAAAATTTGAAATTTGAACAGAGCTTTGCTCTGATTGGGAGAAACAGTGAATACTTCTACGATTACGTTGACATTCACACTTGGAACTTAACGTTAACATCTTGACCGTATAGAGACCTATAGTACATATACCCATAGACTTTTCCACATACTTTTACTTGTCATTTACATTAGTTCATTTTATGCTATACTTTTCACTCTTCATTTTTACCCTACGTTTGGGACTTACCGAGCGCTAGTTCACTGACGGGTATTCCATCCATCTTTATTTTCTTGAAATCTTTGTCAGATATGGTTGAGATTGAGGAGATGGACGCCACAGAAGAGTACGACCAGATTGCTGCTCAAGCTTAGATTAGTTTAGCTTTTCTTTTAGTTTTTGTATACCACCTGTTTATGCATTTTTGTTATTGTACTTACTTTTCAGTTGAATTCTTGTATTGTAAATATTTCAAATTTGAATATAAATAAAGATATTTGTTGAAAATTTTACAGTCTCCATTTATTCTTGCATTGTGTATTATCGTTTCAATACGCTTAGCATATTTATTTAGAGAATAACCTTCTCTGGATAAATATGCCACGGGCTTGCCACATCACCGTTTCCGTCTACTGGGAAGCGGGGCGTGACAGCCAACGAATCTGTAATTCTTCCTGGTCTGAAATTGAAAATATATTAAACAAATAATTATATGTATATGTATATAACGACGATTGAAATTTAAATGTGTGAAAGGATATGTCATACCTCCTCCGACCCAAAAAATCGTGTAGCACGCTCGGTCCAGGCCTTGTTCCACCGAATATGGAGCGGGTACTTATAATAAGTATGGATCTCCTGCCCAACATAATCCCCTACTAGGTCGCATACTCTCCAACAGGCACACCTGTCGTGTCAAAGAACAGATCTCATGACCCAGCATCCTTGGGCAGCCTGCAAGAGTCGGGCCCAGTAGGACCTCTCGTCCTAACACTGCGCGAGCATGCGAAAAAATAGATATACGTACACAATATTATAATATTTAGAATATCAATATAGAATTTGATAAATTTAAATTACAATTATTTAAAAGCTTTAAGAAATAACGATTATACCTGCCGTCCCCCGCGTGGCTCTAGAACCGGAGTCAGACGCCACCCCATGAATAGAATGCGGATCTGCAAACAATAAACTGTTAGATGATTCAATATCCATTTATATTGTAATGATATATCAAATTTTAAATGAGTAAACTATGCACCATGAGCGCAGGAGTGACTGGAGTATGAGGACCTGCTGACGCACTAATAGGAAGAGGGGGAGGGGGAGGCGGCGGCGCTGCAGGTGATCTGGCGATAGTATGGAGAGTGCTAGTAAGGACGGTAGGAACAGTCGGAGGTGATGCGGTGTGAGTAGGGGGCCATGGGAGTGATGTGGCGGTAATAGGGAGCGCTGCTAGGGATAGGCACCGCTGCTGTGACTCCCGTGCCTGCTGAGGGTTCCGGGACAGTCTCGTCAGTGGGTATAGATCAACTCAGGATGTCCTGCAAACGCTGTCTCTTATGGCGTTTAGTGCCTTTGCCTACGCCCATGATCAAATCTTACATATATATATCTAAACGTTATTTCATTAGTTATAATCATTATACAATTTATAACATTAATTTAACTTCATTACCTAACACGTTTATGTGGTATATTAAGTGAATATTCATTGGGTGGATTCTCAAAATCTTGATCTGTGATAATCGATTGGCCGATGTCACTTCTTACAAACATATGAATGGGCGGCGCGGAATAGTTTGGATCCCTGGTATGTTCAATAGATGGATTGAAACATGTTATCGCGAGATCTTTATCGTCGCTCTTATCTTCAGAATCATTCAACGTCGGCACATTATAATAATCTCTCATTTTCCAACGACAAACAACATCCCAGTCAACCTTTTGCAAGTCCTGAGAATAATATATTAGTGTTGCCATTGTGGGAAAGATAGAGCTGTCGTATTTTGGTAATATCCGTTTGGTGTTTACCAAAATAAGACCGTATTGATCGACCTTCATATCTCGGTCAGACTTGGTATCGTACCATCTGCATTTGAATATATGAAATGGGATAGTCGTATGCTGGTGTGAGACTGCTATAACTTCCTCAAGAACATCGTAGTAGGGATTTCCATCTTCGTTGATAGTTGCGATGCCACTATTTTGTATAGCTCTAATACGTTCTGTACTTTCTACCTCAAATTTATATCCGGATACCACATACCCGTTGTAAAACCTAGCTACAAGCGTTGGACCATTTAATTGTTCGTATCTGGATTCAAATGTAAAACCTCATATCCAGATACCTCATATCCGCTCTCCACGATTCAATTGTTCGTTCACTTCTTTTATAGATCAAGCGGCGAAAGTGCACCTCTGTTCTTCTTCGATCCTATCATTTGATCACGTCCTAAGATTCGATCTCTTTAGTATATCTTTGTGCGCTATGTTCGTTAATATACAGTTATATTAATTATATTAAATTTAATTTCGAACGTTTAAAACAATGAAATAATAAACACTTACTCTACATATTTAGCAAAACATTCGTTGTTTATCAACATGTACGCATGTACACTGGCCGCGAGATCGTAGACATATTTTTAGCCTTCCTACTCCAATTGGATTGTTAGGAACACTCTGTGATTTGTTCAGCTTCGTCCTGACATCGTCGTTCAAGAAACGAGGACAAAAGAAGTGACTTCTTCCAGGAGATAACCTTGCGCAATCGAACCTTCAGAACGATACTTGTTGCGGATATAGTTTTTTAAAGTTAGCAGATATCTATTGAAAATAATAGATATTAATAATTCATGATAATTCATTGCAATTTAAATGATGAATAATAAACGTCAATGATACCTCTCGATTGGATACATCCAATGGTAATGGACCGGACCGCCACGAGTTCGGAAGGCCTCTCGAGGCGGTAGGGACCCCTAGGGGTCCTGAAAGCGGGAACGCCTACTCAGGGGTCCCGACGGCAGGAGAAACCTTTTGGGGGCACCGAAATCGGGAGCCCCTATTCAAGGATCTCGATGGCGGGAGAGACTTTTTGGGCGAGGTCCCGAGAACAGCCGCCCTTTTGAGGAATCCCAAAAACGGGAGCCCCTTGGGGGTCCTAAAAAGGAGGAACTCCCTCTGAGGGGAGTTCCAAAGCGAGGAAGCCCCTTTTGGGGCTTCTAAAGCAGGGACCCCTCTTGAGGGCAGTCCCGAGGCGGGAACTCCCTTGGGGGAGTTTTGAAAGTGGGAACCCCCTTTCGGGGGGTCCCGAAGCAAGGACCCCTTTCGAGGAGGTCCCGAAGAAGCGACCCCTTTTAGAGGGTTCCGACAGGGAAAAATGGGCAGGATCCCAGTTTTGCAGGCGGAGATGCCTCCCGAAGGGGCGGCATTCAAAATGGATGCCTTTTTGCAAGGCATCCATCGATGTTTGTTGGGAACATGGGTTGTGATCCATGTTCTCATAGATCTTGCAAGAGATCCAGAGTCGAGTATTGAAAACCTAAAGTATTCATCGAATTTACATGTTCAAAACTTGCTCAGGGTGAAAGTCATTGATTTTCACCACGAGAATCCTTCTTCTCGCTTGTTCTTCAAGTTGGATGAAAAAAGGTTGTTCATTTGCTTGGTTTTGATCTTAGATCTTGGGTTTGTTTCCCCAAATCAGAGCAAACCTCTGTTTTGAAATTCAAAATTCAAAAATTGAAGCAACGCTTCAGATCCAGCGCTAGGCGCGCTGCGCACCACGTGTCAAACACGGATGCGCTAGCGCCAGGTGCGCTGCGCCCTAGGCAGTGCACCATGTGTGCGCTAGCGCTAGGCGCTACGCGCCACGTGTCAAACATGGGTGCGCTAGCGCAGGCCACGCTGCACTCTGAGCAGCGCACCACGTGTCAAACACAGGTGCGCTAGCGCAAAGTGCGCTGCGCTCTGAACAGCGCACCACGTGCAAAGCACGGGTGCGCTGGCCCTGGAATTAAAAATTCCCTACCCTTAAATCAAAAGATCTAATAATAATGATAAATCATTAATTAATCAGAATTAAAATTCTGTTATGGAAAGATTTCTCGATCTTATTAAAAACAAGAAAATTGCCTTCTGTAAAATAGAAGCCCTAGGATCAAAGATCCAACGGTGGGAAACATCCCCAAATCAATCAGAGAAAGATCTCTTTAACTGATTCAGCAAATCAACTTGCCCTATATAAAGGCCCTAAGACTTCAAGTCTGGTATAGAAAAAAAAAACCCATAAACTTTGAAAAATTCAAAGAAAGAGAGCAAGCTCTTGAAAAAAAATTATTTCTTTAAGGTAAAGATGATGAATGATGAACACAGAGATGAAATCATCTCATAAAAAGATTATCTTCTTAAAAGATCATAGATCTACAAAGACCAAAGTCTTTCATAAAAAAGATCAAAAGATCTCATCACATAATAAAAAAAGAACATATTCTTCACACAGATCATTGATCTATAAAGGCAAAACCTTTCAAAAATAAGAACTGTTGTTCTTGAATATTGAGACAAAGTCTCTTTTAAAGAATATAAATTCGTTCCCAGATCATAAAATTGATCAAATGCGTTTTGCGCTAATGAAATGCGCCTTGCGCTCTTGAACAGTGCTTCTGCGCTCTCTGGACTGGCGCTCAGCGCCAAAATGCGCCACGTGTCAACCACGTATGCACCAATTAAACAACATGCGTCTTGCGCTCTTGAACTGTGCTTCTGTGACCGGCGCTCAGCGCCAAATGCGCCACGTGTGCGCCAATTAAATAACTTGCGCTTTGCGCTTCTGAACTAGCGCTCTGCGCTCATCATCTGGCGCAAAGCGCCAAACGCGATGATTGATCAAAGAATTTATTAACCGCAATCAAGAACGGCGTCGCTTGGTAGCTAGCCGGTGAGTACGGGTCGGTCCATAGGGATTTTGTGAATTTCCTAATTGCTCTTACGAGTTAATTCCGAACGGTGTGAATGGATCAATTAAATCTAAAAGCTAAATTAATTTAGATCTAAATCTTGCTAGGGTTAGGTTTAGGTTAAGTTTGGAAAGTCAATAAATCTCCCCGCTTTCTATACCCATATTAGGATCTATTAGGAGTTATGGTAATTATTAATAAAGGGGATTAGAACCATCGGGAAGATGTTTCTTCCTCTAGCTTCTTATCCTTCCTTTATCAATCCTTACCCTAACCTCCATGGAAAACACGCTCAACCGGGCCTTTATACTACGGTATCACCGCTACCTCGTGGGATAGGGTGCCGTAGGGAGCGGTGTGTGCATGTATGCATGGAGTTTAATTATATGTGATGGGCAAGAAAGGGGTGAGAGATCTTCATCTCTCAAATCTTCCCCAAAGCTAACCCTAACAAGCGAGGAGACTACTCGCTCATTAGGGAATTGAAAAACATTTATCTATGGCAGAGAATAAAAGATCTAACTATCTAACTAGGGTAAGAAATTAAATCTAAACTAGGGCAAGAATAGAAATTACCTAGGGCAGATAATAAATTTAACCTAGGGCAGAAAATAAATTAAGAACTTACAAATTGATGCTCTCCAAAAAGAAATCTGAATTTTATTAAAGAAAAGAGGCATGACCTAATACAAGAATTTGGGTCTCTATTTATAGAACATAGAAAACCCTGGGTTTACAATCGCCGCATGTCTGCATTTAAAAAAATACCCCTAGGAAGACTAGTCAGCGCCGCCTCGAATTTTGGTAAAATTTTTACCAACTCCGTGCTCAACACGGCCGCGGAACCGCGGCCTCAGCCATGGTTTGGCCGCGGTTCCGCGGCCCAATAAGAGGATCAATGGCTGAAACTTAGTATGCTGGTTCTGCGCTTTTTGTTCTTCCTACTTCTTTAGTTCTTTTCTCAAATTGGCTTCTAGGTTTCTTTCAGATCTCCCAGTGAATAATTGTAGTGGACTTTTACCGTTGCTTCGAGACGAAGTCTTGAACCTTGCGTTGTCTTGTACTTTGTGAACTGATCTTTGTGTAGGCTTTATCAAAATCCTTCTTTTTGTTGGTCGTAGTCTCACTTTTGCATCGTCTTTTATCTTTTTCACTGTTTTAGCTCCGAGAACCTGTAACCTGTAACTATATAGCAGACATGGGTCAAAAGCACCTGTTTATTTGTAAAATGCATAAGAATGGGGAATATAATAATGCAATATTATGGTATGAACAAATACCGCCAAACTTATCTTTTGCTCGTCCCCGAGCAAACCTAGTTTTATTCTCAACAAAAGCTAACCGCACTTTCGCAGGGAAACGCAATTGCACTGAGTTCGTGCAACAAACCGTTAAACCTCTAGGTGTCCCTAGTAGGAGGTGTGTTGTCTCCTGAGGGTTTTCAGCGGATACTGCCCACAAAATCCTATCAATTTGGCCCATTGATTTTAATTCTCCGATTAGGTTTCCTAACAAGGAATTCTATTATCGTCGACTCATAAATTATCCACCCATATTCTTCACACTTTCTTATCATTTAACTTAAGATTATATATGTTCTGCAGACCTATTTAGCTTTTGGCATCTCTTAAGTTTTCCTTCTAGGGTTTTATCTCAAGTTAGGAATTTTTATCATCTCTATTAAAGATATAAGTCATATTTTTCATTCCTATCTCTTATCAAAACCCCAATCACATACCCCTACGTGTGTGTATATATCACCCCTACACATGGAAATTCAAATCAAGCAATCATACTCTTGTCCGTTGTCCAAAGCACTTCTTAATAGATGAATTTTTAAATGAATTTTGCTTACACATCCTTCATGCGACCGTTAATACTTCTTGAGGTACCAACGACCGATTACAAAATGTGTTTGCACATTAAAGCGTAATTCCTAGTCTTGCAACACCTAAGGCTTTAGTAGTGACTCCCAAACCAGTTGGTTTAAAGCACTAGGTGATGAAGCACCCTCGCTAAATATATTTTTTTCTATTAATCCAGCCTTAAGTAATTACAAAAACCAGTGTTCATTTTTTTTATTATCTCTTTATTCACACTTGTATTTTTTCATTTTTTCTTCCTTCATACTAAAGACTTTAGACAAGAGCATTTCAAGGTCTCTTCTACTATTCCAAGTTTCAAGGTTCGTGTTTGTGCAATTTGTAAGGTATATATTTTCAGAATTTATATTTAAGCTAGGAATTATTTTTCAAACTTATAATTTAATAAAAATATCAATACTCTTCCTTTATCTTGATTTAGCCCAAGAAGTGAACTCAAAATTTGCCTATTTCTAAATAAACTACAAAGACATTTACTTTCTACCATTAAATTTTAAGAAAGGTTATTTTTAAGGTTTTTAATTTACTAAGTCTAAGGTCAATTTGTTCCTAGCTAGTTAACCTTTTTGTCAAACTTAAGTCAATTATGGCCAAAATTGAATACATTTATTTTTATAATTTTTGAAAATTTTCAATTTTTTATGGGTTTTAAAATAAGTATGCAAATGCAAAAATATACATATGAATGCAAAGGACGAAGGCTTACCGAGCATACCCCCAAACTTAAACTTGACAGTGTCCTCACTGTCATGCCACACCAAGAGGGTTGAGAATGTCGCACTCCCCTGTTTATTTATTTATAATAATTTTTTTTTATTAAAAGAAAAACGAAATATATATACAACAAGGTTCCCCCCAAACTTAAGTGAAACAGTGTTTCCACTGTTTAAGCGTTAAAGTTTAGAGTTAGGGAGGAGAAAAATTAAACTATACAAGGCCTTACAAAGACCAAAAGTTAACACCAACCATTCAAAAATCTTATCGTGGTAATGGTGGGGTTGGTGAAAGAATGGAGTGTAAAGAAAAGAAATGAGAAGCACACGAGACCGTGTGGAGGTAGAAACGGTATACGGTCTCGGTGGAGGAGAAGAATGGCGGAAGGGAAAAAGAAATGGTAGAGGTTCTACTTCTTCAAGTGGAGGTTGATTAATCACAAAATCCGTATCGTTTAAGAATACGAGTTCATCGGCGAAAATATCTTCGAAACTTTCATCGAGAGTCCAATTGAAAATTATCGAACTCAAAATATCGGATTGTGATTCGTCAACACTTGGTATCATGAAAGGAAGATTAGAAGAACCAAAGAAAGTGGGAATACGAACTTGAGGGTGGGGATGGAGTGTATAAATTAGCACAATTTGTAATGACCGATGTGTAAAAAGCGATTGTGCTAATCTATCAACCCGCGGAAAAATGAGATTAAATCCCTCAAGATTCGTGAGCAAATATGGGTACGTCGAACTTGGTATTGGAGATGAAAGCATAACGGTCTCTTGCAAGGTCGGAACGAGGACGGAGGGAAGTGAGTGAGGAAGGGTATCAGTTAAAGATTCAGGAGGGTGTACACAATCAGTGGAAGGGACATGATGAATTGGGAAATCTGACTCATCAAGCAAAACTGGTTCATCCTCAATAATTTCCTCAAAATTTAGCTTATCCATGCCATTATCATCAAAATCAAGACGCATATGAAGTTCGAGAGAAACATTTAATGACTCGGGATGATGAATTGGACATAAAATTTCAATCAAATCTACGGGTTCATCATCCAAAATATTCCCGGCGTCTATATACTCAATCAAGTGAAAATCAAGTTTTTCTGACACCTCTTCAAAAGCATGGATATTTATCAATGTAGGTTCTAGAGTGGAGGTGTAAAGTTCAAAAGGATTAGGTGTGGTTTCACTCGAAAGGGATTCTTCACAATCTAGCAAATCAAGCACTACAAAGTCACACAACTCGTTAGATGTTTTATTTTCAACTTGTGAATCATTTGGGACAATCGATGGAAAACCGGAGTTGTGGGCTTCAATTGGGTATGGGTAGGTTTGAGTTGGAAAGGTGTAGAACTCACTCTCTTTTCTCAAATTCTCACTCTGTCCAACCGCCTCCTCATACATTGGAATTTTTTGAGCTAGTTGGAAACTAGCTACTGGTTCACTAGGTTGTATAAGGGCGGCTATGGACGCATCCACATTTCTCACCATTTTGTTTGTTGCTAAAATATAAGCTTCCAACGACTGTTCCAAACTAGACATGGGTTGTGAAGGGGTTTCGGTAAAAGATTCAAAATTGTTTCGATACGTGAAACTCCCAAATGGCTGTGTAGAAGCAATGTCTAATGAAGGTGGGAAAGTCAGGTAGGACTGGTAGGAATTGGATGGTTGGACAGGAGTAGGATCAACATTTGTATAAAAAGGTGAATGGACTTGTTGATCCCTATAACTGGATGTGTGGAGAGGAATGAAAGATCGACTACGAGATTGTTCAATATGCTCAGCAATAGACATGAGTTTAAGAGTTACAACAGGACTCGAAAAAGTGGTATCAACTTACGAAGGTGGTGAAGGTTGACATGGTTGATACAAAGTGGATTGCAACGTCTAACTGTTTCTCCTAGACGCTTCTATTTGATCTTTCAAAGAAATTTTGGGCATGGAGGGATCGTCCTTAAATCGACCGAAACAATTGACGTACGAGGCAAAGTTAGGTTCAGGATACCAAAGTTCGGCAAGAGATTTATGAAGTGGGGTACCCATGCTGTAAGAAGGAGAAGAGAAAGAAGGTTAGGGTGCATAGATTTCTTAGCGACAAAAGTTGCAAGTCTTTGTAAAAAAATTTTCCTTTTTCCTTTTTCTCTTTATTTGGAACTTTTTGCAAAAAAGATTTTCGATAAAGGGCTTAAACACGCTTTTAATCAACCAAAAATGCACAATCAGACCTAGATCTAGGGTCACCTAGGTCAGCTAGACAGCTCCTAACTGTTCCAAAGGGCTAGAAATAGGGCCTCAAACCGCCTCTTCACCGCCAATTGCGGCCAGGTAAGTGCCAGGTGAGTGGGAGGCTCTACACTACAAGTAGTGGCCCTAATTAAGTAACTACTCGCCTTAGACACACTTGCCTAGACACCGCAAAGTCAGGTTAGGATCAACGGCCGATGCCTACAACTAGTCCTCTGTCCTATTGAGCGCGACGTCCTTACGGCTGAGTCTAGTATTTTCTAATTAAATGAACGTAAATGCAAAATGCCGTATGTGATTTCTGGGGCCTGGGAAGGGTGATGAAATCCCCACCCAATCTGGATTGGTTTCAAGCCCCTTAAAGTCCGATTAAATATATGCAAAACAGTAACAACCACTTGCAATCAATTTTTTTATTTAAGCGCGGCGCAAAGAATCCTGCACAAGATTTATTATTGGAAGGGGAAAGATTTTTTTTAGGCGCAAAGAATCCATGCACAAGATTTATTATTGGAAAGGGAAAGATTTTTTTTAGGCGCAAAGAATCCTGCAGAAGATTTCACAGAAGATATATTGAGATTTGCATAGGAGAGAGAAAGGGAGATTACAGTGCAATTTTAGCTTGCTAACGTCACCACGGCGCCGCCCTTCCGCGGCCAAAGCGTGCATACCACCGCGGTTCCGCGGTTTTCTAGACAGCTCGGATCCCGAAAAATTTTAGATGATGATTTTTCCAGAGCACCGCGCTTCCGCGGTCTGAGTGGGGATACGACGGCAGATCCGCGGTCTTCCTGCCTTTTCAGTTCTCCAAATCTTTGATACTCCTCTGTTGTTGTAATCTTCTGTTGTTAGGATCGTCTATTTTCCGTTTTGATCTCTATAGATTTCCAGATCCCAATTTGTTCTGCGGCTCTGCAAAATTCATACAAAAATACCCTTCACAAGATACAAAGATGATAAAAAAAATTTTAATTTTTCAGTTTTTTATGATTTTTCAATTTTAGATTAACCCGAAATTGCAAAAAGAAAATAACACGCCATCCCCGGCTACGGCGCCATTTAATTCGATCAAAGAGTTTATTAACCGCAATCAAGAACGGCGTCGCTTGGTAGCTAGCCGGTGAGTACGGGTCGGTCCACAGGGATTTTTAATTGCTCTTACGAGTTAATTCTGAACGGTGTGAATGGATCAATTAAATCTAAAAACTAAATTAATCTAGATCTAAATCTTGCTAGGGTTAGGTTTAGGTTAAGTTTGGAAAGTCAATAAATCTCACCGCTTTCTATACCCATATTAGAATCTATTAGGAGTTATGGTAATTATTAATAAAGGGGATTAGAACCATCGGGAAGATGTTTCTTTCTCTAGCTTCTTGTCCTTCTTTTATCAATCCTTACCCTAACCTCCATGGAAAACACGCTCAATCGGGCTTTTATACTACGGTATCACCGCTACCTCGTGGGATAGGGTGCCGTAGGGAGTGGTGTGTGCATGTATGCATGGAGTCCTATTAATTATATGTGATGGGCAAGAAAGGGGTGAGAGATCTTTATCTCTCAAACCTTCCCCAAAACTAACCCTAACAAGCGAGGAGACTACTCGCTCATTAGGGAATTGAAAAGCATTTATCTAGGGCAGAGAATAAAAGATCTAACTATCTAACTAGAGAAAGGAATTAAATCTAAACTAGGGCAAGAATAGAAATTACCTAGGGCAGATAATAAATTTAACCTAGGGCAGAAAATAAATTAAGAACTTACAAATTGATACTCTCCAAAAAGAAATCTGAATTTTATTAATGAAAGGAGGCATGACCGAATACAAGAATTTGGGTCTCTATTTATAGGACAAAGAAAACCCTAGGTTGACAATCGCCGCATGTCTGCATTTACAAAAATACCCCTAGGAAGACTAGTCAGCGCCGCCTCGAATTTTGGTAAAATTTTTACCAACTCCATGCTTAACACGGCCGCGGAACCGCGGCCGCAGCCATGGTTTGGCCGCAGTTCCGCGGCCCAATAAGAGGATCAATGGTTGAACCTTGGTATGCTGGTTCTGGGCTTTTTGTTCTTCCTACTTCTTTAGTTCTTTTCTCAAATTGGCTTCTAGGTTTCTTCCAGATCTCCCAGTGAATAATTGTAGTGGACTTTTACTGTTGCTTCTAGACGAAGTCTTGAACCTTGCGTTATCTTATACTGTGTGAACTGTTCTTTGTGTAGGCTTTATCAAAATCCTTCTGTTTGTCGGTCGTAGTCTCACTTTTGCATCGTCTTTTATCTTTTTCACTGTTTTAGCTCCGAGAACCTGTAACCTGTAACTATCTAGCAAACATGGGTCAAAAGCACCTGTTTATTTGTAAAATGCATAAGAATGGGGAATATAATAATGCAATATTATGGTATGAACAAATACCCCCAAACTTATCTTTTGCTCGTTCTCGAGCAAACCTAGTTTTATTCTCAACAAAACCTAACCGCACTTTCGCAGGGAAACGCGATTGCACTGAGTTCATGCAACAATCCGTTAAACCTCTAGGTGTCCCTAGTAGGAGGTGTGTTGTCTCCTGAGGGTTTTCAGCGGATACTACCCACAAAATCCTATCAATTTGGCCCATTGACTTTAATTCTCCGATTAGGTTTCCTAACAAGGAATTCTATTATCGTCGACTCATAAATTATCCACCCATATTCTTCACACTTCCTTATCATTTAACTTAAGATTATATATGTTCTGCAGACCTATTTAGCTTTTGGCATCTCTTAAGTTTTTCTTCTAGGGTTCTATCTCAAGTTAGGAATTTTTATCATCTCTATTAAAGATATAAGTCATATTTTTCATTCCTATCTCTTATCTAAACCCCAATCACATACCCCTACGTGTGTGTGTATATCACCCCTACACATGGAAATTCAAATCAAGCAATCATACTCTTGTCCGTTGTCCAAAGCACTTCTTAATAGATGAATTTTTAAATGAATTTTGCTTACACATCCTTCATGCGACCGTTAATACTTCTTGAGGTACCAACGACCGATTACAAAATGTGTTTAAACATTAAAGCGTAAAACCTAGTCTTGTAACACCTAAGGCTTTAGCAGTGACTCCCAAACCAGTTGGTCTAAGGCACTAGGTGATGAAGCACCCTCGCTAAAAAAAAATTTCTATTAATCCAGCCTTAAGTAATTACAAAAACCAGTGTTCATTTTTTTATTATCTCTTTATTCACACTTGTATTTTTTCATTTTTTCTTCCTTCATACTAAGGACTTTAGACAAGAGCATTTCAAGGTCTCTTCTACTATTCCAAGTTTCAAGGTTCGTGTTTGTGAAATTTGTAGGGTATATATTTTCAGAATTTAGACTTAAGCTAGGAATTATTTTTCAAACCTATACTTTAATAAAAATATCAATACTCTTCCTTTATCTTGACTTAGCCCAAGAAGTGAACTCAAAATTTGCCTATTTCTAAATAAACTACAAAGACATATACTTTCTACCGTTAAATTTTAAAAAACGTTATTTTTAGGGTTTTTAATTTAGTAAGTCTAAGGTCTAGTTGTTCCTAACTAATTAACCTTTTTGTCAAACTTAGGTCAATTATGGCCAAAATTGAATACATTTATTTTTATAATTTTTGAAAATTTTCAATTTTTTATGGGTTTTAAAATAAGTATGCAAATGCAAAAATATACATATGAATGCGAAGGACGAAGGCTTACCGAGCATACCCCTAAACTTAAACTTGACAGTGTCCTCACTGTCATGCCACACCAAGAGGGTTGAGAATGTCGGCACTCCCCTGTTTATTTATTTATAATAAAAAAAATTTATTAAAAGAAAAACAAAATATATATACAACAAGGTTCTCCCCAAACTTAAGTGAAACAGTGTTTCCACTGTTTAAGCGTTAAAGTTTAGAGTTAGGGAGGAGAAAAATTAAACTATACAAGGCCTTATAAAGACCAAAAGTTAGCACCAATCATTCAAAAATCTTATCGTGGTAATGGTAGGGTTGGTGAAAGAATGGAGTGTAAAGAAAAGAAATGAGAAGCACACGAGACCTTGTGGAGGTAGAAACAGTATACGGTCTCGGTGGAGGAGAAGAATGGCGGAAGGGAAAAAGAAATGGTAGAGGTTCTACTTCTTCAAGTGGAGGTTGATTAATCATAAAATCCGTATCGTTTAAGAATGCGAGTTCGTCGGCGAAAATATCTTCGAAACTTTCATCGAGGGTCCAATTGAAAATTATCGAACTCAAAATATCGGATTGTGATTCATCAACACTCGGTATCATGAAAGGAAGATTAGAAGAACCAAAGAAAGTGGGAATACGAACTTGAGGGTGGGGATGGAGTGTATAAATTAGCACAATTTGTAATGACCGATGTGTAAAAAGCGATTGTGCTAATCTATCAACCCGCGGAAAAATGAGATTAAATCCCTCAAGATTCGTGAGCAAACATGGGTACGTCGAACTTGGTATTGGAGATGAAAGCATAACGGCCTCTTGCAAGGTCGGAACGAGGACGGAGGAAAGTGAGTGAGGAAGAGTATCAGTTAAAGATTCAGGAGGGTGTACACAATCAGTGGAAGGGACATGATGAATTAGGAAATCCGACTCATCAAGCAAAACTGGTTCATCCTCAATAATTTCCTCAAGATTCTCCTCAAAATTTAGCTTATCCATGCCATTATCATCAAAATCAAGATGCATATGAAGTTCGGGAGAAACATTTAATGACTCGGGATGATGAATTGGACATAAAATTTCAATCAAATCTATGGGTTCATCATCCAAAATATTCCCGGCGTCTATATTCTCAATCAAGTGAAAATCAATTTTTTCTGACACCTCATCAAAAACATGGATATTTATCAATGTAGGTTCTAGAGTGGAGGTGTAAAGTTCAAAAGGATTAGGTGTGGTTTCACTCGAAAGGGATTCTTCACAATCTGGCAAATCAAGCACTACAAAGTCACAACTTGTTAGATGTTTTATTTTCAACTTGTGAATCATTTGGGACAATCGATGGAAAACCGGAGTTGTGGGCTTCAATTGGGTATGGGTAGGTTTGATTTGGAAAGGTGTAGAACTCACTCTCTCTTCTCAAATTCTCACTCTGTCCAACCGCCTCCTCATACATTGGAATTTTTGGAGCTAGTTGGAAACTAACTACTGGTTCACTAGGTTGTATAAGGGCGGCTATGGACGCATCCATATTCCTCACCATTTTGTTTGTTGCTAAAATATAAGCTTCCAACGATTGTTCCAAACTAGACATGGGTTGTGAAGGGGTTCCGGTAAAAGATTCAAAATTGTTTCGATACGTGAAACTCCCAAATGGCTGTGTAGAAGCAATGTCTAGTGAAGGTGGGAAAGGCGGGTAGGACTGGTAGGAATTGGATGGTTGGACAGGAGTAGGATCAACATTTATATAAAAAGGTGAATAGACTTGTTGATCCCTATAACTGGATGTGTGGAGAGGAGTGATAGATCGGCTACGAGATTGTTCAATATGCTCAGCAATAGACATGAGTTTAGGAGTTACAACAGGACTCGAAAAAGTGGTATCAACGTACAAAGGTGGTGAAGGTTGACATGGTTGATACAAAGTGGATTGCAACGTCGAACTGTTTTTCCTAGACGCTTCTATTTGATCTTTCAAAGAAATTTTGGGCATGGAGGGACCGTCCATAAATCGACCGAAACAATTGACGTACGAGGCAAAGTTAGGTTCAGGATACCAAAGTTCGGCAAGATATTTATGAGGTGGGGTACCCATGATGTAAGAAGGAGAAGAGAAAGAAGGTTGGGGTGCACGGATTTCTTAGCGACAAAAGTTGCAAGTCTTTGAAAAAAAAATTCCTTTTTCCTTTTTCTCTTTATTTGGAACTTTTTGCAAAAAAGATTTTCGATAAAGGGCTTAAACACACTTTTAATCAACCAAAAATGCACAATCAGGCCTAGATCTAGGGTCACCTAGGTCAGCTAGACAGCTCCTAACTGTTCCAAAGGGCTAGAAATAGGGCCTCAAACCGCCTCTTCACCGCCAATTGCGGCCAGGTAAGTGCCAGGTGAGTGGGAGGCTCTCCACTACAAGTAGTGGCCCTAATTAAGTAACTACTCGCCTTAGACACACTTGCCTAGACACCGCAAAGTCAGGTTAGGATCAACGGCCGATGCCTGCAACTAGTCCTCTGTCATATAGAGCGCGACGTCCTTAGGGCTGAGTCTAGTATTTTTTAATTAAATGAACGTAAATGCAAAATGCCTTATATGATTTCTGGGGTCCTAGGAAGAGTGATGAAATCCCCACCCAATCTGGATTGGTTTCAAGCCCCTTAAAGTCCGATTAAATATATGCAAAACAGTAACAACCACTTGCAATCAATTTTTTTATTTGAGCGCGGCGCAAAGAATCCTGCACAAGATTTATTATTGGAAGGGGAAAGATTTTTTTTAGGCGCAAAGAATCCTGCACAAGATTTATTATTGGAAGGGGAAAGATTTTTTTTAGGCGCAAATAATCCTGCAGGAGATTTCACAGAAGATATATTGAGATTTGCAGAGGAGATAGAAAAGGATATTACAGTGCAATTTTAGCTTGCTGACGTCACCACGGCGCCGCCCTTCCGCGGCCAAAGGATGCATACCGCCGCGGTTCCGCGGTTTTCTAAACAGCTCGGATCCCGAAAAAAAATTTAGATGATGATTTTACCAGAGCACCGCGCTTCCGCGGTCTGAGTGGGGATACGGCGACGGTTCCGCGGTCTTCCTGCCTTTTCAGTTCTCCAAATCTTTGATGCTCCTCTGTTGTTGTAATCTTCTGTTGTTAGGATCGTCTATTTTCCGTTTTGATCTTTATAGATTTCTAGATCCCAATTTGTTCTACGGTCCTGCAAAATTCACACAAAAATACCCTTCACAAGATACAAAGATCATAAAAAAAAAATTAATTTTTCAGTTTTTTATGATTTTTCAATTTTAGATTAACTCGGAATTGTAAAAAGAAAATAACACGCTATCCCCGGCAACGGCGCCATTTGATTCGATCAAAGAATTTATTAACCGCAATCAAGAACGGCGTCGCTTGGTAGCTAGCCGATGAGTACGGGTCGGTCCACAGGGATTTTATGAATTTCCTAATTGCTCTTACGAGTTAATTCCGAACGGTGTGAATGGATCAATTAAATCTAAAAACTAAATTAATCTAGATGTAAATCTTGCTAGGGTTAGGTTTAGGTTAAGTTTGGAAAGTCAATAAATCTCACCGCTTTCTATACCCATATTAGGATCTATTAGGAGTTATGGTAATTATTAATAAAGGGGATTAGAACCATCGGGAAAATATTTCTTCCTCTAGCTTCTTGTTCTTCCTTTATCAATCCTTACCCTAACCTCCATGGAAAATACGCTCAACCAGGCCTTTATACTACGGTATCACCGCTATCTCGTGGGATAGGATGCCGTAGGGAGCGGTGTGTGCATGTATGTATGGAGTCCTATTAATTATATGTGATAGGCAAGAAAGGGGTGAGAGATCTTCATCTTTCAAACCTTCCCCAAAGCTAACCCTAACAAGCGAGGAGACTACTCGCTCATTAGGGATTTGAAAAATATTTATCTAGGGCAGAGAATAAAAGATATAACTATCTAACTAGGGCAAGGAATTAAATCTAAACTACGGCAAGAATAGAAATTACCTAGGACAGATAATAAATTTAACCTAGGGCAGAAAATAAATTAAGAACTTACAAATTGATGCTCTCCAAAAAGAAATCTGAATTTTATTAATGAAAGGAGGCATGACCTAATACAAGAATTTGGGTCTCTATTTATAGGACATAGAATACCCTAGGTTTACAATCGCCGCATGTCTGCATTTACAAAAATACCCCTAGGAAGACTAGTCAGCACCGTCTCGAATTTTGGTAAATTTTTTACCAACTTCGTGCTCAACACGGCCGCGGAACCGCGGCCACAGCCATGGTTTGGCCGCGGTTCCGCGGCCCAATAAGAGGATCAATGGCTGAAACTTGGTATGCTGGTTCTGGGCTTTTTGTTCTTCCTACTTCTTTAGTTCCTTTTTCAAATTGGCTTCTAGGTATCTTCCAGATCTCCCAGTGAATAATTGTAGTGGACTTTTACCATTGTTTCGAGACAAAGTCTTGAACCTTGCGTTGCTTTGTACTTTGTGAACTGATCTTTGTGTAGGCTTTATCAAAATCCTTCTGTTTATTGGTCGTAGTCTCATTTTTGCATCGTCTTTTATCTTTTTCACTGTTTTAGCTCCGAGAACCTGTAACCTGTAACTATGTAACAGACATGGGTCAAACGCACCTGTTTATTTGCAAAATGCATAAGAATGGGGAATATAATAATGCAATATTATAGTATGAACACGCGATACGTGTCAACCATGTGTGCGCTATTCGGCAGAAGCGCACTGCGCTCATTAACTGGCGCAAAGCGCATGGCGCGCCACGTGTCGCGCTGACAGAACATAAATTGTTCCATAAGTAAAGCCTAGAGCTATGATGAATGCTCAGCATTCCATAAAAGACAAAAATTGTCAGAAGCTCAAATCAATGCTCAGCATTGTCAAATGCTTAACATTTTTAACTGAGTGGGCCGAGCCCAAATTGGCTATAAACCCCTCATTCAGATTAAATGAGCCCGTATGCTCATAAATCTTTTAATTGATCTTAGTCCCAAATTGGACTACAGATTTCCCAATCAACTTTAGTTCAAGGGCACATCTCTTCACTCCTTTGATATTTGTCGTTGTAATCCTTCAACGTCTTCAGAGAGGTGACGGGTCCCGATAACCAATCATTCCGTGGACTGTGGGGTCCTTAAACTCATGGACTATGATGTCCTTAACCTGGACTGTGGGGTCCTTAAGCCCATGGACTAAGATGTCCTTAACCTGGACTGTGGGGTCCTTAAGCCCATGGACTATGATGTCCTTAATCTCGTACTGTGGGGTCCCTTTAAACCTATGGACTATGATGTCCTTAACCTCGGACTGTGGGGTCTTTAAGCCCATGGACTATGATGTCCTTAACCTCGGACTGTGGGGTCCCTTTAAACCCATAGAACGAGATGTCCTTAAACTAACAATGGACCACCATGTCCTTAAACTGGTAATCGACCGCAATGTCCCTTAACTAAACAATAGGGCCCAAATGCTCTTTTGTTAGATCTAAATGATCCTGTTAAGTAGATCTTAGTCTAAAATTAGACTAGCGTATCCTTAACAAATGGTTAAGTTGACCTTAGTCTAAAATTAGACTAACGTGCCCTTAACAAACTGTTAAGTTGATCTTAGTCTAAAATTAGACTAATGTATCCTTAACAAACGTTTAAGTTGATCTTAGTCTCAAATGAGACTAACGTATCCTTAAACCCAACCCCCAAACCCAAATCTAAGAAAATACGGATTTGGTCTAATCCACGCCCTACGGGCGACAACATAAATTAATCCCCGTATACAATCCACGGGCAACCAAAAACAAAACACAACACCCACGACACGAAGTGACCATCTGGAGAAGAAGAAAGTGGTTACCACGATGCGGTAGCGTAATTAACTGCAGGGGCTTGCGCCTGCAGGGAAGAGCGTCCCCACAATCAAAAAACCCCTTGAACGAGGGGGAATCTGACGAAGTCTGCTACATCGGCCGCATCCGTTTGAACCTTCGATATATGGTGCCATAAATCAACTTGGCATCTTCGGAGAGGTGGACGGATAGCACCAATTAGCATCTGCCCCGAAATTCAGACGAGACGTTCGCCGCGTCTTCGCGCGTCTTTCGGCGGGGAACAGATTCTGGCACGCCCGGTGAGACCTTTTCCTCTTTCCACTCCACACTTCGTATGTCGTGTTCGCGAAAAAATCGCGGTTTGATATGATTACCCTTGGGTTCGAGGCACTAAGATTTGGTGTCTTGCTCCGTGCAGAAAACAGAAGATCAATGTCTTCAACCTGTACTAACTGCAATTGCAACTCTCGCTCCGTCCCGTCCGGAGGAGTGACTTACGAGCCCCAAGCGGCCTCCATCTTCGCTATGCCGGTAGAACAGGTGACTCAGGCCACCACTGGGCTATTCTTCGGGACTATGCTCCCACTGATGAGCTTCAACGCCCCAATATCATCGCAAGAAGCTCCAAAGAAGTCAGTCTTTGATCAGCTTACAACTACCGCGGCCCCTCTCAACGGGTCGCCCAAGTCCAATACCTCAGTTTTCAGCAAACTGGGCCAAAGCTCAAGCGGGCCCATGAAGAAGCCCGTGATACCTGAAGCGGCCATCCCGAAGCGGATAGCCATTCCTGCTCCTAAAGTCATCAAGGAAGCTTCCCCTGCTAAAGGGTCGGTCTTCACAAGACTGTCCGTTTCAGCTCCTATTCCATGCGAAGTCACGAAGGATGCTTCCCCTGTTCGAAAGTCGGCCTTCGCAAGACTGACTATCCTCTCTCAACGGACATCAGTCTTCGACCGGCTAGCGCCAATAATAGCCTCTCCTCAAAACAGGGGGCACGACGAAGCCATCCCCATAGCCGAACCAACGCCATCTGCGCGACATGCTCGCCGTCGTCACTGGCGTCGAGTACGGAAGGCTGGGGGCAGCTCTCCATCTGGATTTACTCCACCAGCTCCAACGGTGGAGATCGATGCTGCTATTCCAACCGGGAACAGCTTTGAATTGCTGAACAAGGTGCGCAAGAACTCTCCTACCGCCGTACTGAAAAGATCTCCTCCACCCATGGAGAATGTTACAGAAACGAAGCCAGAGCGACCTCCTCAGCCGCTGTCCTCCAAAATTTACAAAGTCTGGCGACGGGTTCAGGACTCGGTAATTGATCAAGATTACTCTCGCCGACAGAAAAAGGTGAAGGTTCAGCAGGAAGAGAACCGTCCTGTCAAACCACAAAAGACGACAGCTACCAGGATGCCCGCTGCAACGGCCCCCTCGACTTCAACTGCTCAAAAGAGAAGGAGGCCAGAGAAAGCCCCTGTGACTACGGCAGACCACAAAGACGCTGAGCCCAAATGCCATAATGGTGCATACTGTTTATATGGCTTCCGGAAAAGAGGAAGGCCGCGCTTCTGCGGGTCACCGAACGCTCACCCGATCCGTGACAAAAGCCTAGGAGCAGCAACAGAAGCTTCAGGAAATGCTAACGCAAATGGTCGCACTTACCGGGCCAAAAGAAAGCTCGGAGGCGTCATCAGAGCAGCGTTATGAACAAGAAACCGATGCTAACTTCCTCCGCAGAGTTCTCGAAAAGAAGGACAGAGAAGCAGCAGAACAAGCGGCTAATATAAAACGAATGGCGCTTCTCTTCCAAGACATGGTCGGGATGATGTTACAACCAGAACCTCCGGCTGAAGACCCTTCTATCATCATTGAAGACGACAGAGGGGAGACATCAAACCCTCCTACGGCTCTTTCAACAGTCAAAGAGGAAACTATTTCCAAAGCCGCCCTGGATGATTACATTGCTCAGCAAATACGAACTCACCAGGCGAATGAAGCGGCCGGCCAAGTCGTTAAAACTGGGCGACCATATCCAGGCTGGTATGACCAAATAAGTTACCCGCCGGGATATACGATCCCCAAATTCCATGTGTACAAGGGGACAGGCAATCCCCATCAACATGTCGCTCAGTTCAGGGATCTTTGCGGCAACACCGGGGGCGATGATAAATTGCTACTTCGCCAATTCGTCGGCAGCTTATCGGAGACGGCATTCGAGTGGTATTCTGAACTTCCCAATGATTCTGTCAAAACTTTTGCAGAGATGGAGCTACTATTCACCCAGCGTTTCGCGAGTGCTAGTGAACGCACCCCAATAACGGCATTGATCAATGCCAGGGTGAAGCCTGGAGAAACATGGGTCCAATATGCAATACAATGGCGAAATTTGTGGTCGAAATGCGAGCAGCGCATCGAAGAAGCGCCTGCGGTAGGCATATTCGTGGGTACTCTTGACCCTCAAGCAACTATTTCCCAATTCATGATGTTCTTCAAGCCGACCATGTTCCAGGCCTTGATTGACAAGTTGGCCCAAATGGACCAGATGGGTCATAAACCATCTCCTACAAAGACGGATCCTCGGAATGAAAAGGGGAAAGGAAAAGCAACTTTCGTTGCCACTACTCAACAACAGCCGAACAACTTAAAGCCGGTTGTTCGCCAAAACAACGTGCGTCCACACCTATCCCTCGAGGAAAGACTGGGACGTCCTTACTCGTTTCCCCAGGATAAAACGAGGAGATTGTTCGAGCTGGCAGTGCGCAACAGGCTCATAAAATTACCGGATCCAAAACGTCCGTTGCAGCCATGTGATGTCAACAATCCTGATTACTGCCCTTACCACCGAGCAGTAAGCCATCCAATCGAAGATTGCTTTGTCTTCAAAGACTGGATTGAAGACCAATACCAACAAAGCAAGTTCGCATTATCCGAAAACTGGAAGGTGAACCCGCCACAACCTCACGCCCCTAAAAAAGTGGACATGCCGGGGGCATCGTGCTCATTCATAGAGAAAGCCCCTTGGACCGAAAAGTCCGTAAACTAGAGACTCGCCTCAAATATGGAAACGACGGACCGAAACGTCCTTAAACAAACGATGGACCGCTATGTCCTAAAACTGGCTGTGGACCGAAACGTCCTTAAACTAACAATGGACCACTATGTCCTAAAACTGGCTGATGAACGAAACGTCGTTAAACTACTACCAACCCGCGGCATCCTCAGGCTGACACGGTAAAAAAAATGGTAAATCCACAAGCGAGATAGGCATGGATGAAAACCTGAAAGGGCTCCGTGAGTAAAAACAGCAGGGCTACTGGCGAGTTTTTGTGAAAACCCGAAAGGGCGCAATCTCGTTAAAAGACACTTGCAAGGTCCTCTCGACCTTGTGGGGAGAAACCACCTGCGTGAGATCCTTACGACTCATAAGGGAGCAACACACTTAGGGATCCCCACGATTCCTAAGAAGAAATTACACTTGCGAGATCCTCACGACTCGTAAGGAGAACCCTCTTATGAGACCCTCACGGCTCATAAGATTCAAAAGTCTTAAGCTACAGGGATCTGAACCTGTTTTTAAGCGACCACCACAACCTCCAATGTTGCCCTACAAGTGGATCAACGCTGACCCTTGTATACAATCCACGGGCGCGAATAAACATTTCCCTAACAAAGTCCCATCCGTGACTAAGGATATATCTACACGGTGAACAACCCTTGTAAGTCCTCTCGACTTATAAGGAGAAAATACTCTTGTAAGATCCTTACGACTTATAAGAGAACACACACTTAGGAATCCTCACGATTCCTAAGGAGAAAACGCACCTACAAGATCCTCACGACTCGTGGGGAGAAATACTTTCATGAGACCCTTACGGCCCATGAAGTCAAAAGCCTTAGTCGACAGGATCCTAACCCTGTTCGCTAAGCCACCTTTGTTCGACATCGACAGAGGCAAATGATGATTCGCTCCTGGTAATATTCCAGTTGTAGCGGTGCTGATGCTGAAATCGGTGTCTAACTCCAAGCTTGCAGCAAAGAAACTAGCGAGCCACACATGCATACGAAATAGCCGAAATGATGGGGCAACTTGCAACAAAATCAGCAAGTAAAAATGTATGCATGCAAAATAGCCGAAATGATTGGGCAACTCGCAATAAAAAGTAGCGAGTAAAAATAAAATAAATAGCCGAAATGATTGGGCGCCGCGAAAAATAACCGAAATGATTGGGCAATCGCGAGCTTCGCGATATAAAAGCTGAAATGATAGAGCATCACGGAAAGAAATAAAAAAATATAAATAAAACTTATGCCCTACAGATGAGATCACATCGATCCCTGTATACAATCCAGGGGCACAAACAAAGAGGGAACCAAACCTTCCCCCCAGGCTTCGTCGAAGCGAAGCCGAATCTCGACGGTTCATATACAACCTAGAGACAATCTCGACATTCGTCGCAATATTGCAAACACAATGTCAACAAACGAAGCAGAGGAAGATCCCTAGCTTCAGGGTCTCAACGTCAATATCAACAACTTAGAGATCAACAATGGCGTTTCTCCTTACTCCAACAGGATGCAGATGCAACGTCAATGAAAGACCCCACGGTCGAAACAAAGCGGAGTGACGGCAAAATCCCAACTCCACCTCAGCATTCATCTCGTTACACCAGACGCAATGTCAACAACGGCGTTCCTTCGCAGTCCAGCAGGATGCAGATGCAACGTCAATGAAAAACCTCACGGTCGAAACAAAGCGGAGTGACGGCAAAATCCCAGCTCCACCTTAGCATTCATCTCGTTACACCAGACGCAATGTCAACAATGGCGTTCCTTCGCAGTCCAGCAAGATGCAGATGCAACGTCAACGAAAGACCTCATGGTCGAAATAAAGCGGAGTGACGGCAAAATCCCAGCTCCACCTCAGCATTCGTCTCGTTACACCAGACGCAATGTCAACAACGGCGTTCCTTCGCAGTCCAGCAGGATGCAGATGCAACGTCAATGAAAGACCTCATGGTCGAAACAAAGCGGAGTGACGGCAAAATCCCAGCTCCACCGCAGCATTCGTCTCGTTACACCAGACGCAATGTCAACAACGACGTTCCTTCGCAGTCCAGCAGGATGCAGATGCAACGTCAACGAAAGACCTCATGGTCGAAACAAAGCGGAGTGACGGCAAAATCCTAGCTCCACCGCAGCATTCGTCTCGTTACACCATACGTAATGTCAACAACGGCGTTCCTTCGCAATCCAGTAGGATGCAGATGCAACGTCAACAAAAGACCTCACGGTCGAAACAAAGCGGAGTGATGGCAAAATCCCAGCTCTACCTCAGCATTCGTCTCGATACAGCAGACGAGATGTCATCACAACGTTCTTCCTCCAACAGGATTCGGACACGCCAAAGCAAACGAAGCGAAGGCCAAATTCCTAGCTTCAGGGTCTTGATGGCAACTCATATAAAATTTGAAAGACTATCGGAGATCATCCCACACCAGCGCGGAGTGGTCACCACCTCGACATTCGTCTCGATACAGCAGACAAGATGTCATCACAACATTCTTCCTCCAACAGGATTCAGACATGCTAAAACAAACGAAGCGAAAGACAAATTCCTAGCTTCAGGGTCTTGATGGCAACTCATATAAAACCTGAAAGACTATCAGAGATCATCCCATGCGAGCGCGGAGAGGTCACCACCTCAACGTTCGTCTCGATACAGCAGACGAGATCTCACTACAGCGTTCTTCCTCCAGCAGGATTCAGACGCGACAATCAAACAATGGAGCCATGGCAAAATCCCTAGTTCCAAACCTCGACGGTTCACCAGCAACCTAGAGACAACCGCGACATTCGTCTCGATACAGCAGACGCAATGCCAGCAAGCGAAGCGAAGACCAAATTCCTAGTTTCAGGGTCTTGACGGCAACTCATATAAAACCTAAAAGACTATAGGAGATCATCCTACCCCAGCGCGGAGTGATTATGACTCATCGGGGCTCTCCAAAATGAGCCTAACCTCAAGTAAAAAGCGGCATGGAAAAATTCCTAACGCTTGCTCTTCCGACGGTCAAACTGCCGAGGAGGATTGCTTGAAGACGTCTTGTCCAGCCCCCGAAGGGATCAGAGACATGACAGTAGCAAGGCTACTCGAACAGCAAGATTGCCTATCGAAGAATACATTAGCCAACGCGATGGTACGACGGACAAAACCCTAGTACCACAAACCCTTACGGACCTCTGTCGTAAAGAGCAGAGGTTAACTGTGACGTTAGGAAATTCCTGCGGGAACTGCTCGATTCGTCTCGACTTGTGAGAAAATTAGTGTCTTTGCAAGAACTTCTCGATTCGTCTCGACTCGTAGGGAAAAGCCTTAGGCAATGGGGATAAGGACATGTTTCCTAAGCACTGGGGCCCTGCAGGTCAGTCCAAAATGGACTCTTGTATACTTTTCACGGGCCACACTCTCCAAAGTCAAATCTCGACAAGGAGGGAAACAACCACTTACGGGTCCTCTCGACTTGTAAGAGGGAAAATTCTCTTGTGAGATCCTTACAACTCTCAAGAGAAAACGCGCTTAGGAATACTCACGATTCCTAAGGAGAAAATACACCTACGAGATCCTCTCGACTCGTAGGGAGAAAAGTCTTTATGAGACCCTCACGGCTCATGAAGTTGAAAAGTCTTAGGTAGCAGATCTGAGCTGCTTCCTAAGCCACCACTACCTCTCGGAGTGTTCAAGATGAAATGTTCTTTATTATCTACAGGCCACACTTGCCAGAGCAACATACCAACAACACAGCAAAGAGAAGAAAACGACAGTGGGAGATAAGAAAATGTGTCTTTATTCATGAACTCAATTGAATACAAGATACATCATATAAAAGAATAAAAAAATGGATACATGTTATTCAAAGATTACAAGTATTTAATTGATACAAAGGCAGCTACTGGGAAGGAGGCGTTTTCAATAAGTCAGCCAGTTGTTCACGCACTCCTCTCAACTCCTTTTCAAGGTCAGCTGCCACGGCCAACTCTGCTTCAACTTGGGCTCGTTGCTGCAAGTAAGACGAAAGTCGCTCATCAACGACCCGCCGAGCTGCCTCACGACTCTATGCATCCTACTCGATGAGGTCGAGCTTCTGCCTCAGCGTTAACCCATCGGAAATACATCGTAGAAGGCTCTCAAAGATGGTTTTCAACTGCACAGCATTGGCGTCAACCTAAGCATGCAGTCGGGCAGATTCGCTTGAAGTCTCTTCACATTCCTTATGCTTTAAGGCCGCTTCTTGTTCAAGATAGCGGAAGTAAGGAGTGCTCTGCTCGACCTACGCATCCCGTTGAGTGTTCACAGCCAGGACCTCTGGAGCAGGACGTCCAACCTCGAGCTCATTCAGGCAAGCCTCAATCTTCCTGCAGTGATTAACCCAAGACTCAACGACGCCCTCACTATGAAAGTTCACGAGCGTCGCCAGCATAGGATTAACCTCCATAGCAAAATCCGCGGCGAATGTGGGAGTCTCCACGTCAAGCTCCTCAATGTAGTCGCTGAACATGCGCAGACTATTCGCGGCGCCTTTCGAGGATGCACGTCGAGAAAAGGGGCCTGCTGGCATTATGACTCGAGACTCGAACGGAGCTGAAGTTGATATCACCGCTGCAAAACAAATCACGGTCAAATGACGATTCAAGAAGTAGAAGAGGTTCATGAACAATGGAGTTTGCTATACCGGCTGCAGAGGTGGCAAGGCCGGGAGTACCAGTGGCGCAACTGTTCTTTCATTTCATCCTTCGATCTGTAGTACTGCAATCAAAAAAAAGAAGAGTTAGAAATGATTTGACTGCCGGTAAAAGAAGAGACATTATCTGAAGCCTGTACTCACCAGCGCCATTAGATGAGGCAATCTCTGACTGGAAAGAGAAGTGTGGGTGTAGTACAGGTGATCAAAAAGGACTCCTGCAAGGACGCAGTAATGCAATGTCAGTACATAAAGTATACAGCCTACAATTAAACTGATGGGTCACAAATCCACACCTTCCAGCATTTGAGATGGTACGAGAGAAGGTAGGGGAGCGGTCACCGTCAAAGCGGTAACTGATGGCGCTTCCTCGGGTGGCACAACCTCAACGCCCACCGCAGCTACATTCAAAACAAAAGTACTGTCAGAAGAGGTCGAAAAGGGATTGCAGAATAAAATAGAAAGCAATAACCTAAAATTTACCTGGTAAGTCGCCGATCGAAACCGCAACAAAGGCATCACTGGATGCAGCAACTGCCTCACCCCCCTTCGACAAGATGGTCTCGCTTCCCGTCGCCTCATCCCCTGACTCTACGAGAGCTGTCGTAATGCTTGTGATGCCAGGAGATGGCAAAGAACCGCAGGAGGAAAGAGCGACGATTGGAGCGGTGCCCGGCTCCTGAGAAAGAGTGGCTACCTCGGACTCGGCGGCTGTAGCCATCTCACCCATCGCTACCTCGAGCTCGGCAATTGTAGCCATCTTGCCTACCGCTACCTCGGGTTCGGCGATCGTGGCTATCTCCTCTACCGGTACCCCAGGCTCACTGGTTGCCGCCACCTCCTCGGCAAGACTCGACCCTGCAAGATAGGATATATGAGAACCTGAAAGTTAAAACTTTGACAAAAGAACCCAATGTCACGTTACCTTGAGTTGATCTTCCGATTGCTTCCCGAGCCGCACGTGCTGCCTGTCTGTGGGTAGTGGACAAGGCAGCCGGAGCATCCTCTGAAGGAGTAGGGGCAGGGGTAGCTGTGCTCGAACCTGCACCAGCGGCTAAGGCAGCACTACGCTCCCTTGCCGCACGCATTCTACGCTTCCTCTCCGTCCGGGCCGTAAGAGCGGATCTTCTAGAAGCCTCCATCAACAGGACGTCATCGTCCGCGCCAAGGGTTACCTCTGGAGCCGTTATGGCATCCGTCATCGGTCGTTTGAGTAAGGCCTCTTTCAGCAGTCCTGAGGAGGCCGGGACTTCGATGGCTGGCCCGGGAAGCATCTCCGCATCACCTCGCGGGATTGGCATTGTAGTCCCTGCGATAAGATATAGAAGGGTTCAGATCGTCCATAAGAAAAGAGAATGAAGAAACGGTGATCCGGAATATACCAATGCCCAGTGAAGCGCGAGTCCTCTCCTCCTCCTCAAAGGTCCAAAGGGAAGCCGCTAAAGCCTCTTCAGTGGAAAAGCCTATTACAGAAAGAAAAACGTCAGTCAAAACATGATAAAAAAAATATATAATGCAATTGCAGAAGGTGCGACTGATGTTTACTTGATTGCGCGAGGATGGTCAGTCCCGTTTTTTGGCTTGCCGATAGCACAGAAGCTGCAATAGCAGCCTCCAGATCAGTATCTCCCGGCACTATGAATAGACCCCCATTGGTCCCATTTCACCCAAGCCCTCGCCATAAGGAGCGTGAGGCTCCTGGCCGAATATAGCGTCTACAGAGAGGATCGACTTCTTCTTCCTCTTCTGCGAGCGAGCTCCAGTCGCAGCCAGCACAAGCTTACGCTTGGTGGGCACCTTGGGGCGACGAGTCCCAATATCTAAGCCCACGCCAGACTCAGGGGAAGCTACATTTACCGTCTCCATGGGATCACGGGACACCGGTAGTACATCCACCGTCTCCATAGGAGCACGGGGCACCGGTAGCTCAGGCCTGTCGTAGGGGACTTCAATCACGGCAGCTTCTCTTAAGGGAGGACGGACGATGGTCCGTCGCTTCAGAGGGATGCTCGGATTACCAGCAGAGGGTGCACCTTTGCGATCGAGCAGCAGTTGCTTCTCCTCCCTGACAACGGCGCCCATTGAATGCTGGTACCATGCCACGTACATATTAAGGACCTTTGGGACACAGCTCTGTTCGCTGATGAAGAAGCTGGATCCTGTGTTCAAGCGCATGAAATGATGCAGCGCACTCCGCATTCCCTCTTCGGTGGCAGCAGGTTCTAGCAAGAAAGCCTCCAGCGGAACTCCATGATTATAGCTCAATTGTTGGGCAAAATGATGCGGATTGTATCTCATGAATAACGCCGCATCATTTTGCCTAAACACTAGAAAGCCCGGTCTGATGGAATATAAATGAACGATTTCCCGAGCTTTCAAAATAGAGGCTCCATCTTTAAAAATGTCCCGTAATGGCTGCACCGCTGTCGCGGACTCTTTGCCGATAGTCAAGATCTTGTCAGTGAAAGTCATGCCATCTCCAACAGTGCGAGGATGAAGGAGCAAACCTCTGGCTTCCCACGGTGACGGATTTACAATAGATGCATCGACCAATCGCATGATCCGGGGGAAGCTGCACCTGTCGTAGAAGGACGGCCTCTTATGAATGCCGAAAACGCCAAGTGCATGTAGCTCGAGCCATGACATGAAGTAATGCATCGAGAAGTTCACATGCTGCACTCCGGGTTCAGTAGTATCCACCGCCTGGCTGAGGTCGTAATACAGATGAGCTAACCCGGCGACCCCGACGGCCACTTTTACCCCAATAATCATCCGGTGAGCCGGATAGAAGAAAGACAGCCTCATACGGCGAAGGTGCATCGGGAGCGCAAACCAGCTCAGCCATAGCCCAAGAAACCCTAAGAAAAACGTTTCCTCATCAATCCCAGGGACTGCGATCTCCGCAAAAGGAACAACTGGAGTGTTGGGAAGGAAGAAACTCTTTTGATCTGCCTCCGCTGTTGGGAAGTTGTTTAACCCTAAACCGAAAGGGTCATCAAGTTTAGCGAACTTAGCAGCACCCTTCGAGAGGACGTCCAGATGGAGAAAACTAGCAATGAAATCCTCAAAAGTAACCCCACGGCTCCCAGATTCAAGGAAAAGGCCCCCATAAATATTCAACACTTTGATCAGACTAGGAAATTGGTGTTGAACGGCGTTCTCCGGGGTGAGGCCTGTCATCACTGGCTTAGCACCAAAAAAGTATTCATCTGTAGGAAGAAGTTCCTCATAGTGCTCCCCCATAACCGGTAAGCCAGAAACTTCTGCAAATTCCTCTAAGGAGATTGATACTTCCCGGTCCAGCGAAAGGAAGGTGTGGGTAGGAATATTCCACTATTCCAGAAAGGGCTTAACCCACCAGGCGGGAAGCGTAGGGTACTGGAAGAGAGATGCATAAATGGCGGGATACAACCCAAGCCTCAACAACCGCGACTTCTTCGCTGACAGAATGTAGCGGGCCCATTGCAGATAACCAGCTGGGTGACGAGGAATTAAACCGATCATGTATGGTTGACCACACGGTCGCGTTTCGTCTTGACAAATACGTCGCCCCAGGGTATCCAAAGTCATTAGAGGCTGAACAGGTATCGAAGCCATAGCAGGCTGAAGAAGACCTCCCGAAGTCCAGTTGACTTCTTCCACGGTATAGTTCACCGGGGGTGCGTCGGTGTAATGAATCGCCATGATGGGCTCCGAGGGTACCGCGCACGAAAAGCTTTGCCGACCCTTAATAATCTGATTATACCATGTCCCCCAGAGGTGAAGATTCTTATATTCCGGGTCATGGTCTTTGATCAAAGCTAGGATCTCCCGGTCTACAGGTGCTCCAGGAAATCCTCCTTCGGAACGAACAAACGAGAAAGAGGGATCGAAAGACATGTCGCCCGCGCAAAAGGGACAAAAGTCAACTGTCAGTGCTATAATTTAAAATTCTGACACTTGGTACTTTAAAATTTATACCACACTGCAATGCAGTAGAAAGGGACCAAAGGGGGGCTCACAAAATCTAGATGACAATTCATCAATTAATAAGTAATAAAACAGCCTCATCATTGGATGAAACTGTTAATTAAATGAGGAAATTCTCAAGAAAATTCTCATTAAATGAGAGATCCCTTGGGAAAAGGCGAAAATCTCCCTTTGAGAGCAATACTCTATGACAGAGTGACACTTGTCAAACTCTGATCATGAAGGAATAAAATTCCTCAAGAGCCTGGCTCTGTAATGATGATGGAAAAATCCATTAGAAAAGAATAATTAAAATCAATTTTTATGAATTAAAAAATTCTGGGATCTTCAAGATCCATGAACAAACTCTTAAGAGTTCTTCACAAGAGATTAAGAAATCTACATGTTACCAAAAGAGCAGAGCTCTGTTCATGGGCTAAGAAACCCCAAGAAAAGATCTCTTTAAGATCTATGTGTTCAAGAGAGCAAAGCTCCATTAATGAAACCCTAAAAGGGTTTTCTTTAGATCAAAAATCTATGAAGAGTAAGGCTCTGTTAATGGGTAAAACCCTAATTTATTAAAAGTTTTAAACTTTACCTAAGTTCTGACAGAGTTTTGACTCTTAAAAAGTTCTTAAACAAGAGAGCTATACTCTATGGGA
The DNA here is from genome assembly GCA_030015575.1 of Agapanthus africanus. Classification (NCBI taxonomy): domain Eukaryota; kingdom Viridiplantae; phylum Streptophyta; class Magnoliopsida; order Asparagales; family Amaryllidaceae; genus Agapanthus; species Agapanthus africanus. The sequence goes on from JASDDO010000019.1 coordinate 356,123,054, forward strand.
GAATGAAATTCTCAGAAAACAAGAAGGAGATGAAAATCATCTAAGGGACCAAAGGTCATATTTATAGGCATTAAAACGCTTCTTCAACTTCTGAGTTGATCCAAGGGCGTAGATGCTGCAATCGCTGCACTCACGTGTGGGCCACGTGAGCGCAATGGTGGGGGGCATTTGTTTCCCCCAATCAGAGCAAAGCTCTGTTTTGAACAAAATTCAAAAATTGAAGTAACGCTTCAGATCCAGCGCTAGGCGCGCTACGCGCCATGTGTCAAACACGGATGCGCTAGCGCCAGGTGCGCTGCGCCCTAGGCAGTGCACCATGTGTGCGCTAGCGCAGGCTGCGCTGCGCTCTGAGCAGCGTACCACGTGTCAAACACAGGTGCGCTAGCGCAAAGTACGCTGCGCTCTGAGCAGCGCACCACGTGCAAAGCACAGGTGCGCTAGCGTTGGAATTAAAAATTCCCTACCCTTAGATCAAAAGATCTAATAATAATGATAAATCATTAATTAATCAGAATTAAAATTCTGTTATGGAAAGACTTCTCAATCTTGTTAGAAACAAGAAGATTGCCTTCTGTAAAACAGAAGCCCTATGATCAAAAATCCAACGGTGGGAAATATCCCCAAATCAATCAGAGAAAGATCTCTTTAACTGATTCAACAAATCAACTTGCCCTATATAAAGGCCCCAAAACTTCAAGTCTGGTATAGAAAAAAAACCCCATAAACTTTGAAAAATTCAAAGAAAGAGAGTAAGCTCTTGAAAGAAAATTATTTCTTTAAGGTAAAGATGATGAATGATGAACACAAAGATGAAATCATCTCATAAAAAGAAGAATTATCTTCTTAAAAGATCATAGATCTACAAAGACCAAAGTCTTTTATAAAAAAAAAATCAAAAGATCTCATCACATAATAAAAGAAGAACATATTCTTCACACAGATCATTGATCTATAAAGGCAAAGCCTTTCAAAAATAAGAACCGTTGTTCTTGAATCTTGAGACAAAGTCTCTTTTAAAGAACATAAATTCGTTCCCAGAACATAAAATTGATCAAATGCGCTTTGCGCTCTTGAACAGCGCTTCTGCGCTCTCTGGACCGGCGCTCAGCGCCAAAATGCGCCATGTGTCAACCACGTATACGCCAATTAAACAGCATGCGTCTTGCGCTCTTGAACTGCGCTTCTGCGACCGGCGCTCAGCGCCAAATGGGCCACGTGTGCGCTAATTAAACAACTTGCGCTTTGCGCTTCTGAATTAGTGCTCTGCGCTCATCATCTGGCGCAAAGCGCCAAACCGACACGTGTCAACCATGTGTGCGCTATTCGGCAGAAGCGCACTGTGCTCATTAACTGGCGCAAAGCGCCTGGCGCGCCACGTGTCGCGCTGACGGAACATAAATTGTTCCATAAGTAAAGCCTAGAGCTATAATGAATGCTCAGCATTCCATAAAAGACAAAAATTGTCAGAAGCTCAAATCAATGCTCAGTATTGTCAAATGCTTAACATTTTTAACTGAGTGGGCCGAGCCCAAATTGACTATAAACCCCTCATTCAGATTAAATGAGCCCATATGCTCATAAATCTTTTAATTGATCTTAGTCCCAAATTGGACTACAGATTTCCCAATCAACTTTGGTTCAAGGGCACATCTCTTCACTCCTTTGATATTTGTCGTTGTAATCCTTCAACGTCTTCAGAGAGGTGACGGGTCCCGATAACCAATCATTCCGTGGACTGTGGGGTCCTTAAACTTATGGACTATGATGTTTTTAACCTGGATTGTGGGGTCCTTAAGCCCATGGACTATGATGTCCTTAACCTGGACTGTGGGGTCCTTAAGCCCATGGACTATGATGTCCTTAACCTCGGACTGTGGGGTCCCTTTAAACCCATAGACTATGATGTCCTTAACCTCGGACTGTGGGGTCTTTAAGCCCATGAACTATGATGTCCTTAACCTCGGACTGTGGGGTCCCTTTAAACCCATGGACCGAGATGTCCTTAAACTAATAATAGACCACCATGTCCTTAAACTGCTAATCGACCGCAATGTCCCTAAACTAAACAATAGGGCCCAAATGCTCTTTTGTTGGATCTAAATGATCATGTTAAGTAGATCTTAGTCTAAAATTAGACTAACGTATCCTTAACAAATGATTAAGTTGACCTTAGTCTAAAATTAGACTAACGTGCCCTTAACAAACTATTAAGTTGATCTTAGTCTAAAATTAGACTAATGTATCCTTAACAAACGTTTAAGTTTATCTTAGTCTCAAATGAGACTAACGTATCCTTAAACCCAACCCCCAAACCCAAATCTAAGAAAATAAGGATTTAAACCAATCCACGCCCTACGGGCGACAACATAAATTAGTCCCCGTATACAATCCACGGGCAACCAAAAACAAAACAAACACCCACGACACGAAGTGACCATTTGGAGAAGGAGAAAGTGGTTACCGTGATGCGGTAACGTAATTAACTGCAGGGCTTGCGCCTGCAGGGAAGAGCGTCCCCACAATCAAAAAAACCCCTCGAACGAGGGGGAATCTGACGAAATCTGCTACATCGGTCGCATCCGTTTGAACCTTCGATATATGGTGTCATAAATCAACTTGGTATCTTCGGAGAGGTGGACGGATAGCATCAATTAGCATCTGCCCCGAAATTCAGACGAGACGTTCGCCGCGTCTTCGCGCATCTTTCGACGGGGAACAGTGTTTTTGAGATGGAGTTTTTTTTTCAAAAGAGACGGATTCTCTTTTGCTATGGGTTATTTTGCTATAGAAGAGGATGAAGGAGAAGGAAAGACACAAAATGATTTCTCTTTCCTTTTGGAGCTCTCTCTTTAAGGAAGAAGATGAAGAAGATAACGTGTGTGTGACGTGTGTGTAGAGGAAAAGGTATATGAGGTGGCCCTTTTTTAAAAAGGGGCCCCTACCACAAACACACATTACCCACATGTTTTTCACCGATCCAAACTGGCCATCTTTATTTACTTATTAGAAAATCCCTATGTATAAAAATCTTGTGATTTAAAGACCTATAACATATTCATTAAGCGGATAGAAAAATTAACGGCATATCGATATAGGAAAAATACGACCACTTGATGGACGTATTAGAGATCTTCAAATATCGAGATTTTTCATACACAGGGGTTTCATGATACGTAAATCAACATGACCAGCTTGGATCGGTGAAACACATAGAATGAGGTGTGTTGTGAGTCGGGGACCCCATTTTGGAAAAGGGGCCGCCACCTCATACCCATAAAGTTCGACTAAGATCCTACCGAAAGGATTTGGAAACAAACTCTTCCTATTTTTTCACCATTAGATTAATTTTGGGATGTCTGCTAACAATTATGAATAAAATCTTTCATTTATTACCAAACATAACATAATTGGATGTACAAATCCCAAAATTAATTTAATGGTGAAAACTGGGAAGGATTTGTTTCCAAATCCTTCCGATAGGATTCTAGTCGAACTATATATATATGTATATATATATATATATATGTATATGTATATATATATATAGAGAGAGAGAGAGAGGTGCCATATAAGGGAATTTCCTCTTATGACGTCGAAAAAATACACCTTCCATGACTTTTTTTTGATGATCGGAATCCACCATCAACTTTATCATCTTAGATGTGGATACACCAAATTTCATGTGATTCTACAACTTTTTCACTGTTGAATTAGCAATGTAAAAAGTTCTATTGTCGGTTAAACCTTAATTTTGCATCTACTAAATCAACGGTGAAAAAATTGTAGAATTACATGAAATTTGGTATCTTAGATGAAGAAGATGATGGGTGTCAATCATCATGAAAAATGGCAGAGAGTGTATTTTTTCGACGCCGTAGAAGGAAATACTCTTCTATGGTCTCTTTTCTCCATTATTCACACACACACAGAAAGAGGTATGAGGTGGCGGCTCCTTTTCCAAAAAAGAGCCCCCGCCTAAGCGCTGATATTGTTATGAATGAGTTTATGTCTTAAGAGAGCTAGTAGTTATGAGTTCATAGCTAAAGTCAAACTGGAGCTAGGAACGTAGCAGTGAACGGACGGGTAAACGAGTGAGTTTAGCCCGTAGCCGGTAGCCCCATGTATTTCACCGATCCAAACCGGTCATATTGATCTACGTATCATGAAACCCCTGTGTATAAAATATCTTGATATTTAAAGACATCTAACACATACCTCAAGTGATCGTATTTTTCCTATATCGATAAGCCGTTAATTTTTTATCCGCATGGTGAACGCGTTATAGGTGTTTAAATCATGAGATTTTTTGTACATAAGGATTTTCTAATAAGTAGATCAAGATGGCTGGTTTGGATCGGTAAAAAATATGAGGGTAATGTGTGTTTGAGGCGGGGCCCTTTTTTAAAAAAGGGGTCGCCACCTCGTATACCTTTTCCTCTCTCGATATATATATAGAGAGAGAAAGAGAGAGGCCTGCAGTGGCTTGACCCCGGCCACTGCGGGCCCCGGGTTTTTTTGTAATTAAAACCCAGGAGCCCGCAGTGGCCTAGATCAGGCAACTGCTGGCCCCTTTTGGCCACACACACATGTTTTATACAACAAAAATTTAGCGTATCCAAAGTACCAATGTTACCCGAAACCCGGAATGTTTTAGTATGATAAGTTGATAACTAAAACGGGAACGTAGAACGTCACTTGTTATAGAATATGATAAGATAGGAGTTGTCTTCTTCTATACGCTTATACGGAACGGAAAAAGTAACTCTCGAATGGGGAGTACTTTTGGATCGTTTGTCTGCATGTGTGCAAGTATAACACACACACAATGTAATCTTTTTGCTATTTGATATTTAAATTCTTGAAAATAATTAAGTGCTTTGTAGTATAATAACATGAACCCGGTTTTATGTTTATTTAACTAATGTTTTTATTAATCCACCTCTTTCAACCTAGATCAGAATGGGATTTTTCCAATCCAGCCCGATTCAGACCGATCATTCCAAATCGCAAATCACTAATGTTTTGGCGATTTATGGTTACACATTCTGAGAGTATCAAATCCACAATTTTTTGAAAATTCCTAATTCAAGAATATGACTCTTATTGTGTGCGGCGTCCATATCTAAACTCTTTGCAGCGCCTTTTGACCACAACTTCTCCCAGAATGCTAATATGTCACTCGGTGAAAGAAAACTTTGGATTCATAAGTGATATATATGGAGGGATATTGGAGTCTGTCTTAAACGCATGAAAACATGTATTTGTTAGGGCAAGATTAGGATCAGAAACTTCATCTTGCTTATTACTATATTCGTCAATTGCAAAACGGCGAACTTGCAAGCAAGATTGGATATGTTGTTAACTAACATAAAGAGAAGGACATGCTTCCATTTGTTTCTGAATCCCTATCATTATGGATTCTTTTTATGCTTATCTTTCACTAGGAGTCTCAAAGAATCTGGTACACAGTCACACATACTGCATCTTGGGGGCATATATTATTATTTCTTTTCTAAATGTATTTTTTTTAAATACCGTGTATCGGGGTCATAATGGTTATGAGTTTTTGATATCGGATAGCGTATACAAAATGAATATCTGAGGAATGAGTCAATCAAATATTCATATTAGGCATCATATATATATATATATATATATATATATATATATATATATATATATGCATGCTAATGATTCTAAATTTAGCATAGTTGTGAATCGCAATATCTGGACGCCATTTATCACATTCGGAAGTATTTGGAGATATTATTTGCTTGCGCCATGCAACAAATAAATTAGGAAAAATTCAAGCCTAAAGTTAATTAACTCTATAGAATGACAATTGTACTTGTTATTTACTTCGTAAAGATCGAGGCAATACACATAGAAAGCAAGTTTACTTTGCAACAAGTTTAATATCAACATACCGTTCCCCTCCAAAAGACGGCCAAGACGACGTAGGGACGTCTTGCCTGTGATTCGGGGCAGATGCTATTTGGTTTTATCCGTCCACCTCTCCGAAGATGCCAAGTTGATTTATGGCACCGTGTATCGGAGGTTTAGACGGATGCGACCGATGTAGCAGACTTTGTCAGATTCCCCCTCGCTGGAGGGGTTTTTGATTGTGGGGACGTTCTTCCCTGCAGGCGTAAGCCCCTACAGTTAATTACGCTACCGTATCGCAGTAGCAACTTTCTCCTTCTCCAGAATTTCACTTCGTGTCGTGGGTGTTTGTTTTGTTTGTGGTTGCCCGTGGATTGTATACGGAGACTAGTTTATGTCGTCGCCGTAGGACGTGGATTAGTCCAAATCCGTATTTTCTTAGATTTGGGTTTGGTGTTTTGGTTTAAGGATACGTTAGCTCTATTTAAGGCTAAGATCAACTTAAACTTTTGTTAAGGATACGTTAGCCTAATATCCAGACTAAAATCAACTTAACGGGATCGTTTGGATCCGACAAGAGAGCAACTGGCTCTGTTGTTTAGTATAATGACATTGCGGTCTATTTCCAGTTTAGGGACATGGTGGTCCATCATTCCCATTTGAGGACGAACATTAGTTTAAGGACATTTCGGTCCAACGTTCCCATTTTGGGACGAATATTAGTTTAAGGACATTTCGGTCCACGAGTTTAAGGACCCCGCAGTCCGTATCAATATGTGGTTGTCGGGACCCGTCACCTCTCTGAAGACGTTGAAGGATTACAACGACAGATATCAGAGGGGTTCAGAGATGTACCCTTGAACCGGGTGTAAATTGATTAAGAGAGCAATCATACTCAGTCAATTTAATTTGAGGACTTACGGCCAGTATTGGGCTAAGTCCAGTTGAGAATATGCAACATTTTATTTGCATTTGGCCTATTAGGCCTTTATTAGGGCTCTGCCCCTGCACTGCATTTTATTTTGGCCTGTTAGGCTTTTTAAATTGGGCTATGTCCCCTTTTAAATAATGCAGAGCATTAAATCTCCTGACAGTGTGCCACGTGGCTTGTCAGGCGCTTTGCGCCAATTAATGAGTGCAAGCGCATGTGGAGGTGACACGTGTCACGCTCTGGTGAGCGCAAGCGCAGTTAGCGCAGTGCGCTGCGCTGTTGTGCTGCTGACACGTGGCGCGCTCTGGTGAGTTGCGCCAATATAAGAGAGCGGTGCTCTATTTTAAAAGCGCATAGCGCAAGTTGTTCTGGAGCTGATACGTGGCGCTCTCTGGTAGCTTGCGCCAACCCAAGAGTGCAACAGTGCAGATTTACAAGTGTAAGGCACTGTTTTAATACCTTGATCCAATTTTGGATTCAAGAAAAGAATCTTTTAAGATTCCAGAACCAGTGGTTCATCAAAAGGCAATGCCTTTATTATTATCATATTTTTTTTATTAAAGATCTTTGATCTTGTTCTTAGATCAATGATCTTTTTAGAAGAAACTCTTCTTTTTTCTCAAAGGTTTTTACCTTTTTATCTCTTTGAGTTTCTTCTCAAAATTTTAGAGGAGTTCTCTATCTTTTTCTCCGTGTGTTTTAGACTTGGGGTCTAAGGGTCTTTTTATAGTGCCAATGATTTGTTGAATTGGTTAGAGAGATCTTTCTCTGAGTGATTTGGGGATTTTTCCCCACCGTTGGATTTTTGATCCAAGGGCTTTTGTTTTACAGAAGGCAATCTTCTTGTTTTTAACAAGATTGAGAAAGACCTTTCCAGAATTTTTCTGTTTTGGTGCAGGCATTGGCGCAAATGCATCTGCGCTTGACACGTGTGGCACAGCGCAGAGCGCAGCGCAACTGCCACGTGTCGCGCAACGCAGAGCGCTAGCGCAACTGCGCTGCCACGTATCGCGCAGGTCAACTGATTCCTTTATTATTATTATTATTTTTTATTTTAAATAGAGCCTTGTTCTGATGCGCTGCGCCCCTTGCGCTGGCGTGCCTGATTTTGACACGTGGCGCGTTGCGCCCAGCGCAAGGAATCTAAAGCGTTGCTTCTTTAGTTTTAACTTTAATTTCAAAGTAGAGCTTTGCTCTGATTGCGGGAAACAGAAGCGTTGCTTCATCTCCCGCCTTGGAATTTGAACAGAGTTTTGCTCTGATTGGGGTAAACAAATGCCCCCCCACCGTTGCGCTTACGTGGCCCCAAACGTGAGCGCAGCGGTGGCAGAATTCCAACCGTCGCGCCATCCCTTGGAAGTTGAAACGGCTCTTCAAGGTCTATAAATAGGACCTTTGGTCCCTTAGATGATTTTCATCTCTTCATAAGAATTTTGTTAAGAGCCCTGCTCTTTTTGTTCAAGCACTTTTAAGAGTTAAAACTCTAGAAAATTTTTAGGTAAAAATTAATTTGGATTAAATTAAATTAATTTTAAGAGCCTTGCTCTCAATAGTTCTCTGATCTAAAGAAGACCCATTTAGGGTTTCACTTAGCAGAGCTTTGCTCTATAGGTCTAAAAGGATCTAAAGAGAACTAAAGGGAACCCTATTAGGGTTCTATTAATAGAGCTCTACTCTCTAAAAGATTTTCCTTGTATTTTCTTAATTCATTAATGGAGCTTTGCTCCTTCCAAATCATATAGAAGAACTCTTAAGAGTTCTTCATGGATCTTGGAAGTTAAAGATGGCATTTTATATTATTATTATTATTATATCATCTTTTCAGAGCAAAGCTCTCAATGTTCTTAGGGGATTTTCTTCAAATCCTCCTCATAACTGATTTTGACAGGTGTCACTCCTGTCTGCAGAGCATTGCTCTCGAGGAGTTTAACTCCCTATCTCTTTTTTTTCTCATTGCTAATCTTCCAATGATGTTTCCTTCAGGCATTATGGCTGTTCATCTATACAGTCTGCACGAATTCATCACCTACGAGGATATCCGCGTACAGGGCCGTCACCAAAACCAGGAGTTTACAGATGCCCAGTGTGCGAAGGTTATGGGTCGTCTGAACGCACGCGTTGGTTGGCTGCTTCCTCGCCGTTCTGCTCTCTTGAAAGTTGTGCCGGAAGCAATTTGGAGAGCACTTCCAGGGTTTCACGAGGTCATGCCACTTAATGCGCTAGATGATGCCAAAGACAAGGTGCATTCGATGTACCTATCAGGGCTAATCTCGAAGAAACGGCGGGATAGCCTCATCGACATTCTGCATCAAATTTTTCAGCAGACGACGATAATCGCTGCTTATCGAAGGATGGAGGGCCTTGCCGAAGATCTTGACACACGTGAGCGCGAGAGGCCGCGCACGAGAATAATCAGAAAGGCCAGAAGAACTCTAGATGGCCTTACTTTTAAATTCCTTAATCCGTGCCCTGGATCTGAGGTTATACCGTTGTAATCATTTGATGATGTTCTTCATTTACTGCTTTCATGATTGTAAGAATTTTTGGCAATATATATGGAAAATTTTTATTTCAGCTTGTCTTATTTCTCATTCTGAGTCTTTTGCCCATGCATGAATGAGTGTGTCTCGAACGCTTGATCAAATGCACATCGGATGTTTTTTCTGTCGCTTTCTTCTTTCTTTTATTCTCAGCATGTTACTTTAGCAAACATGGTCGACAGATGATAGAACGAGCATCCTGTCTTAGTTTCTTCAAGAGGTAGCAATGGCTTAGGCCGCAGGTTCAAATCCGCTGCCTAAGTCTTTTCAACTTTATGAGCCATGGGGGTCTCATAAAGACTTTTCTCCTACGGATCGAGAGGATCTCATAGGTGTATTTTCTCCTTAGGAATCGTGAGGATTCCTAAGTGTATTTTCTCTTATAAGTCATAAGGATCTTATAAGAGAATTTTTTTCCCCCTTACGAGTCGAGAGGACCCGTAAGCGGTTGTTTCCCTCTCTGTCGAGATTCGACTTTGGAGAGTGAGACCCGTGGATAGTATGCAAGAGACCGTTTTGGGCCGACTTGCAGGATCCCAGTACTTAGAAAACAGGTCTTTTTTTAATCCCCGCTGCCTAAGGCTTTTCCTCACGAGTCGAGACGAATCGAGCAGTTCTCGCAAAGACATCAATTTCCTCACGAGTCGAGACGAATCGAGCAGTTCTCGCAAGCATATCCTAACGTCACAGTTAACCTCTGCTCTTTACGATAGAGGTCCGTTAGGGTCTGTGGTACTAGGGTTTTGCCTGTCGTACCGTCACATTAGCTGATATATTCCTCGATAGGCAATCTTGCTGTTCGAGTAGCCCTGCGACTGTCGTGTCTCTGATCCCTTCGGGGGCTGGACAAGACGTCTTCAAGCAATCCTCCTTGGCGGTTTGACCATCGGAAAAGCAAGCGTTAGGAATTTTGCCATGCCGCTTTTTACTTGAGGTTAGGCTCATTTTGAAGAGCCCCAATGAGTCATAACCACTCCGCGCTGGTGTGGGATGATCTCCGATAGTCTTTCAGGTTTTATATGAGTTGCCGTCAAGACCCTGAAGCTAGGAATTTGGCCTTGGCTTTGTTTGTTGGCATTGCGTTTGCTGTATCAAGACGAATATCGCGGTTGTCTCTAGGTTGCTGGTGAACCGTCGAGATTTGGAACTAGGGATTTTGCCATGGCTCCGTTTGTTTGATTGCCGCGTCTGAACCCTGCTGGAGGAAGAACGCTGGGGTGACATCTCGTCTGCTGTATCGAGACGCACGTCGAGATGGTGACTACTCTGCACTGATGTGAGATGATCTCCGATGGTCTTTCAGGTTTTATATGAGTTGCCGTTAAGACCCTGAAGATAGGAATTTGGCCTTCGCTTCGTTTGCTTTGGCGTGTCCGAATCCTGTTGGAGGAAGGACGCTGTAGAGACATCTCGTCTTCTGTATCGAGACGAATGTCAAGGTGGTGACCACTCCGCACTGGTGCAAGATGATCTCCGATTGTCTTTCAGGCTTTATATGACTTGCCGTTAAGATCCTGAAGCTAGGAATTTGGCCTTCGCTTCATTTGCTGGCATCGCGTCTGCTGTATCGAGACGAATGTCGCGGTTGTCTCTAGGTTGTTCGTGAACCGTCGAGGTTTGGAACTAGGGACTTTGCCATGGCTCCTTTTGGAGGTGTTGCGTCTGCTGTATCGAGACGAACGTAGAGGTGGTGACCACTCTGCGCTTGTGCGAGATGATCTCCGATCGTCTTTCCGGTTTTATATGGCTTGCCATTAAGATCCTGAAGCTAGGAATTTGGCCTTCGCTTCATTTGCTGGCATCGCGTCTGCTGTATCGAGACGAATGTCGCGGTTGTCTCTAGGTTGTTGGTGAACCGTCGAGATTTGGAACTAGGGACTTTGCCGTGGCTCCTTTTGGAGGTGTTGCGTCTGCTGTATCGAGACGAACGTAGAGGTGGTGACCACTCCGCGCTTGTACGAGATGATCTCCGATTATCTTTCCGGTTTTATATGGCTTGCCGTTAAGATCCTGAAGCTAGGAATTTGGCCTTCGCTTCATTTGCTGGCATCGCGTCTGCTGTATCGAGAAGAATGTCGTGGTTGTCTCTAGGTTGTTGGTGAACCGTCGAGGTTTGGAACTAGGGACTTTGCCGTGGCTCCTTTTGGAGGTGTTGCGTCTGCATCCTGTTGGAGGAAGAACGCTGAGGTGACATCTCGTCTGCTGTATCGAGACGAACGTCAAGGCGGTGACCATTCCGTGCTGGTGCGAGATGATCTCCGATCGTCTTTCAGGCTTTATATGACTTGCCGTTAAAACCCTGAAGCTAGGGATTTAGCCTTCACTTCGTTTGCTTTGTCACGTCCGAGTCCTGTTGGAGGAAGAACGCTAGGGTGACATCTCGTCTGCTGTATCGAGACAAACGTCAAGGCGGTGACCATTCCGTGCTGGTGCGAGATGATCTCCGATCGTCTTTCAGGTTTTATATGAGTTACCGTCAAGACTTGGCTCCGTTTTCTGATGGAGCATTGGGAGGGAAGATATGTTTCCTTCTTTGTTAGCGCCCCTGGATTGCATACAGGGATTGCTATGATATCGCCTGTAGGGCATAAGTTTCATTCATTTTTTTTATGTTATTATTTTATTTCCGCGATACTCTATCATTTCAGCTTTTATATCGCGAAGGTCGCGATTTCCCAATCATTTCGGCTATTTTTCGCGGTGCCCAATCATTTCGGCTATTTATTTTATTTTCACTTGCTGCTTTTTATTGCGAGTTGCCCCACCATTTCGGCTATTTATTTTATTTTCACTCGCTGCTTTTTATTGCGACTTGCCCCATCATTTCGGCTATTTATTTTATTTTCACTCGCTGCTTTTTATTGCGAGTTGCCCCATCATTTCGGCTATTTCATATGCATTTTTAGCTCGCTGATTTTTATCGCGAGTGTGGAACTTGGAATCTGGTGCTAATCTCAGTATCAGTATCACTACAACTGGAATATTTCCAGGAGCGAATCATCATTTACCATGAAAGGACTTGGAATTTGATACCGGTTTAGGCATCAGTATCGCTACAACTGGGATATCGCCATGAGTGAATCATCATTTGCCTCTGTCGATGTCGAACAAAGGTGGCTAAGTAAACAGGGTTAGGATTCTGTCAACTAAGGCTTTTGACTTTATGAGCCGTAAGGGTCTCACAAAGGTATTTCTCCCTACAAGCCGTGAGGATCTCGTAGGTGTGTTTTCTCCTTAGGGATCATGAGGATTCTTAATTGTATGTTCCCCTGTAAGTCGTAAGGATCTTACAAAAGGGTTTTCTCCTTATAAGTCGAGAGGACTTATAAGGGTTGTTCACCGTATGGACATATCCCCAGTCACGGGTGGGACTTGGTTAGGGAAATGTTTATTCGCGCCCGTGGATTATATACAAGGGTCAGTATTGAGCCGCTTGTAAGGCACTATCGAAGGTTGTGGGGATTGTTTAAGAACAGGTTCAGGTTTCTGTAACTTAAGGCTTTCAAATCTTATGAGCCGTGAGGGTCCCAAAAGAGAGTTCTCCTTACGAGTCGTGAGGATCTCGCAAGTGTGATTTCTCCTTAGGAATCGTGAGGATCTCTAAGTGTGTTGCCCCCTTGTGAGTCGTAAGGATCTCACGCGGGTGGTTTCTCCTTACAAGGTCGAGAAGACTCTGTAAGTGTCTTTTAACGAGGTTGCGCCCTTTCGGGTTTTCACAAACACTCGTCGGTAGCCCTGCTGTTTTTACTCACGGAGCCTTTTCGGGTTTTCATCCGTGCCCCTTTCGCTTATGGACATACCGTCTCTTTTTTTTATTCTTTTTATTCTTTTCTTTCTTTTATTCCCTTTTTTTTTAACGAGGTCGCGCCCTTTCGGGTTTTCACGAACACTCGCCGGCAGCCCTGCTGTTTTTACTCACAGAGCCCTTTCGGGTTTTCATCCGTGCCCATTTCGCTTATGGACATACCCTCTTTTTTTGTTTTTTTTATCTCGTCAGCCTGAGGATACTGCGGTAGTAGTTTAAAGACGTTTCGGTCGTCAGCTAGTTTTAAGACGTAGTGGTCCATTGTTAGTTTAAGGACGTTTCGGTCCGTCGTTAGTTTAAGGACGTTTCGGTCCGTCGTTAGTTTAAGAACGTTTCGGTCCGCTGTCGCCGTATTTGAGGCGAATCTCTAGTCTACTGACTTTTCGGTCTATGGGGCTTTCCCCTATGAATGAGCACGATGCCCCCGGCATATCCATCTTTCTCGGAGCATGTGCTTGTGGCGGGCTCACCTTCCAGTTTTCGGAGATGACGAACTTGCCCTGTTGGTATTGGTCTTCAACACAGTTTTTGAAGATGTAGCAGTTTTCAATCGGATGGCCCAATACTTGGTGGTAAGGGCAGTAATTAGGAGTGTTGACATTATTCAGTTGTGGCAGGTGTTTCGGCTCTGGTAGAGTGATAAGCCTGTTGCGCACTGCCACTTCGAACAGTCTCCTTGTTTCATCCTGGGGAAATGAGTAAGGACGTTTCAACTTTTCATGGAGAGATTGCCGCTTGTTGTTTCGGCAAACAACCAGTCTAGGGTCACTCGATTGCTGTTGAGTGTTGGCTACGAGGGCTATTTTTCCCTTCCCTTTATCCTTTTTGCTCGATCCTTTGTTTGCGGGGCCGAGATTTTTTCCGAGTAGCGTGCGATTGCACGGCTGAATGTTCTCACAACTCCTCAATTCTTTCGTTTTTGAAATGGATTCCTTGAGGAGAGGGTTGAGGGCGGCTTCTTCGTCAGAGTCGCTTCCAAAGGTGATAACTTGCGATCCCTTGGTGTCGGCTATGTGACAGTCGGCAGCGGCTCTTTTACGCTCATCTGTCGCATTTTTCTGATGTCTACGAGCTTCACGCTTTGTCCTGTTGAAGTGTTGCCTGTGAGCGACATACCCTTGCCGCCAACACTTAAAGGAGTCACGGTCTTCAGTAGGATGTGCGATCTTCCGATGATATAAGCAGTAATTAGGATGCATCTCTACTCCACCGAGAGCGTTTTCTTCAGAGGATGGTAGCTTCATTCCCATTGATATGGCTTTAGCGAACCTTTTCCTCGTCTTGAATTTGTTTTTATCCGCAGTGGATGTACTTTGATCTGGTGGGAGTGTTTCGACCCTTTTGTCCAGTCGCCGGCGTTTGGCCTTTTCCAATATTGTCATCTCACACTCCTGTTTGGCTTTACTTTTCAGACGGATCTCGTTCAGAAAGGCATCGATCATCTCGTCCGACGGCCACTGAAGTTCTGGTTCAGGACCCGCCCTCGGTTTTTCGATGCAAGGAGCCTCTTCATCATCTATCAATGATTGAGAGATCACACGACAACTTGCTACGTAGTCTTCGGATTCATCTGATGAGTCTTCTCCATCGTTTTCGTCCTCAACAAAAGAACAAGCTGCCCCCGGTGTGTCCGTCTTCTTTGGAGTGTGCGGCTGTGGTGGGTTTACTTTCCACTTTTTAGACAGTGCGAACTTGCCTTGTAGGTACCGATCCTCGATCCATCCCTTAAAGACGAAACAATCCTCAATCGGGTGACTTGCCGTTTGGCGGTAAGGGCAATAATTGGGATTATTGAGATCGCCTGACTGCAACAGACGTTTTGGACTCGGCAGATTGATGAGTCTGTTGCGCACTGCCAGTTCGAACAGTTTCCTTGTTTTATTCTGAGGAAACGAGTAAGGACGTCACAGTCTCTCCTTGAGGGATGGGCGTGGTCGCACATTGTTTTAGCGAACAACCGGCTTTGAGTTGCTCGGCTGTTGTTGAGTATTGGCGACGACGATCGCTTTACCTTTCCCCTTTTCTCTTCGGGAGTCCGGCTTTGGAGGAGATGATCTGGGACCCATTTGATCCATCTGGGCTAGCTTATCAATCAAGGCCTGGAAAGTCGTCAGCTTAAAAAACATCATGAACTGGGAGATGGTCGCTTGCGGATCAAGCGTGGCCACGAACATGCTTACCGCAGGTGCTTCTTCAATGCGTTGTTCGCACTTCGACCATAAGTTTCGCCGCCGTATTGTGTATTGAACCCACGTTTCGCCTGACCTTACCCTGGCATTAATCAACGCGGTGATTGGGGTGTGCTCGCTGGCGCTTGCAAATCTCTGTGTAAACAGCAACTCCATCTCCGCAAATGTTTTGACAGAGTCGTCAAGTAGCTCCGAATACCATTCGAAGGTCGTCTCCGATAGGCCGCCGACGAATTGGCGAAGCAGGAGCTTGTCGTCGCCTCCAGTGTTGCCACAAAGAGCCTTGAATTGAGCGACATGCTGATGGGGATTCCCTGTCCCTTTATATACGTGAAACTTAAGGATCGTATATCCCGGCGGGTAACTGATTTGGTCATACCAGCTCGGATAGGGCCGTCCGGTTCTAACAACTTGCCCAGCCGTTTCATTCGCCTGATGAATTCGTATCTACTGAGCTATATAGTCATCGAGCGTAGCTTTGGAAATTGTCTCTTCCTTGGCTGTTGAAAGAGCCGGCGATGGACCTGATGTCTCCCCTCTATCGTCTTCAACAATGATCGAAGGGTCTGTTGGAGATAGTGCCCTCAGAGTCAATTATTGGATCACAGGCACGTGATTGCAATGATTGAGGAAGGACCTGTCCCAGTAGGACAGTCTTACTCGAGATGATAGTATGTTATCTGGTTTATCTCTATCATCATGTACTGCTTTAGGTGACCAGACAGGTCGCTATTACACGTTGATAGAGCCCCTAGGATTCATGCTTGACTGCCAGCAGTATGAGGGCGATCATATACGTGGGAGCTGGTAGTCTATAAGCACATCCTTAAAAGGTCCCTAGTCGTGGGAGTTTCGAGACAGGGCATCGATACTCCAGAGTAGACTAGTGTATACAGTCGAGACCCCGACGAGGGGCGGTGGCTGGTCTCACAAGCCACTGGTGTCAGTTGGATCACCTAAGATGTATACAGGTGCTCATTGGGTTATGAGTACACCGGACAGGACTCGCCGGGAACATGCTAGTTGGTCTTATACCTGACGTCAGATGGCAGTTCCCAGGTGACAGGTATACAGGTTAGTTCATCGACCTGAGGATCGTCATTTGTCTCGTGTGAGTTCCTACTGTACTTTGATTACTACCCTACCACGCTCAAAGGAGACGTGCAAACAGGTTTTAGTTGGGTACAGTCCCGAGCCACATGGAGGCAGTGAGCGGATCTTCAGGGGTTCGTCTCTCCCGGTATTGGGGGTGAGGTCGCGCTGTGTCTAGGAGAGCCATTACACAAAGCCCTCGGTCGAGGCAGGAGATTTACTGGTAGGTATTCCAGTAGTATCTCAGGGTGTTCTGGGCTACACTCCGACACGACTTATACCGCTTTTGGGGGTCTGACTTTTACCAACCCCCTAGGCCCGCCATGCGATGCTCATAGTCGAACGGACCGGACTGTACAGATATTGTCACTGACAGGCTCAGTAGGGTGTCAGGATGAGTTCGCTCATCGACGTCCCTTTTGGTCAATAGCTGGTGGCCCGTCACGTATTGGCTTATAGCTCTGACGTGCTAGTGGTTAAATCCACAACCAAGATGTTGACGAGTCTTTAGAGTCCCCCACATTCAGTTGCTCAAGTTTTCGGGCGAAACGCTGTAGAGGCCGTATGGAGATATGGCAGGGTTCGATCAGATACGTGCGGTATTGCACGGATCAGGATCGGACGGATAATACTAGCCGGCTTTGGTTTAAGCCGGATCCTAGTATAGTACAGTGTAGATTTTGTCTCATTGAATTTGTATTTCGGTCGGAATACAGATGCGGGTGTGTATGCACAGTATCGGGGTTTTCCTGTAATTTATTACGGAACCAGTTTTCTGGAGTTGCCAGTTTGCTTTTCGTTTCGGCCATATTTCTTTGTATCCTTCATTGGCCGAAGATTGGTGGAGGAGGGCTTATTTGCATTTGTGCAAATAAGCAATTTGGAAGGGTGTTCTTTGCATTTTCTTGTATCGTGATGGTCTCATGATGGAGGACCATTCCTTGACTTTCTTGAGTTCATGATTGCTTGACTTTGTGAGCAATCATGGTTGTTGATGATGGTAGTATGAGTGTTGGGTTTTCTTTGTGATCATTTCTTTATATGATGACCTTTTCTCTCTTGCATTATGAGTGTGGTTCCATCATCCATACACATCTCTCTCCTTCTCTCCTCTCCCTTACCTTTTGTGGCCGGCCTTGCTCCTAGAGGGGCTGTCCCAATTTGGTGGGGTGGAGTTGTTGCTCATTTGGCTAGGAAAAAGTCTCTTTAGCTCCTCCTCCAAAAGCTTGTATCATCCCTCCACAAAATGGCAACCACCATGAACCCCAAAATGAGACATGAGCACTACACATTCGATAGCAAACCTTGGGCACGTCGGCTCGCCAACTTCATGCCCGAGTTGCCTCGGTATAAAGGTGGGAGCCCGTAAAAGAAGCCGGCGACGTGGTGCCCTTTCCGGCGAGGAGGTGGAGACCGAACATTCCGCAGGAGATAGGGACGACGACGAGAAGACCGGAGGACACGGTGTAAGTCCACGTTGCCAACCCCGGTTCTTACGGGGAGACGGAAACGGTATAAAAAACAAATTTTTAGCGCATTAGGCAACATGGACTAACAAAAGTCGGATCTTTTCTAAACTAAACTAGCTACTAAGCTAAAGAGAGTTAGCTACTCGGAAAAGAGGTTATACCTAACTTGAACTCCTTCTTCTTGAAACCTTTGTAGAGCTTGGATGGTGCTTTCCTCGTCGCCTTCTTCCGTCAAAGATGGATCCACCTGAGGGTTCAACCTTCGGGCTCCTTTCTCGAACTTTGAGAGAACTAAGGTCTTTGGCTTGCTAGACCTCTAACCCTAGAGAGAGTAGAGAGTGGTTTTGGGGTGTTTTTATCTCAAGGAGGGGGTTTCTCAACACATGAGAGTGAGTCTCCTTGAACTGGAGGAGGAGGAAGAAGAAGAGAGGAGAGAGAAGTGTTATGATAGAATGAAAAGCTTTTTTACAACCATAACATAATATCAAAATGAATTATCAAAATAATAATAATAATCAAAATGAAATAGTTGATGGATGGTTTGAAATGACAATTATCATTACACACATTAAATGGTTTTGCTAGAATCAAAGAGCATCTTTGATATGTAATGATGATAGTCAAAGTTTCAACCATGGTCAACTAGTCAACCTTGGTCAACAAGTCAACAAACCCAACCATGACACAATTTCATTTAATTAATATTATTAATTGATATATCATAAATTCATTAGGGTTTGGAAAAAGACGACTGTCAAATGTGCATGCGCACCCGTTCCGAAACCCTAATGAAAATCCTCTTCCTCCGCCTCAATCAACTGTGCATACACACCCGCATTCTTGTTCCGAGGAACATGAATACTATGAGATAAAATCAACCCCAAAACATATACCAGTATCTGTCTCAAACCAGAGCCCGCTAGTAATATCCGTCCGGACTCCAAACGTGCACAAGTGCGCGGATGAGAACGAACCCTGTCGCAAAACCATGCGACCTCTACTCTGTTTTGCCCAGAGGCGAATAGCCCTCTATGTGGGACTCTAAAGACTCGACACTACGCTGGCAGTGGGTTTAACCACAGACCGCAAGCGGCACTAGCTGTGCGTAACGGTCCCCAGGTAGATGCCGATAAGAAGACTGACGAGGTGAACCCCATCTGAACTCCTACTGAGTCTGAATATGACAGTCTCCGTACAGTCCGGTCTGTTCGTCTGATACATCGCATGGCGGGCCTAGGGGGCGGTAAACGTCAGTCCCCTAATAGCGGTACAAGTCGTGTCGGAGTGAAGCCCAAAACATCCTTAGATAACACTGGAAGCCTACCAGTATATCTCGCTTGCCCTGGCCAGGGACTACTCGTGTAATGGCTCTCCTGGACACAGCGCGATATCAACCCCCAATACCGGGAGAGACGAATCCTGTCTAACCGTCACTGCCTCCAAGTGCTTCGGGACTGCACCCAACTACTACCTGTTTGCACGACTCCTTTGAGCCGTGGTAGGGTAGTAATCAAAGTACAGTGGGAACACACTCGAGGCGAAGTGCCAGTGTCAAGTCAGCGGACTAAGCTGTACTCATGTCACCTGGGAACTGATAACTGACGATAGGTATAAAACCAACTAGTCAGTTCCCGACGAGTCCTGTCCAGTGTACTTGTAACCTAACGAGCACCCGCATACTATCTCAAGTACGACGTACTGACGGCTGTGGGACAGACCGTCTCCTACACTGGGATGAGAAGCGCATGCGCTAGTCTACTCCGGAGTATCGATGCCCTGTCTCGATAGTCCTGAGACTAGGGACCTGCATAAGGATGTGCTTATAGATTACCCAGCCCCCACTAGTGTGACTGCCATCACAACGCTGGTAATCAAGCAAAGATCCTAACGGCTCCACTAATGTGTATAGGTGATATACTAAAATAAACACATGTACACATTGAAGTAGAAACAAACCAAGTAGCATACTACTATTTTGAGCAAGATTGTATATACAAGGTGAATATCCCAAGCTTCCATTAAGTAATATACAAACTAGTATGATACAGTAATGGCCTCTAGGGCATATACACTAACAATCTCCCACTTGCACTAAGGCCATGTACTGGCGTATCGAAGACCTATCATCTCGATCAGCCGCTCGAACTGAGTCTGGGGCAAGGCCTTGGTGAATGGATCTGCAGTGTTTTCTTCTGAAGCAACCCTCCGAACCTCGATCTCCTGGCGATCCACGATCTCCCTGATCAGGTGATACCGCCTCAAGATGTGTCTGGATCTCTGATGGGACCTGGGTTCCTTCGCTAAAGCTATAGCCCCGTTGTTGTCGCAATACAGAGGTATTGGATCAACAATGGACGGAACCACCTGAAGTTCTTTCAAGAACTTCCTCATCCAGACGGCTTCTTTTGCGGCATCAGATGCAGCGATGTATTCCGCTTCCATAGTCAAGTCTGCAACGGTTTCCTGTTTGGAACTCTTCCAACACACCGCCCCTCCATTGAGGGTTAAGACAAAACCCGACATGGACTTGGAATCATCCTTGTCACTCTGGAAGCTGGAGTCAGCAAAGGCCTCGATCTAGAGGTCTTTTCCGCCATACACCAAGAACATCTCTTTAGTCCTTCTCAAGTACTTGAGAATGTTCTTTACCGCTATCCAGTGTTTCTCCCTAGGGTTTGACTGATACCGGCTTACCACACTCAGTGCATAAGCTACATCCGGTTTGGTACACAACATCGCATACATTATAGAGCCTACCGCAGAAGCGTAGGGTATAATAGACATGCGATCTCTCTCTAAATCAGTCTTGGGAGACATCTCTTTAGAGAGGGTGATCCCGTGACAAGCCGGTAGGTTACCGCGCTTAGAATCTTCCATACTGAATCTTTTCAGTATGGTGTCGATGTACCTGGACTGTGAAAGTCCTAATATCCTCTTGGATCTATCACGATGGATCCGGATCCCCAGGATGTATGAGGCATCACCCAGGTCTTTCATGGAGAACTTGTGCGACAAGAACCCCTTGACAGATTGTAGCATAGGAATGTCATTTCCTATTAAGAGAATGTCATCCACGTATAAAATGAGGAATACTACAGTTCTCGCTACAAATCTACTATAGATGCATGGTTCATCTGGATTTTTGATAAAGCCAAATTCCTTGACCGTCTCATCAAAACAGATGTTCCGACTCCGCGATGCCTACCTTAGTCCATAGATGGACTTAAGCAACTTGCACACCTTTCCGCTGCTCCCACTCTGAATGAAACCCTCTGGCTGGTCCATATAGACACACTCCTCTAAATTTCCATTTAGAAAAGCGGTCTTTATGTCCATCTGCCAAATCTCATAATCGTGGAAGGCAGCAATGGCAAGAAGGATCCGAATGGATTTCAGCATAGCCACTGGAGAAAAGGTCTCGTCATAGTCCAAACCAGGTCTTTGAAGAAAACCCTTTGCAACCAATCTAGCTTTATAGGTCTCAACCTGTCCATCTACACCAATCTTCCTTTTGAAGATCCACTTGCATCCTACGGGTTTTACCCCGTCTGGAGCAATGTCCAACGTCAATACTTTGTTGGTGTACATGGACTCCATTTCGGTCCGCATTGCATCCAGCTATTTTACCGAGTCAACGCTCTGAACGGCCTGCTGGAAGCTAGTAAGTTCATCATAATCTATGATGCAATCCTCTCTATCCCCGTCTATGAGAAAACCGTAGTAGCTCTCGGGCGAATGAGACTGCCTACTACTCCTGCGGAGCGGCGTAGGAATGTCCTGTTCTTTTGAACCCTCTGGTTCCTCTAAGCTTTCAGTAATAGCTCGTGGTTCTGGAATTTCTTCCATTTCTACTGTGCTCCCACTTATCTGGTTTTCCAAAAACTCAGTTTCCAGGAAGTAGGCATGACGAGAAACAAAAAACTTTTGTTCCTCTTCGCAGTAGAAGAAATATCCCTTGGAGTTCTTTGGATATCCCACGAACTTGCACTGTACTGAGCGTGCCTCGAGTTTGTCCGCATGCTGCTTTTTGACAAAAGCTGGACATCCCCATGTCTTAATGTGATTAAGATGGGGCCTCTTTCCATACCACATCTCATATGGTGTGGTAGGCACAGTCTTAGTGGGAACTCGTTTCAAAAGGTATGCAGCTGATTCTAGTGCATACCCCCAAAATGATCGCGGTAACTCAGCGTTACTCATCATGGACCGTACCATATCCAATAGGGTCCAGTTCCGTCTCTCCGATACACCGTTATGTTGCGGAGTGTACGGAGGAGTAAGCTGAGAGAGAATTCCATTCTCTTTTAAGTAATTCAGGAACTCGGCACTTAAGTATTCTCCATCTCGATCCGATCTTAGAATCTTGATACTTTTGCCGGTTTGTTTTTCTACTTCATTCTTATATTCCTGGAACTTTTCAAAGGCTTCGGACTTATGCTTCATCAAGAAGACATAACTGTACCTTGAAAAGTCATCCGTAAAAGTAATGAAGTAAGAATAACCGCTTCGCGCATGTGTAGACATTGGACCGCACACGTCGTTGTGTACGAGTCCCAAGAGCTCGCTCGCTCTTTCTCCGTGTCCAGTGAACGGAGTCTTTGTCATCTTTCCTTTGAGACAGGATTGACAAGTGGCATACGATTGATATTCGAACGGATCCAAATATCCTTCTGTATGTAACTTAGTCAACCTTCTCTCATTGATGTGACCCAGTCTACAATGCCATAAGAAAGTCTGATTGATATCTGGAGACTTTCTTTTGTGTGTATTCTGGACATTGAAAATCTGTGGTTGGTTTAATACGTATATACCATTGCTCAGTATACCTGACCCAATCAGAACTTGATTAAGGTGAATGTTTACAACATTACTTACAAACGCAAATTCATAACCTTCTTTTGAAACCAAAGATACAGAAATGATATTACAAGTTGCGTTGGGTACAAAAAAAAGCAATTACGCAAAACCAAAACATGTCCATCTGACATTCCCAGGTGATAGTCCCCCACGGCTTTAGCATCCATGCTAGCTCCGTACGCAACTCTGAGGGTCATGTCACCTGCCTTCAAAACCCTACGGTTTCTCAACGCCTGCAAAGAATTACAGATATGAGATCCTGATCCGGTATCCAATACCCAGGAAGTAGAGTTTATCGAAAGACAGTTTTCAATAACATACACACCTGAAGCTGAAGCCGCAACCTGCTTCAGTTCCTGTGTCCTGGCCTTCCAAGCCCTGCAATCTTTCTTCCAGTGTCCACTCTTATGACAATAGAAGCATTCTTCTTTACCCACAAGCTTCCCCGCTATCTTTGTTGCTTTTGCCTTTCCCTTCGTATCCACTTTACTAACACCGCCCCTTGGTTTGGCGGGGGCTTTCTTCTTCTTTCCCTTGGCTTTCGCCTTGGACCTAGAAGAAGAAGATCCTCCTACAAACAAAGTGGGTGTTTCCCTACCTTTCTGTAGGGTGCCCTCTGCGCTCCTCAGCATGTTGAGGAGTTCTGAAAGTTCAACTTCTTTTTCTTGTAAGTTGAAGTTCAGTATAAACTGGGCGTAAGTGGAAGGAAGGGACTGGAGAATCAAGTCCGTATAGAGCTCACTCTCCAACGTAGTCCCAAGTTCTGCGAGCTCCTCAATGTAGCCAATCATCTTAAGCACGTGTTCCGCTACCGATGATCCGACGGCCAATCTTGC
This sequence comes from Agapanthus africanus, assembly GCA_030015575.1. Classification (NCBI taxonomy): domain Eukaryota; kingdom Viridiplantae; phylum Streptophyta; class Magnoliopsida; order Asparagales; family Amaryllidaceae; genus Agapanthus; species Agapanthus africanus. The sequence continues at coordinate 356,146,656 of JASDDO010000019.1, forward strand.
CGAAAATAACTTCTTCGACACTTCGTATCTTGCGATACGAGACTGTTCTTAATACAGTTCTTTTGTATGGAGAAATATGGATTCCAGGTCCATATTCTCGTGCCTCCTCTGATGTTCGTTGTCCATAGAGGCAAGCACGAGGCACTTGGCCTTCGCGCAATCAATCTCCCAAGTCTTACGGATTTCCTTATTCGCGATGCTGGAGGTGGGACCTGGGACGGGGGGAGCTTTGGTGGTAAGAAGATACCCCAGCTTGTCGTAAGTGATTGCCATTTTGACATTCCTGAGCCAATCTTTGTAGTTTGGCCCTGTCAGTATGTTTTTATCTAGAAGTAACTTAAGTCCAGTCATGTCGATTGGTCGCTGCAATTAGGAGAGAGAGAAGAAACACTCAGCACGATGCTCTTGCAAGTTTAGAATGGTTTTTAGTTTGTCTAAACAGGATGGCTCCCACTGTCTCTCGAATCCCTCCTCAAACCATAAAGGAAGAATTAGTCGGGATCAATCCCACCGCACAATACTTGCTTAACCGTTCAGCCAGGCCAGTGTCGGTACTTCGAGGGAGGTTTTCCAACGCTTTCGTGAAGTTCCTTAATTTAAGAACCTCTTTTCTCTGGGGGCATAGCCCCGCTAACACCTTTCTAGACACCTACTAGGTTTATAGCATTGATCGTTTAGTGAAAAATTTCCCGAGGAGTAGCATATACTCACAGTAGGATCGGGATCCAAATATCATTGCGTGACGAAACTAAAGGAATCCTACCAGAATCATCACACTCCAAATGGTATGCAACTCTAGCAAGTTTCAGTACTTATGAAACTCCCGATGTAGATTTTTGCCCCATGCTCTTATGACCTTGACTTTGGCTAACAAATCATAAGTCACATGTCAAGTTCTGCCCGTCGTTCTTCCAGGTTAATTTGAATCCACCCGTACTTACCCTTGACTTTGGCCAACAAGGCAGTACGACTGTTCCAAATCAACGCATCTATCTATGCTGCACATGAATACCCAATAGCTACCAATCACTATGTCTTGACTTTGGCCAACAAACACAGCTTGAATATTATTGACTATTCATGTGAAACGACGGAGGGCTACGAATGGTTTTGGTGAAACCGTGAACGTAGTGAACTTGATATAATCGATGGAACGAGATAGCTTTTAAAAGGAGTGGCTCAAGCTCCGCATTTAAAAGTTAGTTTTGAAAAGAACCGAGTGGTATTTTCGAAAATGTTCCAACGACTTTTGCTTGGTTTATTATCTTGCATTAGTTCTTTTAATGCATGATATACTTGCATTAGTTCTTTTAATGCGTCCCATCATTTAATCCTACCATTGCAGAAAACAACCAAAATATGACGTATGCTTATGCCATTCGCATTCGCCACGGGGCCCCGTCATCACCCGTTAGGTTACGTAACTAACGACAGAGCGGGGGCTGGGCTAGCGCGGCTGTAAAACATAAGCAACGCCTAAATAGTTATAAATATATATAGCAATGATAAACATTACAGATCACAGATGAATACATTGGATATACTAGGAATCCGCAATCCGTTCGAGCCTGCAACGAAAAGCGGATTACACGGTCGCGGTGAATAGCCAATACCCCACCCAAGACCCCAACGGGTGCGGCAAACTACCCGCCAAGTACCCAAAGTGGAGCAACCTCCCTCAACGCCGTGAGTAGGCCACTGGGCACTTCGAGATACCCGGTAGTTTGTGCACCCCCTCCACGGGTCTATCCTAGGAGCAAAAACAGTAAAAAGAATTATACAATGACGGCTACAACCCCGACCCGGTTGTGCGGCCATACAAATAATAATATTACATCAATTTACATTTTACAATGAATGAAAGAAAAAGAAACACTCATCTCACATCCACCCCGGCTATTCACCCGCGACAGTCCAACGCATTCATATACACAAACCATCATCAAACACAGATCACAGATATGTATAACCCCGACTAATCGACATATAGCGATTAGCCGACGTTCAATACATATAAACATCACGGATATAACCGATTAGTCAAAGTATAGTGAAGTTCGATCAAAATATGGATTTATAGGCCCCCAAAACCAAATTTCTTTTCTGGAAAACCTGGGCACAAATAAACCATCTTAAAAATCCCAAAACCCTACCAGATGAACACTGCACCAAACCCAGTCACGAGAGGAGCTTAAACGGCGGCGGTTCCGCGGCAAATGTATACCCATTGCTGCGGAACCGCGGCGGTTTGAAGGATTCAGGCGACCGTTTTTGGTGGGTGTCTTCACAAAACCCTGAGCCGATTTTTGGAGTAAAACTTTTTATTTTTAGAGCACAAAAAATTTCAACAGAAAGTTAGGGTTTTGATGTTTAGGTTTTTGCGATTTTTCCGATCGAACTTCCATACACTTTACTAATAAGCTAGTTTAAGTTTAGTTAGGCTCTGATACCACTGTAAGTCCACATTGCCAACTCCGGTTCTTACGGGGAGGCAGAAACGGTATAAAAAACAAATTTTTAGCGCATTAGGCAACATGGACTAACAAAAGTCGGATCTTTTCTAAACTAAACTAGCTACTAAGCTAAAGAGAGTTAGCTACTCGGAAAAGAGGTTATACCTAACTTGAACTCCTTCTTCTTGAAACCTTTGTAGAGCTTGGATGGTGCTTTCCTCGTCGCCTTCTTCCGTCAAAGATGGATCCACCTGAGGGTTCAACCTTCGGGCTCCTTTCTCGAACTTTGAGAGAACTAAGGTCTTTGGCTTGCTAGACCTCTAACCCTAGAGAGAGTAGAGAGTAGTTTTGGGGTGTTTTTATCTCAAGGAGGGGGTTTCTCAACACATGAGAGTGAGTCTCCTTGAACTGGAGGAGGAGGAAGAAGAAGAGAGGAGAGAGAAGTGTTATGATAGAATGAAAAGCTTTTTTACAACCATAACATAATATCAAAATGAATTATCAAAATAATAATAATAATCAAAATGAAATAGTTGATGGATGGTTTGAAATGACAATTATCATTACACACATTAAATGGTTTTGCTAGAATCAAAGAGCATCTTTGATATGTAATGATGATAGTCAAAGTTTCAACCATGGTCAACTAGTCAACCTTGGTCAACAAGTCAACAAACCCAACCATGACACAATTTCATTTAATTAATATTATTAATTGATATATCATAAATTCATTAGGGTTTGGAAAAAGACGACTGTCAACTGTGCATGCGCACCCGTTCCGAAACCCTAATGAAAATCCTCTTCCTCCGCCTCAATCAACTGTGCATACACACCCGCATTCTTGTTCCGAGGAACATGAATACTATGAGATAAAATCAACCCCAAAACATATACCAGTATCTGGCTCAAACCAGAGCCCGCTAGTAATATCTGTCCGGACTCCAAACGTGCACAAGTGCGCGGATAAGAACGAACCCTGTCGCAAAACCATGCGACCTCTACTCTGTTTTGCCCAGAGGCGAATAGCCCTCTATGTGGGACTCTAAAGACTCGACACTACGCTGGCAGTGGGTTTAACCACAGACCGCAAGCGGCACTAGTTGTGCGTAACGGTCCCATGGTAGATGCCGATAAGAAGACTGACGAGGTGAACCCCATCTGAACTCTTACTGAGTCTGAATGTGACAGTCTCCGTACAGTCCGGTCTGTTCGTCTGATACATCGCATGGCGGGCCTAGGGGCGGTAAACGTCAGTCCCCTAATAGCGGTACAAGTCGTGTCGGAGTGAAGCCCAAAACACCCTGAGATAACACTAGAAGTCTACCAGTATATCTCGCTTGCCCTGACCAGGGACTACTCGTGTAATGGCTCTCCTGGACACAGCGCGATGTCAACCCCCAATACCGGGAGAGACGAATCCTGTCCAACCGTCACTGCCTCCAAGTGCTTCGGGACTGCACCCAACTACTACCTGTTTGCACGACTCCTTTGAGCCGTGGTAGGGTAGTAATCAAAGTACAGTGGGAACACACTCGAGGCGAAGTGCCAGTGTCAAGTCAGCGGACTAAGCTGTACTCATGTCACCTGGGAACTGATAACTGACGATAGGTATAAAACCAACTAGTCAGTTCCCGACGAGTCCTGTCCAGTGTACTTGTAACCTAACGAGCACCCGCATACTATCTCAAGTACGACGTACTGACGGCTGTGGGACAGACCGTCTCCTACACTGGGATGAGAAGCGCATGCGCTAGTCTACTCCGGAGTATCGATGCCCTGTCTCGATAGTCCTGCGACTAGGGACCTGCATAAGGATGTGCTTATAGATTACCCAGCCCCCACTAGTGTGACTGCCATCACAACGCTGGTAATCAAGCAAAGATCCTAAGGGCTCCACTAATGTGTATAGGTGATATACTAAAATAAACACATGTACACATTGAAGTAGAAACAAACCAAGTAGCATACTACTATTTTGAGCAAGATTGTATATACAAGGTGAATATCCCAAGCTTTCATTAAGTAATATACAAACTAGTATGATACAATAATGGCCTCTAGGGCATATACACTTGTTAGTTGTATGTATGCCCTAGAAGCCAGTATTGTACAGATGATGTATATTATATTGGATGCTTGGACATATATAGAGATGACTTTCTTGCTCGACATGATAGTATGCTATCTGGTTGCTCTTTATCTTAACATGTACACTAGTCTCTTTATACTGTCTTATAGTTACATGTTGGTAAAGCCCTTAGGATTTGTACTTGACTACCTGGACTATGATGCAGATCATACTAGTGGGGACATGGTAGTCCATAAGTACATCCTTCAAGGTCCCTAGTCGTGGGTGTATCGAGACGGGGCATCGATATACCAGTGTAGACTAGCGTATACGCTTCTCGACCCATGTGATGGGCGATGGATGATCCCATATCCATTGGTGTTTGACATCAGAGATGGTATACGGGTGCTCAGTGGAGACTGGGTACACTGGACGGACTCGCCGAGAACTCCCAGATGGTATTATACCTCACGTCAGATGGCAGTTCTCAGGTGACACTTGTACAGGTTAGTCTGTAGACCCGAGATCGTCATAGAGTCTTGTGTGATTCCTACTGTGCTTTGATCTCCACCTTACCACGTCCATGAGGGCGTGCAAAACGGTGGTCTTTGGGCACAGTCCCGAGTCACATGGAGGCAATAAGCGATAGGAGGGGTTTCGTCTCTCCCGGTATTGGGGGTTGATGTTGCGCTGTGCATGATTGGCCGTAACAGGGAAGTCCCTGGCCAGGGCTGATCAGAGATTTGCTGGTAAGTGTTACCAGTAGTTTCTCGACCCGTTATGAGCCTCACATCGGCACGACTTATCGGGTTATTGGGGTCTGACGTATACCACCCCTAGACTTGATATGCGACGTATCAGACGAAGAGACCGGACTGTACGGTAAGTGTTACTGGTCGGATTCGCAGGAGTGTGAGCGGGCTAGCTCGTCGATCTTCTGATCGCTCAATACCCGGGTGGCCGTTACGTTTAGCAGACCGCTTGCGGCTTGTGGATGCTTGATATGATCATCATCTGCTACCGGCGTATTGACGAGTCTTTAGAGTCCTACACAGAGGTTTCCTGGCTCAAGCGAAACGAAATAGGTGCGCATATGAGATATGTGCAGGACCGAGAATAATGCGTGTATGTGATACCGCATTTCATTCTCGCGATAAATGTTTCGATTGGTTATATTCGATATGACCTAGTTATCGAATCATTCATTCGATAAATCGATACATTGAATACTAGTCGGTTATGTGCGACATGACCGGATCATTGAATCAAATGTTGATTTAATGATTTAATGTATAATTATATATTTGATATATTACTTTGCATTAACTAGTATTGGTTCACTTTATATGGATTTTCTCACTTGATGTGCAAGTTGTATATGTGATATATTTTCGTGCACATACTTGTATCATGTTTGATGATACTTGATTATTTAGTTAAGTGTAAAGAATTAAAACCATGGTTAAGTGTTGATTAGGGTTTTGCATATTCATTTATTTATTTGTTCATTTATTTATTTGGAAATGATTGAAAAAAAAGAATGGTGGCTTTCTTTGTCCTTTTGTTGAAGCTTCATGAAGCTTTGACTCATGCTTAACCCTAACCCATCCATTAACCATGGTCTATTCTCTACACTTAACCCTAGTAAGAATTATGATAAGTATTCCTTTTTCTTTTTATTTTAAGAGGACTTATCATATTTCTAGCTCATCTTCTTCTTCATCTTCAAGCTTGAAACCTTGAGGCCATTAATGGCAACTTGAGCTTGAGAGTGAGAAATCCAATTCTAAAGAGAACCCACCTCCTATTTCTTCACCCTCTACCTCTAGCCAAGTTGTAGAGTGTGTTTTCTTCACAAGTTTCATCACTTTGTGAAGTCGGAGCTTGAACTTGCGATGCCTCGACGTAGATCGTCTTTGACACGAAGCCGGCGACCTAGCTCACCCGATTCTCCGATGAAGCCGACGCTAGAGCCCGGGGTTCGACATGGACAGCGAGGAGACTTCGTTGCAGAGCCGTGGAGGTGGATATCCGGATCTACAAAGGTTGTAATTTCCATATCCAAGTAGTTAAGTGTTAACTAGTTTACTTTTCGCCTAGATTTCTAGCAACGATCCGTAGTCTAGGGTTTCTCGGCACCATTTTTTTAAAAAATTGGCATGTTCGATGCCTTGTGAGACCTCACTAGAGTGCCTAGGAACCCTACAGTGGTATCAGAGACTAGCTAGAGCCTTAGGCGAAGTCTAGACAGAGTTTGAAACCCGGACGAACCGAAAACCCAACCCCAAAATAGCTCTCTGGATATTTTTCAAATTTGTGGTTTTTTGTCAATTAAAATTGCCTAAAAAAATCAACAATAAAATCTAAGAATTACTGTGCAAATCGTTTCCTGTGAACAGTACAAAAGGCGGCGGAACCGCGGCAGAAGCATGGCTTCTGCGGCGGTTCCGCGGCTCTTTGATGACGTCAGCCCCACTTCTTTGCACAGTAATACCTGATTTATTATTCTGAGTTTTCTGGGAATTTTAATTTGACTCCAGGTTTGAGTATTCTGGGGTTGTGTTGGGAATCAACGATTCGATCGGATTATCGAACTTTGTCTATGTGTTTTCCGGATATTTTTTTTGAATATGTTAAAAAGTTCGACCGGATATAAATACCCAATCTTTCCCCTGCCAAAAATATCCAAGTGTTGGATTATTGTGTGGTTTAAGGACGTTCTGAGTAGTGCAAGTAACGCGATGGTCCCTCTAGAAGACAACAAACCTTAACTCGATTATGTGACCGTCTTGAACTGCCCTTTGAACCTTCGGGTTTGGGGCAGTACGGCGTGCCACATGTGAGGCGTTGGCTTGACCCTTCTACGGCTGGACCGTTGGTACTGAGGCATGAAACGAATGTCTTTGAACCTATTTCATGTGTTGGATGGTTTCGGGAAAACTTGGGTGTTCGAATGTTCGATCGGAAAGTTTAATATATTCTATTTATCTGGAATGGGATACAATAATTGGAATTCACAAACAGTTATGTGATAACTGAATGAATGATATAAATCTAGCGGTTTAGTTTCATTTGATATTGAAAAGAGTTTTCGATAATGAGACTAAAATGCGGGATTTATATCTGTTAGGCATGTGATGTCTAAGTATTTCATTTGATTAGGCATGTGATGTCTAAAGAAGTTGCGGATTCCAATTGTTGTAGTTTTACACTTTCTTTTCTGTGACCGTAAGTGTAATATGTGATATCGCCGGTTTCGTTGCTATATGTCAACGACAATTGGGATGCGCATATTTACTTACGTTGATGACATGTGATGTTATGTGTTGCTGGATATGTTATATTGGATCGTCGTGTTCGAATAGCCGGGGGTTTTTATGTGAGATGAGTGTTTTTCATTTTCATTCATGTAAAAACTTGTATGTAATATTCTTTTATTTGGGGCACTTCCAGGTAGCGGAAGATGTCACCTTTTGTATATTATTTACTTTTCCGCATTAGGATAGACCCAAGGAGGGGAGCACAAGTAACCGGGTTCTGGGGTACAGTGGGAGACCAACTCGAGGAGTCGAGTCCGGGTCTCCTAACCCTAGAATTGGCAGGGTTGCTTGCCGCTCTCGTAGGGGTCTAGGGGTGTGGGATTGGCTATTCATCACGACCGTGGAATCCGTGTTTTATACTGGCTCGTATTGAAAACACGGACGTCCTAGTATATCCAATATTTCATATGTTTATTCTGCTGCGATATCTGTGTTGTGACTCTGTGATAGATATAGTATATAGTATATATGATATATTATATAGACGTTACTTATGTTTTACACCCGCGCTAGCCCTGCCCTGCTCTGTCGTTAGTTACCTAACCTAACGGTGCACGAGGGGACATCGAGGCGAATGCGGATGGCATAAGTGTACGTCATATCTATCTGTGATGTTTAGGTATTTAAATGATGGGACTTCATTAATGTGATTAATGAAAGATAAGAAACCTAAGATGTTGTAGAATCAAATTTTAAAATAAAACAGGTAGCTACAGTTCTTGCTTTGCACAGCAGTATATATGATATACCCTGCACCTTATTCGATGAGGAAAGGACCGAGATCCCTTCACCGGGAGTGACTCCTTTAGCAATAACTGGCAGATACTACACACTCGGTTTGGCTTTGATTGCTTTTAAGAGTTTTTGCTTTGCACAGTGATATATATGATATATCCCGCACCTCATTCGACGAGGAAAGGACCGAGATCCCTTCGCCGGGAGTGACTCCTTTAGCAAAACTAGAAAAGCCTCAAAATCACTCCATTTTAAAACTTCATTTGATTCTACAACGATATCAAGTTCATTACGCAATAGGTTTTCAGAAAAACCTGTCGTAGCCCTCCGTCATTTCAGATAAGAACTGTTTAGTATTCGTGCTACTTTTGTTGGCCTTTGTCAAGGCGTAGTGTGCGGTAGCTGAATAGTGATTATCTGCTTATGCATATGATGCAGATTGTTTCAGGGTAGTCGTGCGACCTTGTTGGCCTTTGTCAAGGGCCGTGCGGGTGGGTTTGATTCAATCAAGAAATGACGGGTTGAACTTGACTAGCATGCTATGATTTGTTGGCCTTTGTCAAGGTCATAGGACGCTAGGGGCAAAATATTATCGGGAATTTCAAGTGTTGAAATTTGCAATGAGATTGCATACCTTCTATGAGATAGTTGGATCCCGATACCCACTGCGAGTAAGAGTTACTCCTGGGAGAGTTTTACACATTACAATTAGCCGATCAAGTAGGTATCTAGAAAGGTGTTAACGAGGTTACGCCTCTGGGAAAACGAGGTTTACAGTAATTAGGTTCGTGCGAAAGCACGGGGGACCTCCCTCAAAGTACCGACACTGGCCTGGCTGAAAGATTGGCGAACTTGTAGTGTGTAATTAATCCCGGCTAGTCTTTCCTTTTAGGGTTTGAAGGAAGATTTGATAAAAACAGTGGGAGCCATCCTGATTAGATAAGATAATAACCAATCTGATCTTGCACGAGCATACGCTAAAGTGTTTTCTTCTCTCTCTCTCCAGGTAGCGACCATTTCATGCCTTAATAAAGATAATAATATGGATGTATTGACCGAACCCGCATGTTATACTGTGCTGGGGAACGTTGGTTCCGGTCTTTCCTATAAGAGTTATAGGAATGAACAGGATATAGGGGAATACCAGGATTCCCATGCCACCCGAATGAAGAAAGTACATGATGATGCATTTTCTTCGGGTGTGTTCGTTACTGAGAACTGTTTCTCCATTTGCTCTACGTCCTGGGTATTGGATACCGGGTCAGGATCCCATATATGTAATCAGTTACATGGGCTTAGGAAAGGTAGAGAACTTGGAGAAGGTGATAAAGACATTAGAGTTGGAAATGGTGCAATTGTTGCAGCTAAGACTGTCGGGGAATATCACCTTGTATTACCAACTGGTAATACATTGGTTCTGAACGAATGCTATTACATGCCGAACCTGATATGCAACATTATATCGGTTTCTTTGCTAAGTAAAGAAGGATATAATTTTGTATTACAGGACAATGTTATGAACATTTTCCATAACCAAAAGTTGGTTGGATCAGGCACGTTATGCAATGGCATTTATGTTCTAAATCAATCAACAGTTCTGAGCATAACAAACACACACAAGAGGAAGAGTTCTGAACTCAACGAATCCTTCTTGTGGCATTGTAGACTGGGTCACATCAATGCGACACGACTAGCTAAGTTGCATAAAGATGGATATTTAAATCCGTTTGAATTTTCATCTTATGACACTTGCCAGTCATGTCTCAAAGGCAAGATGACCAAAACTCCGTTTACGGGACACGGAGAAAGAGTTACCGAACTCTTAGGACTGATACATAGTGATGTATGTGGTCCTATGTCTACACATGCCAGGGATGGTTCTTCGTACTTCATTACATTCACTGACGATCTCTCTACATTCGGATATGTGTTCCTGATGAAACACAAATCAGAAGCTTTTGAGAAATTTAGAGAATATAAACAAGAAGTCGAGAACCAAACCGGAAAAAGTATTAAAATCCTACGATCTGATCGAGGAGGGGAATACTTGAGCAATGAATTCCTGGACTTCCTAAAAGAGAATGGGATTCTCTCTCAGCTGACTCCTCCATATACACCACAGCACAACGGTGTATCAGAACGGAGGAACCGCACCCTATTAGATATGGTGCGCTCTATGATGAGCACAGCTGAGTTACCTATTTCCTTCTGGGGATATGCGCTGGAAACAGCAGCATACCTATTGAATCAAGTTCCATCTAAATCTGTACCTACCACACCATATGAGATATGGAGTGGGAAGAGACCATGTCTTAAACGAGTTAAGATATGGGGTTGCCCGGCCTATGTCAAAAGGCAAAATCCGGACAAACTCGAGGCACGGTCAGTTCTATGCAAGTTTGTGGGATATCCCAAACATTCACATGGATATCTTTTCTACCATACAGAGGAACAAAAAGTGTTTGTTTCTCGACATGCCACCTTTTTGGAAAAGGAATTTCTTGCAAAAGAAATTAGTGGCGAGCAGGTAGAACTAGAAGAAATTCCGGCTACACAAACTCAAACTGAAGATTTAGTGGACCAAGAGGATTCAGTAGCTCCCAATGAACCCCAGCCTCTCCGCCGATCTAGTAGGGTTCCTCGCCAACCTGAGAGATACTACGGTTTTCTCATGGATGGTGGGAGCGAGGATTGCATCATGGAGGATGATGACCCAACTAGCTTCGAGCAGGCCATCACGAGTGGGGACTCAGTGAAATGGCTGGATGCTATGCGGTCCGAGATGGAATCCATGTACACCAACAAAGTATGGACTTTGGACGTTGCTCCTGAAGGGGTAAAACCCATTGGGAGCAAGTGGATCTTCAAGAAGAAACTTGGTGTAGATGGGAAAGTGGAGACTTTCAAAACTAGACTTGTAGCAAAGGGTTTTCGTCAAAGACCAGGTGTGGACTATGACGAGACCTTTTCTCCAGTGGCTATGCTTAAATCCATCCGGATCATGCTTGCCATCGCTGCTTATCATGATTACGAGATCTGGCAAATGGATGTTAAGACCGCCTTTCTAAATGGTGATTTAGAAGAGTGCGTGTACATGACTCAGCCAGAGGGCTTCGTAGACAGTGGGAGCAGCGGGAAGGTGTGCAAGCTGCTTAAATCCATTTATGGATTAAAGCAAGCATCGCGGAGTTGGAACATCTGCTTTGACGTCGTTATCAAAGAGTTTGATTTCGTCAAAAATCCAGATGAACCTTGTATCTACAAGAAGGTGGCAGAGAGTAAGGTTGTCTTCCTCGTATTGTACGTGGATGACATACTCTTGATAGGAAATGATATTCCTATGCTGCAATCGGTCAAGCTCTTCTTATCACAAAGATTCTCAATGAAAGATCTTGGTGATGCCTCTTGCATATTGGGAATTAGGATCTATAGAGATAGATCCAAAAGGATTTTGGGATTGTCCCAATCCAGGTACATTGACACCATACTAAAGAGGTTTAGTATGGAAGAGTCCAAGCGTGGGAACTTGCCCACGATCTCTGGAGTCACTCTCTCCAAAGAGATGTCTCCCAAGACTAATTTGGAGAGAGCTCGCATGCAAGGGATACCCTATGCTTCGGCAGTAGGCTCTATCATGTATGCGATGCTATGTACCAGACCCGATGTAGCATACTCACTAAGTATAGTGAGCAGGTATCAAGCTGATCCTGGAGAGAGTCACTGGACAGCTGTGAAGAGCATTCTCAAGTACTTGCGAAGGACTGGAGATATGTTCTTGGTGTATGGTAACGGAGAACTCCAAGTGGAGTCCTTTACCGATTCCAGCTTCCAGAGTGATAAGGACGACTCTAAGTCGCAGTCGGGTTTTGTCTTTACCCTTTACGGAGGGGCGGTTAGCTGGAAGAGTTCCAAGCAGGAAACCGTGGCAGACTCGACGATGGAGGCTGAATACATCGCTGCCAACGATGTTGCTAAAGAAGCTGTCTGGATCAAGAAGTTCATTACTGAACTTGGTGTGGTTCCATCCATTGAGCATCCAATACCTTTGTATTGCGATAACAATGGAGCAGTGGCTTTGGCCAAGGAACCCAGGTCCCATCAGCGATCCAGGCATATTCTGAGGCGGTATCACCTGATCCGGGAGATAGTTGATCGCCGGGAGATCGAGGTCAGGAGGGTTGACACGAAGGACAACACTGCGGATCCACTCACGAAGGCCATTCCCCAGATACAGTTTGAGAGACTCTTCGGGATGCTCGGTATGCGATACTACAGCAGCTGGCCCTAGTGCAAGTGGGAGATTGTTAGTTGTATGTATACCCTAGAGGCCGGTATTGTACAGATGATGTATATTATATTGGATGCTTGGACATATATAGAGATGACTTTCTTGCTCGACATGATAGTATGCTATCTGGTTGCTCTTTATCTTAACATGTACACTAGTCTCTTTATACTGTCTTATAGTTACATGTTGGTAAAGCCCTTAGGATTTGTACTTGACTACCTGGACTATGATGCAGATCATACTAGTGGGGACATGGTAGTCCATAAGTACATCCTTCAAGGTCCCTAGTCGTGGGTGTATCGAGACGGGGCATCGATATACCAGTGTAGACTAGCGTATACGCTTCTCGACCCATGTGATGGGCGATGGATGATCCCATATCCATTGGTGTTTGACATCAGAGATGGTATACGGGTGCTCAGTGGAGACTGGGTACACTGGACGGACTCGCCGAGAACTCCCAGATGGTATTATACCTCACGTCAGATGGCAGTTCTCAGGTGACACTTGTACAGGTTAGTCTGTAGACCCGAGATCGTCATAGAGTCTTGTGTGATTCCCACTGTGCTTTGATCTCCACCTTACCACGTCCATGAGGGCGTGCAAAACGGTGGTCTTTAGGCACAGTCCCGAGTCACATGGAGGCACTGAGCGATAGGAGGGGTTTCGTCTCTCCCGGTATTGGGGGTTGATGTTGCGCTGTGCATGATTGGCCGTAACAGGGAAGTCCCTGGCCAGAGCTGATCAGAGATTTGCTGGTAAGTGTTACCAGTAGTTTCTCGACCCGTTATGAGCCTCACATCGGCACGACTTATCGGGTTATTGGGGTCTGACGTATACCACCCCTAGACTTGATATGCGACGTATCAGACGAAGAGACCGGACTGTACGGTAAGTGTTACTGGTCGGATTCGCAGGAGTGTGAGCGGGCTAGCTCGTCGATCTTCTGATCGCTCAATACCCGGGTGGCCGTTACGTTTAGCAGACCGCTTGCGGCTTGTGGATGCTTGATATGATCATCATCTGCTACCGGCGTATTGACGAGTCTTTAGAGTCCTACACAGAAGTTTCCTGGCTCAAGCGAAACGAAATAGGTGCGCATATGAGATATGTGCAGGACCGAGAATAATGCGTGTATGTGATACCGCATTTCATTCTCGCGATAAATGTTTCGATTGGTTATATTCGATATGACCTAGTTATCGAATCATTCATTCGATAAATCGATACATTGAATACTAGTCGGTTATGTGCGACATGACCGGATCATTGAATCAAATGTTGATTTAATGATTTAATGTATAATTATATATTTGATATATTACTTTGCATTAACTAGTATTGGTTCACTTTATATGGATTTTCTCACTTGATGTGCAAGTTGTATATGTGATATATTTTCGTGCACATACTTGTATCATGTTTGATGATACTTGATTATTTAGTTAAGTGTAAAGAATTAAAACCATGGTTAAGTGTTGATTAGGGTTTTGCATATTCATTTATTTATTTGTTCATTTATTTATTTGGAAATGATTGAAAAAAAAGAATGGTGGCTTTCTTTGTCCTTTTGTTGAAGCTTCATGAAGCTTTGACTCATGCTTAACCCTAACCCATCCATTAACCATGGTCTATTCTCTACACTTAACCCTAGTAAGAATTATGATAAGTATTCCTTTTTCTTTTTATTTTAAGAGGACTTATCATATTTCTAGCTCATCTTCTTCTTCATCTTCAAGCTTGAAACCTTGAGGCCATTAATGGCAACTTGAGCTTGAGAGTGAGAAATCCAATTCTAAAGAGAACCCACCTTCTATTTCTTCACCCTCTACCTCTAGCCAAGTTGTAGAGTGTGTTTTCTTCACAAGTTTCATCACTTTATGAAGTCGGAGCTTGAACTTGCGATGCCTCGACGTAGATCGTCTTTGACACGAAGCCGGCGACCTAGCTCACCCGATTCTCCGATGAAGCCGACGTTAGAGCCCGGGGTTCGACATGGACAGCGAGGAGACTTCGTTGCGGAGCCGTGGAGGTGGATATCCGGATCTACAAAGGTTGTAATTTCCATATCCAAGTAGTTAAGTGTTAACTAGTTTACTTTTCGCCTAGATTTCTAGCAACGATCCGTAGTCTAGGGTTTCTCGGCACCATTTTTTTAAAAAATTGGCATGTTCGATGCCTTGTGAGACCTCACTAGAGTGCCTAGGAATCCTACAACACTAACACACAGATCACTCGGTATATCTCTCTTCCCATCTTGTAGTTAGCTAGGACTAGTTTAATGGCACGATCTGGGTTTATAGTGCGCGGTGGTGCCGGTTCAAGAAAAATTAAAGTTAACCATCGCTTCCGCATTTGGCCTCGGGATGGAGGCCGGGGCGCCGCCGTGCACTTACAGTGGTATCAGAGCCTCGCCATTAACATAGTCTAGTTTTGTCTAATGTGTTTTACATTTCCGATCGAACAATTTTCCAAAAACCGTATTTTTCTTCACATCAGTTTCTGTCGAAATTTTTTGAAGTCCAAAAATTTTTCAGGTTGTTTCAGAATGATGTGTAGGACATTCTAAGAGTTCTGTGAAAATTTGGGCTCGTGAACAGTCCAAACGACCGCGGAACCGCGGCCAAACCCATGCTTGGGCCGCGGTTCCGCCGCGACTTGAACTGTTCAGTCCCCCAAAATT
Source organism: Agapanthus africanus (assembly GCA_030015575.1). Classification (NCBI taxonomy): domain Eukaryota; kingdom Viridiplantae; phylum Streptophyta; class Magnoliopsida; order Asparagales; family Amaryllidaceae; genus Agapanthus; species Agapanthus africanus. The sequence continues at coordinate 356,162,206 of JASDDO010000019.1, forward strand.
CTACAGAATGCTCCTGAGTGGAAAATAGGTTTTCTGGAATGTTATTTTTTGGGCCCAGATTTCTTGATGTGCTACAGTAGTACTTGGGGGCCCACTTGGTAAATTTGATCGATCGGATATTTAAAACACATTAGTTCACAGTATTTACATTATATCTGTGACCGTGAATGTCACTTGATCGGTAAATCCTGTCTAACTGCTATAGCCCGGTTAGACGGATTTGCGAATGTGACTTTCACGTTGATGTTCTGTGTATTGCTGTGATGTTGCGGATCGGTCGTGGGGATAGCTTGGATGCAATGCTAGTACAGTTTTTGTTGTATTATGTACATTTGATATTGCGGGGCGAGCGTCCGACATGTGGACTGCCGTCACTGCCTGTTTGTATTATTATTTTGGGGCACGACCAGGTTGCGGTCGATGTACCCGTTGTATGTATATTTTACTTTCTGTACTAGGATTGCCCCGCGGAGGGATGCACGGATAGCCAGATTCTAGAGGGCAACGGGCCCGCATCTCATGGCATTGAGACGGAGGGGGCTTCACTCTAGAATTGGCGGGCTATTCGCCGCACTCGTAGGGGGTACAGATTGACCCAAGAGGGGTGCCCAAGTTACCGGATTCCGTGAAGTGCTGGGTGGTCCATTCACGTTGCTGAAGGGGGCTGCCTCGCTTCAGGTTTTGGCGGGTAACTTGCCGCACCCGTAGGGGTCTAGGATTTCATTGTACAGGCTATCCACACGACCAGGGGAACGTCGGGTTTCAGCGGCTCTGTGAAACCCGGGGATCCCAGATATCTGTATTGTTCTGTGATACTGTACATTTCTGTGACGTTGCATTTTATCACGCCTTGAGCGAAATATAATATATTGGTATATATATTAGTAGATGTTGTATATGTTTTGCATCCGCGCTAGTCCAGTCCCCGCTCTGTCGTTAGTTAGCTAACCTAAGGGGTAATGACGGGACCCAATGGCGAATGCGGATGGCATATACGTACATCAGTATATTTTCGTTCTTTGTGGTGTGATCAATTGATGGGACTGCGTTGATTCGGATCAATGCAAGTTAAAAACAAACCTAATCTGATGTTGTTGGAACTTTTTCAAAAAGCTGTTATTGCAAGGACGTTCACTTTTGTTTTGCACCGTGGTATTCAGTTGGAATATCCTGCTCCTCAGTCGACGAGGCAAGGGCCGAGATCCCTTCACCGGGAGTGACCCCTTGGACAAAAGTTTGCGTCAGGGCAATAACTTCTCTATAGCCGATTGCTTTTGCTTTGCATCGTGGTATTCAGTTGGAATATCCTGCACCCCATCCTACGGGGAAAAAGCCGAGATCCCTTCACCGGGAGTGACCTCTTTAGCGAAAGTTTTCGTTACTATATTTTTAAAAGCTATCCGGTTCCTTCAACGATATCAAGTTCATTACGTTAAAGGTTTTCGCCAGAAACCATTCGTAGCCCTCCATCATTTCAGTTAAATATTCGGTAGTATTCAAGCTATGTATTTTGACCTCACGCCAAGGCATAGTGTTTGGTAGCTGCCGGGTATTTATCTGTTGCATAGATAGATGCGTTGGTTTGGGACAGTCGTACTACTATTTTGGCCTACGTCAAGGGTATGCACGGGTGGGTTCAAATTAACCTGGACAATTATGGGTAGAACTTGACATGTGACTTATGATATTTTGACCTCACGCCAAAGTCATAAGAGCATGGGGCAAAAATCACATTGGGAGTTTCAAAAGAACTAAAACTTGCCAGATATGTGCATACCTTCTGGAGTGTGATGACGTGAGCGGATTCCGTCACGTTATCATGCGATGATAGTTGGATCCCGATTCCCACTGATGAGTTAGTTTACTCCTCGGGTGACCCCGATTAATTCTTCTTTCAGGTTTGGAGGAGAATTTGAGATGACAGTGGGAGGTTTCCAGATTAGATAAATTGGTAACCATTCTGATCTAGGTTAGAGTGCACGCTGAGTGTTTCTTTTCTCTCTCTCTTTGGCAGCGACCATTGACCCGACCCTAAGACAATGACTCAGTGACCAAGTTGACCGAACCTTCTTAACACTGGCTTTTGGATTTTCAGAGTTGCATACCTCATTGCCACTCCTACTTTTACCCTTTTCTTCAGGACACCCCGTAGTACTACGAACGTCCATTTCCATTGGACAAAACCATCGTATGGTTATATACGAACTCGAAGGAATTTATTCGAGGATGGTTTCCGGTTCTGGAGAAAACGAATAGGACTATTCAGTTGTCTTTTCCTTTTACCTTCTCTCAGGTTACGAGTACTCCTTGGTTTAGAAGATAGTACACATATTACGCAAATTGGATAGTCTTCTTCCTAACCTTAGGCTGGTGCCGAATGGTAGGGAATGAAGAAAACCAATTAGCCTAAACGGTGTACAGAAGGTATTAAGTTAAGACAAAGAAAGGGATTAGAAGGAGGGCAAAGTAAAGTGCGACTGATATTCACGACCAAACCAAGTATTTCATTACCACTCCCACTTCACCTTTGTATTTCTCCAGGACACTCCGTATCACTGCGAAGATCCATAGTTTATTGGATACTCCATCGTATGGTTATATACGAACTCGAAAGGAACTTGTTCCAGTTCGGGGATGGATTCTGGTTCAGGAGAAATAGGAATAAGGTTTATTCAGGTGTCTTTTGTCTTCACCTTCTCTCGCATTGCGAGTGTTCCTAGGATTGGGACAGTACACCCATTATGCTTATTGGATAGTCTTCTTCCAAACCATAGGCTGGTGCCGAACGGTAGGGAAGGAAGAAAACCATTTGGCCTAAAGGGGTGTGCAGAAGGTAATGACTAAAGACATATAAAGAGATTTGGAGAGATGGCAAAGAGATATACGGTTACAGTTGTGAATCTGGATAATGGAAGAGGCATTACTAGGAATACCGGGATACCCCATCGAAACATTTCAATGTTTCAGTTTCACTGTGTACTGTTAAAGGAAAACTGATTTCCCGATTAGATATTTACTCCAGGGTATGTATTTACCAGGTATGATTCTCACATCTGTATGGTTTTACAGATGATGAGTGGGAGTAAGTTATTGGGAATTGGGTGATCATCCTCATTATATCGGGATTCGTTGTAATCGGTGATATTTGAGGAAGTCACCTGGGTTGTTTGCCGGTCAGCAAATATTTGGTTTTGAATATCCGCTGTTATGCACCAATTTCAAATTGATATATCTGTACGTCTATTTTCATAGAGTGAGATATACCTTTTGATATTATGTCGATGACATTTACCTATATCAGTGGATGGTTAGGTAAGGAGCATCAAACAGCGGTGTAATTCTTCTTAACCATAAGTACAGTTTTCAACCTACGACGCACAGTGAAAGAGTTGTTAGACTCAGCGGACTTGTACAGAGTATTGTATGTTGTCCAGGGTCCATCAGGACAGAGGGGTTGGTCCTCGTACTATATTCGGTTTACTTATGACTTCTCTAGTTTTTAGACAGGTGTTTCGTGGAAACACGGGATCCGAATTTTGAGAAGTTATAGGTATTTGAATAAAGTAGAGAACCAGGTGTTGCAAGTATCGGGATTCTTCAAGTTGATCGAAGATGTAGATACTTGTATATGGTATTCAGTTGATAGTAATGGTTAAGAGAACTTGCTTCTCTTTCAGGTTACTCATAATTGGAAGCATTCCTAAGTTGAGTAACGCTAATCGGCCTCTTTCCATTTTAGTTGACATGCACTGGGGACAGCTGCATGATTTGAATCTGGTTCAATTAAATCAGTGCCTCTGGTCCTATATAGGATATAGAACAGTTCGTATCTTAAGGTACGGGAAGTTGTCCGTCTTATGATTAAAACCAGACACTGGACAACTCAAGGCACGTTTCTGTAATGGCTGTTTGTGGGTTGACCCAGGCTATGAAGAGGGTTGATTTTCTACCATAAGAAAGATCAATAGTGATATTGTTCTAGACTCGCCACAGTTTTAATAAAAATGGATTTTTTCAAAAAAAACAGTAGTGGGAGTATGGTAGAACTGGAAGTGATTCCAGAACCGCAAACGATTGCTGAAGATTTGATAGGAACCTAAAGATTCAATCTGGTTTGATATTCCATTGGCCACTCCGCAGATACGGTGGGTAATCTCAGGCACCCGAGAGGTACTCCGGTAGCCTCAAGGACGGTGGCAGGAAGGTTCTTGTTTACCCAAACTTGCCATTGCTGTTGTTCCAGACTGTGAGACCCGGCAGGAGGATGAGTATAGCGTCATTCTAAACTGGCTTTAGAAGTGTACGTCTATATGACTCTGCCAGAGGGTTGTCGTAGTCAGTGGGAGCAGCGGAAGCATTGGTGGACAAGTGGCTTATGTCTATTTGTAGACTAAAGCAGATATAGCGGAGATAGATCATCTATTTCTGATGTGACAGTCATAGGTTTGACTTCATCAGAATAGGGGATGGATCTGTTGAGAAGGTAGTAGGGTGTGATGTCATGGTATTTGGATGACATACACGGAGTAGGAAGTGATATTCCTATACTACGATCGGTTATACTTTAGTCGTCACACAGTGGTTTCTCCACACCGGACTTGGACAATATATCAGACATACTGGTTACTAGATCTATGGTTTTAGATCTAGATTTGGGTGGTTTCCCAATCAGGGTACTTAGACAGCATTCTAAGAGTATTTAGAATGGACGACTCCTGGCACGGTAGTGTACCTGCAGGTGATGGAGTCACCCTCTCTAAAGGTGTCTTACAGACTAAAGGGGAGAGGGATGTGCATGATTGGCAGATCACTTGCTCAGGCAATTGAGTCAATCATGAGATGTTAAGTACCACACCAGATGTTGTTCTTGCACTAGATGCAATAAGTTGACATTGATCCAATCCTGGAGAAACAGTCGGAAGCAGTTTTAGAACATAAGTGGATGTTCTAGGGATATGGTAACGACAACCTCTTTCAGGAGACAGTTATCATTCCAGGCTTCCAAGGTGACCTAGACAACAAGGAGGTTGTCAGAGTTATAGTTTTCCTTCTGACGAGGGGCAGTATTTTGGACAGGTGGCCCAAGGAGATACTGAGGGAGGCAGGGCGCAGGATACCGATTAAGTTCAGTTGACGATACAGTCTAAGAAGTTTGGATTTGGAGTTCATTTATGAGCTAGGTCCCATCAGACATCCAGACACATTCTAAGACAAGTATTGCTCATTTCGGGAGATGGCTTTCTCCGCGGACTTGAGATATAGAGAGACATAGAAAGAAACTTCAAGGCGGATCCACTCACTGAGGCTATTTCTCGAACGCAATAGTTTCGCAAACGAGCTTTGTGAGACTGACTAGTAGAGGAGTTGGGTGTTCGGTATCACACGGGCTGTGAGTATGCGACATCGCAATAATTAGCCTTGAGTGCAAGTAGGAGATTGTTGGAGATAGTGCCCTCAGAGTCAATTATTGGATCACAGGCACGTGATTGCAATGATTGAGGAAGGACCTGTCCCAGTAGGACAGTCTTACTCGAGATGATAGTATGCTATCTGGTTTATCTCTATCATCGTGTACTGCTTTAGGTGACCAGACAGGTCGCTATTATACGTTGATAGAGCCCCTAGGATTCATGCTTGACTGCCAGCAGTATGAGGGCCATCATATACGTGGGAGCTGGTAGTCTATAAGCACATCCTTAAAAGGTCCCTAGTCGTGGGAGTTTCGAGACAGGGCATCGATACTCCAGAGTAGACTAGTGTATACAGTCGAGACCCCGACGAGAGACGGTGGCCGGTCTCACAAGCCACTAGTGTCAGTTGGATCACCTAAGATGTATACAGGTGCTCATTGGGTTATGAGTACACCGGACAGGACTCGCCGGGAACATGCTAGTTGGTCTTATACCTGACGTCAGATGGCAGTTCCCAGGTGACATGTGTACAGGTTAGTTCATCGACCTGAGGATCGTCATTTGTCTCGTGTGAGTTCCCACTGTACTTTGATTACTACCCTACCATGCTCAAAGGAGACGTGCAAACAGTTTTTAGTTGGGTACAGTCCCGAGCCACATGGAGGCAGTGAGCGGATCTTCAGGGGTTCGTCTCTCCCGGTATTGGGGGTGAGGTCGCGCTGTGTCGAGGAGAGCCATTACACAAAGCCCTCGGCCGAGGCAGGAGATTTACTGGTAGGTATTCCAGTAGTATCTCAGGGTGTTCTGGACTACACTCCGACACGACTTGTACCGCTTTTGGGGGTCTGACTTTTACCAACCCTCTAGGCCCGCCATGCGATGCTCATAGTCGAACGGACCGGACTGTACGGATATTGTCACTGACAGGCTCAGTAGGGTGTCAGGATGAGTTCGCTCATCGACGTCCCTTTTGGTCAATAGCTGGTGGCCCGTCACGTATTGGCTTATAGCTCTGACGTGCTAGTGGTTAAATCCACAACCAAGATGTTGACGAGTCTTTAGAGTCCCCCACATTCAGTTGCTCAAGTTTTCGGGCGAAACGCTGTAGAGGCCGTATGGAGATATGGCAGGGTTCGATCAGATACGTGCGGTATTGCACGGATCAGGATCGGACGGATAATACTAGCCGGCTTTGGTTTAAGCCGGATCCTAGTATAGTACAGTGTAGATTTTGTCTCATTGCATTTGTATTTCGGTCGGAATACAGATGCGGGTGTGTATGCACAGTATCGGGGTTTTCCTGTAATTTATTATGGAACCAGTTTTCTGGAGTTGCCAGTTTGCTTTTCGTTTCGGCCATATTTCTTTGTATCCTTCATTGGCCGAAGATTGGTGGAGGAGGGCTTATTTGCATTTGTGCAAATAAGCAATTTGGAAGGGTGTTCTTTGCATTTTCTTGTATCATGATGGTCTCATGATGAAGGACCATTCCTTGACTTTCTTGAGTTCATGATTGCTTGACTTTGTGAGCAATCATGGTTGTTGATGATGGTAGTATGAGTGTTGGGTTTTCTTTGTGATCATTTCTTCATATGATGACCTTTTCTCTCTTGCATTATGAGTGTGGTTCCATCATCCATACACATCTTTCTCCTTCTCTCCTCTCCCTTACCTCTTGTGGCCGACCTTGCTCCTAGAAGGGCTGTCCCAATTTGGTGGGGTAGAGTTGTTGCTCATTTGGCTAGGAAAAAGTCTCTTTAGCTCCTCCTCCAAAAGCTTGTATCATCCCTCCACAAAATGGCAACCTCCATGAACCCCAAAATGAGACATGAGCACTACACATTCTACAGCAAACCTTGGGCACGTCGGCTCGCCAACTTCGTGCCCGAGTTGCCTCGGTATAGAGGTGGGAGCCCGTAAAAGAAGCCGGCGACGTGGTGCCCTTTCCGGCGAGGAGGTGGAGACCGAACATTCCGCGGGAGATAGGGACGATGACGAGAAGACCGGAGGACACGGATCACTCGGTATATCTCTCTTCCCATCTTGTAGTTAGCTAGGACTAGTTTAATGGCACGATCCTGGTTTATAGTGCGCGGTGGTGCCGGTTCAAGAAAAATTAAAGTTAACCATCGCTTCCGCATTTGGCCTCGGGATGGAGGCCGGGGCGCCGCCGTGCACTTACAGGGTCTTCAGCTGGAGGGTCCGGCTGTAACATAATCCCTACCATATCTTGGAAAAGAAGCGCCATTTGTTTTATATTGGCAGCTTGTTCTGCTGCTTCTCTATCTTTCTTTTCGAGGACTCTGCGTAAGAAGTCAGCATCAGTTTCTTGTTCGTGACGCTGCTCTGATGATGCCTCCGGGCTTTCTTTTGGCCCGGTGAGTGCAGCCATTTGCGTCAGCATTTCCTGAAGCTTCTGTTGCTGTTCCTGGGATTTTGTCATGGATCGGGTGAGCGGTCGGTGACCCATCGAAGCGCGGCTATCCTCTTTCCCGGATGCCATATGAACAGTATGCACCATTATGCCCCTAGACTTGGGGCGTTTGTGCTCATCGCTTTTACGGTTCGCCATGTTCACAGGGGCTTTTTGCGGCCTCCTTTTCTTCTGAGTGATTGACGTTGAGGGAGCCGTTGCAGTGGGCACACATCCAGCTGTTGCTTTTTCTGGCTTGACAGAGTAGTCTTTCTCCTGCCGAACCTTCATCTTTTTCTGTTGGCAAAGATAGTCTTGATCCATCACTGACTCCTGGACCTGTCGCCAAACCTTGTAAATTTCAGAGGATAGCCGTTGAGGAGGTTGCTCCGGCTTCTTCTCTGTAGCATTCTTCACAGGTGAAGGAATTCTCTTCAGCACTGCAGTAGGAGAGTTTCTGCGCACCTTGTTGAGAAGTTCGAAGCTGTTCTCGGTTGGAACAGCAGCATCGATCCCCGCCGTTGGAGCCGGCGGAGTTATCCCAGAGGGGGAGTTGCCCCCAGCCTTCCTCACTCGACACCAGTGATGACGTCGAGCGTGTCGTGCGGATAGAGTTGTTTCAGCCATAGCGGTGACCTCCTCATGCCCCTTACTTTGAGGAGAGACTGTTATCGGTGCTAGCCTGTCGAAGACTGACACCCGTTGAGAAGCAATGTCTAATCTGTCAAAGACAGACCTCTGAGCAAATGAAGTAGCTTTGAGGACCTCGCCTGGAGTAGAAGCCGGAATGGCCATCCTTGTAAAAACTGACTTTTTGGAAGGAGAAACCTTTCCAATGATTTCGTCCGCTTGAGCCGGGATGGCTATCCGCTTTGGGATGGCAACTTTGGGTATCGCGGGCTTGTAGACGCTCTGGCCCAGTCTGTTGAAAACTGAGGTACTGAAGTTGGGCGACCCGTTGAGAGGGGCCACGGCAGTGATAAGTCGATCAAAGACCAACTTCTTTGGGGCTTCCTGCAACTTCATTGGGGCATTGAAACTCATCGGTGGGAGCATGGTCCTGAAGAATAATCCAGTGGTGGCTTGAGTTACCTGCTCCACTGGCATCTTGAAAAGGAAGACCGCTTGGGGCCCATAAGTCACTCTTCCAGTAGGGACGGAGCGAGAGTTGCAGTTGCAGGTAGTGCAGTTTGAAACCATTGATCTTCTGTTTTCTGCACGGAGCAAGACACCAAATCTAAGTACCTCGAATCCACAGGCAACCACAGCAAACCGCGATTTGTTCGCGAACACGACACACGAAGTGTTGAGTGGAAAGAGTAAAAGGTCCCACCGGGCGTGCCAGAATCTGTTCCCCTCCGAAAGACGGCCAAGACGACGTAGGGACGTCTTGCCTGTGATTCGGGGCAGATGCTATTTGGTTTTATCCGTCCACCTCTCCGAAGATGCCAAATTGATTTATGGCACCGTGTATCGGAGGTTTAGACGGATGCGGCCGATATAGCAGACTTCGTCAGATTCCCCCTCGCTGGAGGGGTTTTTGATTGTGGGGATGCTCTTCCCTGCAGGCGCAAGCCCCTGCAGTTAATTACGCTACCGTATCGCGGTAGCAACTTTCTCCTTCTCCAGAATTTCACTTCATGTCGTGGGTGTTTGTTTTGTTTGTGGTTGCCCGTGGATTGTATACGGAGACTAATTTATGTCGTCACCCGTAGGACGTGGATTAGTCCAAATCCGTATTTTCTTAGATTTGGGTTTGGTGTTTTGGTTTAAGGATACGTTAGCCCTATTTAAGGCTAAGATCAACTTAAACTTTTGTTAAGGATACGTTAGCCTAATCTTCAAACTAAGATCAACTTAACGGGATCGTTTGGATCCGACAAGAGAGCAATTAGCTCTATTGTTTAGTTTAATGACATTGCGGTCGATTTCCAGTTTAGGGACATGGTGGTTCATCATTCCCATTTGGGGACGAACATTAGTTTAAGGACATTTCGGTCCAACGTTCCCATTTTGGGATGAATATTAGTTTAAGGACGTTTCGGTCCACGAGTTTAAGGACCCCGCAGTCCGTATCAATATGTGGTTGTCGGGACCCGTCACCTCTCTGAAGACGTTGAAGGATTACAACGACAGATATCAGAGGGGTTCAGAGATGTACCCTTGAACCGGGTGTAAATTGATTAAGAGAGCAATCATACTCAGTCAATTTAATTTGAAGACTTACGGCCAGTATTGGGCTAAGTCCAGTTGAGAATGTGCAACATTTTATTTGCATTTGGCCTATTAGGCCTTTATTAGGGCTCTGCCCCTGCACTGCATTTTATTCTGGCATGTTAGGCTTTTTAAATTGGGCTCTGTCCCCTTTTAAATAATGCAGAGCATTAAATCTCCTGACAGTATGCCACGTGGCTTGGCAGGCGCTTTGCGCCAATTAATGAGCGCAAGCACATGTGGAGGCGACACGTGTCACGCTCTGGTGAGCGCAAGCACAGTTAGCGCAGTGCGCTGCGTCAGTGCGCTGCGCTGTTGCGCTGCTGACACGTGGCGCGCTCTGGTGAGTTGCACCAATTTAAGAGAGCAGTGCTCTATTTTAAAAGCGCATAGCGCAAGTTGTTCTGGAGCTGATACGTGGCGCTCTCTGGTGGTTTGCGCCAACCCAAGAGTGCAACAGTGCAGATTTACAAGTGCAAGGCACTGTTTTAATACCTTGATCCAATTTTGGATTCAAGAAAAGAATCTTTTAAGATTCCAGAACCAGTGGTTCATCAAAAGGCAATGCCTTTATTATTATTATATTTTTTTATTGAAGATCTTTGATCTTGTTCTTAGATCAATGATCTTTTTAGAAGAAACTCTTCTTTTTTCTCAAAGGTTTTTACCTTTTTATCTCTCTGAGTTTCTTCTCAAAATTTTAGAGGAGTTCTCTATCTTTTTCTCCGTGTGTTTTAGACTTTGGGTCTAGGGATCTTTTTATAGTGCCAATGATTTGTTGAATTGGTTAGAGAGATTTTTCTTTGAGTGATTTGGGGATTTTTCCCCACTGTTGGATTTTTGATCCAAGGGCTTCTGTTTTACAGAAGGCAATCTTCTTGTTTTTAACAAAATTGAGAAAGATCTTTTCAGAATTTTTCTGTTTTGGTGCTGGCATTGGCGCAAATGCAACTGCGCTGCCACGTGTCGCGCAGCGCAACTGCGCTGCCACGTGTCGCGCAGCGCAGAGCGCAGCGCAACTGCGCTGCCACGTGTCGCGCAGCGCAGAGCGCAGATCAGCTGAAGCGTTGCTTCCTTTATTATTATTATTTTTTTATTTTTATTTTAAATAGAGCCTTGCTCTGATGCGCTGCGCCCCTTGCGATGGCGTGCCTGATTTTGACACGTGGCGCGTTGCGCCCAGCGCAAGGAATCTGAAGCGTTGCTTCTTTAGTTTTAACTTTAATTTCAAAGTAGAGCTTTGCTCTGATTGGGGGAAACAGAAGCGTTGCTTCATCTCCCGTCTTGGAATTTGAACTGAGCTTTGCTCTGATTGGGGTAAACACATACTATTATCATTATTAGCAATTTTCTATTTCTACTATCAATGGTCGATCTAGAGGTTTGACAAAGGCTAAGACTCTGTGAAGTTTCAGCTTTCAATATAGATTATATATGTACAATACCATTTCAAGCTTTTGAATTAAGATTTAAATCAAGCAAATGGTTTTCGTTAAAAATGTTTGACTAAATTTTTAAAAAAATACTTGCCATGCAAAAATTTATATTCGTTATTTACCAATTTAGGATCTTCCATAATAGGAGAATAAGGTAACTTAAATCAAAATAGTGATACTTAAATAACTATAAACCTTTCTAAGGTAATTTTGGCCTTTGGTATATGCATTTCTTTTTTCTCAACAAAAACTTATAAAGTCTATATTGTTCCCAAACAAAAGAGAATAATTTATGCATCCAAGAAGATAGTGTATGACGCGACCTGGATCGCGCCAAGATATTTTCCGTTGATCTGCTGATGGCGGTGATGGGTGGCTGAGATTGGATCTGGAGGCTGAGCGTGTGGATCTCAATGGGTTTGAGGTTGTGGTTGCCGAGCTACCTGCAAGGAAGTCCCGGGGTGGTTGTACCACCGAGGACCCTCCGACGGTCATGTTAGACTGGAGATCCGAGCAGAGTAACGGCTTAGTGGAGTAAAAATGGCTTACTTGAACCGTCTGAAGAAGGGGTTTATATAGCGGCGGTAGCAGGCAGGGCAAGCGTGAGGATCATGCCGGCAGTTACGCTCCCGACGTCACGCCCGCGTGATGAGCGGGATCTCCCATTATTGGTGAGACATGCTCGTTAATGAGGGATCGTGATGGCATGGAACGTGGGATGTGGCCGGCGGATATCTCGCGCATGGCGAGATTCGTGGGATGGCGGTTGCACATGTGAGCGGTGCCGTTGGTCGGTTGATGAGATCGAGGAAGATGACCTCGGTGGGAGAGCTCGCGGACGAGCGGGAGAGCCGAGATATCTTGGTTCTGTGGTAGCCCGAAGACGAGATGGTAGGCCGAGGAGACCAATTGTGCACGGGCTCGGAGGTAAGCCAGCGTTTGTTTGTAGGACGGGCACAGGAGTGGTCTGATCGGCCACTGTAGGTCCTTTCTTGTGAGCCCTGGGACACGTCATCTTCCACGTGTCATGATCTGAGAGATCACCGATATCGAGCATCATCATTAGCCCCCCACTCTCGTCCCGACCAGCTGACGGGTCGAGTCGAGAGTGGTCTATCAGGTCACCCGAGGTGAGCTTCCCTTCAAAGATATCGTCAGGCGTGTTCCCGGTAATCTGTTGTATTTTCTGGATGATGTCAGCGAATCAGGAAGAGATCTCTGTATTAAAGAGGGTGCGCCGGATCGCGCGTACTTTTGTTGAACCGACAGACTACGTGCCGGATGCTGGTTGGCTGATGCGACGGGCCGTAGACCTCTGGCGTCTGATGGGATCCGGCCAATGTGCGTGCAACGAGTGGAGCGATCGTGGTCGTCGAATGCGAAGAGTTATTTTGGCGGGAGTCGACTGTCGCCGTGGGATGAGGACGCCGGTAGCTATAAATAGAGGTGGGGTCCGCTTCAGGGCCCATCTCTCTTCATATTTCCCTCACTCTTGATCTTGTAAGCTCTGCGCTCTCTTCTTAGGTCGGATTTCTGCGTTGCCGAGGACTTCTCCATCAGGTTAGATGTCTTCTTTTCCTTTCTCCTGCTTCTTCTCCTTCTGAGTTGAGCCTGCTTCTCCCTTTGGCAGGACCAATGGATCGATCTGGGACTCTTGGTGCCCTCGGTACTCAGTCCCGAAGAGGGGGCCGCCGGTGCGGCCGTGCTTCCGGCTGAACCGAGTCTTGCACCAAATGTGCCGCCGATGGCGGGGCCATCAGCCTCGTCATGATCTCCCGATGATTACCCCGACGGAGGCCAAAGGCGTCCATGGGTTCCCGAGCCCCAGACGAGGGATGCAGGAGAGGACGAAGACGGGGTTCCCCTTAAGAGGAAGAGGACGGTCTCCCATGCGCTACCGTCGGAGATTCCTGCGGGGGTTCTCGTGCAAGAGGGGGACGCCCACTTCGTGATCCTGTCGGGGCTTTCCATCGCTGCCAGCCTTCTTGCCGGTATAGAGGAGTCGGCCAGGGGCCAGATGCCTCGGGGGACCCTCAGGGCCCAAATGGCGGCTATCGCATAGGAGGCGGTTCAGGTATGTACTCCCTCATGTGTTGTTTTGAGCGCCCTCTTCTTAGTTCGAGTGTCCCTAAGTCTCCCTATCGTTTTTCGCCAGGTCCTTTAGCACTGTGCCCTCGTTACTTGTATGGAGGCCGAGGGGGCCTTCCATGCTGCGAGGTCAGCAGAAGAGTCTTCTTCGGAGGCCGAGGATCTGCGACTCGAGCTGCGTCTGGAGAGGGAGAGGATGGCTGTCCTTGAAGCCCGATCGGCCGCCGCGGAGCTTGTCGTCTCGAAGTGCCGGGAGTCTTATCACCACCTAAGTGAGTCCTACCGAGTTGTCGAGACAAAGTTGATGGAACTGGCCGATCGCTTTGCAGCCATGAAGAGGGCGAGGGATGCCAGCAGGCGGGATGCCAAGGCAGCGCTTCAGGCGGCGGAGGTCGCCGAGACTCGGGCTAGAAAGGCCGTGACTGATTACAAGGAATCGGAGTAGTTCTACGTTGTCCTCGGCGAGACCTCCGCCATCGCATGGAACAAAGCTCTTGACGCCGTCAAGGAGCAGTTCCGGAATTTGCCGACGATGAGCTCCATGCTCGGGTCCCACTTTCGGGGGTCATTCCTCCAGCCGATGGTGATGAGGGAGGCGACGTCTAGGCGGGGCCTGTGGCCAAACCCCTTTTTGTTTTTTTGCTTTTCCTCCTCTCTCTTTTGTAAGCCTTCGGGCATTTTGTAAGGCTAGGGAGCTCACAATATCCTTGTAAAGACTTTTTGCTTTGTGAATAAAGATTTTTGTTTTTGCAGTAGTGTCTGTGCTTGTATTTTCCTTTATCGGTAAACACTCGTATTTGCGCAGTACTGCCTTCGTTTTATCTCGGTTCTTTTTCTAGCAATCACACATCGAGTTGAGTCTGTTCGTTTGCCGAGTGTGCAAGGACCGGCGGGGAGACGATATCTCCATGGCATCGAAGTCGAGGTGAAGATTGCTAAGACGTTGATAGACCGGATGCCTCTTGGTGAGGTCATGTTCCTTAGCGTAGAAGGCTCGGAGAGGTATGTTGATGATAGACCGAGCAGGGTAGTTGCCCGGGGCCTCTAGGCGAGGGCTTCGATCCCTGGAGTTGTAAGGTGGTGAATTGGCAGCCGGGGATAGCCGAGTAGGGTAGCCGTTCAGATCTCTCTTGCGAGGGCTTTTGTTCCTTAGCGTGGAGGGGCCGTGAGAGGCCTACTGAGGACGTAGCCGAGCAGGATAGCTACTCGGTGCCTCTTAGCGAGGGCTTTAATCCTTAGGGTGTTGGGTAGGGAGCTACTAGTCAGGGATAACCGAGCAAGGGTGGGCCCGGTTGCCTCTTGCGAGGGCTTTTGATCCTTAGCGCAAAAGGAGCCGTAAGTGGCCTAGTAAGGACGGCCGGGCAGTGTTACTGCCCGGTGCCTCTTAGCGAAGGCTTTGATCCTTAGCGCGGGAGGGGCCGTGAGTGGCCTACTAAGGACGAGGCCGAGCAGGGTAGCTACTCGGTGCCTCTTGGCGAGGACTTTGAACCTTGGTGTGTTGGGGTAGGGAGCTACCGGCTAAGGATAACCGAGCAAGGGCGGGCCTGGTTGCTTCTTGCGAGGGCTTTGATCCTTAAGGACGGGCCGAGCAGGATTACTGCCCGGTGCTTTTTGGCTAGGGATTTGATCCCTTGTTTGTTGAGGTAGGGAGCTACCAGCCAGGGATAACCGAGCAAAGGCGGGCCCGGTTGCCTCTTGGCAAGGGGTTTGATCCCTGGTTTGTTGGGGTAGGGAGTTACCAGCCAGGGATAACCGAGCAAGGGCGAGCCCGGTTGCCTCTTTCGAGGGCTTTTCATCCTTAGCGTGGGAGGGGCCGTAAGTGGCCTACTAAGGATGGCCGAGCAGGGTTACTGCCTGGTGCCTCTTAGCGAGGGCTTTTTGTCCTTAAGGATGGCCGAGCAGGGTTGCTGCCCGGTGCCTCTTGGCAAGGGCTTTAATCCCCGGCGTTGTGGGGTAGGGAAGCTACCAGCCAGGGATAGCCGAGCAGGGTAGCTGCAAGGCTACCTCTTGGTGAGGGCTTCGATCCGTGGCGTTGTGGGTAGGGAAGCTACCAGCCAGGGATAGCCGAGTAGGGAGCTGCAGGGCTGCCTCTTGGTGAGGGCTTCGATCCCTGGCGTTGTGGGGTAGGGAAGCTACCGGCCAGGGATAGCCGAGCAGGGTAGCCTCTTGGTGAGGGCTTCGATCCCTGGCGTTGTAGGGTAGGCGAGCTACCGGCCAAGGATAGCCGAGCAGGGTAGCTGTAGGGCTGCCTCTTAGTATGGGCTTCGATCCTTGGCACTGGAGGGGCCGTGGGAGGCCTGCCAAGGACGAACCAAGTAGTGAAACTGCTCGGTCACATCTTAGTGAGGGCTTAGATCCCTGGCGTTGTGGGGTAGGCGAGCTACTGGCCAGGGACAGCCGAGCAGGGTAGCTGCTGGGCTGCCTCTTGGTGAGGGCTTAGGTCCTTGGCGCTGGAGGGACCGTGGGAGGCCTGCCAAGGATGAACCAAGCAGTGAAGCTGCTCGGTTGCCTCTTAGTGAAGGCTTAGATCCCTGGCGTTGTAGGGTAGGCGAGCTACCGGCCAGGGATAGCCGAGTAGGATAGCTGCAGGGCTGCTTCTTAGTGAGGGCTTCGATCCCTGGCGTTGTGGGGTAGGGGAGCTACCAGCCAGGGATAGCCGAGCAGGGTAGCTGCAGGTCTGCCTCTTGGTGAAGGCTTCGATCCTTGGCACTAGGGGGGCCGTGGGAGGCCTGCCAAGGATGAACCAAGCAGTGAAGCTGCTCGGTTGCCTCTCAGTGAAGGCTTAGATCCCTGGCGTTGTGGGGTAGGCGAGCTACCGGCCAGGGATAGTCGAGCAGGGTAGCTGCAGGGCTGCCTCTTCGTGTGGTCTTTGGGAAGATGGACAGTCGCGAGTGATACGTGCCACGAACGCGTGGAGGAGGCGAAGCGTCTTGGTGCTCGGGGACCTCTAGAAGGGCGTTGTAGAAGCGGGTGACGTATACTTTGAATGTATCTTTGTCCCTGCTCTTGATCGTGAAGAGGTGGTCGACGGTGCGTTTTTGCCGCCTGTTCCTGACGAAATGGCCGAAAAATTGGGTGGCCAGCTCATCGAAAGTTGAGATCAAGCGCGCTCGAGTCCTCGGAACTAGTTTCGTCCGGAGCGGATGAGAGTGGCCGGGAAAGCCCGGCATTGGGCGGCGTCGGAGTTGTCTTGGAAGCTCATCCCTGCGGTGAACGCATCCAAATGGTCCTTCGGGCCAGACTTGTCGTCGAAGAGGGAGACCTTTGGGGGCTTGTTATGAGAGGAGACGTGGACATCGAGTAGCTCTTCGGTGAATGGTTTGATGAGCGAGTCGGCGGCGTACTTGGACCCGTCGCTCGAACGGTGATCCTCCCGATGCAGACCCTCGATCTTCTTCTCGAGGGCGTCGAGTCGGCCGTGGTACCCTGACGACTCGGCACATTCTGATCCCAGGCCTCTGCTGTTGAAGGCCCGTGTCTGGCCTCAGCCCCGGTTCCTCTCAATGAGGTTTCTTAGATCCCCGGTAAAGTAGTCTTCGAGCCACCGTGGTGATTCTTGTCCGCGCGACCCCGTCAAGGGAGGGGGTGTCGGTCAGGCCTGGTAACAAAACGAGCTGACAGACATCTCCTCGGGAGGGACAGGTGCGCAAAGGATCTCAGGACGAGGCGCTATGGAAACGGACCTCGGCGTTGAACTGTGAGGCGCCCAGCGGGCCTCAGAACGTATTGGCCCGAGAGATCCGTGGCCATGGGAGGAATCGACGCGGTGGTCGGCAGTGCCGACGCGGACAGAGTCTTCTCTTCCCCTGTAGGGGTCCCGGTCCCGAGGCAGGAGAGCGGCGACCTGGGGATCTTTCCCTGCCGTTTGGACGCGGATGAGCACCTCTACGAAGGACGCGAGTCGGTCTTCGGCCGGCAAGGGCGCTAATGGCATTCGGCGGAGGAGGTTCGTCCGCGCCTCCGTTGAGGGGAGGCGGCGGCTAGTGCTTGGATCTTCATGATGATCGCTCGCCATTGGATTGAGACCGGAAAGTGAACTTTTGTTTTTGTGGAATCAAGAATTTCCCACAGACGGCGCCAGCTGATGCGATCTGGATCGCACCAAGATGTTACCTTCCGTTGATCTGCTGATGGCGGCGATGGGTGGCTGAGATTGGATCTGGAGGCTGTCGCTCCTGAAGCGTGTGGATCTCAATGGGTTTGAGGTTGTGGTTGCCGAGCCACCTGCAAGGAAGTCCCGGATGGTTGTACCACCGAGGACCCTCCAACGGTCAAGTTAGACTGGAGATCCGAGCAAAGTAACGACTTAGTGGAGTAAAAATGGCTTACTTGAACCATCTGAAGAAAGGGTTTATATAGCGGTGGCAGCAGGCAGGGCAGGCGTGAGGATCACGCCGGCAGTTACGCTCCCGATGTCACGCCCGCGTGATGAGCTGGATCTCCCATTAATGGCGAGACATGCTCGTTAATGGGGGATCGTGATGGGGTGGAACGTGGGATGTGGCCGACGGATATCTCGCGCATGGCGAGATTCGCGGGATGGCGGTTGCGCCTGTGAGCGGTGCCGTCGGTCAGTCGATGAGACCGAGGAAGATGACCTCGGCAGGAGAGCTCGCAGACGAGCGGGAGAGCCGAGATATCTTGGTTCTATGATAGCCCGGAGATGAGCTGGTAGGCCGAGGAGACCAATTGTGCAGGGGCTCGGAGGTGAGCCAGCGTTTGCTTGTAGGACGGGCACAGGAGTGGTCTGATCGGCCACTGTAGGTCCTTTCTTGTGAGCCCTGGGACACGTCATCCGCCACGTGTCATGATCTGGGAGATCACCGATATCGAGCATCATCAGTGTAATATATTAATTTTCAATAATGATAATCCACATGTTTAATATAATCAATACAAGCACTTATCTATATTTCTCAAATTTACTACTTACAAGGATGACAAATTATTTGGAAGTTGTAGTTGTATATAGATTATTTACACCATTGTTGTAATGAAAAGATTGTAAATTTTATTTAGGGTTTTACCAAAATACTCAATACTTAAGTTATAAGCATCTCCTTTATAAACAACGATATATGTTTCATGAATTTAACTCCCCAACCCTCACTCCTTTAAAATAATGTTATTGGCTCCGTCACTGTCTACCATTGTATTTAGCTACTAGATTTATATCACAAAGGCATGAATCCCAAATAACTCTCTATTTGCATTGTTGTGTCATCTCCAAGCAATGCCGGGCAAGAGAGGGGAAGGGGGGGGGGCATCACCTCTCCCCCTAAAAAATAAAAAAGTAAATAAATAATAAGACTTTTGAAACTTTGCTGCAACGTAAGAGGAAATTCTCACTCATAATTGTATATGCTCCGTTATATTATGCTATCACGCAAAGCTTTTGGATGATTAGGCATACTTTCCATATGCTGCATGCATTTCCTTTTTACGATATTATCAAATTATAGTTGTTTGTTTGTTTTCATATTTCAATCAAATAAATAAATAATTTATATACTCCAATTTTATATATATCATTGGAACCCGATTTATATTTTATAGGAGTAACAATACCAAGTCTAAAAGGATAGGAATAACTTAAAAGAAGTAGATGTTTAAAACTTGAAAAAAATCCCCTTTTACTTTTCTTGTTCACACCAGCATACATGTGTAGAAGAAGAAAAGGAAAAAAGGGAAAGAAAATAAACGCAGAAGAAGATTTAGAAAAGAAAGGGAAAATGCAGCATAGGGTTGGCCAAAAATGCAAGTCTTTTCCCTCTCTTCCCATCTCGACAAATTCTTTGATAAGGTATTTATCTTTTTAACTTCTTTACAATTTTTGAAGATACTTCATTACATTAAAAGACAAATTTTCTTTTAAAAATTGTAAGCCCTCCAGATTAGACATGTGAGTGTAAAGACACATGTGTTACACCATATTTACCGTATATTATTCTTTTCTCATTTTTTGTAGAATTTATATTGATGGAACATAATTGTTGAATTCTATTATGCGCGTTGTAATGTTTTTCTATTTAAGATTTGGTAATTAAATTGTGAATTCGGTTTGTAATCGGATATAATTTCCCCCCTAATTTTTTAAAATTCTATGTAAGCCCTCCCTGTTATTGGACAGCTCATATCTATCCATCGGTGAATAAGCCAGATTTTTTAGAAATATGAATGGAAAGATGCAATATGAATTGATTGCAATGATCAATTATGATATATACAAAATATAATTATGAAATAATTTGGCCATCTTGCTGGATATGAAAGAATGTACCGAAGAATATATCAGACTATGTTATCAGCCTATCCTGAAAGACTGAAGCAATATGAATGACATTGTTATTCATATCTTAATCTTAGTGATGTGACTATCAAAACGATCTATCATGGAATATTATGGAAGCAGATATATAGAAGAGATTTATAACCCCAAGTGCAATATGACATTTTCTTTTTAGGCTAAGCCTTACAAGAAGTAATTATGCAGTAAGTTTGAGACGAATCTGTAGCAACCAAACTGAGAATTTATATGTTTGAATTGTATATACATCACACAAATATGAAGCGTATACAATTATACTCACACTATGCTTTATGTCCTGCTCTAAATTCTGAAGACTTCACTTCTACTTTGTTGTGTTGCCATTTGCTTTGATATAGTAAGTTTTTTGTTGCGCATTTCCTGTTGAAATTTCAAAGAGAACACTTGAATGATGCCAATAAATTTTTTTTATTTTTAATTCCTTCGTTAACTTATATTGTATGCTTTTCATTAGTCACGATAAATTTAAATATTTTCAGCTCTCACAACACAAATCGGCTTGGCCATTTTTGGAACCTGTAGATGTTAAAGGTCTTGGCCTTGATGATTACTATAAGGTAATATTTCTTCTTTTCCATTGGGCATTACACTAATTAGCATTTTGTTGCAAAACTCACAAGAATACTTTCTATTCGTTTTGCCATCATACAAAAAATATGGTATATCTGAGTTCATTGTTTAATGATTTTGTTAAAACATGATTCCAAAATTTGTATAGGTTTTTGTTCATTTCCTGCAAATTATGATACATGGAAGAGACTTAATGCTATCACTTGCCATTGTTAATGCTGAACCTGAGTAGTAATTACGTCTATGATTTATTTGTTATACTCTCCCATGGTTTTAGACCTTAATACACCGGTCAGGCAATTTAGGCTGGGTTTTCTTTTTGAAAGGAAAACATCATAAAGCATAGTTGGAAAGGTTGGTAAATTTGTATAAATTCTTGCTACCAAAATTGTCAATTACTCTGATGAGTTGGTATCGGCGACTAAATGCATCAAGTATAGCCATCAGAGGTGTTTCTCATGAACCTAAAATGGACAAATGGCTGGTTGTAGTACCGACCTTCTGAGACTCCTCTTTTGTATAATTCTCAAATCAAACAGGCCCTAGATATCACCCCAACCGATAGAAACCCCATAATCGTTATTTTTCTCCCTTTCGAGAATTGTAGGCGGCGATCGAATCCTCCCTTCAATTCTTCAGGTCAGATCTCTAATTCCTCCTCTTTCTTGTTTTTCTAGGGTTAGGGTTTCCATCGAGTAGCTTTCAATTCCGTTTCTTGCGTCTGTTTCGAATCGAGACAAAACCTAGGGTTTCGTTTTTTCTTATCCCCTTTTCGTTTCTTGATTCGATGGAGGCGGTTCGGTACCATGGTTATAGAGATCATGAGTACAGGAGCCGTGGTTTTGACCTAGAAATTGTAGGAAGAAGGATCGTTGTGTTGATAATTGTGATCGAAATAGGAATTGTTGGGAAAATTATAGGAAGAGAGTTGGTAGCGATAAATTCCATCGTCGTGTGAAGAGATCGGAGCTTGAGCCCGGGGAGTTGTCGATCGAGAGCGACTCGGAAGATGGCGGCATTTACTGTGGTAAAGAAGCCATCTTGCTTGATGGGAGGAGGAAATTTTCATCGAGCAATGATCGGTCGTGTTCAACTGAGTGTCAAGAGCCTAAGACAATGGAAGAGGATGACGAAGCTGCCCCCATGAGAAACATCTCTTCCTCGAGGTGGGCTTTTGGGGATGATACCCTTGATGGTGAGGAAATTGTGCCCAAGAAGAGGAAGATTAGCCCTTTGGATTCCACTCTTGAGCTTGGTGAAGTTTTAGGCTCCGATAAGTCTGTGATGACACACTCTGGTTCTAGCGGTGATAGGAACGATTACATGAACATTGACGGTGATTTAGACAATGCTAATGCAAATGCAGCTTCGTTGGGAACCAATTCCGAGGCCGATGATTGTAGAACAAGCGAGAAAAGGGATTCTCGTGGTGAAAATACATGACTTTCACCCTGAGCAAGTTTTGAATATGTAGATTCGATGAATACTCTAGGCTTTCATCACTCGACTCCGGATCTCTCGCGAGATCTATGGGAACATGGATCACAACCCATGTTTCCAACAAACATTGTTGGATACCTTGCAAAGGGCTTCCATTTCGAATGCCGCCCCTTCGGGAGGCATCTTCGCCTGCAAAAATGGGCCCTGCCCATTTTTTTCCTGTCGGGACCTTCCAAAAGGGGTCGCTGCTTCGGGATCCTCTCGAAAGGGGTCTTTGTTTCGTAACCCCCGAAAGGGGTTATCACTTTCGAAACTCCCCCAATGGAGTTCCCGCCTCGGGACCGCCCTCAAGAGGGGTCTCTGCTTCGGAAGCCCCCAAAAGGGGCTTCCCTGCTTTGGAACTCCCCTCAGAGGGAGTTCCCCTTTTTAGGACCCCCAAGGGGCTCCCGCTTTCGGGATCCCTCAAAGGGGCGCCCGTTCTCGGGAACCCCGCCCAAAGGGTCTCTCCAGCCATCGAGACCCTGAATAGGGGGCTTCCGATTTCGGGGCCCCCAAAAGGTCTCTCCCTTCATCGGGACCCCTAAGTAGGCGTTCCTGCCGTCGGGACCCTTGAGTAGGCGTTCCCGCTTTCGGGAACCCCAGGGGTCCCTGTCGCCTCGAGAGGCCTTCTGAACTCGGGTGGCCATCAAAGTCTCTTCCCTTTGTTTCCCATCTCGGGAACTCTCGAGCACGCTTAAAGTACTTTCCCTTTAAAAAAAATTGTTTAGGGCACTGCTATGACCCACACAAGGGACTGTTAGCCCCCTTGACCTCTAACCCACTGATCGGGCAATGGAACCCCGTAAACTCTGTAAGGCTCCCGATATGTCTAAAGCATCCTCAACACCATTTTCAAAACACAACACGTACATATTGCATATTGAGTTCACATACCATATACGACCCATTAATCGGAAGTTCTCTCGTGTCAAGAACGAGGGGTAATTAACAGCAGTTTTGCCTATGGCGGCTTGGAAAAAAATCATCACAATCAATAAATCCCCCGCCTACCCTAGACAGAAGGAATCTGTACACGCCTAAGGCACTTTCACATCCATCTCAATGGGTGACGAAAAACACTCTACACCGCCTAGGCGCTAAGTGCGTAGCTTTGCCCAGGCCCCACTAGCATGATCTACATCATAATCCCGGTGGTCAAGCATAATCCTAAGGGCTTCATCATGTATACAAAGATATGAAATACAACACATCATACGTTAAGATGAAGATAAACCAGATAGCATACTATCATTTCGAGCAAAGATTGTTTCTGTACATATACATGCCTAGCATCCTATATAATACAGGCCTCTAGGGCATACATATAACATGACACTACATTAACTTTTCCCGGATGGTATTTTAGGTCAAGATCATAGTTAGCCATCAGCTCTAGCCATCTATGATTGTTGATCCCACATTGAAAAAATACGAGATGAAGCAGAGTTGATCCCACGACCTTCCCATATTGCATTAGAACACATCTCAAGTTTTTTCCAGATGCGTTGCCATGAATAACTAATCCTCCGGAACCGTCTGACACTGTCAAGATAGGAGCGGTGGTCAATCTTTGCTTCAACGCTTCAAAAGTTGACGCACATTTCTCGGTCCATACGAACGGTATCTTCTTTCGTGTTAGCTTGGTCAATGTTCTGCCATTCGAGCGAAATTCTCCACAAATCTTTTATAGTATCCGGCAAGCCCAAGAAAACTTCTGATCTTCTCTACATTCTTTGGAATTGGTCAATCATGAACAGCTGCAATCTTTTTGGGGTCAACGACAATTCCATATCCGGATACAATATGACCCAAGAACTTCACTTTTTCGAGTCAAAACTCGCACTTGCTCATCTTAGCATATAATTTTTTTTGTCTCAACGTTTGCAGTGCTCAACTAAAGGAAATGCTCCATAAAACTATGAAAATCACAGGAAATGCTCCATAAAACTATGAAAATTAAATGTACTGTCATAATTGAAAAACTAGTTCTTCTTTTATTCAAAAGAATGGGTTTAATTATAAACTTTTTTAGTTATATAATCACATAATCGCAATCATAATTACTGTTAAATAAAAGTACAATAAAATAACGGTTTACTTCCAAAAATATGAAAGAACATAAAGAAAAGAAAACTTATAACAATGAAGGAATATATAATATGTATTATATAATATACAAAGAAAAAAGATGATGTTGGTTATCCAATTAAAATCAACTCCCACTTTTCAGTGCAATAGATTAAATATATAATCCAATAAGCACTATTTTAATTTAATTTCCTTTGTTTCCTAGGCATATGCATTTATTGTGGGAAAAAACTCTTTAATTTTGTAAAACAATAAGCAACAAATAGCTAGAATTTGTTTTATAAGGACTTTGAAAAGATATATCTTGTTTTAGGTAATATTTTAACTGTAATCGGATATGGTTTTGATTTGGTATGCAGAGTTTGCTGTCAATTTTAGGTTAGAATTAATTAATGATAATTGTTAGATTTTTAGAACTAAATAGATGAGAAAATAGGGGTTAGGATTTTTTTTCGTTTTAAATATTGAGCGTATAAATGGGAACGTAAAAACTTTTGGGGAGGGGGATGGCCGCCCCTGCACGTCTCCCTTGTCTCTGTCCCAGATGTGTGATAAGACGAAAGATGAGAATACGAGATGAAGCAGACAAGATCGATATTAGCTTTAATGCATCTCTCTTCTCAAACTTATGTGATCGTAAAAAAAATCTTTTATATATCAGAAATATATGCTTGTTTGTGAGAGAAAGAAATGATACAATATCTAAAGTTTCTATATAATTCCTTTGTGACTAGGTGCAAGTCAGTCGGTTATAATGAATAATACCTCCTGATTTCACATAGGCCTTTACTCTTAACCGCTATTTAAATAACCTAAGCGAATGTTTAATTTAATCTATGTCAAAGCCGAGCGTTAAAAAGGTTAGAGTTCCGCTCAGTCCAGTTAAAAACTCTAATAATCTCATTCAACAACTAAACAAGTCGAGCTTGAACATAAATATAAGTTTGATGAAATAAAGAAAAAAACATGAACATGATTGGCTCGAGCCTGACTCATTTAAGGCTCCGCGGGCTTGGATAGTTTGTCTTTTATTCAATATTTAACAGTAATAATAATAAAGAGACCGTTATTGTTAACATGAGACGTTATTGTTAACATGAGACTCGTATCATAATAAATATTTAGTCATATATTGTTACGCCATAATATTGAAGAATTTAGATAACTAACAACGTTTTAAATCTAGACACGGCAAGGTTTTAACAAGCTTTGAACTCTTTCTTTTAACCCACAACAATATTTCGCTATTCAATATGTCAAGAACATAAAACATCTATATATTTTTTCATATACGATCGCAGTTTTTAGTTGCTGGTTTTATAAATTTTAAAATAGGTTTCGACAAGCTGGAGGCTTGAACAAACGAACGAGTCAAGTCCGAACAAGTTTTTAATTTCGTTTAAATAATTAAACCGACATGGATGCCACTCGGCATATTAAACTACGGTGTTACAAATATAAATGGTTAAGGGCTGTTTGGCATCAGTCGGAGGAGTGGGGGCGTAACACAGCATTTGAATTTAAACGACTTAAAATTTTACAGTGGTTATGCCAAGATACGAAACTAAAGTGGCTAATGTGGTATTAGGTAAATTTTATGTGACATGGACGCAAAAATCCTTAAAAGGAAATAAAATCAACGAGTTTATTTGCTAAAAACCTCAGTTTATTTGCACAACGAGGCTTCAATGTTCCATCGACATCAAAGATCCAAACCCCATTCAATCCTGAGCTTCGCCGGCGTTCTTCCTCCCATCGTCGATGGTACCATCGCATCCCTCTTTTCCCTTCAATTTTCAGCAGAAGCTTTCGATAAACCCTAACCCTATCGCTGTTTCGGGTATGTATCGGCTTGTTTCGGCCGGTATCAGTTCCGATTCGAAACGACCGATCCTAAAATCTCGCGATTATAATCGTAACTTTCAATATTGCAGTTATGGATTCATCTTCAGCCGGAAAGGAGTACGCAGCAATGGCTCCAGCTCAGCCTCCGTTGACGGCGATGGCGATGGAAAACGTCGAACATAACGGCAACAGTAACGGTGATGCGCCGTTTGTAAGTGAAGAAACTGAAGCGATGGGTGCAGAAAGATTCGATAATCAAGTGGATGCCCTAACCTTGAGAGTCAACGAGGTAAGAAAATTTAAGCCAATTTGTTGGTTAGTTTCAAGAAAAGAAAATCGAAGGTGTGTGTTTTTTAAATTGAATTCGTGTGCAGTTGGAGCAAAGAGTGAAAAAGGTGTCCGAATTCTACACAAACAAGAAGCAAGGGCACAATTCAAAGGGGAGTTCTTCTAATTTGAAGGATAAGGATTATATTTTTAGTAATATTGCAGGGAGTAGTAGCAGCAGCGCGAGGAAGAAGATTGATGGGGGTCGAAGAGAAGTTTGCTCGATCGGGATGCAAGAAGTTATGCGGGAGTTTGGCACGATATTAAAGCAGGCAAGATCGAATTCGCTATTGTTTATTGATTTATAGTTACGCATTTGAACGCTTATAATGTACACTATTTGGTTCTGAACTTGTATAAAGACTATAATTTCTGTGGTGATAGATATAGGACATGAATTTAGACGAAACTAAGAAAAATTTCCCTTACAAAATATTAAATAAAAGGTGGATACTTGAAATTTATTTCATGTACATATACGGACCTTGATAAACGACTAAAATGTAGATCTGGCGAAGGATAGGCTTTGTAAATGTAGAACATTATACTTCTATTATGCACTCATGTCCCCCACCACATTTCAATTTGTTTCCTTGCTAGTCTTTCCTCCACCTGTAATATGTTGGAATTAATAAATTTCCGTCATTTACTATTTGTAATTTTTGCTTCTTTTGTTGATATCATTATTGTTATTAATTTTGAATCTTTTCTTTTATATTATTTTTTGCCAAGGTTGTGAAAAGTATGAGCTACGCGCGTAGCACCTAGACGGTGTAGAGTGTTTTTCGTCACCCATTGAGATGGATGTGCAAGTGCCTTAGGCGTGTACAGATTCCTTCTGTCTAGGATAGGCGTGGGTTTATTGATTGTGAGGATCTTTTTTCTAGCCGCCGTCGGCAAAACTGCTGTTAATTACACCTCGCTCTTGACACGAGAGAACTTTTGATTAATGAGTCATATATGGTATATGAACTTAATGTGCAATATGCATGTGTTGTGTTTTGAAAATGGCGTTGAGGGTGTTTTGGACATATCGGGAGCCTTGCAGAGTTTATAGGGTTCCATTGCCCGATCTGTGGGTTAGGGGTCAAGGGGGCTAGCAGTCCCTTGTGTGGCTCAAGGCAGTGCCCTAAACAAATTTTTTTAAAGAGAAAGTGCTTTGAGCGTGTTCGAGAGTACCCGAGATGAGAAACAAGGGGAAGAGACTTTGGTGGCCTCCCGAGTTCGGAAGGCCTCTCGAGGTGGCAGGGACCCCTAGGGGTCCCGACGGCGGGAACGTCTACTCACGGGTCCCGACGGCGGGAGAGACCTTTTGAGGGCCTCGAAATCGGGAGCCTTTATTCAAGGGTCTCGATGGCGGGAGAGACCTTTTGGACGTGGTCCCGAGAACGGGCGCCCCTTTGGGGGATCCCGCAAGCGGGAGCCCCTTGGGGGTCCTAAAAAGGGGGAACTCCCTGTGAGGGTAGTTCCAAAGCAGGGAAGCCCCTTTTGGGGACTTCCGAAGCAGGGACCCCTCTTGAGGGCGGTCCCGAGGTGGGAACTCCCTTGGGGAGTTTTGAAAGTGGGAACCCCTTTCGGGGGTCCCGAAGCAAGGACCCCTTTTAGAGGGTTCCGACAGGGAAAAATGGGCAGGACCCCAGTTTTGCAGGCGGAGATGCCTCCCGAAGGGGTGACACTCAAAATGGATGCCCTTTTGCAAAGCATCCAACGGTGTTTGTTGGGAATATGGGTTGTGATCCATGTTCTCATAGATCTTACAAGAGATCCGGAGTTGAGTAATGAAAGCCTAGAGTATCATCGAATCTACATGTTCAAAACTTGCTCAGGGTGAAAGTCATGGATTTTCACCACGAGAATCATTCTTCTCGCTTGTTTTTCAAGTTGGATGAGAAAAGGTTGTTCATTTGCTTGGTTTTGATCTTTAGATCTTGGGTTTTTGAGATGGAGTTTTTTTTTCCAAAAGAGACGGATTCTCTTTTGCTATGGGTTATTTTGGTAGAGAAGAGGATGAAGGAGATGGAAAGACCTAAAAGGATTTCTCTTTCCTTTTGGAGCTCTCTTTTTAAGAAAGAAGATGAAGATGATAGATGCTCAAAACTCTAAAAAGATTGAGAAAATAAAAGCTGTTATTTAGTCACATGTTCTGCCTTATATGGGCTTTATACTTTTGCATCTTGTCCCTTGGGTTTTACGTAATTGCTTTTTTGTCTGGTCCATAGCCATGTGCATATCCTTTTGCACATGAGCCATAAGCTTTACATAATTTTGGACTTTTTTTCTATTTGTATTACATCTTTCATTTATTTTGCATACAAAATTTATTTATTACAAATATCTTTCTCTTCGCCGATAGCTGATCGGCTTTGCTTGGACTTGAGCCGGTTTGGGCGTTTGCCCACTTGCTTGGCTTGGGCCCGGGTTGGTTAGACTTGGGTTCACTTGTTTGAACGTTGATTTTGATTTTTTGGCTTTTAATTTTTTATTTTTTATTTGGGTAGTGGGGTGTAAATTTCGACCCTAACAGACGGTTTTAGTATTTATAGTTAAATATGTTTAGAAGACGCGAGATAAGGTATTTTGATTAGGAAAATGATAAAATTGGGATTTAATTAGGTCTAGTATGTAATTTTTCGATAAGGGGGACAAACACACCAATTCCAACAATTTTCAATAAAAAGGTCAAATGATTAAGCGGGTTCAAATGTCTAAGTACCGTTTAAGCCGCCATCTAGGACCCGCTTAAGCGGATGCCTAGGGGCCCAACCCGCTTCAACGCAATACCCGCTGAATTCAACTGCTTAGTGAAAGCAAAGTGGTCATGGGTTGCCGCTTCCTGTTCGAGCGGCCGTCTAGACCGCTTTTCATGACACGATTGTTGTGCAATAGGTAAATTTCTATTTGGTAATTATTCTAGAACTCTTTATATTATTAGCACCTATGTGGCATGGATTCCTTGATGAGTATGTATTTGTATTGGATTCATACAGGATTAGTATCCATGTCCGAGTCCTTCGGATTCATTGAGGATGCTTGTTAAACTCTTTTCTGCACACATCCTACAACTTATATTATGTTCTAGTCTACTAGATGTATAGAATATGTATAAATGATTAAAACATCAACTATCCATGCATCAAAACTAACAAATATTGTAATTTTATGTCAGATCTTCTAAAATGATAACGTGTGTGACATGTATGTAGAGGAAAAGGTATATGAGGTGACCCTTTTTTAAAAAGGGGCCCCTGCCACAAACACACATTACCCCCATGTTTTTCACCGATCCAAACTGGCCATCTTGATTTACTTATTAGAAAACCCCTATGTATAAAAATCTTGTGATTTAAAGACCTATAACATATTCATCAAGCGGATAGAAAAATTAACGGCATATCGATATAGGAAAAATACGACCACTTGATGGACGTGTTAGAGGTCTTCAAATATCGAGATTTTTCATACACAGGGGTTTCATGATACGTAGATCAACATGACCGGTTTGGATCGGTGAAACACATAGAAGTAGGTGTGTTGTGAGGCGGGGATCCCATTTTGGAAAAGGGGCCGCCACCTCATACCCATATAGTTCGACTAGGATCCTACCGGAAGGATTTGGAAACAAGCTCTTCCCATTTTTTCACCATTAGATTAATTTTGGGAGGTCTGCTAACAATTATGAATAAAATCTTTCATTTATTACCAAACATAACATAATTGGATATACAAATCCCAAAGTTAATTTAATGGTGAAAAAGTGGGAAGGATTTGTTTCCAAATCCTTCCGATAGGATTCTAGTCGATATATATATATATATATATATATATATATATATATATAAGAGGTGCCATATGTGGGAATTTCCTCTTATGATGTCGAAAATATACATCTTCCATGATTTTTTTTGATGATCGGAATCCACCATCAACTTTATCATCTTAGTTGTGGATACACCAAATTTCATATGATTCTTCCACTTTTTTCCCAGTTGAATTAGCAATGTAAAAAGTTCTATTGTCGGTTAAACGTTAATTTTGCATCTACTAAATCAACGGTGAAAAAGTTGTAGAATTACATGAAATTTGGTATCTTAGATGAAGAAGATGATGGGTGCCAATCATCATGAAAAATGGCGGAAGGTGTATTTTTTCGATGCTGTAGAAGGAAATACTCTTCTATGGTCTCTTTCCTCCATTATTCACAAACAGACAGAAAGAGGTATGAGGTGGCGGCTCCTTTTCTAAAAAAGAGCCCCTGCCTAACACCACACCTAGCTTTATGTATTTTACCTATCCAAACCGGTCATATTGATTTACGTATCATAAAACCCCTTTGTATAAAATATCTTGATATTTAAAGACATCTATCATGCCCATCAAGTGATCGTATTTTTCCTATATCGATATGCCGTTAATTTTTTTATCCGCTTGATGAACGCGTTATAGGTCTTTAAATCATAAGTTTTTTGTACATAAGGATTTTTAAATAAGTAGATCAAGATGGCCGGTTTGGATCGGTAAAATACATGAGGGTAATGTGTGTTTGAGGCGGGGCCCCTTTTTAAAAAAGGGGTCGCCACCTCGTATATCTTTTCTCCTCTCGATATATATATATATATATATATATATATATATATATAGAGAGAGAGAGAGAGAGAGAGAGAGGCCAGCAGAGGCTTGACCCAGGCCATTGCGGGCCCCGGTTTTTTTGTAATTAAAACCCAGGAGCCCGCAGGGGCCTGGATCAGGCAATTGCTGGCCCCTTTTGGCCACACACACATGTTTTATACAACAAAAACTTAGCGTATCTAAATTACCAATGTTACCCGAAACCCGGAATGTTTTGTTATGATAAATTGATAACTAAAACGGGAACGTGGAACGTCACTTGTTATAGAATGTGATACGATACGAGTACGTCTTCTTCTATACGCTTATACGGAACGGAAAAAGTAACTCTCGAACGGGGAGTGCTTTTGGATCGTTTGTCTACGTGTGTGTAGGTATAACACACACAACGTAATCTTTTTGCTATTTGATATTTAAATTCTTGAAAATAATTAAGTACTTTGTAGTATAATAACAGGAATCCGGTTTTATGTTTATTTAACTAAAGTTTTTATTAATCCAACTCTTTCAACCTAGATCAGAATGGGATTTTTCCAATACAGCCCGATTCAGAACAATCATTCCAAATCGCAAATCACTAATGTTTTGGCGATTTATGGTTACACATTCCGAGAGTATCAAATCCACAATTTTTTGAAAATTCCGAATTCAAGAATATGACTCTTATTGTGTGCGGCGTCCATATCTGAACCTCTTTGCGACGCCTTTTGACCACAACTTCTCCCAGAATGCTTATATGTCACTCGGTGAAAGAAAACTTTGGATTCATAAGTGATATATATGGAGGGATATTGGAGTTTGCCTTAAACGCATGAAAACATGTATTCGTTAGGGCAAGATTAGGATCAGAAACTTCATCTTGCTTATTACTATATTCGCCAATTGCAAAACGGCGAACTTGCAAGTAAGATTGGATATGTTGTTAACTAACATAAAGATATGGACATGCTTCCATTTGTTTCTGAATCCCTATCATTATGGATTCTTTTTATGCTTATCTTTCACTAGGAGTCTCAAAGAATCTGGTACACAGTCACGCATACTGCATCTTGGGGGCACATATTATTATTTCTTTTCTAAATGTATTTTTTTTAAATACCGGGTATCGGGGTCATAATGGTTATGAGTTTTTGATATCGGATAGCGTATACGAAATGATATATCTGAGGAATGGGTCAATCAAATATTCATATTAGGCATCATATATATATGCATGCTAATGATTCTAAATTTAGCATAGTTGTGAATCGCAATATCTGGACGCCATTTATCACATCCTGAAGCATTTGGAGATATTATTTGTTTGCGCCATGCAACAAATAAATTAGGAAAAATTCAAGCCTAAAGTTAATTAACTCTATAGAATGACAATTGTACTTGTTATTTACTTCGCAAAGATCGAGGCAATACACATAGAAAGCAAGTTTACTTTGCAACAAGTTTAATATCAACATACTATTATCATTATTAGCAATTTTTTCTATTTCTACCATCAATGGTCGATTTAGAGGTTTGACAAAGGCCAAGACTCTCTGAAGTTTCAGCCTTCAATATAGATTATACATGTACAATACCATTTCAAGCTTTTGAATTAAGATTTAAATCAACCAAATGGTTTTCGTTAAAAATGTTTGACTAAATTTTAAAAAAAATACTTGCCATGCAAAAATTTACATTCGTTATTTACCAATTTAGGATCTTCCATAATAGGAGAATAAGGTAACTTAAATCACAATAGTGACACTTAAATAACTATAAACCTTTCTACGGTAATTTTGGTCTTTGGTATATGCATTTTTTTTTCTCAACAAAAACTTATAAAGTCTATATTGTTCCCAAACAAAAGAGAATAATTTATGCATCCAAGAAGATAGTGTAATATATTAATTTTCAATAATGATAATCCACATGTTTAATATAATAAATGCAAGCACTTATCTATATTTCTCAAATTTACTACTTACAAGGATGAAAAATTATTTGGAAGTTGTAGTTGTATATAGATTATTTACACCATTGATGTAATGGAAAGATTGTAAATTTTATTTAGGGTTTTACCAAAATACTCACTACTTAAGTTATAAGCATCTCCTTTATAAACAATGATATATTTTTCATGAATTTAACAACCCCCCCCCCCCCCCCCCCCCCGCCTTTAAAATAATGTTATTGGCTCCGTCACTGTCTACCATTGTATTTAGCTACTAGATTTATATCACAAAGGCATGAATCCCAAATAACTCTCTATTTACATTGTTGTGTCATCTCCAAGCAATGCCGGGCAAGAGAGGGGGGGCATCACCTCTCCCCCTAAAACATAAAAAAGT
The DNA here is from genome assembly GCA_030015575.1 of Agapanthus africanus. Lineage (NCBI taxonomy): Eukaryota > Viridiplantae > Streptophyta > Magnoliopsida > Asparagales > Amaryllidaceae > Agapanthus > Agapanthus africanus. Next base: position 356,195,358 of record JASDDO010000019.1, read on the forward strand.
AAATAAATAATAAGACTTTTGAAACTTTGCTGTAACGTAAGAGGAAATTCTCACTCATAATTGTATATGCTCCATTATATTATGCTATCACGCAAAGATTTTGGATGATTAGGCATACTTTCCATATGCTGCATGCATTTCCTTTCTACGATATTATCAAATTATAGTTGTTTGTTTGTTTTTATATTTCAATCAAATAAATAAATAATTTATATGCTTCCAATTTTATTTATATCTTTTGAACCCGATTTATATTTTATAGGAGTAACGATACCAAGTCTAAAAGGATAGGAATAACTTAAAAGAAGTAGATGTTTAAAACTTGAAAAAATTTCCCTTTTACTTTTCTTGTTCACACCAGCATACATGTGTAGAAGATGAAAAGAAAAAAAGGGAAAGAAAATAAACGCAGAAGAAGATTTAGAAAAGAAAGGGAAAACGCAGCCTAGGGTTGGCCAAAAATGTAAGTCTTTTTCCCCTCTTCCCATCTCGACAAATTCTTTGATAAGGTATTTATCTTTTTAACTTCTTTACAATTTTTGAAGATACTTCATTACATTAAAAGTCAAATTTTCTTTTAAAAATTGTAAGCCCTCCAGATTAGACATGTGAGTGTAAAGACACGTGTGTTACACCTTATTTACCGTATATTATTCTTTTCTCATTTTTTGTAGAATTTATATTGATGGAACATAATTGTTGAATTCTATTATGCGTGTTGTAATGTTTTGCTATTTAAGATTTGGTAATTAAATTGTGAATTCGGTTTGTAATCGGATATAATTTCCCCACTAATTTTTTAAAATTCTATGTAAGCCCTCCCTGTTATTGGACATCTCATATCTATCCGTCAGTGAATAAGCCAGATTTTTTAGAAATATGAATGGAAAGATGCAATATGAATTGATTGCAATGATCAATTATGATATATACAAAATATAATTATGAAATAATTTGGCCATCTTGCTGGATATGAAAGAATATACCGAGGGATATATCAGACTATGTTATCAGCCTATCCTGAAAGACTTAAGCAATATGAATGGCATTGTTATTCATATCGTAATCTTAGTGATGTGACTATCAAAACGATCTATCAGCTGATTTATCGTTCATTCGGGGTGATATTTGAAACAACTACTGATGTGAGCTTGGAACCAAAAGGCCAAGATTAACATAATTGTGTTTTTTCCTCTCACCTGGCACTTGATACTTTAAATCTTTAATTATCCCTGGGAGATGGGAATCGTAGTTTACTCTGTTATGCATTATTTGTTAATTGCTTATCAGTAATCACTTAATACTTCGGTTTTAATGTTGGTTGTGATGAATATGTTGGTTGGGGTTTGGCATGATGGCACCACTGTTGTGAATGATCTAGAGATGACACATTCAAGAGAAAAATACGAATTCTGTTTTGTAATTGTTTAAATGACAAACAACAGTGGGCTATGACACCTTTAAGGTCTATAATATTGATTTAATTGAGTCACCTATAAATTATTAAACCTGAACTAAACTAATTGAGTCTTCTTATAGTAGACTTATCACAGGACGCCTGGGCTATGCTATAACAGTTGTGAAATATTATGGAAAGCCGATATATAGAAGAGATTTATAACCCCAAGTGCAATATGACATTTTCTTTTTAGGCTAAGCCTTACAAGAAGTAATTATGCAGTAAGTTCGAGACGAATCTGTAGCAACCAAACTGAGAATTTATATGTTTGAATTGTATATATATCACACAAATATGAAGCGTATACAATTATACTCACACTATGCTTCATGTCCTGCTCTAAATTCTGAAGACTTCACTTCTACTTTATTGTGTTGCCATTTGCTTTGATATAGTAAGATTTTTGTTGCGCATTTCCTGTTGAAATTTCAAAGAGAATGCTTGAATGATGCCAATAATTTTTTTTTTATTTTTAATTCCTTCGTTAACTTATATTGTATGCTTTTCATTCGTCACGATAAATTTAAATATTTTCAGCTCTCACAACACAAATGGGCTTGGCCATTTTTGGAACCTGTAGATGTTAAAGGTCTTGGCCTTGATGATTACTATGAGGTAATATTTCTTCTTTTCCATTGGGCATTACACTAATTAGCATTTTGTTGCAAAACTCACAAGAATACTTTCTATTCATTTTGCCATCATACAAAAAATATGGTATATCTGAGTTCATTGTTTAATGATTTTGTTAAAACGTGATTCCAAAATTTGTATAGGTTTTTGTTCATTTCCTGCAAATTATGATACATGGAAGAGACTTAATGCTATCACTTGCCATTGTTAATGCTGAACCTGAGTAGTAATTACATCTATGATTTATTTGTTATACTCTCCCATGGTTTTAGACCTTAATACACCGGTCAGGAAATTTAGGCTGGGTTTTCTTTTTAAAAGGAAAACATCATAAAGCATAGTTGGAAAGGTTGGTAAATTTGTATAAATTCTTGCTACCAAAATTGTCAATTACTCTGATGAGTTGGTATCGGCGACTAAATGCATCAAGTATAGCCATCAGAGGTGTTTCTCATGAACCTAAAATGGACAAATGGCTGGTTGTAGTACCGACCTTCTGAGACTCCTCTTTTGTATAGGTCTGACAACCCACCTTATATTTTTTCTGGATCATATCTATCTAATTTCTTGACATTCACATACTCTCTTATGCAAGATTTCACTACAGTTTGCTACCCCCACTACAGCTTTCACTTAAATGCCTTTTTTTTCCTGTGAAGGGAAATTATGCAACACTATAGTAAGTCCTCAAAAAAGAATCATCAGTTTTATTCAAGTTTCCTTCATTTTGACAGATATAAATATTTATGTTATATTTTTTTCGAGGTTCTAGGTAGCATACTGAAGCTAATATGTAAGACAGTTATGTGAAATTTTGATAGAAGTGGGAGTTATTTTGCTTTTGTAATAAAGTCACAGTTACTAATTAATATACTACTCTAATTAGCTTTATTCATCTGGGCTATGATGTATGTTAGGATGCCTCTAATATGCCAAATTGCTTATTGAACTTTTAGGATTTGTTGAGTCAGAGATTTTGTGTCAACTATTCATAGCTTTTTTATTTTAGTTTTTACAAATTATGATTTGTTAGTAATTCATTTTTTGTCTCTAGCAATCATGAGATTTTACTTTTGTTTGTTGATGTTTAGATTATTAAGAAGCCCATGGACTTCACTACAATCCGGAATCGGATGGAAGCCAATAAATATAAGCATGTGAGAGAAATATACGCTGATATGAGATTAGTTTTCACAAATGCCATGACATACAACGAGGATGACAAAAATGATGTTCATGTAATGGCTAAAAAGCTGCTGGAGATATTCCAGGATAAATGGCTGCAACTGTTACCCAAAGTCATGGAAATAGTGAGTTGTTTCATCATTATCCAATATTTGTTTGTATTCCATGGCAAGCAATCTGCTTTCAACTCTCTTGCACCAGCTTGAACCATGAACAAGTTCAACATTACTAGTTTCTTTAGAACTGGTTATTACTTCCATTCGGAGGTTCCAACTTTTAGGCCTTTACGATTGTATATACGTATTTTTGTTCCTTTCCTGAACAGGAAACAAGACAAAAAGAAGAGGCAGCAAAGGCCATGGCACATATCCAGATGGCTCAAGCGTCCACCATTGCGAAATTGGCTAGAGATACAGATTATGAGGTGGTATATTTTTCACAGCCTTTCTTCTTTTTTCTTGCAGGTTGAAATATCAATTCTTATACCTGCAAAATATCGAGTTCAAATATCCCACTGTATTCTGTCTCCTTTCCAAAGGTCGTGACCTGTCTGGGTTGTGAATCTTGTGATATTCTATAACCCATCCTGGTTGCATTTGCAACCAAGTCACAGTAGTAGGCGCTCTAGGAATCGGTTAAGCTAGATAATATGGTCTAATGGTTAAACCTTGGAATAAATGTATTCACATTACTTTATCTGATTGTTTTAGCTTAATATGCTAAATCAGCACATGGAGGAACTTAGAGACTTGGTGCTCCAGAGATGCAGGTATATCCAATACAAACATGCTCCAAATTTATTAAATGCCGATGTCAGAATTTTATAATAGATTTTTTCTATTGATTTTTGTGTTCGGAACAATTTCCTATCATTGTCGTAAGCGATGTTTTAACAACAATATTTCGTACTAATTTGTAACATGCAGACAATATTTATGTTGAATTAGTTCCAAAGAAGCCTCAGGATTCGTAAATCACAAATGGATATGTTTAATTCTCCCTTTTGGTGTTGCTTAACATTGTGAAAAAGAAATCAAGAGAGGGAAATGATTGATTTGTGGTTGTTTGTTGGATATGAAATTCAAAATTATGAATAAAATGTAGCAGATGCTGTAAAACTGTGAAGAAACAGGTCTTGCTCACAAGAATAGGCGATGCTTGCGAGTAGTGAGCTTATATGGGTGATACCTATTGTTGACACATTACACGTTTCAACAAAGATAAGCATATAAAGGCCTTATACCATGTAACAGAATTAACAGAAGAAGTAGCTTGTCTCTTTGTGTTATTCTATTTAAAGGCACATATCATTGAGATGTAAATCTCACTCAGGGAAATATAGGCCTGTATAGATCAGAAGAACATATGGATTTAATTTGAGGTGTCGCTTAGAAATTTATCAAAATAGAGGTTTATAAATAGCAGGGACTGAACATCTAGCTGGTTCAAACTAATTAATTAGAATTTCAGGAGAACCATGTTAACCTCCGATTAAAAAATTACACACTTTATATGAAAACGATGAATATTGTATCGTTGGAAGCTTTCTTTTAAATATTTTATTTTTCTTGAAGACGACTCTCTAGAGAAAGGGACTTGGGGTTGGTTGGCCACCAACTAAGAAATATCCTGTGAACCTGGCTGATATTAACTAAATTATCTCCTTAAATTTCTCATAGGGAGAGAACTTTCGTCCCCAATATAAATATTTAGACCTAGCTTTGAAACATACATGTATTTGTTAAAATTTCCAGATTAGTGGTGTAGTGGTCGTCAAATTTGAATTCGGTTCCTCTAACGATGCAAACTTCGAACGTAAAATTTGAATCTATTTAAAAACCTGGAGGTCAAGCCTTTTTTATCACCATGGATGTCAAATTTGGATTTGGGTCATGGAGACCTTTGGATTTTGTTCCTTTTGAACAATATCAAGATCAATTTTAGATTTATTCCTTTCTAAATAATGGAGATGTCAATTAAAAAAATTTGGTCCTGACTGGGATGTGATTTTCTGTTTTGGTAATTCTGCACCAAGAAGGGACCTTCTATAAAAGTTGTCATTGATTGGATGTGTGCATCATAATAGAAGATTGGGCACCTTTAATAGTTCTTTTTAGCATTTTAGCACACTGCTTTCTTTCTTTCTTTGGACATGGGTTTTATTCTAGATACTTGGAAAATGAAGACCACATAATAAGTGCGTGCTGTTATTCTCCTATGTGAATCTCCTATGTGAATAAATTCTGAAATGTGAAGAACAAAATACATGCTCGTGTAGTTTGGTTGCTAGTAATTGGAAGCTGCACTCAATCCATTGGTTTCTAATCTTGAACTTCTTCTATAGGAAAATTACTACAGAGGACAAAAGAAACCTAAGTGCCGGGATTTCCGCCTTATCTGCTGAAAAAATTCAGCAAGCAGTAGCGATTGCTCATGGAAATTTAAATGCTGAGCAGGGTAATTCAAACTTTGAAGGTCCGCCTCAGGAGGAGCTGGACATCGACTTCGATGAGCAGGTCTTTCGCTTTACCTTGTTGTAAACTCGTTTCCCTTATAAGTGCTGCCTATCTAATAGGGGGAAATACATGTTTTTACCCCTCCATTTCTTTCATCTTCACTCAAATTTTTATAGTTTATTTATGTTCGCCCCTCATTTCCATTACTCTTCACTTATTACCTTTGTACTTTGCTAGAGGCGCAGACACGGGTCACCTGAATTATCTTTCCCTTAGAAACGGGGAATGATAAAAAAGATTGTGTGATGAAAGTTAAAAACAGTAGTAATTACTAATTAATAACACTGACATGTAGAAAGTAATAATGCTATTAAAGCAATTTGAGTATCCATGTAGTTGTGTCTTATTGAAAAATTTATAATAGCATTATGGAAATTTTAGCAGATAGCAAACATACTAGCATGTATATATGTCACTAGTACTGCTGGACCACAAGAAATGTTATAAAATCAATTTTAGTTTAATGAAACTCAAGAATATTAACCTATAAGCAATACGAGTAACTAGACCACACACACACACATTGGGGAAAATGGGTTTAGGTCCCTATGATCCAAAAGAATAGGGTTTGGTCCTTGGCCAAAACAACTTGTCAAAAACTCCCTAGACTAAAATATTCTTTTGTTTTAGACTTTTAGTCTTTATAGTACATTAGCTAATATGTTATGCCAATACTACCCTTATAGATAAACTACTACATCTACCATTTAAAGTACTATATATATATCTATTAAAGCACTACATTTATCTTACAAATTACCACATTTATGTGGAAATTACTATATGTCAAAATATTACATTGGACCTAAAACTGTTATATCTACTAGAAAAACTAGTACATCTATTAGTAATGCTGCTACATTTATCTTACCAGTAAATGTAAAAGTTTAGGATAAATGTAGTATTCGTAATATAAATATAGTAGATTCGGTATAAATGTAGGTAAATGCAGCAATTTATTTGAAAGGGTAGTACTGGCATAACATATTAATTAATGTACTATAAGGACTAAAACAAAGGAATAATTGAGTTTAGGGAGTTTTTGACAAGTCTTTTTGGCCCAGGGACCAATCCCTATTGTTTTTGGGCCCTAGGGACCTAAGCCATTTTCCCCAAATTTATTTTGGGGTCTGACAAAGTTTGTAAAGTTAGTGAATGGGTAATAGGTGAAGACTTATGGAAGTTAGGTTTAAAATGTTAATGACAGATGAGGGAGGAAATAACAACTGAGAAAAATGGAGGGACACACTCAATTTTCTCTAATTAAAATTAAAAAAAAGAAGCAAACACTAAATAAAATCTATATGTTTTCTAAATAAAGTTATTATGTTTCAAAGTCCAAGCGCATTTTGTAAGAACCACTTATTCCCATTTTCGCTTGCAACATGGGGATCCGTAAAGCCGATAAAATTGCAGAACCCTCTTGTACATGAAGCCATAAGGTTTTGCTACAACCCTTTATTATCTTTCAAAGCTACCCTGATTTCATTATATTGCAGTCCCTTAACTAAATCAAGGAGGGCAATGCCTTTACCAAATCAGTAGTTAGCCACATGTGAGATGTGCCAATTCCTTGCTCCCAATTGACCTGAGTTTACCATAATAACGGGGTTGAATTACTAGAGCATAATAATAGTCTAATTTTTAAAATTATTAATTGTCTCAATCCGTAAATGTTGTACCACGACTATATTTAATCAAATAATAAACTATGATCTGAATTTTGAGTTAACAAAGACGAAGTAATAGATGTAATAATGTAATCTATGTTTTGGATGAGTTAATATTTAGTTTATTGTTACTACTAAATAAAGGCCATAAATGACCCAAGCCTGCATGACCCAAAATGAGCTGAGTGTGAACAGGAATCCTAGCCCGAACATTTTATGTTCATTTTCGTTCATTTATATTATCGAGCTCGAATTTATGTTCAAGCTCAGCTTGTTTAAATATCGAATGAGCTCAAACAAGCTTTTATTGAGCTGATCCTGATATGAGCTTCGAGGGTTTTTTTAGGATCCAAGCTTCGAGGTTTTTTCAAACACCCTTAGCTGACGGTGTAGCCGGTGTCATTTTTGGAATCTAATAATATAATCGAAGATGGGTTATCTGCGAAATTTAACATAACAAGTGTTTTCTGCAAAATTTTCATCATATAGGTACCCCCCCACCACCACCACCACCCCCCACCCCCCCCCAAAAAAAGAACCTGGCGTAAAACATATTGTTGTCAAAGACAACGTGTTACAAATCCTTTTGTTATAAAATTATGTGATGGATGTTAGTTTACGACAGTGGGACAGTGCTGAAGCAAGCAATGACTTTGTCAGATAGGACAGTTTTTCTAAATGTTAATTCACAAAGAAAATTTTAAATAGAGGGTACTTGAACTTGTGCTTATTGCAACCTTATACATCAAAACCTTAGGTCTCGAGCGCTAGGCTACTATTAGATATTCAAGCCCGTGTGTTTTTAAAAAGGTTTTTCAGACCATTCTCTTCTAGTGTCATTCTCGCATTGATACAGTTTTGCAACCATCGTGATTTTGCTGCAGAGTGGCATCACATTCTGGAGGCTGAAGTTCTTTGTGAAGCAGGCACTGGAGAATCAAAAGAAACTATCTGATAACAAGGCTGAGATGAAAAATTCTGAGAAAAGAGTTGATGAAATCTCGAAGCGCAAGAAGGTGATATGTGATGTTCTGGCCAAGTCCGCTGCTAAGAAAAGAAGCAAAAAACTTTCTTTCTGATATTATAATATATGTAGTAGCCTTCTGGTGAGGAATTTCAGAAAAAAAAGTTTTGCTTAATAATTCTTTTTGTAAATAATAGTTCAGAACTTGATGCAATCGGCCCATACTTTTGCTCGACGACGTTAAGTCTACCTCTACATTTCAGTGAAACTCAACTTGTCAACAGTTTCAGTTGTGAATTAAAAGACCTTTGCAAATTTTTTGCGTATAATGTCAATTGTAATTTACTAGCTATTAATTGCATAATAGTTTTCAGAAGAGACTTGCTAAAATATCATTAAATGTTGAGGCTATGTTCGATGCATATATAAATTGTAATCGAGCAGAGAAGAAATTAAAGTTGTTGCTGCAGCCATGTTCGCCACCTTTTCAAACTTGCGGCTTGCAGTTGTTGTTACTTCTAAGATTGATGTTTTCCCTTAATAAAATGGAGTTGCTTAATATAGCATCCCCAAATATTGTTTATCTGGAAAATCACCTATCATCCCCATATTCAGTATCTTCATATTTCATCATGTTTTGTTTAGGTATTACATCACCAAATTCTTGTTCAATTTTTGAAAAATTTCGTTGATATCCATTGTTGTCAAAGGAGTTGATCAGCTATATTAATTGGAAAAGCTCTATCAATATAGTTCATCGAATAGCAGTAAGATATATGCTAAAACCCAAAGCTATAGTATTGTCAGAAGAAAAGGAGTCGACTGAATTAAGTTAAATCTCTGAAGGGTGGAATTTATAAATACAAAGATTATAAGGTGTTTTTAAAAAAAGGAAAATTCAGGGTGGCAGTGCCTTATTCTCAAAAGGAGAAATGCGGGTATCCAAGACATAGAGGAGAGGATATGTCCTATGACTGTAAAAAAAAACCAAAACAACTACTTTCCACGATTTTTGTTTGATGATCTGTACTGATTATCTTAATCCTCGTGGCCTAAAGCATATATACACCAATTTCCATATAACTTCGACACTCTTTGATCGTTGATTTGGCTACGAAAAATGTTGTGTTATTGATAAATTGTTAAATTTGCGAACCTCTGACTCAAAAGCAATTCGGAGAGTTTTTTCTCGTGTCTTTGACTTCTACATTTTCAAAGAAAATACCATATCGAATATTAAGATTATGGGGACATAAGGAAGAATTTGGAAGAAAATCCATGCTATTATTACTAGAAAGCTAGGGGGTCAAATGGCACGGTTCTTCCGAAAATAAATTAATAGAAAAATTAGAAAGTTTCTTATATTTAAAAAATAATCTTTATAAAGTTTTTAAAAAGTTAATAACTAAAATTCAATTTCAGCGATTGTCCATTGAAAAAGGATATTTAAAAAGTCTCACTAAAATTTTTAGAAATCATTACCATCTTAACTAAAATTTTTTAAAAACCATTACCCAAATATAACTTTTCATACCATCAACACGTGTATTGCACATGCCAAATCCATGAAACACCCAGATTCCACAATCCAAATCCATAAGGGGCTGTTTGGTTGCAGGATTTGTGAAGGATTGTGGCTTTTGGATTCACAGATCCTAAAATTTCATAAATTCTTTGTTTGGTTGGCCCTTTGGAATTGCTTGGATTCGTGGCCACGTTGCCAAGAAGCAGGATTCCCACAGTCGAGAGAAAAACATGAGGACTTGTGCGAAATCCAACCCCATATCGCATTTTCCACATTAAATAATTCCTTCGCAGTTTTATGCTCACTCGCGTCCTCTCCTTCTCTCTCCTCTCGTTCTCTCTCTTCTTTTTCTCTTTCAGATCTGCGACGATTTCCTTCCCAAAATCGTCGTCGCGATCTCGCCGAGGGCCACCGACGAAGCATACTTCGAAGCCTTGCAAGCAAACCTCCCCTATTCTGCCGAAAAAATCGAGCTCGATTTGAGATTCGACGTTGAGTTCGACGCGCTCGATTTGGGGTTCGGTGGAAGTCGACGACGAGGCTGCGAGGAAGACAACCATGTTTTGATCAGATTAAGCTCGAGTTAGGGTTCGGTCGCGAGTTCATCGCGGTGTGAGCTCGACGAGGTCGATTTGGGGGTTGGTGGTCGGTGTCAGATCGACGAGCTCTGCAACCTAGTTTGGTGGTCGGGTCGACGACGGTGGTGACTTGGACGATCACTGAGGCCAGTCGGCTCTGCAACGGGGGATTTCTTGCACGATCACGATTATTGTTTTATTATAAGGTAACAAAACTTACACCCACCCTCTTAAAGTTACCTATAAATCCTTCTTTAGAATCCATCGTTACAATCCTACAAGCAAACAAGGATTCCAAGGATTTACTAATCCAAAACTAGGATTCCATACCAACCAAACACCAAATTCCACAATCCCTAAAATTTCAAAACTAGGATCTTGGAATCCAAATTCACAAATCAAACAGGCCCTAGATATCACCCCAACCTATAGAAACCCCAAAATCGTTATTTTTCCCCCTTTCGGGAATTGTAGGCGGCGATCGAATCCTCCCTTCAATTCTTCAGGTCAGATCTCTAATTCCTCCTCTTTCTTGTTTTTCTAGGGTTAGGGTTTCCATCGAGTAGCGTTCAATTCCGTTTCTTGCGTCTGTTTCGAATCGAGACAAAACCTAGGGTTTCGTTTTTTCTTATCCCCTTTTCGTTTCTTGATTCGATGGAGGCGGTTCGGTACTGTGGTTATAGAGATCATGAGTACAGGAGCCGTGGTTTTGACCTAGAAATTTGTAGGAAGAAGGATCGTTGTGTTGATAATTGTGATCGAAATAGGAATTGTAGGGAAAATTATAGGAAGAGAGTAGGTAGCGATAAATTCCATCGTCGTGTGAAGAGATCGGAGCTTGAGCCCGGGGGTTGTCGATCGAGAGCGACTCGGAAGATGGCGGCATTTACTGTGGTAAAGAAGCCATCTTGCTTGATGGGAGGAGGAAATTTTCATCGAGCAATGATCGGTTGTGTTCAACTGAGTGTCAAGAGCCTAAGACAATGGAAGAGGATGACGAAGCTGCCCCCATGAGAAACATCTCTTCCTCGAGGTGGGCTTTTGGGGATGATACCCTTGATGATGAGGAAATTGTGCCCAAGAAGAGGAAGATTAGCCCTTTGGATGCCACTCTTGAGCTTGGTGAAGTTTTAGGCTCCGATAAGTCTGTGATGACACACTCTGGTTCTAGCGGTGATAGGAACGATTACATGAACATTGACGGTGATTTAGATAATGGTAATGGAAATGCAGCTTCGTTGGGAACCAATTCCGAGGCCGATGATTGTAGAACAAGCGAGAAGAAGGATTCTCGTGGTGAAAACACATGACTTTCACCCTGAGCAAGTTTTGAATATGTAGATTCGATGAATACTCTAGGCTTTCATCACTCGACTCTGGATCTCTTGCGAGATCTATGGGAACATGGATCACAACCCATGTTTCCAACAAACACTGTTGGATACCTTGCAAAGGGCTTCCATTTCGAATGCCGCCCCTTCGGGAGGCATCTTCGCCTGCAAAAATGGGGCCCTGCCCATTTTCCCTGTCGGGCCCTTCTAAAAGGGGTCGCTGCTTCGGGACCCTCTCGAAAGGGGTCTTTGCTTCGTAACCCCCCGAAAGGGGTTCTCACTTTCAAAACTCCCCCAATGGAGTTCCCGCCTCGGGACCGCCCTCAAGAGGGTTCTCTGCTTCGGAAGCCCCCAAAAGGGGCTTCCCCGCTTTGGAACTCCCCTCAGAGGGAGTTCCCCCTTTTTAGGACCCCCAAGGGGCTTCCGCTTTCGGGATCCCTTAAAGGGGCGCCCGTTCTCGGAAACCCCGCCGAAAGGGTCTCTCCCGCCATCGAGACCCTTGAATAGGGGGCTTCCGATTTCGAGGCCTTTAAAAGGTCTCTCCCGCCATCGGGACCCCTAAGTAGGCGTTCCCGCCGTCGGGACCCCTGAGTAGGCGTTCCCGCTTTCGGGAACCCCAGGGGTCACTGCCGCCTCGAGAGCCCTTCCGAACTCGGGTGGCCATCAAAGTCTCTTCCTTTTGTTTCCCATCTCAGGAACAATCGAGCACGCTTAAAGCACTTTCCCTTTAAAAAAATTTGTGTAGGGCACTGCCCTGACCCACACAAGGGACTGCTAGCCCCTTTGATCCCTAACCCACTGATCGGGCAATGGAACCCCGTAAACTCTGCAAGGCTCCCGATATGTCTAAAGCATCTTCAACACCATTTTCAAAACACAACACGTACATATTGCACATTGAGTTCACATACCATATACGACCCATTAATCGGATGTTCTCTCGTGTCAAGAACGAGGGGTAATTAACATCAGTTTTGCCTACGGCGGCTAGGAAAAAAATCATCACAATCAATAAATCCTCCGCTTACCCTAGACAGAAGGAATCTGTACACGCCTAAGGCACTTTCACATCCATCTCAATGGGTGACGAAAAACACTACACACCGTCTAGGCGCTAAGTGCGTAGCTTTGCCTAGGCCCTACTAGCATGGTCTACATCATAATTCCGGTGGTCAAGCATAATCCTAAAGGCTTCATCATGTATACAAAGATATGAAATACAACACATCATACATTAAGATGAAGATAAACCAGATAGCATACTATCATTTCGAGCAAAGTTTGTTTCTGTACATATACATGCCTAGCATCCTATACAATACAGGCCTCTAGGACATACATATAACATGGCACTACATTAACTTTTCCCGGATGGTATTTTAGGTCAAGATCATAGTCGGCCATCAGCTCTAACCATCTACGATGGTTGATCCTACATTGAAAAAATACGAGATGAAGCAGAGTTGATCCCACGACCTTTCCATACTGCATTAGAACACATCTCAAGTTTTTTCCAGATGTGTTGCCGTGAATAACTAATCCTCCGGAACCGTCTGGCACTGTCAAGATAGGAGCGGTGGTCAATTTTTGCTTCAACGCTTCAAAAGTTGACGCACATTTCTCGGTCCATACGAACGGTACCTTCTTTCGTGTTAGCTTGGTCAATGTTCTGCTATTCGAGCGAAATTCTCCACAAATCTTCTATAGTATCCGGCAAGCCCAAGAAAACTTCTGATCTCCTCTACATTTTTTGGAATTGGTCAATTATGAACAGCTGTAATCTTTTTGGGGTCAACGGCAATTCCATATCCGGATACAATATGACCCAAGAACTTCACTTTTTCGAGTCAAAACTCGCACATGCTCATCTTATCATATAATTTTTTTTGTCTCAACGTTTGCAGTGCTCAACTAAAGGAAATGCTCCATAAAACTATGAAAATCAAAGGAAATGCTCCATAAAACTATGAAAATTAAATGTACTGTCATAATTAAAAAACTAGTTCTTTTATTCAAAAAAATGGGTTTAATTATAAACTTTTTTTAGTTATATAATCACGTAATCGCAATCATAATTACTGTTAAATAAAAGTATAATAAAATAACGGTTTACTTCCAAAAATATGAAAGAACATAAAGAAAAGAAAACTTATAACAACGAAGGAATATATAATATGTATTATATAATATACAAAGAAAAAGATGATGTTAGTTATCCAATTAAAATCAACTCCCACTTTTCAGTGCAATAGATTAAATATATAATCCAATAAGCACTATTTTAATTTAATTTCCTTTGTTTCCTAAGCATATGCATTTATTGTGGGAAAAAAACTTTAATTTTGTTAAACAATAAGCAACAAATAGCTAGAATTTGTTTTATAAGGACTTTGAAAAGATATATCTTGTTTTAGGTAATATTTTAATTGTAATCGGATATGGTTTTGATTTGGTATGCAGAGTTTGCTGTCAATTTTAGGTTAGAATTAATTAATGATAATTGTTAGATTTTTAGAAATAAATAGATGAGAAAATAGAGGTTAGGATTTTTTTCGTTTTAAATATTCAGCGTAGAAATGGGAACGTAGAAACTTTTGGGGAGGGGGATGCCCGCCCCTGCACGTCTCCCTTGTCTCTGTCCCAGATGTGTGATAAGACGAAAGATGAGAATACGAGATGAAGCAGATAAGATCGATATTAGCTTTAATGCATCTCTCTTCTCAAACTTATGTGATCGTAAAAAAAATCTTTTATATATCCGAAATATATGCTTGTTTGTGAGAGAAAGAAATGATACAATATCTAAAGTTTCTATATAATTCCTTTGTGACTAGGTGCAAGTCAGTCGGTTATAATGAATAATATCTCCTGATTTCACATAGGCCTTTACTCTTAACCGCTATTTAAATAACCTAAGCGAATGTTTAATTTAATCTATGTCAAAGCCGAGCGTTAAAATGGTTAGAGTTCCGCTCAATCCAGTTAAACTCTAATAATCTCATTCAACAACTAAACAAGTCGAGCTTGAACATAAATGTAAGTTTGATGAAATAAACAAAAAAAACATGAACATGATTGGCTCGAGCCCGACTCATTTAAAGGCTCCACGGGCTTGGATAGTTTGTCTTTTATTCAATGTTTAACAGTAATAATAATAAAGAGACCGTTATTGTTAACATGAGACGTTATTGTTGACATGAGACTCGTATCATAATAAATATTTAGTCATATATTGTTACGCCATAATATTGAAGAATTTAGATAACTAACAACGATTTAAATCTAGACACGGCAAGGTTTTAACAAGCTTTGAACTCTTTCTTTTAACCCACAACAATATTTCGCTATTCAATAAGTCAAGAGCATAAAACATCTATATATTTTTTCATATACGATCGCAGTTTTTAGTTGCTGGTTTTATAAATTTTAAAATAGGTTTCGACAAGCTGGAGTGAACAAACGAACGAGTCAAGTCCGAATAAGTTTTTAATTTCGTTTAAATAATTGAACCGACATGGATGCCACTCGGCATATTAAACTATGTTGTTACAAATATAAATGGTTAAGGGCTGTTTGGCATCGGTCGGAGGAGTGGGGGCGTAACACAGCATTTGAATTTAGACGACTTAAAATTTTACAGCGGTTATACCAAGATACGAAACTAAAGTGGCTAATGTGGTATTAGGTAAATTTTAGGTGACATGGACGCAAAAATCCTTAAAAGAAAATAAAATCAACGAGTTTATTTGCTAAAAACCTCAGTTTATTTGCATTGAGGCTTCAATGTTCCATCGACATCAAAGATCCAAACCCCATTCAATCCTGAGCTTCGTCGGCGTTCTTCCTCCCATCGTCGACGGTACCATCGCATCCCTCTCTTTTCCCTTCAATTTTCAGCAGAAGCTTTCGATAAACCCTAACCCTATCGCTGTTTCGGGTATGTATCGGCTTGTTTCGGCCGGTATCAGTTCCGATTCGAAACGACCGATCCTAAAATCTCGTGATTATAATCGTAACTTTCAATCTTGCAGTTATGGATTCATCTTCAGCCGGAAAGGAGTACGCATCAATGGCTCCAGCCCAGCCTCTGTTGACGGCGATGGCGATGGAAAACGTCGAACATAACGGCAACGGTAACTGTGATGCGCCGTTTGTAAGGGAAGAAACTGAAGCGATGGGTGCAGAAAGATTCGATAATCAAGTGGATGCCCTAACCTTGAGAATCAACGAGGTAAGAAAATTTAATCCAATTTGTTGGTTAGTTTCAAGAAAAGAAAATCGAAGGCGTGTGTTTTTTAAATTGAATTCGTGTGCAGTTGGAGCAAAGAGTGAAAAAGGTGTCCGAATTCTACGCAAACAAGAAGCAAGGGCACAATTCAAAGGGGAGTTCTTCTAATTTGAAGGATAAGGATTATATTTTTAGTAATATTGCAGGGAGTAGTAGTAGCAGCGCGAGGAAGAAGATTGATGGGGGTCGAAGAGAAGTTTGCTCGATCGGGATGCAAGAAGTTATGCGGGAGTTTGGCACGATATTAAAACAGGCAAGATCGAATTCGCTATTGTTTATTGATTTATAGTTATGCATTTGAACGCTTATAATGTACACTATTTGGTTCTGAACTTGTATAAAGATTATAATTTCTGTGCTGATAGATATAGGACATGAATTTAGACGAAACCAAGAACAATTTCCCTTACAAAATATTAAATAAAAGGTGGATACTTGAAATTTATTTCATGTACATATACGGACCTTGATAAACGACTAAAATGTAGATCTGGCGAAGGATAGGCTTTGTAAATGTAGAACATTATACTTCTATTATGCACTCATGTCCCCCACCACATTTCAATTTGTTTCCTTGCTAGTCTTTCCTCCACCTGTAATACGTTGGAATTAATAAATTTTCGTCACTTACTATTTGTAATTTTTGCTTCTTTTGTTGATATCATTATTGTTATTAATTTTGAATCTTTTCTTTTATATTATTTTTTGCCAAGGTTGTGAAAAGTATGAGCTACGCGCTTAGCACCTAGGCGGTGTAGAGTGTTTTTCGTCACCCATTGAGATGGATGATCAAGTGCCTTAGACGTGTACAGATTCCTTCTGTCTAGGATAGGCGTGGGTTTATTGATTGTGAGGATCTTTTTTCTAGCCGCCGTGGACAAAACTGCTGTTAATTACACCTCGCTCTTGACACGAGAGAACTTTTGATTAATGAGTCGTATATATGTGAACTTAACGTGCAATATGCATGTGTTGTGTTTTGAAATTGGTGTTGAGGGTGCTTTGGACATATCGGGAGCCTTGCAGAGTTTATGGGGTTCCATTGCCCGATCTGTGGGTTAGGGGTCAAGGGGGCTAGCAGTCCCTTGTGTGGCTCAGGGCAGTGCCCTAAACAAATTTTTTTTAAAGAGAAAGTGCTTTGAGCGTGCTCGAGAGTACCCGAGGTGAGAAACAAGGGGAAGAGACTTTGGTGGCCTCCCGAGTTCGGAAGGCCTCTCGAGGCGGCAGGGACCCCTGGGGTCCTGATGGCGGAAACGTCTACTCACGGGTCCCGACGGCAGGAGAGACCTTTTGAGGGCCCCGAAATCGGGAGCCTCTATTCAAGGGTCTCGTGGTGGGAGAGACCTTTTGGACGGGGTCCCGAGAACGGGCGCCCCTTTGGGGGATCCCGCAAGCGGGAGCCCCTTGGGGGTCCTAAAAAGGGGGAACTCCCTGTGAGGGGAGTTCCAAAGCAGGGAAGCCCTTTTTGGGGACTTCCGAAGCAGGGACCCCTCTTGAGGGCGGCCCCGAGGCGGGAACTCCCTTGGGGAGTTTTGAAAGTGGGAACCTCTTTCGGGGGTCCCGAAGCAAGGACCCCTTTTAGAGGGTTCCGACAGGGAAAAATGGGTAGGACCCCAGTTTTGCAGGCGGAGATGCCTCCCGAAGGGGCGGCATTCAAAATGGATGCCCTTTTGCAAAGCATCCAACGGTATTTGTTGTGAATTTGGGTTGTGATCCATGTTCTCATAGATCTTGCAAGAGATCCGGAGTTGAATAATGAAAGCCTAGAGTATTCATCGAATCTACATGTTCAAAACTTGCTCAGGGTGAAAGTCATGGATTTTCACCACGAGAATCATTCTTCTCGCTTGTTCTTCAAGTTGGATGAGAAAAGGTTCATTTGCTTGGTTTTGATCTTTAGATCTTGGGTTTTTGAGATGGAGTTTTTTTTCATCAAAAGAGACGGATTCTCTTTTGCTATGGGTTATTGTGGTGGAGAAGATGATGAAGGAGATGGAAAGACCTAAAAGGATTTCTCTTTCCTTTTGGAGCTCTCTTTTTAAGAAAGAAGATGAAGATGATAGATGCTCAAAACTCTAGAAAGATTGAGAAAATAAAAGCCGTTATTTATTCACATGTTTTGCATTATATAGGCTTTATACTTTTGCATCTTGCCCCTTGGGTTTTACGTAATTGCTTTTTTGTCTGGTCCATAGCCATGTGCATATCCTTTTGCACATGAGCCATAAGCTTTACATAATCTTGGACTTTTTTCCTATTTGTATTACATCTTTCATTTATTTTGCATACAAAATTTATTTATTACAAATATCTTTCTCTTCGTCGATAGCAGATCGGCTTCGCTTGGACTTGAGCCGGTTTGGGCGTTTGCCCACTTACTTGACTTGGGCCCGGGTTGGTTAGACTTGGGTCCACTTGTTTGGACGTTGACTTTGATTTTTTGACTTTTAATTTTTTGATTTTTTATTTCGGTAGTGGGGTGTAAATTTCGACCCTAACAGACGGTTTTAGTATTTATAGTTAAATATGTTTAGAAGTCGCGAGATAAGGTATTTTGATTAGGAAAATGATAAAATTGAGATTTAATTGGGTTAGTATGTATTTTTTTGTTAAGGGGGACAAACACACCAATTCCAACACTTTTCAATAAAAAGGTCAAATGATTAAGCGGGTTCAAATGTCTAAGTACCGTTTAAGCCGCCATCTAGGACCCGCTTAAGCGGATGCCTTGGGGCCCAACCCACTTCAACGCAATACCCGCTGAATTCAACTGCTTAGTGAAAGCAAAGTGGTCATGGGTTGCCGCTTCCTGTTCGAGCGGCCGTCTAGACCGCTTTTCATGACACGATTGTTGTGCAATAGGTAAATTTCTATTTGATAATTATTCTAGAACTCTTTATATTATTAGCACCTATGTGGCATGGATTCCTTGATGAGTATGTATTTGTATTGGATTCATACAGGATTAGTATCCATGTCCGAGTCCTTCGGATTCATTGAGGATGCTTGTTAAACTCTTTTCTGCACACATCCTACAGCTTATATTTTGTTCTAGTCTACTAGATGTATAGAATATGTATAAATGATTAAAACATCAACTATCCATGCATCAAAACTAACAAATATTGTAATTTTATGTCAGATCTTCTAAAATGATAACGTGTGTGACGTGTGTGTAGAGGAAAATGTATATGAGGTGACCCTTTTTTAAAAAGGGGCCCCTGCCACAAACACACATTACTCCCATGTTTTTCACCGATCCAAACTGGCCATCTTGATTTACTTATTAGAAAACCCTTATGTTTAAAAATCTTGTGATTTAAAGACCTATAACATATTCATCAAGCGGATAGAAAAATTAACGGCATATCGATATAGGAAAAATACGACCACTTGATGGACGTGTTAGAGGTCTTCAAATATCGAGATTTTTCATACACAGGGGCTTCATGATACGTAGATCAACATGACCGGTTTGGAAAGGTGAAACACATAGAAGTAGGTGTGTTATAAGGCGGGGACCCCATTTTGGGAAAGGGACCGCCACCTCATACCCATATAGTTCGACTAGGATCCTAGCGGAAGGATTTGGAAACAAACTCTTCCCATTTTTTCACCATTAGATTAATTTTGGGAGATTTGCTAACAATTATGAATAAAATCTTTCATTTATTACCAAACATAACATAATTGGATATACAAATCCCAAAGTTAATTTAGTGGTGAAAAAGTCGGAAGGATCCAAATCCTTCCGATAGGATTCTAGTCGAAATATATATATATATATATATATATATATATATATATAAGAGGTGCCATACGAGGGAATTTCCTTTTATGATGTCGAAAAAATACACCTTCCATGATTTTTTTTTGATCGGAATCCACCATCAACTTTATCATCTTAGATGTGGATACACCAAATTTCATGTGATTCTACCACTTTTTCCCTGTTGAATTAGCAATGTAAAAAGTTCTATTGTTGGTTAAACGTTAATTTTGCATCTACTAAATCTACGGTGAAAAGGTTGTAGAATTACATGAAATTTGGTATCTTAGATGAAGAAGATGATGGGTGCCAATCATCATGAAAAATGACGGAGGGTGTATTTTTTCGACGCCGTAGAAGGAAATACTCTTCTATGGCCTCTTTCCTCTATTATTCACAAACAAACAGAAAGAGGTATGAGGTGGCGGCTCCTTTTCTAAAAAAAGAGCCCCGCCTAACACCACACCTAGCCCTATGTATTTCATCTGTCCAAACCGGTCATATTGATCTACGTATCATAAAATCCCTTTGTATAAAATATCTTGATATTTAAAGACATCGAACACGCCCATCAAGTGATCGTAGTTTTCCTATATCGATATGCCGTTAATTTTTTTATCCGCTTGATGAACGCGTTATAGGTCTTTAAATTATGAGTTTTTTGTACATAAGGATTTTTTAATAAGTAGATCAAGATGGCCGGTTTGGATCGGTAAAATACATGAGGGTAATGTGTGTTTGAGGCGGGGCCCCTTTTTAAAAAAAGGGCCGCCACCTTGTATATCTTTTCTTCTCTCGATATATATATATATATATATATAGAGAGAGAGAGAGAGAGAGGCCAGCAGTGGCTTGACCCAGGCCACTGCGGGCCCCGGGTTTTTTTGTAATTAAAACCCAGGAGCCCGCAGGGGCCTGGATCAGGCAACTGCTGGCCCCTTTTGGCCACACACACATGTTTTATACAACAAAAACTTAGCGTATCTAAATTACCAATGTTACCGGAAACCCGGAATGTTTTGTTATGATAAATTGATAACTAAAACGGGAACGTGGAACGTCACTTGTTATAGAATGTGATACGATAGGAGTACGTCTTCTTCTATACGCTTATACGGAACGGAAAAAGTAACTCTCGAACGGGGAGTGCTTTTGGATCGTTTGTCTACGTGTGTGTAGGTATAACACACACAACGTAATCTTTTTGCTATTTGATATTTAAATTCTTGAAAATAATTAAGTACTTTGTAGTATAATAACATGAATCCGGTTTTATGTTTATTTAACTAAATATTTTATTAATCCAACTCTTTCAACCTAGATCAGAATGGGATTTTTCCAATACAGCCCGATTCAGAACAATCATTCCAAATCGCAAATTACTAATGTTTTGGCGATTTATGGTTACATATTTCGAGAGTATCAAATCCACAATTTTTTGAAAATTCCGAATTCAAGAATATGACTCTTATTGTGTGCGGCGTCCATATCTGAACCTCTTTGCAGCGCCTTTTGACCACAACTTCTCCCAGAATGCTTATATGTCACTCGGTGAAAGAAAACTTTGGATTCATAAGTGATATATATGGAGGGATATTGGAGTTTGCCTTAAACGCATGAAAACATGTATTCGTTAGGGCAAGATTAGGATCGGAAACTTCATCTTGCTTATTACTATATTCGCCAATTGCAAAACGGCGAACTTGCAAGTAAGATTGGATATGTTGTTAACTAACATAAAGATAAGGACATGCTTCCATTTGTTTCTGAATCCCTATCATTATGGATTCTTTTTATGCTTATCTTTCACTAGGAGTCTCAAAGAATCTCGTACACAGCCACACATACTGCATCTTGGGGGCACATATTATTATTTCTTTTCTAAATGTATTTTTTTTAAATACCGGGTATCGGGGTCATAATGGTTATGAGTTTTTGATATCGGATAGCGTATACGAAATGATATATCTGAGGAATGAGTCAATCAAATATTCATATTAGGCATCATATATATATGCATGCTAATGATTCTAAATTTAGCATAGTTGTGAATCGCAATATCTGGACGCCATTTATCACATCCGGAAGCATTTGGAGATATTATTTGTTTGCGCCATGCAACAAATAAATTAGGAAAAATTCAAGCCTAAAGTTAATTAACTCTATAGAATGACAATTGTACTTGTTATTTACTTCGCAAAGATCTAGGCAATACACATAGAAAGCAAGTTTACTTTGCAACAAGTTTAATATCAACATACTATTATCATTATTAGCAATTTTTTCTATTTCTACCATCAATGGCCGATCTAGAGGTTTGACAAAGGCCAAGACTCTGTGAAGTTTCAGCCTTCAATATAGATTATACATGTACAATACCATTTCAAGCTTTTGAATTAAGATGTAAATCAACCAAATGGTTTTCGTTAAAAATGTTTGACTAAATTTTTAAAAAAATACTTGCCATGCAAAAATTTACATTCGTTATTTACCAGGATCTTCCATAATAGGAGAATAAGGTAACTTAAGTCACAATAGTGATACTTAAATAACTATAAACCTTTCTACGGTAATTTTGGCCTTTGGTATATGCATTTCTTTTTTCTCAACAAAAACTTATAAAGTCTATATTGTTTCCAAACAAAAGAGAATAATTTATGCATCCAAGAAGATAGTGTAATATATTAATTTTCAATAATGATAATCCACATGTTTAATATAATCAATGCAAGCACTTATCTATATTTCTCAAATTTACTACTTACAAGGACGACAAATTATTTGGAGGTTGCAGTTGTATATAGATTATTTACACCATTGTTGTAATGGAAAGATTGTAAATTTTATTTAGGGTTTTACCAAAATACTCACTACTTAAGTTATACGCATCTCCTTTATAAACAACGATATATTTTTCATGGATTTAACCCCCAACCCCCTCCTTTAAAATAATGTTATTGGCTCCGTCTACCATTGTATTTAGCTACTAGATTTATATCACGAAAGCATGAATCCCAAATAACTCTCTATTTCCATTGTTGTGTCATCTCCAAGCAATGCCGGGCAAGAGAGGGGGGGGGGGGCATCACCTCTCGCCCTAAAAAATAAAAAAGTAAATAAATAATAAGACTTTTGAAACTTTGCTGTAACGTAAGAGGAAATTCTCACTCATAATTGTATATGCTCCATTATATTATGCTATCACGCAAAGATTTTGGATGATTAGGCATACTTTCCATATGCTGCATGCATTTCCTTTTTACGATATTATCAAATTATAGTTGTTTGTTTGTTTTCATATTTCAATCAAATAAATAAATAATTTATATGCTTCCAATTTTATTTATATCTTTTGAACCCGATTTATATTTTATAGGAGTAACAATACCAAGTCTAAAAGGATAGGAATAACTTAAAAGAAGTAGATGTTTAAAACTTGAAAAAATTTCCCTTTTACTTTTCTTGTTCACACCAGCATACATGTGTAGAAGAAGAAAAGAAAAAAAGGGAAAGAAAATAAACGCTGAAGAAGATTTAGAAAAGAAAGGGAAAATGCAGCATAGGGTTGGCCAAAAATGCAAGTCTTTTTCCCCTCTTCCCATCTCGACAAATTCTTTGATAAGGTATTTATCTTTTTAACTTCTTTACAATTTTTGAAGATACTTCATTACATTAAAAGTCAAATTTTCTTTTAAAAATTGTAAGCCCTCCAGATTAGACATGTGAGTGTAAAGACACGTGTGTTACACCTTATTTACCGTATATTATTCTTTTCTCATTTTTTGTAGAATTTATATTGATGGAACATAATTGTTGAATTCTATTATGCGTGTTGTAATGTTTTGCTATTTAAGATTTGGTAATTAAATTGTGAATTCGGTTTGTAATTGGATATAATTTCCCCACTAATTTTTTAAAATTCTATGTAAGCCCTCCCTGTTATTGGACATCTCATATCTATCCGTCAGTGAATAAGCCAGATTTTTTAGAAATATGAATGGAAAGATGCAATATGAATTGATTGCAATGATCAGTTATGATATATACAAAATATAATTATGAAATAATTTGGCCATCTTGCTGGATATGAAAGAATATACCGAGGGATATATCAGACTATGATATCAGCCTATCCTGAAAGACTTAAGCAATATGAATGGCATTGTTATTCATATCATAATCTTAGTGATGTGACTATCAAAACAATCTATCAGCTGATTTATCGTTCATACGGGGTGATATTTGAAACAACTACTGATGTGAGCTTGGAACCAAAAGGCCAAGATTAACATAATTTTGTTTTTTCCTCTCACCTGGCACATGATACTTTAAATCTTTAATTACTCCTGGGAGATTGGAATCGTAGTTTACTCTGTTATGCATTATTTGTTAATTGCTTATCAGTAATCGCTTAATACTTTGGTTTTAATGTTGGTTGTGATGAATATGTTGGTTGGGGTTTGGCATGATGGCACCACTGTTGTGAATGATCTAGAGATGACACATTCAAGAGAAAAATATGAATTCTGTTTTGTAATTGTTTAAATGACAAACAACAGTGGGGCTATGACACCTTTAAGGTCTATAATTTTGATTTAATTGAGTCACCTATAAATTATTAAACCTGAACTAAACTAATTGAGTCTTCTTATAGTAGACTTATCACAGGACGCCTGGGCTATGCTATAACAGTTGTGAAATATTATGGAAAGCAGATATATAGAAGAGATTTATAACCCCAAGTGCAATATGACATTTTCTTTTTAGGCTAAGCCTTACAAGAAGTAATTATGCAGTAAGTTCGAGACAAATCTGTAGCAACCAAACTGAGAATTTATATGTTTGAATTGTATATATATCACACAAATATGAAGCGTATACAATTATACTCACACTATGCTTTATGTCCTGCTCTAAATTCTGAAGACTTCACTTCTACTTTATTGTGTTGCCATTTGCTTTGATATAGTAAGATTTTTGTTGCGCATTTCCTGTTGAAATTTCAAAGAGAATGCTTGAATGATGCCAATAATTTTTTTTTATTTTTAATTCCTTCGTTAACTTATATTGTATGCTTTTCATTCGTCACGATAAATTTAAATATTTTCAGCTCTCACAACACAAATGGGCTTGGCCATTTTTGGAACCTGTAGATGTTAAAGGTCTTGGCCTTGATGATTACTATGAGGTAATATTTCTTCTTTCCTATTGGGCATTACACTAATTAGCATTTTGTTGCAAAACTCACAAGAATACTTTCTATTCATTTTGCCATCATACAAAAAATATGGTATATCTGAGTTCATTGTTTAATGATTTTGTTAAAACATGATTCCAAAATTTGTATAGGTTTTTGTTCATTTCCTGCAAATTATGATACATGGAAGAGACTTAATGCTATCACTTGCCATTGTTAATGCTGAACCTGAGTAGTAATTACATCTACGATTTATTTGTTATACTCTCCCATGGTTTTAGACCTTAATACACCGGTCAGGAAATTTAGGCTGGGTTTTCTTTTTAAAAGGAAAACATCATAAAGCATAGTTGGAAAGGTTGGTAAATTTGTATAAATTCTTGCTACCAAAATTGTCAATTACTCTGATGAGTTGGTATCGGCGACTAAATGCATCAAGTATAGCCATCAGAGGTGTTTCCCATGAACCTAAAATGGACAAATGGCTGGTTGTAGTACCGACCTTCTGAGACTCCTCTTTTGTATAGGTCTGACAACCCACCTTATATTTTTTCTGGATCATATCTATCTAATTTCTTGACATTCACATACTCTCTTATGCAAGATTTCACTACAGTTTGCTACCCCCATTACTGCTTTCACTTAAATGCCTTTTTTTTTTCCTGTGAAGGGAAATTATGCAACACTATAGTAAGTCCTCAAAAAAGAATCATCAGTTTTATTCAAGTTTCCTTCATTTTGACAGATATAAATATTTATGTTATATTTTTTTCGAGGTTCTAGGTAGCATACTGAAGCTAATATATAAGACAGTTATGTGAAATTTTGATAGAAGTGGGAGTTATTTTGCTGTTGTAATAAAGTCACAGTTACTAATTAATATACTACTCTAATTAGCTTTATTCATCTGGGCTATGATGTATGTTAGGATGCCTCTAATATGCCAAATTGCTTATTGAACTTTTAGGATTTGTTGAGTCAGAGATTTTGTGTCAACTATTCATAGCTTTTTTATTTTAGTTTTTACAAATTATGATTTGTTAGTAATTCATTTTTTGTCTCTAGCAATCATGAGATTTTACTTTTGTTTGTTGATGTTTAGATTATTAAGAAGCCCATGGACTTCACTACAATCCGGAATCGGATGGAAGCCAATAAATATAAGCATGTGAGAGAAATATATGCTGATATGAGATTAGTTTTCACAAATGCCATGACATACAACGAGGATGACAAAAATGATGTTCATGTAATGGCTAAAAAGCTGCTGGAGATATTCCAGGATAAATGGCTGCAACTGTTACCCAAAGTCATGGAAATAGTGAGTTGTTTCATCATTATCCAATATTTGTTTGTATTCCACGGCAAGCAATCTGCTTTCAACTCTCTTGCACCAGCTTGAACCATGAACAAGTTCAACATTACTAGTTTCTTTAGAACTGGTTATTACTTCCATTCGGAGGTTCCAACTTTTAGGCCTTTACGATTGTATATACGTATTTTTGTTCCTTTCCTGAACAGGAAACAAGACAAAAAGAAGAGGCAGCAAAGGCCATGGCACATATCCAGATGGCTCAAGCGTCCACCATTGCGAAATTGGCTAGAGATACAGATTATGAGGTGGTATATTTTTCACAGCCTTTCTTCTTTTTTCTTGCAGGTTGAAATATCAATGCTTATACCTGCAAAATATCGAGTTCAAATATCCCACTGTGTATTCTGTCTCCTTTCCAAAGGTCATGACCTGTCTGGGTTGTGAATCTTGTGATATTCTATAACCCAGCCTGGTTGCATTTGCAACCAAGTCACAGTAGTAGGCGCTCTAGGAATCGGTTAAGCTAGATAATACGGTCTAATGGTTAAACCTTGGAGTAAATGTATTCACATTACTTTATCTGATTGTTTTAGCTTAATATGCTAAATCGGCACGTGGAGGAACTTAGAGACTTGGTGCTCCAGAGATGCAGGTATATCCAATACAAACATGCTCCAAATTTATTAAATGCCGATGTCAGAATTTTATAATAGATTTTTTCTATTGATTTTTGTGTTCGGAACAATTTCCTATCATTGTCGTAAGCGATCTTTTAACAACAATATTTCGTACTAATTTGTAACATGCAGACAATATTTATGTTGAATTAGTTCCAAAGAAGCCTCAGGATTCGTAAATCACAAATGGATATGTTTAATTCTTACTTTTGGTGTTGCTTAACATTGTGAAAAATAAATCAAGAGAGGGAAATGATTGATTAGTGGTTGTTTGTTGGATATGAAATTCAAAATTATGAATAAAATGTAGCAGATGCTGTAAAACTGTGAAGAAACAGGTCTTGCTCACAAGAATAGGCGATGCTTGCGAGTAGTGAGCTTATATGGGTGATACCTATTGTGGACACATTACACGTTTCAACAAAGATAAGCATATAAAGGCCTTATACCATGTAACAGAATTAACAGAAGAAGTAGCTTGTCTCTTTGTGTTATTCTATTTAAAGGCACATATCATTGAAATGCAAATCTCACTCAGGGAAATATAGGCCAGTATAGATCAGAAGAACATATGGATTTAATTTGAGGCGTCGCTTAGAAATTTATCAAAATAGAGGTTTATTAATAGCAGGGACTGAACATCTAGCTGGTGCAAACTAATTAATTAGAATTTCAGGAGAACCATGTTAACCTCCGATTAACAAATTACACACTTTATATGAAAACGATGAATATTGTATCATTGGAAGCTTTCTTTTAAATATTTTATTTTTTCTTGAAGACGACTCTCTAGAGAAAGGGACTTGGGGTTGGTTGGCCACCAACTAAGAAATATCCTGTGAATCTGGCTGATATTAACTAAATTATCTCCTTAAATTTCTCATAGGGAGAGAACTTTCGTCCCCAATATAAATATTTAGACCTAGCTTTGAAACATACATGTATTTGTTAAAATTTCCAGATTAGTGGTGTAGTGGTCGTCAAATTTGAATTCGGTTCCTCTAACGATGCAAACTTCGAACGTAAAATTTGAATCTATTTAAAAACCTGGAGGTCAAGCCTTTTTTATCACCATGGATGTCAAATTTGGATTTGGGTCATGGAGACCTTTGGATTTTGTTCCTTTTGAACGATATCAAGATCAATTTTAGATTTATTCCTTTCTAAATAATGGAGATGTCAATTAAAAAAATTTGGTCCTGACTGGGATGTGATTTTCTGTTTTGGTAATTCTGCACCAAGAAGGGACCTTCTATAAAAGTTGTCATTGATTGGATGTGTGCATCATAATAGAAGATTGGACACCTTTAATAGTTCTTTTTAGCATTTTAGCACACTGCTTTCTTTCGTTCTTTGGACATGGGTTTTATTCTAGATACTTGGAAAATAAAGACCACATAATAAGTAAGTGCTGTTATTCTCCTATGTGAATAAATTCTGAAATGTGAAGAACAAAATACATGCTCATGTTGTTTGGTTGCTAGTAATTGGAAGCTGTACTCAATCCATGGGTTTCTAATCTTGAACTTCTTCTATAGGAAAATTACTACAGAGGACAAAAGAAACCTAAGTGCCGGGATTTCCGCCTTATCTGCTGAAAAAATTCAGCAAGCAGTAGCGATTGCTCACGGAAATTTAAATGTTGAGCAGGGTAATTCAAACTTTGAAGGTCCGCCTCAGGAGGAGCTGGACATTGACTTCGATGAGCAGGTCTTTCGCTTTACCTTGTTGTGAACTCTTTTCCCTTATAAGTGCTACCTATCTAATAGGGGGAAATACATGTTTTTACCCCTCCATTTCTTTCATCTTCACTCAAATTTTTATAGTTTATTTATGTTCGCCCCTCATTTTCATTACTCTTCACTTATTACCTTTGTTCTTTGCTAGAGGCGCAGACACGGGTCACCTGAATTATCTTTCCCTTAGAAACGGGGAATGATAAAAAAGATTGTGCGATGAAAGTTAAAAACAGTAATAATTACTAATTAATAACACTGACATGTAAAAAGTAATAATGCTATTAAAGCAATTTGAGTATCCATGTAGTTGTGTCTTTATTGAAAAATTTATAATAGCATTATGGAAACTTTAGCAGATAGCAAGCATACTAGCATGTATATATGTCACCAGTACTGCTGGACCACAAGAAATGTTATAAAATCAATTTTAGTTTAATGAAACTCAAGAATATTAACCTATAAGCAATATGAGTAACTAGACCACACACACACACACACATTGGGGAAAATGGGTTTAGGTTCCTATGATCCAAAAGAATAGGGTTTGGTCCTTGGCCAAAACAACTTGTCAAAAACTCCCTAGACTAAAATATTCTTTTGTTTTAGACTTTTAGTCTTTATAGTACATTAGCTAATATGTTATGTCAATACTACCCTTATAGATAAACTACTACATCCACCATTTAAAGTACTATATATATATCTATTAAAGCACTACATTTATCTTATAAATTACCATATTTATGTGGAAATTACTATATGTCAAAATATTACATTGGACCTAAAACTGTTATATCTACTAGAAAAACTAGTACATCTATTAGTAATGCTGCTACATTTATCTTACCAGTAAATGTAAAAGTTTAGGATAAATGTAGTATTCGTAATATAAATATAGTAGATTCGGTATAAATGTAGGTAAATGCAGCAATTTATTTGAAAGGGTAGTACTGGCATAACATATTAATTAATGTACTATAAGGACTAAAACAAAGGAATAATTGAGTTTAGGGAGTTTTTGACATGTCATTTTGGCCCAGGGACCAATCCCTATTGTTTTTGGGCCCTAGGGACCTAAGCCATTTTCCCCAAATTTATTTTGGGGTCTGACAAAGTTTGTAAAGTTAGTGAATGGGTAATAGGTGAAGACTTATGGAAGTTAGGTTTAAAATGTTAATGACAGATGAGGGAGGAAATAACAACTGAGAAAAATGGAGGGACACACTCAATTTTCTCTAATTAAAATTAAAAAAAAGAAGCAAACACTAAATAAAATCTATATGTTTTCTAAATAAAGTTATTATGTTTCAAAGGCGCATTTTGTAAGAAACCACTTATTCCCATTTTCGCTTGCAACATGGGGATCCGTAAAGCCGATAAAATTGCAGAACCCTCTTGTACATGAAGCCATAAGGTTTTGCTACAACCCTTTATTATCTTTCAAAGCTACCCTGATTTCATTATATTGCAGTCCCTTAACTAAATCAAGGAGGGCAATGCCTTTACCAAATCAGTAGTTAGCCACATGTGAGATGTGCCAATTCCTTGCTCCCAATTGACCTGAGTTTACCATAATAACGGGGTTGAATTACTAGAGCATAATAATAGTCTAATTTTTAAAATTATTAATTGTCTCAATCCGTAAATGTTGTACCACGACTATATTTAATCAAATAATAAACTATGATCTGAATTTTGAGTTAACAAAGACGAAGTAATAGATGTAATAATGTAATCTATGTTTTGGATGAGTTAATATTTAGTTTATTGTTACTACTAAATAAAGGCCATAAATGACCCAAGCCTGCATGACCCAAAATGAGCTGAGTGTGAACAGGAATCCTAGCCCGAACATTTTATGTTCATTTTCGTTCATTTATATTATCGAGCTCGAATTTATGTTCAAGCTCAGCTTGTTTAAATATCGAATGAGCTCAAACAAGCTTTTATTGAGCCGATCCTGATATGAGCTTCGAGGGTTTTTTTAGGATCCAAGCTTCGAGGGTTTTTCAAACACCCTTAGCTGACGGTGTAGCCCCTGGTCTTAGTCTAGGTGTCATTTTTGGAATCTAATAATATAATCGAAGATGGGTTATCTGCGAAATTTAACATAACAAGTGTTTTCTGCAAAATTTTCATCATATAGGTACCCCCACCACCACCACCACCCCCCACCCCCCCCAAAAAAAGAACCTGACGTAAAACATATTGTTGTCAAAGACAACGTGTTACAAATCCTTTTGTTATAAAATTATGTGATGGATGTTAGTTTACGACAGTGGGACAGTGCTGAAGCAAGCAATGACTTTGTCAGATAGGACAGTTTTTCTAAATGTTAATTCACAAAGAAAATTTTAAATAGAGGGTACTTGAACTTGTGCTTATTGCAACCTTATACATCAAAACCTTAGGTCTCGAGCGCTAGGCTACTATTAGATATTCAAGCCCGTGTGTTTTTAAAAAGGTTTTTCAGACCATTCTCTTCTAGTGTCATTCTCGCATTGATACAGTTTTGCAACCATCGTGATTTTGCTGCAGAGTGGCATCACATTCTGGAGGCTGAAGTTCTTTGTGAAGCAGGCACTGGAGAATCAAAAGAAACTATCTGATAACAAGGCTGAGATGAAAAATTCTGAGAAAAGAGTTGATGAAATCTCGAAGCGCAAGAAGGTGATATGTGATGTTCTGGCCAAGTCCGCTGCTAAGAAAAGAAGCAAAAAACTTTCTTTCTGATATTATAATATATGTAGTAGCCTTCTGGTGAGGAATTTCAGAAAAAAAAGTTTTGCTTAATAATTCTTTTTGTAAATAATAGTTCAGAACTTGATGCAATCGGCCCATACTTTTGCTCGACGACGTTAAGTCTACCTCTACATTTCAGTGAAACTCAACTTGTCAACAGTTTCAGTTGTGAATTAAAGACTTTTGCAAATTTTTTGCGTATAATGTCAATTGTAATTTACTAGCTATTAATTGCATAATAGTTTTCAGAAGAGACTTGCTAAAATATCACTAAATGTTGAGGCTATGTTCGATGCATATATAAATTGTAATCGAGCAGAGAAGAAATTAAAGTTGTTGCTGCAGCCATGTTCGCCACCTTTTCAAACTTGCGGCTTGCAGTTGTTGTTACTTCTAGGATTGATGTTTTCCCTTAATAAAATGGAGTTGCTTAATATAGCATCCCCAAATATTGTTTATCTGGAAAATCACCTATCATCCCCATATTCAGTATCTTCATATTTCATCATGTTTTGTTTAGGTATTACATCACCAAATTCTTGTTCAATTTTTGAAAAATTTCGTTGATATCCATTGTTGTCAAAGGAGTTGATCAGCTATATTAATTGGAAAAGCTCTATCAATATAGTTCATCGAATAGCAGTAAGATATATGCTAAAACCCAAAGCTATAGTATTGTCAGAAGAAAAGGAGTCGACTGAATTAAGTTAAATCTCTGAAGGGTGGAATTTATAAATACAAAGATTATAAGGTGTTTTTAAAAAAGGGAAAATTCAGGGTGGCAGTGCCTTATTCTCAAAAGGAGAAATGCGGGTATCCAAGACATAGAGGAGAGGATATGTCCTATGACTGTAAAAAAAAACCAAAACAACTACTTTCCACGATTTTTGTTTGATGATCTGTACTGATAATCCTCGGGGCCTAAAGCATATATACACCAATTTCCATATAACTTTGACACTCTTTGATCGTTGATTTGGCTATGAAAAATGTTATGTTATTGATAAACTGTTAAATTTGCGAACCTCTGACGCAATAGCAATTCGGAGAGTTTTTTCTCATGTTTTAGACTTCTACATTTTCAAAGAAAATACCATATCGAATATTAAGATTATGGGGACATAAGGAAGAATTTGGAAGAAAATCCATGCTATTATAACTAGAAAGCTAGGGGTCACATGGCAGGACTTGTCCGTCCAAAATTAAATTAATAGAAAAATTAAAAAGTTTCTTATATTTAAAATATAATCTTTATAAAGTTTTTAAAAATTTAATAACTAAAATTCAATTTCAGCTTCCTTTAAAAGGATATTTAAAAAGTCTCACTAAAATTTTTAGAAATCATTGCCATCTCAACTAAAATTTCTTAAAAACCATTATCCAAATATAACTTTCCATACCCAATCTGAGTCCGTTCCATATTGGCGGTGGAATCCAACACGGTATCCCTATTGATTGCTTCCCCTATAAATATCACCCCAACCTATAGAAACCCTAAAATCGTTATTTTTCCCCTTTTCGAGAATTGTAGGCGGCGATCGAATCCTCCCTTCAATTCTTCAGGTCAGATCTCTAATTCCTCCTCTTTCTTGTTTTTCTAGGGTTAGGGTTTCCATCGAGTAGCGTTCAATTCCGTTTCTTGCGTCTGTTTCGAATCGAGACAAAACCTAGGGTTTCGTTTTTTCTTATCCCTTTTCGTTTCTTGATTCGATGGAGGCGGTTCGGTACCGTGGTTATAGAGATCATGAGTACAGGAGCCGTGGTTTTGACCTAGAAATTTGTAGGAAGAAGGATCGTTGTGTTGATAATTGTGATCGAAATAGGAATTGTAGGGAAAATTGTAGGAAGAGAGTAGGTAGCGATAAATTCCATCCTCGTGTGAAGAGATCGGAGCTTGAGCCTGGGGAGTTGTCGATCGAGAGCGACTCGGAAGATGGCGGCATTTACTGTGGTAAAGAAGCCATCATGCTTGATGGGAGGAGGAAATTTTCATCGAGCAATGATCGGTCGTGTTCAACTGAGTGTCAAGAGCCTAAGACAATGGAAGAGGATGAGGAAGCTGCCCCCATGAGAAACATCTCTTCCTCGAGGTGGGCTTTTGGGGATGATACCCTTGATGATGAGGAAATTGTGCCCAAGAAGAGGAAGATTAGCCCTTTGGATGCCACTCTTGAGCTTGGTGAAGTTTCAGGCTCCGATAAGTCTGTGTTGACACACTCTGGTTCTAGCGGTGATAGGAACGATTTCATGGACATTGACGGTGATTTAGATAATGGTAATGGAAGTGTAGCTTTGTTGGGAACCGATTCCGAGGCCGATGATTGTAGCTACGAGAAGACCCCAGAGCCTGTTGCTACATGTCAGAGAAGTTTCAACATGCTTCAGGGATGTAGAGATGTTAATGAATTTGAGAGGCTAAACAAGATTGATGAAGGGACTTATGGTGTTGTGTTCAGGGCAAGGGATAAGAAGACCAGGGAAGTAGTGGCCTTGAAGAAGGTGAAGATGGAGAAAGCAACAGAGGGCTTCCCATTGACTTCTCTGCGAGAAATAAACATTATGTTGTCATTGCAGCATCCTTCGATTTTGGGTGTAAAGGAAGTCGTAATAGGCAATATGGATAGTGTTTTCATGGTTATGGAGTACATGGAGCATGATCTCAAAGCCTTGATGGGGACAATGAAGCAGCCATTTAGCCAAAGCGAGGTCAAGTGCTTGATGCTGCAGCTGTTATCGGGTGCTAATTACCTCCATGACAACTGGGTACTTCACAGGTATTATTCATAAGTTTTGTGTTTGTATCATTATCTTATCTATATGCATTTTTCCATTATGTTTTCTTAATTTTGTTTGTTCTTCCTGTTATTTAGGGATCTGAAGACTTCAAATATTCTTTTGAATAACCGCGGTGAATTAAAAATATGCGATTTTGGTTTATCTCGGCAGTATGGAAGCCCATTGAAGCCTTATACTCCACTGGTGGTTACTTTGTGGTACAGGTAAGTTCTCATGTCGGCTGAATCACCTCTTTTTATTAGTAATTGGTAATATTTTGGGAGCTTACCTTTTTTCATTAAAAAAATAACTTGCAGGGCACCTGAGCTTTTATTAGGAGCAAAGGAATATTCAACTGCTATTGACATGTGGTCCTTAGGTTGTATAATGGCTGAACTTCTAACCAAGGAGCCATTGTTCCCTGGAAAAACCGAGGTTGAACAACTGGATAAGGTACATATTTTTGCGCGATTGTGTCAGTTTTTTATTCATCTGCTTATTTTATTTTAACCGTAGTTACCATTCTTTCCAGATTTTTAGAACGCTTGGCACACCAAATGAGAAGACATGGCCAGGATTTACTAAATTGCCCGGAGCTAAAGCTAAATTTGCGCAGCATAGGTAAGATAGCATTTTTTTCTTTTCTCAAATTGAAATAATTGAATTTTCACTTGTAGAATACATTTTCCAACTTTCCACAGTAACATTTTGTGCTTTTGGTTCCATTACGTTTAGTTGATTAATTTCTAAGTTTTATTGTCTCTTCTTTCTTAGATACAACAAGCTACATGAGAAGTTCCCTCGCGCATCATTTATTGGAAGCCCAACTCTGTCACAAGCTGGATTTGACTTATTGAACAAACTGCTTACATATGACCCTGAGAAGGTGAGACATTTACATTAAATTTTTATACTGCCTTCTTGCTTATATTTGGTGTCCTGACATTACCATTTTACTTCGATGTAGAGGATAACAGCAGAAGAAGCCCTTGACCATGCTTGGTTTCAGGAGGTTCCTCTACCCAAATCTAAGGATTTTATGCCAACGTTTCCTGCCCAACATGCCCAAGACAGGTACTTGAAATATTTCTTACAAGCTGGATTGAAACATTAATATTTTGCTATCAACCGATTATCCTTATATATTTGCTGGCAGGTGTCTAAGAAGAGTTGCAAAGAGACCAGATCCACTAGAAAAGCTACGTTTGAATGAGTTGCAAGCTAGGGGAGTTGGGACCCGTGGAGTATTTGGTTAAAGATACAAAAGCATACCGTAAGGTATATGGAGATACTGTGGGCCAATCTTTTGAGGTGAGAGGGGTGCATCGTATATGATTCTTCAACTTACCATCAAGCGACATGATAAATGATATTCTTGAGCAGTCATTCTATACCTTAACCGGTTGAAGATAAATTTGTTTCCTCCCCCATCAAACCAGTTCTATTGCAGGATAGTTTGTTTTACCACAGTGCTAATGGACAAAAAAGAACCATTCATGCTAGATGCACCTTTCATTAGAAGGTGTGACAAGTATGCTTTATTTTTCCATTCATTTGGCTCATGTAAACTGCATATGCTTCCTCTCATGATTATTGTAAATATTGTTCTACAAACCAGGATTTTAATCCCAATGAATATATGGCAACACATTTTCTTATATCAATGCACTTTTTTAATTTCAATGTTGTTTTTGCAAGAGATGATAATTTGAAGAGGAGGCACATCCTTCGCACTTACATGCTGAAATCGAAGGTTTTTTATTTACAGTGGAAAGGTAATTTGTTGTTTGATACTCACTATTATAAATAATGGTTTAACTGTGCATTTATCCTGTTTAGTTGAACTGGTGCCGCGTCATTGCATATCCTTTTAGCTTTGTTACCCCACAACTTAAATTTTCTGTAGTAATTTGAGGAGCGACTCCTTATCATATTGAAAGATACCCTTAATTTAATTTTGCCGTCGTAACTTTCTTTCAGCTTAGTTCAAAGAATGTTCTTCGTGATTTTATGGAGCATGTGTTGTTTTAATTAAGGTAATCAACCTAATCTGATTAAAGTTGTTCAAATCATTGATGGTCACAGCAAACACTTTTAGTTTTGCTTGCATAGAAATATTATCAGCCAAACTTATGTATTTCGGTTCTTGTCAAAATGCACAAGCTGAACATAGCAAGACAGATCGATGAATATCTCTTTGGTGTTTTTCGTAGTCCACATTTATTCAAGCTGATCAAAAGGATTGCAGGCATGATTTTGAACATGGGCTTGACCCTTTCGGATGTTCATATGTTTTTAACTGGAAGGATTAGGTCAATTTGTTCTTTTATTGTTCTTTGTAGTTTTATGTAGATAGTTCGTTAATCTTCTGTTGTTTGTCAACACATTGTAGTTAATCGGTCCATTTTCAGTTCTGCCTGTGGGTCGCTGCATTATATATTAAAGCCTTAACGCTGCTTATAGGTTACAACCGTCCTGTTTATTGGTTGATTTTCTAGCATCAGATTTGAAACTTGGTATCTTCCTGACACCCTGTGTGGATCCTCTATAGTGTTTAGTTAATTCAATATCCATGCCTTCTTTTCTATGTTTATCGAGTTTTATTCGCTGGAGTTTTTTTCGTAGTTTCCTTTTCCATTTGTGCTTTTAATAAGCTCATAAATTTTTTGTGATGCTAGAATTTTTTTGTAACCCGTTGTAATGACGATGCGGTATCAAACTAGCTGCCCAAAGGGACAGATGAGATCAGAAGAGCAGTTTATCAGAAAAAAGGTTCAGCTGTAAGTTCTGGAAGCTGGTTTGTAGACATTACAATTAATACACCACCCCTTATTTCAGTGAACTTCTATCTGGTTGACTGTGTGAAGAATGTGAATCGTGACTTCGATCAACACACGTTGCTATATTTGCACCAAGCATCTAAGTTAAAACTCCTCTTGTTGCAGTGAATGATTAGTCCTTGTGATGCACTTTCCATCATAACACCTTTCTATTCTTATGCATGCAAACTAATGTGTCTGGAATCTGTCTTTTAAAAAAAAGTTAAATTCATACCTGTTTATTGCAGTGCATTTGCTGCTAGTCTAATTAGTCTCATTAATGGAATCTCGTGTCTGTTGATTTCCAGCATGGCAAGGCCAATAACAGTGAGAGTTCAGGATCTGGGTTGATTCATAGTGGTCACAAACAGAAGAGCAGGCGGGAGGCCATGACTCGGTGTTTCCTGGGTCAATTACTTCTTTCTTTTGCAGTAGGATTAATATCACATAGATACACGTAATAGAGTTAAGTATGCATACAGTTGACATTTTTCCAAATTTAGATTGGCTAATATTTGACACATCACTAAAACTCTACAACCTTAAACTTCCTGCATTTGAAAATTGTGGAGTGAAGATATAGCTACAACGGCCCTCAATATTTAGGTCATGTCGAGGCTTGTATTTGACTACACTGCCTTTCACTACACTTGTCTATTCAAGTACTTTTTTCTTTTGAAGTAGGATTGATATCCCATAGATACACATAATAGAGCTAAGTATGCATACAGTTGAAATTTTCCAAAATTTGGATTGGCTAATGTATGTTGCATCACCGAAACACTGAAACTTTAATCTTTCTGGCATTTGAGTTTGGTTGTCTAAAGATATAGCTATACCGTTCCTCAATATTTAGGTTTATGCCATCATGTAGAAGCTTGTATGCGACTACACTACTTTCAGAGATTGTTTTGAAAAGATTCCAATATACTATCAAAATTGTCAATGGATGTGTGCATAGTAAGTTTAATCTTTCAGTACCCCATCAATTCCCACTGACAGATTTTGTTAAGGTACTCGGATTTATCTATTCATTACTTTCTTCATCAAATAGCACTCAGCCCACACCTTTTTGTTGTTAGGAAATCTGTTGTATTTGTGCAAAGCTTCCACTTTCGAACATTGATTTTTTCTCCCCATGAAGTATACAACAAAAGGATTTCAATATTCTTTGAAATTCTCAGCGACTATTGAATTCATGGTTTTCCCCCTCTGAAATGATTCTTTGTTGCATCTACCTCAACCAGCCTCTCAGCTTTTTTTAATCGAGTTTTCAATGTCATAACTGGAGGTTCATTTTGCTGATTTTAACCTTCATCATCAATTAACATGCCCGGTTTTATTCATTGTTTAGTTCGTTGCTTGGGGTTTTGTTCGACTCACTGACTTCATGTCTGCCATGATGAAGGTTCTATACATATATGCCCCATTGACCTTTACAATTTTATAGCTTCCATTTTGCATGGCAGTTGGGTATTCTGCTTTCAAAAAGATTTCTTTGGAGATGGTTGAAATGGCTGAATCACGGTTATTTTTGCTGTAACCTAATGACTTCTTGCAACCTTTAGAAAGGATATTATTGGTCGAACAATTTTAATGCCACTCATGTCTACTAGATGAAGTAATTTGATCTAAAATCAATTTATTCTGGATTTTTATTGCTCTTCAAGAATATTTTAACTTTGTATTATAAAAAAAAGATAGTATGCAAAGATGCTGGTACATGTAGAATCAACTTCGTGCATTTTGTCTATTGGCCTTCTATTGGTTAGCAGCTTTGTTTGGTTTAACTGTCCGAGTCATATTCATGACATTCAGTGTTATCAAGGGCTTCTGTGTTTGTGCTAATTTGCAATTTCACCTTCTAGTAACATACAATCTTCACCTTCAAGTTTTAACTGCTGCTTCTGTT
This sequence comes from Agapanthus africanus, assembly GCA_030015575.1. Taxonomy (NCBI): domain Eukaryota; kingdom Viridiplantae; phylum Streptophyta; class Magnoliopsida; order Asparagales; family Amaryllidaceae; genus Agapanthus; species Agapanthus africanus. Next base: position 356,234,452 of record JASDDO010000019.1, read on the forward strand.
TTCCCCCTTTTCTCTCTTGAATATTGTTTATGTAGGTTCTCATGCTCGATAAAGTGTCATTGGTTCCTTTAAAATGCAGGATTTTTCTATGATGAGAAATTCTGTCAATTGGCGAGGTTTTGTTACATGACAATGTAAGTGGTGATTCTAATGGCGGGGAATCAGTTTTGCTAATAGGATAGTAGTTGAATTACTCAGCTGGCCATTTTGTATATAGGAAGCTTATTGTGTATCTCAGCTGGCCATTTTCTGTACCGGTCAATTCCAGTTTTTTTAAAGATGTGTCAAGTGTCTTCAAGATACAAGGTTTGAGGAACATCAGGTATAAACCGTCCAGCCATTTATTTTTGTTATCTAACATTTCTTCTATTGCTTCGTCTGGAAATGAGTGTTAAGCAAAGAAAAAGACCCTATTCTCCAAGATGTAGCTGTTAGAAGTAAGCGTTGTCTATGTAAATATACTGTTTTTTCTTTAATGCTTGTATTTTACATTTTATAAATGGTACTGTGATGGTATTTCAGTTGCACAACCAGTGCTGTCGAAGGGTTGGAATTTGCGATTCTGGTAAGTGCTTCATCTGGTGAGTGCAGGCAGACTTTGCTTCTTGGGGCCAAGAATTTTAACATCATATAAAGCAGCCAGTCATTTAAATGTTTGTTCATTGTTTCAAGGTAGTTTATGTGATAACTCTTGCGCTCTCATATCTTTTAGTATGTTTTTGAAGTTTTCCAATATTTTCTCCTCTCAACTCGTGAGACCCTCTGTGTTTAGAGTTTATTTTTAAATGGAGTTTTAGAGGATGCAAACTCTAGTTTGCAAGTACCTATCTCCATTTTAAATTTAAACTTTATTGTGGTGTTTGGCAAGGGAGTTATCTAAACACTATAGTTTTGTTTTGGAGTTTTCTAGACTCTAAATTGAGTGTTTTCTTCTCCTTTTTCTGGAGTTGAGAAAATCATAGTTACTGGAGTTTAGTAAACTCCAGTTATCTCAATTTTGGTAAACTCTAAAATGAGAGTCAAACATGGCATAATTAGGATTTTGGAGTTTGAGTCTAGGCAACTTTACGAAATTACGGTTATCTAAACTCAACTCCATTGCCAAACATGGCCCAAGTATTTCTCCTATATTGTGTTAAAAGTTTTGCGGCATAGCCTTCTTGGATATTAATTATCTTTTTGTAAGTTGTTCACATTAAAGTTAACGATAAAAATAACTTGTTTATCTTTATGTATTCTCTTCATGCTGTCTAGAGAGTGCTGCAAATGTGCTAGATGATTCTGTATATTACACTTCCAGAATGAATGTTGATAAGTTACCCTGTAGTTTCTCAGTGCAAAATTTTTCTGTCTTTTATATATCGTTACCTCTTGAATGTCTCTGAGACTATTTCATACGTGCATTGCCTGATATTGCTCTTGATTTTTATCCGTGTAAAATGTGTACCGCTATGCTTTCCTGTTAAGGGAAAGGGGTGCCCTGGTCCGCCCCCAAAGACTAGACGTGGTTCAATCCAGTAAGACAACTCAAAACCACGATTCGGTCAAGGCGAGGATATGTTTGATCTGCCAGAAGAACTCTTTCCTTATGAAAGGGTCTTGTTTATTAGTATTAGTTTAGATATAGATCTTTCATATTTTCTTAGGGCCCGCTTGGATGATTGGAATCACTGGAAGAGTTGGAAGTAGAAGTAGCCTTGAAGAAGCTTGCAAAAAATTTGTCATGGAAATAGACATAAAACTTGACTTCAAGTGTGTGAATATTTTGGAGATGGAATAATTTGGAGATGGAAGTAAATATACTCTTAGCAAAACAAACAAAATGCTCAAACAAAAATTTACTATATGCTTTAATCGAAGTAATTTATTGCACTTAGGAAGCAATTAAGGGGAGTGATGGACAATTAATTATTCATCTTGTTGCTGTCCTTCATGTTTTCTGTAAGATATTGGATAGAAGAAAATTTTGGAAGTAGAGGCTGATCGGATTCACATCACACCTGGAATAAACTTTTAATTTACTTTCTTGTCAAAATGAACACTCGGAATTAGATTTTCTTTTGGTATTTCCACCATTTTGGGACCAGTTTGGTTGTTTTTGAAGAGCTGGAAGTAATTTTGAAATAACGATCAATAAATTATAGTGGAAGTTGACCGAAATCTTTAGTGTGTGTGTGTATGTATTTTTGAAGTAAAAATTGAAGCATCTTCCTATGTTTCTATAATGAACAAAGCAAACAAAATTAAGTGTTTTTTCTTCTAGTAATAAATTATTACCTTTCGGGAAAGTAACAAAGAGCAGTATTAAATAATTTATAATTTTTCTTTCTTTTCTTGTGTTTTATGTTTTATGGTTACTTGCCATATAAAATGTGGAGAAGAATTATTGGAAGCAACTATACAACATAACATAGGGCATGTATTATTACCTAACTTTTAAGTTAATACTTTTAGCAAACCAAACCGTTTAAGCATCTGAAGTGGGCGTGGGTTTTCTTTTGATGCTTTATCTACAAATATGCCCTTCATGTTAAAGTACATGTACATTCGTGTTTCCGAAGAATCTGGCTTTTCATTTGAAGTGGGCGTGGGTTTTCTTTTGATGCTTTATCTACAAATATGCCCTTCATGTTAAAGTACATGTACATTCGTGTTTCCGAAGAATCTGGCTTTTCATTTGATTCTCATCTATCATTGCTTCGATCAACCTTGAGGTTGGTAGTCCTTCTTGGAAGGGGGGAAGAAAAAGAAAATACTTTATTGCTTTTACACCTCACAGGCAAACCGTTGAAGAACCGTTGAAGTTTCTTATTTTTATTAATTTATTTGGCAATGACCCCTAAACTAACACACACATGCCACACACATAACCATACCTTCGCATACCATGCAAGCGCACAACCTAAGAATTTATCTCGAAAGTGTTAAATTGACGCTGCTCTTTTTTCGAAGAGGGGAAATGCTCTTACCAACTAAGCAGCTATTGCTCATTATTTGCCTATCAATTTGTGCTTATATTAATTAGGGTAATTTTTACTCCACACTTACTTTTTGGGTTTTTAAGATAATCCTATTTAAGATACCTGAACTTTAGAAATATTATAAAACCCCACTGAGCTACCAATATTTTATGAAATCGTTAGTTTTATTAACTCGTGCAAGTCACAATTGCACTGAATAACCTCAAAATGTCTTACGGATAGATTGAATGCACTGAAAATGAACGAACGAATATGATATTTTTGGCAAAAATACCTTTCAATTGTTTAATGAAATTATTCTTCAATAGGGTTTTATAACATTTTTAGTTTTTTAAGTTCAATTTGGTCATCTCAAAAATCTCAAAATGTTCTCAATATGTAGATGGGGTTTAGTAAATTTATCTATCAATTAAGGTAACATTAAATTTTCTACCAACATCATTTTCAGTTCTATCAATTAAGGTAACATAAAATTTATCTATCAATTAAGTATATTTCCGGTAATCTTCCGTTTCCTAAATCCTATAATTATTTTAGAGTCTAAATTTAGCATGGAAAGTGGTTCGTAATATCTTCTCTCTCCTCTTCGTGTAAAGAATGATAATGACTAGTTGAGTTGATGGGCCCAGCAAAACTCGGAAATGCATTTGAGAGCTATTGAAGGGTAGCCAATTATTTTAAAAAAATTGAGCGGAAGATATGGGCAGAAACAAGCCTGCTTCATGCAGAAACAAAGTTATTTAAATTTGGGTAAATTATCAAAAAGCCCCCGGCCTAGCCCAGACTTATGAGAAAACCCTGGTATTTTCAAAATAGAAGGAAAAAGCCTAAGTGTTACAAAACTTAGTGAGAAAACTAGTATATTTGAGATTGAGTGACTAAAATGCCTTCTCCTCACAATTGATTTCCCCCTTCCCTCTCTCACTGAAAAAACCATCACGGACCCCCTCTCTCTCATCTTCACCGTCGACGATCCTCATCGCCGACTCTCTCTCTCTCTCTCTCTTTCTCTCTCTCTTTTCAGCCCCCAATGACCCTGCAAGCATCCCTGTGCCACCGTCGACTTCGGCGACCCCTAACCTTCTTTCAGATCCCTCACCGACGTTGGTGCCTCCTCCACGAGTGCCATGCCAACGAGCACCTCAACGACCTCGATCTCCTCCGTCCCGAGCTCGACCACATCCTCCAATCCCTTCTTCGCTCAGCCTGCCTCCTCTCCTCCGCCCGCGCTCCCGCCTTCCTCAATTGCGATCGCTTCATCTCCTCACTCATCTCTACCGCGTCGCCGATATAGATCCTACTTCGATTTTCTCTCAACAGTCTTTCCTGCCGCTGAGATCGTCCCTCATCCTCAGATCTCGCTGCTGTTGCCACCACCTTCATCCAAAACTAAGTAATTTTTCATAAATATTTTAGTTTTCTTTCTTTCTTATTTAACTTGACATGAGTAATCATGTGTACCCAACTATAACCTTTATGAAAACCCAAATATGATGCAACTTGTACCTGAATTGTTAGGGATTTTGTTTAATTCCAGGAGAAAACATGATAATATGCAATTTTAATTGGTGATTGGTTAAATTAATTTCATCTCGAAGCAGTTGATAAACATTTATTTCATCTATTCTTATCTTTCCAATTGCATGCTCAGCTTACACAATCCCATTCATCATATATGGTAAAATTTTCTTTAATTTTACAATCTTTCTTGTTTATCAGTATAGCTACATCCAACATCAATAATTCACCATTTAAGTTCATGATAACTTATCAAATATAACATGAGCATTTGTTTAGAGAAGTCTACTTTATGAAATTATCTCAGCTTGACATGATAGATTTGTTTACAGAAGTACACCTTCCGAATCTATCGCAACTTGTCATTTTGTCCTTTTTTAAATTTTAGCTTTTGAGATGTGATATTAATTTATGATCATATGCATAATTGTACATCTAAATCTAATCTGCAAAATGAATAGTAAGCGTTAATTTTTCCATTAATCTTATTGAGCACATTGTTGGTTTTCTATAAATACTGGTAAAAAAAATTTGCATATAACTTGAAACCATAATCCTTGAAAACCACGATGGAGCTCTCTATAGATCAATTTTTAAGTATTCTCAAGCTAAATATTAAAAGTTTAATGGCTAATGTTATAAAAATTTATATTTTACTTCAATATGATACTTTTGATGAGAACTTCTTCAATTATCTAAACTTCCTCTTGATATCCTAGTCATGTTTGATCTATAAGCACATATCTTATTGGAGTTGTTAATCGATTTTCTCCTCTGTCATGTCAAACCTTAATGTTGTCGATTTGGTTACTTCGCATAAAAAAAAATACCTATTTTTTGTGGTTACAATTATAACTGATTTCACGGCTTCATATTGTCAAGTACTATGTCAATGTTATTGTTGGTGTTGACAATATCTTTAGTTTGATATTGATGAAGACCTAGATTGAGTAAATATTTTGTTCTAGATTGGATAAATTTTAATGTATGCTCATAAGTATTTATTTACTTTACTCATGAATGGTTGGGAAAAAAAGTATGTTTTTTTATTCTTACTTAGATTTCCGTTTATCTTTAGATTTATCTAACTTATCATAAATTATACAAAGCATTTTATTGATTAGAGCTACTGATCATTATTCCATTCATTTGTAGGTGATTTAACATAAAGACCATATTAAATGATTTTATTTGGAGATACAAACTGAAAAGATAAGTTGAGGATAATTGTTGTTTGTCGAGTTAATGCCAACCTGTGGCTTTGGAAACTCGTATTTCGTAACTACTACTTCATGTATGTTATAAGCAAATGTCTTGCTTTTATGTATCATGTATTGAAATTGACACTTGATTACTAGGAAATTTGTTCATCTTATTTATAGAAGAGCTGGAGTTGGTAGTGAATATTGTAGCATTTAGTGGCTGTTTTTTTTAATTATATGTTAATAGTTATATTTAAATACGTCTTAATCATGTTTTTTTATAACAAGTATGCATTTGTTAATTGTGTTGTTTAACAGTGTGGATTGCAGAGCGTTTGTGTACTTGTTCATAAAGGTCTTGATTGAGTGGCGGGAGGTAACAAATGCCTTGGAGGGAAAAGATTTGATACAGTGGCGGCCGATAATTATGACGTAAATTCTAATGTCCAACGAGGAAAAAGAAGAAGATTCTTGATATTCATCGATTTAAGTTTAAACTCTTTATTATTTGGACATGTATTAATCTGAACATTTTTATTTGGCCGATATTTGCCGATATTGTTGCTGGTGGTTATGAATGGCAATAAATTGATGATGTTACTTGGTTTATTTCGCCGATGTTGGTAATTGTTGATGTATTTGTCTAATGAATAACAACAATTGTTGATTTATTTACAATATTATCGCCGATATTGGCTTATGTTGCATTATGAATGACCACTTTTATTGATATATATACTTTTATTTCGCCGATGTTGACCGATACAATTACTGTTGATTGTATTATGCATTACTTTTATTGAGAAGATGTACACTTAGTTGTTACAGGCAACTGCTTAGAAATTACATGCAACTGTTTTACAGGCAACTGCCAGGATGTTACAGGTAACTGTTTAGATATTACAGGCAAGTGTTTAGAAGTTACAGACAACTGCAAATGCTTTTCATAAAATAATTTCTAAAATTCATTCAGATGCATACTTAACCAAGACCAATTTTTATAGCAAAATTATAACAAATATCGTAATGTTTTAGTACAAAAGGTTTACGAAACTTGACGGTGAATACTTAAACATAAAACAAAATAATAAACAATATGAATCTATTTTAAATATAAAGCTATTTTAAACAACATGAGGTTGAATTGTTTTGCGACAGCAAATTGGCAAAGAGTCATCCCAACTTCGTCAGAATCCTTGAATATTTGAGATGTGCCCTTAATTGCATCATGCTAAGCAACTGGGATATTGTTCCGTATTAATTGAACATCTTGTCTCACCTGTGGTAAGCTTGACCCCAAGTCACGTTCTCGGTCGTACGCAATTGCTGGAGCGGAAGACGGTGATACGTGTTGACTGTTACATAGAAAACTCTTATGTCAACATATTATTACTTGAATCTATGTAGATAGTACATGCATCTTATTAGATACTACATGAAACTCTTCTTAGATATTAGGACATGTAACAGCTTAGATGTTACATGCAACTTCTTACAGGCAAGTTTTTAGATATCGCTGGCAATTGCTTAGATATTACATGCATCTGTTTAGAAGTTACATATAAGTTTTCAAATGTTACAAGCAATTGCTTAGAAGTTACGGGCAAGTGCTTAAATATTACAGGCAAATGCTTATATATTACAGGCAACTGTCAACTGTCTTATATATTATTCTAAACAAAAATCAAGTCAAATAAAGACCAAACCTGCTCATAGTTTCTTGAGTATCAACAGAGGCTTGCATATGAATGACCTTCTCGTTCATCTTTTGATAGATACAGACCATATTTATACAGCTATCTTCGACTATCATCCTATGATCTTCATATTTCTCCATTTTATATGAAAGGTTTAACTTATCAACCAGTATATCAAGTTGAAACGAGATCGTTTCTTTCAATTCAAACCATGTTGTGGCCTCTGAGATGATCAAGAACGCATCTTTACCATTGAATCCACTCACAAAACACATTAATATCCAAGTTTGGATCATCATCAATGAGCAAGATATCAAATGAAGATTTAGTTTATTGGCGTAGTAAATGAAAATGGAGTAAATGAGAAAAGATAATCGATAATGGAGAAAATGAAAGTGATAATTCATGTTCTGGTGGTAAATAGGGTTTTTGGTGGGAAAAGTAGTGCATTTAAAGGAAAAATGGAGTGGTCGGAAAATTTAATGCTTAGTCTTTTATAACGACCTTAAATTTCATGTACCGTCCCTTTTGTTTTAATTAATAAAAGAGACCGTATTTCTGTTCTGGGTTCGAATTATAAGTTATTCTTATGAAATAAGTGCATTGGTTAAGACTTTCCATTGCTGTCCTATAGCCTGCGTGTTCGAATTCTTACTACCACAATTTTTTTTTCTTTCGACGTTTTGGGAGCCCAAGAGTTTGCACGGGCATTGTATACAGTTACGAAACATTTCAACAGAAAATATGTATATAAATAGGCTGCTTATACTGACACAAGTAAATGACCCAAGACTCGAACCCAGACTTCGAAGTGGAGACGGTTCGGGCGGCCCAAAGAGCGGTTTGGGAGGCCAGACCTAGCCGAAACGGGCCCCGTCCGGGTCATCGCAACCTTTGAACTCCCACCTCTCCATTTTCCTACCCCAAAACTCCCAATTCATTACAGAAACTTCCCAAACCTTTGAATTGCCCAATTAACTCTCTTTTAATCTCATTTCTTCTCTTTAATTCCTTATCTTTATATATTATGGCTATTCTCTTCACTTGGCTATCCCAAAAACCAGAAATCGCTATCTAAAATTCTTTCTAAGACTAGCAAGCCTTTTCTCTCATCCAACACCAAGTATCACCGCCATCAACCGCATATTTGTCTCCATCAAGGCCAAGCAAACCCTCAAACTCAACCTTCATCCTCTTCCTTCAACAACAGCATCAGTGACCAAACTCATGCCGTCATCTTCAACGACGTCGCTGCCGCTCAACATCAACGCTGTCACATACACCACCACAACAACAATCAACGCACAAAAACCCCTTTTCTTGTAATTGGCGACTTAAATTCATAATAAACGGTGAATTGGTTGTTATACCAATTCGCATCGCGGGTAAATCTCTTTTATTTCCCTTTCTCTCTTTCTTTTAATCTTTTAAATCATGCTTTTTTAGCAAATCGTAAGTCTTCTCTTTTTTTCTTCTTCCCTTGAATCCACCCTTCTTTTGGTAAATCTTGTAAATCTTGAACTACACCATTAACCCATGCTTATATAAGCTCATCGCATTTCGCTCATGTTATCATAATCGACTTCATGAAATAAATGTTAGGAATATGTATGCCCTAGACCATTATTGTATATTATAGTGGATACTTAGACATATATATAAAGGACTTTCTTGTTCGACATGATAATATACTATCTGGTTGCTTTTTATTTTAACATGTACACTTGTTTTAGTTTATTGTCTCTTTGATACATGTTGATAAAACCCTTAGAATGTTGGCTTGACTACCAGGACTATGATGCATATCATACTAGTGGGGCTTGTGTAGTTCACAAGCACATCTTTTAACAATTCCTAGTCGAGAGAGTATCAAGACAGGGCATCGATATTCCAGAGTAGACTAGTTCGTACGTTTCTTGATCCTGTATGGAGCGATGGTTGATTCTATAACCATTGGTGTTTGACATTAAAGGTTGTGCATATGTGTTCATTGGAGAATAGGTACACCGAACAGGACTCGCCGAAAACTCCTAGATGGTACCATACCTATCGTCAGATAGCAGTTCTCTGGTGACACTTGTACAGGTTAGTCTGTAGACCCGAGATCGTCATAGTGTCTTGTGTGGTTCCCACTGTGTTTTGATTTCCTTCCTACCACGGCTCAAAAGAGTCGTGCAAATAGGTGGATTTTGAGTATAGTCCCGAGTCACATGGAGGCAGTGAGCGATAGGAGGGGTTTCGTCTCTCCCGGTATTGGGAGTTGATGTTGCGCTATACTCGATTGGCTATAATAACAAGTCCCTGGCCAGGGCTGATGAGATTTACTGGTAAGTGTTATCAGTAGTTTCTCGAAAGATTATAGGCCACACATCGGCATGACTTATCGAGTTGGTGGGATCTGATGGTTCTACCCCCCAGACTCGATATGCGACATGTTAGACAAAGAGACCGGACTGTACGGTAAGTGTTGCTTATAGCCTCTATGAGAGTTTGGACAAATTTGCTTGTTGATTTTCTATTCGTTCAATATCTGGGCAGCTATTACCTCCAGCTAGTACCGCTGAGGGCTTGTGGGCATTTGATATGATCATTACCTACTGCTGGCGTATTGACGAGTCTTTAGAGTCCCACATAGAGGTTTTTTTAGCTTAAGTGAAACGAAATAGGGCACGTATAGAGATATGTGCGGGAGCTTAATTAAATACGAGTATATGATACCGTATTTTAATCCAGCGTTAAATGATACCAGCCGGCTATATATGATATAATCGGATTATTGAATTAAGTGTTGATTCAATGATTTGATTTATATATGTTTATATATTTGATATTAGCCGGATTATATATGATATAACTGGATTATTGAATCAAATGTTGATTTAATAATTATATATATATATTAACTAATATTAAATATTAGCCGGTTATAAGTGATATAACCGGATTATTGAATCAAGTGTTGATTTAATATTTTGATATACACATATATTTGATATTAGCCGGGTTATATATGATATAACCGGATTATTGAATGAAGTGTTGATTTAATAATTTGATATATATATATATATATATATATATATATTGTATCATGGTTGATGATACATAGAATTACGATGTATGAGAATCACATATGAGGAAAAGATGGGAAGATAAAGATTTATATTTATGAATTAAAAAACAAGAAGAATGCGTCATGATTTATAAGCTTGGAGAAGCCATGACTCACCTTCTTGTTTTGTTTTATACATTGATATTTATCTTTCTTAATCTCATCTTATCTCTTTAGTTCATGGTTCATTCTCACATTCCATGTTCATCTTCTTCATTATCTCCTCATTAGATTTTTCTAGGGTTGAGAAAAAGAAAAGAAAAGAAATAATTTTGTGAGCAAAATTCCTACTTCATCAACTTACACTACTCTAGCCCATTAGTATAGGTTGTTAACTTTATTAATATCTTGATTAGTGAAGTGTAAGCTTGAGTGAGCGTTGCCTCAAGGTGGATCATCTTCGACGACGAAGACTACAAGAAAGTTCGATCCTTTCTTTAAGTGGAGTCAAAGAAGAGTTCTAGAGACTACAACTTGGAGCTATAGAAGTGAAGGACTAGACTAAAAAGGTTGTAGACTCTTTTCACTTAGATTAAAACTTGTTTGCTTAACTTTAAAATCCTAATTCTTTAGTTCGATTCTTGTTTAGTATACTTAGACATCCAAAATTTTAAAATTGCATACTTGATCCTCATTGAAACATAGTAGAGGTGCTAAGACTTACTTTCATGGTATCAGAGCCAAGTTAAAGGCTTAGGAATGTATTAGACGAAGTTAAAATGTTCGATCGAAGTTTTAAATACGGATTTAAGTAGATTCTGCCCATTTTTTCAAAGTTCATTATTTTCACTATTAAAAATACTCAGAAAATCATGCAGGTAAAACTATGGAGGCAAAAGAAAAACGAGAGCCTAATTCCTCTAAGTAGCAGCAGAACCACCGCCTAGACCTTGTCTTGGCCGCGGTTCCGCCGCCAACTTGAGGACTTGGAGCCTCGTTCTTCTTCTGCTGCTTCATGTTGACATTTTTTATTTTCTGGATATTTTTGATAAGGCTCTAGTGGTTGAGATCTCTGTGAATTGCTATTGTTTGAAATATCGATCGAAATGTTTAATATCGTCTATAATGCTATGGATATGTGATACAATTTTTGGAATCCACATTGATTAGTTTTGTGAAAACTAGTTATCGATTTGTAAATCTCGCATTTTAGTCTCAAATGATGGATTACCACGGAATTTGGATTTGGATCGAAACTCCATCGTAATTTCGTATTGTACGCGAAAACTTGCTGGGAGACACTATTAGACAGCCACGCCCCATTGCCCCGACCAAGTGACTATAGGAGAACCCCATGGTTAAAAGAATCCACTTGGGTGCTCGCGGCCACGGTGTTCCGCCCAAGTGCATTTCGTTGATGGCCTCGGGGATGTGGCCATCTACTAAAGTACCCGACGAGTATTTGAATCATTAATCGGGAATCTTGTTAAATTACCCAACTTAATTTTTTAAAAGTGTTTTCAATTCGAGACTTAAATACAAGGTTTATAGGGTTAGAGATGAAATTCGGAATATGTGATAATCCGGGTTTATGATATCTAAAGATGCAGATTCTAATTATTGTAGTTTTCATTTCTTTTCTGCGACCGTAAGTGTAATATGTGAACGTATCCCCGATCTCGTTGTTGTACGACAACGACATTAGGAATATGCATATTTACTTACGTTGATGACATGTGATATTATTGTGTTGCTATCAATATGTTATATTGGATCGTCGTGATAGAATAGCCGGTTTTTTTTTACGTGAGATGAGAGTTTTTCAATTTTCATTCATGTAAATATATGTATGTAATATTCTTTTATTGGGACACTTCCGGATTGAGGTTGTTGTCTCCATTCGATATATATTATTTACTTTTCCGTATTAGAATAGACCCAAGGCGGGGAGCACAAGTAACCCGGTTCGAAAGTCCAGTGGGAGGCTATCTCGAGGAGTCGAGACTGGTCGCCTAATTCTAGAATTGGCAGGGTTGCTTGCCGCTCTCGTAGGGTTCCAGGGGTGTGGGCTTGACTATTCATCACGACCGTGGAATCCGTGTTTTCCGTTACTGATTTAATCTAAAACATGGACCTCCTAGTATATCCTATATTTCATATATCTGCTTCTGCTGTTTCTGTGATGTGATGAGATTATATAACTGCGTGAGACGAATGCTACTATATATATGATATATTAGTAGACACTATATATGTTTTGCATACCCGCTAGTCCTGACCCTGCCCTACTGTAAGTTAAGTAACCTTATGGTGAAGACCCGGGTCCCTGTGGCGAATGCGGATAGCATATATGTGTGTTTTATTTTCTTTTCTTCTGTGATGTTTAGGAAACATAATTGATGGGACGTCATTAATAAGATTAATGAAAAGAAAAGAAACCTAAAAGATATTGTAGAATCAAAATTTTCAAAAATGTATCTCTAGTTCTTACTTTGCATAGCGGTATTCCATTATGAATATCCAGCTCCTCATTCGATGAGGAAAGAGCCTAGATCTCTTCACCGGGAATGATCTCTTTAGAAAAACTAGCATATGCTACAACCCACTCGGTTTATTTTAAAAACTACTCGATTTTAAAGCGGAGCTTAAACCACTTCTTTTTCAAATCACTAGATTCTACAACGATATCAAGTTCATTATATTAAAGGTTTTCATCAAAACCAGTCGTAGCCCTCCGTCATTTCAGATAGGTACTATTTAGTATTCGTGCTGCGTTTGTCAACCTTGTAGAGGCGTAGTGTTCGGTAGCTGATTAGTGTTTTTTTGCCGTATGCTGATGCGATTGGTTAGGGCAGTCGTACGTCTTTGTTGACCTTGTTAAGGGTCGTGCGGGTGGGTCTAATTCAGTCACGAAATGATGGGTTGAACTTGACTTGCAGTTTATGGTTTGTTGACTTTGTCAAGGCCATAAACCGCATGGGGCTAAAAACAGATATCAGGAATTTCAAGTGTTGAAATTAGTAATGAGATTGCATACCTTCTATGTGATAGTTGGATCTCGATACCCACTGCGAGTAAGTGTTACTCTTGAGAGAGTTTTCCACTTTACAATTAGCTAATCCAGTAGGTGTCTAAGAAAGGTGTTAATACCCCTGCGGCAACGAGGTTATTTAATTAGTTCCATATGAAAGCATGGGGAGACTCCCTCGGAGTATCAACACCTGCCCGGCTGATCGATTAGCGAACTTGTAGGGTGTAATTATTCTCGGCTAATCTTACCTTTTAGGGTTTGAAGGAAGATTTGATAAAACTAGTGGGAGCCATTCTGATTAGATAAGATAATAATCAATCTAATCTTATAAGAGCGCACGCTAAAGTGTTTTCTTCTCTCTCTCTAGGTAGCGACCATGTCACGCCTTAATCAAGATAATAACATGGATATATTGACCGAACCCGCTTATTATACTTGGCTGGGGAACGTTGGTTCCGCCCTATCTTATGAAAATTGTCATAAGTCTGGGTAAGGGATAGGAGAATACAAATATTTCCACGCAACCCGAATGAAGAAAGAGCATTCGGATATATCTTCTTCGGGTGTGTTAATTATTGAGAACTGTTTCTCAGTCAGCTCTATATTATGGGTATTGGATACCGGATCAGGATCCCATATTTGTAATTTGTTACAAGGGTTAAAGAAAAGTAGAGAACTGGGAAAGGGTGATATGTCTCTCAGAGTAGCGAATGGAGCAATTATTGCTGCCGAAGCTGTCGGCGAATATCAGCTTGTACTGTCAAATGATAATACATTGATTTTGAACGATTGCTATTTCGTACCGTCGATGATGTGCAATATAATATCCGTTTTTATTAGATAAAGAAGGATTTAACTTTACATCAAAGAAAAATGTTATGAAAATTTTCCTAAATCAAGTGTTGATTGGGTTTGGTATATTGTGTAATGGTATATACGTTCTAAATCAAAATACAGCTATGAATATACAAAACACACACAAGAGGAAAAGTTCAGAAATGAACGAAGCCTTCTTATGGAATTGTAGACTTAGTCATATCAATGTGACAAGACTAGCTAAGTTGCATAAATATGGATATTTGAATCCGTTCGAATTTACATCTTATGAAACTTGTCAGTCATGTCTCAAAGGAAAGGTGACCAAAACTCCGTTTACGAGATACGGAAAAAGAGCTACTGAACTCTTGGGACTGATACATAATGATGTATGCGGTCCTATGTCTACACATGCCAGGAATAGTTTCTTGTACTTCATTACATTTACCGATGATCTCTCAAGATTCGGACATGTGTTTCTGTTGAAACATAAATCTGAAAATTTTGAGAAATTCAAGGAATATAAGAGCGAAGTAGAGAGCCAGATGGGTAAAAATATTAAAATCCTTCGATCTGATCCAGGAGGAGAATATTTAAGCACGGAATTCCGAGATTATCTAAAAGAGAATGGGATTCTCTCTCAGCTTACTCCTTCGTATACACCATAGCACAATGGTGTATCGGAGCGGAGAAATCGCACCCTATTAGATATGGTGCGCTCTATGATGAGTGTTGCTGAGTTACCTATTTTCTTTTGGAGTTATGCACTTGAGACAGCTGCATACATATTGAATAGAGTTCTTACCAAATCCGTGCCTACCACTCCATATGAGATATGCAAGGGGAAGAGACCGTGTCTTAATTTCATTAAGATATGGGGTTGTCCGGCTTATATCAGAAAGCAAAATCCGGACAAGCTCGAGACAAGTCTGTTCTATGTAAGTTTGTTGGATATCCCAAACATCCGCGAGGGTATATCTTCTACCACACCGAGAAACAAAAGGTATTTGTTGCTGAATATGCTACCTTTTTAGAAAAGGAATTTCTTGTAAAAGAAATTAGTGGCAATGAGGTAGAGCTGAAAGAAATTCCAGATACATAAACTACAATAGAAGATTTGGTAGAACCGGAGGATTCAATAGTCCCCGACGAACCTCAGTCACTCCACAGATCTAGTAGGGTTCCTCACCCACCTGAGAGATATTACGGTTTTTTTCATAAACGGTGGAAGAGAGGATTGCATCATGGAAGATGATGATCCAACTAGTTTTAAGCAGGCCATCATAAGTGGGGACTCTATGAAATGGCTGGATGCTATGCGATCTGAGATGGAATATCTATGTACACTAATAAAAGTATGGATTTTAGAATTTGCTCCTGAAGTGGTAAAACTTATTGGGAGCAAGTGGATCTTCAAGAAGAAAATTGGTGTAGATGGAAAGGTTGAGACCTTTAAAGCTAGACTTATAGCAAAATGTTTTCGTCAACGACCAGGTGTCGACTATGATGAAACCTTTTCTCCAGTAGCTATGCTAAAGTCCATCAGGGTCCTACTTGCCATTGCTGCATACCATGACTATGAAATTTGCCAAATGGACGTCAAGACCGTTTTTCTAAATGGTGATTTAGAAGAGAGCGTGTATTTGACATAACCAGAGGGTTTCGTAGACAGTGGGAGCAGCGGAAAGGTGTGCAAGCTACTTAAATCAATCTACGGTTTAAAGCGGGCGTCGCGGAGCTGGAACATCTGTTTTGATGTAGCAGTCAAAGAGTTTGATTTCATCAAAAACATAGATGAACCATGTATATATAAAAAGGTTGTAGAGAGTAAGGTTGTCTTCCTCGTATTGTACATGGATGGCATACTCTTGATAGGAAATGATGTTCCTATGTTTCACTCAGTCAAACTTTTCCTATCACAAAAGTTCTCTATGAAAGATCTGGGTGATGCCTCCTACATTCTGGGGATAAAAATCTATAGAGATAGATCTAAAAGGATGTTGGGATTGTCCCATTCTAGGTACATAGTCACCATACTAAAGAAGTTTAGTATGGAAGATTCTAAGCGTGGTAATTTAACCGCTTGTTCAGGAATCACTCTCTCCAAAGAGATGTCTCCCAAGACTGATTTAGAAAGGGCTCACATGTACGTGATACCCTATACTTCTGCAGTTGGGTCTATCATGTACGCGATGTTATGCACCAGACCGGATGTAGCTTACGCACTTAGTGTGGTAAGTGGGTATCAATCAGACCCAGGAGAGAAGCACTGGATAGCTGTGAAGAACATTCTTAAGTACTTGAGAAGGACTAAAGAGATGTTCTTTGTGTATGGTAACGGAGAACTCCAAGTGGAGTCCTTTACCGATTCGAGCTTCTAGAGTGATAAGGATGACAACAAGTCTGTCTCGGGCTTTGTCTTCACCCTCAATGGAGGGGCGGTTGTAGGGTGTTTTTCGTCACCCCATTGAAATGGAAATACGCGTCGCTTGTCAGGCATACTACAGATTCGCCCTATCTAGGGTAGGCTGGGGGTTATTGATTGTGGGGATCCGAATCTCCGGCAGCCACGGAATAAACTGCCGTTAATTACCACTCGCCTTTGGAGCGAAGGAACTTCCGATTGACGGGTCATGCGAACTCAATGTGCAGTGTGCGCGTGTTGTGTTTTGAGGGGTCTTGGGTATATCGGGGGCCTCACAGACCTTATGGGGGTCCCGCTACCCAGATAGCGGGATGGGGGTCAAAGGGGCATGCAGCCCCCTTACGGGGTGGGGGCAGCGCCCCTTAGAAATTTTTTCTAACGGGGAAAATGTTCTGGAGTGTATAAAAAAGGTGAATAGCGTCCAAAGCACGCGTGGGAGCCATCTCCTCACGTGCCCAACACGCGGGCGCTGGGCGCTGGCACCACACATGCCCGGTACGTGAGGGCGGGCGCTGGGCGTTGAGTGCCAACGCCACACGTGCTTGGCACGTAGGCGTTGGGCGCTAGCGCGTCACGCGCCTGACACGTGGACGCTGGGCGTCTGTGGAAAAAATGGGCTTAGCCCCTGTACTAGGAGTTGTACTCCCGATTGATTTTTGGAGTTAAACTCTTAAAAGAAGGACAAAAGGGGATTCGCCCCTGCACTGGGAGTTGTAATCCCAATTGACTTTTGGAGTTAAACTCCTAAAATGAAAGACTTTTTATCTTTCTTTTTTTCGGAGTTAAACTCCTAAGAGATTTTCGGAGATGATAAAAGGGGACCCCTTTCTTCTCTCTTGAGCCCCAGATCATCTTTTGAGCCTTAGATCTTCCCAAAGTGGAGTTTTCGGAGATGGGTCAACTTCTTCCACCTTTCTGTTGGTTAGATCTTGGAGAAAAAGGGGGTGAAACTTAAAAATCACCCCTTTTGGTGATTTGATGGAAGATCCGAGCCTCCCTTCAAGGGTTTTAGGGTGAAAAACTATTTTTTTAAAAAGGAAGAGTTGAACTCTTGATTTAATTCAAAAAGGAGATGAAGGTTTAGAATCTTGAGGAAGAAGAAGGAGGCACATAAACCCTAATTTTAGAGGGGAATCAATTATTCTTTCATTTCGTCATCATGTTGCCTTTTATAGGCTTACAAATTTACACATAGCCTCTTGGACTTTACAAAATGGCATTTTGCCCATCTCATGCTTCATGTGCTCATTTCTTTTACACATGAGCCATACAAAAATTTGGCTTCATGCCCATTTTTCTTACATTTATTCATAAAATTTACATAAAAATTATTTATTACATGATTTTCATTTTGGCATGGGAGAGGCCGGCTGCGGGGATCGACTTGGGCCTGTGCCCGCTTATTTGGGGTTGACTTTGACTTTGACTTGGTTAACCGGGGTGTAATTTTTGACCCCAACAAAGTGCCTCCCATCAATAAATGCACACCGCGTATATGAGTTGTGTGCATGAAATTGATGGATCTTGTCCTGCAGAAGTTTGACTTTGTGGGGGAGCATCATTCCAGGGGCGGAGCATCCTTCCGGGGATCGGAGCATAATTCCGAAGAGTGGAGCATGATTCCAGGGATTGGAGTATAATTCCGACAAGCGGAGCATGATTCCCAGGAGTCGGAGAATGATTACGACGATCAGAGCATAATTCCGAAAAGCAAAGCATAATTCTGGGGATCGGAGAACAATTCCGACACGGGACAGGTGTATCCTGAGACGAAGCTTAGTTCCGGCACAAGGCAGACATTCTGAACGAAATATAGCTCTGATGCAGAGGTTGATTCCGAGTCGAAACATAACTCTGACAGGGAAGGCGGATACTCCGAGATGAAGCATGATTTCGACACGGGGTACATTCTGAGACAAAGCATGATTTTGCCGCAGAGCTTGTTGGTTGACTTGATTCCGAGTCGGAGCATAATTCCGACGGGGAGGTCATTGGTTGACTTGATTCCGAGACGGAGCATAATTCCGACGGGGAGGTCATTGGTTGACTTGATTCCAAGTCGGAGCATAATTCAGACGTGGAGGTCCTTGGTTGACTTGATTCCGAGTCGGAGCATAATTCCGACGGGGAGGTCATTGCTGCCTTTTTTGCGACTTGGACGGTCGGTGCTGCCCTTTTTGCGATTTGGACGGTCGGTGCTTGATTTGACTTGCTCACTTATTGCGGTGTCAGGGATTGGATTTGACTTGCTCCGCTTTCTGCGGTGTCAGGGTTGAACTTGACTTGCTCCGCTTCTTGCGGTGTCAGGGTTTGGAAATGACTTGTTTCGCTTTCTGCGGTGTCAGGGATTGGATTTGACTTGCCCCGCTTTCTGCGGTGTCAGGGTTGAACTTGACTTGCTCCGCTTTCTGTGGCGTCGTGATTGGATTTGACTTGCTCCGCTTTCTGCGGTGTCAGAGTTGAGATTGACTTGCTCCATTTTCTGCGGTGTCTGGATTCGACTTGTTTCTGAGGTGGAGCTTGATTCCGCCAAGGAGGTCGTTGGTTGTCTTGCCGACTTGATGTGAGTTGACATCAGCATCGCTACACTGGAATATGGTACCAGGAGCGAATCATCATTTGCCATGACAGGATTTGGGGATTTTGGTTTTGGTTTGGCATCAGTACCGCTACACTGGAATATGGTACCAGAAGCGAATCATCATTTGCCGTGAGGGGATTTGGGGATTTTGGTTTTGCTTTGGCATCAGCACCGCTACACTAGAATATGGTACCTGGAGTGAATTATCATTTGCCGCGAGGGGATTTCTCTCGTTCCCAATTTAACGACTTAGGGGTCATCTGTTTCCAGTTTAACGACTTAGGGGTCATCTGTTCCCAGTTTAATGACTTATGGGTCTATTGGATCGATTTGGAATTTCGGGCTTAGGTCGGCATCAGCGTTGCTAACACTGAAGCACAGGTGCCAGTATCAATTCATCATTTGCCTTTGCCTATTAGGGAGCGATGGCTTAGGAGACAGGTTTAGGTCCCTATCACCTAAGGCTTTTCAATTTTATGACCTGTAAGGGTCCCATAAAAGCATTTTCTTCCTACGTGTCGAAAGGATCTCGTAGGTGTACTTTCTCCTTAGGAGTCGTGGGGAATCTCAAGTGTGTTTTTCCTTTGTGAGTCGTAAGGATCCCACGAAGGCGTTTTCTTATGAGTCGTGAGGATCCCGTAAGTTTTATTCTTCTCATGTATTGTGAGGACACATGAGCGGGTCTTCCTAAATGGAGCATAATTCCGATGGCGAAGACCGGCCGCGTGACTGGTGATTGCGGTGGGGTATGGGTGTGATGAGAATTATTTGAGCCCATGGATTGTATACAGTAGTCAATTTGGGGACCAACCGTAGGGCTAGGAGAATTTTGGGATTTTATTGGCGTCTGCATCGCTGTACTGGAATATGGTACTAAGAGCGACTCATCATTCGCCGTTGGGACATTCAGAGATTTGAAATTTTGGTTGGCGTCTGCATCGCTAATGTAACGACTCTGATTTTACTGTACGAAATTTTTTAAGTTAATGTACAGAATGGAGTTTGCAGGCATGAGTACAATTTATAAGTTATTTTTGTTTAAGAACAACAAGAAATAACTTGTAGCTCATTGGTAAAGCCTTGCACTACTGTGACGTAGTCCCTATGTTCAAATCCCCTCAGGCACATTATATTTTTTCTAAATTTTCTTTTAAACTTTTTGGAAGCCCAAACGTTTGCACGTGCACTGCACATAGAAATGAAAAGTCAGGGAAAAACAAACATGTGCAAAATGTTGTACATACAGCCTTGGACACGTGACAATCATCCATCGGCCCACACTCATAATTGGACCGACAAGATATGCCCTAGGGCCAGTGCTGACGAGTCCCCCGTACCCAATGAAGCTCGTGCTCTGCACACAAAACCCTTGGTCTACCCCTTTTACCCTTGCACTGTTTGATTTCTCTGAAATGAAACAGAAACTTCAATTTCACCTTTAAATCCAATTTTAATGTATTTTAATTCATTCTTTCAATTCCAAAACCCTAATTCCACACTATAAATACAACCCCATACCCTAGCCCTTCCTCGTTCTGAAAATTCTATCCAAAATCCTCAAATTTTTTCTAAGTACAAGTGGAATAGAAGCGGAGTTAGCCAAAGATCAATTTCTGGCGAGGAATCGAGCAAGTTCCGGCAATCCCGCGACGCCACGACAACTACACCCTCTTCTTCTACCTCATCTTCATTTTTCTAGCTAGTAAGTCCCCTCTCATCATCCTCCTTCTTCTCTAAAATCTTTTTTCAAAACAAACATTGGTAAGTGGAGTTAATACCGATGTAAATCTTCTAAACCTTAAAAACACACCTTTTTACTTATATAATATTCATCCAACTTTTACACAATATTTGTAACAATATTATAAATGTTTAAAACCAACTTTGACTCTAAAATATCATGTTAAATAACTTAAATCTTACTTTTACATGAAAATACCATGAACTTTATATATGTCATTTTTATTCCTTTGTTTGTACATACCTCTAGAAAACATCACGGGGTAATGACCTACCCCTCACATACATACATATTTACATAGCACGATACTTTTTCGAACATATGTTTGTGGCGAATATAACATTTCATTAAAATACCATGAACTATAAAAACCCGGTTTTCTTTGAATTGTATTATCAAAACTCTTTGCGATTATGCCTCTACAATCCATTTTGGGGAACCCGCTATTGGATGGTGCAGATTATCACACATCCTTGGGCTAGTAGAGCGAGATGCAGACCTCCTTACGGAGCATTCGGTCTCGAAAGATTTTTAATACGTTTTTAAAGAAAAATGAGATTTTCAATTTAATAATAAAATTAATTTTTATAAATATATAAATATTATCAAACCACATATTTTCAAGATATAATAAAATTCTATGTTTTCTAAAAAATAAAAGAATGACAAGTTTCACCAACATACCCTCAAGTTATCCAAAAGACTAGTTTTACACTAAAATACCTTGAACTAACCAAGCTAAATTATTATCACTTAAATACTTCACATTCTTAAAATTTACAATTATGGAAACCATAAATAATATAAATAAATACCTGAGATTATTTTGAAAGTATATAAAATATTTTTCATAAAACTTTCTCGAGTTATATAAAATTACATTTAAGGACTTTAGTAAATATAGATTTAAGTGGGATAAATTCTCTTGTGCCTCAGGGAGCCGGATAAAGTGAGTGCTACCCTATTTAAGGTTGAAAAACTTAACGGTGTTATGAATGGTAATTGTCTTGGAAAAATACACAAATCATGTCGTCCATGTGCAACAGTTACCGATAACTCCCAAACCTAATTCAGGATCTAAATCAGTTTATAAGTATCTGACTCAAGTTTGAGTCTAAATCAAGCTTGAATTCAATCTGAATTCAATCCAATTCAAACATGAATCCAAACCCTAACATGTTTACTTGAATACCTGAACCTGAATACCAGAACAAGATCAACATGCAAACATGACTTGACCTGACCGAATCATGGCTATAACTTGACTTGATCACATGCCTACTTGTTTACATCCTGAACCTGATTACATGAACAACTTGTATTTATGGTCTCGGCAAGTCTGATAACTATAATTCAACACAATACATTACGGGGTTTTAAAGGGGTAGATTGGTAAGGAATGTATTTGTTGGATATAGTACCCTCAGAGTCAATTATTGGATCACAGGCACGTGATTGCAATGATTGAGGGAGGACCTATACCGGTAGGACAATCTTACTCAAGATGATAGTATGCTATCTGGTTTATCTTTATCATCGTGTACTGCTTTAGGTGACCTTACAGGTCACTATTGCGCGTTGATAGAGTCCTTAGGATTCTTGCTTGACGGCCAGCAGTATGATGGCGATCATATACGTGGGTGCTGGGGTCTATAAGCACATCCTTAAAAGGTCCCTAGTCATGGGACTTTTCGAGACAGGGCATCGATACTCCAGAGTAGACTAGTGTATACAGTCGAGACCCCGACGAGGGGCGGTGTCCGGTCTCACAAGCCACTGGTGTCAGTTGGTTCACCTAAGATGTATACAGGTGCTCATTGGGTTATGAGTACACCGGACAGGACTCGCCGGGAACATGCTAGTTGGTATTATACCTGACGTCAGATAGCGGTTCCCTGGTGACATGTGTACATGTTAGTTCATCGACTTGAGATCGTCATTTGTCTCGTGTGAGTTCCCACTGTACTTTGATTACTACCCTACCACGGCTCAAAAGAGTCGTGCAAACAGGTTTTAGTTAGGTACAGTCCCGAGCCACATAGAGGCAGTGAGCGGATCGGCAGGGGTTCGTCTCTCCCGGTATTGGGGGTGAGATCGCGCTGTGTCTAGGAGAGTCATTACACGAAGTCCTTGGCCAAGGCAGGAGATTTACTGGTAGGTATTCCAGTAGTATCTCAGGGTGTTCTGGGCTACACTCCGACACGACTTGTACCGCTTTTGGGGGTCTGACTTTTACCAACCCCCTAGGCCCGCCATGCGATGCTCATAGACGAACGGACCGGACTGTACGGATATTGTCACTGACAGGCTCAGTAGGGTGTCAGGATGAGTTCACTCATCGACGTCCCTTTTGGTCAATACTTGGCAGCCCGTTACGTATGGCTAATACCTCTGACGTGCTAGTGGTTAAATCCACAGCCAAAGTATTGACGAGTCTTTAGAGTCCCCCACAGACAGTTTCTCAAGTTTCGGACGAAACGCTGTAGAGGCCGTATGGATATATGGCAGGGTTCGATCATATACGTGCGGTATTGCACGGATCATGATCGGACGGATAATACTAGCGGGCTTTGGTTTAAGCTGGATCCTAGTATTATACAGTGTAGATTTTGTCTCATTGCATTTGTATTCGGTCGGAATACAAATGCGGGTATGTATATACGGTCGCGGGGTTTTCCTGTAATTTATTACGGGATCGCTTTTTTGAAGTTGCCAGTTTGCATTCCGTTTCGGCCATTTTCCTTTCTTTCTTTTCTTTGGCTGAATTTTCCATGGGAGGGGCTTATTTGCAAATGTGCAAATTAGCATTGTGGAGGGTTTTTTTTGTAATGGAGGGTTTACATGATGGTTCTAGCATCATTTGATTCCTTTTGCATTATTTCCTTTGCATTAAATGAGATGGGATTTGGATAGGAAATGAGGGTGACATATTTTCTCTTTATCACACATTTTCCCCACTTGCTTTATATCATCATTTTTCCCTTCTCCATTGAGCATGGCCGGCCACAGAGAATGAGAGGGAATTCTTTTGGTGTGAAAAATTATTTATCTCATTTTTGGCTTGCAACAAAATACATTACCCATCTCCAAAGTTCATATCTCCTTCTCCACTCCATTATGGCAACTTCACAAAACCCCTTGAGACAAACCGTTCTACACTCAGTCTACAGCAATCTTGGACACGTCGGCTTGCCAACTTCGTGTCCGAGTTGCCTCGGTCCAGAGGTGGGAGCCCGTAAAAAGACTCGATGATGTGGTGCCCTTTCCGACGAGGAGATGAAGACCGGAGATTCCGCGAGGAGATCGGGATGGATGCCGAAGACCGAAGGACACGGATCGCTCGGTATAGATTTCTACCCTTTCTCTTGTTTGCTAGTGGTAGGTTAATGGTCCGATCCGGGGTTTTAGTATGCGGTAGCGCCGGTTTACAAGTTAAGAAAAAGTTGCGTTTCCGTATTTTGGCCTCAGACATACAGCCGGGACGCTACCGTAGACTTACATGGTATCAGAGCCACGCCATTAACCTAGTCTAGCTTACTCTAACGTGTTTAGAACTTCGATCGGACGAATTTTCAAAAAATCGCGTTTCCAAGTTGCACTTTATGTTGAATTTTATTTGTGTTCGAAAAATTATTTGGTACATTGCAGAAATACGTGCAGGTGATTCTAAGAATTCTATAAAAATTTGGTTGCATGAGGTTACTGTTTCGCCGCAGAACCGCGGCCAAACCCATGCTCTGGCCGCGGTTCCGCCGCCATTTTACCTCTTCTGTGCACCAAATTTCTACAGTAGCTCTCTAACTTGGAAATGGGGTTTTTGGTATATTCTGTTTGGGCCCAGATTTATTTTGAGTACTGGGTATTGTGCTTGGGGCCCACTTCGGGAAATTTAGTCGATTGAAAATTTTAAACATGTTAGTTCACAGTATTTACATTATATCTGCGACCGTGAATGTCATTTGATCGGTAAATCCTGTCTAACTGCTATAACCCTTTTAGACGGATTTGCGAACGTGACATTCACGTTGATGTTCTGTGTTGTGCTGTGATGTTGCGGATTTGTCGTGGTGGATAGCCTGGATGCAATGTTAGTACAGTTTGGTTGTATTTGTACATTTGATATTGCGGGGGGAGCATCCGACATGTGGACTGCCGTTACTGCCTGTTTGTATATTATTCTTTTGGGGCAAGACCGGGCTGAGGTCGATGTACCCGCTGTATATTTTACTTTCTGTACTAGGATTACCCCGCGGAGGGGTGCACGGATAGCCGGGTTCTAGAGGGCAACGAGCCCGCATCTCATGGCTTTGAGACGGAGGGGGCTTTACTCTAGAATTGGCGGGCTATTCGCCGCACTCGTAGGGGTATAGCTTGACCCAAGGAGAGGTGCTCAAGTTACCGGATTCCGTGAAGTGCTGGGTGGTCCATTCACGTTGTTGAAGGGAGCTGCCTCGCTTCAGGTTTTGGCGGGTAACTTGCCGCGCCCGTAGGGGTCTAGGATTTCATTGCACAGGCTATCCACACGACCAGGGGATCGTCTGGTTTCAGTAGCGGCTCTATGAAACCCGGGGATCCCAGATATCTGTATTGTTTTGTGATGCTTATTACATTTCTGTGATGTTGCATTTTATCACTTCTTGAGCGATTATTATATATTGATATATATACTAGTAGATGTTGTATATGTTTTAAACCCGCGCTAGTCCAGTCCCCGCTCTGTCGTTAGTTAAGTAACCTAACGGGTGATGACGGGACCCAGTGGCGAATGCGGATGGCATATACGTACATCGTATTTTCGTTCTTTTGTGGTGTGATCAATTGATGGGACTGCATTGATTCGGATCAATGCAATCTAAACAAACCTATTCTGATGTTGTTGGAACAATTTTTCAAAAAGCTGTTATTGCAAGGACATTTTCTTTTGTTTTGCACAGTGGTATTCGGTTATGAATATCCAGCACCTCAGTCGACAAGGCAAGGGCCGAGATCTCTTCACCGGGAGTGACCCCTTGGACAGAAGTTTGCGTCAGGGTAATAACTTCACTATAGTCGATTACTTTTTGCTTTGCAACGTGGTATTCAGTTGGAATATCCTGCACCTCATTCTACGGGGAAAGAGCCGAGATCCCTTCACCGGGAGTGACCTCTTTAGCGAAGGTTTTCGCCACTATTTTTACAAAAGCTATCCGGTTCCTTCAACGATATCAAGTTCATTACGTTAAAGGTTTTTCGCCAAAAACCATTCGTAGCCCTCCGTCATTTCAGACGGGTAGCACGTAGTATTCATGCTATGTTTGTTGACCTTCGTCAAGGCATAGTGAATGGTAGCTGCTTGTTACCTTTCTGCTGCATAGATAGATGTGTTGGTTTGGGACAGTCGTATAGCCTTGTTGATCTTCGTCAAGGGCTTATACGGGTGGGTTCAAATCAACCTGGACAATGACGGGTAGAACTTGACATGTGATTTATGATTTGTTGACTTTCGTCAAGGTCATAAGAGCATGGGGTAAAAATCACATCGGGAGTTTCTAAAGAAACTGAAACTTGCCAGGCATGCACATACCTTCTGGAGTGTGATAACGTGAGTGGATTCCATCACATTATCATGCGATGATAGTTGGATCCCGATTCCCACCGATGAGTTTGTTTACTCCTCGTGTGATTCCGACTAATTCTTCTTTCAGGTTTGGAGGAGAATTTGAGGTTACAGTGAGAGGTTTCCTGATTAGATAAAGTGATAACCATTCTGATCTAAATTAGAGTGCACGCTGAGTGTTTCTTTTCTCTCTCTCTTTGGCAGCGACCATGACCCGACCCTTGACTATGACTCAGTGACCAAAATTAACCAAATCTTCTTAAACACTGGCTTTTGGATTGTCAGAGTTGCATACCTCATTGCCACTCCTACTTTTACCCTTTTCTCCAGAACACCCCGTATTACTACGAACGTCCACTTCCATTGGATAAAACCATCGTATGGTTATATACGAACTCGAAGGAGCTTGTTCCAGATTTGAGGATGGTTTCCGGTTCTGGAGAAAACGAATAGGACTATTCAGTTGTCTTTTCCTTTTACCTTCTCTCAGGTTGCGAGTGCTCCTTGGATTAGGGGATAGTACACTTGTTACGCTTATTGGATAGTTTTCTTCCAAACCTTAGGCTGGTGCCGAACGGTAGGGAATGAAGAAAGCCGATTAGTCTAAGTGTGGTGTACAGAAGGTATTAAGTAAAGACAAATAAAGGGAATAGAAGGAGGGTAAAGTAAATTGCGACTGCTATTCACGACCAAACCAAGTATTTCATTACCACTCCCAGTTCACCTTTGTATTTCTCCAGAACACTCCGTATCACTACGAAAATCCACAGTTATTTGGATACTCCATCGTATGGTTATATACGAACTCGAAAGGAACTTATTCCAGTTCGGGGATGGATTCTGGTTCGGGAGAAATAGGAATAAGGTTTATTCGGCTGTCTTTTATCTTCACCTTCTCTCGCATTGCGAGTGCTCCTAGGATTAGGACAGTACACCTGTTATGCTTATTGGATAGTCTTCTTCCAAACCATAGGCTGGTGCCAAACGGTAGGGAAGGAAGAAAACCATTTAAGCCTAAAAGGGGTGTACAGAAGGTAATGACTAAAGACATATAAAGGGATTTGGAGAGACGGCAAAGAAATATACGGTTACAGTTGTGAATCTGATAATGGAAGAGGCATTACTAGGAATACCCGGATACCCCTTCGATACATTTACATGTTTCAGTTTCACTGTGTACTGTTAATAGAAAACTGATTTCCCAATTAGCCCTTGCTCCAGGGTATGTATTTACCAGGTATGATTCTCACATCTGTATGGTTTTACAGATGATGAGTGGGAGTAAGTTATTGGGAATTAGGTGATTGTCCTCATTATATCGGGATTCGTTGTAATTGGTGATATTAGAGGAAATCACCTGGGTTGTTTGCCGGACGGCGAATATTTGGTTTTGAATATCCGTTGTTATGCACCAATTTCAAATTGATATATCTGTACGTTCATTTTTATGAAGTGAGATATAACCTTTTGAAATTATGTCGATGACATTTACCTATATCAGTGGATGGTTAGGTAAGGAGCATTAAACAGCGGTGTAATTCTTCATAACCATAGTACAGTTTTCAACCTACGACGCACAGGGTTTGAATTATTCAACTCAGGGGACTTATATAGAGTATTGTATGTTGTCCGGTGTCCATCAGGACAGAGGGGTTGGTCCTCGTACTATATTCTGTTTACTTGTGACTTCTCTAGTTCTTAGACATGTGTTTTGTAGAAATACAAGGTCCAAGTTTTGAGAAATTATAGGTATAAGAGTAAAGTAGAGAACCGGATATTGCAAGTATCAGGATTCTTCAAGGTGATCGAAGATATAGATACTTGTGTATGGTATTCAGTTGATAGTAATGGTTTTGAGAGAACTTGCTTCTCTTTCAGGTTACTCATAATTGGAAGCACTCCTAAGTTGAGTAATGCTGATTGGCCTCTCTCCATTTAGTTGACATGCACTGGAGACAGCTGCATGATTTGAATCTGGTTCCAATTAAATCAGTGCCTCTGTTTCTGTATTAGATATAGAACAGTTCATATCTTGACGATGTTAAGGTACGGGGAGTTGTCCAGCTTATGCTTAAAACCAGACTCTGGATAACTCAAGGCACATTTCTGTAATGGCTGTTTGTGGGTTGACCCGGGCTATGACGAGGGTTGACTTTCTACCATCTGGAAGATCAATAGTGATATTTGTTCCCGCCAAAATTTTGGCTCAAAACCCGCTCCGTATAAAATAATAACAATAAAATAATAAATAAATAAATAAATAATAATAATAAAGGAGAAAATCACCCTTTTAGAGCAAAGCTCTGTCTGAATTTCAAAATTCAAAAGTTGAAGCAACGCTTCAGATCTCTTGCGCTGCGCGCAGAGCGCCACGTGTCAAAATCAGACACGCCAGCGCAAGGAGCGCAGTGCCCAAGGCAGCGCACCCAATCAGAGCAAGGCTCTGTTTAAAATTCAAATTTTAATAAAGGAAGCAACGCTTCAGCTGACTTGCGCTCTGCGCTGCGCGACACGTGTCAGCGCAGTTGCGCTCGTGCAGTTGCGCTGCGCGACACGTGTCAGCGCAGTTGCGCTGCGCGACACGTGTCAAGCGCAGGTGCGCTTGCGCCAACTGTGCCAGAACTAAAACAGAATTAAAATTCCAGAAAGATCTTTCCAATCTTGTTAAAAAACAAGAAGATTCTCTTCTGTAAAACAGAGCCCTAGGATCAAAGATCCAACGGTAGGGAGACATCCCTAAATCAATCAGAGAAAGATCTCTTTAACTGATTTAACAAATCAATTGGCCCTATATAAAGGCCCCTAAACTCCAAGTCTAAAACACATAGACACACAGAGATAGAGAAACACAGAGAATTCCTCTAAAACTTTGAGAAGAACTCTAAAAAAAAAGGTAAACCTTTAAAAAAAAAGAAGAATTTCTTCTGAAAAGATCAATGATCTCAGAACAAGATCAAGATCTTCAATAAAAAAGAAAAAGATCAATAAAAGATCCAATAATTAAAAAAAGAGAAAGAAGTAATATACTTCGCTATTAGATCTTTTTGATCTATAGATAAAGGCATTGCCTTTTGATGAACCATTGGTTCTTGAAAAACTTGAGGTAAAACCTCTTTAGAATCACAAAGATTCTGTTCTTTGATCTAAAATAGATCAAGATGCGCTCTGCGCTTTTGAACAGTGCCCTGCACTAGTAATTTGAGCCTCTGCGCTCTTGGGTTGGCGCAAGTTACCAGAACACGCCACGTTTAAACCCAGAATAATCTGCGCCTTGCGCTTTAAAAAATGAGCACTGCGCTCTTGAATTGGCGCAAATCGTCAAAGCACGCCACGTGTCAGCAGCGCACTAGCGCAGTGCATTGGCGCAGCGCAATGGCGCAGTGCATTGCGCTTGCGCTCACCAGAGCGCGACACGTGTCACCTCCACATCAGTTTGCGCCTTGCGCTCCTCAATCAGCGCAAAGCACCTGACAGGCCACGTGGCGCACTGTCAGACTATTAAATGCTGCTCATTATTAAGAAAGGGCAGAGCCCAATTAAAAGGCCTAACAGGCCTAATAAAAATGCAGTGCATTATTAAATGCAGTGCAGAGCCCAATTAAAAGGTCCAACAGACCAAGACTAATGCTATGCATCATTAAACAAAGGGCAGAGCCCAAGTAAAGGCCTAACAGGCCAGACACCAATAAAATGTTGAACATTTTCAACTGGACTTAACCCAATTCTGGCCATAAGTTCTCAAATTAAATTGAACTGAGCACAACTGCTCTCTCAAATCAATTTACACCCGGTTCAAGGGTACATCTCTGAACTCCTCTGATATTTGTCGTTGTAATCCTTCAATATCGTCAGAGAGGTGACGGGTCCCGACAACCACACATTAACACGGACTGTGGGGTCCTTAAACTCATGGACTAATGCGTCCTTAAACCAATATCCGTCCCCAAAATGGGAATGTTGGACCACCATGTCTCTAAACTGGTAATACGGACTGTGGGGTCCTTAAACTCATGGACTAATGCATCCTTAAACCAATACCCGTCCCCAAAATGAGAATGTTGGACCACCATGTCTCTAAACTGGCAATGGACCACCATATCCCTAAACTGGCAATGGACCACTATGTCCCTAAACTGGAACAATAGAGCCCCCAAATGCTCTCTTGTTGGATCTAAACGATCCTGTTAAGTTGATCTTAGTCTCAAATTGGACTAACGTATCCTTAACAAACGTTTAAGTTGATCTTAGCCTCAAATATGGCTAACGTATCTTTAAACCAAACTTTCAAACAGACTTTAGTCCCAAATTGGACTATAGATCTCTCAACCAACTTTGGTTCAAGGGTACATCTCCGAACTCCTCTGATATCTGTCGTTGTAATCCTTCAACGTCATCAGAGAGTTGACGGGTCCCGACGGCCATACATTCAATGGACCACCATGTCCTTAAACTGGCAATGGACCACTATGTCCCTAAACTGGAACAATAGAGCACAAATGCTCTTTTGTCGGATCTAAATGATCCAGTTAAGTTGATCTTAGTCTCAAATTGGACTAACGTATCCTTAACAAACGTTTAAGTTGATCTTAGCCTCAAATGTGGCTAACGTATCCTTAAACCAAAACCCGAAACCCAAATCTAAGAAAATACGGATTTGGACTAATCCACGTTCTACGGGAGACGAAACAAATTAGTCTCCGTATACAATCCACGGGCAAGCACAAACAAAACAAACACCCATGACACGAAGTGACCATCTGGAGAAGGAAAAAGTTGTTACCGCGATGCGGTAGCGTAATTAACTGCAGGGGCTTGCGCCTGCAGGGAAAAGCGTCCCCACAATCAAAAACCCCTCAAGCGAGGGTGAATCTGACGAAGTCTGCTACATCGGCCGCATCCGTTTAAACCTTCGATACATGGTGCCATA
Source organism: Agapanthus africanus (assembly GCA_030015575.1). Lineage (NCBI taxonomy): Eukaryota > Viridiplantae > Streptophyta > Magnoliopsida > Asparagales > Amaryllidaceae > Agapanthus > Agapanthus africanus. The sequence continues at coordinate 356,266,019 of JASDDO010000019.1, forward strand.
AATCAACTTGGTATCTTCGGAGAGGTGGACGGATAGCACCAATTAGCATCTGCCCCGAATTTCAGGCAAGACGTCTCCCTGTTGTCGCGCCGCCTTTCGGAGGGGAACAATATTGTTCTAGACTCGCCATAGTTTTAATAAAAATGGATTTTTTCAGAAAACAGTAGTGGGAGTATGGTAGAACTGGAAGTGATTCCAGAACCGCAAACGATTACTGAAAATTTGATAAGAACCTAAAGATTCAATCTGGTTTGACATTTCATTGGCCACTCCGCAGATATGGTGGGTAACCTCAGGCACCCGAGAGGTACTCCTGTAGCCTCAAAGACGGTGGCAGGGAGGTTCTTGTTTACCCAGACTTTCCATTGCTGTTGTTCCAGACTGTGAGACCCGGCAGGAGGATGACTATAGCGTCGTTCTGAACTAGCTTTAGAAGTGCACGTGTATATTATTCTGCCAGAGGGTTGTCGCAGTCAGTGGGAGCAGCGGAAGCATAGTGGACAAGTGGCTTATGTCTATTTATAGACCAAAGCAGAAATAGCGGAGATAGATCATCTATTTCTGAAGTGACAGTCATAGGTTTGACTTCATCAGAATAGGGGATGGATCTGTTAAGAAGGTAGTAGGGTGTGATGTCCTGGTATTTGGATGGCATACACAGAGTAGGAAGTGAAGTTCCTATACTACGATCGGTTATACTTTGGTTGTCACACAGTGGTTTCTCCACATAAGACTTGGATATTATATCAGACATCCTGGTTACTGGATCTATGGTTTTAGATCTAGATTTGTGTAGTTTCCCAATTTGGGTACTTAGACAGCATTCTAAAGGTGTTTTTGAATGGACAACTCCTGGCACAGTAGTATACCTGCAGGTAATGGAGTCACCCTCTCTAAAGGAGTCTTACAGACTAAAGGGGAGAGGAATGTGCATGATTGGCAGATCACTTGCTTAGGCAATTGAGTCAATCATGAGATGTCAAGTACCATACCAGATGTTGTTTTTGCAATAGATGCAATAAGTTGATATTGATCCAATCCTGGAGAAACATTCGGAAGCAGTTTTAGAACATAAGTGGATGTTCTAGGGATATGATAACAACAGCCTATTTTAGGAGACAATTATCATTCCAGGCTTCCAAGGCGACCTGGATGACAGGGTGGCTGTCAGAGTTATAGTTTTCTCTCTGACGAGGGGCAGTATTTTGGACAGGTGGTCCAGGCGGATACTGAGGGAGGCATGGCGCAGGATACTGATTAAGTTCAGTTGACGATACAATCTAAGAAGTTTGGATTTGGAGTTCATTTATGAACTAGGTCCCATCAGATATCCAGACATATTCTAAGACAGGTATTGCTCATTTCGGGAGATGGCTTTCTCCGCGAACTTGAGATAAAGAGAGACATAGAAAGAAACATCAGAGCGGATCCACTCACTGAGGCTATTCCTCGAACGCATTAGTTTCGCAAACGGGTTTTGTGAGACTGGTTAGTAGAGGAGTTGGGTGTTCGGTATCACACGGGCTGTGAGTATGCGACATCGCAATAATTAGCCTTGAGTGCAAGTGGGAGATTGTTGGATATAGTGCCCTCAGAGTCAATTATTGGATCACAGGCACGTGATTGCAATGATTGAGGGAGGACCTATACCGGGAGGACAGTCTTACTCAAGATGATAGTATGCTATCTGGTTTATCTTTATCATCGTGTACTGCTTTAGGTGACCTTACAGGTCACTATTGCGCGTTGATAGAGCCCTTAGGATTCTTGTTTGACGGCCAGCAGTATGATGGCGATCATATACGTGGGAGCTGGGGTCTATAAGCACATCCTTAAAAGGTCCCTAGTCGTGGGAGTTTTCGAGACAGGGCATCGATACTCCAGAGTAGACTAGTGTATACAGTCGAGACCCCGACGAGGGGCGGTGGCCGGTCTCACAAGCCACTGGTGTCAGTTGGTTCACCTAAGATGTATACAGGTGCTCATTGGGTTATGAGTACACCGGACAGGACTCGCCGGGAACATGCTAGTTGGTATTATACCTGACGTCAGATAGCGGTTCCCTGGTGACATGTGTACATGTTAGTTCATCGACCTGAGATCGTCATTTGTCTCGTGTGAGTTCCCACTGTACTTTGATTACTACTCTACCATGGCTCAAAGGAGTCGTTCAAACAGGTTTTAATTAGGTACAGTCCCGAGCCACATGGAGGCAGTGAGCGGATCGGCAGGGGTTCGTCTCTCCCGGTATTGGGGGTGAGATCGCGCTGTGTCTAGGAGAGCCATTACACGAAGTCCTTGGCCAAGGCAGGAGATTTACTGGTAGGTATTCCAGTAGTATCTCAGGGTGTTCTGGGCTACACTCCGACACGACTTGTACCGCTTTTGGGGGTCTGACTTTTACCAACCCCCTAGGCCCGCCATGCGATGCTCATAGACGAACGGACCGGATTGTACGGATATTGTCACTGACAGGCTCAGTAGGGTGTCAGGATGAGTTCGCTCATCGCCGTCCCTTTTGGTCAATACTTGGCAGCCCGTTACGTATGGCTAATACTTTTGACGTGCTAGTGGTTAAATCCACAGCCAAAGTATTGACGAGTCTTTAGAGTCCCCCACAGACAGTTTCTCAAGTTTCGGGCGAAACGCTGTAGAGGCCGTATGGATATATGGCAGGGTTCGATCATATACGTGCGGTATTGCACGGATCATGATCGGACGGATAATACTAGCGGGCTTTGGTTTAAGCCGGATCCTAGTATTATACAGTGTAGATTTTATCTCATTGCATTTGTATTCGGTCGGAATACAAATGCGGGTATGTATATACGGTCGCGGGGTTTTCCTGTAATTTATTACTGGATCGCTTTTTTGAAGTTGCCAGTCTGCATTCCGTTTCGGCCATTTTCCTTTCTTTCTTTTCTTTGGCTGAATTTTCCATGGGAGGGGCTTATTTGTAAATGTGCAAATTAGCATTGTGGAGGGTTTTTTTTGTAATGGAGGGTTTACATGATGGTTCTAGCATCATTTGATTCCTTTTTCATCATTTCCTTTGCATTAAATGAGATGGGATTTGGATAGGAAATGAGGGTGACATATTTTCTCTTTATCACACATTTTCCCCACTTGCTTTATATCATCATATTTCCCTTCTCCATTGAGCATGGCCGGCCACAGAGAATGAGAGGGAATTCTTTTGGTGTGAAAAATTATTCATCTCATTTTTGGCTTGCAACAAAATACATTACCCATCTCCAAAGTTCATATCTCCTTTTCCACTCCATTATGGCAACTTCACAAAACCCCTTGAGACAAACCGTTCTACACTCAGTCTACAGCAATCTTGGACACGTCGGCTTGCCAACTTCGTGTCCGAGTTGCCTCGGTCCAGAGGTGGGAGCCCGTAAAAAGACTCGGTGATGTGGTGCCCTTTCCGACGAGGAGATGAAGACCGGAGATTTCGCGAGGAGATCGGGATGGAGGCCGAAGACCGAAGGACACGGATCGCTCGGTATAGCTTTCTACCCTTTCTCTTGTTTGCTAGTGGTAGGTTAATGGTCCGATCCGGGTTTTTAGTATGCGGTAGCGCCGGTTTACAAGTTAAGAAAAAGTTCTGTTTCCGCATTTTGGCCTCGGACAGACGGCCGGGGCGCTACTGTAGACTTACAGTATTAAAAGTGGCACGATGATGGACACTAAAAGACACCTACATAAACTCTCGTGCCGTTGTACCGTGGGTTTTGACTGGGCCTTGTACTTACATGTTACCATAGTCCATGGGATGGTTGGCTTCCTCTCGTATACACTGATACATTCTGTATCGAGCTACAAACAACTATGTTAGTATAACAAACATATACCTGTATAAAATACCAGTTCTTTCTTTTTACTTGTTCTATTCCATTCTTACTTCTGGGACTTACCGAGTGCTAGTTCGCCGACGACATTCCTTATTCCCGCCAAAATTTTCGGCCAAGAGCTATTTGTTCCTGTTTACGCCGTCTTAAGTTTCGTTTACAGATATATGTGAAATTGAGCTCATTCATAGACGCACATACATATATCAGAGGAAGAACAGATGTTAGAAAGGGAGTACTTGGTGGTCGACGACAAAAATAAAGTATTTAATTGAACATTTTATTCTACAGGAAATAGATCGCCGATTGATCGTCTAAGTTGTGATGAAAATGTAAAGTGTTCACAATCAAAGAAATTTATACCGCAATCAATTAACGGTGTCGATGTAGCGCGTTAATGAATACAGATTGTCCACTGAGAAGTGTGTTTTGATCTATCTTTGTTTAGTTGAGCCGAAATGAAAAGATAAAAGAAAATTGCAAGAAAATTGATTCAAGATTTGTATGATTTGATTTTAAGAAACATCAAGAAAATAGTAGATTTAGAATCAAGAATCAATAAATGTCTCAATCACTTTGATTTATCAAGATAATGAAGAATAGCTTGTACGATTCGATTGAGTCAATAGCTAATGATGAATCTAAAAATTCCTAATCTTATCTATTGATAATTTATAGCTAGATTGATGATGATTAATGAAGATTAGGGATCTATTGAAGAAACTAGGGTTTCTCCTTCTATCCCTTGTCTTTTCAATCACGATCATTCGGATCTAGCCTCTAGCAAAGAAAATCATCAATCATTTGATCCCTAATTTGCAACGAAATTCGCAAGAATGTTGTCACGTCTCGAAAGTACGGAATATGACCGGCACTTAAACTACGAACGTCTCGAGGCGTACGTAATCTAAGTAAGCCGAAAACCCAGAAATCCAAACCAAGAAAAGTAATAGAGTGAAGGAAAACCAATTTAAAACAAGTAGTTTTAATAGCATAAGCCGAATTATGCAGTTTTTAAAACATAAAAAATTTCCTAAAAATTTCGGCAGAGTCTCCTTTGTAAATACTGGCCCCCAAACGGGATACAACATGAATAGTGTACAAAATAAAAAAAAAAGGCATCCCCAAGCGGGAGCTAGCTCTTCGTCAATCGACGGTCACAACCACACAAGCAATATAATATACAACGCCAAGGGCGAGGATCAAAACTCAAAAGGAACTCAAACCACAAGAAATCCACAGAAATATAAAGCACGACTCTAAGGTCGAAAGAATAACATCACTGGTCTCTATCTCAAAAATAAATACATGTTTGGTTGATGGAACTTCTAGATACAACTGAATAATAGTATACAAGATGTAATGATGGGTATGATACAAATAACCCACCTCCTAGCAAGTCACCCGGAAATGGAAATAGTGCCAGCAAAGCCGTAAAGAAACCTGTACGGCAAAACCTGCAAGAAACTGGGGCACAACGGGGGTGAGTTGCCAACTCGTGAGTAGAAAAACATCTACGCACAGAAATCGCATAAATAACGCAACCTAGGTCAATGATCATAATATATCCTTAAATATATGAATAACATACAGCCTATAACAATGGCTAGGGTAATATCTAACCCGAGTGTGATCTTATGTGCCCGTGTCAGTGCCTCAGGTAGCAATATATCATATGAATGAGGTATGAATGCATGAAAACAGAATACATGTAAATGAAGAAACTGTTTTCATAAATTAGTGAGATTTCCTTTGTATTTTTAAAATGAGGTATCATAAATGAAATCAGTATCAACAGTGTCTAGCATCGACACAAAACATAAATCTCAATGTCTCAAAACCTCAGGCTCCGGCTATCCGGACTGGCCTGTATCATCAAATCTCAGTACCTCAATATCTCGAAATCTCAATGTCTCAATCTCAATATCTAGGGCGCCGTCAGTCCAGACCGGCCCCTACCATCCATCTCAAGACCACGACGGTATCCTCCGGATATCCGACGCGTCGGGTAAAATCACCGATAGGTAGTCTCCCCCTGCCAGGCTCATCGTTATCACCACGAGCTTCTTGTACCGGGGTACCATACCGGGTCCACCATGTATCCGAAACGGTTCATCCAACTCCTCGAATCGGGTCTCGAAATCCATCAGCAAACTCATGGTGGACGACTCATACATCATGGGAAAAACCGCGCTTTTCATTTAAAAAGAGAAAGAAGAAGTTTGTATATGTTTTGCGGTTTTCCCCAAATCCAGAAAATCTCATGGAAATCCGAATCCAAAACCTCAATAGCACGTAAAAAGTGAATATATGCATGAGAATCCATGAATGCGGCATAACAATGAATAACAGTATGCATGAAGTAGCAGGTAATAACTACAATGTCTAAACTAACATACAAGGCAAGTACACCAATATCATGTCTAAACTATTAGCTAACAGGCTATGTCAAGCAATAATATTTTCTAAGGTGTACGAGACATGGCAATTTCATATTAAGATGTGTGTGAGCCGGCAAGTAAGTGTACGTGGTACATACGCATCATCGGTAATGGTGCTGGTGTCCTAACCACAAGATATCAACAGTAGAATATGAAGCATAATATAAGCATGTGATGCGGAGCGAACAACAATAATGAGCGGGAGCTGAATACTAGACGCAACGATAACTAATCTGTATTAACCTAATATAAGTCCTACAATGGTGCCTTTTGAAAATAACACAAATCGTGGGGTTTTGAAAATAGGGGCTACGGTGTTTTTACGAAAAGATACGTCTTTTGAAATATCCGTAGGATCCCTTGACCTGTCTTTTAAAATACCCACGATTCGTTAGCTTTTGAAATAGGTAGGAGTCGAATCTAATCTAACAACTAAACTAAACTAAAGGGCTAAGCTAATAAGCTGGACTACAGGTAAGGAAACAGCCTAATATCTGAGTCGATACATATACATACCTGTATATATATTAGTCGGTGATCCCGCCTTAATAATATCATATCCGATACCATATCTATAATCAGACATCCCAAGTCAAGAGTGCGGATCAATCATCAAAATATAGCTCATACGTAAATCCGTCGTACGGCATCCCCAAATCTGGGTATGGGTCAATATCATATTCATCACACTATTCATCTGGTATCCTCTTTATCCAAGATCATAGTCCAAGGTACTGACCTATGTCTAGTACAATACTAATATCATCAATATAGTCATGATCTGACTACTGATCGATAGTCTCGTACAAACCGATATCATCAGCACATATCATCATCAAGGGGTATACATCGCCCAATACGGCCTAGTATCAATATCCTAGCATATCATATCTCATATCACGATCACATGTCGACCATTTTATTTATAACACTATTCACCCGTATCGCCGCCCCAAGATCCGCTATAACACCAGGACGTACCACAAGTACGAATCCTGCCATATCACCGATATCACAACCACAAAACAAATCTCATCGACTCAGCTCAATCCCAAGTATCATCCTCAAGTCCGTATGTGAACACATAGTCCTATACCCATGTGAACACATAACTATAAAGAATCCCATGAGCACATATAAATAGGAATGTATGCAAGTATGTATGTGTGTATGTGTAGTGTAACACTATCCTAAGGTTCGCAACACTAAAATAATCCAACACACCAATATCCATCCTAAACATCGTTATTAATCCCAAATAACATATAATAATTGTTGGTGTGTATACGCATCCGTATACACCACCACGGATTGCGGGGGTGCTATACGCCATCCACCCGACTTCTCCCCGTAGATATAAATCTACTCACCTAGTCTTCGCTCGCCGGTGCCGACGTAGCCACGCGCTTGCTTGTCGTCTCGAAGTCCACATGGGGTACCTACATATCATAACGCACCGTATCGCATTAAAATCCGACTCATGACCAGAACGACTCACGAATCCCACATAGGTCAAAACCTATGGTTGCTTTCACAAATTAACTCAAAAACCCTCGACGTCGGCGTACAAACGCCAAACCATCGAGAAAGCTCCCAACACACTCATTTGTACAATTACAAGCACTAATTATAATATAAAATATCTTAAAATTCACAAAAACCTTAATTTCACTTAAAAAGTCATTTTTCCGAAAATCTAGCAAGCACAAATCACCGTTTTAGTACAAAACTCGATGTATAAACGAATCTAGCGGCCACAATATTCACTAAATATCTTAAATAAGTCATAAAAACAATTCCCATAATTTAATCTCATTAAATTTCATAAACTCCAAAATTCTAGTTTGCAAACATATCAATTTTAACACTTTTTAAAGTAAATTTCACAATTCATCCATTAAGCTTAGTTTTGCATATACAATAGTATTAAACCAAAATTTATAATGCTAATAATGTCATGAAACCTTAATCATATTTTAATCTAAACCATTTAATAAATTTCCAAAAACCTAGTTAGCAATTTAGCAATATTAGAACAATTTACAAAAAAAACAATTAGTAACCTAGTAATTAGCTTTGTTTTAGCATGCCCACTAGATAATAACCACACAATTAGATCATGATCAATTGACCTAGACCCTAACTTAGTAATCAAAACCCTTTCTTTAAATTTAAAACCCTAATTTAACACCTAATAGCTAGATTCAAGTAATTTAACAACAAATTAAGCATAAGGTTATGATTATACCTCACAAGCTTGAGATCAAACTTGCAAAAATCTTAGCCTCCAACAATGATTTCATGCTCCAAGATCCATGCTTGAATAGCTAAAGAATAATGGGTAAAGCTTGGATTTAGAATTAGCTTTGAATTTTTGAGAAAAAGGGTGGATTTTTGAGAGAAATTTTGGGGATTTTGATGGAAAATGAGATGAAGAATTTGGGGCTGTTGTGGTTCAGGTTTCGGCCAGAATTCTTGGGGGATTGGGTGAGGGAGGAGAGAGATTGAGGTGGGGAAAGTCCACTCTAGTCAAAGTCCACTCTAATTCTATCATTTCCTACTCTTTTCTTTTCTTTTCTTTTGACAAAAGAAGTGATTGGAGAGAGGGAGAGGGGGAGGGCTGTCATGGTGGGGCCGGCCACATGGGGAGAGGGAGAGAGGGTGAGGTATGGGTGTGTGGGTTAGGAAAAAAGATAAATGTATTACCCCAATTCCCGTTAACACTAAATTCACCGGAAAAAGCCTTTTTCTTCGATATTTTCTAAACCGTTTTGGCAAACGATTTCATTTCAAAAACCACATGATAAAATTTTATTTAATGTGTCATGATACACAAAATTTGTTTCAACTCATTCCAATTTGTAATTTTCCCTAATTAAATATATTAGTGACGGCTTAAAATAATAATAAAATAATTTTTTTTCAGAAAATTTGAAATTTCACCAGTGGCTCAATAAACACCAAATACTAGCAATTACATAGCTAGAATATGTATATTTAATTTTTATAATAAGATATTTGCATTTTGACTTTTTACAGAAAACCCCCTTATTTTATCGATTTTCCGAAATTTCACCGAAACGATTTTCAAAACGCTACAAATGTGATCTCGATCCAAATTAGGTCATTGATGATTCTTTTTCCTAGAGTTCACAAATCTCATAAGACTCAAGAATTAGTATTAAGATTTGATCATCATTAGATCTATCAATTCTCTCGAATCCTTCACAAGCGGAGATTTACTCAAACATCATGCAATTAAATGAATCAAAGATCAACAAACTCCACAATGCAAGAATGTAAAAAAAGCAAGAATAAAAATCTTCACCTTTTATTATTCAACGTTTCGTTACAATTCACTCAAAGACTACAAGAATTAAGGAGAGAACTCGATCGTCAAATTTAGCTTCGCATCGTCTTCGTGAGTCGCGGATCGTCTTGGATCTCTTGCTCGGATGAAGATCGGCGTTGCTTCAAAAGGATCGTTAGATGCTTTCTCGATTTGGCACTCGATGATCTTGATTTGGCTCTTTGAAAATGGATTTGGGGCTAGGGTTTTGAATTACAAGTTGTGTCACTCAACTTGTAGAAATTTGGCTCAATATTCAACAACCTTAAACCCTAGATTTAGATCTCATTTTATAACCTCCTCATTTGAATCTTCCCTTCAAAGCTAGGTTGTTAGAGAGAGTCTTCTAGAAAAAGTTTGTTAGAGAGAATATTCTAGAATAAGGTATAATCTAGGATAAGGTTGTTAGGCCGAGCCTTCTGGATGAAGCCACGTGGTCTTTAGGAGTCTTCTGGAAGCTGAGGCCGTTACAATAAGGCATGTGGGAAAATCTCGGTTGATGACGTGTCTATCTAGCCGTGGATCCACGGTGGATCGGCTGACTCGGCCGCGGATCCGCGGCCAAGTGGTGGGCTCAGTGCATCATTTCTCTGGGCTGCTATGTGTTGGCTTTTTGGCACTTCATGGGATGATTGGAATCTTTTTATTCTTTCAGAATCATTGCCAGATTACAAGTCTTGGACTTGATATATTTTTATCAGCACTTTTAGCAGTTTCGGCTCTTTTTACCTGGAATTTCCTGCACACAATCTTGAGACAAGTGTTGCGATATACAAAGATCATGCGTGCAATAATAAACACACAATTTCCCTCAAAATGTTGATTATAACGTATAACACATGTAATTTGATATTTTACAGACAAATTGCTAATATGTGCTATATTTATACCGAACACCTTTAGATGATTGCAAATAGTAGGGAAATTGATGCGTTAAAAATGCAATATTTTCGACTGATCAATCACCATACATGGGATCGCAAGTACAGGGATTCACAAAACTATGGATAAAATTCTCTAACTCCCTCTCTGTCCTCTCCACCATGGCAAAGTGACGATCTTCACGAAGAGTTGCTCCCCATCGGTCGGCACCGTGCCCATCAGCGAAGGAAGACATATTGACCCGCCGAGCCCGTATCTGGCTTAACAGCTGAACAGAGTAATCCCTCAGAGCCGTGGTAATCAAAAGCGCCTCATGAAAGCATTCGATCTTGTCCTCCGCTGCGTCGAGCATCGCCAGAGTCATCTCCGCTGGATGAGGGGGAATATCATCGAGCATGGACAAGAAGAGCATCCGGAGCTAAATGGAGCCGATGGGGAGAGGAGATCCTATACGAGTCAAGAGCTCGTGCAGCACCGTATCGCATCGATCATCCGTAAGAGCAGGGTCTATCAGGCGTGCAAAAATCGAGGAACAACTTCCTCAATAGGCACCTCCCATGGCTGCCGGTGAACATGTCGACGATTACAAGCCATAGCTCTTCTTTGTTAAAATGATTCTCTGAAAGTGAGAGAGAAGAGAAGCATTGCTTCAGATTATGAAGGGAGATATTTAAGTCTAGGCACAGAAAATGTTGTGCATAATGGAACTATTTCCAAGCTCTTTAAAAGAAGGAATTGGGAAAGAAAAGTTTGACTCAGGAAAAGCAATGGGAAAAGTCCCCAAATGGAGCATCACATGCCCACACGTGATAGGCGCTGCGTTTGACAAAACAAGGCTGAAACCGAGCCTCACGTGCAGACACGTAATCTCTATATACAAAGTATATAGGCGCCTTCTAAAAACAAACAATTGGCCAGAAAAATTCACGTGATAGCACGTGACGCTCTTTGATGGGCTTAACTTCGTGGGGTCACGTGCTACACGTGATGGGCTCCTATGCTTTCTGAACCGATAGAATTAAATTCTAAATAAAAGAGATCAAAGCCCTATTTGGAAAATATTTCCTTAGATCTTTCTAAACGAGAAAAATTGCGCTCTGTAAAGCAGAGCGCCGTTGGATTAAAATTCCAATGGTGATTAAAATCACCAATTTACAGAAGAAGATTCTGTATAAGGAAATATTTTCCTAATCTTGTGAGAAAATATCTTCTGTAAAATAGAAGTCCTTGGATTAAAAATTCAACGGTGAATAAAATTCACCGATTGATCTAAAAGATTATTTTGGTTGATTATAAAATCAATCAAAATCTCTTAATAAGAGATTTTCCGAACAAATTGATTCTTTTCTTTCTCTTATAAATAGGAGTCAAAAAGAGAAGAAGAAAAACAGAGAAACCTCCCCATAAGTTTCAAATTGAAAGAAAAAGACACAGAGGAAGAGGGGAAGAAAAATAGAGAGAGAATTTAATTCTCTAAAGAAGAGGAACCCCTCCTAAAAGCTCTTACAAAAAGAGAATTTAATTCTCAAACCAAGAGTTTAACGCTTCTCAAAGAACTTAGTTCCTCCTCTAGTTAAGATCTGCAGAAGCAGATCTCCCCACAAGTTGAGAATTTAATTCTCATCGGGGAGATTCTGTCACGCAGATTCAAAATCTAGGGGAAAGAACTGAATCCAAAAGAGTTTAACTCTTACAAAATATATGGGAATTTAATTCCTCTGAAACTAGGGTTTAATCCTTTAAAAGGAATTTAATCCCTACAAAGAACAAAAGGAGAACTTGATTCCTCAGAACCATAGAAGAACAACATGGTGATTCATTAGCGTTCAACGCTATACAATAAAAGCTCACGTGTTCCCATGTGAGCACCTTTGAGGAACGAAAAAGGAAAGACTGAGATCTAGCTACGTGACCCCACGTAACCCATGAGAAGTGCTCAGCACCTATAAAAGAGAAAAAGGGAATAAACCCTATTATTGGGCCGCCTCACATGATCCTACGTGACCCCCTAACAGTGCTTAGCACTAGAATAAGAGAATAAAAGAGGCAACGCCCAACTCTAAGCGTCTCACGTGCCACACGTGAGTGCCCCAACTTTCAATGTTTAACACTGCTATGGTGCCTCACGTGCCACACATGAGCGCCCCAACTTTCAGGGTTTAACATTGCTATGGCGCCTCACGTGCCACACGTGAGCATCTCAGATCTAAATGTTTAACACTGCCTTAGAATATCACGTGGGAGTGTAAGTCCATATCACGCACCCCACGTGTTCGCGGGGAGGCGGAATATATGAAAAACAATTATCAAAGCTTCGTAACACGGACTTGAGCACACGGATCGTGTCTAAACCATTACTAGCAAACTACGAGAGGTTTAACTACTCCGATTCGAAGTTATACCTCACGTTACTTGTCCTTCGGGTCTTCATCGCTGTCTTCCATACATCGTCGGCTCTATGGAACATGGGTACCTCAACGGCCTCCTCGAGTCAAAGACGATCCACCCGAGAGTCTATAGTCCGAGCTCCTATCTCGAATTTGAGATAACTACGGCTTTTAGTTTGCTAATCTAGAAGTCCTATAGGGTATTGAGTATTTAGATGGATTACTTAGTCACTTTAAACCCTAGGATTCTCAACTCATGAGAGCTTTTAGGGTTTGAGGAAGAAGATGAAGACTTGAGGAGAGAGAAGTGTTTTGTGATAATGAATGAACTATTCTCATTTGTGAATATCATGAAGCATAATAATATCATCAAAATAAATATCTAGCTAATATTCATCATGCTTCATTTAATTCACAAGGTGAATCATCTAATGAGTCACCTAATGATTTATGGATCATTTAATGAAACTACACCTCATCTCCTCCACCTCATTTAGATCTAAAAAGAAATAAATACAAATGAGTCACCTCCTTCTAGAGGCTTCCTGACAAATTATGAGACTGTCTCTCCTATCCGTATTTCCGAAAAACAAGGATAAACCGAGACTGAATAAATCCATCTGTATAATACTAGGATCCGTTTTAAACCAAAGCCCACTAGTATTATCTGCCCGATCATAGTACGTGTACAAGTGTACGTAAGTGATCCTGGCCCTGCCGTAAAACCATACGGCCTTTACACTTTTTGCCCGGTGCAGGGAAACTCTCTGTATGGGACTCTAAAGACTCGACACTACGCTGGCAGTGGGTTTAACCACAGGCCGCAAGCAGTACTAGCTGTACGTAACGGTCCCCAGGTAGATGTCGATAAGAAGGACGATGAGGAAATCCATCCGAACTCCTACTGAGCCTGTATGTGACAATCTTTGTACAGTCCGGTCTGTTCGTCTAGGACTATCGCATATCGGGCCTAGGGGGCGGTAAATGTCAGACCCCTAACAGCGGTATAAGTCGTGTCGGAGTGAAGCCCATTACACCTTGAGAAACTACCGGAGTACCTACCAGTAAATCTCGCTTGTCCTGGCCAGAGACCTTGCGTAATGGCTCTCCATACACAGCGCGATATCAACCCCCAATACCGGGAGAGACGAATCCTGTCTAACCACCACTGCCTCCAAGTGCTTCGGGACTGCACCAAACTACCACCTGTTTGCATGACTCCTTTGAGCCGTAGTAGGGTAGTAATCTAAGTACAGTGGGAACACACTCGAGGCGAAGTAGCAATGTCAAGTCGACGGACTAAGCTGTACTTATGTCACTTGGGAACTGCAATCTGATGATAGGTATAGTACCAACCTACAGTTCCCGACGAGTCCTGTCTGGTGTACTTATAACCTAACGAGCACCTGCATACTATCTCCAGTACGACGTACTGATGGTTGTGGGACAGACCATCTCTCCATGCCGGGATGAGAAGCGTATACACCAGTCTACTCCGGAGTATCGATGCCCCGTCTCGATAATCCTACGACCAGGGACCTATATAGGATGTGCTTATAGACTACCTAGCCCCCACTAGTGTGACTGCCATCACAACGCTGGTAATCAAGCAAAGATCCTAAGGGCTCTACTAATATGTATAAGCGATATGTTAAAAGAAACATATGCACATATTAAAGTAGAAACAAACCAAGTAGCATACTACCATTTTTAGCAAGACTGTCAATACAACTGTGAATATACCAAGCTTCCATTAAGTAAAATAATATCTAGTATGATACAATAATAGCCTCTAGGGCATAAACACTAACAGGGAGCACGTGGGCACTGAGCATACACTAGTGTTTAATATTATAAGAGGCCAACTTCAACCCCAGATTGGCTAAGTCTTTCCTGAGATTAAATCTCTAAATAAACCGAGCCTCCATGCTCATGACTGATGATTCCTTAATTTGGAATTTGGTTCAAGGGTACATCTCTCCACACCTCTGATACATGTTGTAATTATTCAACGTCTTCAGAGAGGTGGTGGGTCCCGACAACCAACAAGCTATGGACCGTAATGTCCTTAAACTAACTATGGACCTGTTGGGGTCGAAAATTGCACTCCGTTTGACCAAGTCAAAGTCAAGGTCAACCCCAAGCCAGGTGGGCCCAAGCCCAGATCAAGTGGGCTCATACCTGAGTCGAGCCCGAACATGAAGCGGTTGGCCTCCCCATGCGCCTGACAAGCGCGCGTATTCCCATCTCAGAGGTGACGAAAAACACCCTACATGACCGTAATGTCCTTAAACTAAACCCTTACCTAAAAAATGGTGATCTGTGGACCGCAATGTCCCTAAACTAAAATCTATGGACTATGATGTCCTTAAACCCTCTGGACCGCAATGTCCCTAAACTAAATTCCATGGACTATGACGTCCTTAAACTCAATGGACCGCAACGTCCCTAAACTAAACTCTATGGACCATGATGTCCTTAAACTCCACGGACTATGATGTCCTTAAACCCAATAGACCGCAACATCCCTAAACTAAGACGATAGAGCCCAAATGCTCTTTCGTTGGATCTAAATGATCCTAAAACCTTGTTAAGTAGATCTTAGTCTAAACTTAGACTAACGCATCCTTAACAAAAATTTAAGTTTATCTTAATCTCAAATGAAGTTAACGATCCTTAAATCAATCAAACCCAAATCTAAGAAAATACGGATTTAGAATAATCCCCGCCCTACGGGCGATAACATAATTAGTCTCCGTATACAATCCACGGGCAACCAAAAACAAAACAAACATACACGACACGAAGTGAACATTTGGAGAAGGAGAAAGTGGTTACCGCGATGCGGTAGCGTAATTAACTGCGGAGGCTTGCACCTGCAGGGAAGAGCATCCCCACAATAAAAATCCCCTCGCAAACGAGGGGGAATCTGACGAAGTCTGCTACAATGGTCGCATCTGTCTAAACCTCCGATATACGGTGCCATAAATCAACTTGGTATTTTCGGAGAGGTGGACAAATAAAACCAAATAGCATCCCCCGGGCGTGCCAAAATCTGTTCGATAGCATTCTGCCTTGCAGATGCCAAACCTAAGAGAAAAACTAAGTCCTAAGAATTTAATTCTTACAAAACAGTAGGCTTGAAAGTCTCGAAACTCAGGATCTCCATGCACGTAGAAAGATTGGCACCCAACATGATAATGGTCGATCACATGCTCCCACGTGAGCACCCTTGATGAACAAAAGAGGACAACCGAGATTGGCTCACGTGATCCCACGTGACCCTAAAGTAGTTGTCACGCCCTGCTTCCCAGAGTACGCTAAGATGGGCACGTGACATAACCAACCATGCTACCTGTGGGTAGGAAGTATCCATCCACAGTCACATTACGACTGTAGAGATATCAAGAACAAAATAACACTATCTAGCACATGTCCATAAGCCAAAATATAACGAGTCAAGAGCAAATAATGCGGAAGCAAAAGATCCAAGACAAGAATAACTGGAATGTATGTCCCATAATGCGGGCTCACATCAGGAATAAATGCTGAAAAGTAAAAGAACTAACTACAACTGAGTCCTCACTGCTCAGCCTGCTGGCTGAAGGACTCCTGCTCGGACTGCAGCAAAGATACGGAATCTGGGCCATGCAAAACCCAGACGTCAGTGCGTCATAACATCAAGCAATAATAATGTAGCAAGACATGCAAATATAATCATAAATTGTAAAGCAGGTGTAACAGCAATATAAATCAAGGCAGTGGAAGGCAGTGTACAGTGAGTAATCTAAACTGGTCTATTGGGTTGAATAGTCTCAAGTCTTTGAAATCAATTTGATGAATCATCGATGTAACTCAATAGTATCCCGTGCGTTCCCGCGATCACGGTCTAAGACTCTCGGGCTGAAACCAAGACATGCCGCTAGGCACTAAAGGAAAAGGGTAAAGATGGATGATGTCCATGGCATCATCCCAAGGCTGGCCTAGCTTCTAAAAGATAATGGATAACGATGGATGATGTCAGCGGCATCATCCCAAGGCTGGACTAACCTCTAAAACTGATCGGTAAAGGTAGCACACTGTCAAGTTACAAGTCAGGTTTCATCCTTGATTTCCCCATACCCCCAGGTTGTGTATTCAAGTCAAGTATTTAAATAATCTAGAGTTAATGCCAACACAGGATCAGGCAGGTACATGTTTGTCTGGATAGACAACAGGAACGGTCCGTAAGGACAACAGGTCAGGTTTGTTGGCATCAGACACAAGATCAGGTAACAGGTAAGACCATGGTACATCAGGTCAAGCCAGGTAGTATATAAAGGTGTCATGTTATGTCAGAGTGGTACGGTACCATGTCGAGTCAAGTAATAGGTGCAATAGGTCATATCAAGATGCACAAGATGTCATGTGGGTGCTCATAATCAAACTAGCATACGTATGTATATACATCACAAGCATGGGTACTAATAGAACAATAAACTGAAACATGTAATATGATATGCAAATAGGTACAGATTAAACCACTTGGATGCACGATTATCAGTTTGGGTTTAAGGGATAGTTTTAACATTTCATGAATGCAGTATAACAAATGTGGATGCTAAAATCATATTAATATGTATCAAAACAATCTAGAGATGCAATTGAATATGAATTAGGCTAGATGTATGCAACCGGTCGTCCGATAGGGTAAAAACTACAAAAGGGCATTATGGCTATGCAAACAATTGTGATTATGTGATCTAACATATAAATGTGGTTACTAGCTTTAGTAAACTAAATGCAACAGTTAGGTTTCAAGTTCTAGATCTGAAATATGTAAACGGAACATCGTGCTGTTAACTTGGAACTCATGGCTTTAGATTCTATCTATAGATTTAATAAGAAAATAGATAAATTAATATAGGAATAGTATGAATAGCATGTAGCAAGTTTCACTTGCCTAGACGGATCGCGATATGGGTATACGGAACGTCATACGTCGGCGGGAAAAGTCGCGACGCGCGTACGGTATACGGAACGGATCCAAACAACGCGCAAAGTGGTCCCACGGGTCAGGTACGCTCGCTGAGTCGTCGAGATTTTCGGCGTCACGCATTTCTCCGGCGAACTACGGAAAATAAAATATTCAAGAAATGAAGAGAGAGAAGAAATAAAGAAGGAGGAAGAAGAATCAGAAGAAAGAAGAAGAAGAAGGAATGCTTACTGTGCTTGTGCCCTGTGTTTGCAGAGGGGGGTGATGATGTCTACGGCCGATGATCGGAGCTCCGTCGAAGAGGGTTGGTGTTAGGGTTTAGGGTTAGCTGATGTTGGCTGGATGTGGCGCAGGGGGTGCGCGGGTTGGTTCCTGTAGAATGAGGGAGATGAAGAGAGGAGGGAGAGAGAAAAGGAGATGAATGAGGAGGCGACGGCGAGAGAGGGTCGGCGACGGTAATGGATCGGTGGGTTCTTGGGTTCGTGTAGGGTGTGCAGGGTTTCCTGGGTGCTCGGGAGTGAAGAAAGAAGAGGAAGAAGAGAAGATGGAGGCGACGAGGGTGTGGGAATGGCCGTCGAGGTGATGGGATCGTGGAAAAGGGAGAAGGCGGCAGAGCTTTGAGGGTTAGGGTTTGTTTCCTCTGGGTTTCGTGGCGCTCGGGAGAAATATATAGAAGAAGGAGAAGAAGAAAGTGGGCGTGACGATAAGGAAAGAGGCGGTGTTGGGACCTATATCTACCGCGAGAGGGGAGAGAGGGAAAAGCGAGAGGAGAGAGAAAGGCTTGAGAGAGAGAGAGTTTTGCGGAGAGAGAGAGGAAGAGAAAGAGAAGTAGAGAGAAGCAGAGGAAGAGATCTCTTGGGGGCCACCACTCGAAAGAAAGAGATGATTGGTGGAACGGAGGGGAGAGAGAAAAGAGTTTGTTAAGGAAAGATTTCCTAATTTAAAGATTTGCTGGTTTAAAACAGAATTTAAACTGTTTATAAAATTTTACCTCATTAACCTATTCAACCAAAAAATTTAGGGTTTCCCAGTAAATATAAATTTAGTACAAAACGTGCCCGGGTCGGGCCTAAAATTTTAGATTTGAAATACGAAGATTATTTGTAAGTTCCAAAATTTAAAAATTAAAGATTATGTAACAAAAATGCATACCCCCAAGAACGGACGCACGTACGTGCGCGTAGCCATCCAAACACGTCCGTTTCACTGAATGGGACAAGAACAAGATGCAAGGATGCTACCACAGGGTTAGGGGTAACAAGCAGGCCATGCAATGTCTTTTAATAAATATTTTCGGTGACTAAAAGTTATATGTTAAAACATGCGATGCCAGATGAAATGCCGATATGCAGTTTATACTAGATGCACGTGTCAAAGCAACGAGTCAGGGTAACCTATAAATATAAGTCAAACAAGTTCAAGCAAGCGGGTCGGGTCGAGTGCAATGTACAAAGTAACTACCATTCGAACCCAAACACGATAAATCAAGAATAGACTGTGGATAAGTAAATACGGAAACTGGAATTGGTATAAATGAACTCGGGTGTTACATTATACCCAACTACAAAAGAATTTCGTCCTCGAAATTCCAAGAACAGGATAGGATAACAAACAAGAAATTTCGAGAATAGATGTGGAAACTTCAGCCGGATTTCATCATCTCGTTCCCAATTTGGTTCTCCATGCGAGCGATTACTCCAAGAAACAAGTACAAGAGGGATAATTTTGTTCATAAAACCTTTTCTCTTCGATCCACAATTGACATCGGTTACTCCCCACAGGTTGAATCTTCTCGTACAGTTAGTTTCGAATGATCCAACGCATGTGTTTCATCTCGAACCGTAAAACATGTCATGAATATTCGTCAAGGATTGCGGTAACGCCAATCGATACGTTACCTCACCACCATGCTCCAAAATCTCAAAAAAAGTCCAACGAACCGAGGACTGAGCTTTCCTCGACTACCGAAACAGATCACCCCTCTAGTCGGTGATAACTTCAAGAATACCAAATCACTCACTGCGAACTCTAGAGGTCTTCTCGATGTATCTGCTCAACTCATTTGTCGGTCATGTGCTGCTTTCATATGATTCCGGATAGTATTAGCCTTCTCAATTGTCTGTACCACCAAATCTGGTTCTTACAATCTTCGTTCACCGACATCGTCCCAGCAAACATGTGAACGACACTTGCGACCATATAAAGCTTCAAGTGGAGCCATCTGAATAGTCGCTCGAGAACTGTCATTGTAATAAAACTCCACTAAGTGTAGATGATCCTCCCATCAACCCTTGAAGTCTAACATGCAAGCTCTCAACATGTCTTCAAGAGTTTGAATCGTTCTCTCCGACTGGCCATCTGTTTGAGGATGATAAGCTGTGCTAAACTTCAATCGAGTCCCTAAATTTTCCTGTAAGCTCCTCCAAAAGTGTGATAAGAACCGAGTGTCACGGTCGGACACGATGCTCATCGGTACTCCATGCAATCTTACAATCTCCTGCATGTACCGTTCTGCCAAAGTTTCTGTTGATTGACCAACCCGAAAAGGAATGAAATGAGCTGCTTGGTCAAACGATCAACAATCATCCAAACTGCATTGTTGCCCTTTGGACTCCGCGGTAGAGCTGTCACGAAATCCATGGTTATATGTTCCCACTTCCACTGAGGAATCGGAAAGGGTTGCAATAAACCAGCAACCCGTTGATGTTCAGCCTTAACTTGCTGACACACCAAACACTTTGCTACAAAACGGCAGTATCCCGTTTCATGCCTTCCCACCAGGAATGCTGTCGTAGATCTCGGTACATCTTCATGGATGTACGGAATACGTGGAACTGTGCACCTCCTTCATAACTTCTTCGCGAATATCTCCCTTTGGCACACACACACGTCTACCAAAACGTAACGAACCATCTTCATGGATCAGTAAATCTGTTCGAAGCCCAGCTTCAACCTGTTCTCGAAACCTTTGAAATCTAGGGTCCTGCGACTGCGCTGTTTTAATATTCTCGTCCAACGACGAAAGTACCTGCAGCTGCATCCACTGTCCCGAAGATTGCGGTAGCACAATCTCCAAATCAAATCTTCGAAAGTCTTCAATGAGTTCCTTCTGTGTAGTCAACGTCTGAGTTGCTAGTAACTGACTAAGCGCATCCGGCACGACATTAACTTTCCCGGATGGTACTTAAGATCAAGATCGTAGTCAGCCATCAGCTCCGCCAGACGGCCAAGGTTCTCCCACGAACCTTCGGTAATATCCGGCAAGTCCAAGAAAGCTTCTGATCTCTGCCATCTTCCTCGGAATCGGCCAACCTCGAATTGCCGCAATCTTTTGGGATCAACGGCGATTCCATCACTATGCCCCAAACTTCACTTCTTAAAGCAAAAGCTCGCACTTACTCACCTTTGCATATAAATTTTCTTGCTTCAACATCTGCAGTACGATCTTCAAGTGTTCTACAAGTTCTTCCTTGCTCCCTGAGTAGACCAGAATATCATCGATGCACCACTATAAACTGGTCCAAGATCTGTGAAAGACTCGGTTCATCAAGTCCATAAATATCGCCGGTGCATTCGTTACTCCGAAGGGCATCACTAAATACTCGTAATGTCCATACCAAGTTCGGAACGCAGTCTTGCAAATATCTTCTAATTTAACTCGGACCTGAAGATATCCGGATCACAAATCCAGCTTCGAGAATACCCTCGCGCCACTAAGCTGCTCAAAATTTCGCCAATGCGAGGGGTCGGGTACTCGTTCTTAATAGTCACCCGGTTTAACTCTCGATAATCGATGCACATCCTTCTTGTGCCATCCTTCTTCTTAACTAGAAGAACTGGAGCTCTCCAAGACGAGTTACTGCTGCGAATCCAACCCTTCTCAAGTAATTCAGCAGCCTATTTCTTGACTCCTTCCAACTCCACTGGTGCCACGGGATAGTATGCTTTTAGAGACTGGCGCTGCACCAGGAACAAGATCAATCGCGAACTCCACGTCTCGCTTCAGCAGTAAAACCTGATATGTCCTCGAACACATCCAAGAAATCTCGAACAACGGCCGGTGCTTCACCTTTCTCAACCTTCATCGACGAAAGATCATTAGTTGTCGGCCTAGCCCTAACTTCGAATGGCCCGACAGAACTTCCTCCTCCAGACAACCTCTGGGTGTCCGGGAATCTGGAAATTCATTTTCTTTGCCCTACAATCAATGTGAGCATGGAAAGTGCCGAGAAAAATCCATTCCCAAGACGACTTCATAGCTGCCCGTATCAATCACCCCGAAATCTGTAAATAGCTCCCGTCCGCCAACAACAACAAAACAATCCTTAAAACCTCTATTAGTTATGATTTTCCCATTCCCAGTGTGTATGTCCCAAGACTAAACAGGGTCGTGCAGGTAACCGAGTGTGTACTAATAAACTTGGATGGCATAAATCAATGGGATGCACTAGAATTAAATAACGCTAATGCGAGAAAACCATGAACAAGTAGGGTACCTGAAACAACTTCCTCTGAGGCTTTAGTCTCTTCAGCCGTCAGGGTAAAAGCTTGAGCCTGATTAGCTTCCCGAATTAACTGCTCCTGGTCCGGAAACTGCTTTTACGGTGGCTCCCGAGTATCCTCCTTCAATCTTAGCTTTGACGGACAAGTATCAATGGTGTGATCCGCTGATCCGCAAATAAGACAAAGTCCAAGCTTCTTACGGCAATCTCTTCGATAATGACCCGGTCGCTGGCAGTAATCGCACAACACCCTTCCTTTTTGCTTGGGCAAAACTGGCCTCCGAACATTCTCTTTCTTACGAAGCTTCGACGGACAAGCATTGATAGTGTGATCCGCCGATCCACAAACTAAACAGAGTCCACGCTTTCTTCAGCACTCCCTTTGCACATGCCCAGGCAAACGGCAAAAGTCACAAACCACGCTCCTTCTCCGATCAGCAACGATTGTTTTCTTCATTGGTGCCATGCCGTGCCGGTTTACCAGAATACTTCTACGTACGGGCGTTTGATTTGGTGCAAACGCCGGCTTCAGCTCAGTCTGCTGCTTGTGGTCCTCAAGTAAGTCACGAATTACTCCAAGCAGAGTGGCGTCATATATACACTTCTGGTACGATTGTAGATCTCCGGCTTCCATGTGTAGGGTTCCTAGGCACACTAATGAGGTCTCACAAGGCATCAACCATGCCAAATTCAAAAATTATATGCCGAGAAACCCTAAGCAAAGATCGTTAACTAGAGTTTAGGCGAAAACATATGCGAATAAACAACTTTACTCTAAAGTGAAAGAGACTACAACCTTTGTAGATCCGGTCCTCCACCTCCATAGCTCCGTGATGACATCCCTCCGCTGTACCTATCGAAATCCGGACTCTGGCGATGGTTTCGTCGGAGAAATGATCGGGCTAGGTCGTCGACTTCGATGCCGAAGATGATCTACGTCGAGGCAACTCAAGATCAAGCTCCAACTTCACCAAGTCATGAAACTTGTGAAGAAAACACCCTATACTACTTGGCAAGTGGTAGAGGATGAAGAAATAGGAAGTGGGTTCACTTTAGAATTGGATTTCTCACTCTTTTTCTCATGTTGCCATTAATGGTAGCAAGCTTTCTTCTTGTTGAAGAAGAAAAAAATATGATAAGAATATTAAAAAATGGAAAATAATGTGATTCTTATCATATAGCAACCATGGTTAAGTGTAGAGAATAAACTAGGGTTAGGTTAAATGGTTAGGTTAAGGCTAAGCAACAAAATGGTCAAAGCTTCAAAGCTTCATGAAGTTTCAAGAAAGAAACAAAGTTAGCCACCATTTTATTCTTGCCAAAATGAATGAATAAAAGATTAAATAAATAAGTAAAGATTACAAAACCCTAACCATTAACCTAAACAAGGTTTAAAGCATACACATACCCAAGTTTGCATGTATCATCAAACATGATACAAACTAGTGCACAAAAAATATATCACATATACTACTTGTGCACATTAAGTGAGAAAATCCATCTTAAGTGAACAAATACTAGTTAATGTAAAGTAATATATCAAATATATAATTATACATCAAATCATTAAATCAACACTTGATTTAATGATCCGGTCATATCGCATATAACCGACTAATATCAAGTGTATCAATATATCGAATCAACACTTGATTCGGTAACCCGGCTATATCACATATAACCTGCCGATGATACAAATCGCGAGAATAGAATCCAGTATCACATACTGGTATTATTCTCGGTCCCGCACATATCTCATAAGCGCTCCTATTTCGTTTCGCTTGAGCCAGGAAACCTTTGTGTAGGACTCTAAAGACTCGTCAATACGCCGGCAGCAGGTGATGATCATATCAAACACCCACAAGCCGCAAGCGGTCTGCTAAACGTAACGGCCACCCGGGTATTGAGCGATCAGAAGATCGACGAGCAAGCCTGCTCATACTCCTGTGAATCCAACCAGTAACACTTACCGTACAGTCCGGTCTCGTCGTCTGATATGTCGTATATCTCGCCTAGGGGTGGTAAACGTCAGACCCCAATAGCTCGATAAGTCGTGTCGATATGAAGTCTATAACAGTTCGAGAAACTACAGGTAACACTTACCAGTAAATCTCAGCAACCCTGGCCAGGGATTCCAGTTATAGCCAATCGAACACAGCGCAACATCAACTCCCTATACCGGGAGAGACGAATCCCCTCCTATCGCTCATTGCCTCCATGTGATTCGGGACTGTACCCAAAAACCACCGTTTTGCACGCCCTCTTAGACGTGGTAAGGTGGAAATCAAAGCACAATGGGAACCACACAAGACTCTATGACGATCTCGAGTCAACAGACTACTCTGTACCAGTGTCACCAGAGAACTGCCATCTGACGTAAGGTATAATACCATCTGGGAGTTCTCGGCGAGTCCGTCCAGTGTACCCAGTCTCCACTGAGCACCCGTATATCATCTCTGATGTCAAACACCAATGGATATGGGATCATCCATCGCCCATCTTTATGGGTCGAGAAGGTATACGGTAGTCTACTCTGGTATATCGATGCCCCATCTCGATATACCCACAACTAGGGACCTTGAAGGATGTACTTATGGACTACCATGTCCCCACTAGTATGATCCGCATCACAGTCCAGGTAGTCAAGTACACATCCTAAGGGCTTTACCAACATGTAACAGAGAGACAATCAGTGTACACGTTAAGGTAAAGAGCAACCAGATAGCATACTATCATGTCGAGCAAGAAAGTCCTCCCTACATATGTCCAAGCATCCACTACAATATACATCCTATGTATAGTAATGGCCTCTAGGGCATACATATAACTAACAATCTCCCACTTGCACTAGGGCCATCTGTATAGCAGTGGTTGTAGTATCTCATACTCAACCATCCCATAAAAGTCTCTCTCTGGGAAAAGGCCTTTGTGAGTGGATCCGCCGTGTTGTCCTCTAAGTCTACTCTCCTAACCTCGATCACCCTGGAGATCAACCATCTCTATGATCAGGTGATACTGCCTTAGAATATGTCTGGATCACTGATGGGACGGACGTTCCTTGGCATAAGCCACAACTCCATTGTCACACAATGGGGGGAACTAAGTTCATCTCATGAACAAATATACACCCAGACAGTCTCTTTGGTAGCATCTTAAGTAGTGATGTATCCAGCCTTTATCGTCTAGTATGCCACGGTATCTAGCTTGGAACTCTTCCAACATACCGTCCCTTTACTAAGGGTAAAGACAATGCCTGTAACTGACATTCAGTCGTTCTCATCACCCTGGAACACTTCCAGTGATTCTCCCCAGGATCGATTGATACCATCTCACTTCAACTAGTGAGAATCCTAACATCCATTTAGATCTATCTCATAGATCCAAAACCCAGGATTTAGTAGGTATCACTTTGATCCTATATGGAGAATCCTTGTGATAAGCGGAGATTGATCGAGCGTAGCATATGAAACTTCTTCCCTATCAAGAGTATGTCATCCACGTACTCTACGAGGATCGCCACCATACTCCCTACTACCTTTTTGTATATACAAGGTTCATCTACCATTTTGATGAAGTCAAACTCTTTGACTACTACATCAAAATAGATGTTCTAACTCCGCGATGCCTGCTTTATCCTATAAAGCATCTTGTACACGTTTCCACTGCTCCCACTGTTTACGAAGCCCTCTGGCTGTGTACTTATAGACGCTCTCTTCTAAAACATCATTTTAGAAAAGCAGTCATGACACCCAACCGCCAGATATCATAGTCATGGTATGTAGCCGTGGCAAGTAGGATCTGGATGGACTTAAACATAGCTACTTAGAAAAGGTTTCAACAAAAACCATACCTGGTTAATGACGAAAACCTTTAACAAGTCTAGCTTTGAAAGTCTCAACTTTTCCATCTACACCAAGTAATCTTCTCAAGATATACTTGCTCCTGATGGGGATTTAACCCTTCAGATATAGCAACCAAAGTCCATACTTTGTTGGTGTACATGGATTCCATCTCAGATCGCTAAGCATCCAGCCATTCTTATAGAGTCCCACTCCTGATGGCCAGCTCGAAACTAGTTGGGTCATCATCTCATGATGCAATCCTCGCTCCCACTGTCATAGAGAAACAGAAGTATCTCCCAGGTGGGTGAGAAACCCTACTAGATCGGCGGAGAGGCTGAGGTTCGTTGGTATCTACTTAATCCTTTGGTTGTACCAAATCATCTGCTGTAGTTTGCATAGCTGGAACCTTTCCAGTTCTACATAACTGACCTTGCCTCGAGCTTGTCCGGATTTTGCTTTTAGACATAGGCCGGACAACCCCAAATCTTAACTAGCTTAAGACATGGGCTCTTCCCATACCATATCTCATATGGAGTGGTAGGCTGTGATCTGATTCGAACCCTATTTAATAGGTATGCAGCTTCTTAAGCGCATAACTCCCAAAAGGAAACAGGTAACTCAGTAGTACTCATCATAGAGCGCACCATATCGAATAGGGTGCAACTGCTCTGCCCCGATATACCATCGTGCTATGGTGTATACGGAGGAGCAATGCTGAGAGAGAATCTCATTCTCCTTTAGAATAGTCCAGGAATTCCGTGCTCAAGTATTCTCCTCCCTGATCGCATCAAAGGACATAATACTTATACCCTCATTTTGGTTCTTTACTTCTAACTTATATTCCGTGAATATCTCAAAAGGTTCAGACTTGTGTTTCAACAGGAACATATGTCTGAATCTTGAGAGATCATCAGAGAATGTAATGAAGTACAAAGAACCGGTCTTGGCATGTGTAGACTGGGGACCTTTATACATCAACATGTATCATCCCAAGAGTTTACTAACTCTTTCTCTGTTACCAATAAACAGAGCTGTGGTCATCTTATCTCTGTGACATGACTGGCAAGTTTCATAAGATGTAAATTCAAACTAATTTAAATATGCATCTATATGTAACTTCAGCTAGTCGGGTCGCATTGATATAACCTAGTCTACAATACCTCAAGAAGGATTCGTTCAGTTCTGAACTCTTCCTCTTGTGTGTGTTCTGTATACTAAGAACTGCAGTTTGATTTAGAATATCAATGCTTTTAGATAACGTGCCTGAACCGATCAACTTTTGATATAGGAAATGTTCAAAACATTATCCAGCAATACAAAATTTTATCATTTCTTTACTAATAAAAAGACTGATATGATTTTGTATATCAGGTTCGGTATCTAATAACATTCGTTCAGAATCAATGTATTTTGGTAATACAGGGTGACAGTGACCAACAGACTTGGCTGCAACACTTACCCCGTTTTCTGTCTCATGAAACTTATCACCCGTTCTTAGTTCTCTACCTTTCTGTAGCCCTATGTAACAGATTACATATCTGGGATCCTGATCCGGTATCAAATACCCAGGACGTGGAGGATATAGAGAAACAGTTCTTTGTAATGAACACACCCGAAGAAGATGCATCATATGCACTTTCTTCGTTTGGGCGGCACGGGAAATCTGGTATTCCCCAATTTCCTGCTCTGTCTTATAACAATTATAAGTTGGAGCGGGACCAATGTTCCCCAGCTTAGTATAACAAGCGGGTTCGGTCAATACATCCGTATTATTATCTTGATTAAGGCGTGATATGGTCGCTACCTAGAGAGAGAGAGAGAAGAAAACACTCAGCGTGCGCTCTTGCAAGAAAAGATTGGTTATTATTTTATCTAATCAGGATGGCTCCTACTATTTTTATCAAATCTTCCTTCAAACCCTAAAAGGAAAGACTAGCCGGGATTAATTACACGCTACAAGTTACAAGTTCGCCAATCTTTCAGCCAGGCCAGTGTCGGTACTTTGAGGGAGGTCCCCCATGCTTTCGCACGAACCTAATTAATGTAAACCTCGTTTTCCCAGAGGCGTAACCCCGTTAACACCTTTCTAGACACCTACTTGATCGGCTAATTGTAATGTGTAAAACTTTCCCAGAAGTAACTCTTACTCGTAGCGGGTATCGGGATCCAACTATCTCATAGAAGGTATGCAATCTCATTGCAAATTTCAACACTTGAAATTCCCAATAATATTTTGCCCCTAGCGTCCTATGACCTTGACGGAGGCCAAACTACCCATAGTCCGCTAGTCAAGTTCAACCCGTCATTTCCTGATTGAATTAAACCCACCCGCACGACCCTTGACGGAGGCCAAACAAAGCCGTACGAATACCCTAATCCAATCGCATCATATGCTAGCAGATAAGCACTAGTTAGCTACCGTACACTACGCCTTGACGGAGGCCAAACTACCGCAGCACGAATACTAACTAGTACTTATCTAAAATGACGGAGGGCTACGACAGGTTTTTCTGAAAACCTATTGCGTAATGAACTTGATATCGTTGTAGGATCGAATGATTTTAAAATGGAGTGTTTTTTAGGCTTTTCTAGTTTTGCTAAAGGGGTCACTCCCGGTGAAGGGATCGTCGGCCCTTTCCTCGTCGAATGAGGTGTGGGATATATCATATATATCACCGTGCAAAGCTGAAACTATAGAAGCTATTAAAAGACAAACCTAGTGTGTAGCATCTGCTAGTTATTGCTAAAGGGGTCACTCCCGGTGAAGGGATCGTCGGCCCTTTCCTCATCGAATAAGGTGCAGGATATATCATATATACCGCTATGCAAAGCAAGAACTGTAGCTACCTGTTTTATTTTTGAAATTCGATTCTACAACAATTTTAGGTTTCTTTTATTTCATTAATCTCATTAATGAAGTCCCATCATTTAAGTACTTAAACATCACAGATAAATACGACGTACACTTATGCCATCCGCATTCGCCTCGATGTCCTCTCGTGCACCGTTAGGTTAGGTAACTAACGGCAGAGCGGGGCAGGGCTAGCACGGGTGTAAAACATAAGTAACGTCTATATAATATATCATATATACTATATACAGTATTTATCACAGAACATCAAATGATCACATCACAGATATCGCAGCAGAAGAAACATATGAAACATTGGATATACTAGGACGTCCGTGTTTTCAATACGAGCCAGTATAAAACACGGATTCCACGGTCGCGATGAATAGTCAAACCCACACCCCTAGATCCCTACGAGAGCGGCAAGCAACCCTACCAATTCTACAGTTAGGAGACCCGGACTCGACTCCAGAACCCGGTTACTTGTGCCCTCCTCCTTGGGTCTATCCTAGAGCGGAAAAGTAAATAATATACAAATGGTGACATCTTCCGCAACCTGAAAGTGCCCCAATAAAAGAATATTACATACAAGTTTTTACATGAATGAAAATGAAAAAACACTCATCTCACATAAAAACCCCCGGCTATTCAAACACGACGATCCAATATAACATATCTAGCAACACATAACATCACATGTCATCAACGTAAGTAAATATGCGTATCCTAATTGTCGTTGACATATAGCAACGAAACCGGTGATATCACATATTACACTTACGGTCACAGAAAAGAAAGTGTAAAACTACAACAGTTGGAATCCGCAAACTCTTTAGACATCGCATGCCTAACCAAATGAATTCCTTAGACATCGCATGCCTAACAATTATAAACCCCGCATTTTAGTCTCATTATCGAAAACACTTTTCAATATCAGGTCGGGAAATTCAACAAGATTCCCGACATCCTGAACGAATGCTCGTTGCAAACTTTAGTAGACGGTCGCACCCCCGATACCGTCGACGAAGTGCACCAAGGCGGAACACCGCTGCCGCGAGCACCCGAACAGATGCTTTCGGCGACGGGATTCTCCTACAGTCACTTGGTCGGGGCTATGGGGTGTAGTTGTCTATTAAGTTTATCCGGCGAGTATCCACGTATGCTACGCGATTGCGACGGACTTTTGATCACATCAAAATCCCGTGGCAATCGATCAAGTGAGACTAAAGTGCTATGTTTATAACATCCAAATCAGTTATCTCATAACAACTTGTGGATTCCAAATATTGTAGCACATTTCGGATAAACAGAAAATGTTAAACTTTCCGATCGAACAGTCAAACACCCAAGTTTTCCCGAAACAGCTCAATACATGAAATAAGTTTAAAAACATTCACTTCATGCCTCAGTACCAACGGTCCAGCCGTAGAAGGGTCAAGCCAACGCCTCACATGTGGCACGCCGTACTGCCCCAAACCCGAAGGTTCAAAGGGCAGTTCAAGACGGTCACATAATCGAGTTAAGGTTTGTTGTCTTCTAGAGGGTCCATCGCGTTACTTGCACTACTTAGAACGTCTTTAAACCACGGAAAAATCCAACACTTGGAAATTTTCCGGTAGGGGAAAAATTGGGTATTTATATCCGGTCGAACTTTTTAACATATTCTTAAATTACCCGGAAAAACACACAGACAAAATTAGACAATCCGATCGAATCTATGAACTCCCAATACAACCCAGAAAACTCAACTCTTGAGTAGAAGTTAAAAAATCCCAGAAAATACAGCACAACAATTTAGGAATTACTGTGCAAATTGCAATGAAGGATGCTTCCGTACGGCCGCGGAACCGCCGCACGAGCCATGCTCGTGCCTCTGTTCCGCGGCGGTTTGATGGAGTTAGCCGTTCGTTTTGCACAGTATTTCTTATAAATCCCTGCTGATTTTTCTGCATATTTTTAATTTGGAAAAATCCCAGTTTTCAAAAATTGTACAGAGAAGGGGTCGGATTAGGGTTTCGTGTTTCGATCGGACTTCTAACATCGTCTACGCATCGCCTAAGGCTCTAGCTAGGCTCTGATACCACTGTAGGGTTCCTAGGCACACTAATGAGGTCTCACAAGGCATCAACCATACCAAATTCAAAAATTATATGCCGAGAAACCCTAAGCAAAGATCGTTAACTATAGTTTAGGCGAAAACATATGCGAATAAACAAATTTACTCTAAAGTGAAAGAGACTACAACCTTTGTAGATCCGGTCCTCCACCTCCATAGCTCCATGATGACATCCCTCCGCTGTACCTATCGGAATCCGGACTCTGGCGATGGTTTCGTCGGAGAAATGATCGGGCTAGGTCGTCGACTTCGATGCCGAAGATGATCTACGTCGAGGCAACTCAAGATCAAGCTCCAACTTCACCAAGTCATGAAACTTGTGAAGAAAACACCCTATACTACTTGGCAAGTGGTAGAGGATGAAGAAATAGGAAGTGGGTTCACTTTAGAATTGGATTTCTCACTCTTTTTCTCATGTTGCCATTAATGGTAGCAAGCTTTCTTCTTGTTGAAGAAGAAAAGAATATGATAAGAATATTAAAAAATGGAAAATAATGTGATTCTTATCATATAGCAACCATGGTTAAGTGTAGAGAATAAACTAGGGTTAGGTTAAATAGTTAGGTTAAGGCTAAGCAACAAAATGGTCAAAGCTTCAAAGCTTCATGAAGTTTCAAGAAAGAAACAAAGTTAGCCACCATTTTATTCTTGCCAAAATGAATGAATAAAAGAATAAATAAATAAGTAAAGATTACAAAACCCTAACCATTAACCTAAACAAGGTTTAAAGCATACACATACCCAAGTTTGCATGTATCATCAAACATGATACAAACTAATGCACAAAAAATATATCACATATACTACTTGTGCACATCAAGTGAGAAAATCCATCTTAAGTGAACAAATACTAGTTAATGTAAAGTAATATATCAAATATATAATTATACATCAAATCATTAAATCAACACTTGATTTAATGATCCGGTCATATCGCATATAACCGACTAATATCAAGTATATCAATGTATCGAATCAACACTTGATTCGGTAACCCGGCTATATCACATATAACCTGCCGATGATACAAATCGCGAGAGTAGAATCCAGTATCACATACTGGTATTATTCTCGATCCCGCACATATCTCATATGCGCTCCTATTTCGTTTCGCTTGAGCCAGGAAACCTCTGTGTAGGACTCTAAAGACTCGTCAATACGCCGGCAGCAGGTGATGATCATATCAAACACCCACAAGCCGCAAGCGGTCTGCTAAACGTAACGGCCACCCGGGTATTGAGCGATCAAAAGATCGACGAGCAAGCCCGCTCATACTCCTGTGAATCCAACCAGTAACACTTACCGTACAGTCCGGTCTCGTCGTCTGATATGTCGCATATCTCGCCTAGGGGTGGTAAACGTCAGACCCCAATAGCTCGATAAGTCGTGTTGATATGAGATTTATAACAGTTCGAGAAACTACAGGTAACACTTACCAGTAAATCTCAGCAACCCTGACCAGGGATTTCCGGTTATAGCCAATCGAACACAGCGCAACATCAACTCCCTATACCGGGAGAGACGAATCCCCTCCTATCGCTCATTGCCTCCATGTGATTCAGGACTGTACCCAAAAACCACCGTTTTGCACGCCCTCTTGGACCTGGTAAGGTGGAAATCAAAGCACAGTGGGAACCACACAAGACTCTATGACGATCTCGGGTCAACAGACTACTCTGTACCAGTGTCACCAGAGAACTGCCATCTGACGTAAGGTATAATACCATCTGGGAGTTCTCGGCGAGTCCGTCCAGTGTACCCAGTCTCCACTGAGCACCCGTATATCATCTCTGATGTCAAACACCAATGGATATGGGATCATCCATCGCCCATCTTTATGGGTCGAGAAGGTATACAGTAGTCTATTCTGGTATATCGATGCCCCGTCTCGATATACCCACGACTAGGGACCTTAAAGGATGTACTTATGGACTACCATGTCCCCACTAGTATGATCCGCATCACAGTCCAGGTAGTCAAGTACACATCCTAAGGGCTTTACCAATATGTAACAGAGAGACAATCAGTGTACACGTTAAGGTAAAGAGCAACCAGATAGCATACTATCATGTCGAGCAAGAAATTCCTCCCTACATATGTCCAAGCATCCACTACAATATACATCCTATGTATAGTAATGGCCTCTAAGGCATATATATAACTAACACCATGATACTGCAACCAAAACACCAAAGAGGATTAGTATGATAACAAATTCAAATATAGATCGAGGATGTGAATCAAGGCTAGAACTCCAAGTTACTTAAATAGAGTACCGCATTGTAACATTGCCGCGGTATCATAGCTACAATTACATAACTTCACCCAAGTCGCCTAAGTTCTAGAGATTACTAAAAAGGAACCAGGTTTCGAGTTGGTAAAAGGAGGTTCGCATACCGTAAAAGTATAATCAGGAGGAGTTTAAGATTCAAAAATGGTAAGACGGTAAGGTGGCAGGACATGTTTCCTAATCACGAGTATTCTGATTCGTGTATTGGGTCCAATACCCAACTACAAAAAAATCAAACCTGATTAACCTATGGGCACCGATATCAAAAGAACCATGTCACGCACCGCTTCCCAGAGTACGCTAAGATGGGCACGTGACATAGCCAACCATGCTACCTGTGGGTAGGAAGTATCCATCCACAGTTACATTACGGCTGTAGAGATATCAAGAACAAAATAAAACTATCTAGCACATGTCCATAAGCCAAAATATAATGAGTCAAGAGCAAATAATGCGGAAGCAAAAGATCCAATACAAGAATAACTGGAATGTATGTCCCATAATGCAGGCTCACATCAGGAATAAATGCTGAAAAGTAAAAGAACTAACTACAACTGAGTCCTCACTGCTCAGCCTGATGGCTGAAGGACTCCTGCTCGGACTGCAGCAAAGGTACGAAATCTGGGCCATGCAAAATCCAGACGTCAGCGCGTCATAACATTAAGCAATAATAATGTAGCAAGACATGCAAATATAATCATAAATTGTAAAGCAGGTGTAACAGCAATATAAATCAAGGCAGTGGAAGGCAGTGTATAGTGAGTAATCTAAACTGGTCTATTGGGTTGAATAGTCTCAAGTCTTTGAAATCAATTTGATGAATCATCGATGTAACTCAATAGTATCCCGTGCATGCCCGGGATCACGGTCTAAGACTCTCGGGCTGAAACTGAGACATGCCGCTAGGCACTAAAGGAAAAGGGTAAAGATGGATGATGTCCATGGCATCATCCCAAGGCTGGCCTAGCCTCTAAAAGGTAATGAATAACGATGGATGATGTCAGCGGCATCATCCCAAGGCTGGCCCAGCCTCTAAAACTGATCGGTAAAAGTAGCACACTGTCAAGTTACAAGTCAGGTTTCATCCTTGATTTCCCCATACCCCCAGGTTGTGTATTCAAATCAAGTATTTAAATAATCTAGAGTTAATACCAACACAGGATCAGGCAGGTACAGGTTTGTCTGGATAGACAACAGGAACGGTCCGTAAGGACAACAGGTCGGGTTTGTTGGTATTAGACACAAGATCAGATAACAGGTAAGACCATGGTACATCAGGTCAAGCCAGGTAGTATATAAAGGTGTCATGTTATGTCAGAGTGGTACGGTACCATGTCGTGTCAAGTAATAGGTGCAATAGGTCATATCAAGGTGCACAAGATGTCATGTAGGTGCTCATAATCAAACTAGCATAAGCATGTGTATACATCACAAGCATGGGTACTAATAGAATAATAAACTGAAACATGTAATATGATATGCAAATAGGTACAGATTAAACTACTTGGATGCACGGTTATCAGTTTGGGTTTAAGGGATAGTTTTAACATTTCATGAATGCAGTATAACAAATGTGGATGATAAAATCATATTAATATGTATCAAAACAATCTAGAGATGCAATTGAATATGAATTAGGCTAGATGTATGCAACCGGTCGTCCGATAGGGTAAAAACTACAAAAGGGCATTATGGCTATGCAAACAATTGTGATTATGTGATCTAACATATAAATGTGGTTACTAGGTTTAGTAAACTAAATGCAACAGTTAGGTTTCAAGTTCTAGATCTGAAATATGTAAACGGAATATCGTGCTGTTAACTTGGAACTCATGGCTTTAGATTCTATCTATAGATTTAATAAGAAAATAGATAAATTAATATAGGAATAGTATGAATAGCATGTAGCAAGTTTCACTTGCCTAGACGGATCGCGATATGGGTATACGGAACGTCACACGTCGGCGGGAAAAGTCGCGACGCGCGTACGGTATATGGAACGGATCCAAACAATGCGCAAAGTGGTCCCACGGGTCAGGTACGCTCGCTGAGTCGTCGAGATTGTCGGCGTCACGCATTTCTCTGGCGAACTACGGAAAATAAAATATTCAAGAAATGAAGAGAGAGAAGAAATAAAGAAGGAGGAAGAAGAATCAGAAGAAAGAAGAAGAAGAAGGAATGCTTACTGTGCTTGTGCCCTGTGTTTGCAGAGGGGGGTGATGATGTCTACGGCCGATGATCGGAGCTTCGTCGAAGAGGGTTGGTGTTAGGGTTTGGGGTTAGCTGATGTTGGCTGGATGTGGCGCAGGGGGTGCGCGGGTTGGTTCCTATAGAATGAGGGAGATGAGGAGAGGAGGGAGATAGAAAATGAGATGAATGAGGAGGCGACGACGAGAGAGGGTCGGCGACGTTAATGGAACGGTGGGTTCTTGGGTTCGTGTGCAGGGTTTCCTGGGCGCTCGGGAGCAAAGAAAGAAGAGGAAGAAGAGAAGATGGAGGCGACGAGGGTGCGGGAATGGCCGTCGAGGTGATGGGATCGTGGAAAAGGGAGAAGGCGGCAGATCTTTGAGGGTTAGGGTTTGTTTCCTCTGGGTTTTGTAGCGCTCGGGAGAAATATATAGAAGAAGGAGAAGAAGAAAGTGGGCGGTGACGATCAGGAAAGAGGCGGTGTTGGGACCTATATCTACCGTGAGAGGAGAGAGGGAAAAGCGAGAGGAGAGAGAAAGGCTTGAGAGAGAGAGAGTTGAGGAGAGAGAGAGAGGAAGAGAAAGAGAAGTAGAGAGAAGCAGAGGAAGAGATCTCGTGGGGGCCACCACTCGAAAGAAAGGAGATGATTGGTGGAACGGAGGGGAGAGAGAAAAGAGTTTGTTAAGGAAAGATTTCCTAATTTAAAGATTTGCTGGTTTAAAACAGAATTTAAACTGTTTATAAAATTTTACCTCGTTAACATATTCAACCAACAAATTTAGGGTTTCCTAGTAAATATAAATTTAGTCCAAAACGTGCCCGGGTCGGGCCTAAAATTTTAGATTTGAAATACGAAGATTATTTGTAAGTTCCAAAATTTAAAACGAAAGATTATGTAACAAAAATGCATACCCCCAAGAACGGACGCACGTACGTGCGCGTAGCCATCCAAACACGTCCGTTTCACTGAACGGGACGAGAACAAGATGCAAGGATGCTACCATAAGGTTAGGGGTAACAAGCATGCCATGCAATGTCTTTTAATAAATATTTTCAGTGATTAAAAGTTATATGTTAAAACATGCGATGCCAGATGAAATGCCGATATGCAGTTTATACTAGATGCACGTGTCAAAACAACGAGTCAGGGTAACCTATAAATATAAATCAAACAAGTTCAAGCAAGCGGGTCAGGTCGAGTGCAATGTACAAAGTAACTACCATTCGAACCCAAACACGATAAATCAAGAATAGACTATAGATAAGTAAATACGGAAACTGGAATTGGTATAAATGAACTTGGGTGTTACAGTAGTGCTTAGCACTTACAAAGCAAAAAGGGAATAAATCAAAGGCAGTTTCTATTTTTTTTGGGCGCCTCACATGACCCCACGTAAGCGCCTCGAATCTCTAGTGTTTAACACTACTTGAACGTGAGCACTGAACATATACTAGTGTTGAACACTATGAAAGGCCAATATTAACCAAATTCAAACCAAATTTCCAGAGGACCATCAATTAAGCCCCTCATGCTCGGGGTCTCCAAAACCGATCCCAGTCCCAAAAATAGCTAATGAGCTCCCAACAGATGACATTTAAACTGATGTTCATCCCATCCCCCCCAGTTGGGACATTGGTTCGAGGGTACATCTCTTCACACCTTTGATACATATCGTTGTAATTCTTCAACGTCTTCAGAGAGATGGAGGGTTCCAATAACCAATAACTTTTGGCGCATCCCCAAACTGTCAAACTAAAACCTTACAGACTATGATGTCTTTAAACATGGACTATGAGGTCCTTAAACTCATGGACTACGATGTCCTTAAACCCCATGGACCACAACGTCCTTAAACTAAACTCTATAGACTATACGTCTTTAAACTATGGACTATGATGTTCTTAAACTTCATGGACTATGATGTCCCTAAACCCAATGGACCATAACGTCCCTAAACTAAAACAATAGAGCCCAAATGCTCTTTCGTTGGATCTAAATGATCCTTAAACCTTGTTAAGTAGATCTTAGTCTAAAATTGGATTAACATATCCTTAACAAACATTTAAGTTGATCTTAATCTCAAACGAGGTTAACGATACTTAAATCAACCAAACCCAAATCTAAGAAAATACGGATTTGGACTGATCCACGCCCTACGGGCGACAATATAAATTAGTCTCCGTATACAATCTATGGGAAACCAAAAACCAAAACACACACGACACGAAGTGAACATCTAGAGAAGGAGAAAGTGGTTACCGCGATGCGGTAGCGTAATTAACTGCAGGGGCTTGCGCCTGCAGGAAAGAGCGTCCCCACAATAAAAAACCCCTCGCAAATGAGGGGAAATCTGATGAAGCCTGCTACAACGGCCGCATCTATCTAAACCTCCGATATACGGTGCCATAAATTAACTTGGTATCTTCGGAGAGGTGGACAGATAAAACCAAATAGCATATGCCCCTAAAATTCAGGCCAGAGGTCCCAACGTCCCGGTCGCGTCTTTCGACGGCGAACAGATTCTGGCACGCCCGGTGGGACGTTGAGACGTCCTTACTCGTTTCCCCGGGATAAAACGAGGAGACTGTTCGAACTAGCAGTGCACAACAGGCTCATCACCCTGCCGGATCCGAAGCGCTCACTGCAGCCTGGTGACGTCAACAATCCCAACTACTGCCCATACCACCGAATGTTGGACCATCCGATCGAAAATTGCTTTGTTTTCAAAAGCTGGATTGAGGACCAATACCACCAGGGAAAATTCACGCTCTCTGAAAACTGGAGGGTGAACCCGCCACAACCGCACACTCCGAAAAAGATGAACATGCCGGGGGCATCATGCTCATTCATAGAGGAAGCTCCATGGGAAGTAGTTATTTCGGCAAAAACTAAAAGAATGCTTAAAGATCTTCAAGCATGCCTAGCAATCAGGTGGAAAAGCCCGCTAGAGCCAGAAATCATTGAGGGGATGCTGAAACCGCGTCCAACACCAAGAATTGGTAACGATGGGCAAAACACCCAGGCCCAGCCGTCAAAGTCTTCGAAGAAGAAGAAGAAAACCAAAAAGCCCGCGCAGCCTGACGACAAGCGCACGGATCTGCAAAAGCATATTGACGTGCTGGAGGAATATAATCAGAAAGCGCGAATCCCGGTCACACTCCAAGAGTTTCTCAACCATATCCTTGAGAGCGGAGATAATGATGATGATGAGGGAGAAGGCTCGTCAGAAGAACCCGAAGATTATATGGCAAGTTGCCATATGATCTCTCATTCGTCGCTAAATAACAAAGAAGCTCACTCGGCATCAGAAGATAAAGTAGAGGAGCTCGGGGCAGGATCGGTGCCAAAATCCTTAGAACCGTCAGATGAGACGATCGACATGCTAATGAATGAAGCCCGTCAGAAGAGCAAAGCCGATCAAGAGCGTGAAATGGCCATATTCGAAAGAGCCAGGCATCGGCATCAAGCTGAAGAAGTCATGGTGGGGATGAGTCGCAAAGCGCTCCAACCAGATCGAAGCATGCCTGCGGCAGGCAAAAACATGCTTAAGTCAAGGAAACAGTTCGCTAAAGCCCTGTCAATGGGAATGAAGCTGCCACCTTTCAAAGGAGATACTCCTGGCAGTATGCACCTTGACGAAGCGGATGTACATCCTCACTATTGCTTGTACCATCGAAAGGTCACACACCCTACCGAAGAGTGCAACGCCTTTAAAAACTGGTGGCAGGGATATGTTGCCCATCGACAAAACGTCAAGCGATTGAAGCGCAAGGCTCGTCGGGAATAGAGAAGCACGACAGATGAGCGTAAAAGAACTGCCGACATCTGTCACATGGTTGATGCTGGGGGATCGCAAGTTCTCACCTTCGGAACAGAGAAGCACGACTTAAGGACGGCAAACGACCCACGGCCAACGTTCATCAGCGAGCTGCTGTCTAAAGAACAGGTAGCTACGCTAAAAGACGTGCTCATGCAGTATAAATACTGCTTCGCATGGGACTATTCCGAGATGCCGGGGTTGGATCCGGAAATAGCTGTGTATAAATTGGCGATATCCCCGGACGTCAAGCTAGTCAAACAAGCACCAAGAAGAATGCGGCTCGAACTTGAAATGAGTATCAACGACGAAGTCAAGAAGATAATCGACTCTGGATTCATCCAAGAAGTTCAATACCCCGACCGGATCGCCAACATTGTCCCAGTGATGAAGAAGAATGGGACGGTGCATATATGCGTAGACTTTCGGGACCTCAACAAAGCCCGTCCGAAGGATGACTTTCCCGTACCGGTCACCAAGCTGATGATAGACAACACGTCCACTCATGAAGTTTTCTCCTTCATGGATGGGTCATCTGGGTACAATCAAATAAAGATGCATCCCAAAGACCAGAAGCATACCGCTTTCCGGACTCCTCTGGGCATATACTGCTACAAAGTGATGCCTTTCGGTCTGAAGAACGTCGGCGCTGCCTATCAGAGGGCCATGACGAAGATTTTCGACGATCTCATACATGAAATCGTCGAATGCTATATTCATGACCTCGTGGTGAAAAGCAAATCGCACAAGGAGAATTGGGAGCATCTGATGATAGTGTTCCAGCGTCTTCGGAAATACAACCTGAAGATGAACCCTCTGAAATGCGCGTTCGGAGTTTCCTCGGGAAAATTCTTACTATTCATCGTATGACACCAGGGCATCGAAATAGACCCGTCAAAGATCAAGGCGATTATGGAAATGCCTATGCCAAGAACTCTCAAGCAACTGCGGTCTCTCCAAGGAAAGCTCGCATATATCCGACGATTCATAGCTAACCTCTCCGGCAAATGCCGTCCCTACAGCCATTTAATGAAAAGGGGACCCCGTTCGTTTGGGATCGTAAATGTCAGAGTGCACTCGACGAAATCAAACAATACCTGCAGAATCCGCCGGTACTGATCACTCCAGTCAAGGGAAAGCCCCTCATCCTGTACATAACAGACCTTGAAGGTTCTTTAGGCGCGCTATGGGCACAGGAGAATGATCAAGGGAAAGAGAGAGCCCTCTACTATTTGAGTCGAGTTCTCCTGGGGGCAGAAAACAACTACTCTCCTATCGAAAAACACTGCCTGGCGTTAATCTTCGCGGTAACGAAGCTTCGGTATTATGCTTTGGCGCATGAGGTCCATCTCATATCAAAAGTGGATCCTCAAATACTTGATGTCAAGAGCCATACTAACGGGACGGCTCACTAAATGGGCCCTACTCTTAATGTAATTCTCGATAACATACCGACCTATCAAGGCGGTAAAAGGCCAGGCCATCGCCGACTTCCTCGCTGAGCATCCGATACCTGCTGATTCACCCCTAAACCGTGAATTGCCAGACGAACAGGCGTTTGACACGATCGACGGGGAGAAAGGAGGGAGTGATACTCGATGGGAACTCTATTTCGACGGAGCATCTTCAGTGAAGAAGCGAAAGCACAGCTCCCCCATGATCAAATCTGGGGTAGGTCTTATCTTCGTGACTCCACAAGGAGGGATAATGCGCTTTGCCTTTTCCCTAACGGAGCCGAGGACAAGCAATGAAGTAGAATATGAGGCTTTGATAGCAGGTCTTGAGATCGCTGTCGACATAGAAATCGGGAACCTCCTCATATACGGAGACTCCCAGCTGGTCGCTAGTCAAGTAAACGACAACTATCAAATGTACAAACCAGAGTTGGTAAAGTACGGCGAGAGAGTGCAACAATTGCTGACTCAAATCCCTTCCTATATCCTAGAAAGCATACCGCGTACAGAAAATAGTAAGGCGGATGCATTAGCCAAACTCGCTAAAGAACTGGCTGACGAAAACCTCGATGACGTGGGGATCATTGTGCAAAGACGTCGGGTTCTTGCACCAGCAGAAATATCTCCGGAGTCGTCTAAAGAAAAGGAAGCGACCGAGCAAACGGCCCTACAAATAAGGGACCAAGAAAAGGCTAAGGATTGGAGAGAAGTCTTTATAGATTACTTCAAATCCCGTCGAATACCTGAAGATGCGTCCTCAAGACATCAGCTTATGAAACGAGCTCTGTCTTTCGCCTTCGTTAATGATACTCTGTATAAGAGATCGTTCGACTCTCTGTGGCTAAGATGCCTGGGACCGGAAGAAGCAAGGGGATTCGTCCAAGAAACTCACGACGGATTCTGCGGTTCTCATCAATCCGGGCCAAAGATGAAGCTGAAGATCAAAAAGATGGGCTACTATTGGCCCACAATGATTCAGGATTACCTTGAATACGCGAATCAATGCCACTCGTGCCAAATTCATGGAGACTTCATCCACCAGCATCCAAATCCGCTACACCCAACAGTGGCTAGCTGGCCGTTCGAAATGTGGGGAACATAATTGGGCCCATCGAACCAGCGTCATCCAAAGGACATCGGTTCATATTGGCGACAACTGATTACTTCTACAAGTGGGTAGAAGCAGTACCGCTAAGAGAAGTGAAGATGGAGAACATTCTCCATTTCTTCAAGACACACGTCACCTATCGGTTCGTCACTCTACGACGGATTATCTCCGATAACGGGCCGGCCTACAGAAGTCACAGAATCAACCACTTCGCACAGCAGCATAATATAGACTGGAGATACTCTTCGGTCTACAATCCAAGAGCTAACGGTCTTACTGAGGCTTTCAACAAAACCTTGACGAAGATCATAAAGAATGCAGTGTCCAAAAATAAAAAGTACTGGCACGAGAGACTGCATGAAACTCTCTGGACGTATCGGACCACGTCTAAAACGGCCACAAACACAACGCCGTATGCATTGGTATTCGGCACAGAAGAAGTACTCCCCTTGGAGATAGAGCTACCCTCTCTACAAGTGACGGTTCATTACGAGCTAACAGACGAAAAGAATGCTCATCTTCGGCTTGAGTTACTCGACACCCTCGATGAAACTCGTCTCATGGCACAGCAAAACCTAGAAGCTTACAAAGCAAGGATGACGCGCTCATACGAAAGATTAACTAGGCCGAGAACATTTCACTAAGGCGAACTCGTGCTAGTGGTCAATAGATCTATGATCCCCAATCGTCCCAAACGGGGGAAATTCGAGCCGAACTATGAGGGCTCGTACATCATAGGCAAAGTCTACCAAGGGGGGCTTACTTGCTCATGGATAACATGGCGAAAGACCTTTCAGGCCAATAAACGGCCGGTTCCTGAAAAAATACTACGCCTGACGAGTCACGGCCTAGGTCAACGATAGATGACGACGCCTATTGTTCTCTGCCGAAAGCGCGACCTGGACGTTAGGACGTCCGGCCTGAAATTCGAGGGCAGATGCTATTTGGTGTTATCTGTCCACCTCTCCGAAAATGCCAAGTTGATTTATGACACCATGTATCGAAGGTTTAAGCGGATGCGGCCGATATAGAAGACTTTGTAAGATTCCCCTCGTTA
Organism: Agapanthus africanus; assembly: GCA_030015575.1. NCBI lineage: Eukaryota > Viridiplantae > Streptophyta > Magnoliopsida > Asparagales > Amaryllidaceae > Agapanthus > Agapanthus africanus. Next base: position 356,309,135 of record JASDDO010000019.1, read on the forward strand.
AGTGGTTATTGATTGTGGGGATGCTCTTCTCTGCAGGCGCAAACCCCTGCAGTTAATTACGCTACCGCATCTCGGTAATCATTTTTTCCTTCTCCAGATGGTCACTTCGTGTCGTATGTGTTGTGTTTTGTTTTTGGTTGCCCGTGGATTGTATACGGAGACTAATTTATGTTATCTCCCGTAGGGCGTGGATTAGTCCAAATCCACATTTTCTTAGATTTGGGTTTGGTTTGGGTTTAAGGATCGTTAATCTCATTTGAGACTAAGATCAACTTAAACGTTTATTAAGGATACGTTAGTCTAATTTTAGACTAAGATCAAATTAACCATTTGTTAAGGATACGTTAGTCTAATTTTAGACTAATATCTACTTAACGGGATCATTTAGATCCAACAAAAGAGCATTTAGGCTCTATTGTTTAGTTTAGGGACATTGCGGTCCAGAAGTTTAAGAACATCATAGTCCATGGAGTTTAAGAACATCATAGTCCATGAGTTTAAGGACCCTGTTTCCCCCAATCAGAGCAAAGCTCTGTTTGAATTTCAAAATTCAAAATTCGAAGCAACGCTTCAAATTCTTTGCGCTGCGCGCAACGCGCCACGTGTCAAAAGCTGATACGCCAGCGCAGCGCCCAAGGCAGTGCGCTTAATCAGAGCAAGGCTCTATTTAAAACAAAATTAAAGGAAGCAACACTTCAGTTGCGCAAGTGCTGCGCTGCGCGACACGTGTCAGCGCAGCTGTGCAAGCGCTGCGCTGCGCGATACGTGTCAGCGCAAACGTAGTTGCGCTGCGCCGTGCGCTGCGCGACACGTGTCAGCGCAGATGCGCTGTGCTGTGCGACACGTGTCAGCGCCGTTGCGCAAGCGCAGTTGCGCTGCGCTCTGCGCTGCTTGACACGTGTCACGCGCTAGGGCGTTTGCGCCAAACAGAATTAAATTCTAGTAAGATTCTTCTGTTCTTGTTAAAACAAGAAGATTGCCTTCTGTAAAACAGAAGCCCTTGGATCAAAGATCCAACGGTGGGGAAAATTCCCCAAATCACTCAGAGAAAGATCTCTTTAACAAATTTAACAAATTTATGGGCACTATATAAAGGCCCCTAGACCCCAATCAACAGGATGAACATTGTGAGAGATTGAGAACCTCAAAACAGAGAGAACTCTGAAGAAATTTCAAGAAAAAGGTAAAAACCTTCATAAAATAAAAGAATTTCTTTTAATAGATCATTGATCTAAGAACAAGATCAATGATCTTCACATAATAATAAGTGCTTTACACTCTTTTATGAACCACTGGTTCTCTGAAAACAAGAAAAAACAAGAAAAAAAACTTGTTTTCTTTGATCTAAATTGGATCAAGAAATCAAATAGTGCTCTGCACTTTTTATGAACCATTGGTTCTGGAATCTTAAAGATTCTCAAGATTATTGGAATAGTGCCTTGCACTTGCAAAAACTGCACTGTTGCGCTCCTGGGTTGGCGCAAGCCACCAGAGAGCGCCACGTGTCAGCATCTGAATCACTTGCGCTATGCGCTTTTAAAATAGAGCATTGCTCTCTGAAATTGGTGCAACTCACCAGAACGCGCCACGTGTCAGCAGCGCAGCAGCGCAGCGCACTGCGCTAACTGCGCTTGCGCTCACCAGAGCGTGACACGTGTCATCTCCACATGCGCTTGTGCTCATTAATTAGCGCAAAGCGCCTGACAGGCCACATGACCACTGTCAGATAATTAATGCACTGCATTATTGAAAAGAAGGGCCGAGCCCAATTAAAAAGGCCTAACAGGCCTAATAAAATGCCATGCATTATTTTAAAAAGGGCAAAGCCCAGGCAAAGGTCTGTCAGACCAAAACAGATGCTCTGCATCATTTATAAAAGGGTAGAGCCCAAAACAAAACAAAAATGCTATGCATTCTTAAACAGGGGCAGAGCCCTAGTAAAGGCCTAATAGACCAAATGCAAATAAAATGTTGAACATTTCTCAACTGGACTTAGCCCAATCATGGCCGTAAGTCCTCAAACTAAATTGACTGAGCACAGCTGCTCTCCTAAATCAATTTACATCCGGTTCGAAGGTACATCTCCGAACTCCTCTGACACCTATCGTTGTAATCCTTCAACGACGTCAGAGAGGTGACGGGTCCCGACAACCACACATCAACATGGACCGTGGGGTCCTTAAACTCATGGACTTATGCGTCCTTAAACCAAGATATGGACTGCGGGGTCCTTAAACTCGTAGACTTACGCGTCCTTAAACCAAGATATGGACCGTGGAGTCCTTAAACCCACGGACTTATGCGTCCTTAAACTACAATGGACCACCACGTCCCTAAACTGGAACACGGACCACTACGTGTGGAACACGGACCCCCATGTCCCTAAACTGGAACATGGACCACTACGTCCCTAAACTGGAATAATAGAGCCTCCAAACACTCTTTTGTCGGATCTAAACGATCCCGTTTAAGTTGATCTTAGCCTCAAAAATGGCTAACGTATCCTTAAACCTTCAGACAGACTTTAGTCCCAAATCGGACTATAGATCCCTTAATCAACTTTGGTTCGAGGGTACATCTCTGAACTCCTCCGACACCTATCGTTGTAATCCTTCAACGACGTCAGAGAGGTGACGGGTCCTGACGGCCATATATGAAATGGAGCTAGACGATCCCGTTTAAGTTGATCTTAGCCTCAATACGGCTAACGTATCCTTAAACTAAAATACCAAACCCAAATCTAAGTAAATACGGATTTGGACTAATCCACATCCTACGGGCGACGGCATAACTTAGTCTCCGTATACAATCCACGGGCATCCACAAACAAAACAAACACACACGACACGAAGTGAAATTCTGGAGAAGGAGAAAGTTGTTACCACTACGCGGTAGCGTAATTAACTGCAGGGGCTTGCGCCTGCAGGGAAGAGCGTCCCCACAATCAAAAACCCCTCAAGCGAGGGGGAATCTGACGAAGTCTGCTACATCGGCCGCATCCGTCTAAACCTCCGATACACGGTGCCATAAATCAACTTGGCATCTTCGGAGAGGTGGACGGATAAAACCAAATAGCATCTGCCCCGAATCTCAGGCGAGACGTCCATGTCTCGGCCGCCATTCGGAGGGGAACAAATTCTGGCACGCCCGGTGGGACCTTTTCCTCTTTCCACTCCACACTTCGTGTGTCGTCTTCGCGAACGAATCGCGGTTTGTTAATGGTTGCCTTTGGATTTCAAGTTACTAAGATTTGGTCTTTTGCCTGGCGCAGAAATCAAGCATCAATGGCCTCTAACTGCTCGAACTGCTCGAAGTGCCAATGCAACCGACGCTCCACCTCACCTGGAGGTGTAGCATATGGGCCTCAAGCGGCCTCCGTCCTTACTATGCCTGCGGAGAAGGTGACCCAAGCCACCACCGGCCTGTTTTTCGGGACCATGATCCCTCCTGCAAGCTTCACCCTGCCAATACCCGTACCGGAAGCTTCAAAGAAGTCGGTCTTTGATCGACTTGCTACTCCTATGGCCCCTCTCAACGGGTCGTCCAACTCCTCTGTCTTCGCCAGAACCCTGATGGGCCCACCAAAAAGCCCATGATACCTGAGAAGGCCATCCAAAAAAAGACGGCTGCTCCCGAAGTCGCCAAGGCGGCTTCTCATGTCAAAGAGTCAGTCTTTTCGAGGCTGACTATTCCGGCTTCTGCCCCTGCTCGAGGATCTGTTTTTGACAGATTGAATATCACCCCTCAAAGGACAACCTCAGTTTTCAAGAGGCTAACACCGGCAGCGCCTCATTAGACAGGGGGCAAGATGAAGCTGTCCCTACCGCCGAGCCAGTCCCAACGGCTCGTCATGCTCGACGTCGCCATTGGCGACGAGTAAGGAAGGCAGGAGGCAACTCCCCCTCAGGGCTAACTCCACCCGCTCCAATGGTGGAAGTTGATGCTGCTGTTCCAACTGGGAACAGCTTTAAACCACTTAGGAGGGTACGAAAGAACTCTCCAACCGCTACACTGAAAAGATCTCCTCCCCCTGCGGAGAGAGTTCCGAAAATAAAGTGGAAGCAGCCCCCTCAACGTCTGTCCTCAAAAATATACAAGGTCTGGCGAAGAGTTCAGGAATCGGTAGTCGACCAAAATCACTTTCGCCAACAGAAAAGGACGAAAGTGCAAGAAGAAAAGAATCGTCCGGACAAACAGCAAAGGATGACCACCACCAGGGTGCCTGCCGCAACGGCCCCCTCAACTTCAACGTCCCATAAGAGAAGGAGGCCGGAGAAAATCCCCGCGCCCACGGCAAATGCCAGAGGCGGTAAACCTAAACGCCCTAAGTCCGGGGGCATAATAGTCCATACCGTATACAATGCATCGGGAAAGGAGGACAGCCGTGCGTCTACAGGTCATAGACCGCTTACACGGTCAGTGACCAAAGCTCAGGAGCAACAGCAAAAGCTCCAGGAGATGATGAACGCGATGGCCGCACTTACTGAGCTAAAAGAAAACCCTGAAACGTCTTCGGATGAACGCCAGGAGCAAGAAACTGACGCTGAATTCCTTCGTCGAATATTGGAGAAGAAGGATAAAGAGGCTGCTGAACAAACAGCCAACATAAAGCGTATGGGCCTCCTGTTCCAAGACATGGTGGGGATGATGATCCAACAAGATCCTCCGGCCGAAGATCCCCCGACCGTCCTTGAAGACGATAGGGGAGAAACGTCGAATCCTCCGCCAGCTTTGTCAACAGCTAAGGAGGAGACAATCTCCAAAGTTGACTTGGACGAGTACATAGCCCAACAAATACGGTTTCATCATGTGACTGTGTAGGGTTCCTAGGCACTCTTGTGAAGGTTCAAAAGGCATCAAACATGCCCGGATAAAAATTTAGACGTGCCGAACAACCCAAAGCCGGGATCTTTGCTAGATAATTAGGGTTTAACATGCAAGATGATAACTTTTATCTAAGTGTGAGGGATTACAACCTTTGTAGTCCGCTCCTTCACTTCACAAGCTCCGAGTAGAAGTCCCTTTGCCGCGATCCACGATCTCCCGGACTCATGAGAGGCTCCACGACTCGAACGATCCATGCTAGCTCGAAGTATTCCAAATCTCCGATGATCTACCTCGAAGTTGCAAAGACTCAAGCTTTCTCACTCAAAAGAGATGAACACACTAATCTCATGGGCTAGATGAGATGAGGATGAGAGAGTAGTAATTTTGCTTTCTTTTTAAATCATTTTCTCATATTATTTCATCACATAAAGAAAAACTAGCAAGCTTTCTTCAAGAGAGAAGAAGATGATAATGGAAAATCAAAAATCATATTAATCCTTTTGTGATGAATAGAATATAAACTATATGATTGAATTGTGAACCATGGTCAAGGATGAGTGGTCAAGATTTTGTAGAGAAATAACTAGAGTTAGGGTTTGGTTGAGTTAAAGAATGTGTCATCCATAAAGATCTTAAGAATGACAAAAGAAAAAGCTTCTAGAAGGTGCATGAAGCTACTAACCCTAATCAAACCCTAATCTCAATTAATCATCCTTAAACATGTTTAACAATTAATCATATCATGTCACAATAATATATATCACATATATATTATATATTTGCAACAAAAGAAAATAATACAATTAACATATATCGCATATATATCAACGTATCATCCACTGAGAAAATGAAATAATAAAGCGAGCCATTATTAGATAATGTAATACAATATATCATATATATTATTATACATTAAATCATCGAATCAACACTTGATTCGACGATCCGGCTATATCGAATATTACCGACTAATATATCATGTACCGATTCATCGAATCAACACTTGATCCGATGACCCGGTTCATTTCTAAATATCGCGAGAATATAATACGGTATCCCATATCGCATTATTCTCGCTCCTGTGCATATCACATATGCGCCACTACTCCGTTTCGCCTGAGCCAAGAAACCTCTGTGTAGGACTCTAAAGAATCGTCAATACGCCGGTAGCAGGTGATGATCATATCAAACACCCACAAGCTGCAAGCGGTCAGCTAAACGTAACAGCCACCCAGGTATTGAGCGATCAGAAGATCAACAAGCTAGCCTATGCGTTCTCCTGTGAATCCAACCAGTAACACTCCCGTACAGTCCGGTCTGTTCGTCTGATATGTCGCATATCAAGTCTAGGGGTGGTATACGTCAGACCCCAGTAACCGATAAGTCGTGTCGATGTGTGGCTCATAACGGGTCGAGAAAAACTACTAGTAACACTTATCAGTAAATCTCTATATCAGCCCTGGCCAGGGACTTCCAGTTATAGCCAATCGAGCACAGCACAACATCAACTCCCTATACCAGGAGAGACGAATCCCCTCCTATCGCTCATTGCCTCCATGTGATTCGGGACTGTACCCAAAAGCCACCGTTTTGCACGCCCTCTTGGACATGGTAAGGTGGAAATCAAAGCACAGTGGGAATCACACAAGACTCTATGACGATCTCGGGTCTACAGACTACCCTGTACCAGTGTCACCGGAGAACTGCCATCTGACGTGTGGTATATCACCATCTGGGAGTTCTCGGCGAGTCCGTCCAGTGTACCCAGTCTCCACTGAGCACCCGTACACCATCTCTGATGTCTAACACCGATGGATATGGGATCATCCATCGCCCATCATATGGGTCAAGATGCGTATACGCTAGTTTACTCTGGTGTATCGATGCCCTGTCTCGATATACCCTCGACTAGGAACAGTTATAGGATGTACTCATCGACTACCGCGGCCCCACTAGTATGATCTCATCATAGTCCCAGTAGTCGAGTACAGATCCTAAGGGCTTTATCAACATGTGAGAGTAAAACAGTAAACCAATACAAGTCAACATGTTAAGATAAAGTGAAACCAAATAGCATACTATCATGACGAGCAAGAAAGTCTTCTCTATATATAACCAAGCATCCATTATAATATACATCATATGTACAACAATGGCCTCTAGGGCATATACATAACTAACAGACTGAAGCAGCCGGCCAGGTCGTAAAGACGTGGCGGCCATATCCAAGCTGGTACGACCAGATCAAATACCCGCCGGGCTACACAATTCCCAAATTCCATGTCTATAAGGGGACGGGCAATCCTCACCAGCATATTGCCCAGTTCAGGGCGCTCTGCAGCAACACCGGCGGTGATGACAAATTGTTGCTCCGCCAGTTCGTTGGAAGCTTATCAGATACAGCGTTCGAGTGGTACTCTGAGCTCCCGAACGACTCTATCAAGACCTTCGCGGAGATGGAGCTGTTGTTTACCCAGCGTTTTGCAAGCGCCAGTGAACGCATCCTGATGACGGCACTGATTAACGCCAGGGTAAAACCAGGCGAGACATGGGTCCAATATGCTATACGGTGGCGGAACTTATGGTCGAAATGCGAGCAACGCATTAAGGAAGCTCCTGCAGTAGGTATGTTTGTGGGAACCCTTGATCCACAAGCAACCATCTCGCAATTTATGATGTTCTTCAAGCCGACTACCTTCCACGCCCTGATCGACAAGTTAGCGCAAATGGATCAGATGGGCCATAGACCTCCTCTTCCAAAGCCAGACTCTCGAAATGACAAGGGGAAGAGAAAAGCGATCGTTGTCGCTAATGCTCAACAACAGCCGAGTAACTCGAAGCCGGTTGTTCGTCAAAATAATATGCGTCCTCAGGTACCCCTTGAGGAGAGACTAGGACGTCCTTACTCGTTTCCCCGAGATAAGACGAGAAGATTATTCGAGCTGGCGTTGCGCAACTGACTCATAAATCTGCCGGAGCCAAAACGCCCGTCGCAACCAAATGATGTCAATGAGCCCAACTACTGTCCCTATCACCGAGTACTGGGTCATCCGATTGAAAATTGCTACGTCTTCAAAAATTGGCTTGAAGACCAGTACCAACAGGGCAAGTTCGCGTTATCCGACAGATGGAAGGTGAATCCGCCATAACCTCACGCCTCTAAAAGGATGAATATGCCGGGGGCAACGTGCTCTCTCGTCGAAGAAGCCCCATGGGAGGTTGTGCTGTCAGCTAAGACAAAGAGGATGCTGAACGACCTTCAGACATGCCCAGCAATCAAGCGGAAGAACCCGTTGGGACCGCAGGTCATTGAGGGGATGTTGAAGCCGCGTCCAACTCCAAAGACCGATGGTGGTGGCCCAAGCACTCGCAACCAGCCGTCAAAATCTTCGAAGAAGAAGAAAAAGGAATCCAAGAAGCCCATGAAGCCTGGCGACAAGCGCACGGATTTACAAAAACAAATTGACGCGCTGGAGGAATATAACCAGAAAGCACGGACTCCCATTACGCTCCAAGAGTTTCTTAACCACGTCTTTCAAAAGGAAGATGAAGAGGAAAGTTCGTCGGATTAGTCTGATGAATATGTGGCGAGCTGCCATATGATCTCCCATGCGTTGACGGACGATGAAGAGACTCCTTACACTGAAAAGCTGGGGGCAGATCCTAAACCAAAAATTCTGAGGCCATCAGATGAGGTAATTGACGCATTCCTCAACAAAGCTCTGCTGAAGAGTAAAGCTGATCGAGAACGCGAGACGGCTATATTTGAAAGGGCCAAGCGCCAGCGACTTGATGAAAAAGCTGAGATGCTCCCGTTGGAGCAAAATACCTCCACTACTGACAAAAGCAAATTCAAGATGAGGAAAAGGTTTGCTAAGGCCATATCAATGGGCATGAAGCTACCATCCTCCGAAGGAAACATTACTGGCGAAGTGGAAATACACCCCTCCTATTGCTTATATCATCAGAAGATTTCGCACCCCATTGAAGGGTGCAAAGCTTTCGATAGATGGTGGCAAGGATATGCTGTTCACCGACAACATTTTAAGCGGGAGAAGCGCAAAACTCGTCGGGAGCGGAAAAATACGACCGAAGGGCTTAAAAGAACTACCGGCAATTGTCGCATGGTTAACACCGGCGGGTCACAAGTGCTTACATTCGGGAGTGATTCTGATGAAGAGCTGGAGCTTGGCCCTCTCTTTAAAGAGTCCACTTCGGGAAAAGAAGAAGGGCAGAAGGTCTGTGAAAATATCTGGCTGCGTAATCGCACACTACCTGAAAAGAATCTCGGGCCCTCAAATAAAAAAGATAAAGGGAAAGAAAAGGTCTCTGAAGATATCGTCTTAGATGACCAAGTGGTGGAGGAGCTAAGTGCCAAGGACCCGCCGAAGAGAAATAAGGTGGATTACAACGTCTTAGCGCATCTGAGGAAACTACCCTCGCAGCTCAGCATTCTTGACACCCTTTTGCTATCAAAGGAGGCGAGAGATTCGTTAATCAAGGCGCTACAGAATCCAGAGCAATTCCAAGCTTCCCTGGCCGAGGAAAAGATGAAGGATGAATTGGAGGAAGTGCACACGGCCGATGTCGCTTTCGGCGATGAGGACCTTCTCCTTGGGACGTGCGAACACAATCGCCCCCTCTATGTCCCAGGATACTGCCACGATATAAAGATAGGCAAGATCCTGATCGATAATGGATCCTCCGTTAATCTCCCCAATGTGCGGGTGTTAAAATAAATCTGCATGAGCGTCCATGTCACGTCCCGAAAGTACGGAACATGACCGGCACTTAAACTACGAAACGTCTCGAGGCGTACGTAATCTAAGTAAACCGAAAACCCAGAAATCCAAACCAAGAAAAGAAGTAGAGTGAAGGAAAACCAATTTAAAACAAGTAGTTTTAATAGCATAAGCCGAATTATGCGGTTTTTAAGAACATCAAAATTTACTGAAAATTTCGGCAGAGTCTCCTTTGTAAATACTGGCTCCCAAACGGGATACAACATGAATAGTATACGAAATCAATAAAAAGGCATCCCCAAGCGGGAGCTAGCTCTTCGTCAATCGACGGTCACAACCACACAAGCAATATAATATACAACGCCAACGGCGAGGATCAAAACTCAAAAGGAAACTCAAAGCCACCAGAAATATAACGAGCGACTCTAAGGTCGAAAGAATAACCAACACTGGTCTCTATCTCAATAAATACATGTTTGGTTGATGGAATTTACTAGATACAACGGAATAATATTATACAAGGTAATATGATGGGTACGATACAAGAAAAACCCACCTACTAGCAAGTCACCCGAATGAAACTGAGCCCGCAAAGCCGTAGTGAAACCTGTACGGCAAACCTGCAAGAAACTGGGACACAACGGGGTGAGTTGCCAACTCGTGAATAGAAAAATATCTACGCACAGAAATCGCATAAATAACGCAACCTAGGTCAATGATCATAATATGTCCTCAAATATATGAATAACACGTAGCCTATAACAAGGCTAGGGTAAATATCTAACCCGAGTGTAATCTCATGTGCCCGTGTCAGTGCCTCAGGTAGCAATATATCATATGAATGAGGTATGAATGCATGAAAACAGAATACATGTAAATGAAGAACTGTTCTCATAAATTAGTGAGATTTCCTTTGTATTTTTAAAATGAGGTATCATAATGAAATCAGCATAAAACAGTGCCTAGCATCGGCACAAAACGTAATCCCAATATCTCGATATCTCTGTATCACAGTCTCTGTACCTCAATATCTAGGGCGCCGTCAGTCCAGACCGGCCCCTACCATCCATCTCAAGACCACGACGGTATCCTCCGGATATTCGACGCGTTGGGTAATATCACCGGTAGGTAGTGCTCCCCTGCCAGGCTCACATCGTCATCATCATGCGCTTCTTGCCCCGGGGTACCTTACCGGGTCCACCATGTACCCGAAACGGTTCATCCGCCTCCTCGAATCGGGTCTCGAAATCTATCAGCAAACTCATGGTGGACGACTCATACAGCATGGGAAAACCGCACTTTTTATTTTAAAGAGAGAAAGAAGCTTATATAAGTTTTGCGGTTTTCCCCCAAAACCAGAAAATCTCATAGAAATCCGAATCCAATCCTCAATAGCATGTAAACAGTGCATATCGGCATAAAAATCCATGAATGCGGCATAACAATGAATATTAACATGCATGAAGTAACAAGTAATATCTACAATGTCTGATCTAGCATATAAGGCGAGTACACTATATCATGTTTAATTTATTAGCTAACAACCTATGTCAATGCAATAGTATTTCTAAAGTGTACGTGGCATGACAATTACCGATGAAGATGTGTGTGAGCCGGCAAGTAAGTGTACGTGGTACATACGCATCATCGGTAATGGTGCTGGTGTCCTAACAGCATGATATCAATAATGTAGTACGAAACATAATATAAGCATGCGATGCGAAGCGAACCACAATAATGAGCGGAAGCTGAAAACTAGACGCAACTATAACTAATCTGCATTAATCTAATATAAGTCCTACAAATGGTGCCTTTTGAAATAACACGAATCATGGGTTTTGAAAATAGGGGCTACGGTGTTTTTATGAAAAGATACGTCTTTTGAAATATCCGTAGGATCCCTTGGGCTGTCTTTAAGAATGCCCACGATTCGTTGGTTTTTGAAATAGGTAAGAAGTCTAATCTAATCTAACAACTACACTAAACTATACGGCTGAACTAACAAGCTGAACTACAGGTAAGGGAACCGCCTATCATCTGAGTCGATACATATACATACCTGTATATGTATAGTCGGTGATCCCGCCTCAATAATATCATATCCGATACCATATCTATAATCAGGCATCCCAAGTCAAGAGTGCGGATCAATCATCAATATAGCTCGTACGTAAATCCGTCGTACGGCATCCCAATCTGGGTACGGGTCAATATCACATTCATCATACTATTCACCTGGTATCCTCTTTATCAATTATCATGATCGGGGTACTGATCTACGTATAGTACCATATTGATGCCATCTATGTATGCATGTGGGTGTAAGAATTACTACGTCAGAAGACCCGCTAAAACATCATGTCGTATCTCAATACGAACCAAAACACATCACCGATCTCCTGGCCTCAAGCCCAATCTCATCGACTCATCTCAAATTCCAAATACTATTCTCAAATCCAGTATATGAACACATAGTCCCATACCCATGTGAACACATAAATATATATTCCCATACACGCACATATGAAATAAGGAATGTATGCAAGTATGTATATGTGTGTATGTGTAAGTGTAGTGCACCCACTACCTAAGGTTTCGTAACCATGCACCAATCCAACACCAATATCCATCTAAAATCATCAATAATAAATCCTAACAACATATCATAAATTGTTGGTGTGTATACGCATCCGTATATATCACCACGGACTGCGGGGGTGCTATACGCCATCCACCCGACTTCTCCCCGTAGATATAAATCTACTCACCTGGTCCTCGCTAGCCGGTGCCGATGTCGCCACGCGCTTGCTTGTCGTCTCGAAGTCCACATGGGGGTACCTACATATCATAACGCACCATATCGCATTAAAACTAAATTCGAAATCGAAACGGCATACGAAAATCAAATCGGCACGCGTATCACGCATAGGTCCAAACCCATCGCCTACGCATGCAAGAATAGTCAAACCAACCCTCGACGTCGATGTACAAACGTCAAACCACCGAGAAAAATCCAATCACACTCATTTGCACATTCACGAACACTAATTTTAATATAAACTAGGTTAAAACTCACAAAACCCCCAATTTTACTTAAAAAGTCATTTTTCCGAAAATCTAGCAAGCACAATTCGCCGTTTTTGTACAAAACAGGATGTTTAAATGAATGTAGCGGCCAATATATTTATTAAATATCTTAAATAAGTCATAGAAACAATTTCCGGAATTTGATCTCATTAAATTCCAAAAACCCTAATATTCTAGTTTACAAAATACCCTTTTTTTAACAATTTCATAGCAAAAAAATACGCAAACTACAATTTAGGTTGGATTTCCATGAACTAAAGTGTTAAACTACACTTAATAAAGTTAATAATATGATAAAAACCCTAACCATATTTTTAATCTCACATATAAATGCATTTCATAAAATCCTAGTTTGCACAAAAAAGCTTAATTTGGACATTTTTCAAGTAACAGCTTGTAATATGCAACTAGATAAATTTTAACAATTTTTTTCAAGATGTTAGCTCACATCACAAACCATGCACAAGTGATCACAACCCAATTTCAAAACAAAACCCTAACTAGAATTCCATAATCATACAATTGAACCCATATAAAACCAAATTAATACTTAATTAAGCTAACTACAAGCAATTAACAACAATTTAAGCAAAAGGGTTAGAATTTACCCAAACAAATTGAAGATCCCACAAGCACACATAGCCCTCCAAAATGCTCCCTTGTCACCAAAATCCATGCTATACGGGCTAAGCTAAAATGGGTAGGAGTCGAATTTTGATTTGGATTTTTGCTTGATTTTTAGTGGATTTTTCTTTGGATTTTCTTTGATGGAACAAAGAGAGGAGAAGAGGAAAAAGGGGGCTGTTGGGGGTTGCTGGTTTCGGCCAGATTGTGAGGGGTTTGGGTGAGGGAGGAGAGAGAGTGAGGTGTAGAAAGTTAGTTCAAGTCAAAGTCAACTCAAATTATATCATTTTCTACTCTTTTCTTTTCTTTTCTTTCATTTCATTTCCTTTGAAATCCAAGTGGGGACAAAAGAGGGGGCTGCTGAATTCTTCAAGGGGATAAGTGAATGGGGGTGTGTGGGTGTGGGTACGGGTGTGGGGTGATGAAAAATGATAAATACAATACCCCAAACATCCATTTACGCTAAAAAAAAGCCTTTTTTCTTCAATAATTTCTAAACCGTTTTGGCAAATGATTTCGTTCCAAAAACCACATGATAAAATTTTATTTAATATTTTATGATGTACAAAATTTGTTTCAACTCATTCCAATTTGTAATTTTCCCTAATTAAATGTATTAGTGACGGCTTAAAATAATAATAAAATAATATTTTTTTCAGAAAATTTGAAATTTCACCAGCGGCTCAATAAACACCAAATAATAGCAATTACATAGCTAGAATATGTATATTTAATTTTTATAATAAGATATTTGTATTTTGACTTTTTACAGAAAACCCCTTTATTTTACCGATTTTTCGAAATTTCACCGAAACGATTTTCAAAACGTTACAATCTTCCCCCTTAAAGAAATTCGGTCCCCGAATTTAAATTCAAACTCCCCCAAATACTAAAACATCTAAGAAAAACCATCAAGTCGTCGGGGCTCCGAAATTGTAACTACATAAAACAAATCGTAGCGCAGCGCATGCGCTTGAAAAATAAGCATATAACTCAAATCAAAACTCCGTCAAGCATCCCGCAATCATCGGAGTCATGGAGAAGACATCAATGCCAAATCAAAATCAAAACCAATATGACATAACTCGAAACTATACATGTAAATATCGAATCTATATCTGTAAGTATCTGAAGGAAATGCATGCCAAATCTCTTTAAGTCGCTGTGCAACGCGTATAACACTGCACAGTGGCGGACGTCTATCATAAGAAAATAACTATATACATATATACCTTTGTTTGAAATGTACGTTCCGCCGTTTTGGAAACAATTTAGAAGGGTCTCCTTGTTTTAAACATTTCGTGTCATATCAGACACGTAGGTAAATACTGAGGCTATAGCTCGCTTTTTGGAAATCCCTTCAATAACTATCAATGCATGCAAAAATATATTCAGGTACTGTCCTCTGACTAGTCCTGCTCAGTACGAAAACACATAGCAATATCATAAAACGTACTGCTCTATACGAAATCAATCCCAAAATACGCACATGAATGCTACGTGCGTCTGGTGCGCACGGAAATCAAAATCCATGAATGTGCCATACATGCGCACAGAAACAACATCTAAGTGCATCGGGTGTGCACGAAACATCTGTCGTAGGCAACATGTGTGCCTGACAGCAAAATCAGGGGCACCTGACATGCACGAAAAATTCTCAATTTAGTGCCTCTGGTGTGCACCAAAATCACCCTTCAAAACATGCGCCCAACATGCGCGAAAATCCAAATCAGGTGCATCCATCGTGCACGAAATCATGAAATCCAATATCAAGCGCCGAACGTGCGCAAAATCAATCAGGTGCACAAGGTGCACAAAACAAATATCGAGTATCACAATCGAAATCGAAGTCCAGTGCACACTGCAAGCATATATAAACTATACCGAGTGCAGGAACGAAATCGTGTGCATGCATATGCACAAAACCAACTCAACTGTTTAAAATCGTAAAATCACAAACATGTGAAACTGAAGCACGAAAACGATATCAAGTACAACACTGTGCAAAGATCGTAAATCCTCAATCATCAAAATCAAATCATACGAATAAATCACCCAAAACATCGTAATCAACAATGGCGGAATAGTACTGCTCAAGCGCATCCTCTAAGAATCTCGGCCAACTGTCGCGGTCACTAGTGGGACGTCTCGTCGATGATCATGAACTCTGGCCTGCTGGTGTGCATAACAATGACCACTCCTGGGTCAAGATCTTCACTGTGAATTACCAATCTCTCGGTCCATTGGCTCATCGGCCCTGTCCGGTGTGCTAACGGGGATGATCCCGTTCTGGCACATCTCTTGTCATCTCCCGGTCAATCATCACGACCACTCGTAAGACAGCATATCAATGGCGTCGGCCTCTGGTTCTCTGAATGTACGTGACACATCTGATCCTGGGTGCAAGTATCATTGCAGCAGTGTCCTGAAAGGAATCCTGCTCACGGTCTCTTCCATGTCTCGTCTCTGCCAACTGTCCGGAAGTCGTTGTCCTTTCCTATATCTGCATCTTGCTCTGGAACGACTGCATACTCATCGCGACTCCTTCTGGAAGGTAAGTCCAAGTACCATGCCTCGGCATGCGCATCGCATCTCTGATGTCGGCGGAGTGGAACGTCATCTCATCTAGATCTGGTACGAACCTCTTACTTCACTTTTCTCTAATGTCGTCTGCTTCGGACTCGTCTCGTCGTGGCTGCATGGACTGAGCTCCAACGGCTATCCTCGTATCTGGAGTCTCCCAAGAATGCATCTCACCACCTAGCATCCGAATTAAGTCGAGTCATCCAATCGATTCGTCAAAACCTCATAATCCCCCAAGAGCTCAACATCTTGGGTACAGTTTAATAGTATCGAGTACATACCACAACATCGGTGGTTCAGCCGTAGAAGGGCAAACCCAAGCCTCACTAATGGCGCCGTAGAACTGCCGCAAACCCGAAGGTTCAAAGGCTTTCACACGGTCATTAAGTCGAGTTAGGGTTTCATTCTTCTAGAGGGACCATAGAATTGCCTGCATGTCTTTCCGACTACTTTAAACTTGGAATAATAGGTTTCCGACATTCGATCGTCTCTGTCGACCCTCGCGTCTCTGCGTGAAGTCGTCTCTAGCTGGAATCAATCTATCTGATGACCTCGCATCGGGGTAAGCGAACGAACCACCTGTCCTAGTCATTCATCATCGGGTGACTAGCGACCTTCTATCATCTCTTAGTACAACTTATACTGCAATAGCTCCAACATCTGGGGCGATATCTCGTCGTTCGCAGCAATAACTGGCTTACTCGTCTGCATGCTGAACCGTGCCTCAATCATCAGGAGTAAGCAACACACCAACGGTCATCAAAATCTGGCTGGCCTCCATCATTGGCTCAATTCTCTAGTGTCGATCAGCACCTCCGAGTAACCTCATACAGCGATCCATCCAACGCTCGTGGTGCAAAAACACAATCCAAAAGACACATCTCTACAATCGTGTGTCGCCCGAATCACGCCATGGTCAATCCTCGTTCGTAACGAGCTCATGCTGACCGCAACTCTAGCCGTAGCTCTCCCTGCCATAACCGTAGCAGCAAAACCAAACTGGTACCGATGAGGCTAGATCAGGAAGGAATATAATACTGAACAAGGAAATGTACATCCTAAGGCTTCATAAGTGGAGTGGCGTGTCGTAAATATGCCGCGGAACATATCAACGGTACGTCACTCTACTTTAGTCACCTATTCCATCAACCAAGGGTCATCCTACGCTCCGAAGGTTAAAACCTAACGCTCTGATACCAACTTTGTCATGTCCCGAAAGTACGGAACATGACCGGCACTTAAACTACGAAACGTCTCGAGGCGTACGTAATCTAAGTAAACCGAAAACCCAGAAATCCAAACCAAGAAAAGAAGTAGAGTGAAGGAAAACCAATTTAAAACAAGTAGTTTTAATAGCATAAGCCGAATTATGCGGTTTTTAAGAACATCAAAATTTACTGAAAATTTCGGCAGAGTCTCCTTTGTAAATACTGGCTCCCAAACGGGATACAACATGAATAGTATACGAAATCAATAAAAAGGCATCCCCAAGCGGGAGCTAGCTCTTCGTCAATCGACGGTCACAACCACACAAGCAATATAATATACAACGCCAACGGCGAGGATCAAAACTCAAAAGGAAACTCAAAACCACCAGAAATATAACGAGCGACTCTAAGGTCGAAAGAATAACCAACACTGGTCTCTATCTCAATAAATACATGTTTGGTTGATGGAATTTACTAGATACAACGGAATAATATTATACAAGGTAATATGATGGGTACGATACAAGAAAAACCCACCTACTAGCAAGTCACCCGAATGAAACTGAGCCCGCAAAGCCGTAGTGAAACCTGTACGGCAAACCTGCAAGAAACTGGGACACAACGGGGTGAGTTGCCAACTCGTGAATAGAAAAATATCTACGCACAGAAATCGCATAAATAACGCAACCTAGGTCAATGATCATAATATGTCCTCAAATATATGAATAACACGTAGCCTATAACAAGGCTAGGGTAAATATCTAACCCGAGTGTAATCTCATGTGCCCGTGTCAGTGCCTCAGGTAGCAATATATCATATGAATGAGGTATGAATGCATGAAAACAGAATACATGTAAATGAAAAACTGTTCTCATAAATTAGTGAGATTTCCTTTGTATTTTTAAAATGAGGTATCATAATGAAATCAGCATAAAACAGTGCCTAGCATCGGCACAAAACGTAATCCCAATATCTCGATATCTCTGTATCACAGTCTCTGTACCTCAATATCTAGGGCGCCGTCAGTCCAGACCGGCCCCTACCATCCATCTCAAGACCACGACGGTATCCTCCGGATATTCGACGCGTTGGGTAATATCACCGGTAGGTAGTGCTCCCCTGCTAGGCTCACATCGTCATCATCACGCGCTTCTTGCCCCGGGGTACCTTACCGGGTCCACCATGTACCCGAAACGGTTCATCCGTCTCCTCGAATCGGGTCTCGAAATCCATCAGCAAACTCATGGTGGACGACTCATACAGCATGGGAAAACCGCACTTTTTATTTTAAAGAGAGAAAGAAGCTTATATAAGTTTTGCGGTTTTCCCCCAAAACCAGAAAATCTCATAGAAATCCGAATCCAATCCTCAATAGCATGTAAACAGTGCATATCGGCATAAAAATCCATGAATGCGGCATAACAATGAATATTAACATGCATGAAGTAACAAGTAATATCTACAATGTCTGATCTAGCATATAAGGCGAGTACACTATATCATGTTTAATTTATTATCTAACAACCTATGTCAATACAATAGTATTTCTAAAGTGTACGTGGCATGACAATTACCGATGAAGATGTGTGTGAGCCGGCAAGTAAGTGTACGTGGTACATACGCATCATCGGTAATGGTGCTGGTGTCCTAACGGCATGATATCAATAATGTAGTACGAAACATAATATAAGCATGCGATGCGAAGCGAACCACAATAATGAGCGGAAGCTGAAAACTAGACGCAACTATAACTAATCTGCATTAATCTAATATAAGTCCTACAAATGGTGCCTTTTGAAATAACACGAATCATGGGTTTTGAAAATAGGGGCTACGGTGTTTTTATGAAAAGATACGTCTTTTGAAATATCCGTAGGATCCCTTGGGCTGTCTTTAAGAATGCCCACGATTCGTTGGTTTTTGAAATAGGTAAGAAGTCTAATCTAATCTAACAACTACACTAAACTATACGACTGAACTAACAAGCTGAACTACAGGTAAGGGAACCGCCTATCATCTGAGTCGATACATATACATACCTGTATATGTATAGTCGGTGATCCCGCCTCAATAATATCATATCCGATACCATATCTATAATCAGGCATCCCAAGTCAAGAGTGCGGATCAATCATCAATATAGCTCGTACGTAAATCCGTCGTACGGCATCCCAATCTGGGTACGGGTCAATATCACATTCATCATACTATTCACCTGGTATCCTCTTTATCAATTATCATGATCGGGGTACTGATCTACGTATAGTACCATATTGATGCCATCTATGTATGCATGCGGGTGTAAGAATTACTACGTCAGAAGACCCGCTAAAACATCATGTCGTATCTCAATACGAACCAAAACACATCACCGATCTCCTGGCCTCAAGCCCAATCTCATCGACTCATCTCAAATTATATCATTTTCTACTCTTTTCTTTTCTTTTCTTTCATTTCATTTCCTTTGAAATCCAAGTGGGGACAAAAGAGGGGGCTGCTGAATTCTTCAAGGGGATAAGTGAATGGTGGTGTGTAGGTGTGGGTACGGGTGTGGGGTGATGAAAAATGATAAATACAATACCCCAAACATCCATTTACGCAAAAAAAAGCCTTTTTTCTTCAATAATTTCTAAACCGTTTTGGCAAATGATTTCGTTCCAAAAACCACATGATAAAATTTTATTTAATGTTTTATGATGCACAAAATTTGTTTCAACTCATTCCAATTTGTAATTTTCCCTAATTAAATGTATTAGTGACGGCTTAAAATAATAATAAAATAATATTTTTTTCAGAAAATTTGAAATTTCACCAGCGGCTCAATAAACACCAAATAATAGCAATTACATAGCTAGAATATGTATATTTAATTTTTATAATAAGATATTTGTATTTTTACTTTTTACAGAAAACCCCTTTATTTTACCGATTTTTCGAAATTTCACCGAAACGATTTTCAAAACGTTACAGTCCAGCACCTTGCTCGGGACAAGATCACCATTTCCGGGTTCGACTCCCAATCATCAAGAACTCTTGGGTCTATGATACTGACGCTACGCTTTGGGCTACTCGTCACAGACATTAATTTCCACGTCATAGATGCCAAGACTTGCTACAATGCCCTGCTCGGCCGACCGTGGTTACACGAGTACAACATCATCCCTTCTACACAACATCAGTGTATGAAGTATTCTAAGGATGGTCTCAAGTATACCATGACGGGAGAACTGAATCCATTTTCCGTGAACGAAGTCCGCAAATATGAAGATGCCAAATACTTTTTACCGGATTTCGAAGACACAGAGAGGTGTCACAAGCCGGAGAACAAAGCTAACGCTACTATCCCTGTCTTCGGGAGTAATACCGAGGAGGAAGAGGAGATAGTTTATTCGGGTCCGCCTCAATACAACAAGCCAGGACCATCCGCTCCTACGTTGATCTTTGGTAGTGATTCGGAAGATGAGGTCCACGCTATATTCTCTGCTCGACCTTCGATACATACGTCCGCTGATGAAGAGCAAAGTTTGGAAGTCGCCATGGTGCCGCTTAAACACCATAAAGAACTGGATGCACTTGACATCTACAGTGTAGAAGAGCTGCGGACGTTCTATGTCCCTCCCAGGAGAAAAGGCGAAAAAGCAATTCTATTCTACCGCTCTGAAGAAAACAAAGTGGAGAAAGAAACCTGGCACGGTGCGGATCCTATGCTTGACAGGCTTCAGCCCATCCGTTTGCCTAGATATTATACAGAAGGCTTGAAGAGGTTGCTGAAGCGACAAGGGATATCCTTTAAACAAACCGCTCGAAAAGCCAAATTCTATGACAGGGTTTGGAACGTCCCCGGGACTCAGTGCAACTTACCTAATGGGAGAATGGAAACATTCGGGCTTGGATACATTCGGTCCAAGAAACGAGAGCTACTCCACGGTTGCTATGTGGTGCATGATTTCGATGAAGAAGCGGATGCTCAATGGGAAGATGCTAATCCTGAACCAGTAAAAGTTCTTGATGAAAAAGTGCCCAGTCCGTCGTTCGAAGAACAAATGGACAAACTAACAAGGGAAGCCGGTCAAAAAGTTCGAGACGATCATAACCGCGAAATGGCCATCTATGAGAAAGCCAAAACGCAACGCCTCCTCCAACAGGCCGTGAAAGATGAAAGTGCCATTCCCTGTCGACCTGTTATAAAGATGGCTCGACCCAGAGGCAGAAACAAGTCGAAACGCGAAAAAGATGCTCAACAGCAACCAAGCGGGGCTAAGAAGCCACGCAAGCGGGAATCAAGCGGTTCCGATCTATCCCTCATAAGAAAAATGAGTCGAGCGTACTCTTTTCCTCGGGACAAGACGAAGAGAATACTTGACCTCGCTCTGAAACATCAGATGCTTACGCTGCCGGAGTCCAAAAACCCCGAACAAGCAGGCGAAATCTCACACCCAAACTATTGCTCTTACCATCGAGTAATAGGGCATCCTCTCGAGGACTGCTTCACCTTTAAGGATTGGGTCGAAGATCAGTATCAGCTCGGCAAGTTCGCTCTGTCCGACGCATGGAGGGTAACGCCGCCACAGAAGCACGAACCCAAAGCTACTAGAACAGAACCAACTCCACATTGGGCTTGGAAGCGGATTCGCACTTGTTACATGATAACAATATTAAAAGAAGAGCCCAAGAACACGGATAACCTTCCCTGGTGCTTCGAAAACAGCAACGATGAGGTGATCTCAGAACTTCCGTCAGCACCGAAAGAGCTGGAGGATGGGATACATACCACCGCAGATAACCTCAATAAAATTGAGTTGGGGACGACGAACGACCCGCGACCGACATTCGTCAGCGAGCTGCTATCTGAAGAAAGGGTGGATGCGTTAAAAGACGTGCTTATTCAATACAGAGATTGCTTCGCGTGGAACTATTCCGAAATGCCAAGACTAGATCCAGAAATCGCTGTGCATAAATTGGCGATATCCCCGGACGTCAAGCCAGTCAAGCAGGCACCAAGAAGAATGCGGCTCGAGCTTGAGATGAGCATCAACGCCGAGGTCAAGAAGCTAATCGACTCTGGCTTTATTCAGGAGGTTCAATATCCTGAATGGATCGCCAACATCGTCCCGGTGATGAAGAAAAATGGGACAGTGCGCATATGCGTGGACTTCCGGGATCTCAATAAAGCCTGCCCAAAGGACGATTTCCCAGTACCAGTCACCGAACTGATGATAGATAACACGTCCACTCACGAAGTTTTCTCCTTCATGGACGGCTCATCAGGATATAATCAGATCAAGATGCATCCCGAAGACCAGAAGCACACGGCTTTTCGGACTCCTCTGGGAATATTCTGTTATAAAGTGATGCCCTTCGGTCTAAAGAACGCTAATGCTACCTATCAGAGGGCCATGACGAAGATCTTCGATGACCTTATACATGAAATCGTCGAATGCTATATCGACGACCTCGTGGTGAAAAGCAAATCGTACGAGGAACATCTCGAGCATCTCAAGATCGTATTTCAACGCCTTCGACGATATAACTTGAAGATGAATCCGCTCAAGTGCGCATTCGGAGTTTCCTCGGGCAAATTCCTGGGATTCGTCGTCCGACACCGAGGTATTGAAATAGATCCGTCGAAGAATAAGGCGATCATGGAAATGCCTGCGCCGAGAACTCTCAAGCAGTTGCGGTCTCTCCAAGGGAAGCTCGCATACATACGGCGATTTATAGCCAACCTTTCAGGCAAGTGCCGTCCTTACAGCCACCTGATGAAGAAGGGGACCCCGTTCGTCTTGGATCAAAAATGCCAAAGCGCACTAGACGAGATCAAGCAATACCTGCAGAACCCGCCAGTGTTGGCTACTCCGGTCAAGGGAAAACCCCTCATCCTTTATACAACCGCCCTCGAAGGTTCTTTAGGCGCATTATGGGCGCAAGAGAATGACCAAGGGAAGGAAAGAGCGCTTTACTACTTAAGTCGAGTTCTACTGGGGGCAGAAAGCAACTACTCCCCCATTGAAAAACACAGCCTGGCGTTGATCTTCGCGATAACAAAGCTCAGGCACTATGCGTTGGCGCATGAGGTCCGTCTCATTTCGAAGGTGGACCCTCTTAAATATTTAATGTCAAAGTCCATATTGACGGGGCGACTCGCTAAATGGGTCCTGCTCTTGATGGAGTTCTCGATAACGTATCAACCTCTCAAGGCAGTGAAAGGCCAGGCCATCGCCGACTTCCTCGCTGAACATCCGATACCTGCCGATTCTCCTCTGAATTGCGATCTGCCAGACGAACATGCGTTTGACGCGATCGACGGTAGTGATACCCGATGGGAGCTTTATTTCGATGGAGCGTCTTCCATGAAGAAGTGCAAACAAAGTACCCCTGTAATCAAATCGGGGGTAGGACTCATCTTCGTAACTCCACAAGGAGGGATAATGCGCTTTGCTTTCTCTCTAACAAAGCCGAGGACAAACAATGAAGCCGAATACGAAGCTTTGATAGCAGGCCTCGAGATCGCCATCGACATGGGAGTTGAAAACCTCCTCATATATGGAGATTCTCAACTAGTCGTTAGTCAAGTAAATGGCAACTACCAGACATGCAAACCAGAATTGGTGAAGTACGGCGAAAAGGTGCAACAACTGTTGACCCAAATCCCTTCCTACACTTTGGAAAACAAACCGCGTGCGGAAAACAGCAAAGCGGACGCGTTGGCCAAGCTCGCCAAAGAACTGGCTGATGAAAACCTCGATGACGTAAGAATCGTGGTACAAAGCCGTCGGGTAGTTGCCCAAGCGGAAATATCTCCGGAATTATCCGAAGAAAAGGGAGCGATTGAGCAGACGACCCTGCAAATAAAAGATCGGGAAAATACCGAGGATTGGAGAGAAGTCTTTATAGACTACTTCAAATACCGTCGAACGCCCGAAGATGCGTCCTTAAGACATCAGCTTATGAAACGAGCTCTGTCTTTCGCCTTCGTCAATGATACTCTGTACAGGAGGTCATTTGATTCTCTGTGGTTAAGGTGTCTGGGACCTGACGAAGCGAAAAGAGTCGTTCAGGAAGTTCATGACGGACTCTGCGGTTCTCACCAAGCAGGCCTAAAGATGAAGTTGAAGATCAAACGGATGGGCTACTACTGGCCCACGATGGTTCAAGATTGCCTCGAGTATGCGAAGCAGTGCCACTCATGCCAAATTCATGGGGACTTCGTCCACCAGCATCCAAGTCCGCTACACCCGACAGTGGCTAGCTGGCCATTTGAAATGTGGGGAACTGACATAGTCGGCGCCATCGAACCGGTATCGTCCAGGGGACATCGTTTCATCCTGGCGACGACTGACTACTTCTCTAAATGGGCAGAGGCAGTACCGCTGAGAGAAGTGAAGACGGAGAATATCCTCCATTTCTTCAAGACGCACGTCATGTATCGGTTTGGAACTCCGCGACGGATCATCTCCGATAACGGGCCAGCTTATAGAAGCCACAAGATCAGTCGCTTCGCGCAACAACACAATATAGACTGGAGATATTCCTCAGTTTATAATCCGTGAGCTAACGGGCTAGCCGAGGCCTTCAACAAGACCTTGACAAAGATCATGAAGAAGACGGTGTCCCGAAATAAAAAGGACTGGCACGAAAGACTACAAGAAGCTCTCTGGGCGTATCGAACTACGTTCAAAACGGCCACGAACACAACGCCATATGCGTTGGTATTCGGTACAGAAGCAGTACTCCCCCTCGAGATAGAGTTACCTTCTCTACGAGTGACAGTCCATTATGAGCTGACAGACAAGGAAAATGCTCACTTTCGGCTTGAGGAGCTTGATGCCCTTGATGAAACCCGGCTCATAGCGCAACAAAATCTGGAGTCCTATAAAGCAAAGATGATGCGCTCATATGAAAGATTGACCCGGCCGAGGACATTCCGCCAATGCGAACTTGTGCTAGTGGTCAAAAGGCCTATGATCCCCAATCGCACCAAGCGGGGAAAATTCGAGCCTAACTATGAAGGTCCGTACATCATAGACAAGGTCTACCAAGGTGGAGCCTATCTACTCATGGATATGCACGGTGAAAGGCCTTACATGCCAATAAACGGTCGATTCCTAAAGAAATACTACGCTTAGTGAGTTATCGCCTAGGTCAATGATAGATGATGATGACTATGTCCGCTCGCTATCTTCTTAAGCTTGAACTCCATAAGCAGTAGCAGGCCTTCTCCTGGACGGACCGAAACGTCCTTAAACTAATGAGGGACCGAAACGTCTTTAAACTACTACCGCAGCATCTTTAGGCTGACGCAATGAATAAAAAATATATATAAAAAAAATATATAATAAACGGTATGTCCATAAGCAAAAAGGGCACAGATGAAAACCCGAAAGGGCTCCGTGAGTAAAAACAGCAGGACTACTGGCGAGTGTTCGTGAAAACCCAAAAGGGCACGACCTCATAAAAAAAAGAGAGAATAAAAAGAATAAAAAGAAAAAACGGTATGTCCATAAGCAAAATGGGCACGGATGAAAACCCGAAAGGGCTCCGTGAGTAAAAACAGCAGGACTACCGGCGAGTGTTTGTGAAAACCCGAAAGGGCGCAACCTCGTTAAAGACACTTACAAGATCCTCTCGACTTTGTAAGGAGAAATCACCCGCGTGAGATCCTTACGACTCACAAGGGAGCAACACACTTAGGTATCCTCATGATTCCTAAGGAGAAAATACACTTGCGAGATCCTCACGACTCGTAAGGAGAACTCTCTTATGGGACCCTCACGGCTCATAAGATTTGAAAGTCTTAAGTTACAGAGACCTAAATCTGTGCTTAAGCAACCCCCACAACCTTCGATATTGCCCTACAAGCGGCTCAATGCTGACCCTTGTATACAATCCACGGACGTGAATAAACATTTCCCTAACCAAGTCCCAGACTGGGGATATGTACGCATGATGAACAACCCTTGTAGGTCCTCTCGATTTACAAGGAGAAAACCCTCCTGTAGGATCCTTACGACTTACAGAGGAACATACACTTAGGAATCCTCATGATTCTTAAGGAGAAAATACACCTACAAGATCCTCACGACTTGTAGGGAGAAATACCTTTGTGAGACCCTTACGGCTCATGAAGTTAAAAGCCTTAGTCGACAGGACCTTAACCCTGTTCGCTAAGCTACCTTTGTTCGATATCGACAGAGGCAAATGATATTTCGCTCCTGGCAATATCCCAGTTGTAGCGGTGCTGATGCCGAAATCGGTGTCTAATTTCAGGTTTACTGTGAAAAGCCGGTAAGCCGTACATGCATATGAAATAGCCGAAATGATGGGGCAACTTGCAATAAAAAGCAGCAAGTAAAAACGTATGCATACAAAACAGCCAAAATGATTGGGCAACTCGCAATAAAAAGCAGCGAGTAAAAATAAAATAAATAGCCGAAATGATTGGGCACCGCGAAAAATAGCCAAAATGATTGGGCAGTCGTGACTTTCGCGATCAAAAGCTGAAATGATAGAGCATCGCGGAAATAAAACAATAAAAATGAATGAAACTTTTGCCCTGCAGGTAAGTCCATAGTGACCCCTGTATACAATTCATGGGCATAAACAAAAAAAAGGGAAAGGGGACTACATTTCCCTAACGGGCTGCGTCAAAGGGAAGTCAGATCTCGACGACCACATCTACAGCCTGGATACCAACAGCGGCGTTCCTCCTCATTCCAGCAGGACATGGACGCGACATCACCAATCGGAGCTACGGCAAAGTCCCCAGTTCCAAGACTCTACGGTTCACAGACAACCTAGAGTCAGTAAATGACCTCCGTCTCGGAAACAAGTCATCCAACGACCTCCGTCTCGGAAACAAGTTAGCCAACGACCTCCGTCGCGGAAACAAGTCAACCAACGACCTCCGTCTCGGAAACAAGTCAACAAATGACCTCCGTCTCGGAAACAAGTAAACCAACGACCTCTGTCGCGGAAACAAGTCAATAAATGACCTCCGTCTCGGAAACAAGTCATCCAACGACCTCCGTCTCGGAAACAAGTCAGCCAACGACCTCCGTCGCGGAAACAAGTCAGCCAACGACCTCCGTCTCGGAAACAAGTCAACAAATGACCTCCGTCGCGGAAACAAGTCAACAAATGACCTCCGTCTCGGAAACAAGTCAGCCAACGACCTCCGTCGCGGAAACAAGTCAGCCCACGACCTCCGTCGCGGAAACAAGTCAACCAACGACCTCCGTCGCGGAAACAAGTCAACCAACGACCACCCCGTCGGAGCAATACTTCGACTCGGAAACAAGTCAACTCACCAACCACTTACGAGTCCTTTCGACTTGTAAGGGAGAAAATTCTCTTATAAGATCCATACGACTTATAAGAGAAAACACACTTAGGAATCTTCACGATTCCTAAGAAGAAAATCCACCAACGAGATCCTCTCGATCCATAGGGAGAAAAATCTCTATGAGACCCTCACGGCTCATGGAGTTGAAAAGTCTTAGGCAGCAGATCTGAACCTGCGGCCTAAGCCATCGTTATCTCTTGGAGAAATCTAGATACTTACTCTATTATCTGTTTATCAAGACAGCCTGCTGATAATAAGAGAAAGGAGAAAGCAAAGAAATAGTACAAGACATTGCAAAGAAAAATGTGTATCTTTATTTACTGACTTCAATCAAATACAAGGTGGATCGTACAAAAGAATAAAAAATGGATACATATTATTTAAATTTTTTTTTACAATTGTATTGATACAAAGGCAGCTACTGGGAAGGAAGCGTCTTAAATTGCTCTATCAGTTGTTTGCACACTTTCTTCCATGCCTTTTCCTGAACGGCCACCACTGCCAGTTCTGCCTCCACCTGAGCCCTTTGCTGCAAGAGAGATGAGAGCTGCTCCCCAACGGCCTGCTGAGCTGCTTCGCGGCTTTGGGCATTACGCTCGGCAGCGTCAAGTTTCTTCCTCAAGTCTAGCCCATTTGAGATACGCTCCAGAAAGCCCTCGAAGACAGCCTTCACCTCGGCAGCGTTCGCCTCAACCTCAGCATGTAGGCAAGCAGTCTCGCTTGAAGACTCCTGACACTCCTTCAGCCTTAAAGCTGCTTCTTGTTCCAAATGGCGGAAATGAGAAGTGCTTTGCTCGAGCCATGCTGCCCGTTGAGTGCTCACAGCCAAAACCTCAGGGGCAGGATGCATCGACTCCAGCTGATGCAGGCGAGCCTCGATCTCTCTGCAGTGGTTAACCCAAGACGCAACGATGCCCTCGTCATGGAAATTTACGAGTATCACCAGCATCGGGTTAACCGCCATAGAGAAATCTGCAGCAGACGTAGGAGATTCGACGTCGATTTCCTCGATGTAGTCGCTCAACATGCGCAGACTATTCGCGGCGCCTTTCGAGGACGGACGTCTCAAGAAAGGGCCCGCTGGCATTGTAACACGAGGCTCGAAGGGCGCCGAGACCAGAACGACAGCTGAAAAAACAAGATACGATCAGATGACAGTGCAAGAAATATGAAAAAAGTCATTGATGAGAAAGTCTACTATACCAGCTGCAGCAGGTGGCAAGGCCCGAAGGGCCGGTGGTGCGACCGATCTTTCGTCTCCTCCTTCGATTTGTAGCACTGCAATCAGGACAAGGGAAAATTAGAAATAATTCCATTACTAAAAAATAGAAAGACATCAGTTGGAAACTACACTCACCAGCGCCACCAGAGGAAGAAGCAAATTCAGATGGGAAGGAGAAGTGTGGGAGCAACACTTGATAAAGATGATCAAAAAGCACTCCTGAAAAGACACAACAGTATGACTTTAGTACATAAATTATGCGGCTGAAAGACGAAACTAATAGGTTGCAAATCCATACCTTCCAACATCTTCGATGGTACAAGAGAGGGCTGAGAAGTGACCACCGCCAAGGCAGTAGTTGACGGTGCTCCCTCGAGCAATGGGGCATCGGCGCTGGCCGCACCTGCGTTAAAAAAAACAAGGGTAAACCTGTCAGGAAAGATTGCAAGATAAAAAAGGGGGGGACGGTAGTCCGAAATTTACCTGATGAGCCTCCAGTCGAGACGGAGGCGTCTCCCTCCTCCATCGACATAAGTCCACCACCCGTGGCCTCATCCCTAGACTCTACGGGGGCCGTCGTCGTGCTCGCAAGGCCAGGAGACGGCGGAGGGCCATAGGCGGGGAGAGCTATGACCGGAGCATTGCCAGACTCCTGAGAAAGAGCGGTTGGCTCGTCCTTAGGAATCATGTCCACCTCACCCACTACTCTCTCGGGCTCAGCAGCCACGGTTGTCTCGTTCACCGTCGCCACGAGGTCATCGGTCTCAGGCGCTCCATCCGCTGCTACCTCGGGCTCAGCATCAGCCACCTGCCACCTGCTCAGGCATAGTGGACGTGACCATTTCGTCAGCCACTAGCTCGGGCCCGGAAATCCCGGTCGTGTCGTCCGCCATCGGTTCGGGTTCGACCAGTACCTCTTCCTCCGGCCCCTCAGGTTTGTAAGTGCACGGCGGCGTCCCGGCCGTCAATCCGACGCCAAAAATGCGGAAGCGAAAAACTTTAATTTTGCAAACTAGCAAACCGGCACCACCGCGCACTAAAACCCGGATCGGACCATTAACTAGTCCTAGCTAACTACAAGAAGGGGAAGAGAGATATACCGACTGATCCGTGTCCTCCGGTCTTCTCGTCGTCGTCCCGATCTCCCACAGAGTCTCCAGTCTCCACCTCGTCGCCGGAAGGGCACCACGTCGCCGGCTTCTTTTACGGGCTCCCACCTCTATACCGAGGCAACTCGGGTACGAAGTTGGCGAGCCGACGTGCCCAAGATTTGCTGTAGAATGCGTGTAGTGATATGTCTCATTTGGGGTTTAGGATGTTGCCTTTGGTGGAGGAAATGATACAATCTCATGGAGATGGAACTTGTGGGATTTTTCCAAAAGCAAAAGAGAAAAAAATCCCACACTAAAAATTTGGACAGCCCCAAGCCTTTCTTGGCCGGCCATGCAAAGGGAATGGGAGAGGAGAGAGTGAAAAATGAGGGAGTCTCTCATAATGCAAGAGAGAGAGAGAGAGAAAATGTGATGATGAAAAACAATGATCACAAAACCAACCTCACACTCCAACTATCATCATAACAACCAAAAGTCATGCAATGATGCACCATCATGAAGTGAGCAAGTCAAATGATGGTGCAACCATCATGACACAAGAAAATGCAAAGACCCCTTCCAAATTGCTTATTTGCACAAATGCAAATAAGCCCTCCTCCACCAAACTTCGGCCAATGAAGGATACAAAGAAATATGGCCGAAACGGAAAGCAAACTGGCAACTCCTGAAAACTGGTCCCGTAATAAATCACAGGAAAACCCCGCTACTGTGTATACACACCCGCATTTGTATTCCGACCGAATACAAATGTAATGAGACAAAATCTATACTGTACTATACTAGGATCTGGCTTAAACCAAAGTCGGCTAGTATAATCCGTTCGATCCTGATCCGTGCAATACCGCACGTATCTGATCGAACCCTGCCATATCTCCATACGGCCTCTACAGCGTTTCGCCCGAAAACTTGAGCAACTGAATGTGGGGGACTCTAAAGACTCGTCAACACCTTGGTTGTGGATTTAACCACTAGCACGTCAGAGGTATAAGCCAATACGTAACGGGCTACCAGGTATTGACCAAAAGGGACGTCGATGAGCGAACTCATCCTGACACCCTACTGAGCCTGTCAGTGACAATATCCGTACAGTCCGGTCTGTTCGTCTATGAGCATCGCATGGCGGGCCTAGTGGGTTGGTAAAAGTCAGACCCCCAAAAGCGGTACAAGTCGTGTCGGAGTGTAGCCCAGAACACCCTGAGATACTACTGGAATACCTACCAGTAAATCTCCTGCCTCGGCCGAGGGCTTTGTGTAATGGCTCTCCTAGACACAGCACGACCTCACCCCCAATACCGGGAGAGACGAACCCCCGAAGATCCGCTCACTGCCTCCATGTGGCTCGGGACTGTACCCAACTAAAACCTGTTTGCACGTCTCCTTTGAGCGTGGTAGGGTAGTAATCAAAGTACAGTGGGAACTCACACGAGACAAATGATGATCCTCAGGTCGATGAACTAACCTGTACACATGTCACCAGGGAACTGCTATCTGACGTCTGGTATAAGACCAACTAGCATGTTCCCGGCGAGTCCTGTCCGATGTACTCATAACCCAATGAGCACCTGTATACATCTTAGGCGATCCAACTGACACCAGTGGCTTGTGAAACCGGCCACCGCCCCTCGTCGGGGTCTCGACTGTATACACTAGTCTACTCTGGAGTATCGATGCCCTGTCTCGAAACTCCCATGACTAGGGACCATTTAAAGATGTGCTTATAGACTACCAGCTCCCACGTATATGATCGCCCTCATACTGCTGGCAGTCAAGCATGAATCCTAGGGGCTCTATCAACGTGTAATAGCGACCTGTCTGATCACCTAAAGCAGTACACGATGATAGAGATAAACCAGATAGCATACTATCATCTCGAGTAAGACTGTCCTACCGGGATAGGTCCTCCCTCAATCATTGCAATCCCATGCCTGTGATCCAATAATTGACTCTGAGGGCACTATCTCCAACAATCTCCCACTTGCACTCAAGGCTAATTATTGCGATGTCGCATACTCACAGCCCGTGTGATACCGAACACCCAACTCCTCTACTAGTCAGTCTCACAAATCCCGTTTGCGAAACTATTGCGTTCGAGGAATAGCCTCAGTGAGTGGATCCGCTTTGAAGTTTCTTTCTATGTCTCTCTATACCTCAAGTTCGCGGAGAAAGCCATCTCCCGAAATGTGCAATACCTGTCTTAGACTGTGTCTGGATGTCTGATGGGACCTAGCTCATAAATGAACTCCAAATCTAAACTTCTTAGACTGTATCGTCAACTGAACTTAATCAGTATCCCGCGCCATGCCTCCCTCAGTATTGCCTTGGACCACCTGTCCAAAATACTGCCCCTCATCAGAAGGAAAACTATAACTCTGACAACCTCCTTGTCGTCCAGGTCATCTTGGAAGCCTGGAATGATAACTGTCTCCTGAATGAGGCTGTCGCTATCATATCCCTAGAACATCCACTTATGTTCTAAAACTGCTTCCGACTGTTTCTCCAGGATTGGATCAATGTCAACTTATTGCATCTAGTGCAAGAACAACATCTGGTGTGGTACTTGACATCTCATGATTGACTCAATTGTCTAAGCAAGTGATCTGCCAATCATGCACATCCCTCTCCCCTTTAGTCTGTAAGACACCTTTAGAGAGGGTGACTCCATCACCTGTAGGTACACTACCGTGCCAGGAGTCGTCCATTCTAAATACTCATAGAATGCTGTCTAAGTACCCAGTTTGGAAAACTACCCAAATCTAGATCTAAAACCATAGATCTAGTAACCAGTATGTCTGATATAATGTCCAAGTCCCTTGTGGAGAAACTACTGTGTGACGACCAAAGTATAACCGATCGTAGTATAGGAATATCACATCCTACTCTGTGTATGTCATCCAAATACCATGACATCATACCCTACTACCTTCTCAACAGATCCATCCCCTATTCTGATGAAGTCAAACCTATGACTGTCACGTCAGAAATTGATGATCTATCTCCGCTATATCTGCTTTAGTCTATAAATAGACATAAGCCACCTGTCCACCAATGCTTCCGCTGCTCCCACTGATCATGACAACCCTCTGGCAGAGTCATATAGACGTACACTTCTAAAGCCAGTTTAGAATGACGCTATACTCATCCTCCTGCCGGGTCTCACAGTCTGGAACAACAGCAATGGTAAGTGTGGGTAAACAAGAACTTTCCTGTCACCGTCTTTGAGCATACCGAAGTACCTCTCGGGTGCCTGAGGTTACCCACTATATCTGCGGAGTGGCCAATGGAATGTCAAACCAGATTGAATCTTTAGGTTCCTATCAAATCTTTAGTAATCGTTTGTGGTTCTGGAATCACTTCCAGTTCTACCATACTCCCACTACTGTTTTCTGAAAAAATCTATTTTTATTAAAACTGTGGCGAGTTTAGAACAATATCACTATTGATCTTCCAGATGGTAGAAAGTCAACCCTCATCATAGCCTGGGTCAACCCACAAACAGCCATTACAGAAACGTGCCTTGAGTTGTCCAGTGTCTGGTTTTAATCATAAGCCGGACAACTCCCCGTACCTTAACATCGTTAAGATATGAACTATTCTATATCCAATATAGAACTAGAGGCACTGATTTAATTGAACCAGATTCAAATCATGCAGCTATCTCCAGTGCATGTTAAGTAAATGGAAGGAGGCCGATCAGCGTTACTCAACTTAGGAATGCTTCCAATTATGAGTAACCTGAAAAAGAAGCAAGTTCTCTTTATCATTACTATCAACTGAATACCATACACAAGTATCTACATCTTCGATCACTTTGAAGAATCCCGATACTTGCAATACCTGGTTCTCTACTTTATTCAAATACCTATAACTTCTCAAAATTCGGACCCTGTGTTTCCACGAAACACCTGTCTAAAAACTAGAGAAGTCATAAGTAAACCGAATATAGTACGAGGACCAACCCCTCTGTCCTGATGGACCCTGGATAACATACAATACTCTGTATAAGTCCTTTGAGTCTGATAACTCATTCACTCTGTGTCGTAGGTTGAAAACTGTACTTATGGTTAAGAAGAATTACACCGCTGTTTAATGCTCCTTACCTAACCATCCACTGATATAGGTAAATGTCATAGACATAATTTCAAAAAGGTATATCTCACTCTACGAAAATAGACGTACAGATATATCAATTTGAAATTGGTGCATAACAGCGGATATTCAAAACCAAATATTTGCCGACAAGCAAACAGCCCAGGTGATTTCCTCAAATATCACCGATTGCAACGAATCCTGATATAATGAGGATGATCACCTAATTCCCACTAGCCTACTCCCACTCATCATCTGTAAAACCATACAGATGTGAGAATCATACCTGGTAAATACATACCCTGGAGTAAGGATTTATTGGGAAATCAGTTTTCCTTTAACAGTACACAGTGGAACTGAAACATTGAAATATTTCATTGGGGTATCCGGGTATTCCTAGTAATGCCTCTTCCAGATTCACGACTGTAACCGTATAATTCTTTGCCACCTCTCCAAATCTCTTCATATGTCTTTAGTCATTACCTTCTGCACACCCCTTTAGGCCAAATGGTTTTCTTCCTTCCCTACCGTTCGGCACCAGCCTATGGTTTGGAAGAAGACTATCCAATAAGCATAATGGGTGTACTGTCCCAATCCTAGGAACACTCGCAATGCGAGAGAAGGTGCAGATAAAAGACACCTGAATAAACCTTATTCCTATTTCTCCTGAACCAGAATCCATCCCCGAACTGGAACAAGTTCCTTTCGAGTTCGTATACAACCATACGATGGAGTATCCAATAAACTGTGGATCTTCGTAGTGATACGGAGTGTTCTGGAGAAATACAAAGGTGATTTGGGAGTGGTAATGAAATACCTGGTTTGGTCATGAATATCAGTTGATATTTACTTTGCCCTCTTACTAATCCCTTGCTTTGTCTTAACTTAATACCTTCTGCACACCATTGTTATGCTAATTGGTTTTCTTCATTCCCCACCGTTCGGCACCAGCCTAAGGTTTGGAAGAAGACTATCCAATTTGCGTAATAGGTGTACTATCTCCTAAACCAAGGAGTACTCGAAACTTGAGAGAAGTTAAAAAGGAAAAGACAACTGAATAGTCCTATTCGTTTTCTCCAGAACCGGAAACCATCCTCGAATAAATCCCTTTGAGTTCGTATATAACCATACGATGGTTTTGTCCAATGGAAGTGGACGTTCGTAGTAATACGGGGTGTCCTGTAGAAAAGGGTAAAAGTAGGAGTGGAAATGAGGTATGCAACTTTGACAATCC
Source organism: Agapanthus africanus (assembly GCA_030015575.1). Lineage (NCBI taxonomy): Eukaryota > Viridiplantae > Streptophyta > Magnoliopsida > Asparagales > Amaryllidaceae > Agapanthus > Agapanthus africanus. The sequence goes on from JASDDO010000019.1 coordinate 356,344,203, forward strand.
AAAAGTCAGTGTTTAAGAAAGTTCGGTCAACTTGGTCTCTGAGTCATAGTCTTAGGGTCGGGTCAATGGTCGCTGCCGAAGAGAGAGAGAGAAAAGAAACACTCAGCGTGCACTCTAACCTAGATCAGAATGGTTACCAATTTATCTAATCTGGAAACCTCCCACTGTACCGTCAAATTCTTCTCCAAACCCAAAAGAAGAATTAGTCGGGATCACCCGAGGAGTAAACCAACTCATCAGTGGGAATCGGGATCCAACTATCATCGCATGAAAACGTGACGGAATCCGCTCACGCTATCACATTCCAGAAGGTATTCGCATATCTGGCAAGTTTCAGTTCTTTTGAAACTCCCGATGTGATTTTTGCCCCATGCTCTTATGACCTTGGCGTGAGGTCAAAATATCATAAGTCACATGTCAAGTTCTACCTATCATTGTCCAGGTTAATTTGAACCCACCCGTACATACCCTTGACGTAGGCCAAAATAGTAGTACGACTGTCCCAAACCAACGCATCTATCTATGCAACAGATAAATACCCGGTAGCTACCAAACACTATGCCTTGGCGTGAGGTCAAAATACATAGCTTGAATACTACCGAATATTTAACTGAAATGATGGAGGGCTACGAATGGTTTCTGGCGAAAACCTTTAACGTAATGAACTTGATATCGTTGAAGGAACGGATAGCTTTTATAAAAATATAGTGACGAAAACCTTTGCTAAAGAGGTCACTCCCGGTGAAGGGATCTCGGCTCTTTCCCCGTAGAATGAGGTGCAGGATATTCCAACTGAATACCACGGTGCAAAGCAAAAGTAATCGGCTATAGTGAAGTTATTACCCTGACGCAAACTTTTTGTCCAAGGGGTCACTCCCGGTGAAGGGATCTCGGCCCTTGCCTCGTCGACTGAGGAGCAGGATATTCCAACTGAATACCACGATGCAAAACAAAAGTGAACGTCCTTGCAATAACAGCTTTTTGAAAAGTGTTCCAACAACATCAGATTAGGTTTGTTTTTAACTTGCATTGATCCGAATCAACGCAGTCCCATCAATTGATCACACCACAAAGAACGAAAATAATATGACGTACGTATATGCTATCCGCATTCGCCACTGGGTCCCGTCATTACCCGTTAGGTTAGCTAACTAACGACAGAGCGGGGACTGGACTAGCGCGGATGCAAAACATATACAACATCTACTAATATATATACCAATATATTATATTTCGCTCAAGGCGTGATAAAAATGCAACATCACAGAAATGTACAGCATCACAGAACAATACAGATATCTGGGATCCCCGGGTTTCATAGAGCCGCTGAAACCCGACGTTCCCTTGGTCGTGTGGATAGCCTGTGCAATGAAATCCTAGACCCCTACGGGCGCGGCAAGTTACCCACCAAGACCTGAAGCGAGGCAGCCCCCTTCAGCAACGTGAATGGACCACCCAGCACTTCACGGAATACGGTAACTTGGGCACCCCTCCTGGGTCAACCTGTACCCCCTACGAGTGCGGCGAATAGCCCGCCAATCCTAGAGTGAAGCCCCCTCCGTCCCAATGCCATGAGATGCGGGCTTGTTGCCTTCTAGAATCCGGCTATCCGTGCACCCCACCTTGGGGTAAACCTAGTACAGAAAGTAAAATATACATACAACGGGTACATCGACCGCAACCTGGTCGTGCCCCAAAAGAATAATACAAACAGGCAGTGACGGCAGTCCACATGTCGGACGCTCGCCCCGCAAAATCAAATGTACATAATACAACAAAAACTGTACTAGCATTGCATCCAGGCTATCCCCCACGACCGATCTGCAACATCACAGCAAAATCACAAAACATCAACGTGAATGTCACGTTCGCAAATCCGTCTAACCGGGCTATAGCAGTTAGACTGGATTTACCGATCAAGTGACATTCACGGTCGCAGATATAATGTAAAAACTGTGAACTAATGTATTTAAAATGTCCGATCGATCAAAAATTACCAAGTGGGCCCCCAAGTACTACTGTAGCACATCAAGAAATTCTGGGCCCAAAAATAATATTCCAGAAACCCTATTTTCACTCCACAAGCCCACTGGAAAAGGTTGAAGCATTGATCCCTCCATACTGCAGCGGAACCGCGGCGCCAAGTGGGGTTTGGCCGCGGTTCCGCGCTCTCCTTGAAAGATCAATGTCTCGAATTTCTCCAGAATTCTTAGGACTTCCAGTACATCAGTTTTCTACAACCTGAAAAAATTTTCGAGCCAGAAAAAATTCGACAGAAAACTGATGCATGTGTTATTGGGTTTTCGGAACATTTGTTCGACTGGAAATGTAAAACACATTAGACAAAGCTAGACTATGTTAATGGCGAGGCTCTGATACCACTGTAAGTGCACGGCGGCGCCCCGGCCGTCAATCCGACGCCAAAAATGCGGAAGCGAAAAACTTTAATTTTGCAAACTAGAAAACCGGCACCACCGCGCACTAAAACCCGGATCGAACAATTAACTAGTCCTAGCTAACTACAAGAAGGGGAAGAGAGATATACCGACTGATCCGTGTCCTCCGGTCTTCTCGTCGTCGTCCCGATCTCCCGCGGAGTCTCCAGTCTCCACCTCGTCGCCGGAAGGGCACCACGTCGCCGGCTTCTTTTACGGGCTCCCACCTCTATACCGAGGCAACTCGGGCATGAAGTTGGCGAGCCGACGTGCCCAAGATTTGCTGTAGAATGCGTGTAGTGATATGTCTCATTTGAGGTTTAGGATGTTGCCTTTGGTGGAGGAAATGATACAATCTCATGGAGATGGAACTTGTGGGATTTTTCCAAAAGCAAAAGAGAAAAAAATCCCACACTAAAAATTTGGACAGCCCCAAGCCTTTCTTGGCCGACCATGCAAAGGGAATGGGAGAGGAGAGAGTGAAAAATGAGGGAGTCTCTCATAATGCAAGAGAGAGAGAGAGAGAAAATGTGATGATGAAAAACAATGATCACAAAACCAACCTCACACTCCAACTATCATCATAACAACCAAAAGTCATGCAATGATGCACCATCATGAAGTGAGCAAGTCAAATGATGGTGCAACCATCATGACACAAGAAAATGCAAAGACCCCCTTCCAAATTGCTTATTTGCACAAATGCAAATAAGCCCTCCTCCACCAAACTTCGGCCAATGAAGGATACAAAGAAATATGGCCGAAACGGAAAGCAAACTGGCAACTCCTGAAAACTGGTCCCGTAATAAATCACAGGAAAACCCCGCTACTGTGTATACACACCCGCATTTGTATTCCGAACGAATACAAATGTAATGAGACAAAATCTACACTGTACTATACTAGGATCCGGCTTAAACCAAAGTCGGCTAGTATAATCCGTTCGATCCTGATCCGTGCAATACCGCACGTATCTGATCGAACCCTGCCATATCTCCATACGGCCTCTACAGCGTTTCGCCCGAAAACTTGAGCAACTGAATGTGGGGGACTCTAAAGACTCGTCAACACCTTGGTTGTGGATTTAACCACTAGCACGTCAGAGGTATAAGCCAATACGTAACGGGCTACCAGGTATTGACCAAAAGGGACGTCGATGAGCGAACTCATCCTGACACCCTATTGAGCCTGTCAGTGATAATATCCGTACAGTCCGGTCCGTTCGTCCATGAGCATCGCATGGCGGGCCTAGGGGGTTGGTAAAAGTCAGACCCCCAAAAGCGGTACAAGTCGTGTCGGAGTGTAGCCCAGAACACCCTGAGATACTACTGGAATACCTACCAGTAAATCTCCTGTCTCGGCCGAGGGCTTTATGTAATGGCTCTCCTAGACACAGCGCGACCTCACCCCCAATACCGGGAGAGACGAACCCCCGAAGATCCGCTCACTGCCTCCATGTGGCTCGGGACTGTACCCAACTAAAACCTGTTTGCACGTCTCCTTTGAGCGTGGTAGGGTAGTAATCAAAGTACAGTGGGAACTCACACGAGACAAATGACGATCCTCAGGTCGATGAACTAACCTGTACACATGTCACCTGGGAACTGCTATCTGACGTCTGGTATAAGACCAACTAGCATGTTCCCGGCGAGTCCTGTCCGGTATACTCATAACCCAATGAGCACCTGTATACATCTTAGGTGATCCAACTGACACCAGTGGCTTGTGAGACCGTCCACCGCCCCTCGTTAGGGTCTCGACTGTATACACTAGTCTACTCTGGAGTATCGATGCCCTGTCCCGAAACTCCCATGACTAGGGACCATTTAAGGATGTGCTTATAGACTACCCGCTCCCACGTATATGATCGCCCTCATACTGCTGGCAGTCAAGCATGAATCCTAGGGGCTCTATCAACGTGTAATAGCGACCTGTCTGGTCACCTAAAGCAGTACACGATGATAGAGATAAACCAGATAGCATACTATCATCTCGAGTAAGACTGTCCTACCGGGATAGGTCCTCCCTCAATCATTGCAATCACGTGCCTGTGATCCAATAATTGACTCTGAGGGCACTATCTCCAACAATCTCCCACTTGCACTCAAGGCTAATTATTGCGATGTCGCATACTCACAGCCCGTGTGATACCGAACACCCAACTCCTCTACTAGTCAGTCTCACAAATCCCGTTTGCGAAACTATTGCGTTCGAGGAATAGCCTCAGTGAGTGGATCCGCTTTGAAGTTTCTTTCTATGTCTCTCTATACCTCAAGTTCGCGGAGAAAGCCATCTCCCGAAATGAGCAATACCTGTCTTAGAATGTGTCTGGATGTCTGATGGGACCTAGCTCATAAATGAACTCCAAATCCAAACTTCTTAGACTGTATCGTCAACTGAACTTAATCAGTATCCCGCGCCATGCCTCCCTCAGTATTGCCTTGGACCACCTGTCCAAAATACTGCCCCTCATCAGAAGGAAAACTATAACTCTGACAACCTCCTTGTCGTCCAAGTCACCTTGGAAGCCTGGAATGATAACTGTCTCCTGAATGAGGCTGTCGCTATCATATCCCTAGAACATCCACTTATGTTCTAAAACTGCTTCCGACTGTTTCTCCAGGATTGGATCAATGTCAACTTATTGCATCTAGTGCAAGAACAACATCTGGTGTGGTACTTGACATCTCATGATTGACTCAATTGCCTAAGCAAGTGATCTGCCAATCATGCATATCCCTCTCCCCTTTAGTCTGTAAGACACCTTTAGAGAGGGTGACTCCATCACCTGCAGGTACACTACCGTGCCAGGAGTCGTCCATTCTAAATACTCATAGAATGCTGTCTAAGTACCCAGATTGGGAAACTAACCAAATCTAGATCTAAAACCATAGATCTAGTAACCAGTATGTCTGATATAATGTCCAAGTCCCTTATGGAGAAACTACTGTGTGACGACCAAAGTATAACCGATCGTAGTATAGGAATATCACATCCTACTCTGTGTATGTCATCCAAATACCATGATATCACACCCTACTACCTTCTCAACAGATCCATCCCCTATTCTGATGAAGTCAAACCTATGACTGTCACGTCAGAAATTGATGATCTATCTCCGCTATATCTGCTTTAGTCTATAAATAGACATAAGCCACCTGTCCACCAATGCTTCCGCTACTCCCACTGATCATGACAACCCTCTGGCAGAGTCATATAGACGTACACTTCTAAAGCCAGTTTAGAATGACGCTATACTCATCCTCCTGCCGGGTCTCACAGTCTGGAACAACAGCAATGGTAAGTGTGGGTAAACAAGAACTTTCCTGTCACCGTCTTTGAGCATACCGAAGTACCTCTCGGGTGCCTGAGGTTACCCACTATACCTATGGAGTGGCCAATGGAATGTCAAACCAGATTGAATCTTTAGGTTCCTATCAAATCTTTAGTAATCGTTTGTGGTTCTGGAATCACTTCCAGTTCTACCATACTCCCACTATTGTTTTCTGAAAAAATCTATTTTTATTAAAACTGTGGCGAGTTTAGAACAATATCACTATTGATCTTCCAGATGGTAGAAAGTCAACCCTCATCATAGCCTAGGTCAACCCACAAACAGCCATTACAGAAACGTGCCTTGAGTTGTCCAGTGTCTGGTTTTAATCATAAGCCGGAAAACTCCCCGTACCTTAACATCGGTAAGATATGAACTATTCTATATCCAATATAGAACTAGAGGCACTGATTTAATTGAACCAGATTCAAATCATGCAGCTATCTCCAGTGCATGTTAAGTAAATGGAAGGAGGCCGATCAGCGTTACTCGACTTAGGAATGCTTCCAATTATGAGAAACCTGAAAGAGAAGCAAGTTCTCTTTATCATTACTATCAACTGAATACCATACACAAGTATCTACATCTTCGATCACTTTGAAGAATCCCGATACTTGCAATACCTGGTTCTCTACTTTATTCAAATACCTATAACTTCTCAAAATTCGGACCCTGTGTTTCCACGAAACACCTGTCTAAAAACTAGAGAAGTCATAAGTAAACCGAATATAGTACGAGGACCAACCCCTCTGTCCTGATGGACCCTGGATAACATACAATACTCTGTATAAGTCCTTTGAGTCTGATAACTCATTCACTCTGGGTCGTAGGTTGAAAACTGTACTTATGGTTAAGAAGAATTACACCGCTGTTTAATTCTCCTTACCTAACCATCCACTGATATAGGTAAATGTCATAGACATAATTTCAAAAAGGTATATCTCACTCTATGAAAATAGACGTACAGATATATCAATTTGAAATTGGTGCATAACAGCGGATATTCAAAACCAAATATTTGCCGACCGGCAAACAGCCCAGGTGATTTCTTCAAATATCACCGATTGCAACGAATCCTGATATAATGAGGATGATCACCTAATTCCCACTAGCCTACTCCCACTCATCATCTGTAAAACCATACAGATGTGAGAATCATACCTGGTAAATACATACCCTGGAGTAAGGATTTATTGGGAAATCAGTTTTCCTTTAACAGTACACAGTGGAACTGAAACATTGAAATATTTCATTGGGGTATCCGGGTATTCCTAGTAATGCCTCTTCCAGATTCACGACTGTAACCGTATAATTCTTTGCCACCTCTCCAAATCCCTTTATATGTCTTTAGTCATTACCTTCTGCACACCCCTTTAGGCCAAATGGTTTTCTTCCTTCCCTACCGTTCGGCACCAGCCTATGGTTTGGAAGAAGACTATCCAATAAGCATAATGGGTGTACTGTCCCAATCCTAGGAACACTCGCAATGCGAGAGAAGGTGCAGATAAAAGACACCTGAATAAACCTTATTCCTATTTCTCCTGAACCAGAATCCATCCCCGAACTGGAACAAGTTCCTTTCGAGTTCGTATACAACCATACGATGGAGTATCCAATAAACTGTGGATCTTCGTAGTGATACGGAGTGTTCTGGAGAAATACAAAGGTGATTTGGGAGTGGTAATGAAATACCTGGTTTGGTCATGAATATCAGTTGCAATTTACTTTGCCCTCTTACTAATCTCTTACTTTGTCTTAACTTAATACCTTCTGCACACCATTGTTATGCTAATTTGTTTTCTTCATTCCCCACCGTTCGGCACCAGCCTAAGGTTTGAAAGAAGACTATCCAATTTGCGTAATAGGTGTACTATCTCCTAAACCAAGGAGTACTCAAAACTTGAGAGAAGGTAAAAAGGAAAAGACAACTGAATAGTCCTATTCGTTTTCTCCAGAACCGGAAACCATCCTCGAATAAATCCCTTCGAGTTCGTATATAACCATACGATGGTTTTGTCCAATGGAAGTGAACGTTCGTAGTAATACGGGGTGTCCTGGAGAAAAGGGTAAAAGTAGGAGTGGAAATGAGGTATGCAACTTTGACAATCCAAAAGTCAGTGTTTAAGAAAGTTCGGTCAACTTGATCTCTGAGTCATAGTCTTAGGGTCGGGTCAATAGTCGTTGCCGAAGAGAGAGAGAGAAAAGAAACACTCAGCGTGCACTCTAACCTAGATCAGAATGGTTACTAATTTATCTAATCTGGAAACCTCCCACTGTACCGTCAAATTCTTCTCCAAACCCAAAAGAAGAATTAGTCGGGATCACCCGAGGAGTAAACCAACTCATCAGTGGGAATCGGGATCCAACTATCATCGCATGAAAACGTGACGGAATCCGCTCACGCTATCACACTCCAGAAGGTATGCGCATATCTGGCAAGTTTCAGTTCTTTTGAAACTCCCGATGTGATTTTTGCCCCATGCTCTTATGACCTTGGCGTGAGGTCAAAATATCATAAGTCACATGTCATGTTCTACCTTTCATTTTCCAGGTTAATTTGAACCCACCCGTACATACCCTTGACGTAGGCCAAAATAGTAGTACGACTGTCCCAAACCAACGCATCTATCTATGCAACAGATAAATACCCGGCAGCTACCAAACACTATGGCTTGGCATGAGGTCAAAATACATAGCTTGAATACTACCGAATATTTAACTGAAATGATGGAGGGCTACGAATGGTTTCTGGCGAAAACCTTTAACGTAATGAACTTGATATCGTTGAAGGAACGGATAGCTTTTATAAAAATATAGTGACGAAAACCTTTGATAAAGAGGTCACTCCCGGTGAAGGGATCTTGGCTCTTTCCCCGTAGAATGAGGTGCAGGATATTCCAACTGAATACCACGGTGCAAAGCAAAAGTAATCGGCTATAGTGAAGTTATTGCCCTGACGCAAACTTTTTGTCCAAGGGGTCACTCCCGGTGAAGGGATCTCGGCCCTTGCCTCGTCGACTGAGGAGCAGGATATTCCAACTGAATACCACGATGCAAAACAAAAGTGAACGTCCTTGCAATAACAGCTTTTTGAAAAGTGTTCCAACAACATCAGATTAGGTTTGTTTTTAACTTGCATTGATCCGAATCAACGCAGTCCCATCAATTGATCACACCACAAAGAACGAAAATAATATGACGTACGTATATGCCATCCGCATTCGCCACTGGGTCCCGTCATTACCCGTTAGGTTAGCTAACTAACGACAGAGCGGGGACTGGACTAGCGCGGATGCAAAACATATACAACATCTACTAATATATATACCAATATATTATATTTCGCTCAAGGCGTGATAAAAATGCAACATCACAGAAATGTACAGCATCACAGAACAATACAGATATCTGGGATCCCCGGGTTTCATAGAGCCGCTGAAACCCGACGTTCCCTTGGTCGTGTGGCCTGTGCAATGAAATCCTAGACCCCGCCGGGCACGGCAAGTTACCCGCCAAGACCTGAAGCGAAGCAGCCCCCTTCAGCAACGTGAATGGACCACCCAGCACTTCACGGAATCCGGTAACTTGGGCACCCCTCCTGGGTCAACCTGTACCCCCTACGAGTGCGGCGAATAGCCCGCCAATCCTAGAGTGAAGCCCCCTCCGTCCCAATGCCATGAGATGCGGGCTTGTTGCCTTCTAGAATCCGGCTATCCGTGCACCCTACCTTGGGGTAAACCTAGTACAGAAAGTAAAATATACATACAACGGGTACATCGACCGCAACCTGGTCGTGCCCCAAAAGAATAATACAAACAGGCAGTGACGGCAGTCCACATGTCGGACGCTCGCCCCGCAAAATCAAATGTACATAATACAACAAAAACTGTACTAGCATTGCATCCAGGCTATCCCCCACGACCGATCCGCAACATCACAGCAAAATCACAAAACATCAACGTGAATGTCACGTTCGCAAATCCGTCTAACCGGGCTATAGCAGTTAGACTGGATTTACCGATCAAGTGATATTCACGGTCGCAGATATAATGTAAAAACTGTGAACTAATGTATTTAAAATATCCGATCGATCAAAATTTACCAAGTGGGCCCCCAAGTACTACTGTAGCACATCAAGAAATTCTGGGCCCAAAAATAATATTCCAGAAACCCTATTTTCACTCCACAAGCCCACTGGAAAAGGTTGAAGCATTGATCCCTCCATACTGCGGCGGAACCGCGGCGCCAAGTGGGGTTTGGCCGCGGTTCCGCGCTCTCCTTGAAAGATCAATGTCTCGAATTTCTCCAGAATTCTTAGGACTTCCAGTACATCAGTTTTCTACAACCTGAAAAATTTTTCGAGCCAGAAAAAATTCGACAGAAAACTGATGCATGTGTTATTGGGTTTTCGGAACATTTGTTCGACCGGAAATGTAAAACACATTAGACAAAGCTAGACTATGTTAATGGCGAGGCTCTGATACCACTGTAAGTGCACGGCGGCGCCCCGGCCGTCAATCTGACGCCAAAAATGCGTAAGCGAAAAACTTTAATTTTGCAAACTAGCAAACCGGCACCACCGCGCACTAAAACCCGGATCGGACCATTAACTAGTCCTAGCTAAATACAAGAAGGGGAAAAGAGATATACCGACTGATCCGTGTCCTCCGGTCTTCTCGTCGTCGTCCCGATCTCCCGAGGAGTCTCCAGTCTCCACCTCGTCGCTGGAAGGGCACCACGTCGCCGGCTTCTTTTACGGGCTCCCACCTCTATACCGAGGCAACTCGGGCACGAAGTTGGCGAGCCGACATGCCCAAGATTTGCTGTAGAATGCGTGTAGTGATATGTCTCATTTGGGGTTTAGGATGTTGCCTTTGGTGGAGGAAATGATACAATCTCATGGAGATGGAACTTGTGGGATTTTTCCAAAAGCAAAAGAGAAAAAAATCCCACACTAAAAATTTGGACAGCCCCAAGCCTTTCTTGGCCGACCATGCAAAGGGAATGGGAGAGGAGAGAGTGAAAAATGAGGGAGTCTCTCATAATGCAAGAGAGAGAGAGAGAAAATGTGATGATGAAAAACAATGATCACAAAACCAACCTCACACTCCAACTATCATCATAACAACCAAAAGTCATGCAATGATGCACCATCATGAAGTGAGCAAGTCAAATGATGGTGCAACCATCATGACACAAGAAAATACAAAGACCCCCTTCCAAATTGCTTATTTGCACAAATGCAAATAAGCCCTCCTCCACCAAACTTCGGCCAATGAAGGTTACAAAGAAATATGGCCGAAACGGAAAGCAAACTGGCAACTCCTGAAAACTGGTCCCGTAATAAATCACAGGAAAACCCCGCTACTGTGTATACACACCCGCATTTGTATTCCGAACGAATACAAATGTAATGAGACAAAATCTACACTGTACTATACTAGGATCCGGCTTAAACCAAAGTCGGCTAGTATAATCCGTTCGATCCTGATCCGTGCAATACCGCACGTATCTGATCGAACCCTGCCATATCTCCATACGGCCTCTACAGCGTTTCGCCCGAAAACTTGAGCAACTGAATGTGGGGGACTCTAAAGACTCGTCAACACCTTGGTTGTGGATTTAACCACTAGCACGTCAGAGGTATAAGCCAATACGTAACGGGCTACCAGGTATTGACCAAAAGGGACGTCGATGAGCGAACTCATCCTGACACCCTATTGAGCCTGTCAGTGACAATATCCGTACAGTCCGGTCCGTTCGTCCATGAGCATCGCATGGCGGGCCTAGGGGGTTGGTAAAAGTCAGACCCCCAAAAGCGGTACAAGTCGTGTCGGAGTGTAGCCCAGAACACCCTGAGATACTACTGGAATACCTACCAGTAAATCTCCTGCCTCGGCCGAGGGCTTTGTGTAATGGCTCTCCTAGACACAGCGCGACCTCACCCCCAATACCGGGAGTGACGAACCCCCGAAGATCCGCTCACTGCCTCCATGTGGCTCGGGACTGTACCCAACTAAAACCTGTTTGCACGTCTCCTTTGAGCGTGGTAGGGTAGTAATCAAAGTACAGTGGGAACTCACACGAGACAAATGACGATCCTCAGGTCGATGAACTAACCTATACAGATGTCACCTGGGAACTGCTATCTGATGTCTGGTATAAGACCAACTAGCATGTTCCCGGCGAGTCCTGTCCGGTGTACTCATAACCCAATGAGCACCTGTATACATCTTAGGCGATCCAACTGACACCAGTGGCTTGTGAGACCGGCCACCGCCCCTCGTCGGCGTCTCGACTGTATACACTAGTCTACTCTGGAGTATCGATGCCCTGTCTCGAAACTCCCATGACTAGGGACCATTTAAGGATGTGCTTATAGACTACCAGCTCCCACGTATATGATCGCCCTCATACTGCTGGCAGTCAAGCATGAATCCTAGGGGCTCTATCAATGTGTAATAGCGACCTGTCTGGTCACCTAAAGCAGTACACGATGATAGAGATAAACCAGATAGCATACTATCATCTCGAGTAAGACTGTCCTACCGGGATAGGTCCTCCCTCAATCATTGCAATCACGTGCCTGTGATCCAATAATTGACTCTGAGGGCACTATCTCCAACAAGGTTCGACGGTCTCCGCCTCTCCCTCGGTTGCACTTGGCCCTGCAGGACAGAATATATAAGAACCGACAACTTTATAATTCTTACAACAAAATTTTGAAAGAAATATTACCTGAGGTGGAATTATTGTTAGCCTCCTTATTGGCTCGCACCGCCTGTCTATGAGCTGTAGACAAGGCGACCGGGGGCTCTTCTGAAGGAGTGTCAGCACGAGGGACGGTGCTTGGGCCCGCTCCAATGGCCAAAGCAGCTCTGCGTGCCTTCGCTTCAGGCCTCAATCGCTTCCTCTCCTCCCGGGCCGTCGCGATGGACCTCTTCGATGCTTCCTTCATCAAGGTGTCGTCGTCCTCGTTTAGAGTTGCCTCCAGAGCCTTCAAGGCATCTCTCATCGGCTCTTCAAGTCTAGCTTCTCGCGGTAGCCCCGAGGAGGTAGAAACACCAGCGGCTGGCTCAGGAAGAGTCTCCGCGTCACCTGACGGGACCGGCATTGTGGTTCCTGCGATAAAAAAGGGCGGATTAGATTGACCATAACAAAAGGAAAATAAAAGACTTGATGAGTCGAAATGTACCAAGGCCTAAGGACGCTCTAAGGCGTTCCTCCTCTTGGAAGGTCTTGAGGGAAGCGGCAATGGCTTATTCAGTGGTGATGCCTGTTGGAAGAAAAGAAAGAAAAACGTTAGTCAAAGGCAATAATAAAGATATGATGTAATAAAAAAATGCAACTAGTGGTTACCTGATTCCGCAAGCTTAGCCAGCTACGCGTCGCGCCTCGCCAACCACTCCGAAGCTACGAGGGCGGCCTCCAAGTCCGTGTCATCCGGCGCATGACTAATCCCCTATTAGTCCCATATTCACTCAGGCCCTCACCATAGGGAGCGTGGGGTTCCTGACCGAACGCGACGTTAGCGACGAAGAGTGACTTCTTTTTCTTCTTCTGCCCACTAACCCTAGGTGCACCCGGGATCGACTTGCGCTTTGCAGGCACCTTGGGGCGGCGGGTCCCGATGTCCGCACCCACACCAGACTCTGGCGAGGCTATAACCACTGTCTCCACTGGAGCACAGGGCGCTGGTGGTGCGTCCGCAATATCGGGAAGCGGCAATCCGCATGGAGGACTCTGCGCACGCGGCGGTCCGGCTCTAGCATCTTTTAGAGGAGGAGCTATCGGGGTCCTTGGCACTAAAGGAGCGTTGCGGTCACTACCTGGAGGCATACCCTTACGGTCGACCAGCAATCGCTTTTCCTTTTTTATGACGGCTCCCGTCGAATGACTGTACCATTCTGTATATACCTTGAGGAGTCGTGGAGCGCAAGCCGACTCACTGATAAAGAAGTGGGAGCCCGTATTCAGACGCATGAAATGATGCAGCGCTCTCTCCATCCCTTCTTCGGTAGCAGCAGGTTCCGAAAGGAAAGCCTCCAGTGGTACCCCTTGATTGTAGCTCAGTTGCTGGGCGAAACGATGCGGGTTGTATCTCATGAAAATCGCCCCACCGTTCTGCCTGAACACCAGGAAGCCCGGTCTGATAGAATATAAGTGGAGGGTCTCCCGGGCCGTCAAAACTGAGGCTCCATCTTTGAAAGTGTCTTGCAATGGCCGCACTGCAGTGGTAGACGCCTTTCCAATAGTCAACACCTTATTGATGAAAGACACCCCGTCTCCAACGGTGTGGGGGCGAAGGAGTAAACCCCTGGCGTTCCGTGGCGATGGAGTCACAATTGATGCGCCAATCAACTGTATGATGCGAGGGAAGCTGCACCTGTCGTAGAACGCGGGCCTTTTGTGCATGCCGAAGACACCCGATGTGTGTAGCTCGAGCCACGATACGAATTAGTGCATCGGGAAGATCACGTGCAGTACCCCAGGCTCATTAGCATCCGCTGCTCGACTGAGGCCATGATACAAGTGTGCCAAGCCGGCGATCCCAACGGCCACTTTTACCCCGATGGTCATCCGATGAGTTGGGTAAAAGATAGAGGGCTGCATATGGCGAGAGTGCATCGGGAGCGCAAACCAACTCAGCCATAGCCCAAGAAATCCTAAGAAGAAGGCCTCCTCGTCCATTCCAGGGGCTGCAACTTCCGCAAAAGACATGGTCGGGGAGTTAGGAAGGAAAAAACCCTTTTGGTCTATTTCCTTCGCCAGTAGGTTATCCAAACCTAGACCAAAAGGGTCATCAAGGGCGGCAAACTTGGAAGCTTCTGCCGAGAGGACGTTTGGATGAAGGAACCGAGCGATGAAATCCTCGAAGCTAACTTCGCGACTCCCACGTTCGATGTAAAGGGCCTTATAGATGTTCAGCACTTTGATCAAACTTGGGAATTGGTGTTGAACAGCATTCTCCGGGGTGAGGCCCCTTACTGCCCGGCTTAGCACCAAAGACATACTCGTCTGTCGGAAGCAACTCCTCATAGTGCTCCCCTATAACCGGTAAACCGGAGACCTCTGTGAATTCCTTCAGAGAAATTGACACTTCCCGGTCCATTGCGAGGAAAGTGTGAGTAGGAATGTTCCACTGCTCCAAGAAAGCCTTGAACCACCAGGTGGGAAGCGTGGGATACTGGAAGAGAGAGACGTAAACCGCAGTGTACAATCCTAACCTTATCAACTGCAAATTCTTCGCCGACAGGATATACCGAGCCCACGGCAGATAGCCGATCGGGTGGCGGGGGATAAGACCTATGTTATATGATTGCCCCCAAGGTCGCGCCTCACCTTGACAGATACGGCATCCCAGGATATCCAAAACCATAGGACGCTGAACCGGAATTGCATCTATGGCGGGATGAAGAAAGCCCTTCGAGGTCCAATCAACCATCTCCACGGCATACTGCACCGAGGGTGGGCTGGCATAATGAATCGCCGTAATGGGTTCTGACGGTACTGCGCACGTGAAGCTCCGTCGACCCATGATAATCTGATTGTACCACGACCCCCAAATGTGGAGACTCTTATATTCCGGGTCGTGGTCCCTGATCATGGCTAGGACTTCACGGTCCAAGGGCGCTTCAGGAAACCCTATCTCCGAGCGAGCGAATGGGAATGAAGTATCGAGAGACATGGTCACTGCAAGGGAACAAAATTACCCGTTAGTGTTGCAAATCCAACGCTTGGCGTTTAAAATTTTTAATTAACTGAATTTTAAAAATTAATGAAAATTAAATTAAAATTAATTACACTGCACAGCAATGTAGTGGGTAGGAGACCAAAAGGAGACCCACAAAATCTGGATGACAATACGTCAGTTAATAAGACAACTCTATCATTGGATGAGATTGTCAGTTAATCCCCAAGAGAATATTCCCATTAATAATAATATAAAAAAAATCCTTAGAGACAAGGAGAAAATCTCCTCTTTCGGAGCAAAGCTCTGTCACAGAGTGACACTTGTCAAACTCTGGTCTCAGAGGAATAAGATTCTTTAAAAGAGCCTAACTCTGTAATAATGATAAAAATTCATCAAAGAAAGAAAATTAATTAATTCCTAAAAATTTTTGAAGTCCTGGGATTTTAAAGATCCATATAAAAAAACTCTTAAGAGTTCATCATCAGAAGATCAAGAGATCTATATTCTGTCAATGAGCAAAGCTCTGTTCATGGGTTAAGAAACCCTGAAACAAATTCTTGAGAGCAAAACTCTGTTTATGAAACCCCAAAGGGGATTTCTTTAGATCAAAAGATCTATGAGAGCAAGGCTCTTTTTGTTAAGATTGATTTAAATTAATTTAAATTAATTTTACCTAAAGTTTTCTAACTTCGGAAATGAGAGCAAAGCTCTAGAGTCTGGAAGCAAGAGCAAAGCTCTGAAGTTCTTAAGCAAGAGCAAAGCTCTGAAAATCAAAATCTTGGAAAATGATGAAGATTTTCTAAGGGCCAGGGGTCCTATTTATAAGGCGCTTGCGCCCTTTCAACTCTTGAGTTGATCCAACGATCAGGATTGTTGGGGTAAAAATTTACACCCCGGTTGACCAAGTCAAAATCAAAGTCAACCCCAAGCCAAGTGGGCCCAAGCCCAGATCCAGTGGGCCCATGCCCGGGTCGAGCCCGAACATGAAGCGGCCAGCCTCCCCCCATGCCAAGATAAAAATTTTGTAATAAATAATTTTGTTGCATTTCTTTTATTTTATTTTATGGATAAATGTAAGAAAAATAGGCATAAAGCCAAATTTTTGTAAAGCCCATGGCTTATGTGCAAAAAGAAATGGTACATGAGCTATGGGATAGGCAAAATGCCATTTTGTGAAGCCCAAGGGGCTATGTGTAAAGTGTATAGCCTATAAAGGCAAAACATAATGAAAATATCTCATAACTTTTTCTCTCTCAAAAAAAAAGTTTCAGATCTGAGATCTTTCTCTTTCTTTAAGGTTCCAAAACCTTCTTCTTTCTCTTGAATTAAATCAAGAGTTCTACTCTCCTTTTTATAAAACAAATTAGTTTTTCACCACAAAACCCATCAAGGGGAACTCAGATCTTCCATTAGATCTCAAAAAGGAGTGATTTTTAAAACCACATATCTCTTGATCTTCAAGACCCAGCTAACAGAGGAGGAAGATGAAGAACCCCTCCCATTAACCCCAAAAAAAAAACACATTCAGGAGTCCAACTCCTTTCTAATTTCTCTTTCGGGAGTTTTTGGGGTTAAAAGCCCTCTTTTCCTCGCCGGCGCGCTAGCGCTCGAGCGCAAAGCACCCACATGCCAACACGTGGCGCGTTTGCGCTCCAGCGCACTGCGCGCGAGCGCAAAGCGCCCACGTGCCGACACGTGGCGCGCTTGCTTGCGCTCCAGTGCAGTGCGCCCGAGCGCAAAGCGCCCACGTGCCGACACGTGGCGCGCTTGCGCTCAAGCGCACAGCGCCCGAGCGCAAAGCGCCCACGTGCCGACACGTGGCGCGCTTGCGCTCAAGCGCACTGCGCCCGAGCGCAAAGCGCGCAAAGCACCCACGTGCCAACACGTGGCACGCGCGCTTGCGCTCTAGCGCCTTGCGCCCAAGCGCAAAGCGCCCACGTGCCGACACGTGGCGCGCTTGCGCCCTAGCGCCCAGCGCTCATGCGCAAAGCGCCCACGTGCCGACACGTGGCGTGCTTGCGCCTGAGCGCACAGCACCTAAGCGCACAACGCTCAAGGCGCTGGCCCCCACGCATCCTTTGGATGTCTTTTCCCCCCTTTTTTGTTTATATATACATGTATATATATACATATGTATACATATGTACACATACACATACTCCGCAACATTCTCCCCCTCCAAAAAATTTTTTGGGCCGGGGCGCTGCCCCGAATCCCGCAAGGGGGCTACTAGCCTCCTTGACCCCCAGCCCGTTATCCGGGTAGCGGGACCCCCGTAAAAACTCTGCGTGGCTCCCGATATATCCAAAACCCCCTTTCAAAAAAAAACACATGTACACTGCACATTGAGTTCGCATGACCAGTTTAACCCGTTAATCGGAGGTTCCCTCGCCCCAAAGGCGATGGGTAATTAACGACAGCTTAGTCCGCGGCTGCCGGAGATTCGGATCCCCACAATCATTAAACTCCGGCCTACCCTAGGCAGGGGGAATCTGTAGTACGCCTGAGAAGCGCGT
Source organism: Agapanthus africanus (assembly GCA_030015575.1). Lineage (NCBI taxonomy): Eukaryota > Viridiplantae > Streptophyta > Magnoliopsida > Asparagales > Amaryllidaceae > Agapanthus > Agapanthus africanus. Next base: position 356,362,182 of record JASDDO010000019.1, read on the forward strand.
GCGTATTCCCATCTCAATGGGGTGACGAAAAACACCCTACAGGTTCTGGCACGCCCGGTGGGACCAATCTCTCTTCCTATATTTTGGGTTAAACGTTCATGCGAACTCAATCAATATACATATTGATTGCCTATACTGAAATGATGTTCTTTTTTCCATGCAGCAATCAACCTTCGACGACAATGTCTCCCCAGACGAATTCAGCTTCCAACGTGACCCCGATTCCGTACGTGGTCAAGATCAACGCTCGTGTGGTTCTCCCTGCAAGCCTCAGTCGACAGTGGGAGGAACCGCCCCGCCAGTTTGGCTCCGTCATCATCTACCCTGCCGGAAGCGCTCATCTGGCGGAAATCCCGACGGAACAGGTAGCCAAGCCGGTCCTAAGGGGTAAGAGGCCGAATGTCGTGATCGCTAAGGCACCACAACCGAAACTTAAGACGGTATCTGAACGATTCTCTGTTGCTTCAACGGGGGGCAAGAACTTCGGTACAAAGGGCAACATCAAATGTTGCGGACGAGCTCAGGCGATGACTCCAACAAATGCACAATCGAGCATATCTCCAAGGCCCCCCATCGCTCGGTCTACGGCGTCTTCCCAAAGAGCCGAAGTCTGCCAGATGCTTAGAACAGAAAAGTTAAGGCAGAAGCGGCTCAGGTATCGAGCCAACAAGAGGGCCAAAGCTTCGGCCAAATGGAATCGTGTGAAGTTCCAAGTGCAGGGTTGCCCCGCGACGACGGCTGAGTCGGACGTAGGAATCAGCAATTCCTTCGAGCCTCTGAAGTGGGTTCAGAAAAACGCCATGACCGCCAGAATCAAGAAGACAGCGGTCCGAACAGTGCCACAAAGAGACGCGTCCTGGCCCCAACATAAAAAGTATGACACTGTCTCTTCAAGAGTCTATCAAGCACTCTGTGCCGCACGAAAGCAGCGGGGCAAACCCAGAAAAGAAGCGCCAGCACCATTCAAGAACCGGGTTAGGCCAGCCGCCTTCAATCGACTACCAGCTACCGAAACAAGGGGGTCAAGACAGCGATCCGTGAAATCAGCTTCCAATGATAGAAAGACGGCCGGATATATCATCCATACGGTCTATATGGCGGGCGGGCACCCCAGCGACAACCTTCGCAGCAAAAGCAAGGATGGGGCCACCACATCCCAAGCCCAATCTGGCCTGAATGTGGTTGCCGCTGCCCAAGAACAGCCGCCTCCGCTGGATGAAGAAAACCTTCTCGATGAGGATGATAGGCAGAAAGACCCCTCGGTCCATGCAGAGTCAAGCTCGGACAGCGAGGAAGAGCCAACTTTCCGCCCCAGGACTGCGGAGCAAGAGCTGCTTCAAGAGCTGCTTCAAGAGCTTCGAAAACAGCTCAGGAGCAAAGATAAAGAGATGGCCAAGCTCTATTCGAAGATTGACGACTTAACGAACGTGGTGATGCAGCTTACGGCTCAAATTGCTCGAGCGCCTCCCAATCAAGCACAAGCCGCTACTAATCAGCCGGGTGATGAAAATCCGAGGCAGCCAATGCCTGTTCCTTCGGGTCCAAGACTGGTCGAGCCACATGAAAGCCGGCCACACTCCGCTTCTGAGGACGCCTTGGCCCCAAATAGCACTATCCCGCTAACACAGGATCGGATAATGGATTTGGTCACCAGCAAGGTTAAAACATTGGTGGCTGAAGCTGAAGCTCAGAAAGAAATCGGCAGTAGTGGGCGGCCATATCCCGCGCAATACGATCTGATTGAGTTCCCAAGCGGCTACGTCATTCCTAAGTTTGGAAGATTTGATGGAACGGGGAATGCAAATCAGCATGTCGCCCACTTCAAAGCATCGTGCGGAAATACAGGGGGCAATGACGCGCTCTTTCTTCGTCAGTTTGTCAACAGCCTGACCGGTGTCGCTTTCGACTGGTACGCGAGCATACCAGACGGGTCCGTCATTACCTTTGCCCAAATGGAGTCTCTGTTCCGGCAAAGGTTCATGAGTGTCAGTGATAAAATCTCCATTGCCGACCTTGTGAGGACCAAGCCGGGGAAGAATGAAAGCAACACCGACTTTATCGCTCGATAGCGTAATCTCACAGTCAAGTGCGAACCGCCGCTGGAGCAGGACCAGTCCGTCAGCCTTCTAATTGGGAACCTCAGCAATTGGATGGTCCCATTCTTGTGTACAGCGGGCTTCAAGACATTTCAGGAGCTAACCAAGAAAGTCCAAATGCTGGAACGCTCGAAGCAAGAGTCCCCGCCGGATTCTCAGAGAGAGAAGACTTGGAAAAGCAAGCGGGACGACAACCGTAGAAGCAGGAGTTCCAGCAGTACCAATGTCTTCAATGCGTCTGACAATGAAGAAAAGCGAAGGGCGGCCGAATCCAAAACTAACCGGTCTCGAAAGCCATTGCTGGGAGGAGATGGGCCTTCCCTAGAGGAGAAAAAGAACAAGGTTTATTCTTTCAGAAGGGACAAGGTCCGCAAGATATTTAAAGATGCCTTGAACAACGGCCTACAATTGCCGGAGTCGAAAAGACCCCAAGAAGCAAAAATGACCGACAATCCTCTGTATTGCCCGTACCACCGAGTAGTGAGCCATGCAATCGAGGATTGCTATATCTTCAAGGACTGGGTCGAGAAGCAGTACAAGGCTGGAGAGATCGAGCAGTCCAAAAGCGTGTTGGTGAACAATCAAGTTGCAACCACCAACTTTATACAGACAGAAGTTGAAGCCTTCTGGGAGCAGACAGCTGAACCTGCTGCCCTGACAAACGAAACTGACTCATCGAGGCCTCCGTGGAGTACGCACATATCTACTAAGATGAAGAAGATGCTAAAGCTGCTTCAGAAAGAGCCCAGGATGGAATGGGAAGGACAGAAGAAGCCTACCAGTCCAGCTGCCAATACGGCTCCATCAGGCTCAAAATCCAAGAAGCTCAAGAAGAAGAAAAGTGCAGCTCGGCGCGAAAAAGAGTCTGCAGGGAGATCGACCATTCAAAAATATATCGATTCCCTCGAAGAATATGAACAAAGGGAAAGAACATTGATTCAATTGAAGGAGTTCTTTCCTGTACAAGCGGCTGAAATTCTGGAGGAGTTAAAAGAAGACTCCAATGAAGAGATCCAAGTAGTGACCTGCTACGCCATCCATCTTGGCAGCGACTCCGAGGATGAGCTCTGTTTTCCCGAAGAGGACGAGGAGCTCGCCACAACGGCCAATCAAATCCAGCTCAGAAGCGGCAGGGCTCTACCGCCAAATCAGGGCAACGCCCCAAAAGGGAAGGAAAAACAAGTCGCTAATGAAGAAGATGGTAGAGAACCGGCTAATGAAAACATAAGTCCTTCCTCGGTGGACTATAATGTCCTGGCACATCTCCGGAAGCTTCCGTCTCTCCTGAGCATCTACCACGCCTTGGTCCTATCTAAGGAGCTTAGAGATGTTCTCATTCACGCTCTACAAAACCCCGAGCGGTATCAGGCTCACTTTGCGGAAATTAATATGAAAGAATCCCAGCACGCTTTGCATGCCGCCGCAGTCACATTTAAGGATGAAGACTTGCTACTGGGAACGGCTGAGCATAATCGGTCGCTTTACGTGACCGGGTACAGCGATGGAGATCGGATTAATCACATATTGATTGATCCGGGGTCTTCAGTGAACATCATGAACTTGCGGACGCTGAAGAGTTTGTCAATGGACGTCCGACACCTGTCAAAGGAAAGGATTGTCATTCAAGGCTTCAACCAAAATTGCCAGCAAGTTCTGGGGTCTATAGCTTTGCCAATCAAATTTGGGGATCTGCAAAATGAAGCTAAGATATACGTGATCGACGCCGACACATCTTATAAGATTCTCTTGGGGCGGCCGTGGCTCCACGATTACGGCATCATTCCATCAACTCTCCATCAATGCATGAAGTATACTAAAAATGGCGAAGAAAGACGCATTGACGGAGACATCCAGCCGTTCGGTGTGCATGAAGTCCGATATGAAGATTCTCGGTACTTTATGAACCACCAAAATGCTAAGCCATAACTGACTGAGGATAGACCGGACCCAAGACTCAAAAGCAAATCTGCGCCGGCTATCACTTTCAAAAGCAAAAATACCCAAGTGCGCCCGCATTTCGGCAGCGACACTGATGAGTTCGACGCTGGAAGCCCGTCCTTCCGCAAAACTCGCCCTCATTTCGGCAGCGATACGGACGAATCTGTTACTAAAGGCCCATCTAGCAGCAAAGCCCACCCTCATCTTGGCAGTGACACTGAAGAGTCAGAAGAAGAGGACCTGCCGTGCAACAGCTGTGCAGATTGGCCCCCCATGCAGCAAGCGAAACTACGAGAGACCTTCGAAGTCACAGAAGGGTCCCTGGCCATCACAAGGGTGCCGGAACGGATGTGCAAAGAGCTTGACGCATTGTCAGTCTCTACCGTGGACCAGCTGAAAATTTTCTACGTTCCCGGGAGGAAAAATGGACAGAAGGGCATCTTGTTTTACAGGTCAAACCCCGTTGTGCACCCGGACGATCTTTCTGTCGCGTGTCTTCCCTATGAGAGAGGCATAAGAGCCGTTCTCAATCCCAGATACTATGCGCCCGAGATACGGGAATACTTTAAGAAGTGCGGATGCCGATTATATCAAACAGAGTCCGAAGCAAAGTTTTACGAAGGGCTATGGTATCCGCCCCAGGTCCGAGCACTCATAGATGGATGAATTTCAGATAGACGGGGCATAGGCTACATTCAACCTGATTCCAAAGCGTGCTACATGATCCATGTTGGTGAGGCCAGCGAAAGATCAAATGATGATGTCGAGATAGCCGAGCCAGAAGAAGCTCCTCAAGAGCTCGAAGATGGCGGACAAGCAACCTTTGATGAGCTAACCGAGATTGACTTAGGAACGCTCGATAATCCAAGGCCGACCTACATCAGCTCACTCTTGTCGGAGGAAATGAAAGAGCAGATAATTGACCAGCTGCGTGAGTTCGTCGACTGCTTCGCGTGGACGTACAAAGAAATGCCTGGCCTTTCCCCTGAGGTAGCCGTGCATAAGCTGGCTATATCTCCTGATGCTAAGCCAGTCAAACAAGCTCCTCGAAGAATGAGAAGGGAGTTGGAAGAAAAGGTCATCGAGGAAACTAAGAAACTCATCGATGCCGGCTTCATCAGGGAAGAGAAATATGCAGACTGGATCGCATGCATATTCCCAGTGAAGAAGAAAAATGGGCAGATCCGAGTTTGTGTCGATTTCAGGGACCTCAACAAGGCATGTCCTAAAGATGACTTCCCGCTACCGGTCATGGAAATGATGGTCGATGACACCTCAAATTACGAACTGTTCACCTTTATGGATGGCTCGTCTGGATATAATCAGATCAAGATGTCGCCTGAGGATGAGAAGCACACATCATTTCGAACCCCGATCGGAATATATTGCTACAAGGTAATGCCATTCGGACTGAAGAACGCAGGTGCTACATATCAAAGGGCAATGACTAATATCTTTGATGACCTAATCCATAAAGTCGTCGAATGCTATGTTGATGATCTGGTCATCAAGACTAAAGCCAAGGCCGATCATATCCAAGATCTCAGGACCGTTCTCACCAGACTGAGGGAATACGATCTGAAGATGAATCCTCTGAAGTGCGCTTTTGGCATGTCATCGGGAAAATTCCTGGGCTTCATAGTCCGACATCGAGGGATCGAAGTTGACCCATCAAAGATAAAGGCCATCATGGAGATGCCCCCTCCGAAGAGTTTGACGCAGCTAAGATCTTTTCAAGGCAAGCTTGCTTACATACGGAGGTTTATCTCAAATTTATCGGGGAGATGTAGGCCCTTCTCAAAGCTCATGAAGAAAGGAGCTCCTTTTATCTGGGATGCCGAATGTCAAGCAGCGTTCGAAAGCATCAAACAATACTTGTTGCACCCTCCAGTGCTGGCCGCTCCCATTCCAAATAAACCGCTGATTCTCTACACTGCCGCGCTGGACGAGTCACTCGGTGCGCTCCTTGCCCAGAATAACGAGGAGGGAAAAGAAAATTCCCTCTACTACCTCAGTCGAACTCTAGTCGGGGCGGAACACAACTACTCCCCAATCGAAAAGCAATGCCTGGCTCTAATATTTGCTGTGAAGAAGCTGAGGCACTATTTGCTCGCTCATCGGGTTATGCTGATCTCTAAGGTTGACCCGCTCAAATACTTGATGTCCAAAGCAAGCCTAGCCGGTAGAATGGCAAAATGGGCTGTCATGCTACTCGAGTTTGACATAGTTTATACTCCTCAGAAAGCAGTAAAAGGGCAAGCTCTTGCAGACTTTCTCGCTGCTCATCCTATACCAGAAGGATCGCCGCTAAATTGTGAGTTACCCGACGAACAAGTGCTGCACCTCGAGGAAGACAAGCCATATTGGGAGCTCTACTTTGATGGGGCCTCATCAATAAGGAGCTCCGGCAGATCAAGCATCCCGGAGGTAAAGGCGGGGATAGGATTGGTGTTCACCACGCCATCAATGGGAACCCTGCGGCATTCTTTCGCTCTCACCGAGCCTCGGATAAACAATGAAGCTGAGTATGAAGCTCTGATAGCTGATTTGGAGCTCGCCATAGAAATGGAAATCCGTCGGCTACGAGTTTACGGTGACTCCCAGCTCGTCGTCAACCAAGTAAGCGGCGATTATAAAATATATAAACCCGAGTTAGCTCGGTACAGAGGCCGAGTGGTGGAACTCATGAAACGGTTCACTCACATTAAACTAATGAGAGTCCCTAGAGCGTTGAATGGAAAGGCTGACGTACTCGCTCGCTTAGCCAAGGAGCTGGCTGATCCTGACATGGATGAAATTCTGATCATAGTCAGGAGCCGACAAATTCTACCCCCAGTCTCTCTACGAGAAGAGGAAAGCGCGGAACAGAAGAGCAGTCCTGCCGAAGAAGCTTCGATCATCCAAGACGAGCCCGATTGGAGAGAACCCTTCATAGAGTACCTCCGATACGACAAGCTGCCCGAAGAAAAATCTGCGAGGATTCAGCTGAAGAAAAGAGCTCTCCGATACATGTTTGTAAATGACACATTATACCGCAGGTCATATGACCAACTCTGGCTCAGGTGTCTGTCGTTGGCCGAAGCCCAAAAGGTCATGAAAGATGTTCACTCGGGCGTTTGCGGTGCTCACCAATCTGGCCCCAAGATGCGACTTCAAATCAAACGGCTTGGGTATTTCTGGCCCACCATGATACGGGATTGCGGAGAGCATGCAAAGAAATGTCAGATCTGCCAAATCCATGGTGATTTCATTCATAAGCATCCCAATCCGTTGCATCCTACGGTGGCATCGTGGCCCTTCGAAGTCTGGGGCACCGACATCGTTGGCCCAATTGATCCTCCGTCATCCAAAGGCCACCGGTTCATACTGGCTGCAACTGATTACTTCTCCAGATGGGCCGAAGCTGTCCCGCTAAAAGAAGTCAAGACAAAAGATATTCTGACATTCTTCCAGCATAATATTCTATACTGCTTCGGTACACCAAGAAGAATCATTTCTGACAACGGGCCTTCTTTCAAGAGCTTCAATGTCTCAAGGTTCGCTACTCAGCACAAGATAGACTGGAGATATTCCTCCATCTATAATCCAAGAGCCAATAGGCTCGCCGAAGCCTTCAATAAGACTCTATGCAAGCTCCTGAGAAAAAATGCTTCAGCCAACAAGAGAGACTGGAATCTCAAGCTTCACGAGGCGTTGTGGGCATATCGTACCACACACCGTACTCCAACTCAATCCACTCCATACTCATTGCTCTTCGGAGTGGAGGCGGTCCTCCCTCTCGAAGTCGAAGTTCCAAGCTTAAGAATAGCCGTTCAGCATGAGTTGACGGAGGAGGAAAACGTGCTCCTTCGACTTGAAGAACTCGATGCCCTCGAAGAAAAGAGGCTCGCGGTGCAGCAAAATCTGGAGCTATACCGAGCCCAAATGTCACGGGCCTATGACAAGATAACCCGTCTCCGCGCTTTCAAGAAAGGTGAATTGGTGTTGGTCCTCAAAAGACCGATCATCCCCAATCGACATGCCAAGGGAAAATTCGAACCAAACTGGGAAGGACCATATGTCATCGAGAAAGTGTTCGACGGAGGATCCTACCAACTAATAAGTGCCGAGGGAGAAAGGCCCATGCCACCCATCAATGGCCGATATCTCAAGAAATACTACACGTAAATGCTCCAAGTTGCAGGCGAATTGAGCACATCAGCCCTACGTTCTGGATCATACATCCTGCAAAACCGTATACAATCCACGGGCGTAAATGACCCCTATCTCTCCCAAATCCTGCCGGTGAGACTACTTTTAAAGTCCCACCAGCGGCAAAAAAAAAGAAAAGAAAAAAGAAAAAAGAAAAAAAAATTAAAAAAAAATTAATTAAAAAAAATAATAAAAGAAATAAAAAAAATAAACGGTATGTCCACAAGCAAAATGGGCACGGATGAAAACCCGAAAGGGCTCCGTGAGCAAAAACAGCAGGACTACCGGCGAGTTTGTGAAAACCCGAAAGAGCGCAAACTCGTGAAAAGAGATGAATACACTCGCAAAGTCCTCTCGACCTTATGAGGAGAAAACCCCTGCGTGAGATCCTTACGACTCATAAAGGAGCAACACACTTAGGAATCCTCACGATTTCTAAGGAGAAAATACACCTGCGGGGTCCTTACGACTCGTAGGGAGAAAATGCTTTTATGGGACCCTCACGGCCCCATAAAATTGGAAAGCCCTAGGTGATAGGGACCCAAACCTGTCTCCTAAGCCATCGTCCCCCAACGGGCAACGGCAAATGATGAGTCGCTCCTGGCATTTCGCTTCAATGTTAGCGGTGCTGATGCCGACCAAAAACCCAAATCCCAAGTCCTCCCAAGGCAAATGATGAGTTGCTCCTGGCTTTATTCCAGTGCAGCAATGCTGATGCCAAACAAGATCCAAATTCCAAGTCCCCAAATGGCGAATGATGAGTCACTCCTGGTACCACATTCCAGTGCAGCGATGCAGACGCCAACCAAAATCCGATTTCTCAAAATTCTCCTGGCCTTACGGTGGGTCCCCAAATTGACCATCGTATACAATCCACGAGCTCAAATAATTCTCATCATACCCATGCCCCACCGTAAACACCAGTTACGCGGCTGGTCTCCGCTTTGGGAATGATGCTCCATTGATAAGACCCACTCATGTGTCCTCACGATATATGAGGAGAACAAACCTTTGTGGGATCCTTACGACTCATAAAGGAAAAACACACTTAGGAGTCCTCACGACTCCTAAGGAGAAAATACACCTGCGGGATCCTTACGACTCGTAGGGAGAAAATGCTTTTATGGGACCCTCACGGCCCATAAAATTGAAAAGTCTTAGGCGATAGGGATCTAAACCTGTCTCCTAAGCCATCGCTCCCCAATCCCCAAATGGCGAATGATGAGTCGCTCCTGGTAGCATATTCCAGTGCAGCGATGCAGACGCCAACCAAATTCCAAATCCCATACCCCAACGGCGAATGATGAGTCGCTCCTGGTACCATATTCCAGTGCAGCGATGCAGACGCCGACAAAATCCCGAAATTTTTCCGGCCCTACGGTCTGGATCATACATCCTGCAAAACCGTATACAATCCACGGGCGTAAAACAATCCTAAAATCCTCTCAATGACAGATGGTTCGCTCCTGGTACCATATTCCAGTATAGCGATGCTGATGTCAACCCAAATCAAAATCAACAAGTCAACTTCCACTCCGACACCGCAGAAAGCGGAGCAAGTCAGAATCCAATCTCGACACCGCAAGAAGCGGAGCAAGTCAAGTCTGCCCCTGACACTGCAAGAAGCAGAGCAAGTCAAATCAAGAACCGACCGTCCAAGTCGCAAAAAGGGCAGCATCGACCATCCAAGTCGCAAAAAGGGCAGAACCGACCGTCCACATCACTAAAAGGGCAGCACCGACCGTCCACGTCGCTAAAAGGGCAGCACCGACCGTCCAAGTCGCAAAAAGGGCAGCCACGACCGTCCAAGTCGCTAAAATGGCAGCATCAACCGTCCACGTCGCTAAAAGGGCAGCAACGACCGTCCACGTCGCTAAAATGGTAGAATCGACCGTCCAAGTCGCTAAAAGGGCAGTATCGACCGTCCAAGTCGCAAAAAGGGCAGCATCGACCGTCCAAGTCGCAAAAAGGGCAGAACCGACTGTCCACGTCGCTAAAAGGGCAGAATCGACCGTCCACATCGCTAAAAGGGCAGCACGGACCGTCCAAGTCGTTAAAAGGGCAGCACCGACCGTCCAAGTCGCTAAAAGGGCAGCCACGACCGTCCACGTCGCTAAAAGGGCAGTATCGACCGTCCACGTCGCAAAAAGGGCAGAATTGACCGTCCACGTCACAAAAAGGGCAACATCGACCGTCCACGTCGCTAAAATGGCAGTATCGACCGTCCAAGTCGCAAAAAGGGCAGCATCGACCGTCCATGCCGTAAAAAAAGACAGCGCAGGATTCCTACAAAGCGGGAACCAGATCACTCCGGGCCAGGGAAACGTCTATCACGGACACTCCGTCACGGAGACATGTCAAGCAACGACCGTCCATGTCGTAAAAAGGGCAGTGCTAGCTTCCCAAAAAGCGGGAACCAAATCAGGTCGCCTCCAAGTAAAAGAGGATCCATCAATTTCATGCACACGACCCACATATGTGGTATGCATTTATTGATGGGGGGCAATTTGTTGGGGTAAAAATTTACACCCCGGTTGACCAAGTCAAAATCAAAGTCAACCCCAAGCCAAGTGGGCCCAAGCCCAGATCCAGTGGGCCCATGCCCGGGTCGAGCCCGAACATGAAGCGGCCGGCCTCCCCCCATGCCAAGATAAAAATTTTGTAATAAATAATTTTGTTGCATTTCTTTTATTTTATTTTATGGATAAATGTAAGAAAAATAGGCATAAAGCCAAATTTTTGTAAAGCCCATGGCTTATGTGCAAAAAGAAATGGCACATGAGCCATGTGATAGGCAAAATGCCATTTTGTGAAGCCCAAGGGGCTATGTGTAAAGTGTATAGCCTATAAAGGCAAAAGATAATGAAAATATCTCATAACTTTTTCTCTTTAAAAAAAAAAAGTTTCAGATCTGAGATCTTTCTCTTTCTTCAAGGTTCCAAAACCTTCTTCTTTCTCTTGAATTAAATCAAGAGTTCTACTCTCCTTTTTATAAAACAAATCAGTTTTTCACCACAAAACCCATCAAGGGGAACTCAGATCTTCCATTAGATCTCAAAAAGGAGTGATTTTTAAAACCCCATATCTCTTGATCTTCAAGACCCAGCTAACAGAGGAGGAAGAAGAAGAACCCCTCCCATTAACCCAAAAAAAAAACACATTCAGGAGTCCAACTCCTTTCTAATTTCTCTTTTGGGAGTTTCTGGGGTTAAAAGCCCTCTTTTCCTCGCCGGCGCGCTAGCGCTCGAGCGCAAAGCACCTACGTGCCGACACGTGGCGCGTTTGAGCTCCAGCGCAGTGCGCGCGAGCGCAAAGCGTCCACGTGGCGCACGCTTGCGCTCCGGCGCAGTGCGCCCGAGCGCAAAGCGCCCACGTGCCGACACGTGGCGGCACGTGGTGCGTGCGCTTGTGCTCCAGCGCACTGCGCCCGAGCGCAGTGCGCCCACGTGCCGACACGTGGCGCGCTTGCGCTCAAGCGCACTGCGCCCGAGCGCAAAGCGCCCACGTGCCGACACGTGGCGCGCGCGCTTGCGCTCCAGCACACTGCGCCCGAGCGCAAAGCGCCCACGTGGCGCGCTTGCGCTCACGTGCACTGCGCCCGAGCGCAAAGCGCCCACGTGCCGACACGTGGCGCGCGCGCTTGCGCTCCTGCGCACTGCGCCCGAGCGCAAAGCGCCCACGTGCCGACACGTGGCGCGCTTGCGCTCAAGCGCACTGCGCCCGAGCGCAAAGCACCCACGTGCCGACACGTGGCGCGAGCGCTTGCGCTCCAGCGCCCAAGCGCAAAGCGCCCACGTGCCGACACATGGCGCGCTTGCGCCGTACAGCCCAGCGCTCATGCGCAAAGCGCCCACGTGCCGACACATGGCGCGCTTGCGCCTGAGCGCACAGCACCTAAGTGCACAGCGCTCAAGGCGCTGGCCCCCACGCATCCTTTGGATGTCTTTTCCCCCCTTTTTTGTTTATATATACATGTATATATATACATATGTATACATATGTACACATACACATACTCCGCAACATTCTCCCCCTCCAAAAAATTTTTTGGGCCGGGGCTCTGCCCCGAACCCCGTAAGGGGGCTGCTAGCCCCCTTGACCCCCAGCTCGCTATTCGGGTAGCGGGACCCCCGTAAAAACTCTGCGTGGCTCCCGATATATCCAAAACCCCCTTTCAAAACAAAACACACGTACACTGCACATTGAGTTCGCATGACCAGTTTAATCCGTTAATCGGAGGTTCCCTCGCCCCAAAGGCGAGGGGTAATTAACGGCAGCTTAGTCCGCGGCTGCCGGAGATTCGGATCCCCACAATCATTAAACTCCGGCCTACCCTAGGCAGAGGGAATCTGTAGTACGCCTGAGAAGCACGCGCGTATTCCCATCTCAATGGGGTGACGAAAAACACCCTACAAGGATCTTGCCACCGCTGCACTCACGTGCACGCCACGTGAGTGCAACGGTGGGGGGGCATTTGTTCCCCCAATCAGAGCAAAGCTCTGTTTGAATTTCAAAATTCAAAATTCGAAGCAACGCTTCAAATTCTTTGCGCTGCGTGCAATGCGCCACGCGCCACGTGTCAAAAGCTGATACGCCAGCGCAGCGCCCAATCAGAGCAAGGCTCTATTTAAAACAAAATTAAAGGAAGCAACGCTTCAGTTGCGCAAGCGCTGCGCTGCGCGACACGTATCAGCACAGCTGTGCAAGTGCTGCGCTGAGCGACACGTGTCAGCGCAAACGCAGTTGCGCTGCGCCGTGCGTTGCGCGACACGTGTCAGCGCAGATGCGCAAGCGCAGATGCGCTGTGTTGCGCGACACGTGTCAGCGCAGTTGCGCTGCGCTCTGCGCTGCTTGACACGTGTCACGCGCTGGGGCGTTTGCGCCAAACAGAATTAAATTCTAGTAAGATTCTTCTGTTCTTATTAACACAAGAAGATTGCCTTCTGTAAAACAGAAGCCCTTGGATCAAAGATCCAACGGTGGGGAAAATTCTCCAAATCACTCAGAGAAAGATCTCTTTAACAAATTTAACAAATTTATGGGCACTATATAAAGGCCCCTAGACCCCAATCAACAGGATGAACATTGTGAAAGATTGAGAACCTCAAAACAGAGAGAACTCTGAAGAAATTTCAAGAAAAAGGTAAAAACCTTCATAAAATAAAAGAATTTCTTCTAATAGATCATTGATCTAAGAACAAGATCAATGATCTTCACATAATAATAAGTGCTTTGCACTCTTTTATGAACCACTGGTTCTCTGAAAACAAGAAAAAACAAGAAAAAAAATCTTGTTTTCTTTGATCTAAATTGGATCAAGAAATCAAATAGTGCTTTGCACTTTTTATGAACCATTAGTTCTGGAATCTTAAAGATTCTCAAGATTATTGGAATAGTGCCTTGCACTTGCAAAAACTGCACTGTTGCGCTCCTGGGTTGGCGCAAGCCATCAGAGAGCGCCACGTGTCAGCATCTGAATCACTTGCGCTATGCGCTTTTAAAATAGAGCATTGCTCTCTGAAATTGGTGCAACTCACCAGAGCGCGCCACGTGTCAGCAGCGCAGCGCATTGGCGCAGCGCACTGCGCTTGCGCTCACCAGAGCGTGACACGTGTCATCTCCACATGCGCTTTCGCTCATTAATTAGCGCAAAGCGCCTGACAGGTCACATGACCACTGTCAGATAATTAATGCACTGCATTATTGAAAAGAAGGGTCGAGCCCAATTAAAAAGGCCTAACAGGCCTAATAAAATGCCATGCATTATTTTAAAAAGGGCAGAGCCCTGGCAAAGGTCTGTCAGACTAAAACAGATGCTTTGCATCATTTATAAAAGGGCAGAGTCCAAAACAAAACAAAAATGCTATGCATTCTTAAACAGGGGCAGAGCCCTAGTAAAGGCCTAATAGGCCAAATGCAAATAAAACGTTGAACATTTCTCAACTGGACTTAGCCCAATCATGGCCGTAAGTTCTCAAACTAAATTGACTGAGCACAGCTGCTCTCTTAAATCAATTTACATCCGGTTCGAGGGTACATCTCCGAACTCCTCTGACACCTATCGTTGTAATCCTTCAACGACGTCAGAGAGGTGACGGGTCCCGACAACCACACATCAACACGGACTGTGGGGTCCTTAAACTCATGGACTTATGCGTCCTTAAACCAAGATATGGACTGCGGGGTCCTTAAACTAGTGGACTTACGCGTCCTTAAACCAAGATACGGACTGTAGGGTCCTTAAACCTATGGACTTATGCGTCCTTAAACTACAATGGACCACCACGTCCCTAAACTGGAACACGGACCTCCACGTCCCTAAACTGGAACACGGACCCCCACGTCCCTAAACTGGAACATGGACCACTACGTCCCTAAACTGGAATAATAGAGCCTCCAAACACTCTTTTGTCGGATCTAAACGATCCCGTTTAAGTTGATCTTAGCCTCAAAAATGGCTAACGTATCCTTAAACCTTCAGATAGACTTTAGTCCCAAATCGGACTATAGATCCCTTAATCAACTTTGGTTCGAGGGTACATCTCTGAACTCCTCCGACACCTATCGTTGTAATCCTTCAACGACGTCAGAGAGGTGACGGGTCCCGACGGCCATATATGAAATGGAGCTAGACGATCCCGTTTAAGTCGATCTTAGTCTCAATACGGCTAACGTATCCTTAAACTAAAATACCAAACCCAAATCTAAGTAAATACGGATTTGGATTAATCCACGTCCTACGGGCGACGGCATAACTTAGTCTCCATATACAATCCACGGGCATCTACAAACAAAACAAAACACACGGCACGAAGTGAAATTCTAGAGAAGGAGAAAGTTGTTACCGCTATGCGGTAGCGTAATTAACTGCAGGGGCTTGCGCCTGCAGGGAAGAGCATCCCCACAATCAAAAACCCCTCAAGCGAGGGGGAATCTGACGAAGTCTGCTACATCGGCCGCATCTATCTAAACCTCCGATACACGGTGCCATAAATCAACTTGGCATCTTCGGAGAGGTGGACGGATAAAACCAAATAGCATCTGCCCCAAATCTCAGGCGAGACGTCCATGTCTCGGCCGCCATTCGGAGGGGAACAGACCCCACAGTCCATGGTAGTTTAGAGACATCATAGTCTGTCAAGTTTAAGGACATCATAGTCCATGAGTTTAAGGACTCCACAGTCCATGGTAGTTTAGAGACATCATAGTCTGTCAAGTTTAAGGAAATCATAGTCCATGAGTTTAAGGACTCCATAGTCTGTAAAGTTTAAGGACGTTATAGTCCATGAGTTTAAGGACCCCACAGTCCATGGAGTGTCTGGTTGTCGAGGCCCCTTATCTCTCTAAAGACGTTGAAGGATTACAATGACAAATACCCGAGGAGTGAAGAGATGTACCCTTGAACCAATATTGGTTGTGAGATCTGTAGTCCAATTTGGGACTAAGGTCAAAGATTTGTGAGCATATGGGCTCAATTGATCTGAAGTAGGGATCTGTGGCCAATTTGGGCTCGGCCCATTCAGTTAAAATGCTGAGCATTGGTTCGGTTTCTGACAATTGTTTTTTGTCTTTTAGTGAGTGCTGAGCATTCATTATAGCTCCGGGGCTTTTATTTAAAGAACAGTTTATGTTCTCTTAGCGCACACGTGAGGAGCATGTGGCGCGCTTGGCGCTGAGCGCCAGTCAATGAGCGTAGAGCGCTTCTGTTAAGTAGCGCACACGTGAGGAGCATGGGTGCGCTTGGCGCTGGGCGCTAGTCAATGAGCGCAGTGCGCTTCTGTTAAGTAGCGCACATATGAGGAGCACGTGGCGCGCTTGGCGCCAGTCAATGAGCGCAGTGCGTTTCTATTAAGTTTGGAGCGCTAAGGCTCTGCAGCGCCGTGCACTAGATTTTGAGCGCTGAAGCGCTTCGTTTAATTGGAACGCTAGGGCTCCTTTTAGGCAGCCTTGCGCTCTGAGAATTAAATTCTCTCTTATAAGAGACTTTGTCTCATGGATCTAAGAACAAAGTTCTTATTTTATAGGAGATGTTTCAATCTCTTATGTTTTTTGGTGAAAGGCTTTGCATTTATGGATCTGTGATCCTAAGAGAATTGAATTATTCTCCCCCAGTTTTATAATGAGATGTTATGATATCTTTTGTGAAAGACAATTTGTCTTAAAGATCTATGATCTAGTATAAGAACTAAGTTCTTTTTCTGATGAGATGCTTTGATCTCTTTATTTTACCTTAAAGAAATTCTTCTTCTGCTAAGAGTTTGCTCTTCTCTCTGAACTTTCTCAAAGTTCATGGGGGGGTCCTCTTTCTCAGACTTGAAGTCTTGGGGCCTTTATAAAGTGAAGGCAGATTTATTGAATTAATTGAAGAGATCTTTTCTCTAATTGATTAGGGGATTTCCCCACCGTTGGATCTTTGATCCTAGAGCTTCTGTTTTACAGAAGACAATCTTCTTGTGTTTAACAAGATTGGGAAATCTTTTCCCATACAGAATTTATTCTGTACTTTGGTGATTTCTAATCACCATTGGATCATTGATCCAACGGTACTCTAATTTTCAGAGCATAATCTTTCCTGTTTGGAAAGATTCTGAGGAATGTTTCCTTAGAAGAATTTTATTCTGGTCAATTGATGATTTTTAATTATGTTCGTTAGATCTTTGATCCAACGGTGGAGAACATTTAGTCTGGTGCTTGGCGCCCTCGTGCTTTGCACGTGAGGCTCTGCCTCAGAGTCTTTGACTCTTTAGCGCTGGCGCTCAGCCCTCTCGTGCTTTACACGTGATGCGCTGCCTCAGAGTCTTTAACTCATGGCACTGGCGTTCAGCGCTCTCGTGCTTTGCACGTGAGGCGCTGCATCAGAGTCTTTAACTCTTTAGCGCTGGCGCTCAGCGCTCTCGTGCTTTGCATGTGAGGCGCTGCCTCAGAGTCTTTAACTCACGGCGCTGGCGTTCAGCGCTCTCGTGCTTTGCACGTGAGGCGCTGCATCAGAGTCTTTGATTCTTTAGCGCTGGCGCTCAGCGCTCTCGTGCTTTGCACGTGAGGCGCTGCCTCATTGCTGAAAGTGTCTTTTCACCTTCCTTCTCCACTTTTCCTGAGTCAAGCTTCTATTTCCCAGAACTTGGAAATAGTTCCATCATGCACAGCATTTTCTGTACCTAGACTTAAATGTCTCCCTTCATAATCTGAAGCAATGCTTCTTTTCTCTCTCATTTTCAGAGAATCATTTTAACAGAGAAGAGCTATGGCTTGTAATCGCCCACATGCTCGCCGTCAGCCATGGGAGGTGCCCATTGAGGAAATTGTTTCTCGTTTTACTGCACGCTTAGTGAACCCTACTCTTACGGATGACCAATGCGACACGGTGTTACACGAGCTCTTGACTCGTATAGGATCTCCTCTCCCCATTGGCTTCATTTGGCTCCGGATGGTTTTCTTATCTGTGATCAATGATATTCCCCCTCCTCCGACGGAGATGACTTCGGCAATGCTCGACGCCGCGGAAGACAAGATTGAGTGCTTCCATGAGGCACTTTTGATCACCACAGCTCTAGGGGATCTCTCTGTCTGGATGCTAAGCTAGATACGGGCTCAGTGGGTCGTCATGTCTGCCTTTGCTAATGGGTGCGGTGCTGACCGATGGGTAGCTTCTCCTCGTGAAGATCGCCGCTTTGTCATGGTGGAGAAGGCAGAGAGGGAGTTAGATAATTTTATCTATAGTTTTGTGAATCTCTGTACTTTCGATCCCATGTTTTGTGATCTATTTCTAGTAGAATAAAATGTTCAATTAAATGCTTTGTCTTTGTCGTTGAACACCTGTTCTTTGTCTGATGTGTGCATGTGCGTACATGAATGATCCTGGTTTCACACATATCTATAAACGAAACTTAAGCCGGCATAAACAGGAACTAATAGCTCTTGGCCGAAGATTTTGGCGGGAACAAATGCCCCCCACTACTTTGCCCACGTAAGTATATACGTGGGTGAAGTAGTGCAGAGTAATTAATAGCGTATGACCAGTTTCGGGTTGGTATATAACTTTCAAAATCTTGATCTGAGAAGATAACGAGCGGACACAAGCGTCGTCATTTATCATTGACTCAAATCTCGACTCTTAAGGGATATAGTTCCAAACTCTCAGCTCCAACAGCCGCACCCTTCTATTTCTTTATGTCTTACTCTGACGTGAAGTAGTTTATATGCTCATGAGTAACTTCTCCGTTTCAGTGGCATGTAGCTTTGGCAAATGTGGCCCATAGATGGTAGATAACAGTTCATCTTGAACTCTTTATAAGGTAGCGATGGCTTGGGAAACAGGTTCAAATCTGCCGCCTAAGACTTTTCAATTTTATGAGCCATGAGGGTCTCATAAAGATTTTTCTCCCTACGAGTCGAGAGGATCTCGTAGGTGTATTTTCTCCTTAAGAGTCGTGAGGATTCCTAAATGTGTTTTCTCTTGAGAGTCATAAGGATCTCACGAGAGAATTTTCTTCCTTACAAGTCGAGAGGACTCGTAAGTGATTGATGAGTTGACCCGCTCCCGAATCAAAGCAATTGCTTTGACGGAGAGGGCGAAGGTTGACTTTGGCCGTTTTCCACAGGGTCAGGATTGACTTTAACCGTGTTCCATGGGGTCAGGGGTTGACTTTAGCTATATGGGGTCAGGATTGACTTTAGCCATACGGGGTCAGGATTGACTTTCGCCATACGGGGTCAGGATTGACTCTCGGTTGTCTGTGCACCGCTGAGTCCTGAAACTGGGAACTTTGCCGCGGCTCCGCTTTGCTGACGTTGCGTCTGCTGTAATGAGACGAACGTTGAGGTGGTCTCTAGGTTGTCTGTGAACCGTCGAGATTTGGAACTAGGGACTTTGCCATGGCTCCGAGGTTAATTATCGCGTCTGAATCCTGCTGGAATGAGGAGGAAACTGTTGTGGGTCTCCTGGCTGTAGATGTGCCCTTCGAGACTTGGAACTATGGACTCTGCCGTGGTTCCGTTTTGCTGACGTCGTATATTCCTGCAGAGACACCGATTTCTCTGCGGGTCGACGCGAATCGAGATGCTCTCGTCAAGGACGCTAATTTCCCTGAATCAAGGTTTTTGCCAAGGACTCTGATTTCCTTGGAGTTGAGACGAATCGAGAGATTCCTGCAAAGACACCGATTTCCTTACTGGTCACCACGAATTGAGATGCTTTCGTCAAGGACACTGATTTCCCTGAATCGAGGTTTTTGCCAAGGATGCTGATTTCCTCAGAGTTGAGACGAATCGAGGTATTCCTGCAAAGACATTGATTTCCTTGCGGGTCGACGCGAATCGAGATGCTCTCGTCAAGGACGCTGATTTCCCTGAATCGAGGTTTTTCTAAGGACACTGATTTCCTCGGAGTTGGGACGAATCGAGGTATTCCTGCAAAAACACTGATTTCTTTGCGGGTCGACGCGAATCGAGATGCTCTCATCAAGGACGCTGATTTCCCTGAATCGAGGTTTTGCCAAGGACGCTGATTTTCTCGGAGTTGAGACGAATTGAGGTATTCCTGCAAAGACACTGATTTCTCTGTGGGTCGACGCGAATCGAGATGCTCTCGTCAAGGACGCTGATTTCCCTGAATCGAGGTTTTGCCAAAGACGCTGATTTCCCTAAATCGAGGTTTTGCCAAAGACGTTGATTTCCCTAAATCGAGGTTTTGCCAAGGACATTGATTTCCTCGGAGTTGAGACGAATTGAGAGATTCTTACAAATACACTGATTTCCTTGCGGGTCAACGCGAATCGAGATGC
This sequence comes from Agapanthus africanus, assembly GCA_030015575.1. Lineage (NCBI taxonomy): Eukaryota > Viridiplantae > Streptophyta > Magnoliopsida > Asparagales > Amaryllidaceae > Agapanthus > Agapanthus africanus. The sequence continues at coordinate 356,382,187 of JASDDO010000019.1, forward strand.
TCTCGTCAAGGACGTTGATTTCCCTGAATCGAGCTTTTTGCCAAGGACGCTGATTTCCTCGGAGTTGAGATGAATCGAGGTATTCCTGCAAAGACACTGATTTCTCTGCGGGTCGACGCGAATCGAGATGCTCTCGTCAAGGACGCTGATTTCCCTAAATCGAGGTTTTTGCCAAGGACACTGATTTCCTCGAAGTTGAGACGAATCGAGAGATTCCTGCAAAGACACCGATTTCCTTGCGGGTCGACGCGAATCGAGATGCTCTCGTCAAGGAGTTGATTTCCCTGAATCGAGGTTTTTGCCAAGGACACTGATTTCCTCGGAGTTGATTGACTTGTTTCCGAGACGGAGCGTTGATCCGACGGGGAGGTCATTGGTTGACTCTAGGTTGTCTGTGGACCGTAGAGTCTTGGAACTAGGACTTTGCCGTGGCTCCGCTTTGTTGACGTCACGTCCGAATCCTGCTGGAATGAGGAGGAATGCCGTTATTGTTCTTCTGGGATGCAGATGTTGCCGTCGAGATCTAACTCTCCCTTTGACAAGGTCTGGTGGGGAAATGTGGTTCCCTTTCGTTTATGCCCATGGATTGTGTACAGGGGTCAGTATGGACTTACCTGCAGGGAAGAAGTTTCATTTCATATTATTTTTTTGTTTTCTTTTCGTGACGCTCTATCATTTTAGCTTTTTGTATCACGAAAGTCGCGATTGCCCAATCATTTCGGCTATTTTTCGTGGTGCCCAATCATTTCGGCTATTTTTCTTTTTTACTCCCTGCTTTTTATTGCGAGTTGCCCAATTATTTCGGCTGTTTTGTATGCATATATTTTACTTGCTGATTTTGTTATAAGTTGCCCCATCATTTCGGCTATTTCATATGCATTTTTGACTCGCTGATTTTTTTATCGCGAGTATGGGACTTGGGATCTGATACTGATTTAGGCATCAGTATCGCTACAACTGGGATATTGCCAGGAGCGAATCATCATTTACCTTTGTCGGTTCGAACAAAGGTGGCTTAGCAAACAGGGTTAAGATCCCGTCGACTAAGGCTTTTGACTTCATGAGCCATAAGGGTCTCATAAAGGTATTTCTCCCTACGAGTCGTGAGGATCTCGTAGGTGCGTTTTCTCCTTAAGAATCGTGAGGAGTCTTAAGTGTATGGTCTCTTATAAGTCGTAAGGATCTTACAAGAGTGTTTTCTCCTTATAAGTCGAGAGGACTTACAAGGGTCGTTCACCGTATGAGCATATCCCTAATCACTGGTGGGACTTTGTTAGGGAAATGTTTATTCGTGCCCGTGGATTGTATACACGGGTCAATATTGAACCGCTTGCAGGGCAATCTGGGGATTGTGATGGCTTAAGAACAGCTTCAGATCCCTGTAGCTTAAGGCTTTTGAATCTTATGAGCCGTGAGGGTCTCATAAGAGGGTTCTCCCTACGAGTCATGATAATCTCGTAAGTGTAATTTCTCCTTAGGAATCATGGGGATCCCTAAGTGTGTTGGTCCCTTGTGAGTCGTAAGGATCTCACGCAGGTATTTTCTCCTTACATGGTCGAGAGGACCTTGCAAGTGTCTTTTAACGAGATTGCGTCCTTTCGGGTTTTCACAAACTCACCGGTAGCCCTGCTGTTTTTACTCACGGAGCCCTTTCGGGTTTTCATCCGTGTCCATTTTGCTTATGGACGTACCGTTTTTTTCGTCAGCCCTAGGATGCTGCGATTTGTAGCAGTTTAGGGGCGTTTCAGTCCGTTGTTCGTAGGTCCGGGATTTTTTCCGGGCAACGTACGATTACGCAGCTAGATGTCCTCGCAAGTCTTCGTATCTTTTGTGTCGGAGGTGGATTCCTTGAATAAAGGGCTGGGGACTATTTCTTCGTCGGAGTCGCTTCCAAAGGTGATAACTTGCGATCCCTTGGTGTCAACTATGTGACAGTTGCCGGCAGTTCTTTTGCGCTCATCTGTCGTGCTCCTCTGTTCCCGACGAGCCTTGCACTTCACTCGTTGAACGTGTTGTCGGTGGGCAAAATATCCCTGCCACCAGTTTTTAAAGGCTACGCACTCTTCGGTAGGGTGTGCAATCCTCTGATGGTATAAGTAGAAGTTAGGATGTACGTCCGCTTTATTAAGATGTATACCGCCAGGAGAATTTCCTTTGAAAGAGGGCAACTTCATTCCCTTTGACAGGGCCCTAGCGAATCGTTTCCTTGTTTTAAGCTTGCTTTTGCTGGCGATAGGGATGCTTCGATCCGGTTGGGGTATTTTATGACTTCCCATTACCGGAGCTCCTTTAACTTGACGCTGTCATCTGGCCCTTTCGTATATGGCCATTTCCCGCTCTCTGTTAGTTTTTCTTTTCTGAAGAGCTTCGCTCAGCAGTCTGTCAATCAATTCATCCGATGGCTCCAGGGATTTTGATTCCGGTTCTGGATCTGCCCTCAGTTTCTCTGCACCAGGAGCTTCTTTATCATCTATTGATGAGTGAGAGATCATGTGACAACCTGCCACGTAATCTTTGGGTTCTTTTGACGCGTCGTCTCCCTCGTCATTGTCATTGCCTCTGTTCTCAAGGATATGGTTGAGAAATCCCTGGAGTGTGACTGGGGTCCGCGCTTTCTGGTTATATTCCTCCAGCTCGTCAATATGCTTTTGCAGATCCGTGCGCTTGTCATCAAACTGCGTGGGCTTTTTGGTCTTCTTCTCTTTCTTCGAATACTTTGACGGCCGGGCTTGGGTGTTTTGCCCATCGCTGTTAACTCCCAATGTTGGGCGTGGTTTTAGCATCCCCTCGATGATCTCCGGCTCTAGCGGGCTCTTCCACCTGATCGCCGGACATGTTTAAAGATCTTTCAGCATTCTTTTAGTTTTTTTTTCTGAAAGAACGACTTCCCATGGAGCTTCCTCTATAAATGAGCATAATGCCCCCGGCGTGTCCACCCTTTTAGGGGTGTGCTGTTGTGGTGGATTTACCTTCCAGTTTTCGGACAGCGCAAACTTTCCCTGTTGATACTGGTCTTCAACCCAATTTTTGAAGACGTAGCAGTCTTCGATCGGATGGCCCAATACTCGGTGGTAGGGGTAGTAATTGGGATCGTTGACATTGTTCGGTTGTAGTGGGTGTCTCGACTCCGGTAGAGTGATGAGCCCGTTGCGCACCGCCAGTTCGAACAGTTTCCTTGTTTTATCCCGGGAAATGAGTAAGGACGTCTCAACTTCTCATCGAGGGATTGCCGCTTGTTGCTTTGGCGAACAACCGGTCTCGGGCCACTTGGTTGTTGTTGAGCGTTGGCGACGAAGGTTGCTTTCCCTTTCCCCTTCTCATTTCGAGGATTCGTCTTTGAGGAGGACGGTCTATGGCCCATCTGATCCATTTGGGCCAGCTTGTCAATCAAGGCCTGGAAAGTAGTTGGCTTGAAGAACATCATGAACTGGGATATGGTCGCCTGCGGATCAGGAGTACCCATGAACATGCCTACCGCAGGCGCCTCTTCGATGTGCTTCTCGCACTTCGACCATAGATTCCGCCACCGTATCGCGTACTGCACCCATATTTTGCCTGGCTTCACTTTGGCATTAATTAATGTGGTGATCGGGGTGTGCTCGCTAGCGCTTGAGAACCTTTGTGTGAACAGTAACTCCATTTCTGCAAATGTCTTAACGGAGTCGTTCGGGAGCTCGGAGTACCATTCAAACGCTGTCTCCGACAAGCTGCCAACAAACTGGCGAAGCAACAGTTTGTCGTCACCTCCGGTGTTGCCGCACAGAGCCTGAATTATGCCACGTGTTGGTGTGGATTCCCCGTCCCCTTATATATATGGAATTTAGGGATCGTATATCCCGGCGGATACTTGATTTGATCATACCAGCCTTGATAGGGTCGTCCAGTCTTAACAATTTGGCCGGCCGCTTCGTTCGCCTGATGAGCTCGTATCTGTTGAGCAATATAGTCATCCAGGACGGCTTTAGAAATGGTCTCTTTTTTGGCTGCTGAACAAGCCGGAAGAGGATTCGATGTCTCTCCCCTATCCTCTTCAAGGATAATCGGAGGGTCTTCAGCTGGAGGATCCGGCTGTAACATCATCCCGACCATGTCCTGGAATAAAAGCGCCATTCATTTTATATTGGCAGCTTGTTCCGCTGCCTCTTTGTCCTTCTTCTCAAGGATTCTGTGGAGGAACTCAGCATCGGTTTCTTGCTCATGACGTTGCTCTGACGACATCTCTGGGCTTTCTTTTGGCCCAGTGAGTGCGGCCATCTGTGTTAACATCTCCTGGAGCTTCTGTTGTTGCTCCTGGGCCTTTGTTACGGATCTGGTGAGTGGTCGATGACCCGTAGAGATACGGCTATCCTCTTTCCCGGATGCCATATAAACAATATGCACCACTATGCCTCCAGACTTGGGGCGTTTAGATTCAGTTCCCTTGAGATTCATCACGAACACGGCGACTTTCTTCGGCCTCCTTCTTTTATGGGCGGTCGAAGTTGAAGGAGCCGTTGCAGCGGGCACCCAAATAGATGACATCTTCTGTGGTATGACAGGGTGGTCCTTCTCTTGCCGAACTTTCATCTTCTTTGATCGGCAGGAATAGTCTTGGTTGATCACCGAGTTTTGGACCTGTTGCCAAACCTTGTGAATTTTAAAGGACGGCCGCTGAGGGGGCTGTTCTGGCTTCACCTTTATAGCGTTCTCCATAGGTGGAGAAGATCTTTTTAGCACGGTAGTCGGAGAGTTCTTGTGGACCCTCCTTAGTGGTTCAAAGCTGTTCCCGGTTGGAACAACAGCATCAATTTCCACCATCGGAGCTGGCGGAGTCAGTCCAGAAGGAGAGCTGCTACCAGCCTTCCTTTCTCGGCACCAGTGATGACGTCGAGCATGCCTTGCAGACGGGATCACCTCTGCTGTTGGATGAGCTTGTTTGTGCCCCCCCCGCTCTGATGAGAGGTTACTGTTGGTGCCAGCCTATCGAAGACTGATGTCCACTGAGAGGGGGGGCCAACCTGTCGAGGGCGGAATTTCGCGCAGAGGGAGCAGTTTTGATGACTTCACCTGAAGCGGGAGCTGAAACGGCTAGTCTTGCAAAGACCGACTCCTTTGCAGGGGAAGCCGCTCTTACGACTTCAGAAGAAGGAATGACTATCCGCTTCGGGATAACGCCTTCTGGTATTGCGGGCTTCTTCATGGGGCCACTTGAGCTTTGGCCCAGTCTGTTGAAAACTGAGGCACTGGATTTGGGCGACCTGTTGAGAGGGGCCGCGGTAGTTGTAAGCCGATCAAAGACCGAATTTTTCGGAGCTTCTTGCGACGGCATTGGGGCGCTGAAGCTCATTGGTGGGAGCATGGTCCCAAAGAATAGCCCTGTGGTGGCTTGCATCACCTGGTCCACCGGCATCATGAAAACAGAGGCCGCTTGAGGCCCATAAGTCACTCCTCCGACAGGGACGGAGTGTGAGTTGTTGCAGTTTGTGCAGTTGAAAGCCATTGATCTTCTGTTTTCTGTACGGAGCAAGATACCAAATCTCAGTACTTCACATCCAATGGTAACCATGTCAAACCGTGATTCGTTCGTGAAACACAACGCATGAAGTGTGGAGTGGAAAGAGGAAAAAGTCCTACCAGGCGTGCCAGAATCTGTTCTACGCCGAAAGCGCGACCGGGACGTTAGGACGTCCGGCCTGAATTTCGAAGGCAGATACTATATGGTGCCATCCGTCCACCCCTCCGAAGATGCCAAGTTGATTTATGACACCATGTATCGAAGGTTTAAACGGATGCGGCCGATATAGCAGATTTCGTCAGATCCCCCCTCGTTGAGGGGTTTTTGATTGTGGGGACGCTCTTCCCTGCAAGTGCAAGCCCCTGCAGTTAATTATGCTACCGCATCGCGGTAACCACTTTCTCTTTCTCCAGACGGTCACTTCGTGTCGTATGTGTTTGTTTTGTTTTTGGTTGCCCATAGATTGTATACGGAGACTAATTTATGTTGTCGCCCGTAGGGCGTGGATTAGTACAAATCCGTATTTTCTTAGATTTGGGTTTAGTTTGGGTTTAAGGATCGTTAATCTCATTTGAGACTAAGATCAACTTAAACGTTTGTTAAGGATACGTTAGTCTAATTTTAGACTAAGATCAACTTAACCATTTATTAAGGATACGTTAGTCTAATTTTAGACTAAGATCTACTTAACAGGATCATTTAGATCCAACAAAAGAGCATTTGGGCTCTATTGTTTAGTTTAGGGACATTGCGGTCCAGAAGTTTAAGGACATCATAGTCCATGGAGTTTAAGGATATCATAGTCCATGAGTTTAAGGACCCCACAGTCCATGGTAGTTTAAAGACATCATAGTCTGTCAAGTTTAAGGACATCATAGTCCATGAGTTTAAGGACCCCATAGTCCATGGTAGTTTAGAGACATCATAGTCTGTCAAGTTTAAGGACATCATAGTCCATAAGTTTAAGGACCCCACAGTCTGTAAAGTTTAAGGACGTCATAGTCCATGAGTTTAAGGACCCCACAGTCCATGGAGTGTCTGGTTGTCGGGACCCGTCACCTCTCTGAAGACGTTGAAGGATTACAACGACAAATATCAGAGGAGTGAAGAGATGTACCCTTGAACCAATATTGGTTGTGGGATCTGTAGTCCAATTTGGGACTAAGGTCAAAGATTTGTGAGCATATGGGCTCAATTGATCTGAAGTAGGGATCTGTGGCCAACTTGGGCTTGGCCCATTCAGTTAAAATGCTGAGCATTGGTTCGGTTTCTGACAATTGTTTTTTGTCTTTTATTGAGTGCTGAGTATTCATTATAGCTCTGGGGCTTTTATTTAAAGAATAGTTTATGTTCTCTTAGCGCACACGTGAGGAGCACGTGGCGCGCTTGGCGCTGAGCGCCAGTCATTGAGTGCAGAGCGCCTCTGTTAAGTAGTGCACACGTGAGGAGCACGTGGCGCGCTTGGCGCTGGGCGCCAGTCAATGAGCGCAGTGTACTTCTGTTAAGTAGCGCACACGTGAGGAGCACGTGGCACGCTTAGCGCTGGGCGCCAGTCAATAAGCGCAGTGCGCTTCTGTTAAGTTTGGAGCGCTAAGGCTCTGCAGCGCTATGCGCTAGATTTGGAGCGTTGAAGCGCTTCGTTTAATTGGAGCGCTAGAGCTCTTTTTAGGCAGCCTTGCGCTCTGAGAATTAAATTCTCTCTTATAAGAGACTTTGTCTCATGGATCTAAGAACAAAGTTCTTATTTTATAGGAGATGTTTCAATCTCTTATATTTTTTGGTGAAAGGCTTTGCCTTTATGGATCTGTGATCCTATGAGAATTGAATTATTCTCCCCTTTTTTATAATGAGATGTTATGATCTCTTTTGTGAAAGACAATTTGTCTTAAAGATCTATGATCTAGCATAAGAACTAAGTTCTTTTTCTGATGAGATGTTTTGATTTATTTATTTTTACCTTAAAGAAATTCTTCTTCTGCTAAGAGCTTGCTCTTCTCTCTGAACTTTCTCAAAGTTTAGGGGGGGTTCCTCTTTCTCAGACTTGAAGTCTTGGGGCCTTTATATAGTGAAGGCTGATTTATTGAATCAGTTGAAGAGATCATTTCTCTAATTGATTTGGGGATTTCCCCACCGTTGGATCTTTGATCCTAGGGCTTCTGTTTTACAGAAGGCAAACTTCTTATTTTTAACAAGATTGGGAAATCTTTTCCTATACAGAATTTATTCTGTACTTTGGTGATTTTTAATCACCATTGGATCATTGATCCTACGGTGCTATGATTTTCAGAGCATAATCTTTCTTGTTTGGAAAGATTCTGAGGAATGTTTCCTTAACAGAATTTTATTCTGGTCAATTGATGATTTTTAATCATGTTCGTTGAATCTTTGATCCAACGGTGGAGAACATTTAGTTCTGGCGCTTGGCGCCCTCGTGCTTTGCATGTGAGGTGCTGCCTCAGAGTCTTTGACTCTTTAGCGCTGGCGCTCAGCGCTCTCATGCTTTACACGTGATGCGCTGCCTTAGAGTCTTTAACTCATGGCGCTGGCATTCAGCGCTCTCGTGCTTTGTACATGAGGCGCTGCATCAGAGTCTTTGACTCTTTAGCGCTGGCGCTCAGTGCTCTCGTGCTTTGCACGTGAGGCGCTGCCTCAGAGTCTTTAACTCATGGCGCTGGCGTTCAGCACTCTCGTGCTTTGTACGTGAGGCGCTGCATCAGAGTCTTTGACTCCTTAGCGCTGGCGCTCAACGCTCTCGTGCTTTACATGTGAGGCGCTGCCTCATTACTGAAGGTGTCTTTTCACTTTCCTTCTCCACTTTTCCTGAGTCAAGCTTCTATTTCCCAGAGCTTAGAAATAATTCCATCATGCACAACATTTTCTGTGCCTAGACTTAAATGTCTCCCTTCATAATCTGAAGCAATTCTTCTTTTCTCTCTCATTTTCAGAGAATTATTTTAACAGAGAAGAGCTATGGCTTGTAATCGCCCACATGCTCGCCGTCAGCCATGGGAGGTGCCCATTGAGAAAATTGTTCCTCGTTTTGCTGCGCGCTTGGTGAACCCTACTCTTATGGATGACCAATGCGACACGGTGTTACACGAGCTCTTGACTCGTATAGGATCTCCTCTCCCCTATCGGCTCCATTTGGCTCCGGATGGTTTTCTTATCTGTTATCAATGATATTCTCCCTCCTCCGGAGGTGATGACTCCGGCAATGCTCGACTCCGCGGAAGACAAGATTGAGTGCTTCCACGAAGCAATTTTGATCACCACAGCTCAGAGGGATCGCTCTGTCCGGCTGCTAAGCCAGATAAGGGCTTAGCGGGTCGTCATGTCTGCCTTTGCTGATGGGTGCGGTGTTGACCGATAGGTAGTTACTGTAGGGTTCCTAGGCACACTATAGAGGTCTCACAAGGCATCAACCATGCCAATTTCAAAAATTATGGGTGCCGAGAAACCCTAATACGGATCGTTGACTAGAAGTTTAGGCGAAATATGAATCTAGTTAACAACTTAACTAAAGATAAGAAGCTATAACCTTTGTAGATCCGGATATCCACTTCCTTGGCTCCACGTAGGCGTCCTCTCGCTGTCCATCTCGAATCCCGGACTCATGCGTCGGCTTGATCGGGGAAATAGGCGGACTAGGTCGTCGGCTTCGTGCCGAAGATGATCTACGTCGAGGCATCACAAGTTCAAGCTCCGACTTCACAAAGTTGTGAAACTTGTGAAGAAAACACCCAAAACAACTTGGCAAGAGGTAGAGGGTGAAGAAATAGGAGGTGGGTTCACTTTAGAATTGGATTTCTCACTTTAGATCTCAAGTTGCCATTGATGGAATCAAGCTTTCTATCTTGAAGAAGAAGGTCAAGAAGAAGAAAGAATATGATAAGTGATTTAAAATGAAAAAGAAAAACAATACTTATCATATCCTAACTAAGGTTAAGTGTAGAGAATATACCATGGTTACTTGGATGAGTTAGGGTTAAGCATGAAGACAAGAATGGTTGCAAAAGTCAAAGCTTCATGAAGCTTCAATAAGAGACAAAGAAAGCCACCATTCTCATCTAAACCTTTTCTAAATAAATAAACAAATAAATAAATAAAAAGGCTAAACCCTAATCATTTCTTAACCATGGTTTAATTCTTCACACTTAACCAATTGAGCAAGTATCATCAAACATGATACAAAGATGTGCACAAAAGTATATCACATATACAACATGTACATCAAGTGAGAAAATCCATTTAAAGTGAATCAATACCAGTTAATGCAAAGTAATATATCAAATATATAATTATACATTAAATCATTAAATCAACACTTGATTTAACGATCCGGTCATATCTCATATAACCGACCAGTATCCAATGTATCGTTTTATCGAATCAATGATTCGATAACTAGGTCATATCGCATACAACCAATCGAAACATTCATCGCGAGAATGAAATGCGGTATCACATACACGCATTATTCTCGGTCCCGCACATATCTCATATGCGCTCCTATTTCGTTTCGCTTGAGCCAGGAAATCTCTGTGTACGACTCTAAAGACTCGTCAATACGCCGGTAGCAGATGATGATCATATCAAGCACCCACAAGCCGCAAGCGGTCTGCTAAACGTAACGGCCATCCGGGTATTGAGCGATCAGAAGATCGACGAGCTAGCCCGCTCACACTCCTGTGAATCCAACCAGTAACACTTACCGTACAGTCCGGTCTGTTCGTCTGATACGTCGCATATCAAGTCTAGGGGTGGTAAACGTCAGACCCCAATAACCGATAAGTCGTGCCGATGTGAGGCTCATAACGGGTCGAGAAACTACTGGTAACACTTACCAGCATATCTCTGATCAGCCCTGGCCAGGGACTTCCCTGTTACGGCCAATCGAGCACAGCGCAACATCAACTCCCAATACCGGGAGAGACGAAACCCCTCCTATCGCTCATTGCCTCCATGTGACTCGGGACTGTACCCAAAGACCACCGTTTTGCACGCCCTCATGGACGTGGTAAGGTGGAGATCAAAGCACAGTGGGAATCACACAAGACTCTATGACGATCTCGGGTCTACAGACTAACCTGTACAAGTGTCACCTGAGAACTGCCATCCGACGTGAGGTATAATACCATCTAGGAGTTCTCGGCGAGTCCGTCCAGTGTACCCAGTCTCCACTGAGCACCCGTATACCATCTCTGATGTCAAACACCAATGGATATGGGATCATCCATCGCCCATCTCATGGGTCGAGAAGCGTATACGCTAGTCTACACTGGTATATTGATGCCCTGTCTCGATACACCCACGACTAGGGACCTTGAAGGATGTACTTATAGACTACCATGTCCCCACTAGTATGATCTGCATCACAGTCCAGGTAGTCAATTACACATCCTAAGGGCTTTATCAACATGTAACTATAAGACAGTTTAAAGAGACAAGTGTACATGTTAAGATAAAGAGTAACCAGATAGCATACTATCATATCGAGTAAGAAAGTCATCTCTATATATGTCCAAGCATCCAATATAATATACATCATCTGTACAATACTGGCCTCTAGGGCATACATACAACTAACAATCTCCCACTTGCACTAGGGCCAGCTGCTGTAGTATCGCATACTGAGCATCCCGAAGAGTCTCTCAAAATGTATCTGGGGAATGGCCTTCGTGAGTGGATCCGCCGTGTTGTTCTTCGTGTCAACCCTCCTGACCTCGATCTCCCGGCGATCAACTATCTCCCGGATCAGGTGATACCGCCTCAGAATATGCCTGGATCGCTGATGGGACCTGGGTTCCTTGGCCAAAGCCACTGCTCCATTGTTATCGCAATACAAAGGTATTGGATGCTCAATGGATGGAACCACTCCAAGTTCAGTAATGAACTTCTTGATCCAGACAGCCTCTTTAGCAGCATCGTTGGCAGCGATGTATTCAGCTTCCATTGTCGAGTCTGCCACGGTTTCCTGCTTGGAACTCTTCCAGCTAACCGCCCCTCCGTAAAGGGTAAAGACAAAGCCCGACTGCGACTTAGAGTCGTCCTTATCACTCTGGAAGCTCGAATCGGTAAAGGACTCGACTTGGGGTCCTCCATTACCATACACCAAGAGCATCTCTTTAGTCCTTCGCAAGTACTTGAGAATACTCTTCACAGCTGTCCAGTGACTCTCTCCAGGATCAGCTTGATACCTGCTCACTACACTTAGTGAGTATGCTACATCGGGTCTGGTACATAGCATCGCATACATGATAGAGCCTACAGCCGAAGCATAGGGTATCCCTTGCATGCGAGCTCTCTCCAAATCAGTCTTGGGAGACATCTCTTTGGAGAGAGTGACTCCAGAGATCGTGGGCAAGTTCCCACGCTTGGATTCTTCCATACTAAACCTCTTTAGTATGGTGTCAATGTACCTGGATTGGGACAATCCCAATATCCGTTTGGATCTATCTCTATAGATCCTGATTCCCAATATGCAGGAGGCATCACCAAGATCTTTCATTGAGAATCTTTGTGATAAGAAGAGCTTGACCGATTGCAGCATAGGAATATCATTTCTATCAAGAGTATGTCGTCCACGTACAATACGAGGAAGACAACCTTACTCTCTGCCACCTTCTTGTAGATATAAGGTTCATCTGGATTTTTGACGAAATCAAACTCTTTGATAACGACATCAAAGCAGATGTTCCAACTCCGCGATGCTTGCTTTAATCCATAAATGGATTTAAGCAGCTTGCACACCTTCCCGCTGCTCCCACTGTCTACGAAGCCCTCTGGCTGAGTCATGTACACGCACTCTTCTAAATCACCATTTAGAAAGGCGGTCTTAACATCCATTTGCCAGATTTCGTAATCATGATATGCAGCGATGGCAAGCATGATCGGGATGGATTTAAGCATAGCCACTGGAGAAAAGGTTTCGTCGTAGTCCACACCTGGTCTTTGACGAAAACCCTTTGCAACAAGTCTAGCTTTGAAAGTCTCCACTTTCCCATCTACACCAAGTTTCTTCTTAAAGATCCACTTGCTCCCAATGGGTTTTACCCCTTCAGGAGCAATTTCCAAAGTCCATACTTTGTTGGTGTACATGGATTCCATCTCGGACCGCATAGCATCCAGCCATTTCACTGAGTCCCTACTCGTGATGGCCTGCTCGAAGCTAGTTGGGTCATCATCCTCCATGATGCAATCTTCGCTTCCACCGTCAATGAGAAAACCGTAGTATCTCTCAGGTGGATGAGAAACCCTGCTAGATCGGCGGAGAGGCTGGGGTTCGTCGGGTACTACTGAATCCTCTGGTTCTACTAAATCTTCCGTTATTGTTTGTGTTGCTGGAACCTCTTCCAGTTCTACCTCAATGCCACTAATCTGTTTCATAAGAAAACCTTTTTCTAAGAAAGTGGCATGTCGAGAAACAAACACCTTTTGTTCCTCGGGGTGGTAGAAGATATACCCTTGTGAATTTTTGGGATATCCCACAAATTTACATAAGACTGATCTTGCCTCGAGTTTGTCCGGATTTTGTCTTTTGACATAGGCTGGACAACCCCATATCTTAACATACTTAAGAGATGGTCTCTTCCCTTTCCATATCTCATATGGAGTGGTAGGCACTGATTTAGTAGGAACCATATTCAATAGGTGTATGGCTGTCTCAAGCGCATACCCCCAGAAGGAAATAGGTAACTCAGCTGTACTCATCATTGAACGCACCATATCTAATAGGGTGCGATTCCTTCGTTCCGATACACCGTTGTGCTGTGGTGTATAAGGTGGAGTAAGCTGAGAGAGAATCCCATTCTCTTTTAGATAATCTTGGAACTCATTGCTCAAGTATTCTCCTCCTCGATCAGATCGAAGGATCTTAATACTTTTGCCCGTTTGGTTCTCTACTTCTTGCTTATATTCTCTGAATTTCTCAAAAGCTTCAGACTTGTGTTTCAAAAGGAACACATACCCGTATCTAGAGAGATCGTCAGTAAATGTAATGAAGTAGGAAGAACTATTCCTGGCATGGGTAGACATGGGACCGCATACATCACTATGTACTAGTCCTAAGAGTTCAGTAACTCTTTCTCCGTGTCCACTAAATGGAGCTTTGGTCATTTTTCCTTTGAGACATGAATGGCAAGTATCATAAGATGATAATTCGAACGGATTCAAATAACCATCCTTATGTAACTTAGCCAGTCGTGTCGCATTGATGTGACCAAGTCTACAATGCCACAAGTAGGATTCGTTCATTTCTGAACTTTTCCTCTTGTGTGTGTTTTGTATATTGAGGACTGTATTTTGATTTAGAATGAATATGCCATTATGTAACGAGCCTGATACAATCAACTTTTGATCTAGGAATATGTTCATAACATTATCCTGTACTACAAAATTATATCCTTCTTTACTCAATAAAGAAACTGATATAATGTTGCACATCATGTTCGGTATATAATAGCACACATTCAGAATCGGTGTATCACCACTTGGTAATACTAGGTGATATTCGCCAACTGCTTTGGCTGCAACATTTGCCCCATTCCCTACTTGAACGGAATGATCACCTTTTCCCAGTTCTCTACCTTTCCGTAGCCCATGTAACATCTTACATATGTGGGATCCTGATCCGGTATCCAATACCCAGGACGTAGGGTGAACTGAGAAACAGTTCTCAATGACAAACACACCCGAAGATGATGCATCAACATGCATGTTCTCCTTTTGGGCGGTGTGAGAATCCAGATATTCTCCTGTTTCCTGTTCATTCTTATAACACTTATAAGATAGAACGGGTTCAACGTTCCCCTGCACAGTAAAACATGCGGGTTCGGTCAATACATCCATATTATTATCTTGATTAAGGCATGAACTGGTCGCTACCTGGAGAGAGAGAGAAGAAAACACTTTAGCGTATGCTCGTGCAAGATCAGATTGGTTATTATCTTATCTAATCAGGATGGCTCCCACTGGTTTTTATCAAATCTTCCTTCAAACCCTAAAAGGAAAGACTAGGCGGGATTAATTACACACTACAAGTTCGCCAATCGTTCAGCCAGGCCAGTGTCGGTACATTGAGGGAGGTCCCCCGTGCTTTCGCACGAACCTAATTAATGTAAACCTCGTTTTCCCAGAGGCGTAACCTCGTTGACACCTTTCTAGACACCTACTTGATCAGCTAATTGCAATGTGTAAAACTCTCCCAGGAGTAACTCTTACTCGCAGTGGGTATCGGGATCCAACTATCTCATAGAAGGTATGCAATCTCATTGCAAATTTCAACACTTGAAATTCCCGATAATATTTTACCCCTAGTGTTCTATGACCTTGACGAATGCCAAACAACCCATAGTCCACTAGTCAAGTTCAACCCGTACATTTCTTGATTGAATTAAACCCACCCGCACGACCCTTGACGAATGCCAAACAACGCCGTACGAATACCCTAATCCAATCTGCATCATATGCATAAGCAGAAAAATACTAGTTAGCTACCGTACACTACGCCTTGACGAATGCCAAACTACCGTAGCACGAATATTAATTAGTACTTATCTGAAATGACGGAGGGCTACGCAGGTTTTCAGAAAACCTATTGCGTAATGAACTTGATATCGTTGTAGGATCAAATGTAGTTTTGAAATGGAGTGATTTTGAGGCTTTTCTAGTTTTGCTAAAGGGGTCACTCCCGGTGAAGGGATCGTCGGCCCTTTCCTCGTCGAATGAGGTGCGGGATATATCATATATATCACTGTGCAAAGAAGAAACTATAGAAGCAATCAAAAGTCAAACCGAGTGTGTAGCATCTGCCAGTTATCGCTAAAGGTGTCACGTCCCGAAAGTACGGAACATGACCGGCACTTAAACTACGAAACGTCTCGAGGCGTACGTAATCTAAGTAAACCGAAAACCCAGAAATCCAAACCAAGAAAAGAAGTAGAGTGAAGGAAAACCAATTTAAAACAAGTAGTTTTAATAGCATAAGCCGAATTATGCGGTTTTTAAAACATCAAAAATTTACTGAAAATTTCGGCAGAGTCTCCTTTGTAAATACAGGCCCCCAAACGGGATACAACATGAATAGTATACGAAAACAAGAAAAGGGCATCCCCAAGCGGGAGCTAGCGCTTCGTCAATCGACGGTCACAACCACACAAACAATATAATATACAACGCCAACGGCGAGGATCAAAACTCAAAAGGAAACTCAAAACCACCAGAAATATAACGAGCAACTCTAAGGTCGAAAGAATAAACAACACTGGTCTCTATCTCAAAAAAATACATGTTTGGTTGATGGAATTTACTAGATACAACGGAATAATATTATACAAGGTAATATGATGGGTACGATACAAGAAAAACCCACCTACTAGCAAGTCACCCGAATGAAACTGAGCCCGCAAAGCCGTAATGAAACCTGTACGGCAACCTGCAAGAAACTGGGGCACAACGGGGGTGAGTTGCCAACTCGTGAATAGAAAAAACATCTACGCACAGAAATCGCATAAATAACGCAACCTAGGTCAATGATCATAATATATCCTCAAATATATGAATAACACGTAGCCTATAACAAGGCTAGGGTAAATATCTAACCCGAGTGTAATCTCATGTGCCCGTGTCAGTGCCCAAGGGTAGCAATATATCATATGAATGAGGTATGAATGCATGAAAACAGAATACATGTAAATGAAGAACTGTTTCCATAATTTAGTGAGATTTCCTTTGTATTTTTAAAATGAGGTATCATAATGAAATCAGCATAAAACAGTGCCTAGCATCGGCACAAAACGTAATCCCAATATCTCGATATCTCTGTATCACAGTCTCTGTACCTCAATATCTAGGGCGCCGTCAGTCCAGACCGGCCCCTACCATCCATCTCAAGACCACGACGGTATCCTCCGGATATCCGACGCGTCGGGTAAAATCACCGGTAGGTAGTGCTCCCCTGCCAGGCTCACATCGTCATCATCACGCGCTTCTTGCCCCGGGGTACCTTACCGGGTCCACCATGTACCCGAAACGGTTCATCCGTCTCCTCGAATCGGGTCTCGAAATCCATCAGCAAACTCATGGTGGACGACTCATACATCATGGGAAAACCGCACTTTTTATTTTAAAAAGAGAGAAATCAGTTCATATAAGTTTTTGCGGTTTTCCTCCAAATCCAGAAAATCTCATGGAAATCCGAGTCCAAAACCTCAATAACACGTAAAATAGTGAATATATGCATGAAAATCCATGAATGCGGCATAACAATGAATAACAGTATGCATGAAGTAGCAGGTAATAACTACAATGTCTAAACTAACATATAAGGCAAGTACACTAATATCATGTCTAACTATTAGCTAACAGGCTATGTCAAGCAATAACATTTTCTAAGGTGTACGTGACATGGCAATTACCGATGAAGATGTGTATGAGCTGGCAATTAAGTGTACGTGGTACATACGCATCATCGGTAATGGTGCTGGTGTCCTAACAGCATGATATCAATAATGGAGTATGAAACATAAAATAAGCATGCGATGCGAAGCGGACCACAAAAATGAGCGGGAGCTGAAAACTAGACGCAACTATAACTAATCTGCATTAATCTAATATCAGTCCTACAAATGGTGCCTTTTGAAATAACACGAATCATGGGGTTTTGAAAATAGGGGCTACGGTGTTTTTATGAAAAGATACGTCTTTTGAAATATCCGTAGGATCCCTTGGGCTGTCTTTAAAAATGCCCACGATTCGTTAGTTTTTGAAATAGGTAAGAAGTCTAATCTAATCTAACAACTACACTAAACTATACGGCTGAACTAACAAGCTGAACTACAGGTAAGGAAACCGCCTATCATCTGAGTCGATACATATACATACCTGTATATGTATAGTCGGTGATCCCGCCTCAATAATATCATATCCGATACCATATCTATAATCAGGCATCCCAAGTCAAGAGTGCGGATCAATCATCAATATAGCTCATACGTAAATCCGTCGTACGGCATCCCCAAATCTGGGTACGGGTTAATATCACATTCAATCACACTATTCATCTGGTATCTTCTTTATCAAATATCATGATCCGGGACAATGTCCTACGTCTAGTACAATACTGATACCGCCTAAGCATGCATACAGGTGTAAGAATTGCTACGTCAAAAGACCCGCTAAAACATCATGTCGTATCTCAATACGAACCAAATCACATCACCGATCTTCTGGCCTCAGGCCCAATATCATCAACTCATCTCAAATTCCAAATACTATCCTCAAATCCAGTATATGAACACATAGTCACATACCCATGTGAACACATAAATATATACTCCCATATACGCACATATAAAAGAAGAATGTATGCAAGTATGTGTGTGTGTGCGTGTGTGAGTGCGACCACTACTCTAGGGTTTCGCAACTACACTAAACCAATCCAAAAATACCAAATATCCATCTTATCATCAATAATCTCAACAACATATAATCAATATCTCTGTGTATACGTATTCGTATACATCACCACGAACTGCGGGGGTGCTATACGCCATCCACCCGACTTCTCCTCGTAGATATAAATCTACTCACCTGGTCCTCGTTCGCCGGTGCCGACGTCGCCACGCGCTTGCTTGTCGTCTCGAAGTCCACAGGGGGTACCTACATATCATAACGCACCGTATCGTATTAAAATCCGACTCATGACCAAAACGACACACGAATCCCACATTGGTCAAAACCTATGGTTGCTTTCACAAATCAACCCAAAAACCCTCGACGTCGGCGTACAAACGCCAAATCATCGAGAAAAACCCAAATACACTCATTTGCACATTCACGAACACTAATTTTAATATAAAATAGGTTAAAATTCACAAAACCCCCAATTTCACTTAAAAAGTCATTTTTCCGAAAATCTAGCAAGCACAATTCGCCGTTTTTGTACAAAACATGATGTTTAAACAAATCTAGTGGCCATAATACTTATTAAATATCTTAAATAAGTCATAAAAACATTTTCCATAATTTAATCTCATTAAATTCCATTAACCCCAAAATTCTAGTTTACAAAATACCCAATTTTTTTTACAATTTATAGCAAAAATGCACAAACAACAATTTAGCTAGGATTTTCATGAACTAAAAGCATTAACCCACTTAATATATTATCTATAATGACATGAAACCATAATTATAATTTAATCTAAGGCATTTAATAATTTTCCAAAACTCTAGTTAGCAAAATAACTTAATTAGGGCATTTTATAAGTAATGGTTTGGAATTAACAACTAAATTAGCTTTCTATAAAACTTAAGATGTTAATCCATAAGACAAAACCATGCACAATTTATCATAACCCATTTCCACAACAAAACCCTAATTCAACTCAAGCTATAAACTTTTAAAAAAAAACTAGTATGCAAATAGCACTAAAATTAACACTAAAACAACTCAATTAAATAAATCTAAACATAAGAATTTAAATGGGTAGAAATTATACCTTAAAATCTAGTGATCTAGCAAGAAGAATTTGCCTCCAATGATGGCTTCATAACACCATGATCCAAGTGATAAAAGCTAAGGAGAATGGAATGAAGAATGGAAATCAATTTGTGAGATTTAAATTGGATTTTGGAGCAATTTTTTGATTTAAATTGAAGGAAATGAAAAGAGGGAAAATGAAGCGGGAAGGGCTGCAGAATTTCGGCCATGGGGTGATGGGGGGAATGGTGTGGGTGTTGTGCACAATTGGTCAAGCCAACCCCCCTCAAATCAAGGTACAATGAGCCTCCAAAACAATACATCTTAACCTACACCTATAAACTCTATTTCACCCATACAAATGAGATGGAGAAATTTTTTGAGGGGGAGAAGTGGGCTGCTGAATTCTTCAAGGGGAGAAGTAAATGGGAGTGTGTGGATGTGGGTACGGGTGTGGGGTGATGAAAAATGATAAATATAATACCCCAAACATCCATTTACGCTAAAAAAAAAGCCTTTTTTCTTCAATAATTTCTAAACCGTTTTGGCAAATGATTTCGTTCCAAAAACCACATGATAAAATTTTATTTAATGTTTTATGATGCACAAAATTTGTTTCAACTCATTCCAATTTGTAATTTTCCCTAATTAAATGTATTAGTGACGGCTTAAATAATAATAAAATAATATTTTTTTCAGAAAATTTGAAATTTCACCAGCGGCTCAATAAACACCAAATAATAGAAATTACATAGCTAGAATATGTATATTTAATTTTTATAATAAGATATTTGTATTTTGACTTTTTACAGAAAACCCCCTTATTTTACCGATTTTTCGAAATTTCACCGAAACGATTTTCAAAACGTTACACCTGGTGAAGGGATCTCGGTCCTTTCCTCATCGAATAAGGTGCTGGGTATATCATATATACCGCTATGCAAAGCAAGAACTGTAGCTACCTGTTTTATTTTAAAATTTGATTCTACAACATCATTTGGTTTCTTTTCTTTCATTAATCACATTAATGAAGTCCCATCATTTAAATACCTAAACATCACAGATAAATACGACGTACACTTATGCCATCCGCATTCGCCTCGATGTCCCCTCGTGCACCGTTAGGTTAGGTAACTAACGACAGAGCAGGGCAGGGCTAGTGCGGGTGCAAAACATAAGTAACGTCTATATAATATATCATATATACTATATACTGTATCTATCACAGAACATCACATGATCACATCACAGATATCGCAGCAGAAAATATCATATGAAATATTGGATATACTAGGACGTCCGTGTTTTCAATACGAGCCAGTATAAAACACGGATTCCACGGTCGTGATGAATAGCCAATCCCACACCCCTAGACCCCTACGAGAGCGGCAAGCAACCCTGCCAATTCTAGGGTTAGGAGACCCGGACTCGACTCCTCGAGTTGGTCTCCCACTGGACCCCAGAACCCGGTTACTTGTGCTCCCCTCCTTGGGTCTATCCTAATGCGGAAAAGTAAACAATATACAAAAGGTGACAACTTCCGCAATCTGGAAGTGCCCCAAATAAAAGAATATTACATACAAGTTTTTACATGAATGAAAATGAAAAACACTCATCTCACATAAAACCCCCGGCTATTCAAACACGACGATCCAATATAACATATCCAGCAACACATAACATCACATGTCATCAACGTAAGTAAGTATGCATACCCCAATTGTCGTTGACGTATAGCAACGAAACCGGCGATATGAACATACTACACTTACGGTCACAGAAAAGAAAGTGTAAAACTACAACAGTTGGAATCCTCAACCTCTTTAGACATCACATGCCTAATCAAATGAAATACTTAGACATCTCATGCCTAACAGTTATAAACCCCGCATTTTAGTCTCATTATCGAAAACTCTTTTCAATATCAAGTGAAACTAAACCGCTAGATTTATAACATTCATTCAGTTATCTCATAACTGTTTGTGAATTCCAATTATTGTATCACATTCCAGATAAACAGAAAATGTTAAACTTTCCGATCGAACAGTCGAATACCCAAGTTTTCCCGATACATGAAATAAGTCTAACAACATTCAGTTCGTGCCTCAGTACCAACGGTCCAGCCGTAGAAGGGTCAAGCCAACGCCTCACATGTGGCACGCCGTACTGCCCCAAACACGAAGGTTCAAAGGGCAGTTCAAGACGGTCACATAATCGAGTTAAGGTTTGTTGTCTTCTAGAGGGTCCATCGCGTTACTTGCACTACTTAGAACGTCGTTAAACTACGGAAAAATCCAACTCTTGGAAATTTCCCGACATTGGAAAAATTGGGTATTTATATCCGGTCGAACTTTTTAACATATTCTAAAAATTATCCGGAAAGCCACAAAGACAAAATCTGATACTCCGATCGAAACACCGAATCCCCAAAACAACCCCAGAAAATTCAACTCTTCAATAAAATTTTTAAAATACCCAGAGAACTCAGCACTGTTGATTAGGAATTACTGTGCAAATTGTTAGGGCTGACGTCATACTTTAGCCGCGGAACCGCCGCATAAGCTAGGCTTATGCCGCGGTTCCGCCGCTCATTTGAGGGATCATGAAATAAATTTTGCGCCGTAATTCTTAGAATTCCCTGCTGAGTTTTCTGCATATTTTTAATTTTGAAAAAACCCATTTTTTAAAAAATGTACAGAGAGCCGTTTTCGGGTTAGGGTTTTGGTTCGATCGGACTTCAAACGTCGTCAGGACTTCGCCTAAGACTCTAGCTAGGCTCTGATACCACTGTAGGGTTCCTAGGCACACTATAGAGGTCTCACAAGGCATCAACCATGCCAATTTCAAAAATTATGGGTGCCGAGAAACCCTAATATGGATCGTTGACTAGAAGTTTAGGCGAAATATGAATCTAGTTAACAACTTAACTAAAGATAAGAAGCTATAACCTTTGTAGATCCGGATATCCACTTCCTTGTCTCCACGTAGGCGTCCTCTCGCTGTCCATCTCGAATCCCGGACTCATGCGTCGGCTTGATCGGAGAAATAGGCGGACTAGGTCGTCGGCTTCGTGCCGAAGATGATCTACGTCGAGGCATCACAAGTTCAAGCTCCGACTTCACAAAGTTGTGAAACTTGTGAAGAAAACACCCAAAACAACTTGGCAAGAGGTAGAGGGTGAAGAAATAGGAGGTGGGTTCACTTTAGAATTGGATTTCTCACTTTAGATCTCAAGTTGCCATTGATGACATCAAGCTTTCTATCTTGAAGAAGAAGGTCAAGAAGAAGAAAGAATATGATAAGTGATTTAAAATGAAAAAGAAAAACAATACTTATCATATCCTAACTAAGCTTAAGTGTAGAGAATATACCATGGTTACTTGGATGAGTTAGGGTTAAGCATGAAGACAAGAATGGTTGCAAAAGTCAAAGCTTCATGAAGCTTCAATAAGAGACAAAGAAAGCCACCATTCTCATCTAAACCTTTTCTAAATAAACAAACAAATAAATAAATAAAAAGGCTAAACCCTAATCATTTCTTAACCATGGTTTAATTCTTCACACTTAACCAAATGAGCAAGTATCATCAAACATGATACAAAGATGTGCACAAAAGTATATCACATATACAACATGTACATCAAGTGAGAAAATCCATTTAAAGTGAACCAATACCAGTTAATGCAAAGTAATATATCAAATATATAATTATACATTAAATCATTAAATCAACACTTGATTTAACGATCCGGTCATATCTCATATAACCGACCAGTATCCAATATATCGTTTTATCGAATCAATGATTCGATAACTAGGTCATATCGCATACAACCAATCGAAACATTCATCGCGAGAATGAAATACGGTATCACATACACGCATTATTCTCGTTCTCACACATATATCATATGCGCTCCTATTTCGTTTCGCTTGAGCCAGGAAACCTCTGTGTAGGACTCTAAAGACTCGTCAATACGCCGGTAGCAGATGATGATCATATCAAGCACCCACAAGCCGCAAGCGGTCTGCTAAACGTAACGGCCATCCGGGTATTGAGCGATCAGAAGATCGACGAGCTAGCCCGCTCACACTCCTGTGAATCCAACCAGTAACACTTACCGTACAGTCCGGTCTGTTCGTCTGATACGTCGCATATCAAGTCTAGGGGTGGTAAACGTCAGACCCCAATAACCGATAAGTCGTGCCGATGTGAGGCTCATAACGGGTCGAGAAACTACCGGTAACACTTACCAGCAAATCTCTGATCAGCCCTGGCCAGGGACTTCCCTGTTACGGCCAATCGAGCACAGCGCAACATCAACTCCCAATACCGGGAGAGACGAAACCCCTCCTATCGCTCATTGCCTCCATGTGACTCGGGACTGTACCCAAAGACCACCGTTTTGCATGCCCTCATGGACGTGGTAAGGTGGAGATCAAAGCACAGTGGGAATCACACAAGACTCTATGACGATCTCGGGTCTACAGACTAACCTGTACAAGTGTCACCT
Source organism: Agapanthus africanus (assembly GCA_030015575.1). Lineage (NCBI taxonomy): Eukaryota > Viridiplantae > Streptophyta > Magnoliopsida > Asparagales > Amaryllidaceae > Agapanthus > Agapanthus africanus. Next base: position 356,405,675 of record JASDDO010000019.1, read on the forward strand.
GAGAACTGCCATCCGACGTGAGGTATAATACCATCTGGGAGTTCTCGGCGAGTCCGTCCAGTATACCCAGTCTCCACTGAGCACCCGTATACCATCTCTGATGTCAAACACCAATGGATATGGGATCATCCATCGCCCATCTCATGGGTCGAGAAGCGTATACGCTAGTCTACACTGGTATATCGATGCCCTGTCTCGATACACCAACGACTAGGGACCTTGAAGGATGTACTTATAGACTACCATGTCCTCACTAGTATGATCTGCATCACAGTCCAGGTAGTCAAGTACACATCCTAAGGGCTTTATCAACATGTAACTATAAGACAGTTTAAAGAGACAAGCGTACATGTTAAGATAAAGAGTAACCAGATAGCATACTATCATATCGAGCAAGAAAGTCATCTCTATATATGTCCAAGCATCCAATATAATATACATCATCTGTACAATACTGGCCTCTAGGGCATACATACAACTAACAGTTACTCCTCGTGAAGATCGCCACTTTGTCATGGTGGAGAAGGCAGAGAGGGAGTTAGATAATTTTATCCATAGTTTTGTGAATCCCTGTACTTTCGATCCCATGTTTAGTGATCTATTTCCTGTAGAATAAAATGTTCAATTAAATGCTTTGTCTTTGTCGTTGAACAGATGTTCTTCCTCTGATGTGTGCATGTGCGTACATTAATGAGCCTGGTTTCACACATATCTATAAACGAAACTTAAGCTGGCATAAACAGGAATTAATAGCTCTTGGCCAAAGATTTTGGCGGGAACACCGCTCGCTATCTTCCCAAGCCCAAACTCTATAAGTAGTATCCAGCGAAAACTTGCCTCAAAATCGCTACAGACCAAAATGTCCCTAAACTAATAACGGACCGAAACGCCCCTAAACTGACAACATACCGCAATGTCCTGAAACCAGCTACGGACCAAAACATCTTTAAACTACTACAAACCACAACATCCTAGGGCTGACGCAAAAAAAAAAGAAAAAAAGAAAAAAAAACGGTACGTCCATAAGCAAGATGGGCATGGATGAAAACCTGAAAGGGCTCCATGAGTAAAAACAGCAGGGCTACCGGCGAGTTTGTGAAAACCCGAAAGGGCGCAGACTCGTAAAAAATTCAGGCACACTTACAAGGTCCTCTCGACCTTGTAAGGAGAAAATACCTGCGTGAGATCCTTACGACTCACAAGGGAGCAACACACTTAGGGACCCCCATGATTCCTGAGGAGAAATAACACTTACGAGATCCGCACGGCTCGTAAGGAGAACCTTCTTACGAGACCCTCACGGCTCATAAGATTCAAAAGCCTTAAGCTACAGGGATCTGAACCTGTTCTTAAGCCATCACATTTCCCAGACTGCCCTACAAACGGTTCAATGTTGACCCTTGTATACAATCCATGGGCACAAATAAACGTCTCCTCCACCAAGTTCCACCGATGGCGTGAAATGTTCTCACTTGGTGAACAACACTTGTAAGTCCTCTCGATTTATAAGGAGAAAATACTCTTATGAGATCCTTACGACTTATAAGAGAGAACACCACTGAGAAGTCCTCACGACTTCTAAGGAGAACATACACTTATGAGATCCTTACGATTCATAGGGAGAAACACCTTTATGAGACCCTTACGACTCATGAAGTTAAAAGCCTTAGTCGACAAGATCCTAACCCTGTTTGCTAAGCCACCTTTGTTCGAATCGACAGAGGCAAATGATGATTCGCTCCTGGCAATGTCCCAGTAGTAGCGATGCTGATGTCTAAATCGGTATCAAATTCCAAGTCCTTTCACAGCAAATGATGATTCGCTCCTGGCAATATTCCAGTCACAGCGATGCTGATGCTAAGATTGGCATCAGATTCCAAGTTCCATACTCGTAGCAAAAAGTCAGCGAGCTATAAATGCATATGAAATAGCCGAAATGATAGGGCAATTTGCAAGAAAATCAGCAAGTAAAGGATATGCATACAAAAATAGCCGAAATGATTAAGCAACTTGCAATAAAAAGCAGCGAGTAAAAAGAAAAATAGCCGAAATGATTGGGCACCGCGAAAAATAGCCGAAATGATTGGGCAATTGCGACTTTCGCGATATAAAAAGCTGAAATGATAGATCATCGCGGAAAGAAATAAAAAATGAAAGAACGAAAAATTTGCCCTACAGGCGAGTCCATACTGACCCCTGTATACAATCCATAGGCATAAATAAAAAGGGATCCACATTTCCCCACCAGACTCTGTCAAAGGGAGAGTCAGATCTCGACGGCAACATCTGCATCTCAGAAGATCAACACGGCGTTCCTTCTTAACTCCAGCAGGATGTAGACGTAACGTCAACAACCGACCTCAGGGTCACAACCAAGCGGAGCTATAGCAAAGTCCCTAGTTCCAAATCTCGACGGCAACATCTGCATCTCAGAAGATCAACACGACATTCCTTCTCAACTCCAGCAGAATGCAGACGTAACGTCAACAACCGACCTCAGGGTCGCAATGAAGCAGAGCCATGGCAAAGTCCCTAGTTCCAAATCTCGATGGCCACATCTACTGCCTAGAAACCAACAATAGCGTTCCTCCTTATTCCATCAGGATATGGACGCGACATCACCAATCGGAGCCACGGCAAAGTCCCCAGTTCCAAGACTCTACAGTTCACAGACAACCTGGAGTCAGCCAATGACCTCTGTCTCGGAAACACGTCAGCAAATGACCCCGTCTCAGAAACACGTCAGCAAATGACCCCGTCTCGGAAACACGTTAGCAAATGACCCCGTCGCGAAAACACGTCATCCAATGACCCCGTCTCGGAAATACGTCATCCAATGACCCCGTCTCGGAAACATGTCAGCAAATGACCCAGTCTCGGACATACGTCATCCAATGACCCCGTCTCGGAAATACGTTATCCAATGACCCCGTCGCGGAAACATGTCAGCAAATGACCCCGTCGCGGAAATACGTCAGCAAATGACCCCGTCTCGGAAACACGTCAGCAAATGACCCCGTCGCCGAAATACGTCATCCAATGACCCCGTCTCGGAAATACGTCAGCAAATGACCCCGTCTCAGAAATACGTCAGCAAATGACCCCGTCTCGGAAATACGTCATCCAATGACCCCGTCTCGGAAACACGTCAGCAAATGACCCCGTCGCGGAAATAAGTCATCCAATGAACCCGTCTCGGAAACACATCATCCAATGACCCCGTCTCGGAAACACGTCAGCAAATGACCCCGTCGCGGAAATACGTCATCAAATGGTCCCGTCTCGGAAACGCGTCAGCAAATGACCCCGTCGCGGAAATACGTCAGAAAATGACCCCGTCTTGGAAATACGTCAGCAAATGACCCCGTCTCGGAAATACGTCATCCAATGACCCCGTCTTGGAAACACGTCATCCAATGACCTCGTCTCGGAAACACGTCATCCAATGATCGCGTCTCAGAAATACGTCGCCAAATGACCCCGTCTCGGAAATACGTTATCCAATGATCCCGTCTTGGAAATACGTCATCTAGTGACCCCGTCACGGAAACATGTCAGCAAATGACCCCGTCTCAGACATACGTCATCCAATGACCCCGCCTCGGAAATACGTTTACCAATGACCTCCCCGTCGGAGCAATGCTTCGACTCGGAAACAACTCAACTCACCAACCACTTACGAGTCCTCTCGACTTGTAAGGAAGAAAATTCTCTTGTGAGATCCTTACGACTCTCAAGAGAAAATTCACTTAGGAATCCTTACGATTCCTAAGGAGAAAATACACCTACGAGATCCTCTCGACTCGTAGGGAAGAAAGTCTTTATGAGACCCTCACGGCTCATAAAATTGAAAAATCTTAGGAAGCAGACCTGAATCTGTTTCCTAAGCCATCGCTAGCCTACAAGGAGTTCAAGATAGACCACTGTCTACCATCCATGGGCCACACTTGCGAAAGTTACATGCCACTGAAATGGAGGAGCTACTCATGAGTATATAAATTACTTCACGCCAGATTAAGATATAAAGAAATAGAAGGGTGCAGCTCATAGGGCTGAGGGTTTGGAACTATATCCCTTGAGAGTTGAGATTTGAGTCAATGATAAATGACGACGTTTGTGTCCGCTCGTTATCTTCTCAGATCAAGATTCTGAAAGTTATATACTAACCCGAAACTGGTTATATGCTATGAATTACTCTGCACTACTTCACCCACGTACATACTTACGTGGGCAAAGTAGTGCGGGGCATTTGTTTCTGTTTACGCCGGCTTAAGTTTCGTTTACAGATATATGTAAAATCGGGCTCATTCATAGACACACATACACACATCAGAGGAAGAATAGATGTTAGAAAGGGAGTACTTGGTGTCGACGACAAAAATAAAGCATTTAATTGAACATTTTATTCTACAGGAAATAGATCACCATACATGGGATCGAAAGTACAGGGATTCACAAAACTATGGATAAAATTCTCTAACTCCCTCTCTGTCCTCTCCACCATGGCAAAGCGGCGATCTTCACGAAGAGCCGCTCCCCATCGGTCGGCACCGTGCCCATCAGCGAAGGCAGACATAATGACCCGCCGAGCCCGTATCTGGCTTAACAGCTGAACTGAGCGATCCCTCAGAGCCGTGGTAATCAAAAGCGCCTCATGAAAGCATTCGATCTTATCCTCCGCTGTGTCAAGCATTACCAGAGTCATATCCGCTGGGTGAGGGGGAATATCATCGAGCACGAACAAGAAGAGCATCCTGAGCCAAATGGAGCCGATGAGGAGAGGAGATCCTATACGAGTCAAGGGCTCGTGCAACACCATATCACATTGATCATCCGTAAGAGCAGGGTCCATCAGGCATGCAGAAAAACGAGGAACAACTTCCTTAATAGGCACCTCTCATGGCTGCCGGTGAACATATGGACGATTACAAGCCATAGCTCTTCTCTGTTAAAATGATTCTCTGAAAGTGAGAGAGAAGAGAAGCATTGCTTCAGATTATGAAGGGAGACATTTAAGTCTAGGCACAGAAAATATTGTGCATGATGGAACTATTTCCAAGCTCTTTAAAAGAAGGCATTGGGAAAGAAAGGTTTGACTCAGGAAAAGCAATGGGAACAGTTCCCAAATGGAGCATTACGTGCCCATACGTGATAGGAATTGCGCTTGACAAAACAAGGCTGAAACTGAGCCTCACATGCAGACACGTGACCTCTATATACAAAGTATATAGGCACTTTCTAAAAACAAACAATTGGCCAGAAAAATTCACGTGATAGCATGCGACGCTCTTTGATAGGCTTAACTTCGTGGGATCATATGCTACACGTGATGGGCTCCTATGCCTTCTGAACCGATAGAATTAGATTCTAAATAAAAAGGATCAAAGCCCTATTTGGAAAATATTTCTTTAGATCTTTCTAAACAAGAAAGATTGCGCTCTGTAAAGCAGAGCATCGTTGGATTAAAATTCCAATGGTGATTAAAAATCATCAATTTACAGAAGAAGATTCTGTATAAGGAAATATTTTCCTAATCTTGTGAGAAATATCTTCTGTAAAACAGAAGTCCTTGGATTAAAAATCCAACGGTGAATAAAATTCACCGATTGATCTAAAAGATCATTTTGGTTGATTATAAAATCAATCAAAATCTCTTAATAAGAGATTTTCCGAACAAATTGATTCTTTTCTTTCTCTTATAAATAGGAGCCAAAAAGAGAAGAAGAAAAACAGAGAAACCTCCCCATAAGTTTCAAATTGAAAGAAAAAGACACAGAAGGAGAGGGGAAGAAAAATAGAGAGAATTTAATTCTCTAAAGAAGAAGAACCCCTCCCAAAAGCTCCCACAAAAAGAGAATTTAATTCTCAAACCAAGAGTTTAACTCTTCTCAAAGAACTTAGTTCTTCCTCTGGTTAAGATCTGCAGAAGCAGATCTCCCCACAAGTTGAGAATTTAATTCTCATCGGGGAGATTCTGTCACGCAGATTCAAAACCTAGGGGAAAGAACTGAATCCAAAAGAGTTTAACTCTTACAAAACATATAGGAATTTAATTCCTCTGAAACTAGGGTTTAACCCTTTAAAAAGAATTTAATCCCTACAAAGAACAAAAGGAGAACTTGATTCCTCAGAACCATAGAAGAACAGCGTGGTGATTCATTAGCATTCAACGCTACACAATAAAAGCTCACGTTTTCCCACGTGAGCACCTTTGAGGAACGAGAAAGGAAAGACTGAGATCTATCCACGTGACCCCACAGAAGTGCTCAGCACCTATAAAAGAGAAAAGGGAATAAACCCTATTATTGGGGCGCCTCACGTGATCCCACGTAACCCCCTAACAGTGCTCAGCACTAGAATAAGAGAATAAAAGAGGCAGCGCCCAACTCTAAGCGTCTCACGTGCCACATGTGAGCGCCCTAACTTTCAATGTTTAACACTGCTATGGCGCCTCACGTGCCACACGTGAGCGCCCCAACTTTCAGGGTTTAACACTGCTATGGTACCTCGCGTGCCACACGTGAGCATATCAGATCTCAGTGTTTAACACTGCCTTAGAATATCACGTGGGAGCACGTGGGCACTGAGCATACAGTAGTGTTTAACATTATAAAAGGTCAACTTCAACCCCAGATTGGCTAACTTTTTCCTGAGATTAAATCTCTAAATAAACCGAGCCTCCATGCTCATGACTGATGATTCCTCAATTTGGAATTTGGTTCAAGGGTACATCTCTCCACAACTCTGATACATGTTGTTGTAATTATTCAACGTCTTCAGAGAGGTGGTGGGTCCCAACAACCAACAAGCTATGGACCATAATGTCCTTAAACTAACTATGGACCGTAATGTCCTTAAACTAAACCCCCACCTCAAAAATGGCGATCTGTAGACCGCAATGGCCCTAAACTAAATTCTATGGACTATGATGTCCTTAAACCCTCTGGACCGCATTGTCCCTAAACTAAATTCCATGGACTATGACATCCTTAAACCCAATGGACCGCAACGTCCCTAAAGTAAACTCTATGAACTATGATGTCCTTAAACTCCACGGACTATGATGTCCTTAAACTTCACGGACTATGATGTCCTTAAACCCAATGACCGCAATGTCCCTAAACTAAGACGATAGAGCCCAAATGCTCTTTCGTTGGATCTAAATCCTAAAACCTTGTTAAGTAGATTTTAGTCTAAAACTTAGACTAACGTATACTTAACAAACATTTAAGTTGATCTTAATCTCAAATGAGGCTAACGATCCTTAAATCAATCAAACCCAAATCTAAGAAAATACGGATTTGGACTAATCCCCGCCCTACAGGCGACAACATAAATTAGTTTCCGTATACAACTCATGGGCAACCAAAAACAAAACAAACATATACGACACGAAGTGAACATCTGGGGAAGGAGAAAGTGGTTACTGCAATGCGGTAGCGTAATTAATTGCATGGGCTTGCGCCTACAGGGAAGAGCGTCCCCACGATCAAAAACCCCTCGCAAATGAGGGGGAATCTGACGAAGTCTGCTACAACGGTCGCATCTGTCTAAACCTCCGATATACGGTACTATAAACCAACTTGGCATCTTCAGAGAGGTGGACAGATAAAATCAAATAGTATCTGCCCCCAAAATTCAGGCTGGATGTCCCAACGTCCTGGTCGCGTCTTTCGGCGGCGAACATTCCTGTTTCTTGCTTTCTTTGGAATGTTTGTCAGGAGGATCGGACTCTCAGGAGATCGAGCCCAGCCAGGACGACTTGGACCAGTTCATAGAGCAGCCAGACTTTTAGCTTTTCCTTATACTTATTTCATTTCATATGCCACTGTTTAGGCATTGCTTTCTATCATTGTACTTTTCTTTTCAGTTGTATGTAAAGAATGAATGTTAATAAAAGTTGTTGTTTATATTACATCTCTTGTCATTCTTGTGCATTTATTTATATTGCTTATTTACACTTAACGTGTTTATTTCTGAGTAAATACGTCGCGTGCCTCGCCACGTCCCCTTCTCCGTACACCGGGAAGCGGGACGTGACAGGTTTTGTTGGCGGCCTTTGCAAGTCAGTTCTGCATAGAATTCTAAGCAATATATCACAAGAATTATAAGAATCAGCAACTATACATTCTTTACATTTCAAATTCCTTGAATCTATCCTAGCCTTTCTTTTTCTATCAAGGTTATGGATTCACCGAACAACACAAACACCAATGTCAATGACAACACTACACCACCTACTCTACCACCACCATCTACCGTTGCAGCTCTCATCAACGAGAAAATAGTTCTGTTTGAGGCGATCAAGAGCTTCTTGGAGGGTCAACAGCAGCAAACTGCTATCCTCATGCATCGTCCAGAGACCGAGGCATCCGGAGTCAAGCAATTTCGGGCTTTGCATCCGAAACATTTCTCTGGGAAAGAGAGCCCATTAGAGGCAGAGGAATGGGCTCAGTCTATAGAGGATGATCTGGCAGTAGCATAAATGCCAGAGATTGTTTGGGTGAGAGTTGCGAAGTTGCAAATAACGGATAATGCCATAGTCTGGTGGAAGGCTGAAGAAATCCGATTCGCCCAACCAATTGAATGGAAGACATTTCGCGATATGTTCGACGCGAAATATTTCCCCGAGACTGCCTATTTTGAAATGGAACAGCAGTTCATTCACTTACAACAAGATTCAATGTGGAACAAATCTGTGGATGAATAATATGCTGAGTTTACCATGCTTAGCAGGTAAAATATATCTCAATATTCAATTTCATGATATCACATACTACACTGCTAACACAAGATTGTAACAGGTCCGCGGCACACCTGATACCGACTGCTGAGATCAGGGCATGAAGATTTCAGTAGGGGTTGGATCCGGAGATCCAAGATGCACTAACTACAGGGGATTTCCTAACCCATGATCTTGCTCTGAAGGCTTCCTGACACTATAAGGCAGTGGTGAAGAAGAAGGGCAGATCTCAGACTGCCGGGATGAAACGCCCTGCCACTCAGATGGCAGGAAGAGCCTCTTCCATGCCACCTTTTGTACCCGGGAGACCGGGAGTAACTTTTAACCGGCCCAGTCCAGACTTTTGCTTCTACTGCAAGAGGAATGGACACCTGGCGAAGGACTGCAGGCATGCGAATAGCTTGTGTTTGACTTGTGGCGCATCCACTTACACCATTGGAGCTTGCCCACATCGTCTCAACCCAGCTCCTGCGCCCCGAACAGCTATCACAGTTCCGCAGCGGCCAGCTTTTCAGGCTCCTACACCTCGTCTTGCTTTACCTGCTTCGCCTCCACGTGGACCTCCGGAACAGCCTCCTCGTCAGTTCCATCACACCCAGAGGAACATGCCCCAGGGACAGAGGAATGTGCCTCTGGCAAGGAGGAATGTACCCCAGCGTCAGGCTTTCATAAAGACTGTTGAGGAAGCTGAAGCCACTGGCCAAGTCATCACTGGTACAATCTTAGTAGCATCCCTACCTGTCTTAGCACTGTTCGACACTTGAGCATCATATTGCTTTATATCGCAACGGTTCGTCCAAACTCATGTGATTCCAGTTAAACCGCTAGTATCCAGATGGAATTTCAGTTCAGTGAACGTCGTTCTAAAGGAAACTATGAGATACAATCTGTGTCCAGTGCTCGTCTGTAGTAGAGAATTTTATGCGGACTTCAAGGTGCTGGACATACCGAACTTCGACGTAGTCTTGGGAATGTGCTAGGAACTTTCTTCGCTACCATCGACTGTCGTCAAAGGAGGGTAGTGTTTGATATACCAGATCACCCGGTCTTTTATTTCAAGAGTGGAGACTGTACCCTGGAACCTAGCGCCTACAAGGCTAAACCAAAGAAGGCAGCGATTGCAACATTACAGGCGGAAGAAGACAAGCCAAAAGTAGTTCGAGGATGCATTTATTGAAGATATAATAGGTTTGCCTCCCGGTCGAGCTCTTGAATTCAGCATTGACTTATTACCTGGTGCACAACCGGTGATCAAAGCTCCATACCGGTTAAGTCCTGAAGGATTGAAGGGGATCCGTACTTAGTTGGACGAACTTCTGAAGAAAGGTTGGATTCATCCCAGTACTTTAAGTTGGGGATCTCCAATTTTGCTTGTGAAGAAGAAAGAAGGTTCATACAGAATGTGTATAGATTACCGAGCTCTGAACGAAGTGACGATAAAGAATAAGTATCCACTACCGCGCATCGACGATCTGTTCGATCAGCTAAGTGGGTATTACGTATTTTCAAAGCTAGATCTTCGTTCAGGTTATCATCAGGTGAAGGTCAAAGAGTCTGATATTCCTAAAATGGCGTTCAGGACTCACTGTGGTCATTACGAATATCTGGTGATGCCATTTGGAGTGACCAATGCACCTGCGATATTTATGAATCTGATGAACTAAGTTTTCCGAGAGTACTTAGACAGGTTCGTTGTTATTTTTATCAACGACATCCTGGTGTATTCAAAGAATCGGAAAGAACATGCCGAGTATTTACGGATTGTCCTAAAGACTTTGCGACAGCATCAACTCTACGCCAAGTACAGCAAGTGTGAATTTTGTCTAGACCAAGTCGGATTTCTCGGACACGTTTCAGGCGAAGGAATCTCAGTAGATCCAGCTAAAGTGTCAGCTGTCAGCGAATGGCCGATATCGAAGACGGTGAAGGATATTCAAAGTTTCTTGGGTTTAGAAGGATACTACCGAAGATTCATCGAAGGTTTCTCGAAGATTGCAGCACCCCTGACCAAGCTCACACATAAAGATGAAGCGTTCGTGTGGTCAAAAGCATGTGAACAAGATTTTATAGAACTCAAGTCAAGATTGAAATCAGCTCCTATTCTCGTAATACTAGATCAATCTGGAGGTTTCGCTGTACATTACGATGCATCTGGTAAGGGATTAGGATGTGTTCTATACCAGCATGGAAAAGTTGTAGCTTTTGCATCAAGACAGCTAAAAGTTCATGAGCGCAACCATCCAACGCATAATCTGGAGTTTGCAGCCGTTATCTTTGCACTTAAGATTTGGCGCCATTATCTTCTTGGAGAACGAGTGGATATATACATGGACCACAAGAGTCTGAAGTATGTGTTTACTCAAAAGGAATTAAACATGCGGCAGAGAAGATGGCTAGAACTCATGGCGGACTTCGACATCAACCTACAGTATCATCCAGGGAAGGTGAATGTAGTTCCTGATGCACTTAGCCGTCGGCCATTATCAATAAATCTCACCGCCCAGTAGAGTCTGCAGCAAGAATTGCACGGGATGGAGATCAAGGTAGTTATGCCAGGAAATGCTTCAGAGTTGATGAACTTACAGGTTCAGTCTACTATTGTTAATTAGATCAAAACAGCTCAAGCAAGTGATGCCAAGCTGTAAAAGTGTTGGCTATAGTGCCCTCAAGGCAATTATCGTAATCGCAGGCAGGTTATTATGATGATTGAGGGATGAGCTATACCGGTAGAACACTCTTACTCAAGATGATAATACGCTATCTTGTTTGTTTTTATCATCATGTACATGTTGATAGAGCCCATATGATTTTTGCCTGACTACCAGCATTATGATGGCGATCATATACGTAGGAGCTGGGGGTCTATAAGTACATCCTTAAATGTCCCTGGTCGTGGGATTATGGAGACTGGGCATCGATACTCCGGTGTAGACTAGTGTATACTGATCGAGACCCCGACGAGGGGCGGTGGCCAGGTCTCACAAGTAGTTTGTTCACCTAAGATAGTATACCGGTGCTCATTGGGTTATGAGTACACCGGACGGACTTGTCGAGAATGTGCTAGATGGTATTATACCTATTGTCAGATAGCAGTTCCCAGGTGACATGTGTACAGATTAGTCTGTCGACCTGAGATCGTCATTTGTCTCGTGTGAGTTCCCACTGTGCTTTGATTACTACCCTACCACGGCTCAAAGGAGTCGTGCAAACAGTTTTTAGTTGGGTACAGTCCCGAGACACATGGAGGCAGTGATCGGATCATCAGGGATTCATCTCTTCCGGTATTGGGGGTTGATGTCACGATGTGCACAGGTGGCCATCACCAAAAATCTGTGGCCATAGTGGATAAGAATTACCGATACAGGATCGATAGTTTCTCAGGCGGTGATGGGTTTCATGCCGACACTAAATGTCGCGTTGTTAGGGGTCTGATTTTATCCACTCCCTAGACTCGATATGCGATACTCTTAGATGAACAGACCGGACTGTACGGATATTGTCACTGTCAGGCTCAGTAAGGGTTCAGGATGAGTTTTCTCGTCGGTCTCCCTTTCGCTTAATGCCTGGGTAGCCGTTACGTACAACTAGTGTCGCTGACGTGCTTGTGGTTAAACCCACTGCCGGCGTATTGACGAGTCTTTAGAGTCCCACACAAAGGGTTTTCACGGTTCAGGAGATATGGTGTACTTCACGTATGTTGATACATACAGGTGTCCGATTAAATATGTGTACATACTGCACAGACTTTAATCGGACGGTTGATAATATTAGCGGCTTAGGATTAAGCCGGATTATTAAATCGGGTTTTGATTTAATAATTTATATATATGTATTTATATATATGTATTCTAGTATTATTGTTCACTATTCATTTTCTCTCTTAGGTATTCGTATTTTTGTACGAATACGCGTATATGTATTACGATACATGTACCGGGAAGTATTCTGTATTTATATGGAATAGCTTCTAGAAGTGGACACCGCATTTGTAAGATTTTCCATTTTTGGAAATTCATTTGTTTCACAAATGAGGTGGAGTGAGGTGGCATGAGCATGGATCATAGGTATGTCTTAGAATTGTTTATTTGCAAATTGAGATGAGATATTTTGTGCATGAGAGAGAGAGAGGGCAGCCACAATTTTGTGATGGTTTGGCTCATTTGTTTTCTCTACTAGATTTCTTCACTTTCTTGCTACACTCTCTCATGCTCACAAAAAGACTTAGCCAATTCTTGAGTTGCTCATGCCATTGTTTCCTCACCTCCTTCTTCACCTTCTATGGTTGCTCATTGAGCATATGTGATGAGAGAAAATTATAGTGACACATTCCTACATCTCCACTCTCCATTGCTAGCAACCTTGGAGTGTCGGTTGCCTCGTTTGACGAAGCTGAAGCTTGCGCCGTTTCCCTCAGGTGGATCATCGTAGATGGAGGAAGTCCGTCAACCAAACTTGATCAAGGAACCAATAGGAGCTTGGAATGAAGACCGTAGGACACGGATCAACTCGGTATAACCATTCTAACTTCTTTATAAAGCTTTCTAGTTTAGGGTTTAAGGTAGATCCGGGTATCGGGTAATGGTAGCGCCAGTTTAGTAAATTTTTGTTCCGTATTTTGCCACGGTTTGATGGCCGGGGCGCTGCCGTAACCCAACATGGTATCAGAGCCAACCTTTAAACCCTTAGCTAGCTAGTTTAGACAATGTTAAAGTATCGAAACCGAAACAACTCGAAAACGATGCACTGCAGATTTCAGTCTCTGTCGATTTTCAAAGTCTTCAAAAAAAATTTCTAGCAACTGTAGAAGACTTCTTAAGTGACCACTAGAACACACCCCAAATACGAACCCATCCCAACAAAATTGTCCTGAGCACACTGCCATTTTTCCCGAGCTGGCCGGCCATAATGAGGAATTTGGGCTTCGTATTTTAGGTGTTGTCTGGTCTCTGGAATCTTGGTTCAGTGGTTTTGCTAGTTTTAATCATTTTTGATATTATGTTATCTGTTGTTCGGGGGCAATTCGGGGTGTTTCGAAGTCGATGTTTTAACACTGTTTAAATGTTTATCAGTACATGCATTACTATCTGCGACCGTGAATGTCATTAGATTAGTACAACTCGTCTAATTGCTATATGTTCTTTTAGACGGGTTTGCGAACGTGACATTCACGTTGATGTTTTGTGTTGTGCTGTGATGTTGGTTGGATCGTCGTGGTGGATAGCTTGGGTGCAATATTAGTATAGTTTAGTTTCATTTGTACATTTGATATTGCAGGACGAGCGTCCGACATGTGGACTGCTGTCACTGCCAGTTAGTATATTATTCGTTTGGGGCACGACCGGGTTGATTTCGATGTCACCCTTGTATATTATTTTCTTTTCTGTACTAGGATTACCCCGCGGTGAAGTGCACGAATAGCCGGATTTTAGAGGGCAACGGGTCCGCATCTCATGGCGTTGGGAAGGATGGGACCTTACTCTAGAATTGGAGGGCTATTCGCCGCACTCGTAGGGGGTATAGGTTGACCCACGGAGGGGTGCCCAAGTTACCGGATTCCGTGAAGTGCTGGGTGGCCCATTCACGTTGTTGAAGGGGGTTGCCTCGCTTCTAGTTTTGGCGGGTAACTTGCCACGCTCGTAGGGGTCTAGGTTTCATTATACAGGCTATCCACACGACAGGGAACGTCGGGTCTCATTTGCGGCTCAAGTGAAACCCGGGGCTCCAAGATTATCCACCATTCTGTGTTGCTTCTGTGATGTTTCTGTGATGTTGGTTTATATCATGCCTGGGATGATTGTTATATATATTTATATATATACTAGTAGCTGTTGTATATGTTTTGCACCCGCACTAGCCCAGTCTCCGATCTGTCGTTAGTTAAGTAATCTAACGGGTGATGACGGGACCCAGTGGCAAATGCGGATGGTATATACGTACATTTTATTTTCGTTCTTTTATGGTGTGATTAATTGATGGGACTGCGTTGATTTTGATCAACGCAAGGATAAAACAAACCTATATATGATGTTGTTGGAACCAAGTTTTTAAAAACTGACATTACAGACGTACTCTTTTGCTTTGCACAGTGGTATTCGGTTATGAATATCTAGCACCTCATTCGACGAGGCAAGGGTCGAGATCCCTCATCGGAAGTGACCCCTTGAGTAAAAGTTTGCATCAACGTAATAACTTCACTAGTCTATTCTTTTGCTTTGCATCGTGGTATTCAGTTTGGAATATCCTGCACCTCATTCGACGAGGAAAGAGCCGAGATCTCTTCACCGGGAGTGACCTCTTTAGCAAAAGTTTTCGCCACTATACATTTGTTAAAACCACTTGGATTCCTTCAACGATATCAAGTTCATTACGTTAAAGGATTTTTGCCAAAAATCAGCCGTAGCCCTCCGTCATTTCTTATAAGTACTATTTGGTATTCGTGCTATGTTTGTTGCCAAGCGTCAAGGCATAGTGTACGGTAGCTGAATAATACTTATTTGTAGTATGGATATGCGATTGATCGGGACAGTCATACAGCTTTGTTGGCAAGTGTCAAGGGTTTGTGCGGATGGGTTTGAGTTAATCCAGGATAATGACGGGTTGAACTTGACTAATGGCCTATAACTTGTTGGCAAGCGTCAAGGTTATAGGTCGTTAGGGGTAAAAACACACATCGAGAGTTTCAAATATACAGGAAACTTGCCAGGCTTGTGCATACCTTCTGGAGTATGGTAACTTGAGTGGATTCTATCAAGTTATCATGCGATGAGAGTTGGATCCCGATTCCCACTGATGAGTAAGTTTACTCCTCGGGTGATTTTAGATGATCCCGACTAATTCTTCTTTTGAGTTTGGAGGAGAATTCGAGGAAACAGTGGGAGCCATCCTGATTAGATAAAGTGATTAACCATTCTATTCTAGATTAGAGTGCACGCTGAGTGTTTCTTTTCTCTCTCTCTCTCAGGCAGCGACCATGGCCCAACCCTTGACTAAAACTCATGAACCAAGTTAACCGAACCTTCTTAAAACACTTTGGCTTTTGGAATGTCGCGGTGTCGCATATATCATTGCCACTTCTATATCACATTTGCATTTCTCCAGAACACCCCGTATCACTGCGAACATCCACTACCATTGGATAAATCTATCGTATAGTTACATACGAACTCGAAGGAACTTGTTCCAGATTCGAGGATGGATTCTGGTTCTGAAGAGATTGAATAAGATTATTTGGTTGTCTTTTCCCTTTACCTTCTCTCAGGTTGTGCGGGCTCCTAGGATTAGGAGAGGGTACACCTATTGAGCTTATTGGATAGTCTTCTTCCAAACCATAGGCAGGTGCCGCTTGGTAGGGAAGAAAAAAAACCAATTAAGCCTAAGTGTGGTGTACAGAAGGTAATAAGTAAAGACATATAAAGGGATTAGATTAAGAGCAAAGAAAATTGCTACCGCCATCATTCACGACAAAACCGTTTATACCCCTGCCACTCATACATCCACTTTTCATTTCTGCAGAACACTCCGTATCACTACGGATATCCACTTCTATTGGATATGTCATCGTATAGTTACATACGAACTCGAAGGAATTCGTTCCAGATTTGAGGATGGTTTCCGATTCAGGAGAAATAGAATAGGATTATTCAGATGTATTTTTCCATTACCTTCTCTCAGGTTGCGAGGGCTCCTAGAATTAGGAGAGTACACCTATTGCGCTTATTGAATAGTCTTCTTCCAAACCTTAGGCTGATGCCGAAAGGTAGGGAAGGAAGAAAACCAATTAGCCTAAAGAAGGTAATAAGTAAAGACATAATAAAGGGATTGGAGTGGGGGCAGGTAAGTATATGGTTACTCTCATGAATCAGGATAATGGAAGAGGCATTATTAGGAATACCAGATAACCTCTTTTGAAACATTTTCATGTTTCAGTTTCACTGTGCGATGTTAATTGAAAACTGTTTCCCAATTAGAATATAACTCCAGGGTATGTGTTTACCAGATCAGTTTCTCACATCTGTATGTTATTACGGATGGTGGGCGGGAGTAAGATATTGGGAATTGGGTGATTAGATCCTCATTATATCGGAATTCGTTGTAATTGTTGATATTTGAGGAAATCATCTGGTTTTTGCCGGATGACAAATATTTGGTTTTGAATATCCGTTATTATGCACTAATTTCAAACTGATATATCTGTACGTTTATTTTATAAAGTGAGATATAAATTTTTGATATTATGTCTGTGACATTTACCTATATCAGTTGGTAATTAGGTAAGGCGCATTTAACAACGGTGTAATTCTTCTTAACCATGGTATAATTTTTCAACCTACGACGCACAGGGTTTGAGTTATTGAACTCACGGAACTTATACAAAGTATTGTATGTTGTCCAGTGTCCATTAGGATAATGGGGTTGGCACTCGTACTATATTCTGTTTACTCATGACTTCTCTAATTTTAGACAGGTATTTCGTTGAAATGTAAGGTCCAGATATTGAGAAGTTATAGGTATGAGAATAAAGTAGAGAACTATTTATTGGAAGTATCAGGATTCTTCGATAAAATCGAAGATGTAGATACTTGTGTTCGGTATTCCGTTGATAGTAATGGTTTTTGAGAACTTGCTTCTCTTTCAAGTTACTCATATATGGATGCATTCCTAGATGAGTAATGCTGATTGGCCTCTTTCCATTTGGTTGATATGCACTGGAGACAGCTGCATGATTTTGAATCTAGTTCCAATTAAATTAGTGATTTTGTTTCTATATTAGATATATATAGAATCAATTTATATCTTAACGATGTTAAGGTATAGGGAGTTGTCCGGCCAATGCTTAAAACCAGAATCCGGATAAACTCGAGGCACGTTTCAGTAATGGCTGTTTGTGAGTTATCCCGGGTTTTGACGAGGGTTAACTTTCTACCATCAGGAAGATCAATATTTATATTGTTCTTAACTCGCCACAGTTTTAGTAAGATGGATTTTTTCAGAAAAACAAAAGTGAGAGTATGGTAGAACTGGAAGGGATTCCAGAACCACAAACGATCACTGAAAATTTAATAGAACCTAAGGATTAAATTAGTTTCGACATTCCATTAGCCACTCCGCAGATTTTGTGGGTAACCTCAGGCACACGAGAGGTACTTCGGTCTTCTCAGAGACGGTGACAGGGAGGTTCTTGTTTACCCAGACTTACCATTGCTGCTATTCTAGACTATAAGACCCGGCAAGAGGATGCGTTTAGCGTCGTTCTAAACTAGTTTTGGAAGTGCACGTGTATGACTCTGCCAGAGGGTTGTTGTAGTCAGTGGAAGCAGCGGAAGTATAGTGGGCAAGTAGCTTATGTCTATTCATAGACTAAAGCAAATATAGCGGAAATAAATCATCTATTTTTTATGCGACGGTCATAGGCCTTGACCTCATCAGAATAGGAGATGGATTTGGTAAGAAAGTAGTAGAGAATGATGTCCAGGTATTGGGATGACATGCACTTGATAGGAAGAAATATTCTTATACTACGATCGGTTATATTATGGTTGTCACAAAGTTGTTTCTCCACATAGGATTTGGATATAATATCAGGGTTTCTGGTTACTAGATCTATGGTTTTAGATTTAGATTTGGAAAGTATCCCAATCTGGGTACTTTGACATTATTCTAAAGGGAATTTAGAATGGACGACTCCTGGTATGGTGGTGAACCTGCAGGTGATGGAGTCACCCTCTCTAAAGGATGTCTTTCAGACTAAAGAGGAGAGGGATTTGCATGATTGACATATCACTTGCTTAGAAAATTGAGTCAACCATAAGATATCAAGTACAACACCAGATATTTCTTTTGCACTAGATGCAATAAGCAGATATATTAATCCAATCCTGGAGAAATATTGGGAAGCAGTTTATGAACATAAATGGATGTTCTAGGGATATGGTAATGACAGCCTTCTTCGGGAGACAGTTATTATTTCAGGCTTCCAAGGTTGACCTGGATGACATAGTGACTGTCAGAGTTATAGTTTTTCTCTCTTTTGAAGGACAGTATGTTGGACAGGTGGTCCAAGAAGATACTGAGGAAAGGCATGGCGCAGGATTCTGATTAAATTCAGTGGACGATACAGTTTAAGAAGTTTGCTGGATTTGGAGTTCATTTGTAAACTGGGTCCATCAGAAATCCAGAGAAATTCTAAGACAGGTATTGCTCATTTCGGGAGATAGTTTTCTCCGCGAAGTTGAGATATAGAGAGATATAGAAAGAAACATTGGCGGATCTAATCACTGAGGCTATTTCTCAAACGCAATAGTTTCGCAAACGGGCTTTACAAAACTGATCAGTAGAGAAGTTGGGTGTTCGGTATCACACGGGTTGTGAGTATGCGACATAGCAATAATTGGCCTTAAGTGCAAGTGGGTGATTGTTGGTTATAGTGCCCTCAAGGCAATTATCGTAATCTCAGGCAGGTGATTATGATGATTGAGGGAGGACATATACCGGTAGAACAGTCTTACTCAAGATGATAGTATGCTATCTGATTTGTCTTTATCATCATGTACATGTTGATAGAGCCCATAGGATTCTTTCCTGACTACCAGCATTATAATGGCGATCATATACGTGGGAGCTGGGGGTCTATAAGCACATCCTTAAATATCCCTAGTCATGGGAGTATCGAGACTGGGCATCGATACTCCAGTGTAGACTAGTGTATACTGATCGATACCCCGACGAGGGGCGGTGGCCAGGTCTCACAAGCCATTGGTGTTAGTTTGTTCACCTAAGATAGTATGCAGGTGCTCATTGGGTTATGAGTATACTGGACGGACTCGCCGGGAACGTGCTAGTTGGTATTATACCTATTGTCAGAAAGCAATTCCCAGGTGACATGTGTACAGGTTAGTCTGTCGACCTGAGATCGTCATTTGTCTCGTGTGACTTCCCACTGTTCTTTGATTACTACCCTACCACGGCTCAAAGGAGTCATGCAAACAGGTTTTAGTTGGGTACATTCTTGAACCACATGGGGGATTCGTCTCTCCCGGTATTGGGGGTGATGTCGCGTTATGCACGGGTGGCCATCACCAGAAATCTATGGCCATGGTGGACGAGAATTACCGATCCAGGATCGATAGTTTCTCAGGTGGTGATAGGTTTCATGCCGACACTAAATGTCACGTTGTTAGGGGTCTGATTTTATCCACCCCCTAGACTCGATATGCGATACTCTTAGAAGAATAGACCGGACTGTACGGATATTGTCACTTTCAGGCTCATTAGGGGTTCAGGATGAGTTTGCTCGTCGGCCTCCCTTTCGCTCAATACCTGGGTAGCCGTTACGTACAGCTAGTGTCGCTGACGTGCTTATGGTTAAACTCACTGCCGGCGTATTGACGAGTCTTTAGAGTCCCACACAGAGCGTTTTCACGGTTCAGGCGATATGGTGTATTTGACGTATGTTGGTACATACAGGTGTCCGATTAAATATGTGTACATGCTGCACAGACTTTAATCGGACGGTTGATAATAATAGCGGCTTAGGATTAAGCCGGATTATTAAATCGGGTTTTGATTTAATAATTTATATATATGTATTTATATATATGTATTCTAGTATTATTGTTCACTATTCATTTTCTCTCTTGGGTATTCATATTTTTGTACGAATACGCATATATGTATTACGATACATGTACCGGGAAGTATTCCGTATTTATACGGAATAGCCTTTAGAAGTGGACACCTCATTTGTATGATTTTCCATTTTTGGAAATTCATTTGTTTCACAAATGAGGTGGAGGAGTGAGGTGGCATGAGCACGGGTCATGTGTATGGCTTGGAATTGTTTATTTGCAAATTGAGATGAGATATTTTGTGCATGAGAGAGAGAGAGAGAGGAAAACCAAAATTTTGTGAGGGTTTGGCTCATTTGTTTTCTCCACTATATTTCTTCACTTGCTTGCTACACTCTCTCATGCTCACAAAAAAACTTAGCCAATTCTTGAGTTGCTCATGCCATTGTTTCCTCACCTCCTTCTTCACCTTCTATGGCTGCTCATTGAGCATATGTGATGAGATAAAATTATAGTGACACATTCCTACACCTCCACTCTCTATTGCTAGCAACCTTGGAGCGTCGGTTGCCGCGTTCGATAAAGCTGAAGCTTGTGCCGTTTTCCTCAGGTGGATCATCGTAGATGGAAGAAGACCGGCAACCAAACTTGATCAAGGAACCACTAGGAGCTCGGAATGAAGACCGAAGGACACGGATCAACTCGGTATAACCATTCTAACTTCTTTATAAAGCTTGCTAGTTTAGGGTTTAAGGTAGATCCAGGCATCGGGTAATGGTAGCGCCAGTTTAGTAAATTTTTGTTCCGCATTTGGCCACGGTTTGATGGCCGGGGAGCTGTCATAACCCAACAAAAAGATCCGAGAGCAGATAGAAAGTGGACTGCGAACAGACTTCATCATCCACGAAGACGGATCCTTGAGATATGGAAGTAGATTGTGTGTACCATAAGGTTCTGTTCGAGAAGAGTTGATGAAAGAACCTTATAGCTCTCCGTACTCAGTACACCTCGGTGGTACCAAGATATATAAGGATCTACAGCAACACTACTGGTGGCATGGAATGAAGAGCGAAGTAGCCAGAAGCGTAGCCAAGTGTTTGGTGTGTCAGCAAGTAAAGGCTGAACATCACAGAACTGCTGGTCTACTTCAACCGTTACCTATCCCAGAATGGAAATGGCAGCACATTACCATAGACTTCGTGACTGAACATTCTCGCAGTACGAAAGGTAACGACGCAGTATGGGTTATTGTGGATCGACTCACCAAGTCAGCACATTTCATCCCATTTCGAGTTGGCCAATCTACCGAGATGTTAACAAAGAAGTACATGGAGGTAAGCATGAATCTAAAGTAAGATTTAACCTCAAAATGTACTATTTTTGATACCCATGAACTATGTAGGAGATTGTGAGATTACATGGTGTACCAGTTTGCATCGTCTCCGATCGTGACACCAGATTCCGATCACAGTTTTGGCAGAGTCTGCAAGCTAGCCTGGGAACGAGTCTGAACTTCAGCACGGCTTACCATCCACAAATAGATGGACAGTCTGAGAGAACAATTCAGATCCTGGAGGACATGCTAAGAGCTTGTATGTTAGACTTCGAAGGTTCGTGGGAAGATCACCTACACCTTGTAGAGTTTTCATACAATAACATCTATCAGGCGAGTATTGGAATGACACCATTTGCGGCTCTCTATAGAAGGAAGTGTCGTTCACCACTAAGTTTGGACGATATCGGAGATCGTGAACTCCTAAGACCAGAGATGATCGTGTCAACTGTGGACGTAATTCGCACGATCAGGGAAAGAATGCGCATAGACTAAGACCGACAGAAGTATTGGGCTGATGCAAAGCGTTGACACATGGAGTTCCAACCTGGAGATCATGTTTTCTTAAAGATCTCTCCAAACCGAGGAGTAATCAGCATTGGCAAGTGGGGTAATCTCAGTCTGAGATATATAGGACCGTTCGACATTCTCGAACGAGTCAGAGAAGTGGCATATCGTTTAGCACTACCACCCTCATTGGAAGGAGTGCACAATGTATTCCACATATCCCGGCTTCAAAATTATGTGAGCAACCCCAGCCACATCCTTGATCACTCCGAGCTCACTGTACAGACAGATCTATCTTGTGAGCAACAACCCGTTGAAATTCTGGACAGAAAGGTGAAGACACTACGGAACAAGGAAGTAAACTTGATCCGAGTGATGTGGAGAAAAGATGCACCAGGAGAATCAACACGGGAACGAGAAGATGACATGCATGCAAGATACCCTTTCTTATTTGTAAATTAGTCCTTATGTAATTGTAAATTTCAAGGACAAAATATTTATAAGGAGAGTAGAATGTAATGACTCTTATTTTACTGTACGATAATTTTTAAGTTAATGTACAGAATGGAGTTTGCAAGCCTGGGTACAATTTATAAGTTATTTTTGTTTAAGAACGGCAAAAAATAACTTGTAGCTTATTGGTAAAGCCTTGCACTGCTGTGACGTAGCCCCTGTGTTCGAATCCCCTCAGGCACATTATATTTTTTCTAGATTTTCTTTTAAACTTTTTGGAATTCCAAAAGTTTACATGTGCACTGCACATAGAAATGAAAAGTCGGGGAAAACAGACATGTGCAAAATGTTGTACATACAGCCTTGGACACATGGCAATCATCCACCGGCCCACACTCACAATTGGACCGGTGAGATATGCCCTGGGGCCGGCGCCGACGGGTCTCCCGTACCTAATGAAGTCCGTGCTCTGCACACAAAATCCTTGGCCTACCCCCTTTACCCCTGCACTGTTTGATTTCTCTGAAATGAAACAGAGACTTCAGTTTCACCTTTAAATCCAATTTTATTGCATTTTAATTCATTCTTTCAATTCCAAAACCCTAATTGCACACTATAAATACAACCCCATACTCTAGCCCTTCCCCATTCTGAAAATTCTATCCAAGATCCTCAAATTTTTTCCAAATACAAGTGGAGTAGAAGTGGAGTTAGCCAAAGATCAACTTCCGGTGAGGAATCGAGCAAGTTCTGGCAACCCCGCGACGCCACGACAACCACACCCTCTTCTTCTACCTCATCTTCATCTTTCTAGCTAGCAAGTCCCCTCTCATCATTCCCTTTTTTCTCTAAAATCTCTTTTCAAAATAAACATCGGTAAGTGAATTTAATATCGATGTAAATCTTCTAAACCTTAAAAACACACCTTTTTACTTACATAATATTCATCCAACTTTTACACAATATTATAAATGTTTAGAACCAACTTTCACTCTAAAACATCATGTTAAATAACTTAAATCCTACTTTTACATGAAAATACCATGAACTTTATATACGTCATTTTTATTCCTTTGTTTGTACATACCTCTAAAAAACATCACGGGGTAATGACCTACCCCTCACATACACACATGTTTATATAGCACGATACTCTTTCGAACATATGCTTGTGGCGAATACAACATTTCATTAAAATACCATGAACTATAAAAACCCGGTTTATGTAAGTGCACGGCAACGCCACGGCCGTCATCCCGAGGCCAAAATGCGGAAACGATACTTTTCTTTAACTTTTAAAAACGGCGCTACCGCGTACTAAAAACCCGGATCGGGCCATTAACCTAATGCTAGCAAACTAGAGAATGGGTAGAATGCTATACCGAGCGATCCGTGTCCTTCGGTCTTCGGCCTCCATCCCGATCTCCTCGCGGAATCTCCGGTCTTCATCTCCTCGTCGTAAAGGGCACCACATCGCCGGGTTCTTTTACGGGCTCCCACCTCTGGACCGAGGCAACTCGGGCACGAAGTAGGCAAGCCGACGTGCCCAAGAATGCCGTAGGCTAGTGTAGAGTGGTTTGTCTCAATGTGGTGATTGAAGTTGCCATTTTAGATGGAGGAGATGAAATGAGCAAAAGAAATGGAGCTAGTCTTTTTTCATGAAATGAAAAATGAGATGCACCATCCTCTCATCAAAAAGAATGGGCTCCTATATCTAGTGGCCGGCCCCTCTCAAAAAATGGAGAATGGAAAAATCACAAGGGGGTGAGCACAAAAGAGAATTGTGGTAACCATAAGAAATGTGAAGATAATGAGGAAATTATATCACATCAATTTCTAATTCAACTCTCATCTCATTTAATGCTAGCCATGAGCATAAGAAAAGAATCTAATGATGCTCAGAAAACTCATGAACCCTCATATCACAATTAACCCCTCCACAATTGCTAATTTGCACATTTGCAAATTAGCCCCTCCATCAATTATCAGCCAACGAAAGGAAGAAAGGAAAACTGGCTGAAACGGAATACAAACTGGAAACTTCAAAAAACCGATCCCGTAATAAATTACAGGAAAACCCCACGACTGTATATACATACCCGCATTTGTATTCCGACCGAATACAAATGCAATGAGACAAAATCTACACTGTACAATACTAGGATCCGGCTTAAACCAAAGCCCGCTAGTATTATCCGTCCGATCATGATCCGTGCAATACCGCACGTATATGATCGAACCCTGCCATATATCTATACGGCCTCTACAGCGTTTCGCCCGAAACTTAAGAAACTGTCTGTGGGGGACTCTAAAGACTCGTCAATACTTTGGCTGTGGATTTAACCACGAGCACGTCAGAGGTATTAGCCATACGTAACGGGCTACCAGGTATTGACCAAAAGAGACGTCGATGAGCGAACACATCCTGACACCCTACTGAGCCTGTCAGTGACAATATCCGTACAGTCCGGTACGTTCGTCTATGAGCATCGCATGGCGGGCCTAGGGGGTTGGTAAAAGTCAGACCCCCAAAAGCGGTACAAGTCGTGTCGGAGTGTAGCCCAGAACACCCTGAGATACTACTGGAATACCTACCAGTAAATCTCCTGCCTTGGCCAAGGACTTCGTGTAATAGCTCTCCTAGACACAGCGCGACCTCACCCCCAATACCGGGAGAGACGAACCCCTGCAGATCCGCTCACTGCCTCCATGTGGCTCGGGACTGTACCCAACTAAAACCTGTTTGCACGACTCCTTTGAGCCGTGGTAGGGTAGTAATCAAAGTACAGTGGGAACTCACACGAGACAAGTGACGATCTCAGGTCGATGAACTAACGTGTACACATGTCACCAGGGAACTGCTATCTGACGTCTGGTATAATCCCAACTAGCATGTTCCCGGCGAGTCTTGTCCGGTGTATTCATAACCCAATGAGCACCTGTATACATCTTAGGTGATCCAACTGACACCAGTGGCTTATGAGACCGGCCACCGCCCCTCGTCGGGGTCTCGACTGTATACACTAGTCTACTCTGGAGTATCGATGCCCTGTCTCG
Organism: Agapanthus africanus; assembly: GCA_030015575.1. NCBI lineage: Eukaryota > Viridiplantae > Streptophyta > Magnoliopsida > Asparagales > Amaryllidaceae > Agapanthus > Agapanthus africanus. The sequence goes on from JASDDO010000019.1 coordinate 356,431,332, forward strand.
AAAACTCCCACGACTAGGGACCTTTTAAGGATGTGCTTATAAACCCAGCTCCCACGTATATGATCGCCATTATACTGCTGGCAGTCAAGCAAGAATCCTAGGGGCTCTATCAACGTGTAATAGCGACCTGTAAGGTCACCTAAAGCAGTACATGATTATAAAGATAAACCAGATAGCATACTATCATCTTGAGTAAGACTGTCCTACCGGCATAGGTCTTCCCTCAATCATTGCAATCACGTGCCTGTGATCCAATAATTGACTCTGAGGGCACTATATCCAACAATCTCCCACTTGCACTCAAGGCTAATTATTGCGATGCCGCATACTCACAGCCCGTGTGATACCGAACACCCAACTCCTCTACTAATCAGTCTCACAAAGCTCGTTTGCGAAACTATTGCGTTCGAGGAATAGCCTCAGTGAGTGGATCCACCCTGATGTTTCTTTCTATGTCTCTCTTTATCTCAAGTTCACGGAGAAAGCCATCTCCCGAAATGAGCAATACCTGTCTTAGAATATGTTTGGATATCTGATGGGACCTAGCTCATAAGTGAACTCCAAATCCAAACTTTTTAGACTGTATTGACGACTGAACTTAATCAGTATCCTGCGTAATGCCTCCCTCAGTGTCCGCTTGGATCACCTGTCTAAAACACTTCCCCTCGTCAGAGGGAAAACTATAACTCTGACATTCATTCTGTAATCCAGGTCACCTTGGAAGCCTGGAATGATAACTGTCCCCCGAATGAGGCTGTCGTTATCATATCCCTAGAACATCCACTTATGTTCTAAAACTGCTTCCGAATGTTTCTCCAGGATTGGATCAATATCAACTTATTGCATCTAGTGCAAAAACAACATCTGGTATCGTACTTGACATCTCATGATTGACTCAATTGCCTAAGCAAGTGATCTGTCAATCATGCGCATCCCTCTCCCATTTACTCTGTAAGACACCTTTAGAGAGGGTGACTCCATCACCTGCAAATACACTACCATGCCAGGAGTCGTCCATTCTAAAATGCCTTTAGAATGCTGTCTAAGTACCCTGATTGGGAAACTACCCAAATCTAGATCTAAAACCATAGATCTAGTAACCAGAATGTCTGATATAATATTCAATTCCTATGTGGAGAAACTACTGTGTGACAACCAAAGTATAACCGACCGTAGTATAGGAATTTCACTTCCTACTCTGTGTATGCCATCCAAATACCAGAACATCACACCCTACTACCTTCTTAACAGATCCATCCCCTATTCTGATGAAGTCAAACCTATGACTGTCACATCAGAAATAGATGATCTATCTCCGCTATATCTGCTTTAGTCAATAAATAGACATAAGCCACTTGTCCAATATACTTCCGCTGCTCCCACTGACTACGACAACCCTCTGGCAGAATCATATACACGTGCACTTCTAAAACTAGTTTAGAACGACGCTATACTTATCCTCCTGCCGGGTCTCACAGTCTGGAACAACAGCAATGGCAAGTCTGGGTAAACAAGAACCTCTCTGTCACCGTCTTTGAGCATACCGAAGTACCTCTCGAGTGCCTTAGGTTACCCACCTTATCTGCGGAGTGGCTAATGGAATGTCAAATCAGATTGAATCTTTAGGTTCTTATCAAATTTTCAGTAATCGTTTGCGGTTCTGGAATCACTTCCAGTTCTACCATACTCCCACTACTGTTTTCTGAAAAAATCCTTTTTTGTTAAAACTGTGGCGAGTCAAGAAAGATATCACTATTGATCTTCCAGATGGAGAAAGTCAACCCACGTCATAGCCCGGGTCAACCCACAAACAGCCATTACGGAAACGTGCCTTGAGTTATCCGGAGTTTGGTTTTAAGCATAAGCCGGACAACTCCCCGTACCTTAACATCGTTAAGATATGAACTGTTCTATATCCAATATAGAAACAGAGGCACTGATTTAATTGGAACCAGATTCAAATCATGCATCTGTCTCCAGTACATGTCATCTAAATGGAGAGAGGCCGATCAGCATTACTCAACTTAGGAGTGCTTCCAATTATGAGTAACCTGAAAAGGAAGCAAGTTCTTATAATCATTACTGTCAACTGAATACCATACACAAGTATCTACATCTTCGAGTAAGATTTTTAATACGATTATCGCACATCCTTGGGCTAGTAGAGCAAGATGCAGACCTCCTCATAGAGCATTCGGTCTCGAAAGATTTTTAATACGATTTTTTTTAAGAAAAACGAGATTTTCTATTTAATAATAAAATTAATTTTTATAAATATATAAATATTATCAAACCACATATTTTCAAGATATAATAAAATTCCATGTTCCTAAAAAATAAAAGAATGACAAGTTTCACCAAAATACCCTTAAGTTGTCTAAAAGACAAGTTTTACACTAAAATACCTTGAACTAACCAAGCTAAACTATTATCACTTAAATACTTCACATTCTTAAAATTTACAATTATGGAAACCCTAAATAATATAAATAAATACTCGAGGTTATTTTGAAAGTATATAAAATATTTTTCATAAAACACCCTCAAGTTATATAAAATTACATTTAAGGAATTTAGTAAATATAAGTTTAAGCGGGATCAATTCTCTTAGCCTCAGAGAGCCGGAGAAAGTGAGTGCTTGCCTATTTAAGCTAGAAAAACTTAACGGTGTTATGAATAGTAATTGTCTTGGAAAAAGACACAAATTCTGCCGTCTATGTGCAGCAGTTACCGATAACTCCCAAACCTAATTCAGGATCCAAATCAGTTTATAAGTGTCTGACTCAAGTCTAAGTCTAAATCAAGTTTGAATTCAATCCAAACTCAATCCAATTCAGACATGAATCCAAACCCTAACATGTTTACTTGAATACCTGAACCTGAATACCAGAACAAGATTAACATGCAAACATAACTTGACCTGACCGAACCATGGTTATAACTTGACTTGATCACATGCCTACTTGTTTACATCCTAAACCTGATTACATGAACAACTTGTATCCATGGTCTCAGCAAGTCTAATAACTATAATTCAACACAATACCTTATGGGATTGTAAAAGAGTAGATTGGTACAGAATGTATTAAAAGTGGCACGATGATGGACACTAAAAGACACCTACATGAACTCCCGTGCCGTTGTCCCGTGGGTTTTGACGGGGCCTTATACTTACATGTTACCATAGTCTACGGGATAGTTGGACTCCTCTCATATACACTGATATATTCTGTACCGAGCTACAAACAACTATGTTAGTATAACAAATATATACCTGTATAAAATACTAGTTCTTTCTTTTTACTTGTTCTATTCTTACTTCTGGTACTTACCGAGCGCTAGTTCGTTGACGACATTCCTGTTTCTTGCTTTCTTTGGAATGTTCGTCAGGTGGACCGGACTCTCAGGAGATCGATCTGAGTCAGGACGACTTAGACCAGTACATAGAGCATCCAGACTTCTAGTTTTTCCTTGTACTTATTTCATTTCATATGCCACTGTTTAGGCATTGCTTTCTATCATTGTACTTTTCTTTTCGATTGTATGTAAAGAATGAATGTTAATAAAAGTTGCTGTTTATATTACATCTCTTGTCATTCTTGTGCACTTATTTATATTGCTTATTTACGCTTAACGTGTTTACTTCTGAGTAAATATGTCGAGTGCCTCGACACGTCCCTTCTCCGTACACCGAGAAGCAGGGCATAGAGCGTATTTTTAGTGTGGAGTTCATGGGAAAAGAGGGGCGAGGAGCGTCCTAAGGATGCGTGCATGGCGCATGGGCACTGGGCTCCCATGAACCACGCGCGAGGCACGTGGGCGCTGGGCGCCCACGGGTCACGTGCCAGGCACACGGGCTCTGGGCGCCCGCAGATCACGTGAGTGACGCATGGGCGCTAGGCGCCCGCGGGTCACATGCTATGCGCGTAGCCACTGGGTCCCAGCGGGTCACGTGCACAGCACGCGACCGCTGGAAACACCAGCAGAGAAAGGGGCTTAGCCCTGGGCTGGGAGTTGAACTCCCGAGGGGCTTTGGAGTTGAACTCCTAAACAGGAATTAGGTATAAATTTGGAGTTAAACTCTCCAAAAATTTAGATTTGGAGTTAAACTCCTATGTAATAAATTGGATATGGATTTGGAATTAAACTTCTAAAAGGCTTGGATGTGGAGTTAAACTCCTTTGAGAATTTGGATCTTGGAGTTGAACTTCTCGAAGATTTTCGGAGTTGACCAAAGGGGACTCATTTTTTCTCCGTGATGCCTCGAATCGTCCCGAAGTGGGATTTTCGGATGTGGGTCTTCTTTCTCCTCCACTCCTTTGCTGGATCTTGGAGAAAAAGCGAGGTGAGATAAAAAAAAATCTTCCTTTTTAGAGATTTGATGGGAGATCTGAACTCCCTTTTGAGGGTTTTATGGTGAAAAACTATTTCTTTTTTAAAAAAGAAGAGTTAAACTCTTAATTTAATTAGGAAAGAAAAGGAAATGGAGAACTTGAGAGAAAGGAGACGGAGACACAAACCCTAGAATTTTTTGAGAGAATGAAAAGTTGTTATTGATTTTTTCATCATGTTTGCCTTTATAGGCTACACACTTTACATATAACCCCTTGGGTTTCGCCAAATGGCACTTGTACCATCCCATACTTTATGTGCTTATTTATTTTTGTACATAAGACATGGGGTTTACAAAATTTTGGATTTTTTCCCATTTTTCATAGATTTATTTCTAAAAAATTGTATTGAACAAATTTATTACTTCATTCTTGGCATAAAGCCGGCCCCTTCCATTCTTGGTCTTGACTTAGGCTTGGGCCCACTTCTCTTAAGCTTGGGCCCGCTTGGCTGGGGGTTGACTGACTTTGACTTAGTCAACCGGGATGTAATTTTTGACCCCAACAAAGTGCCCCCAATCAATAAATGCACACCACATATATAGGTCCTGTGCATAAAATTGATGGATCTTCTTGCACGTGGAGGTTGACTTGATTTGGTTCCCATTTTGACAACGTGGAGTTCGATACTACCCTTTTTGCGACATAGACGGTCGGTGTTGCCATTTTTGCGACGTAGACGGTCGTTGCTGTCAATTTTGCGACCTGGACGGTCAATGCTGCCATTTTTGCGATGTGGACGGTCGGTGCTGCCAATTTTGCCACTTGGATGGTCGGTGCTGCCATTTTTGCGACTTGGACGGTCGGTGCTGCCATTTTTACGACTTTGACGGTTGGTGCTACATTTTTGCGACTTGGACGGTCGATGACTTTCTCCACATCTTGCGGTGTCAGGATTTGATTTGACTTGCTCCGCTACTTGCGGTGTCGGGATTCAATTTGACTCGCTCCGCTTTCTGCGGTTTCGGGATTTGATTTGGCTTGCTCTGCTTTCTGCGGTGTCGGGATTTGATTTGACCCACTCCACTTTCTACGGTGTCGGGATTTGATTTGACTTGCTCTGCTTTCTGCGGTGTCGGGGTTGAAGTTGACTTGCTCCGCTTCTTGCGGTATCGGGGTTGATTTGTTTGATTTGATTTATTTTGGAAGTTTCCTACCTGTCCAGCAAGACTTTCAAGCTTAGAAGTGCTGCCGGGTGGGATTTTGATTTGTTCTGTTTGATTTCTATCTTATTTGGAGGGGCTTTTGAATTCGAGAGGAACTTCGAATTTGGATTTTGTTTGGCATCAGTATTGCTGCACTGGAATAATCCCAGAAGAAACTCATCATTTGTCCCAGGAGGACTTGGAATTTGGTTTTTGGGTCGGCATCAGCACCACTAACACTGAAGCGTGGTACCAGTAGCGACTCATCATTTGCCTTTGGGAAGACTTGAGATTTGGGTTTTGGGTCGGCATCAGCACCGCTAACATTGAAGCGTAATGTCAGGAACGACTCATCATTTGTTGTTGGGAAAACATGGGATTTAGGTTTTGGGTCGGTATCAGCACCGCTAACACTGAAGCGTAATTCCAAGAGCGACTCATCATTTGCCGTTTCCCGTTGGAGAACGATGGCTTAATAGACATATTTAGATCCCTATCACCTAAGGCTTTTCAATTTTATGAGCCGTAAAGGTCCCATAAAAGCATTTTCTCCCCACAAGTCGAGAGGATCTTGCAGGTGTATTCTCTCCCTAGAAATCGTGGGGATTCCTAAGTGTGTTGCTCCTTTGTGAGTCGTAAGAATCTCACGTGAGGATATTCTCCTCACAAGGTTGAGAGGACTTTGCGAGTGTATTTTATCTCTTTTCATGAGTTTGTGCCCTTTCGAATTTTCACAAACTCGCAAGCAGTCCTGCTGTTTTTACTCACGGAGCCCTTTTGAGTTTTCATTTGTGCCCGTTTTGCTTGTGGACATACCGTTTTTTTTACATTGGCGGAGCTTCATCACCGGTAGGACTTTTAAATGTAGTCTTGCCAGTAGGACTTAGGAGAGATAGAGCCCATTTGCGCTCGTGGATTGTATACGGTTTTACAGGATGTATGACCTAGACGTAGAGCCGGTGTGCTCAATTCCCCTGTGACTTGGAGCATTCACGTGTAGTATTTCTTGAGATATCGGCTATTGATGGGTGGCATAGGTCTTTCTCCCTCGGCATTTATCAGCTGGTAGGATCCTCCATCAAACACTTTCTCGATGACGTATGATTCTTCCCGGTTTGGCTCGAATTTTCCCTTGGCATGTTGATTGGGGATGATGGTCTTTTGAGGACCAACACCAATTCGTCTTTCTTAAAAGCATGGAGACGGGTCATCTTATCATAGGCCCGCGACATTTGGGCTCGGTACAGCTCCAGATTTTGCTGTACTGCGAGCCTCATTTCCTCGAGCTCTTCGAGGCGAAGGAGGGCATTTTCCTCCTCCGTCAAACCATACCGGACAGCCATTCTGAGGCTTGGAACTTCGACTTCGAGCGGGAGGATTGCTTCCACTCCGAAGAGTAATTAGTATGGAGTGGAATGAGTTGGAGTGCGATGCGTGGTACAATATGCCCACAATGCCTCGTGGAGCTTGAGATTCCAGTCTCTCTTGTTAGCTGAAGTATCTTTCCTCAAGAGCTTGCATAGAGTCTTATTGAAGGTTTCGGGTAGCCCATTGACTCTTGGATTATAGATGGAGAAATATCTCCAGTTTATCTTGTGCTGAGTAGTGAACCTTGAGACTTTAAAGCTCTTGAAAGAAGGCCCGTTGTCAGAAATGATTCTTCTAGATGTACCAAAGTGGTATAGAATGTTATGCCGGAAGAACGTTAGAATATCTTCTGTCTTGACTTCTTTTAGCGGGACAACTTCAGCCCATCTGGAGAAGTAGTCAGTTGCGGCTAATATGAACCGGTGGCCTTTGGAGGACGGAGGATCAATTGGACCAATTATGTCGGTGCCCCAAACTTCGAAGGGATATGACGGCACCGTAAAATGCATCGGATTGGGATACTTATGAATGAAGTCACCGTGAATTTGGCAGAAATGACACCACTTCACATGCTCTTCGCAATCCCTTATCATGGAAGGTCAGTAATACCCAAGCCGTTTAATTTGAAGCCGCATTTTGGGGCCAGATTGGTGAGCTCCGTAGTTGCCCCAGTAAACTTCTTTCATGACTTTTTGAGATTCGGCCGATGACAAATATCTGAGCCAGAATTGGTCATAAGATCTGCGGTATAGCGTATTATTTACAAACACGTATCGAAAAGCTCTCTTCTTCAGCTGAATCCTCGCAGATTTTTTTTCGGGCAGTTTGTCGTATCAGAGGAACTCTATGAAGGGTTCTCTCCAATCGGGCTCGTCTTGAATGATCAGAGTTTCTTCGGTAAGATTGTTCTCTTGTTCTACACTTCTTTCTTCACGCAAAGAGACCGGAGGTAGAATTTGCCGGTTTCTGACTGTTATCAGAATTTCATCCATATCGGGATCAGTAACGACTCTAAAATCTTTGTACGGAAATTTTCTGTTAATATACAAGGAATGAGTTTTACAGTCTGAGTTTGAGTTATGTAACGTTTTGAAAATCGTTTAGGTGAAATTTCTGATAATCGGTAAAATAACTGGTGTTTTCCGTAAAAACCAAGATATAATTATTTTTCAATATAGACTTAAATATACCTATTCTAGCTATGAAATTGCTAGTATTTGGTATTTAATTGGTCACTTGCAAATTTCTAGTTTTCTTAAATATTTTCCGTAATTAATTATTTTTAATTATTATTTTAATCATACACTAAATTAGAGTTAATTACAAATTTGAAAGGGTTAATACAAATTTAGTGCATCATGACACATCTAAACACATATTGTAACATGTTCTTTCAAAAAAAATATTTGGATGGTTCTAGTTTTATTTGTATAGAAAAGATAAAGGGAATTTTGAAATAAATAATATGAATGGATAATTGAGGTAGGGTACATATTATATTAGGTATGAGTTTTTGTTTCTTGACTTCACAAACACACACACACCTCCTTTGGCCGAAACCAGCAGCCCCCAAATTCCCCAAGTCCCCACTTCATTCCTCACAAAGTTAAAAGAAAAGAAAAGGAAAAGGAAAAAGAATAATGAAAGAAGAGGTATGGTGTTAGTTGACTAAAAGAGGTAATAATTGGGGAAGTTTCCGCACTCACCCACATACTCCTTTCTCTCTCTCCCCTCTCATGTTGTGCTGGCCAAGCCTCCCCCCATGAGCAGCCCCAATTTTTCTCACCCCATTTCCACTTTAAAAATCCACAAAATCCATTAAAAAATCAACACAAAATCTCACTAATTTCCTCATTTAACCTCTACCCATTATTCTTTGTTCATTCTAGCTTGAATCTTGGAGCAAGAAGCCATTTTGGAGGTCAAGTTTGCAAGTTTGATCTCTTGATTTGTGAGGTATAAATCTTAACCTATGGTTTAATTGTTGGATAATTACTTCAATCTAAGCTAATTAGGTGTTAAATTATGGTTTTAATTTCAAGTTTGAAATTCAAGAGAAGGGTTAAATTAAGGTTAGGGTTTTATCACTTAATCATCATTACAATGGGTAATTTAACATCTTAAGGAATGCAAAATATAATCTAGTTGTTAAATTACTAATTGTTACTTGTAAATTGTTCTAATTAAGCTATATTGCAAACTAGGTTTTTAGGATTAATATAAATTGGTGAGATAAAATTTTAGTAAAGATTTGTGTGGTTTAATTAAGCTATTAAGTGATTAATGTGGCCACTAGTTTTGTTAAAATATCAAGTTTTGTACTAAAATGGTTAGATGATGCTTACTAGGTTTTTGGGATAAATCTATTTTTATTAAATTTGAGGTTTTAATGAGTTACAACTTATTTCATATAAGATTTAGTGTGTAATGAGTGCGTGATTGATGCGATTGGGTTTTTGGTTTGGTAGTTGCCACGTATAGCGACCCTAGTTGTGGTTTGTGGCGTTGTCGCGAGCGAGTTTTGTGCACCAAGTGCGTGCGCGTTTAGTTAGTGCGCATGGTTGTCTTGTATGGGTTGTGTCCGTGACTAATTATATATTTATTCTTTTTTTTAACTTGTGTACGTTTTTAGGATCGGGTGCAGAGGCGTCGGATGCGGCACGGAAATGGCAGAGCTGGAATCCGATCAGATTAGCCGAGGCGTCCAGGTGAGTAGATGTATATCTACGGGGGAAGTCGGGTGGATGGCGTAAAGCACCCCCGCACTTTCGTAAGGTAGGATGCGAATATTATATATATATATATATATATATATATATATATATATATATATATATACATGTGTGTGTGTGTGTGTTTGTGAGACGTGAATACTTGGCAAGAAAATGCTTTTAGTTTAGTTCTTAGTCGCGAAACCCTAAAATAAAGGTTCACACACACACACATGCACACACGTGATATGTTTGGGTGTATATGTTTATATATATGTAGATCCGTAGGTACACACACACACACACACACACACACACACACACATACACGGGTGATGGGGATATTACATGATACTTGGAGGTGAGTCGATATGATCGGGCATGATGCCGTAAGATCGGTTATGTGATTTAGGTCGTGTTATGATATACGACATGATATTAAAGTGGATAGATGGGCGATGTGTTTTCATACACACGAGGATATATGTTTGATGATATTGGTATGTTCTAGACTTTAGAACGGTACCCCTAATTCAGGATATTATGATGATGATACCATATGAATAATGAGGTATATGTGATATTTGACCCGTACCCCGATTTTGGGATGTCGTACGATGGATTTTACTGTACGAGATATAAATATGATGATTGATCCGCACTCTTGATTCGAGGATGTCGTATTATATATTTTACCGTACGTGACGCTATTGAGGCGGGATCGCCGACTACTAGATATATCGACTCAGAATTTAGGTGGATTTCTGACCCTTTCAACTAGTTCTTTAGTTTAGTCTTTTAGTTGATTAGAAAGACGTTGGACCAGGCTCGAATCATACTTATTTTCAGAAACTAACGAATCGTGAGTATTTTCAAAAGACAACCCGAGGGATAATACGAATTTTTCAAAGGGCGTACCATTTCTTAAAAACACCGTAGCCCTATTTTCTAAAAACCATGATTCGTGCTATTTCAAATGCCAAAACTGTATGACTCGTATATATAAATGTATGTTCTTATGTGTTGCGGTTACTACATCTTTTTCCATATATTCATGTTGTTCTTATCGCATTGCATGCTTATACTTGTGATTTCTTTTGTTATTATGAACCCATGTTGTCAGGACACCAGCACCATTACCGATGATGCGTATGTCTACGAACACTTGCTTGCCGGCTCACATACATCATCATCGGTAATTGCCATGACACGAATATTACTTCATTGATATAACTTGCTAGCTGATAGTTCCAATATGGTATTACTATACAAGTTTAGATATTGCATTCTTTACTTAGATACTCATGCATGTATATATTCATTTGTCATGCAATATTATAGGGCTTTACGCCGGTAATTCACTGTTTATTTACTCTCGAGTTTGGGATTTCGGATTTTCTATGAAATTTCTGGATTTGGAGAAACCACAAGGATTTTATAAACTCATTATCATTTCTAAAGATAGAAATTTGCGGTTTTCTCGTGATATGATGTGAGAGGCGTCCACCATGTGTTTTCTCGGTTCTTGAGCAATATCATATACCCGATTTGAGTAGGGGGATGCACCGTCTGCGGGTACATGGTGGACCCGGTGCGGTACCTCGGGACAAGAAGATCGCAGATGATGGCATTGAGCCCGACAGGGGAGCACTACCGACCGGTTATTTATGACGCGGCGGATATTCAGAGGATACCGACGTGGTCGTGAGATTTGATGATATGGGCCAGTCCGGACTGCCGGAGTCCGAGATATTGAGATATTGAGGCATTGAGACATTGAGATATTAAGACATTGAGACATTCAGATATTTGGATATATATATATATACTGTGTCGATTCTTGACATGGATTTTCTGTTGATTTCATTGATGATACTTCGGTTTTTACACTAAAATCTTACTGAGATAAGAAAAGAGTTTTCTTGTGAAAGTTGTTTTCTGCTTTCATTCTCAATGCATTCGTACATCATATATGTGACATGTTGCTACCTGAGGCACTGACACGAGCACTTGGTATTACACTTATGTTTAGATGATTACCCTTGCCATTATTAGATACTTCAGGTTATATTTTATGAGGATATTATTGTATGACCTAGGAGAGAGTCATACATGCGATTTCTTTTCGGTGATATTTTCTACTCACGAGTTGGCAACTCACCACCATTGTGCCACAATTTCATGCAGGTTTGGCCGTACAGGTTTCGTTGCGGCTTGCTGGCACACTGCTTCCTTCCGGGTGATTGCTTTGGTAGGTGGGTTCACTTGCATCGTGACCACCGTCGTACTTTATTTATTTCAGTTGTATCTAGTAAACTCCATCAACCAGACTTGTATATTTGATAGACTTAGAAGACCAGTTGTATATTCTTTTGACCTTAGAGTCATGCGCTTATATTATTATGGGTCTTCTCTGGGTTTTTCTTGAGGATGTTGGTTTCCTTTCTGAGTTTTGATCCACGCCCTTCGGCGTTGTATATTATATTGCTTGCGTGGTTGTTTCCGCCAATTGGCGAAGAGCTATCTCCCGCTTGAGGATGCCTTTATTCATTTCTTATGTATATGCATGTTTGTACCCGTTTGGGGCCAGTATTTACAAAGGAAACTCTGCCGAAATTTTTAGGAAAACTTGATGCTTTTAAAAATGTTTACTACGACTTTCAAAGTGATTTTATATATTAACTTTTAAATGAGTATTCCTTCACTCCTTCTTTTAAATGGTTTAGATTTCTGGGATTTTGGCTTACTTGAATTAGGTGGGATCCTATAGACTTCACATGATTCAAGTGCTAGTTACGTGCCATTTCGGGTCGTGACAAGTTATAAGTCACTTTTGTGAAATAACAGCAAGAAGTAACTTGTAACTCACTAGTAAAGCCCTTGCATTGCTATGACATAGCCCATGTGTTCGATTCCCATCAGACACAATTATTTTTTCTGATTTTTCATTTTAACTTTTTGGAAGCCCAAAAAATTGCACGTGCAATACACGGGGAAATGAAAAGTTCAGAAAAATCAAACATGTGGAAAATGGTTTAAATACTGAATTGATCAAGTGGCACGAATCTCAAGGAAAATGTCTCGAGATCGACCAACCGAACTTGAATAAAAACTAGCACCGATGGTCAGATGAAGCCTAATGAAGCCCGTGCTTTGCACACTTGTCTCTTCAGCTACCCCTAACCCCTCTGCACCGTTTGATTTCTCTGCAATCAAATAGAAACCTTTCATTTCATAATTAAACACCATTTTAATTCTTTTTAATTCACAATTTTAATTCCCAAACCCTAATTCTCCACTATAAATTCCACCCCACATTTTGGCCCAGCATCACTCTGAAAATTCTAGCCAAAAACTCTCTAAAAAGTTCTTAATGCAAGTGAAGTAAAGTGGAGTTAGCAAGCAAGTTGGTTCCGGCGAAGATCGAAGTCAATTCCAGAGTTCCCACGATGCCACGGTGACACCCTTTCCTTCGTAACCCTTTCTTTGAAGTTTCTAAACCGTAAGTCTCTCTCAAACTCTCTTCCTCTCCATTAAAATTCAACCTTAAAACTTATATCGGTAAGTGTAGTTATTACCGATATTCTTTTTCAAAACCCTAGAAAATCCTTCTCCTTTATATTTTGTTCAACCTAATTTTTTACACAATATTTGTAACCCTAAATACCAATGTTTAGAATCAATTTTAACCAAGAATCTCATGTGTAACATCTATAATTGAACTTTTTCACTAAAATACCTTGAATTTTAATATCACTCTTTTCGTTTACATTAAAACAATACTTTTAGGAAAACTTCACGGGGTAACGACCTACCCCACACGCACACTTGGTTTCATAGCATGATACTCATTGTATGTATTTTCGTTTCGAAGAATAATATTACAATAAAATACCACCAATTCTAAAACCGGATTTCTTTTAAAGCGGTATTTCATTTCGGCTTTATCGCATTCTTGGACTAGTAGAGCGAGATGCAGACCTCCTCACGAAGTATTCGATCTTGAAAGGATTTAAATATGTTTTTAAGAAATACGAATTTTCTAAATAAAATTAAATTATTTTTTTAAAATAAAATTATATAAAATTATAAATCCATATTTTCAAAATATAATAAATTTATATTTTTCTAAAAATTGAAAGATTAACAAATGCCGATAAAATGTCATCAAGATACCAAAAAGGATGAGTTTTTCAGTAAAATACCATGAACTTTTAAATGCTAAGTGTTTATCATTAAAATACCACAATACTTAAAATCCATGCTCATGTAAACCCTAAATAATACTAATAAACCTCGATGTTTTATTTTTAATCTATAGTGATATATTTTTCATAAAACCCCCTCGAGTTATATAAAAACAATATTTAAGGACTTTAGTAAATATAGGTTTAAGCGGGATCAATTCTTTTGGGCCACAAGGAGCCAGAGAAAATGAGTGCTTGTCTATTCAGATTAGAAAACTTAACAGGAGTTATCAATGGCAATTGTCTTGGAAAAAGACATAAATCCTGCCGTCCATATGCAGCAGTTGCCGATGACTCCCGAACCTAAGAATTCCAGAGTTAAATCAATACAAGTGTCTGACTCAGTCTGAGTCCAACTCAAACCTAAATCCAAATTCAAACACGAATACTTGATCATGAACATGAATACTCGAATTCAAACTTCAATATCAAACATATATACTTGACTGGACTTGACCGAACCATGGTTATAACTTGACTTGAACTCGACATGACTACTTGATTACATCCTGAACATAAATACTTGAACATTTTGTATTCATGGTTTCGGCAAGACTTGTAAATATAATCTATACAATACATTACGCGGGGATAAAAGAGGTAGATTGGTAAATAACGTATATCGTGGCACGAGAGGTCACTTAAAATACACCAACATAAATTCACGTGTCGTTGTCCCGTGGGTTATGACAGGGCCTTGTACTACATGTTACCATAGTCCACGGGGTAAGATGAACTCCTTTCGTATACATGAATACCTTCTTTACCAAACAACAAACAACTATATTAGAGTAACTATCCTATACCGGTAATCAATCATACATAACTTACCTGTTCATTTCACATTACTTGTTATAATCTTTTTCTTCTTTTAGGACGTACCGAGCATTAGTTCGCTGACGACATTCCTTTCTGTTTCTTTCTTAGGAATGCTCGTCAGGAGGACCAGACTCTGAGGGGATCAAGCTGAGCCAGGAGAACTTGGACCAGCTTATTGCTCAGCCTGACTTCTAGTTCCGTTGCACTTATTTTCCTGTATGCCATTATTTAGGTACTGTTTTACTCATTGTACCTTTTATTTTCAAACAGCTGTATGTAAAGATGAATGTAAATAAAGTTGCTGTTTATTTTTATCACTCTTGTCATTCTTGTTTATTTTATATATTGCTTAATTACGCTTAACGTATTTATTTCTTAGTAAATGCATTGGGGCCTACCATGTCATCGTTTCCGTCTACTGGGCAGCGGGTCATGACAGGATCATCCAGCTCCTTGGCTAAGCGAGCGAGTACGTCAGCTTTTCCATTCAACGCCCTAGGAACTCTCATCAGTTCAATGTGGGTAAACTGTTTCATAAGCTCCACCATTTGGCTTCTGTACCGAGCTAACTCGGCTTTGTATATCTTATAGTCGACGCTTACTTGGTTGACGATAAGCTGGGAATCATCGTAGACTCGTAGATGAAGGATTTCCATTTCTATGGCGAGCTCCAGACCAGCTATCAGAGCCTCATACTCAGTCTCGTTGTTTGTCGGTGAGAGAAAAAGAACGTCATAGGGTTCCTATCGATGGTGTGATGAATACCAATCCTATCCATGCTTTTATCTGTGAGACGCTTGATTTGCTGGAGATCCTAATTGATGAGTGTTCACTGCCGAAAGACGCGACCGGGACGTTAGGACGTCTGGCCTGAATTTTGGGGGCAGATGCTATTTGGTTTTATCCGTCCACCTCTCCGAAGATGCCAAGTTGATTTATGACACCGTATATCGGAGGTTTAGACAGATGCGGCCGTTGTAGCAGACTTCGTCAGATCCCCCCTCATTGTGAGGGGTTTTTGATTATAGAGACGCTCTTCCCTGCAGGCGCAAGCCCCTGCAGTTAATTACGCTACCGCATCGCGGTAACCACTTTCTCCTTCTCCAGATAGTCACTTCGTGTCGTGTGTATTTGTTTTATTTTTGGTTGCCCGTGGATTGTATACGGAGACTAATTTATGGTGTCGCCCATAGGGCGTGGATTAGTCCAAATCAGTATTTTCTTAGATTTGGGTTTGGGTTGGTTTAAGGACCATTAGTCTTGTTTTAGACTAAGGTCAACTCAAACGTTTGTTGAGGATACGTTAGTCTAATTTTAGACTAAGATCTACTCAACAGGATTTTGGGATCATTTAGATCCGACGAAAGAGTATTTGGACTCTATCGTCTTAGTTTATGGATGTTGCGGTCCATAAATTTAAGGACATCATAGTCCATGGAGTTTAAGGACATCATAGTCCATAGTTTAAAGACGTCATGGTCTATAGAGTTTAGTTTAGGGACGTTGCGGTCTATAAGTTTAAGGACATCATAGTCCATGGAGTTTAAGGACATCATGGTTCATAGTTTAAAGACGTCATAGTCTATTTAGTTTAGGGACGTTGCGGTCCATAAGTATAAGGACATAGTCCATGGAGTTTAAGGATATCATAGTCCATAGTTTAAAGACTTCATAGTCTATTTAGTTTAGAGACGTTGCGGTCCATAAGTTTAAGGACATCATAGTCCATCGAGTTTAAGGACATCATAGTCCATAGTTTAAAGACGTCATAGTCTATTTAGTTTAGGGACATTGCGGTCCATAAGTTTAAGGACATCATAGTCCATAGAGTTTATGGACATCATAGTCCATAGTTTAAAGACATCATAGTCTATTTAGTTTAAGGACATCATAGTCCATCAAGTTTAAGGACATCATATTCCATAGTTTAAAGACGTCATAGTCTATTTAATTTAGGGACATTGCGGTCCATAAGTTTAAGGACATCATAGCCCGTGGAGTTTAAGAACGTCATAGTCCATAGTTTAAAGACGTCATAGTCTATTTAGTTTAGGGACGTTGCGGTCCATAAGTTTACGGACATCATAATCCATGGAATTTCTGGTTGTCAGGACCCACCACCTCTCTGAAGACGTTGAAGAATTACAACGACACATATCAGAGGAATGAAGAGATATACCCTTGAACCAATATAGGTTGGGAAATCTGTAGTCAGGTTTAGGACTAAGAGCAATTAGGGAAATTATGAGCACAAGTGCTCGGTTGGTCTGGGTTAGGGGCTTGTGGCCAACTTGGGCTCAGCCCACTCAGTTTTGATTAAAATGTTAAACACTTGTTTGGGCTCGGTCTCTTTTTGTTCAATAATGCTGAGCATTAATTTGGGTTCTGACACCCTTTTTATTTTTTGTCTTTTATTGAGTGTTGAACACTTTTTGTAGCGCAGAGCGCTTTATGTACAGAGCCTTTATGTACAGAGCGCTTTATGTACAGAATGCTTGGCGATGACCGTCAGACTTGGAGCGCTGAGGCGCTTCTTCTGAGATAGCACCCACGTGCGGAGCACATGGAGCGCTTAGCGCTGAGTGCTAAATTTAGAGCCCTGGAGCGCTGGAGCGCTTCTTTTAGAATAGCGCCCACGTGAGGAGCACGTGGCGCGCTTGGCGCTGAGCACCAGACCTAGAGCGCTAAGGCGCTTCTTATAAAATAGTATTTGGCGCGCTTGGCGCTGAGCGCCAGACTTGAAGCGCTAAGGCGCGCTTGGCGCTGAGCGCCAGACTTGAAGCACTAAGGCGCTCCTTTTAAAATAGCACTTGGAGCGCTGAGGCGTTCCTTTTAAAATAGCGCTTGGAGCGCCAGACTTAGAGCGCTAAGGCGCTTCTTTGGTAGTTCTGATTAACTTTATGCTCTGAGAATTAAGTTTTCGTTCATAAGAGAATTTGTCTCATAAATCTAAGTACTAAGTTCTTCTTTTTTTCTGATGAGATGCCGTGCTCTCTTTATTTTTGTGAAAAATACCTTGTCTTATGGATCTGTGATCTAGAAAAAGAACTGGGTTCTTATGATATGAGAGTTAAACTCTCAAAAAAAATTGAGGAGATATTATGATCTCTCTTCTTTTTATCATTTACCTTGAAGAAAATTTCTTCTTAGAGCTTGTTCTTCTCTTTTTTATTTTCTGAGAACTTGAAGTTTAGGGGGGGGTTCCTGTGTATAAGACTTAAAGTCTTGGGTCCTTTATATAGGGGAGGCTGATTTTTTGAATCAGTTAAGAAAATCTTTCTCTGATTGATTTGGGGATGTTTCCCCACCATTGGATCTTTGATTCTAGGGCTTCTGTTTTACAGAAGACAATCTTCTTGTTTTTAATAAGATTGGGAAAATATTTTCCCATACAGAACTTATTCTATATCTTGGTGATTTTTAATCACCACGATCCAATGGTGCTCTGATTTACAGAGCAAATCTTTCCTGTTGGAAAGATTTGAGGAGTATTTCCTCAACAGAATTAAATTCTGTAATTTGATGATTTATTCATCTCAGTTGGATCTTTGATCCAATGGTGGAGAACATTTAGTTCTAGCGCTGGGCGCTCTCGTGCTTTGCCCGTGAGGCGCTGCATCAGAGTCTTTGACTCTCAGTGCTGGCGCTCTTGGCGCGAGCGCTCTCGTGCTTTGCACGTGAGGCGCTGCCTCAGAGTTTTTGAATCTTGGCGCTAGCGCTCTTGGCGCTAGTGTGCTTTGCACGTGAGGCGCTGCCTCTTTACCGAAGGTGTCTTTTCGTCTTCTTTCTTTACTTTTCTCGAGTCAGACTTCTCTTTCCTAATGCAGAGCTTGGAAACAGTTCCATCATGCACAAAATTTTCTGTGCCTGGACTTAAATGTCTCTCTTTATAATTTGAAGCAATGCTTCTCTTCTCTCTCACTTTCAGAGAATTATTTTAGCAGATAAGAGTTATGGCTTGTAATCGTCCACATTCTTGCCGGCAACCATGGGAGGTGCCTATTGAGGAAATCGTTCCTCGTTTTTCTGCACGCTTGGTGAACCCTACTCTTATGGATGACCAATGCGACATGGTGCTGTACGAGCTCTTGACTCGTAGAGGATCTCCTCTCCTCATCGGTTCCATTTGGCTTCGGATGGTCTTCTTGTCCGTGCTCGATGACATCCCTCCTCATCCGGCGGAGATGGCTCCGGCAATGCTCGACGCCGCAGAGGACAAGATCGAGTGTTTTCATGAGGCACTTTTGATTACCACAGCTCTGAGGGATCGCTCTGTTCAGTTACTAAGCCAGATACGGGCTCAGCGGGTCGTCATGTCTGCCTTCGCTGATGGGCACGGTGCTGACCGATGGGAAGCGACTGTTCGTGAAGATCGCCGCTTTGATATGGTGGAGAAGGCAGAGAGGGAGTTAGATAATTTTATCCATAGTTTTGTGAATCCCTGTAGTTTCGATCCCATGTTTGGTGATCTATTTCCTGTAGAATAAAATTTTCAATTAAATGCATTCTTTTTTTTGTCGTTGACCACCAAGTGCTCCCTTTCTAACTCTTGCTCTTCCTCTGATGTGTGCATTTGCGTATATGAATGAGCTTGATTTCACACATTTCTGTAAACGAGACTTAAACCGGTATAAACAGGCACAAATAGTTCTTGGCCGAAGATTTTGGAGGGAACAAATGCCCCTCACTACTTTGCCCACGTAAGTATGTACGTGGGTGAAGTAGTGCAGAGTTATGCATGGCCATAGAATTAAGGGCTTAGGAAACAAGCTTCGGGTCCTTGTAGCCTAAGACTTTTTTCATCTTCATGAGCCGTAAGCGTCTCAAGAAGATTGTTTCTCTCTCCGAGTAGAGAGGATCCCGTAGGTGTAAATTCTTCCTAGAAATCATGAGGATTCTAAGTGTTCATCACCTCCGTGAATCATAAGGATCTCACTCGGGTATTTTTCCTTAAGAATCATGAAGGCCCGTAAGTAACTTGTTTATTTCATTGGCGAATGTGGCTTTGGCAAATGTGGCCCGTAGATAGTCCACATTGACCTCCTTGTAGGGCAGCGATGGCTTGGGAGACAGGGTTAGGATCTGCCACCTAAGAATTTTCAAATTTATAAGTCGTGAGGGTCTCATAAAGATTTTTCTCCCTACGAGTCGAGAGGACCTCATAGGTGTATTTTCTCCTTGGGAGTCATGAGGATTCCTAAGTGCGTTTTCTCTTGAGAGTCATAAGGATCTCACAAGAGAATTTTTCCGGCTTACAAGTCGAGAAGACTTGTAAGTGGTTGTTTCCCTCCTTGTCGACGTTTGATTTCGGAGAGTGTGGCCCGTAGATAGTCCATCTTGACCTCCTTGTAAAGCAGCGATGGCTTGGGAGACAGGGTTAGGATCTGCCACCTAAGACTTTTCAAATTTATGAGCCGTGAGTGTCTTATAAAGATTTTTCTCCCTCGAGAGAATCTCGTAGGTGTCTTTTCTCCTTAGGAGTCGTGAGGACTCCTAAGTGTGTTTTCTCCTGAGAGTCGTAAGTATCTCACAAGAGAATTTTTCCTCTTACAAGTCGAGAGGACTCATAAGTGATTGTTTCCCTCCTTGTCGATGTTCGACTTCAGAGAGTGTGGACCGTAGATAGTATATCTTGACCTCCCTACAGGGCAATGATGGCTTAGGAGACAGGGTTAGGATCTGCCACCTAAGACTTTTCAACTTTACGAGTCGTGAGGGTCCTACAAAGACTTTTCTCTCTACGAGTCGAGAGGATCTCGTAGGTGTAATTTCTCCTTAGGAGTCATGAGAACTCCTAAGTGTGTTTTCTCTTGAGAATCTTAAGGATCCCACAAGAGAATTTTCTTTATGCGCAGGGACACTAATTTCCCCGCAGGTCGAGACGGATCGAGAGATTCTTGCAAAGACACTGATTTCCTTGCGGGTCGACGCGAATCGAGGTTCTCACCAAGGACACTGATTTCTCTGAATCTAGGTATTTTGCCAAGGACACTGATTTCCCTAGGATTGAGACGAATTGAGAGATTCCTGCAAAGACGCTGATTTCCCTGCGGGTCGAAACGAATCGAGAGATTCTCGTCAAGGACGTTGATTTCCCTGCTGGTTGAGACGAATCAAGGTATTCCTGCAAAGACACTGATTTCTTTGCGAGTCGACGTGAATCGAGAGGTTCTCGTCAAGGACGCTGATTTCCCTGAACCGAGATATTTGTCAAGGACACTGATTTCCCTGCCGGTTGAGACGAATCGAGGTATTCCTGCAAAGACACTGATTTCCTTGCGGGTCGACGCGAATCGAGAGGTTCTCGTCAAGGACGCTGATTTCTCTGAATCGAGATATTTTTCAAGGGCACTGATTTCCCTGCCGGTTGAGACGAATCGAGGTATTCCTGCAAAGACACTGATTTCGCTGCGGGTCGACGCGAATCGAGAGGTTCTCGTCAAGGACGCTGATTTCCCTGAATCGAGATATTTGTCAAGGACACTGATTTCCCTGCCGGTTGAGACAAATCGAGGTATTCCTGCAAAGACACTGATTTCCTTGCTGGTCGACGCGAATCAAGAGGTTCTCATCAAGGACGCTGATTTCCTTGAATCGAGATATTTGTCAAGGACACTGATTTCCCTGCCGGTTGAGACGAATCGAGATATTCTTACAAAGACACTGATTTCTCTACGGGTCGATGAGAATCGAGAGGTTCTCGTCAAGGACGCTGATTTCCCTGAATCGAGATATTTGTCAAGGACATTGATTTCCCTGCCGGTTGAGACAAATCGAGGTATTCCTGTAAAGACACAGATTTCCCTGCAGGTTGACGCGAATCGAGAGGTTCTCGTCAAGGACGCTGATTTCCCTGAATCGAGATATTTTTCAAGGACACTGATTTCCATGCCGGTTGAGACGAATCGAGATATTCCTGCAAAGACACTGATTTCCCTGCGGGTCGACGCGAATTGAGAGGTTCTCGTCAAGGACGCTGATTTCCCTGAATCGAGATATTCGTCAAGGACACCGATTTCCATGCCGGTTGAGATGAATCGAGGTATTCCTGCAAAGACACTGATTTCCTTGCGGGTCGACGCGAATCGAGAGGTTCTCGTCAAGGACGCTGATTTCCCTGAATCGAGATATTCGTCAAGGACACTGATTTCCCTGCCGGTTGAGACGAATCGAGGTATTCCTGCAAAGACACTGATTTCCTTGCGGGTCGACACGAATCGAGAGGTTCTCGTCAAGGACGCTGATTTCCCTGAATCGAGATATTTTTCAAGGACACTGATTTCCCTGCCGGTTGAGACGAATCGAGGTATTCCTGCAAAGACACTGATTTCCCTGCGGGTCGACGCGAATCGAGAGGTTCTCGTCAAGGACGCTGATTTCCCTGAATCGAGATATTTGTCAAGGACACTGATTTCCCTGCCGGTTGAGACGAATCGAGATATTCCTGCAAAGACACTGATTTTCTTGCGGGTCGACGCGAATCGAGAGGTTCTCGTCAAGGACGCTGATTTCTCTGAATCGAGATATTCGTCAAGGACACTTATTTCCCTGCCGGTTGAGACGAATTGAGGTATTCCTGCAAAGACACTGATTTCCTTGCGGGTCGACGCGAATCGAGAGATTCTCGTCAAGGACGCTGATTTCCCTGAATCGAGATATTTGTCAAGGACACTGATTTCCCTGGGGTCGGCTGACGTACTTCCGAGACGGGGTCATTGGATGACGTATTTCCGCGACGGGGTTATTGAATGACGTATTTCTGTGACGGGGTCATTTTCTGACGTATTCCGCCTTCTGCGGTGTCGGGGCCGACTCTAGGTTATCTGTGAACCGTAAAGTCTTGGAACTGGGGGCTTTGCCGTGGCTCCAATTGGTGGTGTCGTGTGCGTACCCTGCTGGCATGAGGAGGAACGCCGTTGTTGATCTTCTGGGATGCAGATGTTGCTGTCGAGACCTGACTTTCTCTTTGACAGAGTCTGTCGGGGAATGTAGTTCCCTCTTCGTTTATGCCCATGGATTGTATACAGGGGTCAGTATAGACTCGCCTATAGGGCAAAAAGTTTCATTTCATTTTTTTATTTCTTTCCGCGATACTGTATCATTTCAGCTTTTTATATCACGAAAGTCGCGATTGCCCAATCATTTCGGCTATTTTTCGTGGTGCCCAATCATTTCGGCTATTTTTCTTTTTGCTCGCTGCTTTTTATTGCAAGTTGCCCAATCATTTCGGCTATTTTTTGTATGCATATCTTTTACTTGCTGATTTTGTTGCAAGTTGCCCTATCATTTCGGCTATTTCATATGCATTTATAGCTCGCTGACTTTTGCTGCGAGCATGGAACTTGGAATCTGATGCCAATCTTAGCATCAGCATCGCTGCGACTGTGATGTTACCAGAAGCGAATCATCATTTGCCGTGAAAATACTTGGAATTTGACACCGATTTAGGCAGCAGCATCGCTGCCACTGGGACATTGCCAGGAGCGAATCATCATTTGCCTCTGTCGACTCGAACAAAGGTGGCTTAGTAGACAGGGTTAGGGACCTGACGACTAAGGCTTTTAACTTCATGAACCGTAAGGGTCTCATAAAGGTGTTTCTCCTTACTAGTTGTGAGGATCTTGTAGGTGTGTTTTCTCCTTAGGAATCGTGAGGATTCTTAAGTGTGTGTTCTCTTATAAGTCATAAGGATCTTACAAGAGCGTTTTGTCCTTATAAGTCGAGAGTACTTACAAGTGTCGTTCGCCAAATGGGAAAATTCCGCGCCATTGGTGGGAA
This sequence comes from Agapanthus africanus, assembly GCA_030015575.1. Classification (NCBI taxonomy): domain Eukaryota; kingdom Viridiplantae; phylum Streptophyta; class Magnoliopsida; order Asparagales; family Amaryllidaceae; genus Agapanthus; species Agapanthus africanus. Next base: position 356,454,791 of record JASDDO010000019.1, read on the forward strand.
CTTGGTGGGGGGGAGACGTTTATTCGTTCCCGTGGATTGTATACAAGGGTCAATATTGAACCACTTGTAGGGCAGTCTGGGAGATGTGATGGCTTAAGAACATGTTCAAATCCCTGTAGCTTAAGGCTTTTGAATCTTGTGAGCCATGAGGGTCTCACAAGAGGGTTCTCCTTACGAGTCGTGAGGATCTCGTAAGTGTAATTTCTCCTTAGGAATCGTGAAGATCACTAAGTGTGTTGCTCCCTTGTGAGTCGTAAGGATCTCACGCAGGTGTTTTCTCCTTACAAGGTCGAAAGGACTTTGCAAGTGTGCATGAATTTTTTACGAGTCTGCACCCTTTCGGATTTTCACAAACTCACCAGTAGCCCTACTGTTTTTACTCATGAAGCCCTTTCGGATTTTCATCCGTGCCCATCTTGCTTATGGATGTACCTCCCTTTTTTTTGTCAGCCTTAGGATGCTGCGGTTTGTAGTAGTTTGAGGACGTTTCGGTACGTAGCTAGTTTAAGGACATTACGGTCCATTGTTAGTTTAAGGACATTTCGGTCCACTGTTAGTTTAAGGACGTTTCGGTCCGTTGTTAGTGTAAAGACATTTCGGTCCATGGTATGTTTTCGAGGCATGGTTTCGCCGGATACTACTTATAGAGTTTGGGATTGGAAAGATAGAGAGCGGACATAGGTGTCATCATCTATCGTTGACCTAGGCCGTGACTCGTCAGGCGTAGTATCTTTTCAGGAATCGGCCGTTTACTGACCGGAAGGGTCTCTCACCATTTATATTCATGAGCAAGCAGGCCCCACCTTGGTAGACCTTGTCACATAATCCAAGGATGGTTTTGGCAGTGCTCTTGCTCCCAGCTCCTCTATATTATCTTCTAAAGCCGAGTGAGCTTCTTCGTTATTTAGCGACGAATGAGAGATCATGTGGCAACTTGCCACATAATCTTCGGGTTCCTCTGACGATTCGTCTCCCTCATCATAGTCGTTATCTCCGCTCTAAAGGATATTGTTGAGAAATTCTTGGAGTGTGACCGGGGTTCGTGCCTTTTGGTTGTATTCCTCCAGTGCGTCAATATGTTTTTGCAGGTCCGTGCGCTCGTCATCAGGATTCACGGGCTTTTTGGTCTTCTTCTTCTTCTTCGAAGACTTTGACGGCCGGGCTTGAGCGTTTTGACCATCGCTACCAATTCTTGGCGTCGGGCATGGTTTCAGCATTCCCTCAATGATCTCAGGTTCCAGTGGGCTTCTCCACTTAATCGCCGGGCATGCTTGAAGATCCTTCAGCATTCTTTTGTTTTTGCCGAAAGAACTACTTCCCATGGAGCTTCCTCTATGAATGAGCATGATACCACTGGCGTGTCTACCTTTTTAGGAGTGTGTTGTTGGATATATGTATACCCTAGAGGCGATTATATGATAGTGTATGTACTGATGTGTGTATATATATATATATTCAGAGGACAGTCTTGCTCGACATGATAGTATGCTATCTGATTGCTCTTTATCATATGTTCACTTGATCATGCTTTTACTCATTTGATACATGTTGATAAAGTCCTTAGGATATTGGCTTGACTACTAGGATTATGATGTGGATCATACTAGTGGGACACCTATAGTTTATAAGCATATCCTTGAAATGTTCTTAGTCATAGGTATATCGAGACAGGGCATCGATATTCCAGAGTAGACTAGCGTATACCATTCTTGTTCCATATAATGGACGATGGATGATCCTATATCCATCTGGTGTGGTGACACCAAAGATTGTATACGGGTGTTCAGTGAGACTGGGTACACTGAACGGACTAACCGAGAACTCCTATGCGGTATTATATCATACGTCGGATAGCAGTTCTCAGGTGACACTGGTACAGGTTAGTCTGTAGACCCGAGATCGCCATAGAGTCTTATGTGTCCTCCCACTGTACTTTGATCTCCACCCTACTACGGCTCTACTGAGTCATACAAACGGGTGGATTTTGGGTACAGTCCCGAGGCACATGGAGGCGATGAGCGATAGGAGGGGTTTCGTCTCTCCCGGTATTGGGGGGTTGATGTTGCGCTATGCACGATTGGCTATAACAGGAAGTCCCTGACCAGGGCTGCTGAGATATTACTGATAAGTGTTACCAGTAGTTTCTCGATCTGTTGTAGACCATATACCGGCATGACTTATTGAGTTATTGGGGTCGACGTTACCATCCCTAAACTCGATATGCAGCATATCTGACGAAGAGACCGGACTGTACGGTAAGTGTTGCCAGTTGGATTGACGGGAGTTTTGACAGGTTCACTTGTTCTTCTTCTGATCGCTCAATACCCGAGTGGCCGTTACGTTTAGCTGACCGCTTGCGGCTTGTAGGTGTTTGATGTGATCATCACCTACTGCCGGCGTATTGACGAGTCTTAGAGTCCCACACAGGAGTTTCCTGCCTCAGGCAAAACGATGTGGTGTACATATGAGATATGTGCGGGAGCTCGATTAAATAAGTGTATATGATGACATATTTTATATTGGTCGGGTCGTATGAGATATGACCGGATTATTAAATCAAGTGTTGATTTAATATTGAATTTTATCTCATTTAAATAAACCTTTTCTTTATGATGGATGCATGGATGTATATGTACATGTTGATGTGCATACACACATACATACATGCATTTGTATCATGGTTGATGATACAACAAAGATGGCAATATAAGAATTACATGGAAAGTAAATATATTTATATATATTAGAATGAGAAAAAGAAAATTGATATTAAATCATGGTTGACTATTCTTTACTTGACCTAGATTAAACCATGGTTTCATTTTCATTTGTTATTTTTCTCTCATTCTAAAATATCTAGATATTTATTGACCATGGTTTGAGATGCGATATTTATTCTTGATATTTATCTTTCTCTCATTATCTTTTATCCAAAAAGAAAAATGAGCTCAAGGTTGCCATCTTCTTCTTCCTCTCTCTAGCTCTCTCTTGAGTTTCCAAAGTGAGTGAGGGTAAAAGAAAGAAAGGGTTTTTATATGAGAACACAACCATATCATCACACTACACTTGTTTAGCCCATTGGTGTAGTTTGTTTGCTTCATCATCATTGTGATCTAGTGGAATAAGAAGCTTTGAACAAAGATACTTCGGGTGGATCGTCGTGGATTAGGAAGGATTCAAGCGAGCCGTTCCAAACTCTAGGAGATCCAAGGAGTCACTCAAGAAGATCTACAAAGGTTGTAGTCTCTCCATTTAGTGATAGATTATTTATTGTATGTGATACTATTAGATTTTACCCTAAATTTCTATTTCGATTCCTTGGTTAATTTGCTTAGCACCTCTTAAAATTTAAATTGTGGCATGTGTGATGCTTCCAAACCCTATATGAGGTTCTAAGGAATCCCTACAGTGGTATCAGAGCCAAGCTAGAGCTTTAGAGTAATCTAGACGATATTAAAAATCTCGAACGAAGGAAATACGACGCCCGAAGGGTCCTCACTGGAAATTTTTCAAAAAGTTGGATTTTTTTCACATTAAAAATACTCAGAAAATCATGCAGGGTATTTTATGGGCCTGCAAGAAGAACGAAGCCCTAACTCGACTATACGACCGCGGAACCGCGGCCAAAATGGTAATTTTGCGCCGGTTCCGCGGCGCCGTTGGTGAGGCTTGGACTGTGCCTTCTTGTAATGGCCCATATGTACTTGTTGTAGTCTCTGGAATATTTTAAAATTGCTCAGGTGTTGAGTTTTCTGAGAATCCTTTGGGTGATTGATCGTTCGATCAAACGTTTTAACTGCACCTAGTATATGTGATACAATAATTGGAATCTACAAATTTTTTTGTTGCGTGTAAATCTAGCATTTCGGTCTCGGGAGTAATCAGAAATCTTGTTGAATTATCCGACTTATTTTGAAAAGGTGTTTTCATGGGTGAGACCTAAATGCGAGCTTTACATTGTTAGGCATGAAATCTTGGATATGTGATATCCCGGGTTTGTGTTGTTTAAGGGCAGTTACGATTCCAATTGTTGTAGTTTTTCATTTTATTTCTCTGTGACCGTAAGTCTAGTATGTGGTGTATCGCCGTTTTCGTTGCTATACATCAACGATAATCGGGGTACGCATACTTACTTACGTTGATGATATATGGTATTATGTGTTGCTGAGATATGATGTGCAAGATTGCCGTGATTGAATAGCCAGGGGTTTTTATGTGAGATGAGAGTTTTCTTTTCATTCATATAAAATTCATTTGTATGTAATATTCTTTTATTTGGGGCACTTCCGGGTTGAGGATGTTGTCACTATTGTTGTATATTATTTACTTTTCCGCATTAGGATAGACCCAAGAAGGGGGGCACAAGTGACCGGGTTCTAGGGTTCAGTGGGAGACCATCTCGAGGAGTCGAGACCAGATCTCCTAAACTCTAAAATTGATAGGGTCACTTGCCGCTCTCATAGGGGTCTAGGGGTGTGGGCTTGGCTATTCATCGCGACCGTGGAATCCGTATTTTCTATTGATAGCTAAATACAAAATACGGACCTCCTAGATATCCTATATTATATGTGCTTCTGCTGCTTATATTCTGTGATGTGATCATTTGATATATCTGAGACGAGTGGAATATTATATATATGATATATAATAGACGTTGCTTATGTTTTGCACCCGCGCTAGCCCCGTCCCGGTATGCCGTTAGTTAAGTAACCTAACGGTGCATAACGGGACACCGTGACAAATGCGAATGGCATAAGCGTACGTTATATTTTCGTTTCTTTCTGTGATGGCTTTAGGACTTAAATGATGGGACTACATTAATGAGATTAGTGTAAAGAAAAATGAACGTAAAAAGATGTTATAGAATCGGATTTAAAACCCACTCGGCTTTTTATGAAAAAGCAAGTTTTCAAAGTGCGGAGCTTAAGCCACTCCTTTTAAACACATTAGATTCTACAACGATATCAAGTTCAAAGCGTTAAAAGTTTTCTTAAAAACTATCCGTAGCCCTCCGTCATTTTAGGAAGTAGAGTACTTAGTATTCGTGCTGCGTATTTTGACTTTAGTTAAGGCGCAGTGTACGGTGGCTAAGTGATGTCTTCCTACACCGCATATGATGCAGATTAGTTAGGACATTCATATGATTATGTTGACTTTAGTTAAGGGTCATGTGGGTAGGTCTAGTTAATCACGAAATGACGGGAAGCACTTGACTAGTACTTATGATATGTTGACCATAGTTAAGGTCATGAGTGCTAGGGGTAAAAACAATATCAGGAGTTTCAAGAGTTGAAATTTACAATGAGATTGCATACCTTATATATGTGTCACGACCCAAAAATGGCACGTGACGGTCATAATACTACGCAACGCCTAAAGACGCAACGTAGTAAAAGAAAGCCAAACCCAGAAATCTAAACCATGAAAATACGGAAAAAGATAATATAAGTTTTGAAACATTTGAAATCACAACCCAAATTCTTTAAAAGTCTTACTTTCTTTCTTTAAAATTTTGGCAACACCCCCTTTTTGTGTAAAAACTAAGCAAGATGAATACAACACAAAAATAAAGACAGTGGAGAAAAAGCTGTATATAAAAGACATCAAATCCATAATAATACACATAACGTCCTCACCAAGTCTCTAAGTCAATAATACAATAGTAGATGGAGAGTACAAATACAACGAATATACAAAATGAAATACAGATGACCACTAAAACCCACCTAAGCAAAATAGTACTGTGAGCTGATGCGGTATCTGTAGCAAAAGATAATAGCTGGAAAGCTGAATAGAAGAATAGCCTGCCTCGACTACTCTGGGGAAAAACCTGAAACACCTATGGCACAACGGGGGTGAGTTGCCAACTCGTGAATAGTAGATAACATATGTAGGTAATCGCAGGAATGTACGTACAGCATGAATCTAAGATATACGATTACAGTAATAACATGTCATGCAAATGCTGAATAAAGGGAAGTACACTAACAGGTACAATCAATATGTGAAGCAATAGTAACATGACAATAATATGCAATAACCATGCAATAGGGATATGAGAAAGTCGATATGCAGCTATCATAAGGGTACACTCACCGGTACTACCAATATATGAATCTGTGCATAAAGTAGATAAGGGTGTAGTATAGGGTGGAATATGTCATTTCCACGGAAACCTGACATCGTGGTAAGATCACAATCCATCAAGACACTCACATCCCAGATCGTCAAATCGGCCCCCAAACTGGGCTCTCACATCACATAGGTCTCACATCACCCCAAAGTACAATATCGAATAGCTCTCCTATATCTCGAATGTACAAATCCACAATCTCTTTCATATCCAATATCCAATCTCAATGAATCGCCTATATCCCAAGTCGAATCTCAAGTAAGTTTCTAACATCCTAAAGGTATATATATATATATCTGCAGAAATAAATATGATTGGGGCAATACACATATATTAGCGTCCCATTCCACTAATATTGGTGTAAGGGTATATATAACAACGGCTAAATCCCCTGTTATATATACAAAGGCATTAAAAGAAATATCATGAAAACAGTGTGCCAAGCATCGACACAGAAATCCTCGTATATCGGGCTCCGTCAGTCCGGATCGGCCCACGGGGTCCGTCTGCGGTGTCGGCCCTCGGCCCCGGCAGTACAGATCATCCCGCATCCATCTCTCGACTCTGGCCAGTATCCTCCGGACAACTGCCAGATCCAACCAGTCACCGGTAGATACTCGCCCGCCTCCAGGCTCAATCGGCAAACCCATCGATCTTCTTGCCGAGGGGAACCATACCGGGCCCCACCATGTACTCTCATACGGCAACCACACCTCGTATGGAGCATATAATCAGCACCGATAAAACTCATGGTGGATGCGCAAATATCATATCAAGGAAACCGGGTTGTTCAATGTATGCATAAATTCATGAACCCCCGCGGTTCCCAAATCCCGAAAACATCATATAAAATCCAGATAAACAATGCGCAAATCCAGGAATAAATATATGCGATATATCTGAATGCGAGCAGGTAAACAAAAGTATATATAGCTGAACCAGATGTATGCAAAATCAATAAGGTACAGCCAAGTATGGGTATCTACCTATAAGTAAAGGATGCCGTATACCCCCCTGGGTATAAGTAACATATGTAGGAAATTTACCCCCGGTATAACTAAAATATGTGCAAGGTATACCTGTAGCTGTATCGCAAGGTGTATATGTACCTATCACTAAAGGTATGATACACTATAGGTATACCGATAAGCTACATGTCATGTGTGACAAGCAATAGTATCTATAAGGGGTTGTGTGGGACATGGCAATTATTGACGGTGTGTGTGTAGCATACAATCCGTGCTCGTGCAACATGAACCGTCAATAATATGTGCAGTGTCCTACGGCTGCTAGTCACAGTATAACTATATCAAGGAAATAAAGTAAAGGCGCAATTCTACAATGACGTAGAATGTGCGACAGGTAATTGAATCCTAGCCCAGACGCATAACGCCATGCGGGCGATTCCCCTGTACATGTTAAATCTACTCACATACGCCCCACGCTAGGTGAATCCTACCATCTGCTCCCCCTGTAGCCGTGTCCGCAGTCCCTGTCTGCAAACCTGCAAATAAGACATGGAAATCACATATAAGCCAAATATTCCGCGAAACGCGATATCGAATCGAAACGAGAAACTCGCGTCGCGAACTAAACGCGCGTGTGCACGATACGCTGAATCGTGTGTGTACGCGTCTAAAACCATCGCGACACGCCGCGATACGCTGGATCACAGAACCCACTCACGTATCGCGCATATCGCGCAAACACAACGAACACCAAAACGATATATGATCCCAGATTTTCCTACAGGCCAAATCTTATAAAACTAGACATGCCAAAACACTACAATACACATCAGAGAAACCTAGCCAAGACCCCAACACCCCTTTCCCCTTCCTGGCCGCAATTTGCGGCCAGAATCAATAAATTGGCGGCCTGCATTGGGAATGGTGGGTTCGTGCTCTTGTGGTGTGATCTAATCCTAGGTATCATATTCCAGTTTCCTCAATTTTGACCTGAAGGCATCGGGTCACAAGCAGATCACAAAAGTCACAAATGTCGCTTAAAAACGACAATTTAGCGCAAAAGCAAACCCTATGGCATTTTAGTGAAATCCAGGGAAATTCTCAGTTGAAATGACCCTATTAACACTAAAATAGGCTAGGTTAACTAACACAATCATCATATGATCAAACTTCCATACAAAACACCATAATTAGCACTAAACTAGCTAATTGACACTAACCGACACCAATTAACACACAAGCTAGGAAAAGGACATATGGGTTCAGAAAATATACCCTATGGGATCCTAGAAAGCTGGTGAAGAGGTGTATGGGGAAAGAGGTGAGCTGCTGCAAGTGCTGGGGCTGTTGTTGCTACAGCTTCTGCTGCTACTGATGATGCTGTCTGCTGCTGCTGATGCTGCTGCTGAAGATGATGATAATGATGCTGATAGCTGCTGCTGCTGTTGCCTTCAGCTGCTGCTGGGTTCAGGTGTGTGTGTGTGTGTGTTAGAGAGTGAGGGAATGAGAGAATGAGAGTGAGAAGGGAAAATGAGAGCAACAAACACACACACCCTTCTCTTCTCTTTCTTCATTAAAGAAGCATGGCTTGGCCATGTAGCACCATGCCTCTCTCTCTCTCTCCCCCAAAGTCAACCATTCAGCAATATTTAAAAACCCTTTTTAAATTCATTTCAAAACATCCATAACTCTAAACTAAACATAAAACTAACTTAAGACAAATGGTTAAACCACAATTAACACCCTAGTTTACATGCACAAGTGTGTGTGTGCCTAACAAAATTCCAATAAAATACTCATTAAATAAGATAAAATATTTAAAACTTAATTTGGTAAACTTTTTATTAAAAACCATACTTTAAAAATATAATTAGCTACAAACACATTCTAAGGTGTTACAATCTCCCCCCTTAAAAGAAATTCGTCCCCGAATTTAAAAATATACTGATACTCGTACCTTCAAAGGGAAGATTAGAATCCTCAAATCTCACTCGCAGCCTCCTAAGTGATTACCTCACTATACGGCTACGTCCAAGAAAAACCCTTCACAGATGGCAAGACCCTTGACCGATGTTCCTCCTCCTGCCGAGCCATTAACACAATTGGCTGCTGGTGAACGAAAGATCGCGTCACGCTAAATGGTCTGGTGCCAAATCATGTGAGAAAGGTCAAGAAGGTGGTTGTCGAGTATCATCACAAGGAATACGGGGTGAAAATCCAATAATCTGGGCGGAAGTGCCAAATTAAAGGCAACAAAACTAACTCGCTTATAGGATCTCAGAAGGACCTAAATCCTGAGACAAACTTCCCAAAATCCAACACCGTCATTCATCGGAAAGTCCATAGGAATACATGATCTGTCCCTGCGAACTCGAGTCTATGACCAACACAGTCGTCACAAGACCTCAGTTCGAAATGGACAATCCCCATCCTGACCTAACACAACTGGACCATCTCCGAAGTCTCTAGACTAACTGGGGTCCAAAGTCCTACTTACGCAGAGTCAGAAAAACAACAGACTGGTGATCGACACGACCTAACCCCTAAGCCTAAGGGTGGCCAATTGGAGTGTTTCCTGATAACAGCTATCGAAGGAGAACCCTAACGATGGCGAGTGACGATCCCCAACCGCTGTCAACAAAAGCACAAACACACAACTTTAATAAAACAACTGAGCAAACTGAGTATAACCGGACGACAAGAACCCGAATGGAGTCACACCATAACCAAACTTGGTAGAAACCATAGCGAAATTCATGGAGATCTGCTCCCATTCCTACTTCGGAACGGTAAAAGGTTGCATCTCTCCAGCCGGCCTCAGATGCTCGACTCAAGCACACAACAAGACAGACACCTTGAAACGAAACCTGAAACATCTCTTTACATCTTGTCCACCTATAACCATCTCACAAGTCACGTCACTATTGGCGGAACTTGAATGCACCTAGAGAGTTGACAGATGTGCATGCTCTAGGGTTTCACGTCTCTACCCGATGAAACCAGGTACACAAACGCGTCCCTAACTTAGCACATCATTGTCACAAATCAAGGTCTCCGAATCATTACCCAGCCGAGTATGCTCGAGTATCACTGACGAACGAGTATCGGCGGGCAGTGTCTCGCGAAAACGTCTTAAGGAAAGGTGGTCGGGCGCGGACATGAGCAAGCTGTTCATTCCGTAGAGACGAACTAAAGCTGTACTCAACGATCACACAAGAACTGTAAATCTGCAGAAGACTATCACAACAATCAGAATCCGCTGCAGGAAGATGTTCATTAAGCTCTAGTGGTCCGTGGAAAATCTGACACGACTCTCAAACAAGTAGTGTCTCCAAATCTCCAACGCAAAACCACCGCGGCCATCTCCAGATCATGAGTGGAATATCCTTCCCGTACTTCCTCCAAATGTAGGGAAGCAAAAGCGATAACTCTATAGTGTCACCTCAGTACACAATCGAGCCCACTCAAGAAACATTACAGTTAAACCACAAAGTCGCCCGAGCCAAAAGCAAAGAAACAACTGATGCAGTTGTTAACAGAATCTCCAACTGCCGAAAACTCCGTACACATGCCTCAGTCCACGGAAAAGAAACCTCCATCTTGGTCAATTCAGTCGACGGTGCAGCACTACTCTCGTAATCCTGCACGAAACGGCGGTAAAAACCTTCTAAGTCCAAGAATCTGCGGATCTCCGTCCTGCACATATGTCTGGACCTAAGCTGTACGGTCACGATCTCCCTCGGAACCATACGAAACCGTCTCCCGTGACTACAAGACCTAGGAGTCAACATAAAACAAGCCTGAAGAAACACTTCGAGAATTTAGCAAACTGCTGGTGCTCTCCCAGTATCTACATGACAAATCCTCAAGTGCTGCTTCTGTTCCTCAAGACACATTAGATAGACCAGAATGTCGTAAATAACACCACAAAAACTGGTCGAGGAACGGCCTGAAGAAATCTGGTTCATCACATCAACGAATGCTGCTAGGGCATCAGTGAATCCAACGACTCACAAACACACACAAGGCCCGTAGCACGCACAAGGCAGTCTTCGGAATGCCATCACTCCGAACCTGCAATAATGATGACCTGATCCCAAGCAAACTTAGAAAATGTGTCGCACTCTGGAGCTGATCGAAGAAATCGTCACGGCGAGGTGAAGGATACCTATCCGCACCGTAAGCCGGTTCAATTGACGATCCGTCGATACACAACCTCAAGCTGCCGTCTTCCTCCTTGACGAACAGGAATCGGAGCCTCCAAAAAGCGAAACACTCAGACACACAAAACTCCCTAAACCACAACTCTGCAGCTGATTCTTTAGCTCCCAAGCTTCGCCGGCTCATCCGGAACAACGTCGGAAAACTCTCGCACGAAAGGAACACCGGTCCAACAAACCCTCTGTGGCTACGATGTCACTAATGAACGCCAAGAATCCACGACATCTCCTCAGTAGCCGACTAGCGAAAAAAAGGCTGAATTCAAGCTGTGAAAGGCGGCACAACTATCCACCTGCACAACAAGAACTGACTTGCCGGGGAAAACAAAACCTGACTGTTTCCTCACGGTAGTCCACAGACGCCTAGCACGTAGTTAACCAGTCCGTGCCTAGAAGAACGTCAAATCCAACATCTCTAGAAGGATCGAAACGACGGACGAATCTCTATCTCCTATCCGATTGGCACACAACTGAATACGTGTCGTGCAGCAAAGAAATCGCTGACAGAAGTTAACACAAACTACTACTAATCTACCCAACAACGGTACAAGTATGAAGAACAACGAACACATCAAAAGAACATATAAATAAAAGATACCTGAAAACTCCACATTGGACGTCTGCGCGTCCCGATGAGTAGAAGCAAACTCCTGTGTCTGCCCTCTACTCGCAGCTGGACGAACTCCTCTGGTAGACTGAGCCCTCTGAGCGAATCTTCCACATCCACGGCCTCTCTGAATACGACTCTGACGAGGTGCTAAGGAAAAATCCCTGACGAAGTGCTGAAGGCTCCCGCATCAGAAACATCCACGCTCTGACTGCTGACCATCCTGGGGATAAGAGCTAAACGACTGTCCTCGTCCTAAGCCTCTGCTACTCTCGCGACGGCCACGAAATCTGTCTCGATGACCAAACCTCTGTCTCTGGGCTGGTACGCTGGTACGAGTCCTCTACTGTCCTGGAATATGTGCCTCGTCAACTGGAGCTGCGATCACTGGTGCTATGTAAGTGACGGATTGCTGCATGCTGATCGTAAGAGACAGCTGAGTAACAGAGGTGACAACCTCCTGTCGTAGCTCCCGAACGACATCAACCAAAGAACTCATCGTCTGGCGGAGCTCCTGCATCTCTACTAAAAGTCTATCCATAGAATAGATCGTAGGCTGATCCGTCTGCACATGTGCAACTAGAGTGCCATCCTGGTCAGTACTCGTCTCACCCGAGCCAACTCTGACCTCGGCCCTCGCTGCATCACTCTGAGTCCCCATAGTCATCGGCGGCAAGGCTATAAATAGATATAAGATAAGATTCGATAAGGATACGGAAATCGAATCTTAAGGGTAGGAATCATCAAGGAAGGAATTTCAAGCAAATTGTACTTAGGTCACTTAATGCGAAGTACCGCATCGTGGGTATGCTGCAAACATACACACTCTACGTTACTTTACTTAAGCAACCTACTCCATCATACTAAGGTCATCCTACACTCCGAAAGGTAAAACCTAACGCTCTGATACCAACTTCGTCACGACCCAAAAATGGCATGTGACGACCCTAATACTAGGCAATGCCTAAAGACGCAACGTAGTAAAAGAAAGCCAAACCCAGAAATCTAAACCATGAAAATACGGAAAAAGATAATATAAGTTTTGAAACATTTGAAATCACAACCCAAATTCTTTAAAAGTCTTACTTTCTTTCTTTAAAATTTTGGCAACACCCCCTTTTTGTGTAAAAACTAGGCAAGATGAATACAACACAAAAATAAAGACAGTGGAGAAAAAGCTATATATAAAAGAAATCAAATCCATAATAATACGCATAACGTCCTCACCAAGTCTCTAAGTCAATAATACAATAGTAGATGGAGATTACAAATACAACGAATATACAAAATGAAATACAGATGACCACCAAAACCCACCTAAGCAAAATAGTACTGTGAGCTGATGCGGTATCTGTAGCAAAAGATGATAGCTGGAAAGCTGAATAGAAGAATAGCCTGCCTCGACTACTCTGGGGGAAAAACCTGAAACACCTGTGGCACAACGGGGGTGAGTTGCCAACTCGTGAATAGCAGATAACATATGCAGGTAATCGCAGGAATGTACGTACAGCATGAATCTAAGATATGCGATTACAGTAATAACATGTCATGCAAATGCTGAATAAAGGGAAGTACACTAACAGGTACAATCAATATGTGAAGCAATAGTAACATGACAATAATATGCAATAACCATGCAATAGGGATATGAGAAAGTCGATATGCAGCTATCATAAGGGTACACTCACCGGTACTACCAATATATGAATCTGTGCATAAAGTAGATAAGGGTGTGGTATAGGGTGGAATATGTCGTTTCCACGGAAACCTGACATCGTGGTAGGATCACAATCCATCAAGACACTCACATCCCAGATCGTCAAATCGGCCCCCAAACTGGGCTCTCACATCACATAGGTCTCACATCATCCCAAAGTACAATATCGAATAGCACTCCTATATCTCGAATGTACAAATCCACAATCTCTTTCATATCCAATATCCAATCTCAATGAATCGCCTATATCCCAAGTCGAATCTCAAGTAAGTTTCTAACATCCTAAAGGTATATATATATATATATCTGCAGAAATAAATATGATGGGGGCAATACACATATATTAGCATCCCATTCCACTAATATTGGTGTAAGGGTATATATAACAACGGCTAAATCCCCTGTTATATATACAAAGGTATTAAAAGAAATATCATGAAAACAGTGTGCCAAGCATCGACACAGAAATCCTCGTATATCGGGCTCCGTCAGTCCGGATCGGCCCACGGGGTCCGTCTGCGGTGTCGGCCCTCGGCCCCGGCAGTACAGATCATCCCGCATCCATCTCTCGACTCTGGCCAGTATCCTCCGGACAACTGCCAGGTCCAACCAGTCACCGGTAGGTACTCGCCCGCCTCCAGACTCAATCGGCAAACCCATCGATCTTCTTGCCGAGGGGAACCATACCGGGCCCCACCATGTATTCTCATACGGCAACCACACCTCGTATGGAGCATATAATCAGCACCGATAAAACTCATGGTGGATGCGCAAATATCATATCAAGGAAACCGGGTTGTTCAATGTATGCATAAATTCATGAACCCCCGCGGTTCCCAAATCCCGAAAACATCATATAAAATCCAGATAAACAATGCGCAAATCCAGGAATAAATATATGCGATATATCTGAATGCGAGCAGGTAAACAAAAGTATATATAGCTGAACCAGATGTATGCAAAATCAATAAGGTACAGCCAAGTATGGGTATCTACCTATAAGTAAAGGATGCCGTATACCCCCCTGGGTATAAGTAACATATGTAGGAAATTTCCCCCCGGTATAACTAAAATATGTGCAAGGTATACCTGTAGCTGTATCGCAAGGTGTATATGTACCTATCACTAAAGGTATGATACACTATAGGTATACCGATAAGCTAGATGTCATGTGTGACAAGCAATAGTATCTATAAGGGGTTGTGTGGGACATGGCAATTATTGACGGTGTGTGTGTAGCATACAATCCGTGCTCGTGCAACATGAACCGTCAATAATATGTGCAGTGTCCTACGGCTGCTAGTCACAGTATAACTATATTAAGGAAATAAAGTAAAGGCGCAATTCTACAATGACGTAGAATGTGCGACAGGTAATTGAATCCTAGCCCAGACGCATAACGCCATGCGGGCGATTCCCCTGTACATGTTAAATCTACTCACCTACGCCCCACGCTAGGTGAATCCTACCATCTGCTCCCCCTGTAGCCGTGTCCGCAGTCCCTGTCTGCAAACCTGCAAATAAGACATGGAAATCACATATAAGCCAAATATTCCGCGAAACGCGATATCGAATCGAAACGAGAAACTCGCGTCGCGAACTAAACGCGCGTGTGCACGATACGCTGAATCGTGTGTGTACGCGTCTAAAACCATCGCGACACGCCGCGATACGCTGGATCACAGAACCCACTCACGTATCGCGCGTATCGCGCAAACACAATGAACACCAAAACGATATATGATCCCAGATTTTCCTACAGGCCAAATCTTACAAAACTAGACATGCCAAAACACTACAATACACATCAGAGAACCCTAGCCAAGACCCCAACACCCATTTCCCCTTCCTGGCCGCAATTTGCGGCCAGAATCAATAAATTGGCGGCCTGCATTGGGAATGGTGGGTTCGTGCTCTTGTGGTGTGATCTAATCCTAGGTATCATGTTCCAGTTTCCTCAATTTTGATCTGAAGGCATCGGGTCACAAGCAGATCACAAAAGTCATAAATGTCGCTTAAAAACGACAATTTAGCGCAAAAGCAAACCCTATGGTATTTTAGTGAAATCCAGCGAAATTCTCAGTTGAAGTGACCCTATTAACACTAAAATAGGCTAGGTTAACTAACACAATCATCATATGATCAAACTTCCACACAAAACACCATAATTAGCACTAAACTAGCTAATTGACACTAACCGACACCAATTAACACATAAGCTAGGAAAAGGAGATATGGGTTCAGAAAATATACCCTATGGGATCCTAGAAAGCTGGTGAAGAGGTGTATGGGGGAAGAGGTGAGCTGCTGCAAGTGCTGGGGCTGCTGTTGCTACAGCTTCTGCTGCTACTGATGATGCTGTCTGCTGCTGCTGCTGCTGCTGCTGCTGAAGATGATGATAATGATGCTGATAGCTGCTGCTGCTGTTGCCTTCAGCTGCTGCTGGGTTCAGGTGGGTGTGTGTGTGTGTGTGTGTTAGAGAGTGAGGGAATGAGAGAATGAGAGTGAGAAGGGAAAATGAGAGCAACAAACACACATACCCTTCTCTTCTCTTTCTTCATTAAAGAAGCATGGCTTGGCCATGTAGCACCATGCCTCTCTCTCTCTCTCTCCCCTAAAGTCAACCATTCAGCAATATTTAAAAACCCTTTTTAAATTCATTTCAAAACAACCATAACTCTAAACTAAACATAAAACTAACTTAAGACAAATGGTTAAACCACAATTAACACCCTAGTTTACATGCACAAGTGTGTGTGTGCCTAACAAAATTCCAATAAAATACTCATTAAATAAGATAAAATATTTAAAACTTAATTTGGTAAACTTTTTATTAAAAACCATACTTTAAAAATATAATTAGCTACAAACACATTCTAAGGTGTTACAATATGATAGTAGGATCCCGATCCCACTGTGAGCAAGAGTTGCTCCCGGAAGA
Organism: Agapanthus africanus; assembly: GCA_030015575.1. Classification (NCBI taxonomy): domain Eukaryota; kingdom Viridiplantae; phylum Streptophyta; class Magnoliopsida; order Asparagales; family Amaryllidaceae; genus Agapanthus; species Agapanthus africanus. The sequence continues at coordinate 356,471,377 of JASDDO010000019.1, forward strand.
GTTTTGCACTTTACAATTAACTAACCCATTAGGTGTCTAGAAAGGTGTCAACGGGGCTACGCCTCTAGGAAAACGAGGTTTATTCTAATTAGGTCCGTGCGAAAGCACGGGGAACCTCCCTCAAAGTACCGGTACTGGCCTGGCTGAACGGTTAACAAAGTTGTAGAATGTAATTAATCCCGGATAGTTTTCTTTTTAAAAGGTTTTAAAGAAAATTTGATAAAAACAGTGGGAGACATCGATTAGACAAGATAATAACCAATCTGATCTTTGCAAGAGCTTTCGCTGAGTATATTCTTTTCTCTCTTTTAATGGTAGATACCAATGACAGGCCTTAAGCTTCTACTAAATAAAAACAAGCTGACCGGACCAAACTATAAAGACTGGCTGAGGAACATAAACATTGCTCTAACATATGATAAAGTATCATATGTTCTCACTGCCAAAGCCCCACCCGTCCCAGGCCCTAAATCTTCTACTGCGGATAAGGAAATCCACAAAACGTGGGATAGTGATTGTGCTACTTCCAAATGCCTCGCGCTTGCATCGATGGACAATACACATCAAAAGCAACACGAGCAAATGGATGTTCAATCCTCTTTCTCCATACAAAAGAGTTGTATGGGGAGCAATCTCGGATCCTGAGATACGAAGCATCTCGAAAGTTGTTTCAGATGCGGATGGCTCAAGGCACATCAGTAGGCGATCACGTTTTGAAGATGATAGCTCTTACAGAAGAGCTTGAGGACTTCGGTTGGACAATGGATAACGAACAATATACTGATATTGTTCTACAGTCTCTTCCCTCCGCCTTTGCTCCATTCATAGTGAACTTCAACATGCATGACATGGAGAAATCACTACCCGAACTTCTCAATATGTTGAGAAGTGCGGAGAGCACGCTGAAATTGAAGTCACCCTCTATGCTTGTTGGACAATCTTCCTCTTCCGTCCCAAAAGCCAAGGCCAAGGGAAAGAATAAAAAGAAATTCACCAAACCGAGAGGAGGAATAAAGAAGGCGAAGGGGAAAGACAAATCCAAATCTGCGGAGTCGGGGAAGGGAGAATGTTTCCACTGCAAGAAGACGGGACACTGGAAGCGGAACTGTACTGAGTACCTTGAACTCAAGAAAAAGAAGCATGGTGATGCTTCAGCTTCAGGTGTGTTCGTGATTGAAAATTGTTTTCTATTAACTCTGCTTCCTGGGTATTAGATACCGGTTCGAGTTCTCATATTTGCAATTCTGTGCAGGCGTTGAGAAATAGCAGAGTTTTGAAGACAGGTGATCGTACTCTCCAGGTTGGAAATGGTTCCAATATACATGCAGTTTCAGTGGGAGAGTATCACCTAGGGTTGCCATTGGGTTGTATATTGGTTTTGAACCCATGTTATTTTGTGCCAAGTATGCTTTGTAATATTATATCCGTTTCTTTGTTAGGCAATGAAGGATATCATTTTGCTGTGCAACACAATGTTATGAACATTAGACTTAATCAAGAGTTGATTGGTTGTGGTACACTTAATAACGGGATATACGTCCTTAATCAACACACAGTTTTCAACATTCAATACACAAGTAAAAGAAAACTTTCAGTTATAAATGAAGATTTTCTTTGGCATTGTAGACTTGGTCATATTAATAAAACAAGAATAAACATGCTTCATAAAGATGGATATTTAAATTCTTTTGAGTATAAATCTTATGCGACTTACCAGTCTTGTATCAAAGGTAAAATGACCAAAACTCCGTTTATTGGACATGGAGATAAAACTACTGAGCTCCTAGGCCTCATACATAGTGATGTATGTGGGGCCAATATCTACACATGCAAGAGGTGATTTTTCTTACTTCATAACTTCTACTGATGATTTCTCAAGATTCGGTCATGTGTTTTTAATAAAGCATAAATCTGAAGCTTTCGAGAAATTCAAAGAGTACAAACTTGAAGTAGAAAAACAAACAGGAATGAGAATCAAGATACTTCGATCAGATCGAGGTGGAGAGTACTTAAGTACTGAGTTCTTGAACTTCCTAAAAAAGAATGGGATTCTCTCTCAGCTCACTCCCCCTTACACACCACAGCACAATGGTGTGTCAGAGCGGCGGAATCGTACCCTATTAGATATGGTACGATCTATGATGAGTGATTCTGAGTTACCCCTCTCCTTTTGGGGGCATGCATTAGAGACTGCAGCTTTTCTGTTAAACAAAGTTCCAACCAAGACCGTGTCTACCACTCTATATGAGATATGGCATGGGAAGAGACCATCTCTTAAACGAGTTAAAATTTGGGGTTGTCCGGCTTTTGTCAAAAAGCAGAATCCAGACAAACTCGAGACACGATCGGTCAAATGTATATTTGTGGGATATCCAAAACATTCATTTGGGTATCTTTTCTACCATAAAGAAGAACAAAAGGTGTTTGTTTCTCAGTATGCCACATTTTTAGAAAATGAGATTTTTCCAAATGATGCTGATGGCAATGTGGTAGATCTAGAAGAGGTTCTAGAGACACAAGTTACAAATGACGACTTGGCTGAACCAGATGTTGCAACAGAATCTAATAAATCTCAGCCACTCAGTAGATCTGGTAGGACCTCTCGCCCACTGGAGAGATGCTACGGTTTTCTCATTGATGGTGATAGAGAAGATTGCATCATGGATGATGATGACCCTGCCAGTTTTCTGCAAGCAATCACGAGTGGTGACTCTGTAAAATGGCTGGATGGCATGAGATCCGAAATGGAGTCTATGTACACCAACAAAGTATAGAATTTGGAGGATGTACCCTCTGGGATAAAACCTGTAGGCTGCAAATGGATCTTTAAAAGAAAGATCGGTGTAGATGGACAGGTGGAGACCTATAAGGCAAGGTTGGTAGCGAAAGGCTTTCGTCAAAGACCAGGCTTGGACTATGACGAGACTTTCTCTCCGGTAGCCATGCTTAAATCCATTCGGATCCTACTTACTATTGCTGCTTACTACGACTATGAAAGCTGGCAGATGGACGTTAAAACTGCATTTCTAAATGGTGATTTAGATGAATGCGTTTATATGGATCAGCCAGAGGGCTTCATTGATAGTGGGAGCAGCGGAAAAACATGTAAGTTGCTTAAATCCATTTATGGATTAAAGCAGGCATCATGGAGTTGGAACATCTGTTTTGATAATGTTATCAAAGAGTTTGATTTCATCAAAAATCCAGATGAACCTTGTGTTTATAAGAAGACTGTAGGGAGAACTGTCGCATTCCTCGTATTGTACGTGGATGACATTCTTCTGATAGGAAATGACATTCCTATGCTACAGTCGGTCAAATCATTCTTATCACAAAGGTTCTCCATGAAGGACCTGGGTGATGCCACGTACATATTGGGCATACGGATCTATAAGGATAGATCCAAACGGTTATTGGGATTGTCCCAAACCAAGTACATCAACACCATCATAAAGAAGTTTAGTATGGAAGACTCCAAGCGGGGTTCCTTACCCGCTTGCCACGGAGTCACTCTATCCAAGGACGATTGCCCAGTCTGATGAAGAGAGAGCTCGCATGAGCATTGTTCCCTATGCTTCGGCCGTAGGATCGATAATGTATGCGATGTTGTGTGCATGCCCTGATGTAGCTTATGCACTTAGTGTAGTAAGCAGGTATCAGTCAAACCCAGAGGAGAATCACTGGACTGCTGTGAAGAACATTCTTAAGTACTTGCGAAGGACTAAAGAATTGTTCTTGGTGTATGGTAACGGGGATCTCTAAATGGAGGCCTTTACCGATTTGAGCTTCCAGAGTGACAAGGATGACAGCAAATCTATCTCAGGGTTTGCATTTACCCTCAATGGAGGGACGGTAAGTTGGAAGAGTTCCAAACAGGATACCGTTGCAGACTCAACGATGGAAGCTGAGTACATTGCTGCAAATGATGCTGCCAAGGAAGCCGTTTGCATGAAGAAGTTCATCTCGGAGTTAGGAGTAGTTCCAACCATTATTGATCCAATACCTTTGTATTGTAACAATAATGGGGCTATGGTGTTGGCCAAAGAGCCCAGGTCCCATCAGAAGTCCATACACATCTTGAGGCGATATCATTTGATCCGGGAGATAGTTGATCGCCACGAGATCGAGATTAAGAGGGTAGATACAAAGGACAACACTGCGGATCCATTCACCAAGGCCCTCCTTCAGCAGCAGCATGAGCGACTTTTTGAGATATTGGGTATGAGATACGCCAATAATTGGCCTTAGTGCAAGTAGGAGATTGTTGGATATATGTATGCCCTAGAGGCCATTATATGATAGTGTATGTACTGATGTGTGTGTGTGTGTGTGTGTTTGTCTCTATGTGTGTGTGTGTGTGTTCAGAGGACGGTCTTGCTCGACATGATAGTATGCTATCTGATTGCTCTTTATCATATGTTCACTTGATCATGCTTTTACTCATTTGATACATGTTGATAAAGCCCTTAGGATATTGGCTTGACTACTGGGATTATGGTGTGGATCATACTAGTGGGACACCTGTAGTTTATAAGCATATCCTTGAAATGTTCCTAGTCGTAGGTATATCGAGACAGGGCATCGATATTCCAGAGTAGACTGGCGTATACCATTCTTGTTCCATATGATGGGCGATAGATGATCCCATATCCATCTGGTGTGGTGACACCAAAGATTGTATACGGGTGCTCAGTGAGACTAGGTACACTAAACGGACTTACCGAGAACTCCTATGTGGTATTATATCATACGTCGGATAGCAGTTCTCAGGTGACACTGGTACAGGTTAGTCTGTAGACCCGAGATCGCCATAGAGTCTTGTGTGTCCTCCCACTGTACTTTGATCTCCACCCTACTACGGCTCTACTAAGTCGTACAAACGGGTGGATTTTGGGTACAGTCCCAAGGCACATGGAGGCGATGAGCGATAGGAGGGGTTTCGTCTCTACCGGTATTGGGGGTTGATGTTGCGCTATGCACGATTGGCTATAACAGGAAGTCCCTGGCCAGGGCTGCTGAGATATTACTGATAAGTGTTATCAGTAGTTTCTCGATCTGTTGTAGACCATATACCGGTATGACTTATTGAGTTATTGGGGTCGACGTTACCATCCCTAGACTCGATATGCAGCATATCTGACGAAGAGACCGGACTGTACGGTAAGTGTTGCCAATTGGATTGACGGGAGTTTTGACAGGTTCGCTTGTTCTTCTTCTGATCGCTCAATACCCGGGTGGCCGTTACGTTTAGATGACCGCTTGCAGCTTGTAGGTGTTTGATGTGATCATCACCTATTGCCGGCGTATTGACGAGTCTTAGAGTCTCACACAGGAGTTTCCTGCCTCAGGCGAAACGATGTGATGTGCATATGAGATATGTGCGGGAGCTCGATTAAATACGTGTATATGATGCCGTATTTTAATCGGGCGTATTATATTGGTCGGGTCGTATGAGATATGACCGGATTATTAAATAAAGTGTTGATTTAATATTGACTTTTATCTCATTTAAATAAACCTTTTCTTTATGATGGATACATGGATGTATATGTACATTTGATGTGCATACTGTTAGTTATATGTATGCCCTAGAGGCCATTACTGTACATACGATGTATATTGTAATGGATGCTTGGACATATATAGGGAGGACTTTCTTGCTCGACATGATAGTACGCTATCTGGTTGTACTTTATCTTAACATGTACTCTGATTGTCTCTATATTACATGTTGATAAAGCCCTTAGGATGTGTACTCGACTACTGGGACTATGATGAGATCATACTAGTGGGGCCACGGTAGTCGATGAGTACATCCTATAACTGTTCCTAGTCGAGGGTATATCGAGACAGGGCATCGATGCACCAGAGTAGACTAGCGTATACGCATCTTGACCCATATGATGGGCGATGGATGATCACATATCCGTCGGTGTTTGACATCAAGGATGGTGTACGGGTGCTCAGTGGAGACTGGGTACACTGGACGGACTCGCCGAGAACTCCCAGATGGTATTATACCTCACGTCAGATGGCAGTTCTCCGGTGACACTGGTACAGAGTAGTCTGTTGACCCGAGATCGTCATAGAGTCTTGTGTGATTCCCACTGTGCTTTGATTTCCATCATACCACATCCAAGAGGGCGTGCAAAAAGGTGGCTTTTGGGTACAGTCCCGAATCACATGGAGGCAATGAGCGATAGGAGGGGATTCGTCTCTCCCGGTATAGGGAGTTGATGTTGCGCTGTGTTCGATTGGCTATAACCGGAAATCCCTGGCCAGGGTTGCTGAGATTTACTGGTAAGTGTTATCAGTAGTTTCTCGAACTGTTATAGACCTCATATCGACACTGTTGGGGTAAAAATTTACACCCCGGTTGACCGAGTCAAAGTCAAGGTCAACCCCCAAGCTAGGTGGGCCCAAGCCCAGGTCAAGCGGGCCCATGCCCAAATCGAGCCCGCAGCCAGCCTCCCCATGCCAACAACAAAATCATGTAATAAATAATTTTTATGTAATTGTTTATGCATGAATGTAAAAAAAAATGGGCATAAAGCCAATATTTTGTAAGCCCGTGGCTTATGTGCAAAAATGAAATGGCACATGTGCCATGGGATGGCTAAAATGCCATTTTTGTAAAGCCCAAGGGGCTATATGTAAATATGTAAGCCTATATAAGGCAAAATGATGATGAATAAAGAACACTTTTTCTCTCTCCAAAAAAAAAAGTTTTAGATCTGAGATCTTTCTTCCTCCTCCAAGGTTCCAAAACCTTCTTCTTTCTCTTGAATTAAATCAAGAGTTTTACTCTTCCTTTTTCAAAACAAATTAGTTTTTCACCACAAAACCCACAAAGGGGAACTTGGATCTGTCATCAGATCTTAAAAAGAAGAGATTTTGAGATTTCACATCTCTTGATCTTCAAGATCCAGCAAGCAACAGGAGGAAGAAGAAGAACATCGTTCACTAAACCCAAAACACATTCAGGAGCCCGACTCCTCTCTGATTTCTTTTTGAGAAATCGTTTTTCAGGATAAAAGCCTCTTATCCTCTCCGGCGCGCAGCGCAAGTGCGCAAAGGGCCCGCGTGCCGACACGTGGCGCGCGCGCTTGCGCACCTGCGCGCTTGCGCAAGGGCGCAAAGCGCCCGCGTGCCGACACGTGGCGCGCGTGCGCTTGCGCACCTGCGCGCCTGCGCAGGGGCGCAAAGCGCCCGCGTGCCGACACGTGGCGCGCGCGCTTGCGCTCCTGCGCGCAGCGCTCATGCTCAAAGCGCCCACGTGCCGACACGTGGCGCGCTGGCGTCTGAGCGCACAGCACCTAAGCGCACAGCGCCCAAGGTGCTGCCCCACGCATCCCTTGGATGCCTTTTCCCCTCTTTTTGTGTACATACATACATAAATACATATGTATACAAATTTATACACACACGTACTCCACGACACTGTCCCTGTTAGAAAAAAAAATTCTAACGGGGCGCTGCCCCGCACCCCGCAAGGGGGCTGCTAGCCCCCTTGACCCCCAGCCCGCTATCCGGGTAGCGGGACCCCCGTAAAAAACTCTGCGTGGCTCCCGATGTATCCAAAACCCCCTTTCAAAACAAAACAAAACACACGCACACCGCACATTGAGTTCGCATGACCAATTTAACCCGTTAATCGGAGGTTCTCTCGCCCCAAAGACGAGGGGTAATTAACAGCAGCTTAGTCCGCGACTGCCGGAGATTCGGATCCCCATAATCATTAAACCCCAGCCTACCCTAGACAGGGGGAATCTGTAGTACGCCTGACAAGCGCGCGCGTATTCCCATCTCAATGGGGTGACGAAAAACACCCTACAGACACGACTTATCAAGCTACTGGGGTCTGACGTTTACCACCCCTAGGCGAGATATGCGACATATCAGACGACGAGACCGGACTGTACGGGAGTGTTATTGTTTGGATTCATAGGAGAATGTACAGGCTTGCTTGTTGATCTTCTGAGCGCTCAATACCTGGGTAGCTGTTACGTTTAGCTGACCGCTTGCAGCTTGTGGGTGTTTGATATGATCATCACCTACTGCCGGCATATTGACGATTCTTTAGAGTCCTGCACAGAGGTTTCTTGGCTCAGGCAAAACGGAGTAGGAGCACATATGTGATATGTGCGGGACCGAGAATAATGCGATATGAGATACAGTATTCTATTCTCGCGATATTTGATATCAGCCGGGTCATCGGATCAAGTGTTGATTCGATGAATCGGTACGGATAAATATTAGTCGGTTATATGCGATATAGCCGGATTGTCGGATCAAGTGTTGATTCGATAATTTAATGTATAATAATATATATGATATATTAAATTACATTAACTAATATTTGCTCACTAAAAGATTCTTTTTCTCACTCGGGTAATACATTGATATATATGCGATATATGTTAAATGTATTATTTTATTTTGTTACGATAAATATTATATATGTGATATATAATATTGTAACATGATATGATAACTAATGCAACATGATTAGTGAAGTTTAAACATGATTAGGGTTTGGATTAGGGTTAACACTTCTAGTAGATTCTAGAAGGTTTCTTTTTGTCATGATAAAGATATTTGTGTTGATTTTTATCTATGACTCACTCTTAACTCAACCCAAACCCTAGCCATTGGTTAATTCTCTACAATAGTTAAGTAAACCATGGTTGCATTATTTATCATATTAACCCTTTCATTATTCATCACAAAAGGTTTGGATCACTATTCTTCTTCTTCCTTGAGTTCTTCATGCAAAGCTTTCTTGCTTTGATATTTGTGATGAAAATATGTGAGAAAAAGATAAATAAAGAGAGAGAAAAATCCTACTTCATCATCCTCATCTTCGCTTGCCCTTTAGATGAGAGTGTTCACTCAATTTTAGTGAGTGTTAGCTTGTGTTAATGAAACTTCAAGGTAGATCATCTTTGTATCGAAGATCGGAAGCAAGACTGCACCTTTCTCTTCGTGGAGCCTCTCGAGAGTCCGGAGCATGATGATCGCAGCGAAGGGACTTCAACACGGAGCTTATGAAGTGAAGGACTGGATCTACAAAGGTTGTAATCCCTCTCACTTAGTGTAAAAGTGTTTAGCATGTTAGTTTTCGCCTAATCTCTAGTTTAAAGATCCGTATTCGGGTTGTTCGGCACGGCTAAAATTATAATCGGGCATGGTTGATGCCTCGTAGACCCTTATGCACGTGCCTAGCAACCCTACAGTGGTATCAGAGCCAAGCTAGAGCTTTAGGCGAAGTCTAGACGAAGTTAAAGTCCGATCGAAACCCGAAACCCCGATGTTTACCCTTCTCTGTACATTTTTCAAAAATGTGGTTTTTTATTAATTAAAAATTCTCAGAAAAACAAGCAGGAAAAACTAAGAATTACTGTGAAGTACGGACTTCTAATTCACCAAAATGACCGCGGAACCGCGGCGAAACCATGGGTTTTGCGGCGGTTCCGCGGCCAAAATTTCGAGTTAGTCCCTGAAATTTCTTGTATTTATTCTTAGGTCCTTTCTTGGCAATTTTTTCTGTGAATATTTTAATTCCACTCAAATGTTGAGTTTTCAAGGGTTGTATTGGGGACTCGATGTTTCGATCGAATAATTTAACTTCGTTTATTTTTTTCCGGATAATTTATAGAAACTGTTAAAAAGTTCGAACGGATATCAATAACTCACTTTTTCCCCTGTCGGAAAATTTTTCAAAAGTTGGATTTTTTCTCGAGTTTAAGAACGTTCTAAGTCGTGCAAGTAAAGCGGTGGACCCTCTAGAAGACAACAAACCTTAACTCGATTATGTGACCGTCTTGAACTGCCTTTTGAACCTTAGGGTTTGGGGCAGTACGGCGTGCCACATGTGAGGCGTTGGCTTGACCCTTCTACGGCTGGACCATTGGTACTGTGGCATGTGATGGATGTTTTTAAACTGATTTCAAGTGTTGAGATATATTGGGGAAATCTTGGGTGTTTGATTATTCGATCGGAAAGTTTAACATTGTCTATTTATCTGGAATGTGATACAATATTTGGAATCCACAGGTAGTTATGCGATAACTAATTTGAATGTTATAAATCTAGCAGTTCAGTCTCAAATGATCGGTTGCCACGGAATTTTGATGTGATCAAAAGTCCGTCGCAATCACGTAGCGTACGCGGATACTCGCCGAGTAAATTTAATAGACAGCTACGCCCAATAGCCCCGACCAAGTGACTGTAGGAGAACCCCGTCGCCAAAAGCATCCGTTCGGGTGCTTGCGGCAGCGGTGTTCCGCCTTAGTGCACTTTGTCGACGGCATCCAGGGGTGCGGCCGTCTACTAAAGTTTGCGACGAGGGTTCGATCAGGATGTCGGGAGTCTTGGTGAATTGCCCGACTTGATATTGAAAAGAGTTTTCGATAATGAGACTAAAATGCGGAGTTTATAATTGTTAGGCATGCGATGTCTAAGGAATTCATTTGGTTAGGCATGCGATGTCTAAAGAGGTTGCGGATTCCAACTGTTGTAGTTTTACACTTTCTTTTCTGTGACCGTAAGCGTAGTATGCGGTGTATCGCCGGCTTCGTTGCTATACATCAACGACAATCGGGATACGCGTACTTGCTTACGTTGATGATATGAGATATTATGTGTTGCTGTGATATGTTGTATTGGATCGTCGCGTTTGAATAGCCGAGGGTTTTATGTGAGATAAGAGTTTTTTTTTCTTTTTCATTCATGTAAAATTCATTTGTATGTAATATTCTTTTATTGGGGCACTTCCAGGTTGCGGAAGATGTCACCATTGTATATTATTTACTTTTCCGCACTAGGATAGACCCAAGGCGGGGAGCACAAGTAACCGGGTTCTAGGGTCCAGTGGGAGACCATCTCGAGGAGTCGAGACCGGGTCTTCTAACCCTAGAATTGGCAGTGTTACTTGCTGCTCTCATAGGGGTCTAGGGATGTGGGTTTGGCTATTCATCGCGACCGTGGAATCCGTGTTTTATACAGGGTCGTATTGAAAACACGGACGTCCTAGTATATCCAACATTTCATATATGTTCTTCTGCTGCAATGTTCTGTGATGAGATCATATTACTGCCTGAGACGAATGTTTATATTATATATATGAGATATATGTTATATTGCAGATTTTGTTTCAAAAGAGATGCTTGTGAAGCATAATAAAAATGGGACTTCATTAATGAGATTAATGAAATAAAAGAAACCTAAAGATGTTGTAGAAACTTGTTTAAAAACTGGTAGCTCTAGTTCTTGCTTTGCATAGCGGTATTCCTTGTAGAACATCCAGCACCTTATTCGATAAGGAAAGGACCGAGATCCCTTCACCGGGAGTGACTCCTTTAGCAATAACTGGCAGATGCTACAAACTCGGTTTGTCTTTTGATTGCTTCTATAGTTCTTGCTTTGCATAGTGGTATTTGTGAAATATCCTGCACCTTATTCGATGAGGAAAGGGCCGACGATCCCTTCACCGGGAGTGACCCCTTTAGCAAAACTAGAAAAGCCTCAAAAACACTCCATTTAAAAATCACTCGATTCTACAACGATATCAAGTTCATTACGCAAAAGGTTTTCTTAAAAACCTGTCGTAGCCCTCCGTCATTTCAGATAAGTACTGGTTAGTATTCGTGCTGCGTTTGTTGACCTCTGTCAAGGCGTAGTGTGCGGTAGCAGATTAGTGCTTATCTGTATAAGCATATGATGTGATTGATTTAGGGTAGTCGTGCGACCTTGTTGACCTCTGTCAAGGGTCGTGCGGGTGGGTTTACTTCAATCAGGAAATGACGGGTTGAACTTGACTAGCAGCCTATGGTTTGTTGACCTCTGTCAAGGTCATAGGACGCTTGGGGCAAAATATTATCGGGAATTTCAAGTGTTCAAATTTGCAATGAGATTGCATACCTTCTATGAGATAGTTGGATCCCGATACCCACTGCGAGTAAGAGTTACTCCTGGGAGAGTTTTACACAGGACAATTAGTCGATCAAGTAGGTGTCTAGAAAAGTGTTAACGGGGTTATGCCTCTGGGAAAACGAGGTTTACTTTAATTAGGTTCGTGCGATAGCACGGGGGACCTCCCTCAAAGTACCGGCACTGGCCTGGCTGAAAGATTGGCGAACTTGTAGCGTGTAATTAATCCCGGCTAGTCTTTCCTTTTAGGGTTTGAAGGAAGATTTGATTAAAACAGTGGGAGACATCCTGATTAGATATATTAGATAACCAATCTAATCTTGCAAGAGCATACGCTGAGTGCTTTCTTCTCTCTCTCTCCAGGTAGCGACCATATCACGCCTTAATCAAGATAATAAAACGGATGAATTGACTGAACCCGCTTGTTATACTGAGCTGGGGAACGTTGGTCCCGCTCCAACTTATAATTGTTATAAGAACAGAGCAGGAAATTGGGGAATACCAGATTTCCCGTGCCGCCCAAACGAAGAAAGTGCATGTTGATGCATCTTCTTCGGGTGTGTTCATTACAGAGAACTGTTTCTCAGTATCCTTCACGTCCTGGGTATGAGATACCAGATCAGGATCCCGCATATGTAATCTGTTACATGGGCTATAGAAAGGTAGAGAACTGAGAACGGGTGATAAGTTTCATGAGACAGAAAACGATGCAAGTGTTGCAGCCAAGTCTGTTGGTCACTATCACCCTGTATTACCAGAATACATTGATTCTGAACGAATGTTATTAGATACCGAACCTGATATACAACATCATATCAGTTTCTTTATTAGTAAAGAAGTGATATAATTTTGTATTGTTGGATAATGTTTTGAACATTTCCTATATCAAGAGTTGATCGGTTCAGGCACGTTATCTAAAAGCATTGACGTTCTAAATCAAACTACAGTTCTTAGTATACAGAACACACACGGGAGGAAGAGTTCAGAGATGAACGAATCCTTCTTGAGGCATTGTAGACTAGGTCATATCAATGCGACCCGACTAGCTGAAGTTACATAAAGATGCATATTTAAATTAGTTTGAATTTACATCTTGTGAAACTTGCCGGTCATGTCACAGAGATAAGATGACCATAGCTCCGTTTATTGGAAACAGAGAAAGAGTTAGTGAACTCTTGGGATTGATACATGCTGATGTATGAAGGTCCCCTGTCTACACATGCCAAGACCGGTTCTTTGTACTTCATTATATTCTCTGATGATCTCTCAAGATTCAGACATATGTTCCTGTTGAAACACAAGTCCGAAGCTTTTGAGATATTCACAGAATATAGGTTAGAAGTAGAGAACCAACAACGGGTATAAGTATTATGTCCTTTGATGAGATCAGGGAGGAGAATACTTGAGCACGGAATTCCTGGACTATTTTAAAGGAGAATGAGATTCTCTCTCAGTATTACTCCTCCGTATACACCAAAGCACGTCGGTGTATCGGGGCGGAGCAATCACACCCTATGTGATATAGTGTTCTCTATGATGAGTACTACTGAGTTTCCTATTTCCTTTTGGGAGTTATGCACTTGAGAAGCTGCATACCTATTGAATAGGGTTCAAATCAAATCAGTTGCCTACCACTTCATACATGATATGAAAAGGGAAGAGCCCATATCTTAAGTTTGTTAAGATTTGGGGTTGTCCAGCCTATGTCTAAAAGCAAAATCCGGACAAGCTCGAGACAAGGTCTATTATGTAGAACTGGAAAGGTTCCAGCTATACAAACTACAACAGATGATTTGATAGAACCAAAGGATTCAATAGTTTCCAACGAACCTCAGCCTCTCCGCCGATCTAGTAGGGTTTCTCACCCACCTGAGAGATACTTTGGTTTCTCTATGACAGTGGGAGCGAGGATTGCATCATGAGATGATGACCCAACTAGTTTCGAGCTGGCCATCAGGAGTGGGACTCTGTAAGAATGGCTAGATGCTTATCGATCTGAGATGGAATCCTTATACACCAACAAAGTATGGACTTTGGTTGCTTTATCTGAAGGGTTAAATCCCCCTCAGGAGCGAGTATATCTTGAGAAGATTACTTGGTGTACATGGAAAAGTTGAGACTTTCAAAGCTATGCTTAAGTCCATCCAGATCCTACTTGCCACGGCTACATACCATGAATACGATATCTGGCGGTTGGGTGTCATGACTGCTTTTCTAAATGATGTTTTATAAGATAGCGTCTATAAGTACACAGCCAGAGGGCTTCGTAGACAGTGGGAGCAGCGGAAACGTGTGTAAGATGCTTTATAGGATAAAGCAGGCATCGCGGAGTTGGAACGTCTATTTTGATGTGGTAGTCAAAGAGTTTGACTTCATCAAAATGGTAGATGAACCTTGTATATACAAAAGGGTAGTAGAGAGTATGGTGGTGATGCTCGTAGAGTACGTGGATGACATACTCTTGATAGGGAAGGAGTTTCCTATGCTACACTCGGTCAATCTCCGCTTATCACATGATTCTCCATATAGGATCAAAATGATATCTCCTAAATCCTGGGTTTTGGATCTATGAGATAGATCTAATTGGATGTTAGGATACTCACTAGTTGTAGTGAGATGGTATCAATCGATCCTGGGGAGAATCACTGGAAAGGTTCCAAGATGATAAGGACGACTGAATGTCAGTCGCAGGCATTGTCTTTACCCTCAGTGGAGGGACGGTATGTTGGAAGAGTTCCAAGCTAGATACCGTAACATTCTAGACGATTAAAGGCAAAATACATCGTTACCAAAGATGCTACCAAAGAGGCAGTCTGGATATATATAAGTTCATAAGATGAACTTCGTTCCTACCATTGTGTGACAATGGAGTTGTGGCTTTAGCCAAGGAACTACCGTCCCATCAGAAATCCAGATATAATTCTTAGGCAGTATCACCTGATCATGGAGATGGTTGATCTCCAGGGAGATCGAGGTTAGGAGAGTAGACACAGAGGACAACAGTGCGGATCCACTCACAAAGGCCTTTTTCCCAGCAGAGACTTTTATGGGATGGTTGAGTATGAGATACTTCAACCACAGCTAATTGTTGGGTATATGATACCACAACAGATGGCCCTAGTGCAAGTGGGAGATTGTTAGTTATATGTATGCCCTCAAGGCCATTACTGTACATACGATGTATATTGTAATGGATGCTTGGACATATATAGGGAGGACTTTCTTGCTCGACATGATAGTATGCTATCTGGTTGTACTTTATCTTAACATGTACTCTGATTGTCTCTATATTACATGTTGATAAAGCCCTTAGGATGTGTACTCGACTACTGGGACTATGATGAGATTATACTAGTGGGGCCATGGTAGTCGATGAGTACATCCTATAACTGTTCCTAGTCGAGGGTATATCGAGACAGAGCATCGATGCACCAGAGTAGACTAGCGTATACGCATCTTGACCCATATGATGGGCGATGGATGATCCCATATATGTCGGTGTTTGACATCAAGGATGGTGTACGGGTGCTCAGTGGAGACTGGGTACACTGGACGGACTCGCCGAGAACTCTCAGATGGTATTATACCTCACGTCAGATGGCAGTTCTCCGGTGACACTGGTACAGAGTAGTCTGTTGACCCGAGATCGTCATAGAGTCTTGTGTGATTCCCACTGTGCTTTGATTTCCATCATACCACGTCCAAGAGGGCGTGCAAAAAGGTGGCTTTTGGGTACAGTCCCGAATCACATGGAGGCAATGAGCGATAGGAGGGGATTCGTCTCTCCCGGTATAGGGAGTTGATATTGCGCTGTGTTCGATTGGTTATAACCGGAAATCCCTGGCCAGGGTTGCTGAGATTTACTGGTAAGTATTATCAGTAGTTTCTCGAACTGTTATAGACCTCATATCGACACGACTTATCAAGCTACTGGGGTCTGACGTTTACCACCCCTAGGCGAGATATGCGACATATCAGACGACGAGACCGGACTGTACGGGAGTGTTACTGTTTGGATTCACAGGAGAATGTACAGGCTTGCTTGTTGATCTTCTGAGCGCTCAATACCTGGGTAGCTGTTACGTTTAGCTGACCGCTTACAGCTTGTGGGTGTTTGATATGATCATCACCTACTGCCGGCGTATTGACAATTCTTTAGAGTCCTACACAGAGGTTTCTTGGCTCAGGCAAAACGGAGTAGGAGCACATATGTGATATGTGCGGGACCGAGAATAATGCGATATGAGATACAGTATTCTATTCTCGCGATATTTGATATCAGCCGGGTCATCGGATCAAGTGTTGATTCGATGAATCGGTACGGATAAATATTAGTCGGTTATATGCGATATAGCCGGATTGTCGGATCAAGTGTTGATTCGATAATTTAATGTATAATAATATATATGATATATTAAATTACATTAACTAATATTTGCTCACTAAAAGATTCTTTTTCTCACTCGGGTAATACATTGATATATATGCGATATATGTTAAATGTATTATTTTATTTTGTTACGATAAATATTATATATGTGATATATAATATTGTAACATGATATGATAACTAATGCAACATGATTAGTGAAGTTTAAACATGATTAGGGTTTGGATTAGGGTTAACACTTCTAGTAGATTTTAGAAGGTTTCTTTTTGTCATGATAAAGATATTTGTGTTGATTTTTATCTATGACTCACTCTTAACTCAACCCAAACCCTAGCCATTGGTTAATTCTCTACAATGGTTAAGTAAACCATGGTTGCATTATTTATCATATTAACCCTTTCATTATTCATCACAAAAGGTTTGGATCACTATTTTTCTTCTTCCTTGAGTTCTTCATGCAAAGCTTTCTTGCTTTGATATTTGTGATGAAAATATGTGAGAAAAAGATAAATAAAGAGAGCAAAAAATCCTACTTCATCATCCTCATCTTCCCTTGCCCTTTAGATGAGAGTGTTCACTCAATTTTAGTGAGTGTTAGCTTGTGTTAATGAAACTTCAAGGTAGATCATCTTTGTATCGAAGATCGGAAGCAAGACTGCACCTTTCTCTTCGTGGAGCCTCTCGAGAGTCCGAAGCATGATGATCGCAGCGAAAGGACTTCAACACAGAGCTTATGAAGTGAAGGACCGGATCTACAAAGGTTGTAATCCCTCTCACTTAGTGTTAAAGTGTTTAGCATGTTAGTTTTCGCCTAATCTCTAGTTTAAAGATCCGTATTCGGGTTGTTCGGCATGGCTAAAATTATAATCGGGCATGGTTGATGCCTCGTAGACCCTTGTGCGCGTGCCTAGCAACCCTACACATACACACATACATACATGCATTTGTATCATGGTTGATGATACAACAAAGATGGAAATATAAGAATTACATGGAAAGTAAATATATTTATATATATTAGAATGATAAAAAGAAAATTGATATTAAATCATGGTTGACTATTCTTTACTTAACCTAGATTAAACCATGGTTTCATTTTTATTTGTTATTTTTCTCTCATTCTAAAATATCTAGATATTTATTGACCATGGTTTGAGATAAGATATTTATTCTTAATATTTATCTTTCTCTCATTATCTTTTCTCATTATCTTTTATCCAAAAAGAAAAATGAGCTCAAGGTTGCCGTCTTCTTCTTCCTCTCTCTAGCTCTCTCTTGAGTTTCCAAAGCGAGTGAGGGTAAAAGAAAAAAGGGTTTTTATATGAGAACACAACCATATCATCACACTACACTTGTTTAGCCCATTGGTGTAGTTTGTTTGCTTCATCATCATATTGATCTAGTGGAGCAAGGAGCTTTGAGCAAAGATAGTTCGGGTGGATCGTCGTGGATTAGGAAGGATTCAAGCGAGCCGTTCCAAAGTCTAGGATATCCAAGGAGTCACTCAAGGAGGTCTACAAAGGTTGTAGTCTCTCCATTTAGTGATAGATTATTTATTATATGTGATACTATTAGATGTTACTCTAAATTTCTAGTTCGATTCCTTGGTTAGTTTGCTTAGCACCTCTTAAAATTTAAATTGTAGCATGTGTGATGCTTCCAAACCCTATATGAGGTGCTAAGGAAACCCTACATGTGCTCCTTGAATGACTCCTTGGATCCAGGGGCATCCATATTAAACCGCGATTCGTTCGCGAACACGACACGCGAAGTGTGGAGTGGAAAGAGGAAAAGGTCCAACCGGGCGTGCTAGAATCTGTTCACCGCCGAAAGACGCGACCAGGACGTAGGGACGTCTGGCCTGAATTTTTGGGGCAGATACTATTTGGTTTTATCCGTCCACCTCTCCGAAGATGCCAAGTTGATTTATGGCACCGTATATCGGAGGTTTAGACAGATGCGGTCGTTGTAGAAGACTTCGTCAGATTCCCTCTCATTGCGAGGGGTTTTTGATTGTGGGGACGCTCTTCCCTGCAGGCACAAGCCCCTGCAGTTAATTACGATGCCGCATCGCGGTAACCACTTTCTCCTTCTCCAGATGGTCACTTCGTGTCGTATGTGTTTGTTTTATTTTTGGTTGCCCGTGGATTGTTTACGGAGACTAATTTATGTTGTCGCCCATAGGGCATAGATTAGTCCAAATCCGTATTTTCTTAGATTTGGGTTTGGGTTGGTTTAAGGACCGTTAATCTTGTTTTAAACTAAGGTCAACTCAAACGTTTGTTTATGATACGTTAGTTTAATTTTAGACTAAGATCTACACAACAGGATTTTGGGATCATTTAGATCCGACGAAAGAGTATTTGGACTGTATCATCTTAGTTTAGGGACGTTGCGGTCCATAAGTTTAAGGACATCATAGTCCATGGAGTTTAAGGACATCATAGTCCATAGTTTAAAGACGTCATAGTCTATAGAGTTTAGTTTAGGGACGTTGCGGTCCATATGTTTAAGGACATCATAGTCAATGGAGTTTAAGGACATCATAGTCCATAGTTTAAGGACGTCATAGTCTATTTAGTTTAGGGACGTTGCGGTCCATAAGTTTAAGAACATAGTCCATGGAGTTTAAGGACATCATAGTCCATAGTTTAAAGACGTCATAGTCTATTTAGTTTAGGGACGTTGCGGTCCATAAGTTTAAAAACATCATAGTCCATGGAGTTTAAGGACATCATAGTCCATAGTTTAAAGACGTCATAGTCTATTTAGTTTAGGGACATTGCGGTCCATAAGTTTAAGGACATTATAGTCCATGGAGTTCAAGGGCATCATAGTCTATTTAGTTTAGGGACATTGCAGTCCATAAGTTTAAGGACATCATAATCCATAGAGTTTTAGGACATCATAGTCCATAGTTTAAAGACGTCATAGTCTATTTAGTTTAGGGACGTTGCAGTCCATGGAGTTTAAGGACATCATAGTCTATACTTTAAAGACGTCATAGTCTATTTAGTTTAGGGACGTTGCGGTCCATAAGTTTAAGGACATCATAGTCCATGGAATGTATGGTTGTCGGGACCCGCCACCTCTCTGAAGACGTTGAAGAATTACAACGACACATATCAGAGGAATGAAGAGATGTACCCTTGAACCAATATGGGTTGGGAAATCTGTAGTCAGGTTTGGGACTAAGACCAATTAGGGAAATTGTGAGCACATAGGCTCGGTTGGTCTGGGTTAGGGGGTTGTGGCCAACTTGGGCTCAACCCACTCAGTTTTGATTAAAGTGTTAAACACTTGTTTAGGCTCGGTCTCTTTTTGTTCAATAATGCTGAGCATTAATTTGGGTTCTGACACCCTTTTTATTTTTTGTCTTTTATTGAGTGTCGAACACTTTTTGTAGCGCAGAGCGCTTTATGTACAGAGCCTTTACGTACAGAGCACTTTATTTACAGAGCGCTTGGCGATGAGCACCAGACTTGGAGCGCTGAGGCGCTTCTTCTGAGATAGCGCCCACGTGGGGAGCACGTGGAGCGCTTAGCGCCAAATTTGGAGCGCTGGAGCGCTAAAGCGCTTCTTTTAGAATAGCGCCCACGTGAGGAGCACGTGGCGCGCTTGGCACTGAGAGCCAGACCTGGAGCATTAAGGCGCTTCTTAAAAAATAGTGTTTGGCGCGCTTGGCACTGAGCGCCAGACTTTGAACGCTAAGGCCCTCCTTTTAAAATAGCGCTTGGAGCGCTGGGCGCTGAGCGCCAGGCTTGGAGCACTGAGACGCTCTTTTTAAAATAGCGCTTGGAGCGCTGAGCGCCAGACTTAGAGCGCTAAGGTGCTTCTTTGGTAGTTCTGATTAACTTTATATTCTGAGAATTAAGTTCTCGTACATAAGAGACTTTGTCTCATAGATCTAAGAACCAAGTTCTTCTCTTTTCTGATGAGATGTTGTGCTCTCTTTGTTTTTGTGGAAAAACCTTGTCTTATGGATCTGTGATCTAGAAAAAGAACTGGGTTCTTATGATGTGAGAGTTAAACTCTCAAAAAAATTGAGGAGATATTATGATCTCTCTTCTTTTTATCATTTACCTTGAAGAAAACTTCTTCTTCTTAAAGCTTGCTCTTCTCTTTTTTCTTTTCTGAGAACTTGAAGTTTATGGGGGGGTCCCTCTGTATAAGACTTGAAGTCTTGGGTCCTTTATATAGAGGAGGCTGATTTGTTGAATCAGTTAACAAAATCTTTCTCTGATTGATTTGGAGATGTTTCCCCACCATTGGATCTTTGATCCTAGAGTTTCTGTTTTACAGAAGACAATCTTCTTGTTTTTAACAAGATTGGGAAAATATTTTCCCATACAGAACTTATTCTATATCTTTGTGATTTTTAGTCACCATTGGATCTTCGATCCAACGGTGTTCTGATTTACAAAGCACAATCTTTCCTGTTCGGAAAGATTTGAGGAGTATTTCCTCAACAGAATTAAATTCTGTAATTTGATGATTTATTCATCTCAGTTGGATCTTTGGTCCAATGGTGGAGAACATTTAGTTCTAGCGCTGGGCGCACTCGTGCTTTGCACGTGAGGCGCTGCCTCAGAGTCTTTGACTCTTAGCGCTAGCGCTCTTGGCGCTGGCGCTCTCGTGCTTTGCACGTGAGGCGCTGCCTCAGAGTCTTTGACTCTTGGCGCTAGCGCTCTTGGCGCTTTCATGCTTTTCATGTAAGGCGCTGCCTCTTTACCGAAGGTGTTTTTTCGCCTTCTTTCTTTACTTTTCCTGAGTCAAACTTCTCTTTCCCAATGCAGAGCTTGGAAACAGTTCCATCATGCACAAAATTTTCTGTGCCTAGACTTAAATGTCTCTCTTTATAATTTGAATCAATGCTTCTCTTCTCTCTCACTTTCAGAGAATTATTTTAGCAGATAAGAGCTATGGCTTGTAATCGTCCACATGCTCGCCGGCAACCAAAGGAGGTGCCTACTGAGGAAATCGTTCCTCGTTTTGCTGCACGCTTAGTGAACCCTTCTCCTACGGATGACCAATGCGACATGGTGCTGTACGAGCTCTTGACTCGTAGAGGATCTCCTCTCCCCATCGGCTCCATTTGGCTTCGGATGGTCTTCTTGTCCGTGCTCGATGACATCCCTCCTCATCCGGCGGAGATGACTCCGGCAATGCTCGACACCGCAGAGGACAAGATCGAGTGCTTTCATGAGGCACTTTTGATTACCACAGCTCTGAGGGATCGCTCTGTTCAGTTGCTAAGACAGATACGGGCTCAGCGGGTCATCATATCTGCCTTCGCAGATGGGCACGGTGCTGACCGATGGGAAGCGACTGTTCTTGAAGATCACCGCTTTGACATGGTGGAGAAGGCAGAGAGGGAGTTAGATAATTTTATCCATAATTTTGTGAATCCCTGTACTTTCGATCCCATGTTTCGTGATCTATTTCCTGTAGAATAAAATGTTCAATTAAATGCATTCTTTTTTTTTGTCGTTGACCACCAAGTGCTCCCTTTCTAACTCTTGCTCTTCCTCTGATGTGTGCATGTGCGTATATCAATAAGCTTAATTTCACACATTTTTGTAAACGAGACTTAAACCGGTATAAACAGGCACAAATAGTTCTTGGCCGAAGATTTTGGCGGGAACAATGAGGCTCCGTCGAAGTAGAGCTCCCAACATGGCTCGTCATCCTCGAGGTGCAGCATTTGTTTGTCGGGTAACTCGCAATTGAGCGGTGACCCTTCTGGTATGGGATGAGCAGAAAGGAAGTCGGCGAGGGCTTACCCTTTTACTGCTTTCTGAAGAATATAGATTATGTCAAATTCAAGCAGCATGACAGCCCATCTTGCCATTCTACGGGTTAGGCTTGCCTTGTTCATTAAGTGTTTAAGCGGGTCGACCTTGGAGATCAGCATAACCCGATGAGCGAGAAGATAGTGTCTTAACTTCTTCACAGCAAATATTAGGTCCAGGCATTGCTTTTCAATAGGGGAATAGTTATGTTCCGCCCTGACTAACGTTCGACTGAGGTAGTAAAGGGCATTCTCTTTTCCCTCTTCATTGTTCTGGGCGAGGAGTGCACCGAGTGACTCATCTAGCGTGGTGGTATAGAGAATCAATGGTTTATTTGGAATGGGCGCAGCAAGCACTGGAGGGTGCAACAGGTAATGTTTGATATTTTCGAACGCTTCTTGACATTCGGCATCCCAGACAAAAGGAGCTCCTTTTTTCATGAGCTTCGAGAAGGGCCTGCATCTCCCCGATAGGTTCGAGATGAATTTTCGTATGCAAGCGAGCATCCCTTGAAAAGATCTCAGCTGCGTCAGATTCTTTGGAGGGGGAATCTCCATGATAACCTTTATCTTGGATGGGTCAACTTCGATCCCTTGATGTCGGACTATGAAGCTGAGGAACTTTCCCGATGACACGCCAAAAGCGCACTTCAGAGGATTCATCTTCAGATTGTATTCCCTCAGTCTGGTGAAAACGGTCCTAAGATCTTGGATGTGATCATCCTTGGTTTTAATCTTGAAGACCAAATCATCAACATAACATTTGACGACTTATGGATTAGGTCATCAAAGATATTGGTCATTGCCCTTTGATATGTAGCACCTGCATTCCTTAGTCCGAATGGTATCACTTTGTAACAGTATATGCCGATCAGGGTTCGAAATGCTCTATGCTTCTCATCCTCAGGTGATATTTTTATCTGATTGTACCCTGACGAGCCACCCATGAAGGTGAACAGCCCGTAATTTGAGGTATCGTCGACCATCATTTCCAGAGCGGGAAATCATATTTAGGGCATGCCTTGTTAAGGTCTCTGAAATCGACACAGACTCGGATCTGCCCATTCTTCTTTTTCACGGGGATGATGCATGCGATCCAGTCCGCATATTTCTTTTCTCTGATGAAACCGGCATCGATGAGTTTCTTGGTTTCCTTGAAGACCTTTACTTCCAGCTTCCTTCTTATTCTTCGAGGAGCTTGTTTGACTGGCTTGACATCAGGAGAAATAGCTAGCTTATGCATGGCTATCTCAGGGGAAAGACCAGGCATTTCTTTATACATCCACGCAAAGAAGTCGGCGAACTCATGCAGCAGGGCGACTATCTGCTCCTTCATTTCCTCTGACAAGAGTGAGCTGATGTAGGTCGGCCTTGGATTATCGGGCGTTCCCAAATCAATCTCGGTTAACTCGTCGAAGGTTGCTTATCTGCCATTTTCGAGCTCTCGAGGAGCTTCTTCTGGCTCGGCTATCTCATCTTCATCATTTGACCTTTCATTGGCTTCACCAACATGGATCATGTAGTATTCTTTGGAATCAGGTTGACTGAAACCTATGCCCCATCTATTTAGAATACGTCCATCGATGAGTACTCGTATCTGAGGTGGATGCCATAGCCCCTCATAAAACTTCGCTTCGATTCCGTTTGATATAACCGGCATCCGCAATTTTTAAAATATTCCTGCATCTCGAGCGCATAATATCTGGGATTGAGGACGGCTCTTATGTCTCTCTCATAGGAAAGGCACAGACAGACAAATCGTCCAGGTGCACGACAAGATTTGACCGATAAAACAGAATGCCCTTCTGTCCACTTTTCCTTCCGGAAACACAGAAAGTTTGCAGTTGTTCATGGTACAAAGCATCTAACTCCTTGTACATATGTTCCGGCACCCTTGTGATAGCTAGGGACCCTTTTGTAATCTCGACAGTTTCTTAGCTTCGCTTTTTGCAAGGGCCCAATCTGCATAGCTGTTGCAAGGCGGGTTCTCTTCCTCCGACCCTTCAATGCCGCTGCCGAAATGAGGGCGAATTTTGCTGCTGGATAGGCCTTCAGCATCAGACTCATCCGTATCGCTACCGAAATGAGGGAGAGTTTTACTGACGGATGGGCTTCCAGTATCGGATTCATCAATGTCACTGCCGAAACGCGGACGCACTTGGGGTTTTTTTCGTTTGAAAGTGACAGCCGGCTTAGATTTGATTTTGAGTTTCGAAACCGTTCTGTCTTTGGTCAGTTGTGGCTCGGTATTTTGGGGGTTCACAAAGTACTGAGAATCTTCATATCGAACTTCATGCACATCGAACGGCTGGATGTCTCCTTAATACGTCTTTCTTCACCATTTTTGGTATACTTCATGCATTGATGGAGAGTTGACAAAACGATACCGTAATCGTGGAGCCACGGCCGTCCCAAGAGAATTTTATAAGACGTGTCTGCGTCGATCACGTATATCTTGGCTTCGGTATGTAGGTCCCTGAACCTGATCGGCAGAGCTATGGATCCCAGAACTTGCTGGCAATTTTGATTGAAGCCTTGAATGACGATCCTTTCCCTTGACAGGTATCGGGCGTCCATTAAAAAACTCTTCAAAGTCTGCAAGTTCATGATGTTCACTGAGGATCCTGGATCAATCAATATGAGATTAATCCGATCTCCATCGCTGTACCCGGTCACGTAAAGCGGCCGGTTATGCTTAGCTATTCCCAGTAGCAGGTCTTCATACTTAAACGTGACCGCGGCAGCATGCAGAGTGTATTGTGCTTCTTTCATATTAATCTCCGCAAAGCGAGCCTGGTACCGCTCGGGGTTTTATAGAGTGTGAATGAGAATATTTCTAAGCTCTTTAGATAGGATCAAGGCATCATAGATGCTCAAGAGAGACGGAAGCTTCCGGAGATGAGCCAAGACATTATAGTCCACTGAGAAAAGATTCGAGTTTTCATGAGCCGGCTTTCCGCCATCTTCTTCATTAGCGACTTGTTTTTCCTTTCCTTTTGGGGCGTTGCCCTAATTTGGCCGTAGAGCTTTGCCACTTCTGAGCCAGATTTGGTTGGCCTTCGTGGCGAGCTCCTCGTCCTCTTCAGGAAAACAAAGTTTTTTCTCAGAGTCGCTACCAAGATGGATAACATAGCAGGTCACTATAGGGATCTCGTCATCAGAGTCTTTTTCTAGCTCCTCCAGAATCTCAGCCGCTTCTACGGGGACGAACTCCTTCAATTGAATTAGAATGCTTTCCTTTTGTTTATAGTCTTCAAGGGAATTGATATATTTTTAAATGGTCGATCTCCCTGCAGACTCTTTTTCGCGTCAAGCTACACTTTTCCTCTTATTGAGCTTTTTGGAATTTGAGCCTGATTGCCAAAGTGGTAGCTGAACGGTGGGCTCCTTCTGTCCCTCCCATTCTGTTCTGGGCTCTTTCTGAAGTAGCTTTAGCATCTTCTTCGTCTTATTAGATATGTGCATACTCCATGGAGGCTGTGGCGAGTCGGATTCATTTTCCGGGACAGCAGATGCAGCTGTTTGATCCCAGAAAGCTTCAGCCTCTGTCTGCATAAAGTTGGTGGTCGCAGCTTGATTGTTCACCAACACACTCTTGGACAGTTCGATCTCCCCAGTCTTGTACTGCTTCTCGACCCAGTTTTTGAAAATATAGTAATTCTCGATCACATGGCTCACTACTCGGTGGTACGGGCAATATAGAGGACTGTCGATTATTTTTTCTTCATGGGGTCATTTCGACTTTGGCAATTGTAGATCATTCTTCAAGACATCTTTGAATATCTTATGGACATTGTCCCTTCTGAAAGAGTAAACTTTGTTCTTTTTCTTCTTTAGAGAAGGCTCTTCTCCTCCCAGCACTGGCTTTCGAGACCTGTTGGTTTTGGATTCGCCTGCCTTTCGCTTGTCTTCATTGTCGGACGTATTAAAGACATTGATATTGCTGGAATTCCCGCTTCTACGGTTGTCATCCTTCTTGCTCTTCCAAGACTTGTCACCTTGAGAGTCCGGGGTAGACGCTCGCTTCGAGCGTTCCAACATTTGTACTCTCTTGGTTGCTTCGAGCGTTCCACCAATTCTTGCAAGCCTTGTTTTGTTAAATATCAGTTTTAGTGTGCAAATATCAGAAAAATGGAATTTTTATGATATTTGTGATGCTAAACTTGAATCTGGAACTACTAGGTTAACCCATTAGAAAAACTAACAATATTAGGATATGGTGAGACCAATAGGAGGCAACTCCTAAAGCTGGAGCCCCTAATTCTTTAGTTCACCAGCCGGTTCTTCCCATTTTCCCGTCGCCGCCGGTATTTCAGGGTAATGGTGCTTTGGGTTTTTGTCAATTGCTTTATTTGGTAATAATATAAGGTACTATATTGTTTGATTTGTCCCAGATTTCATATAAAGAAATCTGGGAGTGTTCTAGTATTGTTTTATCAATGTTTCTGATATTTTTGATACGGTATTTTTCGTATTTCTATATCTCGACTGAAATATTGACGTTCGTACGTTAATGTCAGGGGTATTTGGTCGTATTTGGAGTAAGTAAGCTATAAATTCTAACCTATGGGTGCTTGGTTCATTGTTTTGGTTTTGATATGATATTTACGCCGATGTGTTATAACTACGATTGTAGATACGATCGCGGAAATTTCCAAGACGGTAAGGACGGACAAACCAAGCGTGGATTTCGACTAGCTCAACAAGTGTGGGTAGATTTATATTTACGGGGGAAGTCGGGTGGATGGCGTATAGCACCCTCGCAACCATTTAACTAGGATAGTTATGCTATCTACTTAGATTTTTATGATATGTTAGATAAGTTAGCTAATTGTATTGATGTTAGCTCGCATCTAGTAGGTCATACACGTGGTTATATTTGATATATGGTTATGATGACATATGTACGTGACGATAGATCCGTACGATATGGATATGATATTGAATGGACATTGTACGAGAGATCATACCGTACTTGTGATGAAGAGGAAAGTGTGCCGAATACGGCCAAGTGTCATTTGGACTCATGGAGTCATCAGTTATCCCGACTTGGGACGTTACGTTTGATTGAGTTATACTCTTTTAAAAACCAACGATTCACTTTTAAATGATAAATGACAAGGATGCGATGCTATTTTCCAAAACGAATATCTATTTTAATTTAATGCAGCATTCTTATTTCAAAATAATATTCCGTTCCATTTTCAAAGATAATGGTATAGCTCATAGCAATTAGTTACGTTTAATAATTACGCGACACGCTTAGATTTCCTTTATATGTTCGCAATACGCTTATCGATTATATACGTTCTCTTTTGTATGAACACACTGATAGAACACTGCACAACTACCAATAAATAGTATGTTGTACGCGCACAGACGAATATGTTACACTACACCTCATTGGTACTGCCATGACACTGTAGGACCGCTATACCACACGATGTGTATGTAAATGCCGATACGAGGCGTTATGAATTCCCTATATCCGGGAAATTGGATTGTATTTATATGCTACGGATATTGGTAGAATTACTTTCTGTTTTAAACACTTATAGAACATTTGCACAAATACTAATGATTGATATGCTGCACGAACACAGACGCGTATGCTACACTATACATCATTAGTATTGCCATAACACAGTAGAACTGTTACGTTTGTTTGCACGACTGGCTATACTTACGTACGGTGCCTTTATTACCTGCTGAGTTATTGCGAATACCAGTACCATGGGTATTCGTATTTGATTATTATGAGCTTTTATGATGTTTTACTTTCGATGATATATATCAGTGGTATGGGACGCTGCTATATATATATATATATATAAAATATCAGTGATATATGCAATTATTCTTCTTCTTTACTTGATATTTCTGGATACGATGAGTTGACGTCCACCATGAGCTTGATATTTTTCTGATTTAATTTTATTCCGAATTGAGTGTAGGAGCTATACGGTTACGGACGTGCTACATATCCGGACTGAATGGGGGAGTATACAGTCGGATAAATGGTGGACCCGGTCGAGACCGAGGGGTAGGAAGGCCGCGATAAAGACGGGGAGCCTAGCGAGGACACTCGATACCGAAGATAGATATGAGCACGGCGGATATCCGGGGGATACTGACTTGGGCTAAGGATATCGAGGGGTGACCGATCTGTTGAGACGGTATCGACGATATCTGGATTTGTGTGTCGGTGATGGACACGAGAGATTTGATGATTTAGGATGTCGATGCTGGACACCCATATATTGATATTTTGCGATCATTCAAGGTATACCGTTATAGTTTATGCGTTATTATAGCCGATCAAGACTGATCCAGAGGACAGTACCTGAATACTATTTTACCTGTTGATATATATAAAAGGATTTATAAACGAGCTATAGTCTCATTATTTTGACATGTCTCGGATGACCCGAGAATCTTTTAAACTGTAAACCTCTTAAAACTCTTTACTAAACAGGGAGACGTATATCTTAAATAAAATACATATTATACTTCTTACTATTACGTCTGCTTTTTATGTCGTGATATACGTATCCCGCGGCTATTTTAAAAAAAGGGTTTTTCATACATATTTCGGCTACCTTATAGGTTTATACCTGTATACAGGTTATATACATATGGGATGATATATTTGGGTTTACATGATGGATAGTATTGAATTTTAGTACATATGCATTATATATATATATATATATATATATATATATATATATATATATATATATTTATATATATTAGTACAGGATATGATAGTACTATAATTTATGACTTAGATATATCGTTGTGCATTTCGATTTCTACCTTGTGATATACTTTTATTCACTGAATTGGCAACTCACCCCCGTTGTGCCCCAGTTTCTTGCAGGATACCACTCGGAGCATCAGCGGTTTGCGGCAGGCTCTTTTCGTCAGTGATTGCCTTGGTAGGCGGGCTATTGTTGTATCATACCCACACTTGTGTATTTATATTCTTTTGTATCTAGTTAAAACTCCATCAACCCAGAACTTTTATAATTGTGGACTTAGAAGCGAGACTTAGAGTTATGTGTTTGTGGGCGTTGCACTCGTTGGAGTCGACTTTTCTATTCTTGTTGATCTTATTTCGCTTTTCTTTTCTTCGCTATTGAGCGTCATATATTATTTGTGTGGTTGTTTCGCCGTTTGGGCATAGAAGCTAGCTCCCATTGGGATGCTTTATATATATTTATTATGCTTGTATCAAGTTGTATTCAAAATTTATGAAGGAGGTGCTGCCGATTTTTAAAATGTCATAGATGCTTTTTAAACACACTTATTTAGAGTTAAATGTTTATTTTAAACTGATTCCATCTAACGACTATTTTTAAACCTCACCTCCAATATTTTCGTAAAAATGCTTAGATTTCGGGTTTCGGCTTACTTGGACCGCGTCGACGTCTTTAGATGTCATGTGATTTAAGTGCCGGTCATGTGCCACTTTCGGGTCGTGACACTTGGTCCTCACAAGGTCAGCAATGGAGATCTTATCACTGACGCTCATGAACCTTTATCGAAATAGAGACTCCATTTGGGCAAAAGTGGTGACGGACCCATCTGGTATGCTCGCGTACCAGTTGAAAGTGATACCGGTGAAGCTGTTGACAAACTGACGAAGAAGGAGTGCATCATTGCCTCCTGTATTTCCGCACGACGCTTTAAAGTGGACGACATGCCGATTTGCGTTTCCCGTCCTGTCAAATCTTCCAAACTTAGGAATGACGTAGCCGCTCAGGAACTCGATCAGATTGTACTGTGCGGGATATGGCTGCCCACTACTGCCAATTTCTTTCTGAGCTTCGGCTTCGGCCACCAATGTTTTAACCTTGCTGGCGACCAAATCCATTATCTGATCTTGTGTTAGCGGGATGGTGCTATCTAGGGCCAGGGCATCCTCAGAAGCGGAATGTGGCCGGCTCTCGTGCGGCTCGCCTAATCTTGGACCCAAGGGGACAGGCATCGGTTGTTTCGAGCTGTCATCACCCAGCTCATGAGTAGAGACCTGTGCTTGATTGGGATGCGCCCGAGCAATTTGAGTCGTGATCTGCATCACAACGTTCGTTATGTCATCAATTTTTTAATAAAGCTTGGCCATCTCTTTATCTTTACTCCTGAGCTGTTTTCGAAGCTCTTGAAGCGGCTCTTGCTCTGCAGTCCTGGGGCGGAAAGTCGGCTCTTCCTCGCTATCCGAGCTTGCCTCCATATGGACTGAGGGGTCTTTCTGCCTATCGGCATCATCGAGAGGATTTTCATCATCCAGCAGAGGCAGCTGATCTTGGGAAGCGGCAACCACATTCAAGCCAGATTGGGCTTGGGACGTGGTGGCCCCATCCTTGCTTTTGCTGCTCAAGTTGTCGCTGGGACGCGCGCCAGCCATATAGAGCGTATGGATAACATATCCAACCGTCTTTTCATTATTGGTAGCTGATTTCACGGATCACTGTCATGGTCCTCCTATTTCGTTAATGGGCAATCGACTGAAGGCGGCTGGCCTGACCGAGTTCTTGAATGGTGCTGGTGCTTTCTTTTTGGCTCTGCCCTACTGTTTTCGCGCAACACAGAGCGCCTGATAGACTCTTGAAGAGACAGTGTCATGCTTTCTCTATTGGGGCTGGGGCACGTCTCTTTGTAGTATCGTTCGGACTGTTGTCTTCTTGATTCTGGCAGTCATGGCGTTTTCCTGAACCCATTTCAGGGGTTCGAAGGAGTTGCTGATTTTTACGGCCGACTCATCTGTTGATGCGGGATAACCCTGCTCTTGGAACCTCACAACGTTCAACTTGGTCGAAGCCCTGGCCCTTTTGTTGGCTTTATATCTGAGCCGCTTCTGCCTCAATTTTTCCATTTTGAGCACTTGGCTAGCTTCGGCCCTTCGGAAAAACGCCGTAGACCGATTGACAGAGAGTCCAGAAAATATACCTGCTTGCGCGATTGTCAAGGGCACTGTCTGAGCTTGCTGGAGATGCTTTGTGGCTCTATTGGTGTTGACGACCTTGCCCCCAGTCGAAACAGTGGAGAGTCGTTCGAATACGGATTTGTATTTGGGGTTGGAAACTTTGGCGACCACAACGTTCAACCTCCTGCCCCTTGAGGTCGGTTTGGCCGCTTGGTTTGCCGGGGCCTCCCCCAGATGAGCGCTTCCGGCATGGTAGATAATGACAAACCCAAATTGACAAAACGGTTCCTCCCATTGCCAACTGAGACTTGCAGACATTGATCTTGACCACATAGGGAATTGGAGTGGCATCAAAAACGAAGCTCGTCTTGGGAGACATGATTGCTGAGTTCGAGATTGTGACTGAAAGCTGTTAACCTGTACACAAAAAAAATGACTTCAATATAGGCAATCAATATATATGTTGATTGAGTTCGCATGAACGTTTAACTCGAAATATGGAAAGAGAGAAAAGGTCCCAACGGACAAGCCAGAATCTGTAGGATGTTTTTCGTCACCCCATTGAGATAGGAATTCGCGTTACTCGCCAGGCGCATTACAGATTCCCCCTGCCTAGGGTAGGCCAGGGTTTATTTATTATGGGGATCCGAATCTCCGGCAGACGCGGACTAAGCTGCCGTTAATTACTCCTCGCCTTTGAAGCGAAGGAATCTCCGATTGACGGGTCAACTAGTCATGCGAACTCAATGTGCAGTGCGCGTGTGTTGTGTTTTGAAGAGGACTTAGATGTATCAAGGGCCACGCAAAGTTTACGGGGGTCCCGCTATCCGGATAGCGGGCTGGGGGTCAAGAGAGCTAGTGGCCCCCTTGCGGAGGTGGAGCAGCGCCCCGTTAGAATTTTTTTCTAACGGAGGAGGTATTTTTAGTATGGAGTGCATGGGAAAAGAGGGGCAAGGCGCGTCCTAAGGACGCGCACGTGGCGTATGGGCGCTGGGCGCCCGCGGACCATGTGCGAGGAATGTGGGCGCTGGATGTCCATGGGTTACATGCCAGGCACGCGGGCGCTGGCGCCCGCGGATCACGTGAGCTGCGCATGGGCGCTGGGCGCCCGCGGGTCAAGTGTCCTACGCGCGATCGCTGGGCGCTAGCGGGTCACGTGCGCGGCATGCGACCGCTAGAAATACTAGAAGAGAAAGAGGCTTAACCCCTAGGCTGGGAGTTGAACTCCTAAACATGAATTATATATAAATTTGGAGTTAAACTCCCAAAAGATTTGGATTTGGAATTAAACTCCTATATAATAAATTGGATGTAGATTTGGAATTAAACTCCTGAAAGGTTTAGATGTGAAGTTAAACTCCTTTGAGAATTTGGATCTTGGAGTTAAACTCCTCGAAGATCTTCGGAGATGATCAAAGGGGACTCATTTTTTCTTCCTGAAGCCTCGGATCCTCCCGAAGTGGGATTTTCGGAGGTGGGTCTTCTTCCTCCTCCTCTCCTTTGCTGGATCTTGGAGAAAAAAGAAGGTGAGATCTAAAATATCCCTTTTTAGGGATTTGGTGGAAGATTTGAACTCCCTTTTGAGAGTTTTATGGTGAAAAACTATTTTGTTTGTAAAAAGAAAATTTAAACTCTTGATTTAATTGGAAAAGAAAAGGAAAGGGAGAACTTGAGAGGATGAAAAGTTGTTATTGATTTTTCATCATGTTTGCCTTTATAGGCCACACACTTTACATATAGCCACTTGGGCTTCGCCAAATGGCACTTGTGCCACTCCGTACCTTATGTGCTTATTTCTTTTTGCATATAAGCCATGGGGTTTACAAAATTTTGGATTTCTGCCCATTTTCATACATTTATTTCTAAAACGTTGCATTGAACTAATTTATTACTTCATTCTTGGTATAGAGCCGAACCCTTCCATTCTTGGTCTTGACTTGGGCTTGGGCCCACTTCGCTTGAGTTTGGACCCGCTTGGCTGGGGGTTGACTGACTTTGACTTGGTCAACCGGGATATAATTTTTAACCCCAACAGGATAGTTTGAGTATGAATCCAACGGAATCTCATAAATCCCATACTTACATCACGAAATCATGAATTCACAAATTTATGAATGAGGGCATGTATTTTCTTATCCCTGGATTACAGCCTGCTGGGTTCGAGAACACTCTTGAGATACGTTGATATTCACACTTAAACTCATGTTAGTTAGATTATCTTTTAGTGGCCTCTGTAGGACACAGCGACAGTACACTTTATGTTCACGATACCTTCACTACATGATCATGCTATATTTGTTTGCTATACTCATGTTATATTTCCATAATTACATAGTTTTCTTTAATATTGCTATGTTATACTTTTTCATATTTCATTCCATCCATACTATATTACATTACACTTTGTATTTCATTTATATACATCACCTATCCTTTTAAGGGACTTAGACTTACCGAGCGAAAGTTCACTGACGTGGCATTCCACCCATTTTCTTTCTTTCTTGAACTGTTCGTCAGATAATCTAAAGACCAAGGAGGTGGAACCAATTTCAAAAGACTACTTGCGGATTGAAGCCCAGATCGACTGCTAGTTCTTCAGCAGTTATTTCTTTTCATTCCAATAAACCACATATTTAGGCTTTTATGTTTTTGTTTCTTGTTCAGAACTTTGTAATCAGTTTGAAAATTATGAAATTTGAATGTAAATAAAATTGTTTATTGGAAATTTCAGTTTCATGTTTATTCTTGTGTCATTTTATATTGCTTATATGCACTTAACGTATTTGTTTTGAAAAAGAACCTTCTCGGAATAAATATGTCGCGGACCTCATCACGTGCCGTTAACGTTATTTTGGGAAGCGGGATGTGACATTTTTTAATCAAAAAGTAACAAAAAAACAACTTATGATAGAAGTTACAGATAAGCAATCAGAAATTATTGACAACTCAACTGTAGATTTAATTGCCAAGAATTTGGCAGCTTGCTTATGTACTTGCGTACATGGATGCCCAGGGGTATTTTTGGGATATACCAAAGTACAAAAGTCTTTTGCATTTGAGAGAATCCTTGATATGCCTAACGGGTTTTCTACTTATTGAAAAAGCCCGGGGATTTTTTCACAAGTTTTAAAAGGGTCGGGGATTTTCAACAATTTACCCTAAAACAAACCTTTAAATAACATTGATATAAGTTGTGTTCAATTTTGGGGGCAAATTACACTAAAATACCCTCAATTACACCTGAACAGGAGAGAGAAATGGATGGAGAATTTTGGGGACCCTTCGAACAGTTTGATGGGTCCACATTCCTATTTCTTTGTCTTTACTGCTTCGATATATACGCCGGCGCAAGGAAAAATTCCTTCTCATCCTCCTCCTCTTCCACCTCCGCAGCCTTGCTCTCTCCCTCCAAACTCCTCATCGACACTGTCGTTTCTACCAAAGACGACTCCTGATTTCCCACCTCTCCTTCTATCTCTTCCACCTCATAGAAAAGATACATGGGTAGCAAAGGAAAAAAAGGGTAAAACATGACTCTCCGCCAACATCCTCAAGGCATTCTAGTGCAATAATTTTTTTTTTAATAGGGAATTTAGTGAAAAGCAATAGTTGACATAGTGTAATTCACCCTTCCAGGAAAAAGATCGCAGGGATTTAAACCAGAAATTACTAGTTCTATAGATGAATGAAATAACGACTTCATAAAGGTTGCCCTCGACGGCTTAGATAGATCGGAAAATCATAAACAGGTAAATCGGTGGAAGATCCGGTAGATCCATTTACCCATGTTTCAAGCATATCAATGCTTTAAGGTAAATAATATCCAACATCAATATTAACTGAAACTTATGAGTTACAAATTACAAAGACATTGAACAATAATTTCTAACTCTTCCAGAACATCTTCATCTGCTCTACTGGTTCTCAGTTATTTGGACCATTTAATGTCAATGTGCATAACCTAAGCTCCAAATATAGTATACAACATCAAAATTTTGCTTATATAATGTATGCATATGGCTCCTATGCTAATATACCTCTCTGATTTTTTTTCCTTTTTCTGTAGACACCTCTATTTCTTCCTCTCTCTCTCTCATTAAAGTCCAATCAGCAATGAACTTCGAGTGTTCTCTTTGTTATCCTCGACAAATAGTCTCCCCTCCGCAACAAAGTAAAATTAGGGGGGAAAGCTTGTATTTTATACCGTTACCTGTATAGAGGCGGCGGATGCATTTACTCTCACTGGCCTTCTTTACCTGTCAAATAGTAGCAGTGTAATGTTAAATGTATAATTCTGAACAACAAAAAGATACATGTTTATGTTTTTTTTTATTTTCTTTCTTTTTTTTTTCTTCCAAATTTTGTAGTTCTTCATATTTTATAAAAGTTTGGCTAATGTTTTCTCTTCCTCTAAATTTCATATTTATAAGCATTCATGCTATATTGTCTCCTATTGATTCATGTAATGGATAGAGAGCACAGACGCATGCCCACGTGCATGCGCAAACTTACACTAGCAGTATACATGACATAAATATTTTGCGTTTTAAGAAATTGTTTATACATGCATCCGATCAAATTATGCATGTATCCTATTTCAGCGTGCTTAATTTGAACAAAGATTTAGAGATTCAATTCTATCGAGTAATCCTAGCCGCTTCTATAACTAAAATGATAAGACTTTGATGCGTACGCGTTGCTTAATTCAAAAATAAAACTTTGCTCAAGTCATATTACTTGTTCATTAATAACTTTTTAATGAATCCTAGGGGGATTAATTACCCAGTAGTAAAGATTAATGAAATTTACGTTTCATAAGAGGTTGTTTTCCCTCTTGAATTAACCAATGAAGAAATCATTGAAGATAAATTTAAAAATAATGCCATCCACACGAACACATCCATAGCATACACATACACATGCCCATAGTCACAACGCTTTATTAACATGCATTCGTCGCACTAAAATATTTCAACTTTTTTAAATCTAAAATTCAATGCATCGGAAGCTTACTTCCATATCCCGGTCTGTACGAAGTGCAATTATTGCAAGAAGCGAAGTTTGGGTGAAAACCGCACAGATGATTCCCGTCCAAAACCCCTGTCCGTCACATTTGAAAATTATTAAGGTGTACAGAATAGAATATTCATATATAAGTTATATTTACTCTTGGGAAAATGAGAGAATATTCATAAGACGGGTTCACCTGTGTTTGCATATGGAAAACAAAAGCCAAGAGAACAGATGTTGGAATTCCCACAACGTAATACGGTGCAAGATTAACAAAACCGCATATCTTTTGCCAACCGCATCCTCGATCAGTGCCGAGATTTTGAAAAACCGTTCAAAAACTCTTGCTATTGATCAAACGTTGTATGTGCATGTGTGCATGTGTGCATGTTAGCTAAAGTCCCCCCCCCCACCCCCACCCCCCCACCCCCCACCCCCCCAATTGAATATGCTTTAATTTCATTCATATCAATAAGATAATAAGAAATCATGATCCTGAAAGCACGGCCTGATTTCCATCGATGAAATGGATTGCCGGCCCCCAATTCATTTGAAACACGCGTGCTACAAGAAATTAATGGAGATAAGTATTTTTATGGGATTTGGTGAGTTGGGATATAAAGAGAGGGTGTTGAGGTTCAAACTAAATTACCTTACAGCTGAAGCAAGACCCAAGGAAATCATGTATACCAATGCTGCAGTATTAAGGCTGAAAAAAGCAGCGTTTAGTTTAACGGTCGCTAATTGTGCTCCCTCAAACAATATGTCTACAAAATATAAATGAATAATTTGTTCAGTGGACCAGAGAAACTTATTTTTGTGTTTTCATATCATGAAGCAATCTACAATGAAATCATTTTCTGAACTAAAAAAAAAAAAAATCATTCACGATCAAGATGATGTTATTTCGGTAATCATATGCTTACATTATTGTCATGACGGACGTTTGTAGCTTAGGATTTGGAAGAAGATCAGAGAGAAGCACGAGCGCTTCAAATGACCAGAACTCCAAGCTGCATAAATAACAATTAAAATACAGAAATATTAAGTACAAAATAGTATAAAATATTTTTTTTTTTGAAAAGAAACTCAAAGGTTGTCTAAGATTAGATGCTGTATATACCAAACCATTGCAGCCGAAGGAACCACAAGCTTGATGAAATTGCAAACACCGCGGAAAGCCTTTTGTGAGAAGTCCGGCACGGTCATTGAGTCTTACATTTCGGGGATAACTTCACATAAAATGCTAACAATAGCACATTAATCCAACAAGAGATCGAATTTGCCAGAACGACGCCTTTACTTCCAAGGCCTAATCTAAACACCAAAGCCCAACAAAAGAGAATGTAAAGCAGAGTTGTAAACCCAGAGCTCAGCAACAACTGCAACACATCGTTTTGTGTCTGCAAGAACCGGTTAAGACATCGTAGTAGGGCATAACCAAAAAAGAGATGGAATCGTCCATCGAGCATAAGTTCCGGCTTCTGCTGATATTTGATGATCTTGGTGCAATGCTACTAGAATTCGGTTGGTGAATGCCCAGATTAAGGCGAGGGGAATGCTTACGAACATAAGAGAAGAATGAATAGAAACACATTCAAATAAAATGTAGGAAACGATATGGACAATGATTAACCATGGAGTTTTTTTTACTAACCAACAGTTAAATTGATATGTTATAGAATTATTCACGGTGTCATCCAATCTCATAAGTTAATACCAGAGAACCATTTCAACAAATCAACAAGAAGTGACTGATAGGAAAATTCATGAGCAGTAACTTGCATAGATACCGAGAACATTATAGCACTATAAGATGTCTGAAATATGCCAAAAAAAATAAAAATAATTGTTAAAATCAATCTTATATTCTCAGGCATTCTCATTGCAATAGCCTCTTGCGGTTGTGGAAGAGGTTGGAGGTTCGAATTCTGTCCGCACCATTTTAGATTCTTTAAGCCTATTCTTAAAGATAATAAAAATATATATATGTCTTAAGTAATTCTTTTTTGGGCTTTTTAGATTTTCTGAGAAACTAAAAGTGCCGAAGATTGTGGATTATGAATTTTGGAGACTCTGCAATTACTCCCTGCTATTTCCATACAATTATTGAATCCTAGCCACCCATCACCGATAAAAAAAACGCCAAATATCTGGGCCCCCTTGTTCTACCCCCACTCCCACCGTTGATTTTGATAGCGGGTAATAGTAAGGGCCAAGTAATAGCAGGCACCCCAAATTCGTAAATTATACCTTGCCCCATATTTTTTCAGCACAACTCAATTTGAATGAAAACCAATTCGTTCGAAATTATGGTGATTGGCAACCCTCCTATTTCATGTCCATCGTTTCTCGTTTCTCGGCGGCTAGGAATTATACATTATTGAAACATTGACGTCAAATCAACAACCAGCCGACCCCCTGATGATTGCATCTCGAACCAAAATTTTACTTCATGCTCCGTTTGCGGTTATACGTTCTAATATGAATTGTTCTTAACTAAATCTGCCCAATGTGATACCTTTAGGCATTAAATAATTAGGGTTTATATAAAACTACACAACACCACCACCAACAGCAGCAGCAGCCGCCGCCTCCCTTCTTTCTCCATTCCCTCTCGCTCTCTCGCCCCTCCCTTCCTTCTCCCACTCTCTCCCTCTAAAATAATTGGGTTATCCGCTAAAATCCCTTTTTTTAATTTATATTAAGGATTTCTTGGGTTCCTGGATGCTTGTGTTGTGTGTGTAAAGATGTGGTGTGTGCGTTTAGGTGGGAAAATTCTTCGGTGTGCCGGCCATATATGTCCGATCATGAAAGAGAAAGAAATAAGAACAATGACCCACCAAGTTGCTCGAAGGGTGCCCGAAATTCTTCATCTCTTTCTCTCTCCTACCCGAGTGTAATACACCCGGTATACAGAATCATTTCTCGTTTAGGTGAGACTTACAAGCCGGTTCCAAAAAAATATTGGTTTTTTTTAATAATATAGTTTCCATGATATATCTCTTATTTTATAAAATCCCTCCGAATTCTTTATATTTGTATATACTCTCCAAAAACTTATATATATTTGTCATTATTTTAAAAAACTTAATGTCTGATAGTGCATGGATGTTTTGTATGGATATTAAATGTTGAGAATGATTAATCGTTTTCTTTCCAACAATATCACTTTTTTCTTAAATTAAATAATTTTATCATATACTCGGAATTTTTAACTTATTATTTTATTTTATTAAGATCTATGTTATTTATAGTTTTTTTTTATTTTACAATATGACTTTTCCTTTTTTTTTGTTGCCAAAATATGACTTTTCCTTTTGTTAATCAGGACACAAACTATGCAGATTTTAGGTGTGATTTTAATAACCAGGCGGTGTGAACAACATATCTTAACAATAAAATTGAAAAATTAAATTAAATTAATTTCTTAAAAAGATAATAGATTCTACTATAGATAATATTATATTCTCTGATACAAAAACTAGTTCTAACAAATAAAAGTTTATTTTCCCCAAAAGAAGAA
Source organism: Agapanthus africanus (assembly GCA_030015575.1). Classification (NCBI taxonomy): domain Eukaryota; kingdom Viridiplantae; phylum Streptophyta; class Magnoliopsida; order Asparagales; family Amaryllidaceae; genus Agapanthus; species Agapanthus africanus. The sequence goes on from JASDDO010000019.1 coordinate 356,510,954, forward strand.
GGATACACGCGCACAAGATCTTATAGAATATATATAAATATGATGTATACAAACATGTATACATAAATATGAAATATCACCTTCTAATGAATTCGTTATAAACTTTGTAAATTGATATCCAGGTTCAATGAACTAATGATATAAATAGATATCCAAAATAAAGGTGTACTTTTTCCTTTTTTTTCTTTTATTTTCTTCTTCCCATCCTTTTTTTTTGGTGTTTGGGGGATTGGGTAGTGGGGACGGTACACACCACAAAAGAATGCATAAATTTTTTTAGCAAAGTGTAGCATTTAGGTGCATAGATCTTAACATCAAATCATGATAGCGGAAAGGGAAGATCTATACACAAGGTTCTACAACAATTACCTTAACCCGAAAGTGATGAGATTGTTATCCTTGCCTCAATTACCACAATGAAGTTTGACCTTCGTCTCCTTGCAAAGGCCGGAGAGAAACCACACTCTTGATGAGCGCGAATCTCCTACGTGAGCACCTCGCAAGCCAACACTCGATAGAACTTGAAAAAGAGAAGACGACGGCTCAAAACCTAGCAATATCTTAAATCCCTCCTTTCGCTTAATTATTAATTAAGCAGCACCACACACACATACACACACAAATATATCTATCTATCTATCTATCTATATATATATATATATAAGGGGCGGGTATTATGCCATGTGAAGCTCAATGGACAACATACTCCCACTCGCATCTTAGAGTAGACGTCGTCCATTGCTTCTTGAGCCGGTTCCTTGAACCGTTGACTCCCTGAGTCAATTGTCTCTTTAAGAATCTCCTTTTCCATACTTGTTCACATCCATATATGTTGGTGTGGAGTGGATCGTTGAGAAGCTGCAAGCGGGTATTCTTGCAGCCAGATCCGTTAGGACTGACACAAGAATCTCTCTAAAAGAAAAACAATATAAACCAAATATATGTTAGGCTCATGAAATCTCGTACTCTATGATGATTATTATATGTTATTTATCTAGGGTTCAATAGATCATGGAAGCTTTCTGTGCCCCACCGACCAAAATTCCATTGTCCGCTCAAAGAGTATCCTTGGACGCATAGAAAATATAAAAAAATTAGAAGATGGAGATGAGGGATCCTTGCTTCCTCTTCTTCTTCTTCTTATTTCAATGTCCATTTTAGTATCGTTTTTATTTTTGTGCCAAATTAGTTAGGGTAATGGTGGAGTAAATAAAGAAATTGGTAGTTAAATTTAGTGAGGTATTTTGAAATTCAAATTTTGTAACTAATAGTTAGTGGGATCCAGAATTTGGCTAGGTTTTCTCTTTATTTTTAATTTCCACAATAATTTCTCTTTTCCACATGGTACTGTATGAAGTAGTGTTAGTTGAATTTTGCCATCCAATTCCCTTTTTACCCCTTAAGTTTTGTGCTTACAATAGCAGAGATGGTGCTAAAAGAAGTGTTGGAGATAGTGCTCTCATAGTCAATTATTGGATCGCAGGTACGTGAATGCAATGATTGCGTAGGAGCTATACCGGTAGGACAGTCTTACTCGAGATGATAGTATGCTATCTGGTTTGCCTTTATCAGTTGTGTGCATGTTCAGGTGACTGATTACATGTTCCACTTTGATAGAGCCCTTAGGATCTTGCTTTACTACCAACTGTATGATGGCGATCATATACGTGAGAGTTGGGTAGTTTATATGCATATCCTTAATTGTGGTCCCTAGTCGTGGGAGTTTCGAGACAGGGCATCGATACTCCGGAGTAGACTAGTGTATACAGTCGAGACCCCGACGAGGGGCGGTGGCCGGTCTCACAAGCCACTGGTGTCAGTTGGATCACCTAAGATGTATACAGGTGCTCATTGGGTTATGAGTACACCGGACAGGACTCGCCGGGAATCTGCTAGTTAGTACTATACCTATCGTCAGATAGCAGTTCCCTGGTGACATGTGTACAGGTTAGTTCATCGACCTGAGGTCGTCATTTGTCTCGTATGAGTTCCCACTGTGCTTTGATTTCTACCCTACCACGGCTCAAAGGAGTCGTGCAAACAGGTAGCTTTTGGGTACAGTCCCGAGCCATATGGAGGCACGTGAGCGGATCGGCAGGGGATTCGTCTCTCCCGGTATTGGAGGCGAGGTCGTGCTGTGTCTAGGAGAGCCATTACACATAGTCCATGGCCATGGCAGGAGATTTACTGGTAGGTACTCCAGTAGTATCTCAGGGTGTTATTGGGCTACACTCCGACACGACTTATACTGCTATTGGGGGTCTGACGTTACTAGCCCCCTAGGCGGATATGCGATACTCATTGACGAACGGACCGGACTGTATATACATTGTCACTGTTAGGCTCAGTAGGGTTTCTGGATGAGTTCGCTCATCAGCCTCCCTTGAGGTCAGTCCATGGGCAGCCGTTACGCATTGCTAGTGCCGCTGACGGTTTGTGGTTAAACCCACTGCCAGGGTACTGACGAGTCATTAGAGTCCCCCACAGACAGTTTCCCAAGTTCGGGCGAAACGTTGTAGAGGCTGTACGGTTTTATGGCAGAGTTCGGAAAATGCACGTGCGTTTACGCACGTGTTATTTTTCGGGCAGATGATACTGGTCGGCTTTGGTTTAAGCCGGATCTGAGTATTGTATTGAGTAGATATAATATCTTTGTCTCAGTTGCATTTGTATTCGGGCGTAATACAAATGCGGGTATATTTATACAGTTACGGGGTTATCCTGAAAGTCGTTTCAGGATCACTTTTGGAAGTTGCCAGTTTCCAGTTTTCTATCAGCCGTCTTTTAACATTCGGTTAAAGACGGATTTATCTTTTCTTGGATGAGGTGAGTCGTGCTTCTAGAAGCTTCTAGATTGGTGACTAGATTCATGCATCTTTCTTTGCATTTATTAAATGGTGACTAGGTTTTGATGACTCATGCTTTAACATTAATGCTTTTTGTTTTAGTTAAGATCTTTTCTTCATGATAAGCTTCATGTTATGGTCACCACTTGCTCCTACCATCACCTCCCTCTTTGCTATATAGTGGCCGGCCATTCTTTGAGGAGAAAGTGAGATTGATTTCCTTTTTAGAGAGAAAAGACTATGGTTTAGGGTGCATGGAAATTTCATTACCTCTTTCATTCCATCACCCGATAAAAATGGCAGCTTCATTAACCGATCGTCCATGGATTTGGACGAAGCGAGACAAAGTCATCTACTCATTCTCTACATCATTCTTGGTCGTCTCTTTTAGCAAACTTGACGACCGAGTTGCCTCGAGTCAGAGGCGGGAGCCCGTTTAAAGAATCAGTGATGTGGTGCCACCTGGACGAGCAGATCAGAGATCGACGAGATCGGAGCAGCCGCAACGGAGCGTGGGATGATGGTTAAAGAACGAAGGACTCGGATCGTTCGGTATAACCTTTCTACACTCTTTACAGTTTGTTAGTTTAGCAATAATGGCAGATCCGGGTTAAAGTATACGATAGCGCCAGTTAAAAAGTTTTTGTTCCGCATTTGGCGTCTGTAGACGGCCGGGGCGCTAGCGTAGACTTACAGTGGTATCAGAGCCTCACCATTTTGCTATACTAACTTGTGCTAACGCGTTTAAAACATCGATCGAACCGGAAATCAAAAACCGCATTTTTCTTGCTTGACAGTTTCTGTTGATTTTAAATGGCTTCCTAAAAATATTTCACACATCTCAGAAAACTGTGCAGGGTTTTTTAAGAACGACGTACAAATTTGAGCACGTAAATCGACAAGACAGCCGCGGAAACGCGGCCAAACCCATTGTTTGGCCGCGCATCCGCGGTCGTTCTGAGCGATCATGCCTCCAAATTTGTACGGTGTGTTCCCCTCTGGAAATTGGGGTTTTTGGTATATATCTTTTGGGCCCAGGTTTTGTTACTGTTCTGCAGATTTGCGTGGGGCCCACTTTCTGATATTTAGTCGATCGAAATTTAAACATGTTAGTTTACAGTGCTTACATTATATCTCCGACCGGGAATGTCATTTGATCGGTAAACCGTGTCTGATTGCTATAGTTCTTTTAGACGGGTTTGCGAACGTGACATTCGCATTGATGTTCTGTGTTGTGCTGTGATGTTGTGGATTTGTCGTGGTGGATAGCAGTGTGCAATGGTAGTACAGTTTGAGTTTATTTGTACATTTGATATTGCGGGGCGAGCGTCCAACATGTGGACTGCCGTCACTGCCTGTTGTATAATATTCTTTTGGGGCACGACCAGGTTGCGGTCGATGTACCGTTGTACTATTTTTCATTACTGTACTAGGTTTTGCCCCACGACGGAGTGCACGGATAGCCGGGTTCTGGGGGGCAACGGGTCCACATCTCATGGCTTTGAGAGGCAGAGGGGTCCCACTCTAGAATTGGCAGACTATTCGCCGCACTCGTAGGGGGTACAGGTTGACCCAAAGAGGGGTGCTCAATTTACCGGATTCCGTGAAGTGCCGGGTGTTCCATTCACTATGCTGTGGGGGACTATCTCGCTTCAGGTTTTGGCGGGTAACTTGCCGCACCCGTAGAGGTCTAGGTTTCATTGCACAGGCTATCCACACGACAGGGGAACGTCGGGTTTCAGCAGCGGCTCTGTGAAACCCGGGGATCCCAGATTATCTGTATTGTTCTGTGATGCTTATTACTTTTCTATAATGTTGCATATTATCACGCCTGGAGCGATTATTGTATATTGGTTTATATACTATTAGATGTTGTATATGTTTTACACCCGCGCTAGTCCAGTCCCCGCTCTGTCGTTAGTTAAGTAACCTAACGGGTAATGACGGGACCCAGTGACGAATGCGGATGGCATATACGTACATTTTATTTTCGCTCTTTTCTGGTGTGATTGATTGATGGGACTGCATTGATTCTGATCAATGCAAAGTTAAACAAACCTGTTTACAGTTGTTGGAACAAATTTAAAAAGTGTTATTGCAAAGACGTTTCCTTTTGTTTTGCATAGCGGTATTCAGTGGAATATCCTGCACCTCATTCGACGGGGCAAGGGCCGATATCCCTTCACCGGGACTGACCCCTTGGGCAGAAGTTTGCGTCAGGGTAATAACTTCACTATAGTCGATTACATATTGCTTTGCATAGCGGTATTCAGTGGAATATCCTGCACCTCATTCCACGAGGAAAGAGCCGAGATCCCTTCACCGAGAGTGACCTCTTTAGCAAAAGGTTTTCGCCACTATATTTTAAAAAAGCTATCAGGTTCCTTCAGCGATATCAAGTTCACTACGTTAAAGGTTTTTCGCCAAAAACCAGCCGTAGCCCTCCGTCGTTTCTTATGGATGGTCGGTAGTATTCAAGCTATGTTTGTTGGCATACGTCAAGGCATAGTGTTTGGTAGCTGCTGGGTATTCATTTGTTGTATAGATAGATGAGTTGGTTTGGGACAGTCGTATTACCTTGTTGGCATATGTCAAGGGTATGTACGGGTGGGTTCAAATTAACAAGATAATGACGGGAAGAACTTGACATGTGACTTATGATTTGTTGACATACGCCAAGGTCATAAGAGCATGGGGCAAAAATCTTATCGGGAGTTTCTAAAGAAACTGAAACTTGCCAAGTATGCGCATACCTTCTGGAGTATGAGTAACGTGGATGCATTCCATCACGTTATCATGCGATGAGAGTTGGATCCCGATTCCCATTGATGAGTTGGTTTACTCTTCGGGTGATCCTGATTGATTCTTCTTTCAGGTTTGGAGGAGAATTTGACAGGACAGTGGGAGGTTTCCGGATTAGATAAAGTGATGACCATTCTGATCTAGGTTAGAGTGCACGCAGAGTGTTTCTTTTCTCTCTCTCTTTGGCAGCGACCTTTGACCGACCCTAGACTTTGACTCAGTGACCAAGTTGACCGAACCTTCTTGAAATACTGGCTTTTGGATTGTCTATGTTGCATAAGTCATTGCCACTCTTTCTTTTACCCTTTGAATTTCTCAGAACACCCGTATTACTACGGATATCCACTTCCATTGGATAGATCCATCGTATGGTTATATACGAACTCAAAGGGACTTCTTCGAGGATGGATCCAGGTTCAGGAGAAATAGAATTGGTTTATTCAGTTGTCTTTTATTATCACCTTCTCTCAGGTTGCGAGGGCTCCTTGGTTTAGGAGAGTACACCTATTACGCTTATTGGATAGTCTTATTCCAAACCATAGGCAGGTGCCGAAAGGTAGGGAATGAAGAAAACCAATTACCCTAAGTAGGGTGTGCAGAAGGTAATATGTAAAGAAAGAATAAAGGGATTAGAAAGAGGGCAAAGTAAATTGCCACTGATATCATTCACGACCAAACCGCGTACTTCATCGCCACTCCTAATTCACCTTTAAAAGAATAAGGTATTATTCAGTTGTCTTTTATCATCACCTTCTCTCAAGATACGAGTACTCCTTGGTTTAGGAGGGTACACCTATTATGCTTACTGGATAGTCTTCTTCCAAACCATAGGCTGGTGCCGAACGGTAGGAGAGGAAGAAAACCATTTAGCCTAACAATGGTGTACGGAAGGTAACGACTAAAGACAAATAAAGGGGTTTGGAGAGATGGCAATAAAATATACGGTTGAAGTCATGAATTGGATTATGGAAGATGCATTGCTATGAATACCAGGATACCCCTACGAAACATTTTCATGTTTCAGTGCATTGTTAAATGAAAACTGATTTCCCGATTGGTTACTTACTCCAAGGGTATGTATTTACCAGGTTTCATTCTCATATCTGTATGGTTTTACAGATGATGGGTGGAAGTAAGTTATTGGGAATTCGGTGATTATCCTCATTATATCGGAATTCGTTGTAATTGGTGATATTTGAGGAAATCGCCAGGGTACAGTTTTCAACCTACGACGCACAGGTTTTGAGTTGTTCAACTCAGCGGACTTATACAGAGTATTGTATGTTGTCCAGTGTCCATCAGGACAAAGGGGTAGGTCCTCGTACTATGTTCTGTTTACTTATAACTTCTCTAGTATTTAGACAAGTGTTTCGTTGAAATACAAGGTCTAAGTTTTGAGAAGTTGTGGGTATAAGAATAAAGTAGAGAACCAGCTATCACAAGTATCGGGATTCTTCAAAGAGATCGAAGATGTAGATTCTTGTGATTGGTATTCAGATGATAGTGATGGTTTTGAGAAACGTGTTTCTCTTTCAGGTTACTCATAATTGGATGAATTCCTAAGTTGAGTAATACTGATTAGCCTCTTTCCATTAAAGTGATATGCACTGGAGACAGCTGCATGATTTGAATATGGTTCCAATTAAATAAGTGCCAAAGTTTCTTTATTGGATATAGAATGGATCGTACCTTAAAAGATATTAAGGTACGGGGAGTTGTCCAGCTTATGCTTAAAAACCAGACTCTGGATAACTCAGGGCACATTTCTGTAATGGCTGTTTGTGGGTTGACCCTGGCTATGACGAGGGTTGATATTCTACCATTTGGAAGATCAATAGTGATATTGTTCTTGACTCGCCACAGTTTTAGTAAAATGGATCTTTTTCAGAAAACAGTAGTGGGAGTATGGTAGAATTGGAAGAGATTCCAGAACCGCGAACGATTACGGAAAATTTAATAGGACCTATATATTCAATCAGGTTTGACATTCCAATAGCCACTCCGCAGATATGGTGGGTAACCTCAGACACCCGAGAGGTATTTCGGTAGCCTCAAGGACGGTGACAGGGAGGTTCTTATCTACCCAGACTTGACACTACTGTTGTTCCAGGTTATGAGACCCAGTAGGAGGGTTGTCGTAGTCAGTGGGAGCAGCAGAAGCATAGTGGGCAAGTAGCTTATGTCTATTTATAGACTGGAACAGTTATAGCGGAGAAAGATCATCTATTTTTGATGTGACAGTCATGGGTTTGACTTCAATCAGAATAGGGGATGGATCTGTTAAGAAGGTAGTAGGGTGTGATGTCATGGTATCTGGATGACATACACAGAGTGGGAAGTAAAATTTCTATACTACGAACGGTTATACTGTGGTCGTCACACAGTTGTTTCTCCAGACAGGATATGGATATAATATTTGACATTCTGGTTTCTGGATCTATGGTTTTAGATCTAGATTTGGGTAGTTTCCCAATGTGGGTACTTTGACAGATATTCTAATGGTTTTTAGAATAGTTGACTCCTAGCATGGTGGTGTACCTGCAGGTGATGGAGTCACCCTCTCTAAAGGTGTCATATAGACTAAAGGGGAGAGGGCTGTGCATGATTGGCAGATCACTTGCTTAGACAATTGAGTCAATCATGAGATGTCAAGTACCACACCAGATGTTGTTTTTGCACTAGATGCAATGAGTTTGTATTAATCCAATCCTGGAGAAACATAAGGAAGTAGTTTTAGAACATAAGTACATGTTCTAAGAATTTGATGACGGCAGCCTCCTTCGGGAGACGATTATCATTCCAGGCTTCAAAGGTGACATGGATGACAGAGTGATTGTCAGAGTTATAGTTTTTCCCTCTGACGAAGAGGGACAGTATTATGAACAGGTGGCTCAAGAGGATACTGTGGGTGGCATGGTGCCGGATACTGATTAGGTTCAGTGATCGATACAGTCTAAGAAGTTTGGATTTGAAGTTCATTTATGAACTAGGTCCCATCTGTTAGTGTATATGCCCTAGAGGCCATTACTGTATCATACTAGTTTGTATATTACTTAATGGATGCTTGGGATATTCACCTTGTATATACAATCTTGCTCAAAATAGTAGTATGCTACTTGGTTTGTTTCTACTTCAATGTGTACTTGTGTTTATTTCAGTATATCACTTATACGCATTAGTGGAGCCCTTAGGATCTTTGCTTGATTACCAGCGTTGTGATGGCAGTCACACTAGTGGGGGCTGGGTAATCTATAAGCACATCCTTATTCAGGTCCCTGGTCGCAGGACTATCGAGACAGGGCATCGATACTCCGGAGTAGACCAGCGCATGCGCTTCTCATCCCAGTGTGGGAGACGGTCTGTCCCACAGCCGTCAGTACGTCGTACTTGAGATAGTATGCGGGTGCTCGTTAGGTTACGGGTACACTGGACAGGACTCGTAGGGAACTGACTAGTTGGTATTATACCTATCGTCAGTTATCAGTTCCCAGGTGACATGAGTACAGCTTAGTCCGCTGACTTGACACTGTCACTTCGCCTCGGGTGTGTTCCCACTGTACTTTGATCACTACCCTACCACGGCTCAAAGGAGTCGTGCAAACAGGTGGTGGTTGGGTGCAGTCCCGAAGCACTTGGAGGCAGTGACGGTTAGACAGGATTCGTCTCTCCCGGTATTGGGGGTTGACATCGCGCTGTGTCTAGGAGAGCCATTACACGAGTAGTCCCTGGCCAGGGCAAACGAGATATACTGGTAGGTTTCCAGTGTTATCTCAGGGTGTATTGGGCTTCACTCCGGCACGACTTGTACCGCTATTGGGGGACTGACGTTTACCGCCCCCTAGGCCCGCCATGCGATGTATCAGACGAACAGACCGGACTGTATGGAGAATGTCACACTCAGGCTCAGTAGGAGTTCAGATGGGTTTCGCCTCGTCGGTCTTCTTGTCGGCATTACCTGGGGACCGTTACGCACAGCTAGTGCCGCTTGCGGTCTGTGGTTAAACCCACTGCCAGCGTAGTGTCGAGTCTTTAGAGTCCCACACAGAAAGCTTTTCGCCTTTAGGCAAAAGAGTAGAGGTCGCATGGTATTGCGACAGCTCGCATGGTTTTGCGACAGGGTTCGGTCACATCCGTGCACTTGTGCACGTACAGTGTCCGGACAGTTTACACTAGCGGGCTTTGGTTTAAGCCAGATCCTAGTGTACCTTATGGGATTGGATTTATCCAGTTTGCATTCGTGTTCCTCGGAACGCGGATGCGGGTGTGTATGCACAGTTGACAGGGAGGCAGAGGCAGCGGATTCTCATTAGGGTTGTTGACAGTTGACCGTTGACTTTTTGACTTTATGCTCAACCCTAATGAGAATATGATATGTGATTAACTATTATATTAATTAAGTATTATGGTGATATGGTTGTTGACTTGTTGACTTTTGTTGACTTGTTGACTTTGGTGACTTGTTGACTTTTGTTGACTTGTTGACCGGTTGACTAGGCTTGACTAGTTGACCATCATGATAACCATGGTTATCATTTCATGCCAAAGACTTTTTCTTGCTTGTTCATTTGAGTAAAATGAGTGCATGACATGATAAGGTTATGGTTACTTCAACCATCACATAAGACTTTTGTTGATATGATGAGTTATCATTGCTTTGGATTATGAGAGGGTGAGAGACAAAATACTTGCTCATTCTTTCTTGCTCATTCTCTCTCTTGTTCTTGAGCTCTCCTCTTGCTCTCATCCTCAACCTCTTGCTCCCTCTCTTGATCTATGGTTCTCTTGTCTCATGAGTTGAGAATCAAGAACCATAGATAAAATCCCATTCTAAATCATCTCTACTCATTCTAGTTCACTAGGTTTAGCAAACCAAGTGAACTAGTTTCTTCAAAGAACGAAGAAGGAGCTAAAGGTTGGAGCTTTCAAGTGGATCTATCTTCGGCGTACGGAGACAACGAGAAGGAGCCATCGAACCACCATCGGAGCTTGAAGAGAAGGAGTTCAAGTTTAGGTATAACCATCTTCATCCGAGTAGCTAAATATCTTTAGCTTAGTTTGCTAGTTTTAGTTTAGGTAACGATCCCGACCATAGTTTAGTCCATGTTGCCTCTTGCGATAAAAATTCGTTTTTTATACCGTTTCCGCCTCCCCGTAAGAACCGGGGGTCGCAATATGGACTTACAGTGGTATCAGAGCCTAACTAAACTTAAACTAGCTTAGTAGTGAAGTGTAACGAAGTTCGGAACCGAAAAAAATCACAAAACCGGATAATCACAAAAACTGAGTTTCTGTTGAAATTTTTTCTGCTCAAAATGAAAAACTTTACACTTGTAAATTCGGCTCAGGGTTTTGTGTGAACACCCAAGAAAAACGATACAGTGATTCGCCTAAAGTGCCGCGCTTCCGCCGCGTGATCCTTCTTAGACGCCGCGGAACCGCCGCGACTTGGTGTCTTCTCTGCATCGTTTTTCGTGCAGTGTGTTTGTGTGTTGGTTTTGGGATTTTTAAAATATATTATATGTGCCCAGATTGTCCAGAAAAGAAATTTCCTTTTGGGGTCCTATAATTCCGTATTTTTTCCGAACTTCACTGCACTTTGACTATGATGGTTATATCTGTGATGCTTGCATGTATTGAACGTCGGCTAATCGCTATAAGTCGATTAGTCGGGGTTATACATGATCTGTAATGTGCTGGAATGTGTATATGAATGTGTTGGACTGTCGCGGGTGAATAGCCGGGGTGGATGTGAGATGAGCTTTTGTTTTTCTTTCATTCATTGTAAATGTAAATTGATGTAATAATATTATTTGTTTGGCCGCACAACCGGGTCGGGGTTGTAGCCGTCATTGTATAATTCTTTTTACTGTTTTTGCTCCTAGGATAGACCCATGGAGGGGTGCACAAACTACCGAGTACTTGGCGGGTAGTTTGCCGCACCCGTAGGGGTCTTGGGTGGGGTATTTGGCTATTCACCGCGACCGTGTTATCCGCTTTTCGTTTCAGGCTCGAAAGGATTGCGGATTGCTAGTATATCCAATGCATTCATCTGTGATCTGTAATGTCTATCATTGCTTACTATTTAGGCGTTGCTTATGTTTTACAGACGCGCTAGCCCAGCCCCCGCTCTGTCGTTAGTTAAGTAACCTAACGGGTAATGACGGGGCCCAGTGGCGAATGCGAATGGCATAAGCGTACGTCATATTTTGGTTGTTTTCTGCAATGGTAGGGTTAAATGATGGGACGCATTAAAAGTACTAATGCAAGAATATCACGCATTAAAAGAACTAATGCAAGATAATAAACCAAGTTAAAGTCGTTGGAACACTTTCGAAAAACCACTCGGTTCTTTTCAAAATAACTTTTAAATGCGGAGCTTGAGCCACTCCTTCTAAAAGCTATCTCGTTCCATCGATTAAATCAAGTTCACTACGTTCACGGTTTCGCCAAAACCATTCGTAGCCCTCCGTCGTTTCGTATGAATATTCAATAAGTATTCAAGCTGTGTTTGTTGACCTTCGTCAAAGCATAGTGATTGGTAGCTATTGGGTATTCATATGTAGCATAGATAGATGCGTTGGTTTGGGACATTCGCATTACCTTGTTGACCTTCGTCAAGGGTACATACGGGTGGATTCAAATTAACCTGGATAATGACGGGCAGAACTTGACATGTGACTTATGATTTGTTGACCTTCGTCAAGGTCATAAGAGCATGGGGCAAAAATCCACATCGGGAGTTTCATAAGTACTGAAACTTGCTAGATTTGCATACCATTTGGAGTGTGATGATTCTGGTAGGATTCCTTCAGTTTCGTCACGCGATGATATTTGGATCCCGATCCTACTGTGAGTATATGCTACTCCTCGGGAAATTTCTCACTTAACGATCAATGCTATAAACCTAGTAGGTGCCTAGAAAGGTGTTAGCGGGGCTACGCCCCCAGGGAAAAGAGGTTCTTTAATTAAGGAACTTCGCGAAAGCGTTGGAAAACCTCCCTCGAAGTACCGACACCGGCCTGGCTGAACGGTTAAGCAAGTATTGTACGGTGGGATTGATCCTGACTAATTCTTCCTTTATGGTTTGAGGAGGGATTCGAGAAACAGTGGGAGCCATCCTGTTTAGACAAACTAAAAACCACTCTAAACTTGCAAGAGCATCATGCTGAGTGTTTCTTCTTCTCTCTCCTAATTGCAGCGACCAATCAACATGACTGGACTTAAGTTACTCCTAGATAAAAACAAACTGACAGGGCCAAACTACAAAAATTGGCTCAGGAATGTCAAGATAGCAATCACTTATGACAAGCTGGGGTATCTTCTTACCACCAAAGCTCCCCCTGTCCCTGGTCCAACTTCCAGCGTCGCGGATAAGGAAATCCGCAAGACTTGGGAGATTGATAGCGCGAAGGCCAAGTGCCTCCTGCTTGCCTCGATGGACAACGAACATCAGAGGAGGCATGAGAATATGGACATGGAGTCCATATTGCTCCATACAAAAGAACTGTATGGAGAGCAATCACGTATCGCAAGATACGAAGCGTCGAAAAAGTTATTTTCGACAAGAATGGCCGTCGGATCATCAGTAGCCGAGCATGTGCTAAAGATGATCGGCTTCATTGAGGAGCTCGCTGACCTAGGGATCACATTGGAGAGTGAGCTATATACGGATATAGTTCTCCAGTCCCTTCCTTCCACTTACGCCCAGTTTATACTGAACTTCAACCTACAAGAAAAAGAGGTTGAACTATCAGAGCTCCTCAACATGCTGAGGAGCGCAGAGGGCACCCTACAGAAAGGTAGGGAAACATCCACTTTGTTTGTAGGAGGATCATCTTCTTCTAGGTCCAAGGCGAAAGCCAAGGGAAAGAAGAAGAAGGCCCCCGCCAAACCAAGGGGCGGTGTTGGTAAAGTGGATACGAAGGGAAAAGGCAAAGCAACAAAGATAGCGGGGAAGCTTGTGGATAAGGAAGAATGCTTCTATTGTCATAAGAAAGGACACTGGAAGAATGATTGCAGGGCCTGGAAGGCCAGAACACAGGAATTGAAGCAGGTTGCAGCTTCAGCTTCAGGTGTGTATGTTATTGAAAACTGTCTTTCAATAAACTCTACTTCCTGGGTATTGGATACCGGATCAGGATCTCATATCTGTAATTCTTTGCAGGCGTTGAGAAACCGTAGTGTTTTGAAGGCAGGTGACATGACCCTCAAAGTTGCGAACGGAGCTAGCATGGATGCTAAAGCCGTGGGGGACTATCACCTGGGAATGTCAGATGGACATGTTTTGGTTTTGCGTAATTGCTTTTTTGTACCCAACGCAACTTGTAATATCATTTCTGTATCTTTAGTTACTAAAGAAGGTTATGAATTTGCGTTTGTAAGTAATGTTGTAAACATTCACCTTAATCAAGTTTTGATTGGGTCAGGTACATTGAGTAATGGTATATACGTGTTAAACCAACCACAGATTTTCAACGTCCAGAATACACACAAAAGAAAGTCTCTGGAAATGAATCAGACTTTCTTATGGCATTGTAGATTGGGTCACATCAATGAGAGAAGGTTGACTAAGTTACATACAGAAGGATATTTGAATGCGTTCGAATATCAATCGTATGCCACTTGTCAATCTTGTCTCAAAGGAAAGATGACAAAGACTCCGTTTACTGGACAAGGAGTAAGAGCGAGCGAGCTCTTAGGACTCGTACACAGTGACGTGTGCGGTCCAATGTCTACACATGCCCGAAGCGGACATTCTTACTTCATTACTTTTACGGATGACTTCTCAAGGTACGGTTATGTCTTCTTAATGAAACATAAGTCCGAGGCCTTTGGAAAATTCCAGGAGTATAAGAATGAAGTAGAGAAACAGACCGGCAAAAGTATTAAGATTCTAAGATCGGATCGAGGTGGAGAATACTTAAGTGCCGAATTCCTGAATTACTTAAAAGAGAATGGTATTCTCTCTCAGCTTACTCCTCCATACACTCCGCAACATAACGGTGTATCGGAGAGACGGAACCGAACCCTATTGGATATGGTTCGGTCCATGATGAGTAACGCTGAGTTACCGCGATCATTCTGGGGATATGCACTAGAAGCAGCTGCGTATCTCTTGAACAAGGCTCCTACCAAGACTGTGCCCACCACCCCATATGAGATGTGGACTGGGAAGAAACCCTGTCTTAATTATCTTAAGGTATGGGGATGTCCAGCTTTTGTAAAAAAGCAGCATGCGGACAAGCTTGAGGCACGTTCAGTACAGTGTAAGTTTGTGGGATACCCAAGAAACTCCAGGGGGTATCTTTTCTATTCCGCTGAGGAACAAAAGGTTTTTGTTTCTCAGCATGCCCGCTTCTTGGAAACTGAGTTTTTGGAAACCCAGATAAGTGGGAACACAATAGAACTGGAAGAAATTCCAGAACCACAGACTGTTACTGAAAGCTTAGTGGAACCAGAGGGTTCAACAGAACAGGACATTCCTACGCCGCTCCGCAGGAGTAGTAGGCAGTCTCATCCGCCCGAGAGATACTGCGGTTTTCTCATAGACGGGGATAGAGAGGATTGCATCATAGATTATGATGAGCCTACTAGCTTCCAGCAGGCCGTTCAGAGCGTTGACTCAGTGAAATGGCTGGATGCAATGCGGACCGAAATGGAGTCCATGTACACCAACAAGGTATGGACGTTGGACATTGCTCCAGACGGGGTAAAACCCGTAGGATGCAAGTGGATCTTCAAAAGGAAGATTGGTGTAGATGGACAGGTTGAGACCTATAAAGCTAGGCTGGTAGCAAAGGGTTTTCGTCAAAGACCTGGCTTGGACTACGACGAAACCTTTTCTCCAGTAGCCATGCTGAAATCCATTCGGATCCTTCTTGCCATTGCTGCCTTCCACGATTATGAGATTTGGCAGATGGACGTAAAAACCGCTTTTCTAAATGGAAATTTAGAGGAGTGTGTCTATATGGATCAGCCAGAGGGTTTCATTCAGAGTGGGAGCAGCGGAAAGGTGTGCAAGTTGCTTAAGTCCATCTATGGACTAAAGCAGGCATCGCGGAGTTGGAACATCTGTTTTGATGAGACGGTCAAGGAATTTGGCTTTATCAAAAATCCAGATGAACCATGCATCTATAGTAGATTTGTAGCGAGAACTGTAGTATTCCTCGTTTTATACGTGGATGACATTCTCTTAATAGGAAATGATATTCCTATGCTACAATCTGTCAAGGGGTTCTTGTCACAAAGGTTCTCCATGAAAGACCTGGGTGATGCCTCATACATCCTGGGGATCCGGATCCATCGTGATAGATCCAAGAGGATATTGGGACTTTCTCAGTCCAGGTACATCGACACCGTACTGAAAAGATTCAGTATGGAAGATTCCAAGCGCGGTAACCTACCGGCTTGTCACGGGATCACCCTCTCTAAAGAGATGTCTCCCAAGACTGATTTGGAGAGGGATCGCATGTCTATTATACCCTACGCTTCTGCGGTAGGCTCTATAATGTATGCGATGTTGTGTACCAGACCGGATGTAGCTTATGCACTGAGTGTGGTAAGCCGGTATCAGTCTAACCCTGGGGAGAAACACTGGATAGCGGTAAAGAACATTCTCAAGTACCTGAGAAGGACTAAGGAGATGTTCTTGGTGTATGGCGGAAAGGACCTCCAGATCGAGGCCTTTGCTGACTCCAGCTTCCAGAGTGACAAGGATGATTCCAAGTCCATGTCGGGTTTTGTCTTTACCCTCAATGGAGGGGCGGTGTGTTGGAAGAGTTCCAAACAGGAAACCGTTGCAGACTCGACGATGGAAGCGGAATACATCGCTGCATCTGATGCCGCAAAAGAAGCTGTCTGGATGAGGAAGTTCTTGAAAGAACTTCAGGTGGTTCCGTCCATTGTTGATCCAATACCTCTGTATTGCGACAACAACGGGGCTATAGCTTTAGCGAAGGAACCCAGGTCCCATCAGAGATCCAGGCACATCTTAAGGCGGTATCACCTGATCAGGGAGATCGTAGATCGCCAGGAGATCGAGGTTCGGAGAGTCGCTTCAGAAGACAACACTGCAGATCCATTCACCAAGGCCTTGCCCCAGACTCAGTTCGAGCGGCTGATCGAGATGATAGGTCTTCGATACGCCAGTACATGGCCTTAGTGCAAGTGGGAGATTGTTAGTGTATATGCCCTAGAGGCCATTACTGTATCATACTAGTTTGTATATTACTTAATGGATGCTTGGGATATTCACCTTGTATATACAATCTTGCTCAAAATAGTAGTATGCTACTTGGTTTGTTTCTACTTCAATGTGTACTTGTGTTTATTTCAGTATATCACTTATACGCATTAGTGGAGCCCTTAGGATCTTTGCTTGATTACCAGCGTTGTGATGGCAGTCACACTAGTGGGGGCTGGGTAATCTATAAGCACATCCTTATTCAGGTCCCTGGTCGCAGGACTATCGAGACAGGGCATCGATACTCCGGAGTAGACCAGCGCATGCGCTTCTCATCCCAGTGTGGGAGACGGTCTGTCCCACAGCCGTCAGTACGTCGTACTTGAGATAGTATGCGGGTGCTCGTTAGGTTACGGGTACACTGGACAGGACTCGTAGGGAACTGACTAGTTGGTATTATACCTATCGTCAGTTATCAGTTCCCAGGTGACATGAGTACAGCTTAGTCCGCTGACTTGACACTGTCACTTCGCCTCGGGTGTGTTCCCACTGTACTTTGATCACTACCCTACCACGGCTCAAAGGAGTCGTGCAAACAGGTGGTGGTTGGGTGCAGTCCCGAAGCACTTGGAGGCAGTGACGGTTAGACAGGATTCGTCTCTCCCGGTATTGGGGGTTGACATCGCGCTGTGTCTAGGAGAGCCATTACACGAGTAGTCCCTGGCCAGGGCAAACGAGATATACTGGTAGGTTTCCAGTGTTATCTCAGGGTGTATTGGGCTTCACTCCGGCACGACTTGTACCGCTATTGGGGGACTGACGTTTACCGCCCCCTAGGCCCGCCATGCGATGTATCAGACGAACAGACCGGACTGTATGGAGAATGTCACACTCAGGCTCAGTAGGAGTTCAGATGGGTTTCGCCTCGTCGGTCTTCTTGTCGGCATTACCTGGGGACCGTTACGCACAGCTAGTGCCGCTTGCGGTCTGTGGTTAAACCCACTGCCAGCGTAGTGTCGAGTCTTTAGAGTCCCACACAGAAAGCTTTTCGCCTTTAGGCAAAAGAGTAGAGGTCGCATGGTATTGCGACAGCTCGCATGGTTTTGCGACAGGGTTCGGTCACATCCGTGCACTTGTGCACGTACAGTGTCCGGACAGTTTACACTAGCGGGCTTTGGTTTAAGCCAGATCCTAGTGTACCTTATGGGATTGGATTTATCCAGTTTGCATTCGTGTTCCTCGGAACGCGGATGCGGGTGTGTATGCACAGTTGACAGGGAGGCAGAGGCAGCGGATTCTCATTAGGGTTGTTGACAGTTGACCGTTGACTTTTTGACTTTATGCTCAACCCTAATGAGAATATGATATGTGATTAACTATTATATTAATTAAGTATTATGGTGATATGGTTGTTGACTTGTTGACTTTTGTTGACTTGTTGACTTTGGTGACTTGTTGACTTTTGTTGACTTGTTGACCGGTTGACTAGGCTTGACTAGTTGACCATCATGATAACCATGGTTATCATTTCATGCCAAAGACTTTTTCTTGCTTGTTCATTTGAGTAAAATGAGTGCATGACATGATAAGGTTATGGTTACTTCAACCATCACATAAGACTTTTGTTGATATGATGAGTTATCATTGCTTTGGATTATGAGAGGGTGAGAGACAAAATACTTGCTCATTCTTTCTTGCTCATTCTCTCTCTTGTTCTTGAGCTCTCCTCTTGCTCTCATCCTCAACCTCTTGCTCCCTCTCTTGATCTATGGTTCTCTTGTCTCATGAGTTGAGAATCAAGAACCATAGATAAAATCCCATTCTAAATCATCTCTACTCATTCTAGTTCACTAGGTTTAGCAAACCAAGTGAACTAGTTTCTTCAAAGAACGAAGAAGGAGCTAAAGGTTGGAGCTTTCAAGTGGATCTATCTTCGGCGTACGGAGACAACGAGAAGGAGCCATCGAACCACCATCGGAGCTTGAAGAGAAGGAGTTCAAGTTTAGGTATAACCATCTTCATCCGAGTAGCTAAATATCTTTAGCTTAGTTTGCTAGTTTTAGTTTAGGTAGCGATCCCGACCATAGTTTAGTCTATGTTGCCTCTTGCGATAAAAATTCGTTTTTTATACCGTTTCCGCCTCCCCGTAAGAACCGGGGGTCGCAATATGGACTTACACCATCAGATATCCAGACATATTCTAAGACAGGTATTACTCAATTCGGGAGATGGCTTTCTCCGCGAACTTGAGATTTAGAGAGATATAGAAAGAAACATCTGGACGGATCCACTCACTGAGGCTATTTCTCGAACACAATAGTTTTACAAACGGGCTTTGTAAAACTGATTAGTAGAGGAGTTGGATGTTCGGTTTCACACGGGCTGTGAGTAGTCGACATCGCAATAATTAGCCTTGAGTGCAAGTGGGAGATTGTTGGAGATAGTGCCCTCATAGTCAATTATTGGATCGCAGGTACGTGATTGCAATGATTGCGGAGGAGCTATACCGGTAGGACAGTCTTACTCGAGATGATAGTATGCTATCTGGTTTGCCTTTATCAGTTGTGTGCATGTTCAGGTGACTGATTACATGTTCCACTTTGATAGAGCGCTTAGGATCTTGCTTTACTACCAACTGTATGATGGCGATCATATACGTGAGAGTTGGGTAGTTTATATGCATATCCTTAATTGTGGTCCCTAGTCGTGGGAGTTTCGAGACAGGGCATCGATACTCCGGAGTAGACTAGTGTATACAGTCGAGACCCCGACGAGGGGCGGTGGCCGGTCTCACAAGCCACTGGTGTCAGTTGGATCACCTAAGATGTATACAGGTGCTCATTGGGTTATGAGTACACCGGACAGGACTCGCCGGGAATCTGCTAGTTAGTACTATACCTATCGTCAGATAGCAGTTCCCTGGTGACATGTGTACAGGTTAGTTCATCGACCTGAGGTCGTCATTTGTCTCGTGTGAGTTCCCACTGTGCTTTGATTTCTACCCTACCACGGCTCAAAGGAGTCGTGCAAACATGTAGCTTTTGGGTACAGTCCCGAGCCATATGGAGGCACGTGAGCGGATCGGCAGGGGATTCGTCTCTCCCGGTATTGGGGGCGAGGTCGTGCTGTGTCTAGGAGAGCCATTACACATAGTCCATGGCCATGGCAGGAGATTTACTGGTAGGTACTCCAGTAGTATCTCAGGGTGTTATTGGGCTACACTCCGACACGACTTATACTGCTATTGGGGGTCTGACGTTACTAGCCCCCTAGGCGGATATGCGATACTCATTGACGAACGGACCGGACTGTATATACATTGTCACTGTTAGGCTCAGTAGGGTTTCTGGATGAGTTCGCTCATCAGCCTCCCTTGAGGTCAGTCCATGGGCAGCTGTTACGCATTGCTAGTGCCGCTGACGGTTTGTGGTTAAACCCACTGCCAGGGTACTGACGAGTCATTAGAGTCCCCCACAGACAGTTTCCCAAGTTCGGGCGAAACGTTGTAGAGCCCGTATGGTTTTATGGCAGGGTTCGGAAAATGCATGTGCGTTTACGCACGTGTTATTTTTCGGGCAGATGATACTGGTCGGCTTTGGTTTAAGCCGGATCCGAGTATTGTATTGAGTAGATATAATATCTTTGTCTCAGTTGCATTTGTATTCGGTCGTAATACAAATGCGGGTATATTTATACAGTTACGGGGTTATCCTGAAAGTCGTTTCAGGATCACTTTTGGAAGTTGCCAGTTTCCAGTTTTCTATCAGCCGTCTTTTAACATTCGGTTAAAGACGGATTTATCTTTTCTTAGATGAGGTGAGTCGTGCTTCTAGAAGCTTCTAGATTGGTGACTAGATTCATGCATCTTTCTTTGCATTTATTAAATGGTGACTAGGTTTTGATGACTCATGCTTTAACATTAATGCTTTTTGTTTTAGTTAAGATCTTTTCTTCATGATAAGCTTCATGTTATGGTCACCACTTGCTCCTACCATCACCTCCCTCTTTGCAATATAGTGGCCGGCCATTCTTTGAGGAGAAAGTGAGATTGATTTTCTTTTTGGAGAGAAAAGACTATGGTTTAGGGTGCATGGAAATTTCATTACCTCTTTCATTCCATCACCCGATAAAAATGGCAGCTTCATTAACCGATCGTCCACGGATTTGGACGAAGCGAGACAAAGTCATCTACTCATTCTCTACATCATTCTTGGTCGTCTCTTTTAGCAAACTTGACGACCGAGTTGCCTCGAGTCAGAGGCGGGAGCCCGTTTAAAGAATCAGTGATGTGGTGCCACCTGGACGAGCAGATCAGAGATCGACGAGATCGAAGCAGCCGCAACGGAGCGTGGGATGATGGTTAAAGAACGAAGGACTCGGATCGTTCGGTATAACTTTTATACACTCTTTACAGTTTGTTAGTTTAGCAATAATGGCAGATCCGGGTTAAAGTATACGATAGCGCCAGTTAAAAAGTTTTTGTTCCGCATTTGGCGTCTGTAGACGGCTGGGACGCTAGCGTAGACTTACAAGAAGGGGGTCTCAAAATTGAGAATCCAATTTCATTAACCACCTTCTAAATGACTATAAAATTTTCTCATTTTTGTTAGCATAAAAAAATAAAAAATAAAATTTGTTATCTCTCCTCTTCTCTCTTTGGACAAACTACTCGCACGTTATCTTTTCCAATAACCAACTGCATGGCATGTGTAAAGTACCGGCAGTCATAACAATAGAGATATGTGATAAATGATTTATTAAACATTTTGAAAACCAAGTTGGCCGAACGTAGCTATGGAACAAAATCGGCAATTTTAGTTGTTTCCGCATTTGAAATTTGAATTAAAATTGTTTTCTAATTGAATTCCATCTATGATTTTGAATTTAAGCTAGTTCCTTTTTTCTTATCTTTCAAATAATGACTTGATGACATGACACATTAAAATTTGAGATATATAAGGAAATTGATAAAAATCAATTTACACACCACATGGATCCTCATTACTTTCATTACTTTTTAATCCTATGGTTGCGCATTGTACATAGAATTCTCCCATTTCCCGAAATGTGAAATGTGATGATCCAATCTAATTTCAAGAAATCTTGCATTATTATGATTTGTATATTTTATCATCCCCGCTTGTATATGTATGTTAAGTCGTCGACCAGCGGCAGACAGACCGCTGAATATATGCTTAACTACCCTAAGTTTTCTTATAGTGGACAACTGTGTGGGTGAAACTATCCTCATAATGTATTTCTCACTATTTATCTCATGACTGAATATATGCTTTACTCAAACACTAGCTTAACACAGAAATTTACCCTCATCCGATAAAAAAAAGCCTGAAAAATAAAAAGAAAATGAAGAAGAGAAAACGAAAACATAAACAGAGCATTCTTAAAATTGACTTGCATGACCAGAGGCAAGATCTTATTATTAAATGACCAATAAAAGTATAGATTTCTCCACCCAATTATGATTACAACAAGTCCTTGAGATCTTTTAGGCAGCAATTGTGATGGTAGGAGCTGTAGTGTCATAAACTCCATCTTTTGCCTTCTTAACCTGTACTCAACCAGCAGCGACCTTACATCAGATGGGAGAAAATAGAAAAAATCAAGCTTAAAAAAAAAATTCATCCTTAAGGATGATGAACAACAGCTCAAGCTATATGAAACCAAGTTTTATTCTCTGCAGCCAAGTTGTTATAAGAGACTCGTCATAGTACTAATATGTTAAGATCAAAAACCAAATAGACAACATTCCCCAAGTTTGATAAGAATATTGTACTTTACATAACAGATTTGCACACCACGATATATAATCATAACTCACAATAATTAGGCGTTTCGATTGATTGAATCGTAGTGTTTTCTTAGCATATCACCATAAAAAAGAAAAATATCTTAGCAGCTTTCCTGTTGCTAATTCTGAAGTGCGTTCAGGATATGCATGTACATACATATTCTGAACACTGCAATAGATTGTCTTCTGCCAACTCCACAATATATTTATATTTATTCATTCAAAAGACCGAAAGAGCTTTCCAATTCCAGAACAATTTATATAAATATTTTCTTCGGGAATTATGATCAAGTACCAATACCAATTTTTGGCCTTGGCGAGATTAAGAAGTATTCTAAGATAAGAAGTAATGTTTTGATGCGGTAGTATTATTTAAATTTTCAAACATGTCCTACACTATCCACAAGTTTTTCCAAGGCCGGTAAATTTCACACATGAAAGCAACAGCATTCAGAGACTGAAGAAAGATTATATTATAGGATTGTGCATAATTGATTCGCTGGTGATGTTTTTGTTTCACTTATGCCATCGATTTTAAATTTTAAAAGGGGCGGATGGTTCTTATTTTATTTTTATTTTTTACTTTTTTTGGATGTGCCCACTTTGGGAATCGTATCGGCGACCTTTCACTTTGAAGAGGAAATACTTAACGCATGAGCCATATGCCCAATTGGCAGAGGGATCATATTTGCTAAAGCATTAGACTAGTAACGAGAAGACAACGGGCTTTGGATGACTGTACTTAATAGCTGGGATGTTGGCTGAATTTCGTGATTGCAGTGTACTGCTACTTTGGTTGTTCATTAGTTTCTCTTTAATGGATGTTTGGTGTGTGTTCCACCAAATATTATTAAAAACAACACGAAGACAAAGGTTCAAAGCATACTAACACAATTATAGAGAAAAAAAATTCCTAGTTTGAGAGAACGGGTAAGACCCGACACTATCATTTCTTAAAAAATAATTAAATTTTACTAGGTGAAATCCATTATTGTGTGGCATAGAAAACAATTATGTTAGCAGTCCACATTCCTAAACTCGCAGTGAAATATATTCCTTTTGCTGTCATGATTGCATAGGAATATTACGATCGGACGATTTTGCCTCTCTCTCTCTCTCTTTTCTCATTATGCATGATTTCTGGACGTTTACGTAAACAAAGCATTATGCTTTCCTTTCAACAGACAAACAAAGCAACATGCTAAATTTTATACCTGAAAAAGGATGTACACTACATGTGACAAACTATGCTGAAACTTAGTACAAGTTCATACCTGAAAGAACACAATGGACTCCATCGACAAAATGAGAGAACACAAGAAATGGCATCATAGCCAACATATCTAACAACTTCCTTTTCACTGCCATATGCATGTCCCCAAATATTCCGTGTAAGTATCAATACTAATCCCACAACCAAACCTTCGATAATGGCCATAGATACTACAACACAGACGCTAACCGAGCACCTTCCGGATTACCGACCCCCAATTCATTTGAAACACGTGTGCTACATTGAAATGAGTACAAATATGCTATAAGAATAAATTAGAAATCACTTTAACGAGGAATACCTTATAGCAGCACCAAGACCCACGGTAATCATGAATACTATCGAAGAAGTGTTGAGGCTGAAAACAGGAGACCGCTTATTTTAACTCGAATAATATTTGGTTCCCTTAGAATCATACACATGAAGATGAAGATGTTATCATAGTTAACTGATAGATTCATTCATAGTACTAGATGACTAGTTGGTATTCTTCAACTTTTTTTAGACCGGAGAGGGAACCCAAGAAAAAGGGTTAATTAATGTACAATACGCGTGTATTTTGGTCTCAATTAATTATAGATAATTAATTTTATAAAAAAAAATGCCCCTCAATATTTACATATATTATTCAATTATCATTGACGTGTAAGGACACGGTGTCGAATGCATTTTGTCGTACACATATTAGTGAGACCTGATACAACCATAATAGAACTTTTCAACTGATACGATCAAATCTTTTAAAATTCCAAATGTCCCCTTATGCTATCGTACTTGTTTGTATTATATGCATCCGAATCCGCTTAAGAGACACGTGTGTTCTAGAGATATACAGTTATTTATCTACTTATAGAGCTAACAATGACAACATGCAACAACCTTTTTTAACTCCAATGTTTGGGATCAGATAAGAAGCACGAGCACCTCAAACGACCAAAACTCCAGGCTGTCTCAAGTCAATAAGAAGTTAAAGATCTTGCATTACTAATTTTAATCATAGTCATTAATAGTAGAATCAACAACTATACATTTAAACGATGCGGATTTACTTACCAAATCATTAATAGTAGAATCAACAACTATACATTTAAACGATGCGGATTTACTTACCAAATCATTGCAGATGCGGATTTACTTACCAAATCATTGCAGCCGAAGGAACCGCCAGCTTAAGGAATTTAGCAATATCCTTCAGAGCCTCTCTTGAGAAAACAGCCCACGTACTTTTGCATGCAGGAGAGAGCTTGAGATAAAGCGCCAATAACAACACATTGACTCAATACGAAATTGAAATCGCTAGAGCTGCTCCTCGAGCCCCTAGGCTAGATTTGAACACCAAAAGCCAACACAACAGAATATGAAGCATCGTTGTGATCCCAGAGCAGACCATTAACGGTAAAACTATGTTTTGAGCCTGTAGAAATCTGATGTGGCATTGAAGTAGACCATAACCAAAAAGAAATGGGATCAACCATCGAGCATAAGACTTGGCTGCAGCTGATATATGCTCATCTTGATGAAGTGCCATGAGAATTTTGCCAGCGCAGGCCCATAAGAAAGATATAGGGATGCTTGCAATCGTAAGTATAATCATCACCCTGTGCATATGGATACCTAGCATATGGTATTGCTTCGCTCCAAATGCCTGGCAGCATAAGGTGTCCATTGCACTTGCCAATCCCATCTTCCATTGCAAATAAATATAACATTAAAGTAGAGATATGATATAATGTAATGAAAAGATAATTCATTGGTAAAGAATGTATATCGAGCTAGGTTTTGTTAATATGGAAGTTTGTTTAAGAGTGAAATTAAGACGGGTCCTATAACGTGTAGAGTAAGGGGGAAGTAGATTTGAGTCTTAACAGCATTTTAGGGAATCTACTTTTCTTGCAAAATATCCCTCCTGCAAGCATATTATATATGTATATAATCCAAATGTGAATTAACACTCTTAATCTAAATAGGAATACGATAGTATACCTTACCATATATATAAATATGGATGATTATCCTCTTAGTAACATATGTTATATATTCCCTCAAACCTATTTTTTAAATTAACCGAGTGGCCCGCGTAAATCGATTCCAACTTCGATAGCACTAATACCAAATTATATCGATCTTTGTAATTAATAATACCAAAACTCTTTATCTATGGTGAAGGTTAAGAGATCTATATTTATCCTCTTACAACGTGACTACACAATTTGCAATAAAAATAGATTAAACGAAACTAAAATTCAAGAAAAAGAGATAGAAATTGTTATGAAAGTGACTTGTATTCAACATCAGAGAACGGTCAGACGTCTGAGCCATAGTCTTCAGATGTCTGAAGAAAAAGAATTCAGAAATCCAGAGTGTAGGCAGATGTGTATTTGTGCTTCAAACGTCTGTCGACGAGTTTTCTGGCGGTTTTGGAAAGTTTGTTGGATAATTTATTTGGAAGTTATTTGAAAATTTGTTTAGAGATTATTTTGGAGATTTGATAAGATCTTAATTGGTAAATTAAGATATTCTAGTAGGAATAGGTTTAAGAGTTTCTAGACCTATAAATATAGATTAATTAGGGTATTTAGAAATAGAAGAAGAAGAAGAATTGAAAAGAAGTTTGTGTAGGAGTTTTTGAAGAAGAAAACTTTCTGTATTTCGTATTAAATTGAATAAAAGTGTAGAAGTTGAAGAATTTTTTTGTGTTAGATTGTACTTTTATTTTTAGTCTTTCTTCTAAAAAATTCTGCATTGGTTTTTTCTGAATTGTTTTGGACCTAAAAATCCTAACAATTGGTATCAGAGATTTGGTTGAGAGAAGAACGACGAAAATGAAGACAACTCAAATCACAACAAAGATGATGTGTTTGACTATCACAAATTAGTCGATATGGAATTCGAGAATGGAGAATATGTTGTGCCCCTGATTTAGATGTGCCTCTTTATGGAATTAGCACTAAACCAAAGAAGATATCTGATGAAGATTGGGCTAGGATGGATCGAAAGGCGAGGAGTCTTATGCGCAAATGGATATAAGATTTGGTGTTCCACCATGTATTATCAAAGAGCACTGCCGAAACTTTATGGAAGTTGACAGATCTCCAAAGGAGAAAGACGGTTGCAATCAAGGCTTTTCTAATGAGAGAATTTATGAATTTGAAGTTCCATGAAGATTCCTCAATAGCGGAGCACTTGAACGAAATTCAGAATATTATGAATCAATTTACAGCCATGAAGATACCGATTGAAGACGAGATGCAAGCACTTATAGTATTGAGTTTCCTTCCGAGTAGTTGGAAAACTCTGGTGTTTTTTTTTAGCAATTCGTCTCCTGACGGAGTTATTTGTATGAGCGCAGTGACAAACTGTCTCCTAAATGAAGAATTAAGAAGAAAATCATCAAATGGATCATCTGATTCATCTGCACTTGTTGCAAGAAGGTCCGAAGTGGAGGAAGGAACAAAGCAACGATAGCATAAATCAGAGATCGTGGCATGCAAAAGATATGTCGAAAATAAGGTATCATCACTGCAACGAGATGACTCATTTTATGTCCGACAACCCCAAATTGAAGGAGTACCTCGATGATCTAAAAAGACGTAAAGAGGAAGAGCAAGCGAACGTGGCCTACAGTACCAAACCAAGGAGCGATTTGCTTATGACTAGTGATGAAAAAGTCAAAAAGAAAGATATGTGGTACATGGATTCGGGAGCATCCTTTCACGTATGTTCAAATAAGAAGTGGTTCGATGAGATTGGGGAGAAAAAAGAGACAGTGACGTTAGCGGATAATTCTGAAGTAGAAGTAGAAGGCGTGGACACTGTAAAAATGAAGATATTCGATGGGAAGCAGAGAGTTCTTGAAGATGTCAGGTACGTACCAAAATTGAAGAGGAATCTAATTTCGCTTGCAAGATTGGATATGAAAGGTTACACACTTATCGCTCAAGGTGGAATGATGAAGGTGTGCCAGAAGAATTGTGTCGTGATGAAACGAGTCAGAAACTCAAGCGATATATATCAAGTTATAGGAAAACCTATGTACAGAAGAACAAATTTGGAACAAGGTGAATAAAACTTGAGTCAAGATGGAGATTTGTGCAAAGCTCAGAAGATGTCATGGGTTGAAGTTGTGAAGAGAAAATAGAAGACGGAATACAAGTCAAGGTGAAGAATGTTATGAAAGTAACTTTTTTTCAAATAGCAGAGAGCGGTCGGACATCTGAGCCATAGTGTTCCAGACGTCTGAAGATGAATTCAGAAATCCAAACCGTAGGCAGACATCTAAGTATTTGTGCTTCAGACGTCTGTCGACGAGTTTTTTTGCGGTTTTGGAAAGTTATTTGAATATTTGTTTAAAGATTATTTTGGAGATTTGATGAGATCTTAATTGGTAAGTTATGGTATTCTGATAAGAATAGGTTTAAGGGTTTCTAGACCTATAAATATAAATTGGTTAGGGTATTTAGAAAAGAAGAATAAGAATTGAAGAGAAGTTTGTGTAGGTGATGGAGGTCCTTTTCGGGTCTCCGTCAAATGTTGTCTTCCGTCGATCTCCCGGTGGATAGTGGAGGTGATCTCCTATTGCGTGTGGGTCTCAATGGGTTTTGAGAAGATTGATGATTTAAGGAGTTTAGCGCCGAGTACCTGCAAGGAAGTCCCGAGGTGGTTTGGTACCGCCGAGGACCCTCCGACGATCAAGTTAGCACGAGATCCGAGCAGAGTAACGGCTAAGTGGAGTAAAAATGGCTTATTTGACCCCTCTGTGAGGGGGGTTTATATAGCGGCGGCAGTATGCAGGGGCAGACGCGAGAACCACGCCGGCCGTTACGCTCCCGACATCACGCCCGCGTGATAAGCGGATCTTCCCATTAATGGTGAGACAGGCTCGTTAATGGGGATCGTAATGGCGTGAGACGTAGGATGTGGCCGGCGGAGATCTCACGTGCGGCGAGATTCGCGGAGCGGCGGTTACGCCTGCGAGTGGTACCGTTGGTCGGTCAAAGAACCGAGGAAGAAGGCCCCGGCTCGGAAGCTCGGGGATGAGCCAGAGGGCCGAGGAGTCTTGGCCCTGTGGTAGCTCGGGGCGAGCTGAGAGGCCGAGGAGGCCAATTTTCAGGGGGCCCTGAGGAGAGCCAGCTTGTGCTTGCAGGTCGGGTATAGGGATGGCCTGGTCGGCCCCTGTAGGCCTCTTCTTCTGAGTTCTGGGACACGTCATCTGCCACGTGTCCTGATCTTGGAGGTCGCCACTATTGAGCATCATCATTAGCCCCCCACTCTTGTCCCGACTAGCTAGCGGGTCGGGTCAGGAGTGGACTGCCTGGCCGCCCGGGGTGAGCTCCCTCCTAAGGTTTCGTCGGGACGCGTCTCCGGGCTGTCAGCTGTCTTTCCTATCAGCGAATCAGGGCGAGATCTCTGCATTTAAGGAAGGAGCGCCGGTTTGTGCACCCCGCCACTGAAGCGACAGTCCACATGAAGTGTCGGTTGGCCGACGCGAGGTGTGCAGACCTGCGGCGTCTGATGGGGTGCGGTCCAATGCGGGAACGACAAGTGGAGCAATCGGAGCCGTTAGACGTGAGGAGGCGTTTCGGCGGGAGATGAAGGGTGCCGTTGGATGAGGTCGTTTGCGGTGATAAAATAGGGGTGGGGCCTGCTCTAGGGCCCCTACTCCTTCATATTTCCCTGTTCTAAGTCCTGATTGCTCGGCGCTCGTCTTCTTCCTTCCGCTTTCGTTTTCCGAGGACTCCTCTTCTCAAGATTAGATGTCTTCTTTCGTAGAGTCTGTAGATATCGTAAGAGTAGGTTCTAGGGACCCTTTAGTTGAGCCTGAGTCCTCCCGGGGAGCAGGGGTCGGATCCTCTTCTCGGGATCGTGCGACGGGAGCAGCCCCCAGGGAGGAGGCGGTAGATGCTGCCCCCGGCGTCTCGTGTTGGGTGAGGCATGAGGACGAGCTCGCCAATGCTCGGGCTAGCTTCCACATCCCCTCTCGTTAGACGCTTCGTCTGGCCAAGGAGGGAGAGAGGGCAGACCAAGTACGGGGTAGGGAGATCGTCCTGTACTTGGAAGCTTTTTGGGGTGGGATGCGTCTGCCCTTCTCTCCCGAGACCGTCGAAGCGCTGAACTTCTTTGGGTTAGCCCCTGGCCAGTTAGTGCCGAACTCGTAGAGGATTCTCCTTAGGTTCCTGATCCGTCTGAAGTTAGAGGCGGTTCCCTTCAGCCTCTCCCTCCTTGATTCTTCTCTCGTCTTCAAAAATCACCCTGGTGGTCGAGCGGGCGACCCGAGGTGGGTCTACCTCTCTTTTAGAAAGCGGCAGGGGGATGCCGCCGGGACAGGGGTTGTGTCCATGCCTTCTTCCATTCACGACTGGAAGAATAAGTACTTCGTTTCCCCTCCCAAGGGCGAGGACTAGCCCGTGCCTGCAAAATGGTCGAGGGAGAAATGTTTGCCAGGGAAGCAGTCCAATGACCCCGCCGCGGTGAGAGTGGCGTCGTGGGAGCCCATCCCCCGATTCGACATGCTGCTGTCTGATAGGGTCCTGAGTTGGGCCAGGCTCAGCCCCGTCGAGTTCGTCGGTAGGTTTAGGCTTGCTTTTTGGCTTGTATATTGCTTGTGTCGCTGACTTCTTTGCATTTGGTTTTGTGTAGGACCCATGGATATGGACTCGCTCTGATCCTCCATGCGCCAGCCGAGGAAGGTCGCGAAGGCCGGGGGCGCCAGCTCTTCTCGTGCGAAGCCTGTCCCGGCTCCCTCTCCTCCGATGGTCGCGTCCCACGAGCGTTCGGTGGCGGATCCTGCCCCAGGGCCTAGCAGAGTGTCGGACCGGAAGCGGGCCCGGATTCTGGAGGACCCGGTCTTAGAGGAGGAGATCGGCTCTCCCTCGGAGCCGCTTAAGAGGGGTTTTCGGAGATCTTCCCGAGGCCCATCCTCGCCGATCATGGTGGAGGAGGGGGGCCTCCAGTTCGCGGTGCCTTCGGGGTTATCCGTTGCGGATAGCCTGCTGCATGAGATAAAGAAATCGGCCGGAGGTAGTCCCTGGGGACCCTCAGGGCTCAGATGGCGCCTATCGCCCAGGAATCCGTGCAGGTAAGTGTTTGGTTTTTTTGTGAGATTCGGTGCCTCCTTCGTCTTTCTGATCTCTTTCCTATTTTTCAGGTTCTCCAGCACATTGTCATCGCCTTACGCATAGAGGCCGAGATGATAGCCCCAGCAATGAAGGTTGCGGGCCAGGTCGCCTCGCTGGAAGAGAGCTCCAAGCGGGAGCTGGAGGCGGTGATGGCGAGAGTCGCTGCTCTGGAGGACGAGGTGGAGGCCGGGAAGCGAGAGGTTGCCCGGTACCACGAGGCCGCCGTGGCCACCGAGGCCAAGCTTGAGGACGCTCGGGTGCTTGCCGGCAACCTGAAGAAGACGGTGAAAACCCTCCGGAAGGAGCTGGGGGCGGCGGCCGAGTCGGCGAAGTCGGCCGACCTGAGAGCGGCTAAGTTGGCCGACCTCTCGGCGGCGAAGGCGGTGGAGGGCTACAAGAAGTCGAAGGACTTCTATGATGACCTGGCCGTGGCCACAACCCTCATCTCGCACGAGGCCCTCGGCGCCGTTAAGGCCCGGATGCCGGGGTTCGCCGACGAAGAGCTCCGGACCGAATACCCCCTCACGGATGCCGATGAGCAGGGAAAGGAGATTCCTGACGAGGAAGTCGCCGAGGACCCAGCTCGTGGTGGATGTCGAGGGCCCCGAGGTCGCGCCTGGCCCCGAGGCCTAAAGCCCCCGTCTTCCTCTACTCTTTTTATTTTGTTGCTTCTGGGATTTTTGTAAGCCTCCGGGCATTTTGTAAGGCTGGGGAGCCCAAAATACCCTTTGTAAAGACTTTGCCTTTGGTATTAAAACTTTTTTTTTCTTTGGTTTCATCGGTTTGCACTTTGTCTTCTGTTTGTGAAGAATGCTTGTAAAATATCTCTACTTGCACTATTGGGCTTCCATGTCAGGTCGGCCATCTGTCTAGCGATCGTTCGTCGAGTTGATTTCGATCACTTGCCAAGCGTGCCGAGAAAGAGGCATTTCTGTAGCCCCGAAATTGAGGGGGGATCGCTCAAGACTTGGATAGACCTGATGCCCCTTGTTGGGGCCACGGATCCTCTGCATGTGATGGGCAGAGGGACGTCCACCGTATTTGTGCCAAGCATGAATGGGCTCAGAGGCCTCGTTATAAAGGCTACAAGCACGCAGCGTCCGTTTGGAATGAACGAGCCGGGAAGCTGCTTGGTTGCCCCTTAACAAGGGCTTTGATCTTTGGCATCGTAGGTAGGTAACCACCAGCCTGGGATGACCGGGTGGGGTAGCCGCTCGGGTGCCTCTTGCAAGGGCATCGATCCCTGACATCATGGATAGGGAGCTACCAGCCGAAGATGACCAAGCAGGGAAGCTGCTCGGTTGCCTCTTGCAAGGGCTTTGATCCGTCAGGATAGCCGAGCGAGGGACCCTCGGGGTCGACTGCCTCTGGGAGGGCTTTTGATCCCTGTCGGTCGTGGCAGAAAGCTACCAGCCGGGGATAGCCGAGCAGGGTAGCTGCTGAGCTGCCTCTGAGGAAGACTTAGACCCTTAGCGTTGAAGGGGCTGTAAGAAGCCCACTAAGGATGACCGGGCAATGAAGCTGCGCGGTTGCCTCTTGGCGAGGGCTTTGTTCTCTGGCGTCGTGGATAAGCAACCACTAGCCTGGGATGACCGAGCGGGGTAGCCGCTCGGGTGCCTCTAGCGAGGGCTTCGATCCTTGGCGTCATGAGTAGGGAGCTACCAGCCGGAGATGACCGAGCAGGATAGCTGCTCGGTTGCCTCTTGTGAGGGCTTTGATCCTTCAAGATGGGGACCGAGCAGGGTTACTGCCCAGTGCCTCTTGGCGAAGACTTTGATCCCTGTCAGTTGTGGTAGGAAGCTACCAGCCGGGGACAGCCGAGCAAGGACTCGACTGCCTCTGGGAGGACTTTGGTCCTTAGCGCGGGAGGGGCTGTAAGAAGCCTACCAAGGACCCTTGGCCGGGCAGGGTTACTTCCCGGTGCCTCTTGGCGAGGGCTTTTGTCCTGAAGGATAGCCGAGCGAGGGATCCTCAGGTTCGACTGCCTCTAGGAGGGCTTTTGATCCCTGTCGGCCATGATAGGAAGCTATCAGCCGGGGATAGCCGAGCAGGGTAGCTGCTGAGCTGCCTCTAAGGAAGGCTTGGACCCTTAGCGTTGAAAGGGCCTTAGGAGGCCTGCTAAGGATAACCAGCTAATGAAGCTGCGCGGTTGCCTCTTGGCGAGGGTTTCGATCCCTGGTGTTGCGAGTCGGGAAGCTACCGGCCAGGGATGACCGAGCAGGGGAGCTGCTCGGCTGATTCTTCATGAGGTTTCGCCCGACCATCCAGTTGCAGGTATGAGGAACAGGAACGGTCGTGGCGAACGCGCGCGCAGCATGCGCATTGAATGTGGGGGAGGCGAAGCGCCAGGGTCGCGTCGTTTCAATTCCGCCGGAGAAGGCTAGATGATTGCCGCGTGGCAGCGAATTTTTGGATGAAGGCGGGCAACTGTTGAGTTCTGTTGGGGCACAGTGGGCTATATAAGGCTGGAGGAGCATTGGTCCTTCCTTTCTTCGTAAACAGATCGTTGAAAATGCAAGACTTCCCCTTTACCATCCCCGAGATCATCCACTTCGAAGACGTATACCTCTATGACCAGAACTGCATCGAGGACACTGTGCAGTTGGTCTACGGGAGCATCGAGGACCACTTCGGCCGGCTGCTCCCCCGACGCTCCTCCCTGCTGTAGTTGCTGATGTACTCCATCTGGAGGGCGTCGCCGGGACTTTACAACCCCTGTCCGAGTAGCTCTATGACGACGCCGTGGACAAGCTGCGGTCTTTGAGGCGCTTCGGCCTGCCGTTTGTCCCTCAAGTAGGCGGCGAGGTGCCCCGATCGGATGAGCCTCTCGATGTAGTCCCGGAGTTGCTTACAATCCTCCGTGGCGTGGCCTAGCGTCCAGTGGAAGGCGCAGTAAGAGCCCCGGGTTTGCTTCGAGGCCTGACGCGAGATTGGAGGGAACTTGAAGAACCCCTCGCCTTAGGCCTCCTCTAGTAACACTGCGAGGGAGACGTTGAGAGGGGTGAACTCCTGGAACTTCGGGCGATAGGGCTGCTGGCGCTCCGGCCTCTCTTCCCGAGCTCTCTTCTTCTGATCGAACCGTTCTACTCGGGGGAGGTTCGCATTCACCTCGGACTCTAGCTGAACCTCGCGCTCGGTCCACGTCTTGACCTCGGCCATGGTCTTAGGCTGCACTAACGCAAAGGAGCGCAACCACTCCTTGTGCCTTAGACCAGATCTGAGCGTCGTGATGACGGTCTCGTCCCGGTGCTCGGGGACCTCGAGGAGGGCGTTGTAGAAGCGGGTGATGTAAGCCTTGAACGTCTTCTTGTCCCCGCTCTTAATTGTGAAGAGATAATCGACCGTGCGCTTCTGACGACGGTTTCCAACGAAGTGGCCGAGGAACTGAGTAGCCAGCTCGTCGAAGGTCGAGATTGAGTGAGGCTCGAGTTCTCGGAACCAATCCCGACCAGAGCGAATGAGGGTGGCTGGGAAGGCCCTGCACTGGGCGGCGTCGGAATGGTCCTGGAAGCTCATCCCCACGATGAAAGCATCTAAATGGTCTTTGGGATCGGTTTTCCCGTCGAACAGAGAGACCTTCGGGGGCTTGTTGCGCGAGGAGACGTGGACAACGAGCAGTCCCTCAGTAAACGGCTTGGTGAGCGAGTCGGCGGCGTACTTAGCCCCGTCGCCCGAGAGATTACTTTCCCAGCGCATGCCCTCGATCTTCTTTTCGAGGGCGTCAAGTCGGCTGTGGTATCCCAAGGATTCGACGTCTTGTGATCCCTGGCCTCTGCTGTGGGAGACCTGGGTCTGGGCGCGGCCCCGGTTCCTCTCGATGAGATCCCTCAGATCCCCGGGCGAGGTGGCTCTCAAGCCATCGTGGCGAGCCCCTTCTGTGCGACCTCGTCGAGGGAGGGGTGTCGATCATGCCTGGGGACAGACGAGGTGACCGATATCTTCTCAGGGGGGTAAGGATCATGAGGAGGCTCGAGGCGAGGCGCTCTGGCGGCGGATCTTGGTGTGGAGCCGTGGGGCGCCCAGCAGACCTCAGGGAGTATCGGCCCGTGAGATCTGTGGCCAGGGGTCATAGCCTGCCGATGGTCAGCCGTGCCGACGAGGGAAGAGCCTTCTGGAGACGGAGGAGCGGTGATCTAGGGCCCTGGCCCGACCATCTGGAGGCGGACGAGCGCTTCCACGAGGGACTGTAGCCGATCTATTCGGCTGGCGAGGGCGTTGATGACGGTCGTCGGGGGAGGTTCATCCGCGCCTCCGGTGAGGGGGAGGCGGCGGCTGGTACCTGGATCTTCAGGATGGTCGCTCGCCATGCGGATGGAGATCGGAAGGCCAACTTTGTTTTTGTGGAGTTACGTTCCCACAGACGGCGCCAACTGATGGAGGTCCTTTTCGGGTCTCCGTCAGATGTTGTCTTCCGTCGATCTCCCGGTAGATGATGGAGGTGATCTCCTTTTGCCTGTGGGTCTCAATGGGTTTTGAGGAGATTGATGATTTGAGGAGTTTAGCGCCGAGTACCTGCAAGGAAGTCTCGGGATGGTTTGGTACCACCGAGGACCCTCCGACGATCAAGTTAGCATGAGATCCGAGCAGAATAACGGCTAAGTGGAGTAAAAATGGCTTACTTGACCCCTCTGTGATGGGGGTTTATATAGCGGCGGCAGCATGCAGGGGCAGACGTGAGAACCACGTCGGCCGTTACGCTCCCGGCGTCACACCCGCGTGATAAGCGGATCTTCCCATTAATGGCGAGACAGGCTCGTTAATGGGGATCGTAATGGCGTGGGACATGGGATGTGGCCGGCGGAGATCTCGCGCGCGACGAGATTCGCGGAGCGGGGGTTACGCCTGCGAGTGGCACTGTTGGTCGGTCAAAGGACCGAGGAAGAGGGCCTCGACTGGGAAGCTCGGGGACGAGCGAAGGGCCAAGGAGTCTTAGTCCTGTGGTAGCTCGGGACGAGCTGAGAGGCCGAGGAGGCCAATTTTCAGGGGGCCCTGAGGAGAGCCAGCTTGTGCTTGCAGGTCGGGTACATGGGTGGCCTGGTGGGCCCCTTATTCTGAGTTCTGGAACACGTCATCTGCCACGTGTCCTGATCTTGGAGGTCGCAACTATTGAGCATCATCAGTAGGAGTTTTTGAAGAAGAGAACTTCCTGTATTTCGTATTAAATTGAATAAAAGCATAGAAGTTGAAGAATTTCTTGTGTTTGATTGTGCTTTTATTTTTCTTCTTTCTTCTCAAAGATTCTGTGTTGGTTTTTTTATGAATTATTTTTTGGGACCTAAAATTCCTAACAGAAATTATACCTGCAAGCTCAGACCCGTTACAGCTCCAAAAGAGGTGGCCATTGAACCCCAGAGAGAGCAAGCTCACCAAGATGGCCAACAAACATTATCGAAATCACCTGAAGAATGGACCGCAGAACATTTGCTAGTACCAATGTCCCTGCAAGCTCCAACTGTTTGTCGATCACAACCATGATCACCTTCCTCTCCTCTCTCTCTCTCTCTGATGTTTGTTCTTGGGGGGTGACGAAGAGAGAGAAAGGCCAAATGGCATGATAACCTTGCTAGCTATTGGCACGTAGGCAATGGTTTTGCAGAAATGTCAGTGACAATAACTCTACTAGGGGAATTTTTTTGGAAGGATTGGTTGTAGCTCGAACTGCTTTTGTTGGTTTCAAAATGGAAAATGTGCATGCACCACCAGAGTCATACAAAAAAATTTGAAGAACAAGCAAAGTAGTAAACTAGCTATCACAGGAACCACCTGTCAGAATTAGTAAGCAACATTTTGAGGGTCCAAAAGTGGGTGCCATTGGAAAAACAAGTTGTGGAGTATCAAACAGCAAACAGCATCTTGTGCTTGTATGGAGACTTGGATTCTGAGAGTTTGTAAATAAAACTCCCATCACACTCTAAGCATGAAGACTTTGGTTTGAACTTTTCCTCTCCGAGGTCTGTTAAAGAGTTTCACCAAGTTGGTTAATGCCAAAATTCAATAAACTTGATTTTGTTGAGAGAAATTTCGATCGATTGATGCATATGTATATAGATACATCATTGAACTGAATATGGTAGTTATAAAGAAGAAGAAACACAATTTCAATCCATATAGTTTCAATTTTGTTCATGATCTTGACGGTTTGTGAGATATGGAAACCTTGTTGGCTAAGCGCTCAGATCGTGTTCACAGAAAGGGCGATATTTGAAATCGCTATCCATTGCTTTATTTGCCTAAACAATAAAAGAGCCGCACAAAAAAAAAATAGAAGACTGTAAACAAAAAGGACCAATAAAGTATCGCAATGGTAGGATGAACATTTACAATGACATTCAGCACACATGTATGTGATGATTCATGATGCCATGTCTAAACCGGCCTTTTTTGCCTGGAAAATACAAATATATTTTTGAAGTAGAAGGATAAAAATTAAATAAAATTTAATGTAGACAATACGAGTTGGAGAACATTAAAGTTTAGTTGTTAATTTGAGTTTTAGGCTACAGCGCGCGCGCTACAGGATTACTTGATTCTCACTTAGAATACGACATGTACACTAAAAAATCACTGGTACAAGGCTAAAGCATTTAGAAAACTATTGCAATTCAAAATATACAAATGAAGTTGCAAATTCACACTAAAAGTTGGATTAGTAAATTCTGAACGTAAACTCAACTTAAATCAGGTCCTCATGCTAGATAGTGAAATTTCTGCATGCTCTCAAAAAACTAAAGCAAGAAGCAGGACAGAAACGAATAACAATAATCTAGTGATTATTTTTAAGACTTTATATATAGAAGATCATAAGAGAATGGATTTTTTCTCCTTTAGTAATCTGGTTGATAGTCAGTTATGAAAAAGGGGCTGGTGATATGTTTGAAGTGTTGTAAGCACTGTAAGCAAATGATTCCCGCAAACACAAAATTTTTGAACTTAGGAGACATTGAGTTCATATGCAAATAGAAGTCCAAATATATTATAATTCCTGTGTATTATTGTATGAGCATTAGTGCTTGCTTCTTGGTCCCAATTAGTACATAAAGAATGGTTATAATCAACAAAACTTGTATGCAAAGACCATTTATGATTACCATCCAAAGACCTTGCATATTACAATTCCAATATCCATAAAGTTTTAAGCATACTGATAATTTTTTAGTTTTTAACATGAAGTTCCGAAAAAGTTGGTTACTTGCACAAAAAAAACCTGTAGTTTACTTTATATAGCACTTGCACCCCCACAAGAACTTAGCACAAACATCCATTGACTTTTTCAAAACCACAAGGTCGTTTGATAGTTTGTTCCAAGCAATTAATTCTTATAAAGAAATAGAACTTGTTTTTGGGTTGCTTAAAGCGGAAATTGAGTTTGTTTTTTTTTTTTGGTTTTGCTCGATGAGCACAGGGAGCATTTGACCTAACAAGTCACTTGGTTATAGGTGCTACAGTGGGTACAATATGGTTTGTGCAATTGACCCAAAAAATACCAATGTGGAAGACAAAAGCAAAAAAGAAGAGCCGAAGGAATTCCAACGATGTAATAAGCACAAAGATTCAACCCAATTTTATGCCGAGCGTATCATTAGATAATACTAGATTTTGACCATAGACGATCCATGAGTAATCAATTTATATCATTGTAAATAGATGTATAAAAATAGATGCAGCAGTACAAAATTACAAATACACTGCAACAGAAGCTTATTTACCTTTTCTACTGAATAGTCAAATTTATTTTCGCTGTTGCAACCCTTAACCATCGTTTTTTGAAGGATTTTAATCATCAAGGTTTTTGAACAAAATAAAGGGTTTTCAGAAACAATTTATAAATTGTCATAGGGTAATATACAAGCCCTTCAGGTCCAAGATATAAAAATATGAAATAATATAGGTGGTTATATACAACTAGTATCTTGCACGTGCGATGCACGTGTTCAAATAAAAATCATGTATAACTTTTTTAATTTGAATTCAAACAAATAGAAAAAAAAATTAAAACTTACACGGTAGGAGTGGTTAATTTGTTTTCAAAATGATTCACAATAATTCTAGTAGTTATTTATGATCAATAGATGATTGTGTAGTTATAACTGATTCAGTTGATAATTGTATTTATTAAATACTAGTATCTTGCACATGCGATGCACGTGTTCAAATAAAAATTATGTTTGATTTTTTCAATTTAAACTAAAAAAATTAGAGAAGATTAAAACTTATATGGTGTAAGTGGATAGTTTGTTTTCAAAATGATTTACAATAATTCTAGTAGTTATTTAAGATCGGTAAAAATAATTGTACAGTTATAACTGATTCAGTTGATGATAATATTTGTTAAAGGAAATTCTACATTTATTTTTTTACGCTATTTAAGACTACGTTAGACCATCAAATTGAAATCAATTTGGAGACCCTCAAGTTTTGTGCTTATAACAGAAGAGATTTGTTAAAGAAAATTCTACAATTAATTTTTTTTACTGCTGATGTGGCGCTATTTAAGGCTACGTTAGGCCATCAAATTAAAATCAATTTGGGGAACCTTTGGTTAGTGATTACTAGTATCTTGCATGTGTGATGTACGTGTTCAAATAAAAATTATGTTTAATTTTTTTAAAATTTGAATTCAAAAAATTTGAGAAGATTAGAACTTACATGGCAGGGATGGTTAATTTGGTTTCAAAATGATTCACAATGATTCTAGTAGTTATTTAAGATAAATATAGATGATTGTATAGCTATAACTGATTCAATGGTTGTATTTATTAAATATTTGTTAAAAAATTCTACGTTTAATTTTTTTATTGTTGATATCGCCCTATTTGAGGCTATGTTAGACCACCAAATTGAAATCAATTTAGTCCCACCAAATTGAAATCAAATTGGGGACCCTCAAGTTTTATGGTTATAAATAGTAGAGATTATCCAGCGAGGCCATATCCCTACATTTTGTTTTTGTGATTCAAGCTGCCATGTATCCATCGCTCCCTAAGATGAATACGACTGCATATGTTGTAGATTAGTCTCAATTCTATCATAAAAGTAAGAGATCATACCATTCAACTTGAAATTTCTAATTGAAGACAACCCACACAGCGATTTGTAAAGAGAAGGCAATGTTCCACTAAACCACCCGTAACAATATTTGTTTTTCCAATTAACTACCTTAAAGTTTTTTTTAATGACAGTAAGCTACCATAAAGTGCTACATTTAAGGGAATTTTAGTGAAAATGATATCTTGAAAACAAAGCTTAAGAGAGTTTACTGTAATAAAAAATTTAAGACAGTTTCATGAAAAGCAAGAAAATCAAGGGTAGTTTAGTGTAATTCTGCCTAAATCAAATGAGACCAAAGTATTTAAACTGAAGAAAAGCCCACAAAAGTTTTGTAAATATATATATGTATGCACTATATTTAGGCCATAAGGGACCCGCATGCCCATATAAGCAGTGTCCGGACTGCAGGCCTATGGGGCACATGGGCTATGTGTAAAAAAGTGGTTCCATGGGGCCTGCAATCTGGACACTGCAGTTATGTTCCTCCTATATTTAATGGCTTCAGATACAAATTCTGATACCTGAAAGCACACATTCGATTCCATCCAAAAAGTTAGAAATTGCAAGCACCAGCATCATAAGCGCCACATACTTCACCGCTTCAGTTTCACTGCTACATGCATATCCCCAACCATTAAAACCAAAACAATGATCAATCCTATTATGAAACCTTCTGCAAATGGAAATAAATAACAACGAAGTTAGACAGTTGTAAATAAATATCAGAAACTTTCATCGTTTTTCCAATTCACTACAGTACGTCATTAGTCAATTACAGTTTTTAGCATGACATTCAATTGAATAACAATGAAAGTTCGTGGAATTTTTGCAACTACTAATAAGTTCAAGGCGGTTATCTGTAATCTATTAATTATCTGAAATTTATCTTAAAATGGCAATATTGTGTGAAATATCAGCCTAATGTAACAAACTAATCTCCATGAAATGGCTAAAGAGGAACACTGAGTAGGTTGTTTTATTATGGAGTATTTTTTTATGGAAAGGTCATCCAATCATATTAGTTTCTTCTGATATATATTTAGACATATATTCAAAATTTGTTGAGAAGGTGTTATTAATTCAAACTTGCATGCGTTGCATCTGCCCCACTTGATGGGGAGTATTCCATCATTGGTTCCCCTATATCAAAAGAAGAGTGATAACTGCTAAAGCCCAGAAACCTTGAATAGTACTGGATGGATGCATTGCATGTAATCTCTCTAAATAGTGTAGCTCTTCTCTGCTCCAAATATTATTCTGCGGACCATTAGTAAATTGAGAGAAGAGAAGAAGAATTAAGCTAGGATATATAGGATATTACCAATGGAGAGGAAGCTTATCATGGCTGAGATGAGTAAGCAGTTGGGGCTGGCGGGGCCCCTCACACTCTCAAATGGTCTGCAGTTCATCCTGCAGATGATGTCCCTTGTGTTTCTCGGCCACCTTGATGAGATTTCGCTCTCTGGTGCTTCGATAGCCACGGCCGTGGGTGTTGTCACCGGCTATAGTGTGATGGTATGTATATGTTAATTTCTATCTCTCCTTCGCTCTGTCAATTCTCATGCTGTATGTGCATATTATAGCAGATGTACCTATAAAGTAATTTATAATCTCTGTAAGTTCGGGGTCATATGGGGGTTTCGAATAAAACACCTTTGTCTGTGCTATTTAAGAAGTAAGTTTGGGATCTGTGAAAAATGAAATATATCAAGAAGGTAAATTTTCCTTGGGTATTCGTCTGGGATTCAGTACATATATTAAACAGAACGCGAACTATCAGTTAGCAATAGTTTGAAATTATTTTTCAGTGAGCAGAAAATGATGATTAGTTTTTAGAATCTCAAATTTTGAGTCATGGGTGTAATCCACATTAGTACTATGAGCTACAGTTTCAAATTTATTATATGAATTGGCAGAAAGTTAAATATGTCTATTTCTATTTTAATATCAGCTTTATATATTACAGCATGACTAGGTTAACCATAGAACCAATGAAGTATATCAAAATCAATTCAAACTAAAGCAAGTAACCAAGTTATCAAGTAGAGCAATAACACACACACACACACACACACACACACACACATTTTTGAATGAATCAAGACCAGAGATGATTGATAGGGCTGAACTTCCGGAGCGCCAATATGCAGTCAATAATATTTAAGAGATTAGCAACAAATGTTGTTGATATCAAGAGATAGATTTTAACAATCAGAAAAATTTGCAACAATTAATTTAGAATAATAATTTAGTCAGATTAAAGATCCACAAGAATATGAAAATAATTATTGTCAATCCATGATTCACTTTTAGTTATATTAATAAATGTAAGGAGATGATACCTCAGCTGTGTTTGGTGTGGTCCCTTGATTAAAATATGCACCGAGTGATTTGCAAATGAAGGCACCACTTAATGAATGCTAAGTCATAAAAACAGAAAAGGCCAAACAAAAAAACTTTGCTTGAGAGTTTCCAGGGAATGACAACAGATTAAATTTCATGATTCAATAATGACATTTTCTTTTTAAATTTTTTAATAATAAATTCAGTTGTTTAAATAACATTTAATACTTCCCAAACTGTTTGATTAACTAAAAGATTTGATAAGATATTACTTTTGATAAAAATCGAATAAGTAAAGTTAATTTGAGTTTTTTCCAAATAAACTTTCCCAAAAACAATGCACTGATTTTTTATTCTAATATGATGTCTTAAACTCAGTTGATGACTCCAGACACGGCGGACTTTAATAATTAATTATTTATTTATTTATTTTCTTTTTTCTTTTTTTGGCAATGGAAGATGGGCATGTCAAGTGCAATGGACACATTGTGTGGCCAGGCATTTGGAGCGAACCACCACAGGAAGCTAGGTATCTATATGCAAAGAGCAATGCTCATCCTTACGCTCACAAGCATCCCTATAGCTTTCATATGGGTGTATGCTGAAAAGATTCTAATTGCATTGCATCAAGATGAGCAGATATCGGCTGCGGCAGGGGTCTACACTCGATGGATGATCCCTTCACTCTTTGGTTTCGCCCTGCTGCAATGCCATATAAGATTTCTACAATCTCAAAATATAGTATGGCCGTCGATGCTCTCCTCGGGGGTTGCTGCATTGTTGCACCTTCTATTCTGTTGGTTGTTTGTTCACAAGTTTAGCCTTGGTGCTAGGGGCGCAGCTATGGCGTTATCAATCTCTTACTGGGTGAATACGTTTTTGTTGGCTTTGTATGTAAAGCTGTCTCCTAAATGCAGAACCACTTGGAGTGGATTATCTAAAGAGGCTTTAAAGGAAATTCCGGAATTCCTGAACCTAGCAATTCCATCAGCTGCAATGATTTGGTAATGTTAAATAGTTTTCCTTACTAATGATACTATTATCAACTTTGTAATCTAATTTCTTAATTCCGTGACTTGAAACAGTATGGAATTTTCGGCATTTGAGGTGATTCTGCTCCTTTCCGGGATACTTCCAAATCCGAAGCTGGAAACATCAGTCATGTCGATAAAGTAAACATTTGTTGTGTTTCTATTTACAGTTTTATAGTAGATAACTTGATATCTGTAGGGCTATATCAGATTCCCATTCTAGGATGTGTTTTTTCTCCTTCATCAGTAGGGACACGATGTTGCTGAAAGCCAATCCTAAGCCTGAATCTACAACAAAGTGCACGATAAAACATGTGAGAGATCTATTAGTATACAAAGCCAAATGTATCTGATATATATTAGGGGTAATAATGATACAACAATTCAATCGATGCATCTGATATTATAGAAGAGATTCAGATAGAGGATCAGTACCTGACTCAGGCTGCGTACAGCTACTGGAGGGAAGATCGACATCAATGATACCCTCTCTAAACAAGATTTGTAGATTTATCGGCATCAATAGCATTTTGAATATTTATTTCAAAAAAACAACAACAAAGGGAAATCACATTTTCAAGAGGTTTAGGTTGAGTAGCAAGCTAAGCATCAGGTAGAATAGTATTAGAGGATGGTTTTTCTGGTATACCTGTGACCTTCTGAACTTCTGTTGTAATGTACATTGGGTGCTCATGCTTGTAAACCTCGATACATTGAGTATCCTTGACTCCTGCTTGTTAACATCGGTATGCTGATTAGTATTTTGTCGTAAGAAATTGCTGTGCCTCAAACTGCCCTAAAAGAGGACTTGATGCAACGGGTTCTGCAAAAAGAGCAATGCTTCTAATTTTATTGGCAGAAGTTTAGTGCAATAAACAAATTCATTCTCATATTAAAACTCTTACCGAACTCATGTGTCAAGCCAAATTTAGGGTCGCTAAGTTTTTGAGATAAAGTTCTACGATTTGTTCTAGCACGATTTGTTCAAATTTCCCTTGAATTATTCATACCAATCATATAAACTTGGAACAGAAGAACCTCACTGCATTAAAAATCAATCCTTAAGCTTAACTATGGTGATGTCTAACTGCATATGTTTCTCATTAGCAATAATGTTCTAAATTTCAGAGAAAACATGTATTTTTGAGTTAAAAAGGTGTTCTCTTGTTTCCAGCCTC
Organism: Agapanthus africanus; assembly: GCA_030015575.1. Classification (NCBI taxonomy): domain Eukaryota; kingdom Viridiplantae; phylum Streptophyta; class Magnoliopsida; order Asparagales; family Amaryllidaceae; genus Agapanthus; species Agapanthus africanus. The sequence continues at coordinate 356,555,581 of JASDDO010000019.1, forward strand.
AACACATGTTCGACCTTATACATGATTATTAATGGTCTTGGTGCTGCTGTGAGGTATGCTAATTGATTCTTCTCCTCACTTAAATTTCATCGTAAAATCAATTTAAGAAAAAACCTTAATATTTTCATGCATTTTTTATTCATTCCTTTGTAGTACACGGGTGTCGAATGAATTGGGAGCCGCTGATCCAGAAGCTATTCGCTTGGTGGTCTATGTTGCAATATCAATGGCTTCTGTAGAAGGTTTGATTCTGGGGTTGCTCATGCTACTGTTACGCAAAATATGGGGTCATGCCTACAGCAGCAACAGGGAAGTTGCAAGCCATGTGGCAGCCTTGATGCCTTTACTTGCCTTGTTGCATTTGGTAAATGGCACCCAATGCGTCCTTTCAGGTATGAACATTTATCATCAATGGGGATCTGTTGATAGACTCGTAATTTAACTAACGCCATAGGACATACTTGTCAGTTAACTATCTTTCATGTTTCCTTCTTAGGAATTGAAAAGTTAAACATTTTAAGTTAGCTAACTTACAGGTCTGTCATATGACGTCGATTTTATGTATGTTTACGCTGTTATTTTGGTGATTATCTTTCAATTTGGTTTTCAATTTTTTTTCCAACTGGTGAACATCATTTTATCTACATAGGCATTGCAAGAGGTTGTGGATGGCAAAAGATTGGAGCATTCATTAGCCTTGGGTCGTTTTATGCTATCGGAATCCCATGTTCGGTTATCTTGGCTTTTGTTGCCCATTTGGGACTAAAGGTGGACTATTTATACATCTCCTTTCTTTTTTAGTTAGTCACAGTTTCTTTTTTCCTTAATATAGTTGCCAATTTTATCAACAGGGCCTTTGGATCGGAATTATCATTGCACTTGTTCTTCAGGATGTGCTATTTACAGTAATTACCTCATACGCAGATTGGGAAAAAGAAGTAAGTTTGTACGGTACTCTTTAATAAATAAACGTAGTCCCTACTTGTGTTGCAAAATAATGCATAATCAACAAATTCAACATTACAGTCCTATATAATCATGTCAAATAAAAGAAATCAAGTCATTTTATTACTTCATGTAATTTTAGACATGAGTCTAATTTAATTGTTTTAGTCGTCTGGCTTTATAATGAACTCATTATATGATAATGTTTAAGTTCAATTGTTAAGGTTAAAAGCAAATATATGTCAAGGGAATCAAACAGCATTTCACCATTATAAGCATACCAAAAATGCAAAAAAAAAAATTAATAATAAATAAATAAATATCTCACTGTAAAGTATTCACATGCGATTGAAATAATCCCGTATCAGAAAGTTGAGAGAAAAGTGAAGAACATAACACCCAACATTGCATCAGAAAGATGATAGATACTGGCTTTCAAGTTTAAACTTTAAAGTCTGAGAAATAGAGAACACTATGGCAAACATCCAGTTAATGACATGCACATTGATATTAAAGTTTCGATCAACTCCTCTACAAATTATAATGATCAATAGAGATATTAAGACACTGCAAAATCAAAATTAATTGTTGCAATCAACGATGATGATGATGATGATGTAAACCTTACTGCCAAATTTTACATTTGTTTTTATAATGTCCCACATCTAATATTATTGCACTGTTGTGTCGCAGGTTGCCAAGGCAAAAGCTAGAGTTACCAACTCTAGTATTGTTTGACAGATTTACATTCATTTGGGATGCTAGAGTTACTCACAATTAACATATCAAAGTAATATCTACCAACAACCATGGATATTAGTTGTCTCCTACCTAACTTCTAGCAATGTCGATGTTTCTAGATAAAATGACTCACGTTGCCTAATGTAATACACTAGCAATAATTTGGTTGTTTCCCAGTAAATGACTCTTGTCTATAGTAGTAGCAGTAAGAATGTTAGATAAAGTTGAATGACTCTTGTTGCCTGATGCGCTACCATTAATTTGGTTGTTTTCCAGTTAAGAGACCCTAGCTGCGTAATGTGTAGCAGGAATTTAGTGGTTTTCTAGTTAAATGGCTCTAGTTGCCTAATGAATTAGCATAAATGTAGAAGTTATCTAGCAAAAACAACCCTTGTTGACTACCATACTTGCAGTAATTTTAGTTGTTTTCTAGTTAAATAATTTTCTTTGCTCTTATACATGGAAAACTTGCTCGTGTGTGTTAGAGATGCCGTTTTAATTACGGACCGTGATTTCCTTGAAAATAATCATAACAGAGGGTTGCATAAACTATTGATAGTACCCTTGTGACTCTAAATTACTCAAAGACACACGAGCGCTGAAAGAGTGACTCTAAATTACTCACAAAGACACACCCGTGCGCGCTGGGGGGATCTATGTGCCTAAAATTTATACACGGGTTTGTCTCTTCTCTTTTTCTTCTCTTCTTGGAATGAAGGAATTCAGAAACAAAGGAGAGTAGAAAGCTAGGTACTTGTTGATTGCCATTGTTCGCTCCATCCCTTCAGCCTAGCGCCTATATCTATCTATTGTCTAAACTGTTTAATAAACCTCGATCAATGAACCTCATAAGTTACTGTCACGCCCCTCTTCCCAAAGATGTGGAATACGGGAAGCGACGACCGTGCTACTTACGGTAAGGAAAAGTCCTTCCATAGTCACATAAGGCTGCCTAGATTAACCTGTCAAAAATAAAATCCATTACCAAAAGAAATAATACTGATAATCATGCTGCAATGAAACCATAAGAAATCCTAAAAATGGGTCCACTAGATAATTGATGCAATTAAAGATCCAAAACAAAAGATTCGGAATAAAATAAGATCCGAAAGAGATACAAAAGTCCTAATGTCCCATAAGGGCGCACATGCTAAAAGCTAAAAGTAAAGGAAAATAAACCTACGATTACTAATATTCAGCAAAGTCCTGGTAGCCGCTCTGATCCTGCTCAGCCTGCAGATCTGTCTCTAAACCTGAGGTGGCAAATCTCAGGGATGTCAGAACATCCCAGCAAGTACTCAACGTATAAAGAGTGTGTAGCATAATAACAAGAATATATAAAAGTGAAGCCCGGTGCGCAAGAACAACATGCATATAAGTAATTAAATGCACTAACACTATGAAACATGTATGTAAGGGATCATGTCATAACCTAACTGGCCACTAAAAGGTAAACTATCCTATCATAAGCTTGAATGTGTGCGTCAACCTCTGCAGAAATATTCCTAACCCAAGAGTGGTGCCCCAGGGGTTAGGAAACACGGGCCCAACTGTGGAATGAACAAGAGACCGCTATAGTCCGGTACGAGCTGTAAACATGTGACCGCTATAGCCCGGTACGAGCTGTAATCATGAGACCGCTATAGCCCGGTACGAGCTGCCGGCATGGGACTCCTGAGATCTTGTTGTACAACGCACACTCAAACTACCCCAACACCCGCGTAGTTATAGCTGCTATGGTAAAGATTAAAATCACTAATTAAGAATACTGAAAAGACAGGAACTTGTAGTATGGTAATTGTATGGAAATAAAACTGGTGAATAATGGTGTCATGGCATGTAGTCCAGCATTCTAATTAATGATTTCATTTTAAAAAAATAAATAATAAGGATCATGAATAAGCATGTCAAATCAAGGTGTTCTATAGATGTAATCAACATGAGTCTCGAATGTGTATAAAGCATGTAAAAGGATTCTTGTGCATAGTAATCATGTCATAGCATCACATAAAGAAAAGGCAAGAGTACTTGCCTGAGGTTAACGATCACGGAAAATGATGTACGAAATGCGGACACGAACTCAGCTAAGGTACGACTTGGGATCTGAGTTATACGATCCGGCTAGATAAATTTCATCGATTAACTCATAAATATCTACAGAACTATTGTCACACAACCAAACATAATTATAACAACTTAGGGTTTTAATACTAATTTCCCTTCACTGTTATCATTTCATTTTTTATTCATATATATTTATATATTTTTTTCTTTTGTTTTCTGAAAAAAACAGGGATTACAGAAACTTACAGAGAACGAGTATCAAGCTAGGGTTCACTTACTTCGATAAACTCCAGCGAGGTCGATCTGGTGTCAGGGAGTCTTCGGCGAGGTGCACGAGGTGGACGAGGGTGGCTGTGGTGGGTTAGGGTTCGGTCAGTTGGTGGTTGCAGGGGTTTTGTTGGAGTGGATCGAGGGGGTTGCTGGAGGGGATCGACTTGCTGCATCGATCGATAGGAACGAGGGATCGGTGGTTCGTGGAGGCGCCGGTGGGAATGAAGACGAGGACGAGGGTGAAGGCGACGGCGAAGGGGTGATGGGTTGTTGAGTTGGGCTCGGGGTTGTAGTCGGGGTGAAGGAGAGAGAGAGGAGGAGGTGGATGAGGGGAGAAGGTCGAGGTCGGGGGAAGGCGGCGACGGCGTGGCGCGGCGACGGCTAGGGTTAGGGCTTTCGGGAGCGAAGCAGTGGTGAGGTGAGGAGAAGAACGAGGAGAGAGAGAGATGTGAGAATGAGAGATAGAGAGAGATTTTTGTTGTATATATAAAATATTTTTATAAATATATTTATAAAGATACATATCTTTAATTGGTTGCATTTAGAGATTCGGTGCAGATTTTCTCGTTCTCATTTTAACAGTAAACAGATACGAAAAATGTTATTTTGCTGACACTAAGAGAATATTATTTATATAATATAAAAAACTGAATATTTTCCCATATCAAAATTACTTACAGTAAAAAAAATCCAAAATAAAATATATTAGCGGCCAACTAAAAGTTAAAAAATTATGGAAAAAGAATCTTGATAAACTTTTGAATTATTGCATTCAAATAGGACTGTTACATACTACCCACCTTACAGAAAATTTCGTCCTCGAAATTGGAAGGACGACTACAAGATTAAGAAAACAGGTGTGGGTACATTTGACGAATCTTGTCCTCACGCTCCCAAATGGATTCCCCACGAGAACGTCCGCCCCAAGATACAAGAACTAAAGGGATGATCTTGTTTCTCAATACCTTCTCCTTACGGTCGACAATGGCTGTAGGTTGCTCTTCATACGAGAGATCAGTGCTCAAGGTTAATTCAGAGTAATCGAGAACATGACTGTCATCACGAACGTACCGACGCAGCTGTGATACATGGAATACATCGTGCACACCAGCCAAAGAAGGTGGTAAGGCCAATCTGTAAGCCACCACTCCAACGCGTTCCACAATCTCGAATGGTCCAATAAATCGAGGACTGAGTTTCCCACGACTACCGAATCTAATCACTCCTCGAGTCAGCGAAATCTTAAGGAAGGCATGATCTCCTACTCCAAACTCAAGAGGCCTTCGACTAGTATCCGCCCAGCTCTTCTGACAATCTTGTGCTTCCTTGATACGGTCCCTGATCAACTGGATCTTCTCAACTGTTTGGGTTACGAGCTCCGGTCCTAATAATCTTCGCTCACCCACATCATCCCAGCAAAGTGGGAAACGACATTTACGTCCGTAAAGTGTCTCGAACGGTGCCATCTGGATACTCGCCTGATAGCTGTTATTATACGAGAATTCTACCAAAGTGAAAATGATCCTTCCATGATCCCTTGAAATCTAGCATACAGGCTCTCAACAAATCTTCTAATATCTGTATCGTACGTTCAGACTGTCCGTCAGTCTGGGGATGGTAAGCTGTGCTGTAACGAAGACGAGTGCCTAAACTCTCTTGTAAGCTTCTCCAGAAATGTGAAAGGAATCTCGTGTCTCGGTCCGATACTATAGTGATAGGCACCCCATGCAACCGTACGATCTCTTGCATATATTTCTCTGCTAATGTCTCTGTCGATTGTCCCACTCGAAAGGGTAGAAAATGGGCCCCCTTTGTGAAACGGTCGACGATGACCCAAATAGCATTATTGCCCTTAGGACTCCGTGGTAAAGCCGTCACGAAGTCCATACTGATGTGTTCCCACTTCCACTGGGGAATGGGAAGTGGTTGCAATAGACCGGCCACTCGCTGATGTTCGGTCTTCACCTGCTGGCACACTAAGCATTTCGACACATAACGGGCAATCTCTCTCTTCATGCCATTCCACAAAAAGTGTTGTTTAATATCCCTATACATCTTGGTGCCACCCGGGTGTACCGAATAAGCTGAACTGTGTGCTTCCTTCAACACTTCCTCTCGAACGTCGCCTTTTGGCACGCATAATCGACTGCCGAATCTTAATGAGCCATCTTCGTGTATCAATAGATCTGTCCTCATTCCTGCCTCTACTGACCCGTGGAGTTTCTGCAATTGCGGGTCCCCAGCCTGTGCAGCTTTAATACGATCAACTAGCGAAGACTGCACCTGTAGTTGCCAATATTGTTCGGGCGTCCCCTGCTCTACCACTTCTAAATTGAGTCTTCGAAATTCATCAATGAGTTCCTTCTGACCAGTCAACCACATCGCTGTTGGTCTCCGACTGAGAGTATCCGGTACCACATTTACTTTTCCGGGATGATATTGCAAATCAATGTCATAATCAGCCATGAACTCCAACCACCTACGCTGTCTCATATTTAACTCCTTCTGCGTGAATACATATTTCAAGCTCTTATGGTCCGTAAAAATTTCCACTCGTTCTCCCAAAAGATAATGCCTCCAAATTTTCAAAGCAAATATTACAGCGGCCAACTCTAAATCGTGAGTTGGGTAATTCTTCTCGTGCGTCCTCAGTTGACACAAGGCATAAGCGACAACACTCCCACGTTGCATCAAGACACAGCCTAGCCCCTTACCGGAAGCGTCGCTATGAATCACCAGTCCTCCTGTCCCATCTGGTACGGTCAATATGGGTGCAGTTGTGAGTTTCTCCTTCAATAATTCGAACGCTCGGTTGCACTCTTCTGACCATACGAATGGTATCCCCTTTCGAGTAAGTCTTGTCAATGGCTCAGCCGCTCGTGCAAAATCTTTAACAAATCTGCGGTAGTAGCCTGCGAGTCCCAAGAAACTTCTAATCTCTGCTACTGACTTCGGTGCTGGCCAATCCTTCACTGCTTCAATCTTCGCTGGATCTACTGATATACCGTCTCCAGAAACGATGTGGCCCAAAAATTGAACTTGTTCAAGCCAAAACTCGCATTTACTAAGCTTGGCGTAAAACTTTTCTTGCCTCAGTATCTGCAACACGATCCTCAAATGCTCGGCATGCTCCTCCTTGCTTTTGGAGTACACAAGAATGTCGTCGATGAAAACTACGACAAACTGATCAAGGTACTGGGAGAAAACTCGGTTCATTAAATCCATGAACACGGCTGGGGCATTAGTAACACCGAATGGCATTACCAAGAATTCATAATGACCGTATCGAGTTCTGAAGGCTGTCTTGCATACATCCTCCGCTTTAACACGAACTTGATGGTACCCCGACCGAAGATCCAACTTAGAGAACACTTGAGCACCACATAATTGATCGAACAAATCATCGATCCGAGGTATAGGGTACTTGTTTTTAATCATAACCCGGTTCAACTCTCGGTAGTCGATGCACATGCGTAACGAGCCGTCCTTCTTCTTTACCAGTAAAACTGGAGCGCCCCACGGAGAAGTACTCGGGCGAATGAATCCTTTGCTGAGGAGGTCTTCTATCCGCTTCTTCAATTCCGCTAATTCAACCGGTGCCATCCTGTAGGGTGACTTAGAAATTGGTGCCTTTCCTGGCAATAATTCTATCGAAAACCCCAAAGCACGAGGCGGGGATAAGCCGGGTAAGTCCTCAGGAAAGATATCCAAAAATTCCCGAACTACGACCGGTGCCGAACTCATATCAACCTCCATTGTCGCCAGTATATCACACGTCGGCTTTGCTCTAAACTTTATGGTCCCAGAGATTTGCTCCCTCCAATGAACACGAACTCTGGGTGGTTAGGAATGCGAAAGTTTACAGTTTTAGCCCGACAATCAATATGTGCATGAAAGATGCCCAACCAATCCATTCCTAAGACGACATCATAACTACCGGTCCCAATCAACAAGAAATCTGCGAAAAACTCCCTGCCGCAAATCACAACAGGACAAAGCTTGCACTCTAGGTTGGTGGTAACTACTCCATTTCCAGTGTGAATGTCCCAACCTCTTGTCAGTGTTTTGTGTGCAATAGAATGTGTCGTGGCAAAATCCAAAGACATAAAACAGTGTGAAGCCCCGGAATCGAAAAGTGCTCTAGCAGGAACAGAACAGATTAGAACGGTACCTGAAACGACATCCCCCGATGCTTCCGCCTGCTCAGCTGTTAGGGTAAAGGCCCGTCCCTGTCCATGACCTGTGTTTCCTCGCCTCTGATCAAAAAGTTGCTCCTGAAGGACAAGTCCTTTCTGAGGTTGGTTGCGCTCTGCTCTCCTTGGACAACTCCCAATCTGATGGTCACCAGCACCATAAATCAGACATAGACCCTTAACGCGGCGGCAATTTCTCTCGACATGTCCCGGTATCCGACAGTATCCACAAACCGGAGGTTCCCATTGTGGTGGGGTTGCGGTACGTTTCATCTGAACTCCTCCATGCTGTCTAACGGGAATCCTTCCTGAAGTTTGATTCACGGGCCGTTTGAATCTTCCACTCTGAAGTTTCTTCCTCTTATCCATAACCGTCTCAATTCTGCGAGCCGCATTTAATACCTCTGAATAAGTCCTCATATCATGTGAAACTAACTTCTCCTGTATTTCCAGAGTGAGACACTGTAAGAATCTTCTAGCCCTATCCTCTTCCTGGGCTACCATTGAAGGAGCAAAACAACTGAGTCGGATAAACTCAGCCGCTACCTCGTCCACTGTGCGATCTCTCTGACGAAGATTGATAAATTGCTATTCCATCTCGATCCTGGCCGATTTAGGAAAGAATTTCTCAAGGAAAGCCGTAGAGAAATCAGTCCATGCAATCGGTTTCTTCAACCTGTTCTCTTCTGCGAGCCACCAAATTCTAGCAATATCCTGCAGTTGAATCTTGACTATATCCACTCTGTCCTCTTCAGGAATCCGGGCGGCTGACAGCAAATTCCCCATGTCGACAATCCACTGCTCAGCATCCAGTGGTCCGCCCACGCCAGTGAAAACTACCGGCTGTAGTCTCCTGAAATCAGCGACGCTGCCCGGACGTCTACCTTCACGAACCTCAGCCACCTTGTTCAGGGCCGCAGTAGCGATCTGCTGAGAAGCAAGTAGGCCCCCTTGTAGCAATTCGGTCTGCTGCTGTTGACTCTCCAGCATGCCACGTATAACTCCAAGTAGTGCGGTATTGTTGTTACGCCTCCCATATACTCGCAAATTTTCTTCGGCCATGATTCTGAAGTCAACACGAACGACGACGTTTAGCAACGAAAACAAGGTTTAAATTCAAAATATTAAAACTGAATGAAGCAAAGAGATAATAAAATAATCAATTCAAAGAATACAGATCAAGTGTAGGTCTCTAAGTTACTCATACAAAATACTGTATTGTATCCATGCCGCGGTACATGGGCACAATATCGTAACTCTATGTAAGTCGTCCGAATCCTACGATCAGAGTCAACGGAATCTGCAGCATGACATACTGGGGAAAACCTAGACATGTGTTTCTAACCTAAAAAGTCGGTAGAACCAAGACTAACTTTGATGTCAGCCTGGCTCTGATATCAACAAAACCTTGTCACGCCCCTCTTCCCAAAGATGTGGAATACGGGAAGCGACGAAGGCCAGCCGTGCTACCTACGGTAAGGAAAAGTCCTTGCATAGTTACATAAGACTGTCTAGATTAACCTGTCAAAAATAAAATCCAATACCAAAAGAAATAATACTGATAATCATGCTGCAATGAAACCATAAGAAATCCTAAAAATGGGTCCACTAGATAATTGATGCAATTAAAGATCCAAAACAAAAGATTCGGAATAAAATAAGATCCGAAAGAGATACAAAAATCCTAATGTCTCATAAGGACGCACATGCTAAAAGCTAAAAGTAAAGGAAAATAAATCTACGATTACTAATCTTCAGCAAAGTCCTGGTAGCCGCTCTGATCCTGCTCAGCCTGCAGATCTGTCATTAAACCTGAGGTGGCAAATCTCAGGGATGTCAGAAAATCCCAGCAAGTACTCAACGTATAAAGAGTGTGTAGCATAATAACAAGAATATATAAAAGTGAAGCCCGGTGCGCAAGAACATGTATATAAGTAATTAAATGCACTAACACTATGAAATATGTATGTAAGGGATCAGGTCATAACCTAACTGGCCACTAAAAGGTAAACTATCCTATCGTAAACTTGAGTGTGTGTGTCAACCTCTGCAGGAGTATTCCTAACCCAAGAATGGTGCCCCAGGGGCTAGGAAACACGGGCCCAACTGTGGAATGAACAAGAGACCGCTATAGCCCGGTACGAGCTGTAAACATGTGACCGCTATAGCCCGGTACGAGCTGTAAACATGAGACCGCTATAGCCCGGTATGAGCTGTAATCATGATACCGCTATAGCCCGGTACGAGCTGCCGGCATGGGACTCCTGAGATCTTGTTGTTCAACGCACACTCAAACTACCCCAACACCCACGTAGTTATAGTTGCTATGGTAAAGATTAAAATCACTAATTAAGAATGCTGAAAAGACAGGAACTTGTAGTATGGTAATTGTATGGAAATAAAACTGGTGAATAGTGGTGTCATGGCATGTAGAACAGCATTCTAATTAATGATTTCATTTTAAAAAAATAAATAATAAGGATCATGAATAAGCATGTCAAATCAAGGTGTTCTATACATGTAATCAACATGAGTCTCGAATTTGTATAAAGCATGTAAAAGGATTCTTGTGCATAGTAATCATGTCATAGCATCACATAAAGAAAAGGCAAGAGTACTTGCCTGAGGTTAACGATCACGGAAAATGATGTACGAAATGCGGGCACGAACTCAGCTAAGGTGCGATTTGGGATCTGAGTTATACGATCCGGCTAGATAAATTTCATCGATTAACTCATAAATATCTACGGAACTATTGTCACACAACCAAACATAATTATAACAACTTAGGATTTTAATACTAATTTCCCCTTTTCAAAGTTCACTGTTATCATTTCATTTTTTATTCATATATATTTATATTTTTTTTCTTTTGTTTTCTGAAAAAAACAGGGATTACAGAAACTTACGGAGAACGAGTATCAAGCTAGGGTTCACTTGCTTCGATGAACTCCAGCGAGGTCGATTTGGTGTCAGGGAGTCTCCGGCGAGGTGCACGAGGTGGACGAGGGTGGCTGTGGTGGGTTAGGGTTCGGTCAGTTGTTGGTTGCAGGGGTTTTGTTGGAGTGGATCGAGGGGGTTGCTGGAGGGGATCGACTTGCTGCATCGATCGATAGGAACGAGGGATCGGTGGTTCGTGGAGGCGCCGGTGGGAATGAAGACGAGGGCGCAGGTGAAGGCGACGGCGAAGGGGTGATGAGTTGTTGAGTTGGGCTCGGGGTTGTAGTCGGGGTGAAGGAGAGAGAGAGGAGGAGGTAGATGAGGGGAGAAGGTCGAGGTCGGGGGAAGGCGGCGGCGGCGCGGCACGGCGACGGCTAGGGTTAGGGCTTTCGGGAGCGAAGCGGTGGTGAGCTGAGGAGAAGAACGAGGAGAGAGAGATGTGAGAATGAGAGATACAGAGAGATTTTTGTTGTATATATAAAATATTTTTATAAATATATTTATAAAGATACATATCTTTAATTGGTTGCATTTAGAGATTCGGTGCAGATTTTCTCGTTCTCATTTTAATAGTAAACAGATACGAAAAATGTTATTTTGCTGACACTAAGAGAATATTATTTATATAATATAAAAAACTGGATATTTTCCCATATCAAAATTGCTTACAGTAAAAAAAATCCAAAATAAAATATATTAGCGGCCAACTAAAAGTTCAAAAAATATGGAAAAAGAATCTTGATAAACTTTTGAATTATTGCATTCAAATAGGGCTATTACAGTTACATAAAGACACCGTAAATCTTGGATTTTTCCATTTTAATCTAGCCCTGACAGAAGCCACAAACACTTCTTTTTTACAAGAAAAAAATGCGGGCTTGTAGCAATTGAAACCCTTGTGAGTCAAATAAGCAGCCTTCTGAACTGGCCACAACCATTATTAGACAAAGTTTATTTCACGTGCATCACTCACGCCATTAATCTAGTTTCTATAGTGCCAGTCATTCTCTGCTATAGATGATAAACTTTTTTTAAATGTGCCATATATTGTTAACAATCAGGAAAGGGGAAAAGTTTTCAGGGTATGCAATCTTCAGTAATAAACTAGTTTTGAATTGATAATTTTGGGATGCTGATGCAATACTCATGTTGAAAAGGATGAAGCTCATAAGAGAATAAAATGAGAAATTGATGGAGCTACAAACGCCGAACAGATTTGCTTGATTCTAAAAATAAGATTCAACCTGATGCATTAAGGAAACAGCTCCAAAAAAATTTTGCGTATCTAGGTATCAAGAACAATGTATGAAAACCAAGATATGTATCATCAAAGGGATTTTATATAGAAGCGTTATTGATGTCGGCATAATCATCAAAAACGACCTCTCGTTCTGCCCTGCATTACAATCAGTTCTTCAAATAGGTTTGAATCTGATAGAATTTCAAGTCAAATCAAGAAATCGAGAGAGAAATACCTGAAATATTATTCCGATCTGTAGGACAACTTCTTGAGTACTCTCGTGTGCTACCCATTTTGAGTGATTGAGGATCTGTCAAAACTTTGCTAAAATCCCCCTTTCTTTAAGCCTTGGGTACCGCCAATGGAAAACGATGGCTTGTAGAAACAAAATCCAAATCCATTGCTTCTAGAAAGGACGCGGGATATAGAAATGCTGGTACTAGTGGTCATTCATAGAAGAACCTCTACTGGACTTCCATTTTCAAGCTGATAGAAATTTGAAAACCTTTCTTATCATTGTTTTATTGTTCCAGAGAGCCCTCTATATATAGAGATTACACCTACTGCAGATTACATAACATCCCATCTAATACACGTTAGGTACACCTACTACAGATCATCTAACGTCTCACTTGATACACATTATCAATATTCAAAGTCTAACACTCCTTCTCAAGTTGGAGTATATATATCGTCCATACCCAACTTGTTACAAATAAATTGTATCCTATAACAAGCAAGTGGTTTAGTGAGTATCTCGGCTAAGTGGTGACCTGTGCGCACATGTCGTGGCTCAATTTCTGGGACTCCTCAGTTCCAACAATCTTATTTCGGACTATATGACAATCTACTTCGATATGTTTGGTCCGTTCGTGGAAAACTGGATCTGAAACAATATAGATAGCAGCATGATTGTCGCAATATAACATCATCAAATTGTGTTGAATCACACCTAGCTAGTTCTTCCAGAAATCGTTTGACCCATACCATTTCACAAGTGATGTCCGCCATAGCACGGTACTCGAATTCTGCATTCGAAAGTGATACCACACGTTGCTTCTTGCTCTTTCACGACACTAAATTTCCACCTGCAAACACACAATACCCTGTAGTGGATCTTCTAGTTATAAGACACCCTGCCCAGTCAGTATCGGAAAAACATGCTATTCTGTTGTGTCCTTCGTCAGTATATAACAATCCTTTTATGTGGCTCTGGACTGTACCCAACCAAAACATGTTTGCACGACTCAGTAGAGCCGTGATAGGGTAGTGATCAAAGCACAGTGGGAACTTACACGAGACAAATGACGATCTCAGGTCCGAAGACTAACATGTACACATGTCACCTGAGAACTTCCATCTAACGATAGGTATAGTACCATCTGGAAGTTCTCCGCGAGTCCGTCCAGTGTACTCACACCAAGTGAGCACATGTATATGATCTTAGGTGCATCATACCAATGGCTGCGGGACCAACCATTGCCTCTCGTCGGAGTCTAGAAACGTATGCACTAGTCTACTCTGGAGTATCGATACACAATCTCGATACTCACACGACTAGGGACCATTTAAGGATGTGCTTATGGACTACCCTGCTCCCACAAGTATGATCGCCATCATAACGTAGGTAGTCAAGCAAGATCCTACGGGCTCTACCAATATGTACAAGTGATATGCAAAAACACATGCACATATTGAGGTAGAAACAAACCAGGTAGCATACTACCATTTCGAGCAAGACTGTTACTATATCTATGTAATCCCAAGCTTCCAATATGTAATATACAAACCAGTATGATACAATAATTGCCTTAGTGCAAATGGGAGATTTTTAGTGATATATGTTTCCAGAGAACTCTTCAGATATTGAAGAATCCGAGTAGCTGCATCCCAATGGCATGTGTGAGATGATTTCAGAAACTGACTCACAATACTAACCGGATATGAGATATCTGGTCGAGTGACGGTGAAGTAATTTAACTGACCAACTAATCTCTTGTATCTAGCTGGATCATCTAATAACATTCCCTGATCTGGTAACAATTTAGAATTCAGATCCATCGGTGTAAGACGAGGTGTGCAATCTAACATTCTATTCTCAGAAATTATTTCCAGTGCATATTTCCTCTATGATAGATGGATTCCCTCCTTAGATCAAGCAACCTCAATCCCTAAGAAGTACTTTAAGTCGGCCATTCTATGTATCCGTCACGTGCGGGCTCTACCCCCAATAAATGGTATCAGAGCCCGGTTTGTTTGGGAAAAGGGTGGAGCAAGAAATACCGATGTGGGATGGTGAGTGCTTGTGTATCATCAACGTTGTATATCACTGAAGAAAGGTTGTGAGTACAACGGTCCTGATTGGTGTTGAAGTGCCTGTATACCACCGATATTGTATATCATTGAAGGAAGGTTATAAGTACAACGGTGTAGATGGGTATGTAGGATACGAGTCAAGCTTGGGATTGTTGGGTTGTGACTCGCATCTTTAGTCCTACATCGGGAGTTGATAAGGTGGTGTGATATGTAATACAACTTGTATCTCTACCTATCAGCTCGAGCTTTTGGGTTAGAATGGGCCAACAAATTTGTTATGTATCTGTCACATGTGAACTCCACCCCCAACATACTGTGTGATCACCATTGCTTATCCTTGTCTTAAAACCTTTAATATTTTCTGCAAATCGTCCAAACCAGGCCATCGGAGATTGTTCGAGTCCGTACAAAGATCTTTTCAAGCGACAGACGTTCGATGACTCCTCCTGAATAATAAAACCAGGCGGCTGCATCATATAAACCTCCTCCTCAAGAATACCATGTAAGAAGGCATTCTTGGTATCAAGCTGATGCATGGGCCAATGAAAGGTCGCGGCCAAAGAAACCATTAGATGTACAGAAGTCATCTTCATGACAGGGGAGAGGTATCAGTAAAATCATGTCCAAAGGTCTGAGAATATCCTTTGGCTACTAATCAAGATTTTAAATGCGCGAGGGAACCATCGGAGTTGAGCTTGACAGAGAATACTCATCAACAACCAACGGCACGCTTTCCAGGTAGGAGTAGAACTAGGTCCCAAGTATCATTCTGTCGAATAGCGGTCATCTCTTCAATCATAGAATGTTTACGGCCAGCATATGCAAAAGCCTCAGATACATTCATGGGAATGGTATAGTTATCCATGGATGAAATGAAAGCACCGTGTGAAGAAGACAAATGAGCATAAGAGCCAGAACGGTAAAGTGGATTGGCAATGAAACGATGTGCTTTACGGATCACCGTTGGGAATATCAAGGTCAAAAGGTGCAGCTGGTGTAGGTTCAGAAATCAGATCAAGAGTAGGCTCATGAGTTTATATAACAGGGGTAGGATTAGTGGTTGGTATAACAGGAGCTAAGTTCCGAGGAATATATTGGTCCGATGTAGGCGTCTCATATGCTGGATCAGTAGTAGCGTCCAAAGATGGGTTGCATGCTTGAGTAGGAACAGTCTTGTCCCGTGGAATTTCAGGATATTCAATAATGTCATCTCACTAGTGTCATTTGGGGATAGACTCACAGGAAAGAAAGACTGCGATTCAAGAAAGGTGACATCAGCTGAGATAAAACAACGACGGAGGGTAGGATGATAACAGCGATATCTTTTTTGGGAGCAAGAGTATCTAAGAAAGACACACCGAAGAGAACAAGGATCCAACTTAGTTCGACCAGGTCTATGTTCATGAACAAAAGCACACGCAACCGAAAATTCGAGGAAGAATAGAAAACAGGTCATTAGGGACCATTCCCGCGACCATTCTTGTTCCCCATACCCGCAACTAGATGGTCGGGCGAAACCTCGTGAGGAGTCAGCCAGGTAGCTACCCTGCTCGGACAAGCATCAAATTCCTCCGTAGAGGCAGCCTAGCGGCTTCCCTGCTTGACTATCCCTGACAGGTAGCTCACCTACTCGCAACGCCAGGGATCAAAGCCCTTGCCAAGAGGCGACCGCGCAGCTTCACTGCCCGGTTATCCTTAGCAGGCCTCCTATGGCCCCTCCAACGCTAAGGATCCAAGTCCTCTTTAGAGGCAGCTCAGCAGCTACCCTGCTCGGCTATCCCCGGCTGGTAGCTTCCTACCCCGACTGACAAGGATCAAAAGCCCTCCCAGAGGCAGTCGAGCCCGAGGATCCCTCGCTCGGCTATCCTTCAGGACAAAAGCCCTCGCCAAGAGGCACCGGGCAGTAACCCTGCCCGGCCAAGGGTCCTTGGTAGGCTTCTTACAGCCCCTCCCACGCTAAGGACCAAAGTCCTCCCAGAGGCAGCCGAGCCCTTGCTCGGCTATCCCCGGCTGGTAACTTTCTACCACAACCGACAGGGATCAAAGTCCTCGCCAAGAGGCACTGGGCAGTAACCCTGTTCGGTCCCCATCCTGAAGGATCAAAGCCCTCGCAAGAGGCAACCGAGCAGCTACCCTGCTCGGACATCTCCAGCTGGTAGCTCCCTACCCATGACGCCAGGGATCGAAACCCTCATAAGAGGCACCCGAGCGGCTACCCCGCTCATTCATCCCAGGCTGGTAGTTGCCTACCCACGATGCCAGAGATCAAAGCCCTCGCCAAGAAGCAACCGAGCAGCTACCCTGTTCGGACATCTCCGGCTGGTAGCTCCCTACCCATGACGCCAGGGATCGAAACCCTCATAAGAGGCACCCGAGCGGCTACCCCGCTCATTCATCCCAGGCTGGTAGTTGCCTACCCACGACGCCAGAGATCAAAGCCCTCGCCAAGAGGCAAACGAGCAGCTACCCTTCTCGGTCATCTCCGGCTGGTAGCTCCCTACCCATGACGCCAGGGATCGAAGTCCTCACAAGAGGCACCCGAGCGGCTACCCCGCTCATTCATCCCAGGCTGGTAGTTGCCTACCCACGACGTCAGAGATCAAAGTCTTCGCCAAGAGGCAACCGAGCAGCTACCCTGCTCGGTCACCTCCAGCTGGTAGCTCCCTACCATGACGCCAGGGATCGAAACCCTCACAAGAGGCACCCGAGCGGCTACCCCGCTCATTCATCCTAGGCTGGTAGTCACCTACCCACGACGCCAGAGATCAAAGCCTACGCCAAGAGGCAATC
This sequence comes from Agapanthus africanus, assembly GCA_030015575.1. Lineage (NCBI taxonomy): Eukaryota > Viridiplantae > Streptophyta > Magnoliopsida > Asparagales > Amaryllidaceae > Agapanthus > Agapanthus africanus. Next base: position 356,573,080 of record JASDDO010000019.1, read on the forward strand.
GAGCAGCTACCCTGCTCGGTCATCTCCGGCTGGTAGCTCCCTACCCATGACGCCAAGGATTGAAGCCCTCACAAGAGGCACCTGAGTGGCTACCCTGCTCATTCATCCCAGGCTGGTAGTTGCCTACCCACGACGCCAGAGATCAAAGCCCTCGCCAAGAGGCAACCGAGCAGCTACCCTGCTCGGTCATCTCCGACTGGTAGCTCCCTACCCATGACGCCAGGGATCGAAGCCCTATAAGAGGCACCCGAGCGGCTACCCCGCTCATTCGTCCCAGACTGGTAGTTGCCTACCCATGACGCCAGAGATCAAAGCCCTCGCCAACAGGCAACCGCGCAGTTTCACTACCCGGTCGCCCTTAGTAGGCTTCTTACAGCCCCTCCAACGCTAAGGACCTAAAGTCCTCCCAGAGGTAGTCGAGCCCAACCCTCGCTCGACCAGCCCCAGTTAGGGGTCGTTGCTCGCAACGCCAGAAGTGAAAGGCCCTCGCCAAGGGACAACCGATCAAATTCCCATTCATGCTCGGCACAAACACGGCGGCCAGCCCTCTGCCCATCACATGCAAAGAATCCGAGGCCCCAACAGGGGGCATCAAGTCTATCCGAGTCTGAGCGATCCCCCTCGACTTCAGGGCCATGGAAACGCCTCCTTCTCGGCAGCGCTTGGCACGCTTGGCAAGTGATCGAAATCAACTCGACGAACGATCGCTAGACAGATGGCCGACCTAACACGGAACCCCAACAGTGCAAGTAGAGTATTTTACAAGCATTCTTCATGAACAGAAGACAAAGTGCAAACTGATGAAACCAAAGAAAAAGTTTTATTACTAAAAGGCAAAGTCTTTACAGAAGGTATTTTGGGCACCCCAGCCTTACAAAATGCCCGGAGGCTTACAAAATTCCAGAAGCAACAAAATAAAAGGAGGAGGAAGACGGGGGCTTTAGGCCTCGGGGCCAGGAGCGACCTCGGGGCCCTCGACATCCACCACGGGACGAGCTGGGTCCTCAGCGACTTCCTCGCCAGGAATCTTCTTCCCCTGCTCATCGGCATCCGTGAAGGGGTATTCGGCCCGGAGCTCTTCGTCGGCGAATCCCGGCATCCGGGCCTTAACGGCGTCGAGGGCCTCATGCCAAATAAGGGTTGTGGCAACGGCCAGGTCATCATAGAAGTCCTTCGACTTCTTGTAGCCCTCCACCGCCTTCGCCGCTGAGAGGTCGGCCAACTTCGCCGCTCTCAGGTCGGCCGACTTCGCCGACTCGGCCGCCGCCCCCAGCTCCTTCCGTAGGGTTTTCACCGTCTTCTTCAGGTTGCCGGCAAGCACCTGAGCGTTCTCAAGCTTGGCCTCAGCAGCCACGGCGGCCTCGCTGTACCGGGCGACCTCCCGCTTCCCGGCCTCCACCTTGCCCTCCAGGGCGGCGACCCTCGCCATCACCGCCTCCAGCTCCCGCTTGGAGCTCTCTTCCAGCGAGGTGAGCTGGCCCACAGCCTTCATCGCCGGGGCTATCACCTCGGCCTCCATGCGTAAGGTGGGGGCAACATGCTAGAGAACCTGAAAGGCAAGAGAGAGATCAGAAAGACGAAGGAGGCACCGAATCTCACAAAAAAAAAATAAACACTTACCTGCACGGACTCTTGGGCGATGGACGCCAGCTGAGCCCTGAAGGTCCTCCCGGGGACTCTACCCTCGGCCGATGTCTCTATTTCATGCAGCAGGCTATCCGCGATGGATAGCCCCGAAGGCACTGCGAACTGGAGGCCCCCTTCCTCCACCATGATCGGCGAGGACGGGCCCCGGGAAGATCTCCTCTTGAGCGGCTCCGAGGGAGAGCCGATCTCCTCCTCCGAGGCCGGGTCCTCCAGAATTCGAGCCCACTTCCGGTCCGACACTCTGCTGGGCCCCAGGGCGAGATCCGCCTCCAAACGCTCACGGGACGTGACCACTGGAGGAGAAGGAGCTGGGGCAGGCTTTGAGCCGGAAGAGCTGGCACCTCCAGCCTTCGCGACCTTCCTCGGCTGGTGCATGAAATATCGGAGCGAGTCCATGTCCATGGGTCCTGCACAAAACCGAATGTAAAGAAGTCAGTGACACAAGCAATATACAAGCTAAAAAGCAAACCTAAACTTACCGACGAACTCAACGGGGCTGAGCCCGGCCCAACTCAAGACCCTCTCAGACAACAGCATGTCGAAACGGGGGATGGGCTCCTATGGCCACTCTCACCGCGACGGGGTTACTGGACTGGTTCCCCGGCAAGTATTTCTCCCTCGACCACTTTGTAGGCACGGGCCAGTCTTCGCCCTCGGGAGGGGAAATGAAGAAGAACTTCTTCTTCCAGTCGTGAATGGAAGAAGGCAGGGCCACAACGGGACCATAACCCCCGTCCCGGCGGTGCCCACTGTCGCTTTCTGAAAGAGAGATAAACCCACCTCGGGTCGCCCGCTCGACCACCAGGGTGATTTTTGAAGCTGAGGGAAGAATCAAGGAGGGAGAGGCTGAAGGGAATCGCCTGTAACTTCAGGAAGATCAGGAACACGAGGAGAATCCTCCACGAGTTCAGTACTAACTGGCCGGGGGCTAACCCGAAGAAGTTCAACGCTTCAACGACCTCGGGAGAGAAGGGCAGGCGCATTCCACCCCAAAAAGCTTCCAAATACAGGACGATCTCCCTGCCCCGTACTTGGTCTACCCTCTCTCCCTGCTTGGCCAGACGAAGCGTATAACGTGAAGGGATGTGGAAGTGAGCCCGAGCATTGGTGAGCTCATCCTCATGCCTCACCCAACATGAGGCGCCGGGGGCAACATCTACCGCCTCCTCCCTGGGGGCTGCCCCCGCCGCACGATCCCGGGAAGAGGGCCCGACCCCTGCTCCCCGGGAGGACTCAGGCTCACTTAAAAGGTTCCTAGAACCTACTTCAACAACATCTACTGACTCGACAAAAGAAGACATCTAACCTTGAGAAGAAGGATCCTCGGGAAACGAAAGTGGAAGAAAGAAGACGAGCGCCGAGCTACCAGGACTTAGAATGGGAAAGTATGAAGGAGTAGGTGCCCTGGAACGGGCCCCACCCCTATTTATCACCACGAGCGACCTCATCCAACGGCGCCCTTCGTCTCCCTCCAAAACGCCTCCTCGCGTCCAACGGCTCTGATTGCTCCACTTGTCGTTCCCACACTGGACCGCACCTTTTCAGGCGTCGCAGGTCTGCACACGTTGCGTCAGCCAACCGACGCTTGACACATGGACCATCGCTTCAATGGTAGGATGCACGAACCGGCGCACCTTCCTTAAATGCAGAGATCTCGTCCTGATTCGCTGGCAGAAAAGACAGGTCACGGCCCGGGGATGCGTCCTGACGAAACCTTAGGAGGGAGCTCACCCCGGGTGGCCCGGCAGTCCACTCCTGACCCGACCTGCTAGCTGGTCGGGACAAGAGTGGGGGGGCTAATGATGATGCTCAATATTGGCGATCCCCAAGATCAGGACACGTGGCAGATAGCGTGTCCCAGAACTCAAAAGAAAGGGCCCACAGAGGCCGACCAGGCCACCCCTGTACCCGACCTGCAAGCATAAGCTGGCCCTCCTCGGGGCCCCCTGTAAATTGGCCTCCTCGGCCCTTCAGCTCGCCCTGAGCTGCCACAAGACCAAGACTCCTCGGCCTTCTCGCTCATCCCCGAGACCCCCGGCCGAGGCCGTCTTCCTCGGTCCTCCGACCAACTCCACCGCTCACAGGCGTAACCGCCGCTCCGCAAATCTCGACATGCGTAGATTCTCCGCCAGCAATATCCCACGTTCCACGCCATCACGATCCCCATTAATGGGCGATCCGCTCTCTACGCAGGCGTGACGTCGGGAGCATAACTGCCGGAGAGATTCTCGCGCCTGCTGCTGGTGCCGCCACCGCTATATAAACCCCCATCACAGAGGGGTCAAGTAAGCCATTTTTTATTCCACTTAGCCGTTATTCTGCTCGGATCTCATGCTAACTTGATCGTCGGAGGGTCCTCGGTGGTACCAAACTACCCCGGGACTTCTTTGCAGATACTCGGCGCTAAGCTCCTCAAATCACCAATCTCCTCAAAACCCATTGAGACCCACACGCAACAAGAGATCACCTCCAAAATCCATCGGGAGATCGATGGAAGACAACATCTGACGGAGACCCGAAAAGGACCTCCATCAATCCCAGAACATGTTGTTTGATAATTCGGGCACGATATGTTGTTGAACGTGGAAGATCACACTTCAAACTTGTGAATATCATAGACGATGAATCTCTACAGTTTATGATCGAGTATGTATCATCGCCAAATTCGTCGTGGGGTGTGTTGGAGTTGTTTATTGAAAAAACGCCAGCATTCTGAAGCGCAGTTCACGCCACAGCCTGAATTCCCATCACAAAATGAAGTTCCACTCACGGGGGGAAATTCGCTAAGTGAGAATGTTTTTTATGAAGTCCCGGCAAGTGAGCATGAAGTAAATCTGCCAAGTGAGAATGTTTTTGATGAATTTCCAGTAAGTGAGCATGTTGTATCACCAGCGTATGCTGGCGGTGAAAGTGGTGGTATGATAACGTTTATGGCCGATGCATATCTTGGACTTGTTCTGTCGTCCTTGAACGTCGCTCATGATCCTTGCCTTATTTTTGCCTCCGCTTTGGAGTTTTCCTTCTTCGCGAGAGTATATAGTAGGCTGTGGATGGAGAGTATCATGACCTATTTCTTCCACCGATTGTTCACTAAGACTTTGTGTCTTGGCCTGTTCATAAATGGTCATTTCACGACTGTGGTTGTCTCGGCTCGTTTGACAAGCTTTCTTTATTATCTTGTCAATTCGCTCTTCAAGTGATGGACTTGGAGTTCTTTGAGCGAGATTTTTCACCCGTTCGGTGATATAACTACTTGGAGAAACAATATACAATGATGAGGAGGAGGACATTCATGAAGTAGGTGATGATGATGATGAGGATGATCAGTTGCGCAGAACACGGTGAATATGACTTATCAAAGTTCACCAGCAGCCGTGTTTACTTCCAAAAATTGGATTGGAGATGCTGTAGTAAACAATAGCGAAGCACACGATATTACCAAAGGCAGTAGTATGGAACTGTACAAAGGTCAACAGTTTCAATGTAAGGCGGATTTGAAACATGCAGTCGCGATGTATTTAGTTAGAAAACATAAGCAATATACGATTATAAAGTCAAACCCATTAGCCTGGAGGGTCGTGTGCAAGATCGGTGGAGGTTGTCCGTGGGTGTTCCTTACTTCTAGGTAGAATATTGACGAGCCATTCATAATCAAGACACTCAAAGAGTCTCACATATGTATCAATCATATTCTAAACAAAGATCACTTGCAGATTGACACAAATTTTGTTGCAAAAGCAGTTATTGATTTTGTGAAGGTGAATTTGAACATAACGCTCCAAGCCATCGTTGAAATCATTAAAGCCATGTTCTCTTATATTATAAGCTATAAAAAAGCTTGGTGGGCTAGGTGTAAAGCGATGGAAATACTGTTTGGAGACTTCACCACGTCTTATTTTGAACTACTTAAGTTCACAGTAGTATTGCAGCCCGCTAACCCTAATATTGTTGTTCAGTGGGTGACTGTAACTGTTGAGCAGGGAAATGAACAGTTTAGAAGGGTGTTTTGGGCATTCAGTCCTAGCATCGAGAGTTTCAAATTCTGCCGGCCGGTCATTAGCATCGATGGGATGTTTTTATATGGGAAATATAAAGACACGCTATTGATTGCAGTTATTCTAGATGCAAATGATTGGTTATTTCCGCTTGCATTTGCCATAGTTGAATCAGAGAACACGGAAAGTTGGAGTTGGTTTATGAGCTGTATATGGGTATTCGTAACAAACCGTATAGAGCTTTATGTCATATCTGATCGTTACACTTGGATTTTGAACATGATGAAGAATCCATATCTCGGATGAACTGAGCGACTTGCTTACCACCGTATCTGTATGTGACACTATGTAGCGAACTTTTACACAGAGTTTGGCAATATGCAGATGATGCGTAAACTGAAGGTCGTTGCTACGGAGAATTAAATAAGAAAATTTGAAAAGAGATTAAAAGAATTAGAGATGTAAACCAAGAAATGGTTGGTTGGCTTGACAAAGAAGCTCGTGAAAAGTGAGCCCATGCATTGGATGAAGGCAAACGATATGGCATGATGACTACAAATTTATTGGAGATATTCAACTCCATATTGAAAGGGGTTCGTAGTTTGCAGGTTATGGCAATTGTGCAGTTTACATTCTACCGGTTAAATACCTATTTCACTGAGAGATGGCGCGTGGCTCAACAGTACGTTGACGATGGACAAATGTTGTCTCCAAGAGTTCAAGCAATCGTAAACAACCGGCGAGCCAAAACAAGCTGTCATGAGGTGACAATGTTCCATGATCAACCGGGATTATTTTCAGTTAAGACCGGAACACAGAAAGTAGATGGCCGAGTCAGAGGTGGCAGGGCGCAAATTGTTAACCCTACTAACCGGCCAATGTGTTCATATGGGAAAATACAACTTCACCACCTTCCTTGCTCGCATGTTATAGCAGCTTGCGCATCACGGGTATTGGATTATCATACCTACGTTGATGTACACTATTCATCAAATTAATTAGCATCCATCTGAGCACCCAATTTCTTTCCGATTCCTGACAAAAATTACTAGATTTCTTAACAGGGTCTACTTATTATCCCTGACGAGTCTTCGCAAAGGAATAAGAAAGGTCAGCCGGAGTCGTCATGGATCCGTAATAACATGGATGTGAGGTAGGATAGAATTGCAATATTTTTCATCAGGAGGGGCACAACATACGTCGTTGCCTAAAATGCGGCGAAGCTGGCATTTATACTGAATATTTTAGTCATTTATGCTTCTTTATACTATAATCACTTATAGAATCATATTCGTAGATGTTGTTTTATACTGTTAACCCATATAAAATGCTATTCGTTGATGTTTGTTTTATATGTTAATTATAAATTTTCCATGCAAATATTGATAATCGTTGATGTTGTTTTTCAGGTCCGTCGCACTGATAGCTCCACGGATGCATGGTGCCGGAGCTCCTGTTGGTGGAGCTGCTGGTGGTCGAGGCGGTCGTGGACCTCATGCTGTTGGTGGAGCCCCTATAGGTGGTTACGGAGCTCTGATTTGTTGTCGTGGTCGTGGTCATGGTAGGAATCAGCTGTAACGTTTTAGATATTTTTAAATGTTATTTTAATATTTTAAATAATAATAAAAAAAAAAGTTTTTAAAAATTATGGTAGTTAAGTGTAATAGTAATTGGTTTTAGATGACATTAATTGTAAAGGATTTTTTCTGATTGGTAAAAATTTTTAGTTACAAAGAGGAGGTTTTAATTTGTTGTGGGTTTAAGTTCAAGGTGGGTTTAAGTAGGTGTTATATTAAGATTAATCCTCACACACAACTTACCATGAGATGCATCTTGAGCCTACACCTCTTTCACACAGCTCCTCCTTCCATCAAAACACAGCACTCATTTTGTTTTGTATTATAACTGAACCAAAACTTTCCTCTAACATTTCATCTCAAAATTTCTAGGTTCTACACTATCTCATAAGGAACAATTAGAGTTTTTCATGGATATTGGTCCAAACACCAAATCTAGGCCTTCACAACTTCAAGTGTGCACTCTTTGAGCTTAGAGTTTCTGTGAAATTCCTCAAGTTAGTAAAAACCCAACCTTTTCATGTTTCTTAAGAGTTTTGTGTGGTTGATATCAGAAATTTGTGGTTAGTATAAGATTTGACCTTAAGTTTGAATCTGCTATCTTTTTAGCATTCACAAAAATAAACTCACACTACTGGAAGCTTGTTTTAGAATCTAGAACACACCTTAGAAACCCGAGCTTATTCCCCCACGTTTCGACCACTAAAAAATTCGTTTGGGCCGCATCTGGCGGTTTTCTGGTAGAGTTAGGTGTTGGGTTTTTGTCCGGGGCTCTTTGTGTCTTATATAAGGTCTCTGGTATACGCAAAAATTTTCCAGATTGTGTATACAAAAATCTGGGAGTAGTTTACTAGATTTAGGGTGATGTATTAGCGTATGATACGGATATTTTATATCACGTTTTGGTGTTTCTCCAATAATGACAATTCTGAGTGGTTCTATGTAGCTTCACGTCTGAATAGTACACAATAATCACACGTTTTACGTTACCCAAGTTAGTTTACGTTACACAAGTTAGTTTGCTTTTTATATGTATATTCGTCGTATCGGAAAATTAGCCGTTCACGTGCGAAAGTTGTATTTCGATATTAGGATCGGTCATGGGGACTTCGGAAGCGGCGAGAAAAGGAAAGGAAGTGATTGTATTCGAGTAGATCGTGACTTGTTCCGGTGAGTAGACTAAATATCTACCGGGGACATTGTATGGATGGCGAATAGCGCCCGAAACCTAAAACTTGTAATATATTGCTTCTATTCATTTTATTTGTATAACTATACTTAGATTCTCATTGCACGCATTCATACATTTTAAACACTATTGCTTAACACTTGTTAGGACACTTGCACTGTTATTGATGAGTTTATGTTGCACCTGCACATACTTACATGCTACACCTACACTCATCGGTAATTAACATGCTATATACACACCTAGAACTTGCCATGCCACTTATGTCCTATTGCACACTGCTAGTATCGTAGATGACCGTTGTTACTCATCATTATGTATTGTTTGATATATTGTACCTCATTGCCATTGCTATTACATTTTATTATGCGATGTTTTATGAAATTTCTGTTACTACGGGTTTTGAAGCACTGCATGATATAGTTGATAATACTTGATCCCGTTTAAAATTTTACGGTTTCTTATGATATATGATGATACGTCCACCATGAGCTTGATATTTTTCTGATTTGATTTTTATTCCGAACCGAGTGGGAGAGATATACGGTTGCGGATTCTTATGATATCCGGACTGAGTGGGGGGAGGGGTATACAGTTGGATACATGGTGGACCCGGTCGAGACCGAGGGGCATGAAAGCTGCATTTAAGGTGGGAAGCCTACCGAGGACACTTGATTCCATAGATAGTTTGAGAAACACGGCGGATATCTGGAGCATACCGACTGGTGTTAGTAGATGTCATGATCGTTCGGAGAAACGATGCCTGTGAGAATTGAAGATTTGTGTCAATATTTGACACGGGACTTGATGATAGTTTATGGATATATTTAAAATATTGGGATATTTTGATGAGATTTCCGTTTTCTTTTATACGGACACTGTTGTGACATATTCATGTTTCACAATTATTAAACGCATGCTATTATACATTACGACTACTTATGTATAGGTTTAGTCGCTATTTTCGGTTATACATACGATTTCCAGTTTATGATATTAGTTTTATTCACTAAGTTGGCAACTCACCCCCGTTGTGCCTTAGCTCCTTGAAAGATAGACCGCATGGACGCATAGCGGCGTTACGGATATCGCAGATTTTGTTAGGTGGGTTACATGCATAGTAACCGCCTTTTTTGTATATATTATACTTTGTATTTAGTGTCACTCCATCAGATCACTTGTGCTGTTGACTTAAAGCGAGTTGGGACTTATGTATATTTTGAGTTATCGACTAGTTATCTTGATTTGTGCACTTTTACTTATAGTATGCTTGTGATTCTTTACTTTTGAGCATCGTATATGCTTTGTGTGGGTTTGATTCTGCCGATTGGCGTTAATATTGCTCCCAAGTGGGAATGCCGTTATAAATATTTTTATGTACTTATTTTCTCCAAAAAATTACAATGAGGGTGCTGCCGAAATTTCAAATGAAACCACTTGACATATGCTTTAAATTAAACAATCTTTGTAAATTAAAATGGGGTTTCATATCAATTACTTCTTTTAAAACTTTACCTCCTATTCTTCAAAAAGGGTTTAGATCTTAGTTTCTGTCTTACTTAGATTGCGTCGACATCTTTTAGACGTCACACAATCTAAGTGCCGGTCACGTGCCAATTTTGGGTCGTGACATCAGCCCACAGAGTAGGTGTACATTAGGTCACATGGGATGCACACGGGCCCTGCTGATCGGACACTCCTGATGCTACAGTGGCAACATAGATCAGAGGCTGTTTGGACAGGTACGGTAGTTTCAGACATTACTTTCCGTTCGCATGAGTACCTGTTTATGATAGATCAGATACGCCAGTTGTTAGTAGAGGTTGGCTTATATGGCGTTAGTCTCATTGGAAATATTCATCTAGACTATGCCCTCCTGACGGCGTTGATAGAGAGTTGGAGGTCAGAGAAAAATACTTTCCATTTACTGGTTGGTGAGATAACGCCTACATCGTAGGACATCAGCATGATACTAGGACTCCCTGTTGAGGGTAGAGCAGTTACTGGTATGTCATGACATGATTGGTCGGCTATGGTTGCGGAGTATTTGGGTGTCATGCCAGCAGATGGTGTGATTCAGGGTTCACGTGTACGGTTCTCCTGGTTGCGTACGCAGTTTCTTGACATTATCACGTAGGATTCGTCAGATCACCAAATCGAGTGTTATGCGAGAGCTTATATTCTGTTGCTCTTTGGGGGTCTCGTATTCCCGTCCTCCGCCGGTGACATGGTATCGCTCTGATATTTGCTTTTGCTTACACATCTGACTGCTGCGGGTGCAGGAGCATACAGCTGGGGCAGCGTGGTTCTTGCTTACTTATATCATGGGTTGTGCTGAGCTTCGCTGGGTGGAACACAGATGACTGGATATTCTGTGTTCTTACAGCTTTGGGCTTGGGAGAGATTGCATTTCGGACGACCTGGTATTACACTGGTCATCGATAGATGGGTCCAGACTGGTCCTAAGGAGCGGAGGTCCCCACTCAGGGTATATTGGGCAGGTGCACACATATGGACGGAGAGCCTATTCCAGTGCCTCAATTACTATATGGATGAGCTAAACATACTCTGGGACGAGGTCGTATCATGGCATCCTTACAGAGGGGACGTAGTTACATCCCTACCACCATTATTCTCAGTTCATTATGAGATATGGTTGACCACGACGCCACTCATCCACTTTGCTATTGTCGAGGATTATTATCCGGACAGGGTGATGTAGAAGATTGGCCTACACCAAGCCATCCCTCACGAGCGAATATATGATCGTGCTCTACACAGGATCGATGGGCGAGGTAGAGCCACTGAGGGCTGGAGAGTGGTTCATCGTGATCACGTACACCGGCGGGACATGGAGTGGGCTGCTCACGTTATTCGAGACACCCCACAGTACGATGCAGCTTGCCGCGAGGAGTACACGACTTGGTATCACTCGATCACTCGTTTGTATGTTGTTTTGCCCGACCATAGACGACTTTCTAGAGTCGACGATGCTACTCCCTCGACCACTCGACCTATGTACCGGTCTCGAGCTCCTTCTACAGTCAGGATGGTATGTTATTTTACTTTGTATTCCTATTCTGTAATTTTCATGCAGTACGATTCATATTCGGTAGTAGCTTCAGAGATCTTCCCCTGCCCTGTCTATATTATCATTATACTAAAATGTTTCCTTTTTTTCAGGTATCACACGCATGAACACTTATACGTCTCTCCATCCGGACTCTAGTGAGCGATGCCGTGGCTAGAGTGAGAGAGTTCGCATAGATTACCCTCAGGGAGTGCTGCTGCATTGTGACTGAGGCGGGAGAGGCCACCAAAATAGAGGCGATGGTTGCAGCTCCCTTTCCTCCTATGCGTAGACGCAGTAGCTTACCATAATAGTCAGACAAGGCTGGACCTTCATGTATACAGGAGGAGACCGGTCAGGCTGCACCTTCACATGCACAGGAGGAGACCGGTCAGGCTGGATGATTAGAACGTGTTTTGCGTGTCGTTTTAAAGTTGAAAAAACCTCAATAAAAAATGGTGTCGTGTGTAGCGAGCCGAGATGAGTACGGGTCGTCCGCAGGGAGATGGTAGATTTTTAAGCTTGTTTTAACGAGTTAAGTCCATAACTTGAGTTGTTTTTATTCTAAGTGTCGTAAATATGATATGTTCAAGAAAATGACTTGTTAGGAGTAGTTTTAGGTTAGCTTGAGTTAGGATGATTGTCACGACCCAAAGTTTGGATGTGACCGGCACTTAGATTGTATAATATCTATATGAATGCATATGATCAATTTAACATACAAAAGCCTATATTTTTTTATCTAAACTTAACTACGGGCGTATCACGCTATCTTTAGAAGATCCCCTGGTAGATGTTTAGTCTACTCACATGAATACGTCGTAATCTACTCAGAAATCGTCCATCCCTTCCCTTTCCTTGCGGCCTCCGAAGTTCTCGTATTTGAATCTAACATTGAATTTAACTTGTATAAGAAACGGCTAACTCCGATACGACGAAAACATAGAATTACAAGTGTTTTGTACTAACTATACTACGTACGACTATTGCAAATTATTTAACCCTTATTTTAACTGGATTTTAACCAATCGCTGTTTTTAACAGAAAACAGAAACGCGTTATGAATTAACCGTGTCGTATTTTAGAATTTTGATCCTTTTTCAGATATTAGTTCCCAGATTTCATCTACTGTTAAATTAACTAAATTAAACAATACCAAAACTCCTATTACACAAACACAGAGCTACCATAAAAACCACACTACCCAACTCAACCAAAAATCCGGCGACGCCGGATTTCCCTTTGGCTCACCGGCCAAAATCCGAGTAAGGAGGTTCGCACTCCTAGGGTTTAATCTAGGTCCAATATACAATATTAAGGCACTGTTTTGTTAAGTTATTTATCATCTAGGTTATAGCAGATCTTCACAGAGTTAAATTTTACCTAAAATACGATATTACCGATATTCGATTTCTAAAATTTAAAGTTTACAGAACTAAATTCTACTGTGTTTAAAGATTATACCTACAGAATATTTGCTGGAAGATCTTCCTCCAAGATGCACAAGCTCCTAGTTCCTAGCTTGAGGTAAGGAAAATCCTCAGAACTTTAGCTCTTCTTTTCACTTCTCTTTTCTTTCTTTTTCTTTTTGTGTTCTAATGTTTTTCTTTTCTTTTCTATTTCAGTTGATTTCTTAATTCATAATATATATGAACTGAACCATATAATGTAAATGCGTGAGTGTGTTAAGGAGGAGGTGTCACCAAAAGGGAGGTGAGTGCCTCATGCAAGGATGAGGTGTGTGCACAAAAATGGTGGGGTTTTCATGCATGGGTGAGGTGTGTGCATGAGGTGGAATTGTGCAAGAAAGAGGTGTCTCATGGAGGTATGATATACCAAGGATTTAACTGAACCTAAACCAATTCCTACCCCTTTTTGCATAACAACCCTTAACAATTTCTAATTTGCACAATTTCCTAAACTGTACACAAAAACCCTTCACTACCTATGTTATTATATAACACCATTCTTATTAAAATGAAGCTAAATTTCACACTAAAACCCTTGTAATTTATTAATGTTACATACTAAAATTTCAATTTAATTTGTTTCACATACTACTTATGAAAATATCCTATTTTGTTTTAATAACTTTTTAAATTAACATTTTATTATTTAATTAATTAATTTTATTTATTTTCTAAATTTTCAAAATGTTACAATATTACTCCCTTAAGAAAATTCGGTCCCCGAATTTAAAATTTAACTGGACGTACCTTCAAAAAGATGAGGAAATTTCTTTCGCATCGCATCCTCGGTCTCCCAAGTGATCTCCTCACGATTTGTTCCTCGCCAAAGAACCTTTACAGATGGAAGTACCCTTGATCTCAATTTCTCTGCCTGCCGGTCTAGAATAGATACTGGCTGCACTGTGTAGGATAAATCCGGCTCAAGCTGTAAGGTCTGATGCTGGATCGAGTGAGAGGGATCGTGAAAATACTTGCGAAGCATAGACACGTGAAACACCGGATGTACATCGGGAAAAATCGGTGGAAGTGCTAAACGATAAACCACATCACCCACTTTCTCCAGAATCTTGTAGGGTTCGATATATCTGGGGCTGAGCTTCCCCTTTTTCCCGAAACACATCACACCCTTCATCGGAGATACACGAAGGAATACATGATCTCCCATATCAAACTCGAGTCTGCGACGGCGTCGATCGGCATATGATTTCTGTCTGCACTGGGCCGCTCTCATTCTGTCCCATATCAACTGAATCTTTTCCGTAGTCTCCTGTACTATCTGCGATCCTAAAATGCTACTCTCGCTCAGTTCCATCCAGCAAACGGGTGATCGACATTTCCTCCCATACAAAACTTCAAAGGGTGACATCTGGATCGTCTCCTGAAAACTGTTGTTGTACAAGAATTCTATCAAAGGTAAGTGATGATCCCAACTACCACCGAAATCAAGGCTGCAAGCTCAAAGCATATCCTCGAGAGTCTGAATGGTCCGCTCTAACGACCATCTGTCTGTGGGTGAAAAGCTGTACTAAAACTCAGTCGTGTACCTAGAGCTTCTTGAAGTTTCTGCCATAGCCTGCTGGTAAACTGTGTACCCATGTCGGATACTATGCACGTCAGAACTCTATGCAATCGTATGATCTCATCGATATAAATCTGAGCATACTTTGCAAACCCATACGTCGTCTTCACCGGAAGAAAGTAAGCTGCCTTTGTCAATCTATCTACAATCACCCAGATGGAATCATACCCTCTGCTAGTCCTGGGTAGACCCACAATGAAATCCATGGAAATCTGCTCCTATTTCCACTCCGGAATGGACAAGGGCTGCAACTCTCCTGCCGGCCTCTGATGCTCGACTTTAACTTGCTGACAAGTCAAGCATCTCGAAACAAACTCCGCGACATCCCTCTTCATCCCTTCCCACCAATAAACATCCTTCAAGTCATGATACATCTTGGTGGAACCAGGATGAATACTATATGATGACCGATGAGCCTCCTCTAAGATCTCACGTCTCAGTCCTTCCGAATCCGGCACATAAAGACGAGTCCCAAAACGTAATACTCCACAGTCATCTATCATGAACTCAAATTCTCTACCCTGTCTCACCTGATCCATAATCTCTGACAAGAAAGTGTCCAGGGGTTGTGCCTCTCTAATACGATCCAGTAACTGAGGACGGGTGCGAACATGAGCTAACTGCCCTCCTGTCGATGTGAACTCAAACTGTATACGGGTATCACATATGATCTGCCAGTCTGCAGAAAACTGTCTCTGCAAGGTGCGCAAATGAGATAAGCTACCTCCAGGCCTCCGACTCAAGGCATCTGCTACAATATTTGCTTTGCCTGGATGGTAAAGAATCTCACAATCGTAATCCTTCACAAGTTCCATCCATCGACGCTGCCTTAGATTCAGATCCCTCTGCTGAAAAATATACTTCAAGCTCTTATGATCTGTAAAAATCTGTCACGACTCTCCATACAAGTAATGCCTCCAAATCTTCAGTGCGAATACCACCGCTGTCACGCCCCGCTTCCCGGTATACGGCGAAAGGGACGCGACTGGTTCGCTACGTATTTACTGTGAAGTAAATACGCTAAGCGTATCTAAGCAATATAAAAGTAATCATAAGAGACAAGAGAAATAAAAATAACAACAACTTTATTTATTAACGTTCTTTTGTACAATGCATGAAAAGGAAATACAACTGAATTAAAAACGATGCCTAAAAAATGGCATAACAGGAAATTAAAGATACTGAATGGAAATGTACAATGTCTAGAGCTCGGGGTCTTTGAGGAACTGATCAAAATCTTCACTGGTGGGCTTGATCTCTGCTGTGTCCAGATTCGCTGACGACATTCAAAGCCATCTCCAAGTCATGAGTGGGGTAGTTCTGCTCGTGCCTCTTCAACTGTCGAGAAGCATAAGTTACGGCCCTGCCGTGTTGCATCTACACACAGCCTAAACCCACTCGAGAAGCATCATAATACACAACAAAACCGCCTGACCCAGAAGGTAAAGATAAGACTGGTGCAGTCCTCAAGCGAGTCTTCAACTGCTGGAAACTCTGCTCACATGCATCTGTCCAAAGAAATGGAACTTCCTTCCTAGTCAATCCGGTCAAAGGTGCAGTGATCCACGAAAAATCCTGCACAAAACGTCGGTAATAACCGGCCAGACCCAAGAAACTTTGAACCTCTGTAACTGACACAGGTCTGGGCCAGTGCTGTACCACTTTGATCTTCTTTGAGTCCACACATATCCCATCTCTTGTAACTATGTGACCCAAGAAATCTACACTATCTAGCCAGAAAGCACACTTAGAGAATTTAGCGAACAACTGATGCTCCTTCAAGGTCTGCAACGTGATGCGCAAATGCTGCTCGTGCTCCTCTCGGCTCCGTAAATAAACAAGAATATCATCAATGAATACTTTAATAAACCGATCAATGAATGGCCTGAAAATACGTTCATCATATCCATGAAAGCGGCTGGGGCGTTGGTGAGTCCGAACGACATCACCAAAAACTCGTAATGCCCATAACGGGTGCGAAAAGCAGTCTTCGGAATGTCATCCTTCCGAACCCTCAACTGGTGATACCTTGACCGCAAATCAATCTTTGAGAAGTAGCCAGCTCCCTGCAGCTGATTGAACAAGTCATCGATACAAGGTAATGGATACCTATTTCGCACAGTAACTCGATTCAGCTGCTTGTAGTCGATGCACAGTCTCATACTACCGTCCTTCTTCTTAACAAATAAGACATGAGCTCCCCACGGCGATACACTTGGATGAACAAGCCCTCTATCTAACAATTCTTGTAACTGGCTTTTGAGTTCTTTCAACTCCGTCGGGCCATCCGATAGGGTGGTATAGAAATAGGCCCCGCACCCAGAATCAAGTCAATGCAAAATTCGATATCGCGATCGGGCGGTAATCCTGGTAATTCAGCAGGAAACACATCCAGAAATTCTCGTGTGATCGGAACCTGGTCCAACGAGACTTCAGCGGCTCCTAAGTCCTGAACAAAAGCTAAGAACCCATGACAACCCTTCTTTAAGTGTCGTCCCGCACAAAGAGAAGAAATCATGTTGGCAGGAATTTTACTACAGTCTCCCTGCACAACAAAAATCGGTTCACCTGGAAAACAAAATCTGACCGCTTTCCCCCGACAATCTACATAAGCATGACAAGCGGCCAACCAATCCATACCAAGAAGTAAATCAAAGTCTAACATATCTAGGAGAATCAGATCAACTAATGAATCCCTATCACCAATACGTACTGAATATGACCTGAATACATATCGAGCTACAAAAGAATCCCCTACCGGAGTAATCACAACTAGTGGTAACTCTAACAGCGACGACTTTCTCCCCAGAGAAAATGCAAAGCTTAAAGATATGTAAGAATGCGTAGAACCGGGATTAAATAAAATATGTGCATTTAAGGAACATACTGCAAGAGTACCTGTCACAACTGCATTGGATGCCTGGGCATCCTGTGGAATCAGCGCAAAAACTCGTGCCTGGCCCCTACCCGCATCATGTCGTCCTCTACCTCTGTCTCGTCGACCTCTCTGAAAGCGTCCTGCAAAGCCTCGACCTCGGGGTGCAATTGCCTGGCGCATAGTGTCAACTGGGGGAGGAAGTAAGGCCATCGAAGTAGAAGGTGGAGGAGGTAATGCAGTCTGTGGAAAAATAGTCCTTCCCCAGGGTCTACAATCCCTCGCATAAGTCCTGCAAGTCCGCAACTAAAACATGTAGATGGGGGCCTCTGATCATCGGGGTATGAACTGAACATCTGGCCCTGGGTCCAACCTCGTCCGAAACTACGGCCTGGAGTGTACCTGCCTCTATCTCTGCCAAACTTCCTGGTCATTGACCCAATAGGTCTAGTCCTTTTTGGCTCCAGAACAATCACTGCCTCGCTCAACCGCTTTTCCACTCGCATAGCTGCATCCATGGCCTGCGCATAAGTATCGAAATGCCGGGAGCCTATAGCAAGAAACAACTGCGTATCCAGACTCCTTAAGAACCTCTTCACCCGAAGCTCCTCCATAGAAACTAAGTATGGAGCATAGCGTGACAACTGGGTGAATCATAAATCATAATCTGCCACCGACATTTTTGCAGATTTCCGCAACGCCTCAAAACTGCTAGCTCTGGCGTCCCTCATACTCTGTGGAAGAAATTTGGCAAGAAAGACCTCAGAAAACTCGGCCCACGACATCGGAAGAAGACCAGCAGCTCGCCCTCTCTCCATCGACTCACACCACTCCTGTGCAAGTCCCTCCAATCGAAAGCTAATCAGCTCAACCGACCTCGTATCAGAACATCACAATGATCTGCCGATCATCGCCATCCTATCAAGAAAGGACTGAGGATCCTACGCTACATCGGTCCCAGTAAACACCGAAGGTCTCAACCTCATAAACTCCGGAAGTGATACCTCCATCACTCTCGTGTCTACAAGCGCGACCATCTGCATGGGCTGTACATCGGGCTCTACCATGGTCGGTGCCTGGTTCTTTCTTTGTACTCGAGTGGCCTCAGCCAACTGTCCTACCACCTGCTGCAATCCTAACATGCCCTCCTCTATCATAGTCAATCTATCTGGAGGAGGAGGATCGACATGCTCATGCACCGTCGGAATGTCCGGTGCGCCAGTCGCCGTCACAGGCGAATTCGCCCTAGCTACATCTCTGGCTGCGGCTCGCCTAGCTCGCGTAGCCATAGCAACTGGAACAAGAAATGAGAGTTGATAAGGTTTATGAATAGGAATAATCAATAATAGAGAACCAAAGGAAGGATAAAGCGAGATAGACATCCTAAGATTAGTTAGGCTGAGTATTGTAGCGTAAATATGGCGCGGAATATACGTACAGTACTGCACTCATCCCAATTCACTTACTCCATCAAACCAAAGGTCATCCTAAGTAACCACTCTAATCGACTTACTTTAATTCACTACTCGATTCCGTAAGATTAATTCTAAGCTCTGATACCAACTTTGTCACGACCCAAAGTTTGGATGCGACCGACACTTAGATTGTATAATATCTAAATAGCTTCGGGTGAAGAGGTTCATAAGGAGTCTGGATACGCAGTTGTTTCTTACTATAGGCTCCCAGCATTTCGATACTTATGCGTAGGCCTAATTTGTCACGACCCAAAGTTTGGATGTGACCGGCACTTAAATTGTATAATATCTAAAGATATCCACACAATCTGAGTAAGCCAAACACCAAGATCAAAACCCTTTTTTACGGAATTTTTAGAAAAATTTAGTTTTTAAGTAAAAATCACTGTTTTAAGTATTTAACAGTAACTTTCTATAAAAAAAACAGTTATAGAGTGTTTAATTTGGTTGCATCCCTAATTGGGATCAACAATGCCAATAGCGGAAAATTTATACAATTATATACGACATCAATAAGAATTTCAGACATAAGTAAAAGAAATATCCTTTGACATAACTAAACGATCTCATCTGTCAAGATAATATACATACAATCACATCTCGTTCTAAGTCATAATACAGGGTCTGATGGAGAGATTCTAGATTCAATATACAATACCAAAAGAGGAGGTTACTACATAGGTAACCCACCTAGCAAAAAGAGCGATAAACTGATAAGTGGAGCTGTCTGCTGCTACACGTCCACTCGACTCCTGCAAGGAATTGTGGCACAACGGGGGTGAGTTGTCAACTCAGTGAATAAAACTAACATATAACGGCTGATAATGTAAATATGACGAACTATAACTAACAACAATAAGGATGAGTATGATGCATGATAACATGTAAAATCATGAAGTTGTATCACTAACTATATAAATCAACTGAAATCTCATCACTTATTTCCAAATAAAGTTCATCTTTCCGTGTCCAACATCGACACAAATCTTCCGTTTCCCTCAGGCATCGTTCCTCGAACGATCCTGAAATCAATAACACCGGTCGGTATCATCTAGATATCCGCCGCGTTTCACAACTATCTCCGGTATCGAGTGTCCTCGCTATGCTCCCCGCCTCAAATGCGGCTTTCCTGCCCTTCGGTCTCGACCGGGTCCACCATGTATCCAACTGTGTAGCTCCCCCACTCAGTCTGGATAACGTGAAAATCCGCGACCGTATAGCTCCCCCACTCGGTCCGGAATAAAATCAAATCATAAAAACAATATCTCATAGTGGACATCTCACATCAATATGAAGAATCACTGATTTTATATGAAAACTTTAAAACCACAAATCCTCAAAAATATAAATGCTAATTATATCAACTTCTAATACTTGAATATGAAATATGATGTCATTTATGCAAAGTACTAATAGTATTGATGTTTGAGGTATGATGGGAATCATTTTTTACAGGATAATTACTAAGTGTGAAAGTGACATATTAATATCGACGAGGTGTAGTGTAACATGTAGATATGTGCATGTACGGCATAACTCATCGATAACGGTGCAGTATTCTAACAATTAACATGGCGATGTATATATATCTATATGAATGCATATGATCAATTTAACATACAAAAGCCTGTATTTTTATCTAAACTTAACTACGGGCGTATCACACCATCTTTACAAGATCTCCCGGTAGATGTTTAGTCTACTCACATGAATACGTCGTAATCTACTCAGAAATCGCCAATCCTTTCCCTTTCCTTGCGGCCTCCGAAGTTGTCGTATTTGTCTAACATTGAATTTAACTTGTATAAGAAACGGCTAACTCCGATACGGCGAAAACATAGAAATACAAGTGTTTTGTACTAACTATACTACGTATGACTATTGCAAATTATCTAACCCTTATTTTAACTGGATTTTAACCAATCGCTGTTTTAAAAAGAAAACAGAAACGCGTTATGAATTAACCGTGTCGTATTTTAGAATTTTGATCCTTTTTCAGATATTAGTTCCCAGATTTCATCTCTGTTAAATTAACTAGATTAAACCCTAGGAGTATGAACCTCCTTGCTCGGATTTTGGCCGGTGAGCCAAAGGGAAATTCCGGTGTCGCCGGATAACTTTTTAAATTAACATTTTATTATTTAATTAATTAATTTTATTTATTTTCAAAATTTTCAAAATGTTACAGTATTCCCCCCTTAAGAAAATTCGGTCCTCGAATTTAAAATTTAACTGGACATACCTTCAAAAAGATGAGAAAATTTCTTTCGCATCGCATCCTCGGTCTCCCAAGTGATCTCCTCACGATTCGTTCCTCGACAAAGAACCTTTACAGATGGAAGTACCCTTGATCTCAGTTTCTCTGCCTGCCGGTCTAGAATAGATACTGGCTGCACTGTGTAGGATAAATCCGGCTCAAGCTGTAAGGTCTGATGCTGGATCGCGTGAGAGAGATCGTGAAGATACTTGCGAAGCATAGACACGTGAAAAACCGGATGCACATCGGGAAAACTCGGTGGAAGTGCTAAACGATAAGCCACATCACCCACTCTCTCCTGAATCTCGTAGGGTCCGACATATCTAGGGCTGAGCTTCCTCTTTTTCCCGAAACCCATCACACCCTTCATCGGAGATACACGAAGGAATACATGATCTCCCACATCAAACTCGAGTCTGCGACGACGTCGATCGGCATATGATTTGTCTGCATTGGGCCGCTCTCATTCTGTCCCGTATCAACTGAATCTTTTCCGTAGTTTCCTGTACTATCTGCGGTCCTAAAATGCTACTCTCGCTCAGTTCCGTCCAGCAAACGGGTGATCGAAATTTCTTCCCATACAAAGCTTCAAAGGGTGACATCTGGATCGTCTCCTGAAAACTGTTGTTGTACGAGAATTCTATCAAAGATAAGTGACGATCCCAACTACCACCGAAATCAAGGCTGCAAGCTCGAAGCATATCCTCGAGAGTCTGAATGGTTCGCTCTGACTGACCATCTGTCTGTGGGTGAAAAGTTATACTAAAACTCAGTCGTGTACCTAGAGCCTCTTGAAGTTTCTGCAATAGCCTGTTGGTAAACTGTGTACCCCTGTCGGATACTATGCACGTCGGAACTCCATGCAATCGTACGATCTCATCGATATAAATCTGAGCATACTGTGCAAACCCATACGTCGTCTTCACCGGAAGATAGTGAGCTGCCTTTGTCAATCTATCTACAATCACCCAGATGGAATCATACCCTCTGCTAGTCCTGGGTAGACCCATAATGAAATCCATGGAAATCTGCTCCCATTTCCACTCCGGAATGGGCAAGGGCTGCAACTCTCCTGCCGGCCTCTGATGCTCGGCTTTAACTTGCTGACATGTCAAGCATCTCGAAACAAATTCCGCGACATCCCTCTTCATCCCTTCCCACTAATAAACATCCTTTAAGTCATAATATATCTTGGTGGAACCAGGATGAATACTATATGATGACCGATGAGCTTCTTCTAAGATCTCACGTCTCAGTCCTTCCAAATTTGGCACATAAAGACGAGTCCCAAAATGTAATACTCCACGGTCATCTATCACGAACTCAAATTCTCTACCATGTCTCACCTGATCCATAATCTCTGACAAGCGAGTGTCCAGGGGCTGTGCCTCTCTAATACGATCCAGTAACCGAGGACAGGTGCGAACATGAGCTAACTGCCCTCCTGTCGATGTGAACTCAAACTGTATACGGGTATCACATAGGATCTACCAGTCTGCAGAAAACTGTCTCTGCAAGGTGCGCAAATGAGATAAGTTACCTCCAGGCCTTCGACTCAAGTCATCTGCTACAACATTTGCTTTGCCTGGATGGTAAAGAATCTCACATTCGTAATCCTTCACAAGTTCCATCCATCGACGCTGCCTTAGATTCAGATCTCTCTGCTGAAAAATATACTTCAAGCTCTTATGATCTGTAAAAATCTGGCACGACTCTCCATACAAGTAATGCCTCCAAATCTTCAATGCGAATACCACCGCAGCCATCTCCAAGTCATGAGTGTGGTAGTTCTGCTCGTGCCTCTTCAACTGTCGAGAAGCATAAGTTACGACCCTGCCATGTTGTATCAACACACAGCCTAAACCCACTCGAGAAGTATCACAATACACAACAAAACCGCCTGACCCAGAAGGTAAAGATAAGACTAGTGCAGTCGTCAAGCGAGTCTTCAACTGCTGGAAACTCTGCTCACATGCATCTGTCCAAAGAAATGGAACTTCCTTCCTAGTCAATCCGGTCAAAGGTGAAGCGATCCGAGAAAAATCCTGCATAAAACGTCGGTAATAACCGGCCAGACCCAAGAAACTTCGAATCTCTGTAACTGACACAGGTATGGGTCAGTGCTGTACCGCTTCGATCTTCGTTGGGTCCACACGTATCCCATCTCTCGTAACTACGTGACCCAAGAAATCTACACTATCTAGCCAGAAAGCACACTTGGAGAATTTAGCGAACAGCTGATGCTCTTTCAAGGTCTGCAACGTGATGTGCAAATGCTGCTCATGCTCCTGTCTTATTTGTTAAGAAGAAGGATGGTAGTATGAGACTGTGCATCGACTACAGGCAGCTGAATCGAGTTACTGTGCGAAATAGGTATCCATTACCTCGTATCGATGACTTGTTCGATCAGCTGCAAGGAGCTGGCTACTTCTCAAAGTTTGATTTGCGGTCAGGGTATCACCAGTTGAGGGTTCGGAAGGATGGCATTCCGAAGACTGCTTTTCGCACCCGTTATGGGCATTACGAGTTTTTGGTGATGTCGTTCGGACTCACCAACGCTGACGAACTATAACTAACAGCAATAAGGATGAGTATGATGCATGATAACATGTAAAATCATGAAGTTGTATCACTAACTATATAAATCAACTGAAATCTCATCACTTATTTCCAAATAAAGTTCATCTTTCCGTGTCCAACATCGACATAAATCTTCCGTTTCCCTCAGGCATCGTTCCTCGAACGATCCTGAAATCAATAACACCGGTCGGTATCATCTAGATATCCGCCGCGTTTCATAACTATCTCCGGTATCGAGTGTCCTCGCTAGGCTCCCCGCCTCAAATGCGGCTTTCCTGCCCCTCGGTCTCGACCGGGTCCACCATGTATCCAACTGTATAGCTCCCCCACTCAGTCTGGATAACGTGAAAATCCGCGACCGTATAGCTCCCCCACTCGGTCCGGAATAAAATCAAATCATAAAAACAATATCTCATAGTAGACATCTCACATCAATATGAAGAATCACTGATTTTATATGAAAACTTTAAAACCACAAATCCTCAAAAATATAAATGCCAATTTTATCAACTTCTAACACTTGAATATGAAATATGATGTCATTTATGCAAAGTACTAATAGTATTGATGTTTGAGGTATGATGGGAATCATTTTTAACAGGATAATTACTAAGTGTGAAAGTGACATGTTAATATCGACGAGGTGTAGTGTAACATGTAGATATGTGCATGTATGGCATAACTCGTCGATAACGGTGCAGTGTTCTAACAATTAACATGGTAATGTATATATATCTTGACAGATGAGATCGTTTAGTTATGTCAAAGGATATTTCTTTTACTTATGTTTGAGATTCTTATTTATGTCGTATATAATTGTATAAATTTTCCGCTGTTGGCATTGTTGATCCCAATTAGGGATGCAACCAAATTAAACACTCTATAACTGTTTTTTTTTTTATAGAAAGTTACTGTTAAATACTTAAAACAATGATTTTTACTTAAAAACTAAATTTTTCTAAAAAATTCCGCTAAAAAGGGTTTTGATCTTGGTGTTTGGCTTACTCAGATTGTGTGGATATCTTTAAATATTATACAATCTAAGTGCCGGTCACATCCAAACTTTGGGTTGTGACAATGATATTTGCCATTTCCTTATAGACCTAACTTGATATTGATGCTAAGGCAATTGGCAACAACGCGGATTAGGGAACTTGAAGTACGGTATTTGCGATTATGCGCTAAATCCGTATTTCTTGTCCCTTGTCCTTGCGTTCCTGTCTCTTGGCCTTAGCTTTCAGCAAACCACTCACAATCGGTCACGATTAGGATTCACCGCTATCGTGGTAGGATAGGATGCCTAACAGAGAGGATTTCGAATCGTTTGGTCGGAGTTTCAATTACAAGTTAAGGTTTTTAAAAAACACTTTTCCTAACACAAACTAACCATATTCCAACCTTTAACAAGTTACACAATTACTCACACATATTCACAAAAACAAAATAAAACACAACAAGAGAAAGGCGCATAAGAAAAATTGTAGAGAAAAGTAAAACAAAGGTTAAAGAACTAAGAACCGATATATCCGATAAGCAATTTCTTCAAGTGTCCTTAAGTCCAAATCTTAACATGAAATCAAAATACCTGACTTTAAACTTGCATGCTCACTTAACAGGCTGCAAGATCAAAGAAAGGCAAATGAGTTCACTAGATCACAATGGTAGCAAGCACATGACATAAAATGAGCAAAAAGAGATTTTTTATTGATTTTCAATGAAGATACAAACCAACTTGAAGTCAAGAACCTAAATCTTAAGCTTGTAAGTTCATTGAAAAGGTTATAAGGTCAAGATAGAGGGCAAGAGCTCAAGAGTATAAAAAGGAAATACATGATAACATCTAAAATGAAAGACTTCTTCTAAACTAAAAACATCCACCCCTTAGCCGTGTATTTATAGGCATCTCCTCAGAATAAACAAACAATAAAATAAGGATGATGTGACAGAATGAAATGACCAGAAGAAAATTGAATCATTTTGGAGCATGTGGGGCCGGCGGCGCCGGTTTATTTGAGTATCTCGCCGGTTTGGTGTTGAATTTTGGGGCTCGTTTTGGCATGGTGATCTTGTGTACTCTCCATGATCTCACAAGCATTGTTTGATTCTTTTATAAAAGCTTGGGTTGCACTCAGTAGATTTGGAGGGAAATACAACCTTTAAATCACATCACAACTTTATTTCCACTCATAACTCAAACCCACTTGCTTCATCCACTTGCACAAGTCATGATTTGTAGAGCCAACTTGTGTGCCCACTTGTGCAAGGCAGCCACACCAAGGTTCATGCATCACAATGTGCTCATACTTGTATTGTGTTTGACCATTTTGCATAAAAAAATATGTACACTTGCATGTTGCAAAAAGAAACTCTTTGAATATTGATCGGTTTTCTGTTCCGGTTGCAGTGTCGTTTCACAAATGTTATATCCGTGTATTTGAGTGTGTTTTCAGTATTTTGTCACGAATACCTGTAATACGTATTTATTGAGCAGACATGGGTTAATAATACCGATGTATCACAAAATTGATAATGAATGAGCGGTATTGAAATGCAGTTTTTCGTGATGAACAAATACTCCCAAACTTATCTTTTGCTCGTCCCGAGCAAAACAAAATCCTAACCTCATTTTCCCAGGAAAAGAAATTGCACTGAGCTTGTACAACAAGCCGTTAAACCTTTAGGTGTCTCTAGTAGGAGGAGTGTTGTCTCCTAAGGGTTTTCAGCGGATTACACCCATAAAATCCAGTTAAGCTAGATTTTTGCAAAATAACTGTCAATTTTCAATCCTAGGGTTTAGTATCAAAAATAGAAATTCTATCATCATAAGTTTAGAAACATCGAACCCTTATTTTTCACACCTCATTTGTTATTTAACATAGGATCATATACGCCTTTTAATGTGTGGTGCAAATAGCGTCGTTATGTTTTGAAAAGTTCGATTTAAAGTCAACATGTCACAAAAATAAAGACCGGGTTACAAACTTCAAAAGGATCATACCAGTTTTCAAAGAATTAAGTTTTTCTCAAGTTTTGTTTTCCAGCTAGCTTTCAAATTCAGAATTTCTATTAGTTTTAACAGAGAACTTGGTCTTATATTTCTTTCCACCTTTTACTTGTTTTCGTTTTATACACACCTTCGTGAATGTGCAATAGTCTTTAACATAGGATAAAACCTTCATATCTCCGTTAAAAATATTTATAAAAACTTGTCTTTTATCAAGATTATTCTCACACAAAGGACCGTTGGGAATTTTAATTCGGAGAGAACACTTGCTTGGCTTTGTTTTAAAATGGACTTTTTAGACTTCTTAGCGAGTTTTGGGCCAATGCACCTAAACCAGTTGGTTTTAGGGCATTAGGTGTAAAAACACCCCGGCGGACTTAATTGCCCAAGTTACCTAGGTCCTAAAACAAAATGACTTATTTTGGCGTGAGAATTATGACAATTCAATATGAACGGAGATATAGCCAGTTGTTCAATTCTTTTCAAGATATAAGACGTGTTTTTATATAGGTAAGGTGTGCAATCACTCCAATCAAGTATAAGATGGGTTATTTTTCAGACTTAGTTTTATTAAAGCATCAATAATATCTTTTCATATCCACTTTGCTTTATAAACTCTTCTCGATATTACATATCTTAGAAAAACTAGTTTGATCCTGACAGAGTTCCCAAATTTTAAAGGTGTTTTAAGACATCAAACTTTTTATCTAATTTTTCAAAACTCACAACACGTATAGTGTGATGAAAAAGTCGTATATTATCTACTGTTAAATTCCAAGGAGGATTATCGTTCGGGTTTTCAATATCTAGACATAAGATTTAGTTATTTCTATCTTATCATATTAAACCATTGATATTTTGAATTTAAACTTTTCCACATGCTAACTTAACGACAAAGTTTTTATATTTTTTTGGAAAATTTTCAATTCTTATGGGGTTTTTTAAAGTTTTTTTTTAATACAAACAGCAGAATGCAATACAAAAGCAAACGTACAATGCAACTACATGCAAAATAAAAGAAAAATACATGATATGAGATGCTGAAATGCAGGAAATATGCAAATGCAATATTATATGCTTGATACAGGATAAAAAAAACCCATCTCAAAATCACCCCCAAATTTGAAATGGATGATGTCTTCATCGTCGCTTGGCTTTTTCCTTTCCTTTTCTTTTGTCGCTGCCACTTGCCTCTTCTTTCTAGGATCTGGCCTAATTGTTCTTTGATTTTCTTGTTCTGCCTGGTCAATGTCTTGATGCCGCGGACCTCCATCCTGTGTAACTCATAAGGATCAGTCGGTATATCCTCACTCAAGCAAATCTCTGTGGTGCCGCATGCTCGCTAGGGTTAGAGGGTGACCAGATCTGCTGCTCACATCTGGTGTCAGTATAACCTGGTGAGATCCTCTCAATCTCGACGGGGACTGTGTCGATGCAGGCATCGAAGTCCTCCTCCTCCATATAATAATGATAGATCTGTGTGATGAGGACTGGAAGTAACAGTTTGCGCCCTGTGACACCCTCTATATTGTTGTGAACAACATGTTCACATTGCAGAATTGATGGTTCTTCGTCATTAAGCAGTGGACGACATGACCCACAATCGCCGGAAAGGAAGAAACTCGGATGAGCCCTTTGATATTTCGGTATACCTAGTAGGAAGCAGTATAGACGTTTCGATACATCTGCTGGGCATTTAGCCCAGCATCTCGTAGTTCGCACCTCGATCCCACAATCGTTCTTTACTCAGCGAGCTCTAATGGATATTGAAATCCTGATCGGGTACGGATGTTGGTGACTTTTGAAATTGTTTCTGCGGAAAACACCCTCTTTCTTCCACGAAAATGAAAACGGACACGATCCCGCAATTGTTCGCCTGGTCGCAACGCATCGTAGAACTCATCTACTAATTTTTCAATGGCACACAACCCCTCATCCCCATACAACAAAAATTCCCTACCATTTGACAGATCACATCATAGAAATAGCTCCCAAATACCTCATGAGTGAAAATATCGACAAATTTTTTTCGCAATCAAAGGGAGCCATTACAGTGGGTAATTGAATTTTTCACGAATTTCAAACAACACGGGAGATGCGAGGAGAGAGAATCTTACAGAGAGGAAGAAGAAAATAGTCGATTGGAAACAGGAGGGCCGGCGGTGACGAGTCTTTTAACGGTTTTGCCGGTTGAACTGAGGAATTTGGAGCTAGAGTTTCTGTGGTGATTTGGGGGAAAGGAGTGAAGATAGAAAATGTCGTTTGAGTGTTTTAGAATGGGTCTCGGGCCAGAGGATGGCTATTATAAAATGATGTTTTGCACAAAAAACCCCTTTTCAAAAAGAACCCCCTCTTTTCTCTTCTCATTTTTGTTTTGTTTCCTTTTTACACATTCCACTCTCCGTTTTCTTTCTCTCCCTTTTTTATTATTTATTTATTTATTTATTATAAAAAAATCGAGCATCACCAGATAAGATTGCTCGTCAAAAAGAAAAGTGGATATGCACCGGACAAGAATATCAACATATATATACAAAAATAGTATATATATACCCCCAAACTTATTTGAAACAGTGTCTCCACTGTTTATGGCTGGATAACCGAAGTTTGGTGGTAAACAGAGGAAGATTAAGCAGGGTAAACCGGCTCCTGCAATATCAGGAGCTCCTCTGATGGTCCAGCGGTAAGGAACGGTTTCAATCTGTATCCATTTACTTTAAAAAACGAACCGTCCTTTGGATTTTCCAAATCCACCGCTCCGTGCGGATAAACACAACGCACAAAAATGGGTCCCATCCAGCGAGATCCGAGCTTACCAGGATATAAGTGAAGTCTTGTGTTGTAAAGAAGTACCTGTTGACCAGGTGTGAAAGTTTTGCGTATAAGGTGGTTGTCATGAAACACCTTCGTTCGGTTCTTTATAACAACCGCGTTTTCATAAGCCTTATCCCGAAGCTCGTTTAGCTCATTAAGTTGCAGCTTCTGATAGCTGCCCGCATCTTCAAGATTTAAATTCAGCTCTTTGATCGTCCAAAATGCACGATGCTTGATTTCCACAGGGAGGTGGCAAGCCTTTCCGTAAACAAGCCGACAGGGAGATATGCCAAGATCAGTCTTGTATTGAGTTCGAAATGCCCAAAGGGCATCGATTAATTTCAAAGACCAATCCTTACGGTTCTCAGAAACCGTTTTCTCCAATATCTGCTTGATTTGCCGATTTGAAACTTCGGTTTGCCCACATGTTTGGGGGTGGTAGGGCGTGGATAGATTATGATTAATCGAGTATTTCCGCATTAAGGTCTTAAAAGACTTATTGCAGTCGCTAATGATAGCGCGAGGGTGCCCGAATCGGGAAAAGATGTTTTCTTTCAGGAATCTAACGACAACCTTGTCGTCGTTCGTCCGGCTCGGCACTGCCTCGACCCATTTGGAGACATAATTAATAGATAAAAGAACGTACAAGTTCTCAAAAGAGTTGGGAAACAGGCCCATGAAATTTATCCCCCATACATCGAACATCTCAACAACCAAGATTGGTTGGAGCGGCATCTCGTTTCTCCTAGAAATCCGGCCCAAATGTTGTCACCGGGAGCAAGTCTTGCAGTAATCATGCGCATCTCTAAAAAGTTTTGGCCAGTAAAAGCCACATTGCAAGACTTTCTCAGCTGTCTTTCTTAGGCCAAAATGCTCGCCAGACGCTTGATCGTGGCAAAAAGACAACACACTCTTGAACTCGTTTTCTGGAACACACCGGCGGATGATTTGGTCTGGACAATACTTGAACAAGTAGGGTTCGTCCCAGTAAAAGTGTTTTACTTGAGAGAAGAATCTAACTTTGTTCTGACTTGACCATTCGCTTGGTACAAGTCCAGTTGCTAAATAGTTTACAATATCTGCGAACCAAGGTTCGTAAGATACCGTCAAGAGTTGTTCATCAGGGAAAATATCGTTAATTGGGAAAGGGTGCGTCGGCGAAGAAAGAAGTCGTGAAAGATAATCGGCCACTACGTTTTCACATCCTCTTTTTTCCTTAATGACAAGGTCAAACTCTTGAAGTAAGAGAATCTAACGTATTAGCCGAGATTTTGCATCCTTTTTCGCAAAAAGATGTCTCAGAGCGGAATGATCAGTGTAGACAACGACTGGGGAGCTAATGAGATATGGCCTGAATTTCTCTAAAGCAAATACAACTGCTAAGAACTCTTTTTCGGTTGTTGTATAATTCAATTGGGCATCATTCATGGTCCGGCTCGCGTAGTAGATTACGTGTGGCATCTTATCGATGTGCTGTCCTAGGACCGCACTAATAGCAAAGTCAGATGCATCACACATAATCTCGAAAGGATGCGCCCAATCTGGAGAAGAAAGAACGGGAGCAATGGTGAGTGAGCTTCTTAAAGATCAAAAGCAGTTAGGCAACTCGAGTCGAAATTGAATGTGGTATCCTTGGCCAGAAGAAGAGTCAAAGGTCTAGCAATCTTGCTAAAGTCCTTGATAAACTGTCTGTAGAAACTGGCATGGCCAAGAAAAGCTTGGATATCTCTGACGTATTTGGGAGGAGGAAGGTTGGAAATGACATCAATCTTTACTTTGTCAACCTCGATACCATTTCGCGAAATGATATGTCCTAAGACAATTCCTTCGCGCACCATGAAGTGGCATTTCTCCCAGTTTAAAGTGAGATTTTTATTCTTACATCGGGTAAGGACAACGTTGATATATTGCAGAAACTCGTCAAAGGAATTGCCAAAGATGGAGAAATCATCCATGAATATCTCCAGAAATTTCTCAACCATGTTAGAGAATATTCCCATCATACACCGCTGAAAAGTAGCGGGAGTATTGCATAGCCCAAAGGGCATGCGGTAATAAGCGAACGTGCCGAAAAGACAAGTGAAAGTGGTTTTGTCTTGGTCTTTTTCAGTGATGGGAATCTGGTTGTAGCCTGAGTAACCGTCCAGAAAATAATAATACTCATGTCCGGCTAATCGTTCGAGCATTTCGTCAATGAAAGATAGCGGAAAGTGATCATTCCGTGTTGCGGCATTGAGTTTTCGATAACCAATGCATACTCGCCGCCCGGTTTGGGTGCGAGTAGGGATCAACTCATTTGTCTCGTTTGTGATGACTGTAATGCCCAACTTTTTAGGGACAACGTGTATAGGACTGTTCCATTGGCTGTTTGAAATAGGGTAAATGATACTATTATCCAGGCATTTGACGATCTCTTTTTTCACAGCCTCTTTCATGACTGGATTTAATCGCCTCTGTGGATCCCTAGCTGGTTTAGCATCATTCATCATGTGAATGTGATGTTCAACGATCAGGGGACTAATCCCCTTGATGTCCGCCATAGTCCAGCCGAAAGCTTGTCGATTAGATTGTAAGACCGCGAGAAGGGCTTTCTCTTGCTCTAGAGCTAGATAAGCAGAAATGATCACCGGAAGAGTTTCATTCTCACCTAAGTAAGCATACTGTCATGCCCTGCTTCCTAGTGTACGGAGAAGTAGATGTGACGGGCCGCGACGTATTTACTCAAAAGTAAACACGTTAAGCGTAAATAAGCAATATAAATAAATGCACAAGAATGACAAGAGATGTAATATAAACAACAACTTTTTATCAACATCCATTCTTTACATTACAACTGATTTGAAAAGGAAATGTACAATGATGAAAGGAATGTCTAAACAGTGGCATATGAAATGGAAATAAGTACAAGTAAGCAAGAAGTCTATCTGTGCCTCAATCTGCTCTAAGTCCTTCTGGCTGGGCTCGATTTCGAGAGAGTCCGGTCCTCCTGACGAACATTCCAAAGAAAGAAAATGACAGGAATGTCGTCAGCGAACTGGCGCTCGATAAGTCCCAAAAGAAAGAATAGAATAGGACAAGTAAAGAGAATAGAACTGGTAATTGTACAGATTTATGTTTGTTATACTAACGTAGTTGTTTGTAGCTTGGAACAGAATATATCAGTGTATACGAGAGGAGTCCAACTATCCTGTAGACTATGGTAACAGGAAAGTACAAGGCCCCGTCAAAACCCACGGGACAACGACAATGGATGTTCAGGTTATGTGTCTTTTAGTGACCGTCTCGTTCCACTTCTAATACATTCCGTACCAATCTACCCCGTTAATCCCCGTAATGTTTTGTATTGAATTATAGATTATGGTTATCAGACTTGCCGAGGCCATGGATATAAGTTGTTCATGTAATCAGGTTCAGGATGTAAACAAGCAGTCAGGTACTCAAGTCAAGATATAGCCATGGTCCGGTCAAGTCAAGTCATGTTTGCATGTTAATATTATTCTGGTATTCAGGTTCAGATTCAAGTATACATGTTATAGTTCGGATTCATGTTGAAATGGATTCATGTTTGGATTGGATTCTGGTTGGATTCAGATTGAGTTAGACTCAGATTTTAATTAGACTCAGACTTGAGTCAGACACTTTAAACAGATTTGGATCCTGAATTAGGTTTGGGTGTTATCGGTAACTGCTGCACATGGACGGCAGGATTTGCGTATTTTTCCAAGACAATTACCATTGATAACTCCGTTAAGTTTTTCTACCTTAAATAGGCAAGCACTCACTTTCTCCGGCTCTCTGAGGCTCAAGAGAATTGATCCCGCTTAAACCTATATTTACTAAGGTCCTTAATATAATTTTATATAACTTGAGGAGGTTTTATGAAAAATATTTCATATACTTTCAAAATAAATCTCGAGTAATTATTTATGTTCTTTAGGGTTTTCATAGATGTGAATTTTAAGAATGTGAAGTATTTTAGTGATAATAGTTTAGCTTGGATAGCTCATAGTATTTTAGTGTAAAACTTGTCTTCTGGATAACTTGAGGGTATTTTGGTAAAACTTGTCATTCATTCATTTTCTAGAAAATATGGAATTTTATTATATCTTGAAAATATGTGTTTTAATAATATTTATATAATTATTAAAAATTAATTTTATTAAAGTAGAAAATTTCGTTTTTCTTAAAAATTGTATTAAAATTCTTTCGAGACCGAATGCTCCGTGAGGAGGTCTGCATCTCGCTCTACTAGTCCCGAGGATGTGCGACAATCTACACCATCCAATAACGGGTTCCCCAAAATGGGTTGTAGTGGCATAATCGTAAAGAGTTTAACAATACTATTCAAAGAAAACCGGGTTTTTATAGTTCAAGATACTTTAATGAAATGTTGTAATCGCCACAAAAATATGTTTTAAAGAGTATCGTGCTATGTAAACATGTGTGTATGTGAGAGGTAGGTCATTACCCCGTGAAGTTTTCTAGAGGTATGATTAAGTAAAGTAATAAAATACAGTAGATATAAAGTTCATGGTATTTAAATGTAAAACTCAATTTAAAGTTATTTAACATGATAATTTAGGATGAAAGTTGTTTCTAATTATTAGTTTTATGGTTATAAACATATGTTAAGAATATGGATGAGCAATAATTAAGAAAAAGTGTTATTTCAAGGTTTTAGAATCAAAAGCCGGGGTTAACTCCAATTACCGACATGTTTTGAAAAAGAGAACTTTTTATGTAGAAAAAGAAGAATGAGGTGGGACTTACTAGCTAGAAGGGTAGGAAGGAGGTAGAAGAAGATGTGGTTGCCTTCGTGGCATCGTGGGGTCACCAGAATTGCTTCATTTCCTCGCCGGAATTTGGTCTTGGGCTAACTCCACTTCCACTCCACTTGTACTTGAGAAAATTTGATAATTTTGGCTAGGGAATTCAGAATAAAGAAGGGCTGGGCTATGGGGTTGTATTTATAGTGTCACGTCCCTCTTTCCGGTATACGGCGAAGGGGACGTGACTGGTCCGCTACGTATTTACTGTGAAGTAAATACGCTAAACGTATCTAAGCAATATAAAGGTAATCATAAGAAACAAGAGGTATAGAAATAACAACTTTATTTATTAACATTATTTTGTACAATGCATGAAAAGGAAATACAACTGAAGTAAAAACGATGCATAAACAATGGCATAACAGGAAATTAAAGGTACTGAATGGAAATGTACAAAGTCTAGATATCGGGGTCTTCGAGGAATTGATCCAAGTCTTCACTGGTGGGCTCGATCTCTGCTGTGTCCAGATCACCTGACGACATTCAAATAAGAAAGAAATAGAATATCGTCAGCGAACAGGTCGCTCGGTAAGTCCAAAAGATAAGGGAGAAATAGAAAAGACAGAATAAGAATGTATCTTTTAAAGTTGTATAATATTGTGGAATATTGTGTTAATGCTGTTTTTTGTAACTTTGTACAGAAGGATGCCGGTGTATACGAGAGGGGTCTCTATATGCTAGAGACCAGGGCAAACTGAAAGTACAAGGAACCGTTATGCCACGGTACAACAGCAACAGGATTCATATTAGGTGTCTTAATCTTACTGTCTCGTGCCACTTTTAACACCTTCCGTGCCAATCTACCCCTTAAACCCCGTAGTGTTTTGATTGTATTGTTATATTGTATTGTATAAGTTGTATAGTTGGATGACTGACCGAAACCATGATATCAGTAACGGATGTAATGGATGTAAACTGGATTCATGTACATGGAAAGTATATCCATGGTTTGGTTCAGTCAAGTTGAATAGATTGATAACTGGATTCATGGATTCGTGTGCTCATGTTGAATTGTAATATTGTAGATTTATATGGTACTTGAATCATATTCAAGTCGGATTATAATCAGACTCAAATCCGAGTCAGATAGTAGAGGTGTAAATCGAAGTCCTATATTTACTAGGGTCCTTAGGGTAATTTATAAAACTTGAGGGGTTTTTATGTAAAAAATACTTTTGTATAGTTTTCAAGAGACACCCCAAGTATTTATTATTCGTCTTTAGAGTTGTAATGAATGTGGATTTTATATTGTGATATTTCTAGTGAAAATAGCCTAATTTCATAAATAAAGGTATTTATTTGTAAATGGTGATTATATTAAATTCATGGTATTTTAGTGTAAACCGATTCTTGTGACATTTTTAGAAAAAAGTTGAATATTCATATCATAATAAAATAGATATTATAATGATAAATATACATATATTTATACAAAAATAATTTTTATAAATATTTTATATTCTAAAAATCTCATTTTCTTAAGATATCGTATTTTAAATCTTTCGAGACCGAATACTCCTTGCGGAGGTCTGAATCTCGCACTACTAAGCCCGAGGATGTGCGATAATCCGCACCATCCCGAACGGGTTCCCCAAAATGGGTTGTAGCGGCGCTTTGCAAAGATTTTATAAATACTTATCCTTTAGAATACGGTTTTATTAAGTAAATGGTATTTATTTGTAAAGATATCGTTTTCTCGTATTTTATGTTCTAGTGACAAGTTCAAATCGCCTCTTCACCGCCAATTGTGGCCAGGTAAGTACAAGTGAAGAAAGGAGGGATCCGCTCACGAATCATCGTGAGACGGACCTTTTAAAATTACCTTTCTCACTTGTCTAGCCTAGACACTACAAAGTCAGGTTTAGATAAACGACTGAAAGTTCACGACTTTTCCTAATGAATGTGACAGTCCATAATTGGATGAGTCTAGATATATTTTATTATTTCAAAAGTTATGTATTTATAAAAATGTAAAAATACTAAAAGTTTTATTAAGTAAAGGGTATTTTAATAAAAAGGTTTGTTTTCTCGTATTTTAAATTTCCAAGATTATAGTACTATATTTAGATGGGAGTGTGTGAAAAGGTAGGTCATTACCTCGTGCTCTACTTATAATTATAGCAAGTTTAATGTGGTTCAATGTGAATTTGGAACAATATGGTATTTAAGTGAAAAAATACGATAAATAGAAAATGTATCATTTCATGTATTTAACTTTGATCACTTTAGTTGTTTAGTGTTTAATAGTCAACATAATAGAGTTTAAACATAATTGAAATAATGAGAAGTGAAGTTTATAAGAAAACCGAATCGGAAATCGGTTTTGTTCCGATTCCGTCGGGTTTGTAAATCCGTATTTCTTTTAGAAAGAAAAGAGAATCTAGAAAGGGACTTACGGGTTTGGACAACACTAGAGAGTGAGAGGGAAGTAGAGGGTTTGTCGGTGCGTCGATTCATCGTCGAGAGTTCCTATCACGATCACCGAAAGTTCGCCGTCGATTTCGTCGGAGCTTCGCCTTTCGCTCGTTTTCAAAGTACACAATATTTTCTTGAGATTTTGAGAGAGTGGGCTCAGAATTTTAGGATGAGAGGGTAGGAGGTAGGGGTGTATTTATAGGGTTAGGTTAGGATTAGGGTAGGTGTAGGGTTTTTAATTAAAAAAATATAAAAATAATTGTAAAAATCATTAAAAATTGGAGTAATTGGTGTTTATTGTGCTTTCTGGAAACGATCTAACCATTTAAAGTATGCAGGGGTGTGGAGGAGGTGAAGGGGCACATCTTTCCTGTTGATGACTCGGCCGACCGGCCAAGTCCGGCCGGCGGCGCCGGCCTAAGTCGGGCCGAGTCAGGGTGCCGGAAGCTGGGGGGTCGCCGGAGGTAGTCACTGGAACATCTAACTTTTCATGGGTAGTGGGGTTTTTGTGAGAAAACACGTGTTGACTGTTGGTATTCTAGAAATTTTAAAACAAAACAATATTAAAAATAATGTGGGGCATGGGATTTGAACTCTGGTGGCTTAGTTCAGCAGTGCAAGGTATTACCAATGAGCTACAAGCTCCTTCTTGTAATTATGGTATGAAATAAATACTTAAAGAGATATCAGCAACATTAAATACTCCAAGTATACTTTGAATTTAAATCAATTCTTTGTACATTAAAAATAGAGTTGTTACATATAGTGTGAAATTAGGGTTTTGGATTTGAAAGAATGAATTAAAATGCATTAAAAATTGGATTTAAAGATGAAATTGAAGTCTCTGTTTGAATTCAGAGAAATCAAACAGTGCGGGGGTAATGGGGGTAGGCCAAGGGTTTTGTGGGCAAAACACGGGGATTTTCCCCTACGGACGGCCGTCGGTGCCGGCCTATGGGCGAATCTCGCCGCCAAGTAGTGGAGGGGAGCCGTCGGATGATTGCCACGTGTCCATGTCGCTGTTAATAACATTTTGCACATGTTTGTTTTCCCTGACTTTTCATTTTTGTGTGCAGTGCACGTGCAAACTTTTTGGCTTCCAAAAATTTTAAAAGAAAAATCAGGAGAAAATAATATATGGCTGATGGGACTCGAACACAGGGGCTATGTCACAGTAGTGCAAGCCTTTACCAATGAGCTACAAGTGCTTTCTTGCCGTTCTTAAACAAAAATAACTTTTAAATTGTGCTAAGGCTTGCAAACTCCTTTCTGTACTTTAAGAAGAAAAATTTTGTATAGAAAATTCAGAGTCGTTACATTTTACCCTCTTTATAAAAATTTCGTTCTCGAAATTTATAGAAGCAAGTTGTAACAGATCAAGGAAAAAGGGTTAGGAAAAAAACAGTCGTATATCGTCGTCGCGCTCCATCAATCAGTACTCTCGTCGATAAGAAAGTATGCGATCGCAAGAAGACAAAGGGAAGCATGAGTAGTTTAAAGATCGGAATAGATACTGTTAGGATAATCAAGAGGAGTATTCAAGAACGTCGCGAGCCAGCACACAAGTAGAAGGAATGTTGATAAGGATTGGATTGTCAAGAATGGTACAAAGATAAAAATGATAATCGAATAAAAATCAAGGAAGGGATATAAGTTAACAAAGAAGATATGGTTTGATGATATACGGTTAAACATAACTAAATTAAGAGGAAAGAGAATCAAATGCAGAATTCTAAGTCACTCATGTAGAGTACCGCATTGTAACTATGCTGTAGTTCATAATTACAATAACATAATTCCAATTAAGTTGCTCAAATCCTACTATCAGAGTCAATGTGATAAGATTTAAGAATCAATCAAGAAAAATCAAAGGAAGATCAAGAGTTTGTAGTTTTGTGTTACGTCAAGACAAGATTATCAGGAAAAATAAGAAAAGATTCAAATGGGTACAATCATGTTGTAGGCGTTACAGTCTACCCTCCTTAAAAGAATTTCGTCCGCGAAATTCTCTCAAGTTGCGACATGAAGTATGGTGACACTCTAGTATCGAACAGTACAAGTGCAGTAATAGTGGCTACTAGTATAGTGCTTAAGTTGTGTGGGGTTGGTTTTATATACAGGGGAAAATATAGGTATACAAGAGTTTGAAATGATGAAAGGTTTGGGAATTACCAGTAATAACTTGGCCAGTGGTTTCGGCTTCTCCAACCGGCATCGTGGATGTCTGGCCTCCTGCACTTTTCTCTGTGCCTGCTGGTACATTTCGGACCGATGAGGTAAATGTGGTCCTTATGAAGGTGGTGCAGTAGTAGGAGTTTGTATAATCAGTCTTGGCGTGGGGGTTTTGTCTGCTCTATACTTTGAGCATGCCCTTAAAGTGTGTTTAGGCGATCCACAAATAAAACAAAGACCATTAGCTCGTTTGCAGTCCTTTACCACATGTCCGAGCTGAAAGTGTTTGTTAGCACCACCACTGGTTTTTACTAGCATCAAGCATGCCATTTTAAAAATTTTCGAGGTGCTAATTAACACTAAAAAAGAATGGAAACTATATGATTAGGGTTTAACTATGATATAACAATAACTATACTAAGAGAAAGGTGGCTACAACCTTTGTAGACCGTGTCCTTCTCTTCTCAAGCTCTATGTAGTAGTCCAGACGACTCCACTAGGCTCCACTTGAAGTTGGATTGAGCTTCCTTTGCGATCTTCATGCCGAAGATGATCCACCCGAAACTCTGCTAATCCAAGCTAGCTCTTTACTAAACTCTTTAGTGAAGTAAACACACTACACTAAAGTGCTAATCTAGTGTAGGATGTTGAAGTAGGGGTGTTGTTTGCTCACTAGGGTTCTCACAAGCTCAAAGGTTCATAACTCATGTGATGGATTGAGTTTGGAGGAGGTGAGGAGGAGAATGAAGAGAGCTAGAGAGCAACTCATCCAAATGAGCTCAAGAAAAAAAATGAACCATATCAAGAATCCAAGTGAAGAATGGCTTAAACAAATATCAACTCTATTATTGAAGCATGGAATTCAATTCAATATAAAATTGAATCATACTTCAATAGTAGATCCAAACCATTATAATATAAAGTAAAGCCATGCTTCACCCCTCCACAACAAAAGTCTCCCCATTTTTCATCTCATTTTCTATTTCCAATAAATAGAAAATCAAACATGCTTCATTATATATATTTATATATATATCAAATATATATATATATATATATATATAAAGAAAATAGTTAATAAATTAGTGAGCAATTATATTAGTTAATATATAATTATATCAAATATAATATATATCAAATTATTAAATCAACACTTGATTTAATAATCCGGTTATATCACATATAACCGACTAATATCATTTATCTGTATATCACATTATTAAATCAACACTTGATTCGATAATCCGGTTATATCACATATAACCTGACCGATAACAAATAACCGCTAGATTAGAATACAGTATCACATACTCGTATTTAATCAGTTCCCCCGCACATATCAGCATATGTGCCCTACTTCGTTTCGCTTGAACTAGGAAATTTTTGTGTGGGACTCTAAAGACTCGTCAATATGCCAGCAGTAGGCTATGATCACATGAGTCACCCACAAGCCGTCAGCGGTACTAGCTAGACATAACGGATACCCGGGTATTGAGCGATTAGAAGATCAACAAGCAAGCTTGTCCAAACTCCCATAAAGCCTATAAGTAACACTTACCGTACAGTCCGGTCTCTTCGTCTGATATGTCGCATATCGAGTCTGGGGGTGGAATCGTTAGACCCCAATAACTTAATAAGTCATGCCGATGTGTGGCCTATAACGGTATGAGAAACTACTGATAACTCTTACCAGTAAATTTCATCATCAGCCATGGCCAGGGACTTCCTATTATAGCCAATCGAGCACAACACAACATCAACTCCTTATACCGGGAGAGACGAAACCTCTCCTATCGCTCATTGCCTCCATATGACTCGGGACTGTATCCAAAATCCACCAGTTTGCACGACTCCTTTGGGCCGTGGTAAGGAGGAAATCAAAGTATAGCGGGAGCCACACAAGACTCTATGACGATCTCGGGTCTACAGACTAACTTATACCAGTGTGACCAGAGAACTGCTATCTAACGATAGATATGGTACCATCTAAGAGTTCTCGACGAGTCCTGTTCGGTGTACCCATTCTCTAATGAGCACATGTGTCACATCCCGAAAGTACGGAACATGACCGGCACTTAAACTACGAAATGTCTCGAGGCGTACGTAATCTAAGTAAGCCGAAAACCCAGAAATCCAAACCAAGAGAAGTTGTAGAGTGAAGGAAAAACCAACTTAAAACAAGTAGTTTTAATAGCATAAGCCGAATTATGCGTTTTAAAAACATCAAGTATTTTCTGAAAATTTTGGCAGAGTCTCCTTTGTAAATACTGGCCCCCAAACGGGATACAACATGAATAGTATACGGAATCAATTAAAAGGGCATCCCCAAGCGGGAGCTAGCTCTTCGTCAATCGATGGTCACAACCACACAAGCAATATAATATACAACACCAAGGGCGAGGATCAAAACTCAAAAGGAAACTCAAAACAGCAAGAAATTCATAGAAATACAACGTGCGACTCTAAGGTCGAAAGAATAAACATCACTGGTCTCTATCTCTGAAATAAATATATGTTTGGTTGATGGAATTTACTAGATACAACTGAATAATATATACAAGGTATAATGGTGTGTACGATACAAATAAACCCACCTACTAGCAAGTCACCCGAAAAGAAGCAGTGCCAGCAAAGCCGTAAAGAAACCTGTACGGCAAAACCTGCAAGAAACTGTGGCACAACGGGGGTGAGTTGCCAACTCGTGAGTAGAAAAACATCTACGAACAGAAACCGCATGAACAATGCAATCCTAGGTCATATGATCATAATATATCCTCAAATATATAATCAGCAGCCTATAACAATGGTTAGGGTACATGTTTAACCTAAGTGTAATCCCATGTGCCCGTGTCAGTGCCTCACGTAGCAATATATCATATGGATGATGTATGAATGCATGAAACAGAATGCATGTACTGAAGAAAACTGCTTTCATAATTTAGTGAGATTTCTGTATCTTTTTAAAAACGAGGTATCATAAATGAAATCAGCATAAACAGTGTCTAGTATCGACACAAAACAAGTATCCAAATATCTCGATATCTCTGTGTCGCAATCTCTGTACCTCAATATCTCAAAATCTCAATGTCTCAATCTCACTATTTAGGGCACCGTCAATCCAGACCGGCCCCTACCATCAATCTCAAGACCACGACGGTATCCTCCGGATATCCGACGTGCCGGGTAAAATCACCGGTAGGTAGTGCTCCCCTGCCAGGCTCACATCGTCATCACCACGCGCTTCTTGCCCCGGGGTACCTTACCGGGTCCACCATGTACCCAAAACGGTTCATCCGTCTCCTCGAATCGGGTCTCGAAATCCATCAGCAAACTCATGGTGGACGACTCATACATCATGGGAAAACCGCGCTTTTCATTTAAAAAGAGAAAGAAGAAGTTTGTATAAGTTTTACGGTTTTCCCCCAAATCCAGAAAATCTCATAGAAATCCGACTCCAAAACCTCAATAGCACGTAAAATAGTGAATATATGCATGAGAATCCATGAATGCGGCATAACAATGAATAACAGTATGCATGAAGTGACAAGTAATAACTACAATGTCTAAACTGGCATATAAGGCAAGTACACTAATATCATGTCAAAACTACTATCTAACAAGCTAAGTCAAGCAATAATATTCTCTAAGTGTACGTGACATGACAATTACCGATGAAGATGTGTGTGAGCCGGCAAGTAAGTGTACGTGGTACATACGCATCATCTGTAATGGTGCTGGTGTCCTAACAACATGATATCAATAATGGAATATGAATCACAATAAGTATGCGATGCGGAGCAACAGCAATAATGAGCGAGAGCTAAATACTAGACACAAAGATAACATATCTATATTTAATATAAATCTAGTCTAACAACTACACTAAACTAAAGGGCTAAGCTAACTGGCTACTGAAGATAAGAAAACCGCCTAACCTCTGAGTCGATACATATACCTACATGTATATGTTAGTCGGTGATCCTGCCTCAATAATATTACATCCGATACCATATCTATAATCAGACATTCCCAAGTCAAGAGTGCGGATCAAACATCAATATATAGCTCGTACGTAAATCCGTCGTATGGCATCCCCAAATCTGGGTACAGGTCAGTATTACATTCATCAAATTAATCATTTGGTATCCTCTTTATCAAAGATCATAATCCGGGGTACTGATCTACGTCTAGTACAATACTAATATCATCAATCTAATCATGATCTGACTGTTGATCTACAGCTTCATACAAACCGATATCATCATCATATATCGTCATAAAGAGGTATACATCGCCTAATGCGACCTATTATGAATATCTTAACATATCTTATCTCATATCACGATCACATATCAACCATTCAATGTATAACACTATTCACATGTATCGTCGTCCCAAGATCCGCTATAACATCAGGACGTATCTCAAGTACGAATCCTGCCATATCACCGTTCTCGGTCTCAATCAAATCTTATCGACTCATCTCAAATCCCAAATACTATCCTCAAATCCAGTATGTGAACACATAGTCCCATACCCATGTGAACACATAACAATATAACCCCATAAAAGCACATATGAAAGAAGAATGTATGCAAGTATGGGTGTGTGTGTGTAAATGTGGTGCAACCTCTACTCTAGGGTCTCGCAACACTAAACTAATCCGATCACACCCAAAATCCATCTATGTCATCAATACTTTCGAACAATATATATACTCAATATATGTGTGTATACGTATTCGTATACATCACCATGAACTACGGGGGTGTTATACGCCATCCACCCGACTTCTTCCCGTAGATATAAATCTACTCACCTGGTCCTTGCTCGCCGGTGCCGACGTTGCCACGAGCTTGCTTGTCGTCTCGAAGTCCATATGGGGTACCTACATATCATAACG
This sequence comes from Agapanthus africanus, assembly GCA_030015575.1. Taxonomy (NCBI): domain Eukaryota; kingdom Viridiplantae; phylum Streptophyta; class Magnoliopsida; order Asparagales; family Amaryllidaceae; genus Agapanthus; species Agapanthus africanus. The sequence goes on from JASDDO010000019.1 coordinate 356,616,930, forward strand.
CACCGTATCGCATTAAAATCCGACTCATTACCAAAACGACACACGAATCCCACATAGGTCAAAACCTATGGTTGCTTTCACAAATCAACCCAAAAACCCTCGACGTCGACGTACAAACGCCAAACCATCGAGAAAAACCCAAACACACTCATTTGTACATTCACAAGCACTAATTATAATATAAAATAGGTTAAAATTCATAAAAACCCCAAACTCACCCTAAAAGCTATTTTTCCGAAAACCTAGCAAGCGGAGTTTACCGTTTTTAATACAAATCTTAATGTTTTAGCGAAACTAGTGGTTACAATATTCACTAATTAGCTTAAATAGTCCACATGAACATTTATTATATTTTTAATCTTGCTAAATTCCCTTAAACCAAAACCTAGTTAGCACAAATACCCTTTGTGTTCAAAACTTGAAGTTTTAACCAATAAAAACATTTCAACAATTTTTTTGTGGCCAAAATGCTCACTAAATAACTTAATTAAGTCACCCAAATCCAAACTAAATTTTAAACTCACTAATTATAATAGATCTAAAAAAATTAGTTTGCAATTAGCTTAATTAGAATAATTTAGATGTAAAAATTAGCAATTTTAGCACTTAGATTACACTTTGCATGACTTAGCATGTTAACTACACTATGCAAACATAAACATTTTAATCAAACCTAACTTGATTTTAAAAACCCAATTCTAGAATTTCCAAACCCTAACTTTAAAATTTATAACTAGCAATTCAACCAATTTAACACTTGAATACAATAGATTATCATAATTAAACAACAATTTAGCCATAAGGTTAAGAATTTACCCCACAATTATCTTGAGATCTAATAAGAATCTAGCCTCCCAAACATGCTTCCCTTCACCAAGATCCATACAAGAATAGCTAAGGAAAAATGGGTAAGGTTTGTATTTGGAAATTTGTGAGGTTTTACTTGATTTTTCTTGGGATTTTTGGAGAGAAATGAGATGAGAAGGGGCTGCTGCTGTTGGGATGAAGGGAGGGAAGGCTCGGCCAGATCTTGAGGGGGAGAGGAGAGAGAGTGAGGTGAAGAAAGTATTTGGTCCACATAAAAGTCAAAGCCCATACCCATTTATCTATTCCTTCTCTCTTTATTCTATTCATTTCTTTTTATCAAAAGAAGTGGGGACATGGGGGGAATGGGGCTGCTGAAAATTCAGCCAAGGAAGGGAGGAAAAATGTGGAGTGTGAGTGTGGGTGTGGAAAAAAAAAGATAAATATTATACCCCAAAACCATTTACACTAATTTCACCAAATAAGCCCTTTTTCTTCAATATATTCTAAAACCGTTTAACAACTTCATTTCATTTCAAAAACAACCTGTTAAAATTTTATTTAATGTGTTATGATGCACAAAATTTATTTCAACTCATTCCAATTTGTAATTTTCCCTAATTAAATATATTAGTGACGGCTTAAAATAATATTAAAATAATTAATTTCGGAAATTTTTTCAGAAAATTAAAAATTTTATCAATGGCTCAATAAACACCAAATACTAGCAATTACATAGATAGAATATGTATATTTAATTTTATAATAAAGATATTTGTATTTTGACTTTTTACAGAAAACCCCCTTATTTTACCGATTTTTCCGAAATTTCACCGAAACGATTTTCAAAACGTTACAACATGTGTACAATCTTTGATTTCAAACACCAATGGTTATGGGATCAACCATCGCCCCATACAGAGTCAAAAAACGTACACACTAGTCTACTCTGGAATATCGATGCCCTGTCTCGATACTCCCTCGATTAGGAACTGTTAAAAGATGTGCTTATAGACTACACAAGTCCCAGTAGTGTGATATGCATTATATTCCTGGTAGTCAAGCCAACATCCTAAGGGCTTTATCAACATGTATATGAGAGACAGTATAATAATACCAGTGAACACATTAAGATAAAGGCAACCGGATAGCATACTATCATGTCGAGCAAGAAAGTCCTCTCTATATATGTTCAAGCATCCACTATATCATACAATAATGGCCTCTAGGGCATACATATTCCACTAAGACCAGTTGTTGTAGTATTTCATACTCAACATCCCAAAAGGTCTCTCGAATAGCATCTGGGGAGGGCCTTAGTGAGTGGATCCGCTGTGCTATCCTTCGTGTCAACTCTCCTGATCTCGATCTCCCGGTGATCTACTATCTCCTTGATCAGGTGATACCGCCTAAGAATATGTCTGGATCACTGATGGGACCATACCAAGTTCAGCTATGAACTACTTCAACCAGACAGCCTCTTTGGCAGCATCGTTGGCAGCGATATATTCAGCCTTCATCGTCGAGTCTGCTATGGTTGCTTGGAACGCTTCCAACATACCGCCCCTCCATTAAAGGTGAAGACAAAACCCGAGACCGACTTACTGTCGTCCTTATCACTCTGGAAGCTCGAATCGGTAAAGGACTCCTCCTAGAGTTCACCGTTACCATACACTAAGAACATTTCTTTAGTCCTTCTCAAGTACTTAAGAATGTTCTTCACAACTGTCCAGTGTTTCTCACCTGAATTTGATTGATACCTACTCACTACACCTAGTGAGTAAGCTACATTTGGTCTGATACATAACATCGCATACATGATAGACCCGACTACCGAAGCATATGGTATCCCTTGCATGTGAGCCTTCTCCAAATCGGTTTTGGGAGACATCTTTTTGGAGAGAGTGATTCCTAAACAAACGGGAAAATTACCACGCTTAGAATCTTCCATACTAAGCCCCTTTAGTATGGTGTCTATGTACCTGGATTGGGACAATCCCAACATTCGTCAAGATATATCTCTAATGATCTTTATCCCCAAGATATAGGAGGCATCACCTAGATCTTTCATGGAGAACTTATGTGATAAGAAGAGCTCGACCGAGTGTAGTATATGAACATCGTTTCCTATCAAGAGTATGTCATCCACATACAATACGAGGAAGACAACCTTACTCTCTACTACCTTTTTATATATACATGGTTCATCTACATTTTTGATGAAGTCAAACTCTTTAATAGCTTCATCAAAACAGATGTTCCAGCTCCGCGATGCCTGTTTTAATCCGTAGATTGATTTAAGTAGCTTGCACACGCTTTCGCTGCTCGCACTGTCTACGAAGCCCTCTGGCTTTGTCATGTATACGCTCTCTTCTAAATCACCATTTAGAAAAGCGGTCTTGACGTCCATCTGCCAGATTTCGTAGTCATGGTATGCAGCAATAGCAAGTAGGATCCTGATGGATTTAAGCATAGCCACTGGAGAAAAAGTTTCATCATAGTCGATACCTGGTCGTTGATGAAAACCTTTTGCTATAAGTCTAGTGTTTCCCACAATTAGAGAAAAGGTTTGTTCAAATTTTGAAATTTGAAATAAAGCAGCGCATAAAAGCGCCAGCGCTAAGAGTCAAAGACTCTGAGGCAGCGCTCACGTGGAAAGCACGAGAGTGCTAGCGCCAAGAGCACCAGCGCTAAGAGTCAAAGACTCTGAGGCAGCGCTCACGTACAAAGCACGAGAGCGCTCGCGCCAAGAGCGCCAGCGCTACGAGTCAAAGACTCTGAGGCAGTGCTCACGTGAGTGCAAAGCACGAGAGAGCTAAGAATCAAAGACTCTGAGACAGCGCTAAGAGTCAAAGACTCTGAGTGCAAAGCACGAGAGCGCCAGCGCTAGAACTAAATATTCTCCACCCTTAGATCAAAAATCCAACTAAGATGAATAAATCATCAGATCACATAATTTAATTCTGTTGAGGAAATACTCCTCAAATCTTTCCAAATAAGAAAGATTGTGCTCTATAAATCAAAGCGCCGTTGGATCAAAGATCTAATGGTGATTAAAAAATCACCAAGATACAGAACAAATTCTGTATGGAAAAATATTTTCCCGATCTTATTAATAACAAGAAAACCATCTTCTGTAAAATAGAAGCCCTTGGATCAAAGATCCAATGGTGGATAAATTCCACAAATCAATTAAGAAATCTCTCAAGGAGAGATTTCTTTAACTGATTCAACAAATCAGCTTCCCCTATATAAAGGACCCAAGACTTCAAGTCTTATAGAGAAGAACCCCCCATAAGTTTGAAGTTCTCAGAGAAAAAAAAAAGAAGAGCAAGCTCTAAGAAGAAGAATCTTCTTCAAGGTAAAAAAAAGAAGGGAGATCATAACATCTCGATTTTTGAGAGTTTAACTCTCACATCAAAAGAACTTAGTTCTTTTTCTAGATCACAGATCTACAAGACAAAGTCTTTCACAAAAACAGAAGAGATCATAGCATCTCTTCATAAAAAGAAGAACTTAGTTCTTACATCCATGAGACAAAGTCTCTCTTCACAAAAAGAAAAACTTAGAACTTAGATCTGTGAGACATGGTCTCTTATAAACGAGAACTTAATTCTCAAAGCACAGAACTAAGCAGAACTGCCAAAGAAGCGCTTCAGCGCTCCAAGTTTGGCACTCAGCGCCAAGCGCACCACGCGGTCCTCATGTGTGCGATATTTCATAAGAAATGCTTTAGCACTCCAAATCTAGCGTTCAGCGCACCACGTGCTCCTCACGTGTGCACCGTTTCAAAAGAAGCGCTTCAGCGCTCCAATCTTGGCGCTCAGTGCTAAGAGCACCACATACTCCTCACGTGTGCACTATTTCAAAAGAAGCGCTTCAGCGCTCCAGGTCTGGCGCTCAGCGCTAAATACACCACGTGCTCCTCACGTGTGCACTATTTCACAAGAAGCGCCTTAGCGCTTCAGGTCTGGCGTTCAGCGCCAAGCGCACCACGTGCTCCTCACGTGTGCGCTGAGGGAACATAAAGTGTTCTTTAAATAAAGCCCAGTGCCATAAATAGTGTTCAACACTCAGTAAAAAACAAAATAAAAAGGGGTGTCAGAACCCAATTTAATGCTTAGCATTATTGAACCAAAAGGGACTGAGCCCAAACAAATGTTCAACATTTTATTCAAATCTGAGTAGACTGAGCCCAAGTTGGCCATTAAGTCCTTAATTCAGATCAACTGAGCACATGTGCTCATAATCTTTTTAATTGGTCTTGGTCCCAAATCTGACTATAGATCTCTCAACCAATACTGGTTCAAGTGTACATCTCTTCATACCTCTGATACAAGTCATTGTAATTCTTCAACGTTTTCAGAGAGATGGAGGGTCCCAATAACCAAAAAACTTTTGGCGCATCCTTAAATTGTGAAACCAAAATACCAGACTATGACGTCTTTAAACCAGACTATGATGTCTTTAAACCGGACTACGTGGTCCTTAAACTCATGAACTATGATGTCCTTAAATTTTACGGACTATGATGTCTTTAAACCCAATAGACCGCAATGTCCCTAAACTAAAATGATAGGGCCCAAATGCTCTTTCATAGGATCTAAATGATCCCAAAATCCTGTTGAGTAGATCTTAGTCTAAAATTAGATTAACGTATCCTCAACAAATGTTTAAGTTGATCTTAATCTCAATGAGATTAACGATCCTTAAACCCAAATCAAACCTAAATCTAAGAAAATACGGATTTGGACTAATCCATGCCCTACGAGCGACAACATAAATTAGTCTCCATATACAATCCACGGGCAACCAAAAAAAAATAAAACAAACACACACGACATGAAGTGACCATCTGGAGAAGGAGAAAGTGGTTACCGCGATGCGGTAGCGTAATTAACTGCAGGGGATTGCGCCTGTAAGGAAGAGCGTCCCCACAATAAAAAACCCCCTCAAATGAAGGGGAATCTAACGAAGTCTGCTACAATGGCCGCATCTGTCTAAACCTCCGATATACGGTGTCATAAATCAATTTGGCATCTTCGGAAAGGTGGAAGAATAAAACCAAATAGCATCTGCCCCTAAATTCAGGCCGGACATCCCAACGTCCCAGTCGCGTCTTTCGGCGGCGAACAGATTCTGGCACGCCCGGTGGGACCTTTTCCTCTTTCCACTCCACACTTCGTGTGTCGTGTTCACGAACGAATCGCTGTTTAATCCGGTTGCCCTTGGATTCGAGGTACTAAAATTGGTGTCTTGCTCCCATGCAGAGAAAATGGCTTCCAACTGCACTAACTGCAACAACTCTCACTCCTTCCTGTTTGGAGGAGTAACTTACGGGCCCCAAGCGACCTCCATCTACGCAATCCCTGTTGAACAGGTGACACATGCCACCACGGGATTGTTCTTCGGGACCATGCTCCCACCAATGAGTTTCAACGCCCCAGTGCCATTGCAAGAAGCTCCAAAGAAGTCGGTCTTTGATCGGCTTGCAACTACCACGGCCCCTCTCAACGGGTCGCCCAAATCTAATGCCTCGGTCTTTAACAGACTGGGCCAAAGTTCCAATGGACCCGTGAAGAAGCCTGCAATACCTGAAGGGGTTATCCCGAAACGGATAGCCATCCCTGCTCCAGTAAATGAAGTCATCAGAGTGTAAGTGCACGGCGGCGCCCCGGCCGTCAAACCGACGGCCAAATGCGGAAACGGTGATAAACTTTAATTTTGCGAACTTTGCAAACCGGCACCACCGCGCACTAAACCCCGGATCGGGCCATTAAACTTGTCCTAGCTAACTAACAAGATAGGGAAGAGATATACCGAGTGATCCGAGTCCTCCGGTCTTCTCGTCATCGTCCCGATCTCTTGCGGAAACTCCGGTCGTCGCCTCCTCGCCGGAAGGGCACCACATCGCCTGTATCTTTTACGGGCTCCCACCTCAATACCGAGGCAACTCGGGCGCGAAGTAGGCTAGCCGACGCGTCCAAGATTTGCTGTAGAATGTGTAGGGTTGAAGCTATGTCTCATTTGGGGTTTGTTGCCATTGAAGAGGATGGAGGAATCAAGATAAGAAAAATGGTGCTTGCATTTTTCTAGCATGAAATGAGATGAACAAATTTTCCCTCTTGAAAATGATCCTCTCTCTTCTTCTTCTCTCAAGTATGAAAAACCTTATTATCTTAGAAAATGGTGGAGGAAAGAATATGAAGCATGAAGGGAGGTGATGGTAGGTGCACAAGTGGTGACCACATCCAAAACATCATCATAACCATCTCACATCAAACTCTAATCACTTCTAATCAACAAAAAGCAAGTGATGATGATAGAAAAGAATGGTATCAAAAGATGCTTTCATAATAAATCCTTTTGCAAGAAAACCCCTCCATAAATGTTATTTGCAAACTTGCAAATAACCCCCTCCATCGGAAAAGTCCGGCCGGGAAAGAACAAACGAAAACCGGCCGGAACGGAATGCAAACTGGCAACTCCAAAAAACTGGTCTCGTAATAAATTACAGGAAAACCCCGATACTGTGCATACACACCCGCATCTGTATTCCGACCGGATACAAATGCAAAGAGATAAAATCTACACTGTACTAAACTAGGACCGGCTTAAACCAAAGCCGGCTAGTAAAAACCGTTCGATCCTGATCCGTGCAATACCGCACGTATCTGATCGAACCCTGCCATATATCCATACGGCCACTAGTACAAACCGTCCGATCCTGATCCGTGCAATACCGCACGTATCTGATCGGACCCTGCCATATCTCCATACGGCCTCTACAGCGTTTCGCCCGAAAGCTGAGTAACTGAAAGTGTGGTGGACTCTAAAGACTCGTCAATACTATGGCTGTGGATTTAACCACTAGCACGTCAGAGGTATAAGCCAATACGTGACGGGCCACCAGCTATTGACTAAAAGGGACGTCGATGAGCGAACTCATCCGGACACCCTACTGAGCCTGTCAGTGACAATATCCGTACAGTCCGGTCCGTTCGTCTATGAGAATCGCATGTCGGGCCTAGGGGGTTGGTAAAAGTCAGACCCCCAAAAGCGGTACAAGTCGTGTCGGAGTGTAGCCCAGAACACCCTGAGATACTACTGGAATACCTACCAGTAAATCTCCTGCCTTGGCCAAGGACTTCGTGTAATGGCTCTCCTAGACACAGCGCGACCTCGCCCCCAATACCGGGAGAGACGAACCCCCGAAGATCCGCTCACTGCCTCCATGTGGCTCGGGACTGTACCCAACTAAAACCTGTTTGCACGAATCCTTTGAGCCGTGGTAGGGTAGTAATCAAAGCACAGTGGGAACTCACACGAGACAAATGACGATCCCCAGGTCGATGAACTAACCTGTACACATGTCACCTGGGAACTGCTATCTGACGTCAGGTATAAGACCAACTAGCATGTTCCCGGCTAGTCCTGTCCGGTGTACTCATAACCCAATGAGCACCTGTATACATCTTAGGTGATCCAACTGACACCAGTGGCTTGTGAGACCGGCCACCGCCCCTCGTCGGGGTCTCGACTGTATACACTAGTCTACTCTGGAGAATCGATGCCCAGTCTCGAAACTCCCACGACTAGGGACCTTTTAAGGATGTGCTTATAGACTCCAGCTCTCACTTATATGATCGCCCTCATACTGCCGGCAGTCAAGCAAGAATCCTAGGGGCTCTATCAACGTGCAATAGCGACCTGTCAGGTCACCTGAAGCAGTACACGATGATAAAGGTAAACCAGATAGCATACTATCATCTCGAGTAAGACTGTCGTACCGGGATAGGTCCTCCCTCAATCATTGCAATCACGTGCCTGTGATCCAATAATTGACTCTGAGGGCACTATCTCCAACAATCTCCCACTTGCACTCAAGGCTAATTATTGCGATGTCGCATACTCACAGCCCGTGTGATACCGAACACCCAACTCCTCTACAAGTCAGTCTCACAAAGCTCGTTTGCGAGACTATTGCGCTCGAGGAATAGCCTCAGCGAGTGGATCCGCTCTGAAGTTTCTTTCTATGTTTCTCTCTATATCTCAAGTTCGCGGAGAAAACCATCTCCCGAAATGAGCAATACCTGTCTTAGAGTGTCTGGATGTCTGATGGGACCGAGCTCATAAATGAACTCCAAATCTAAACTTCTTAAACTGTATCGTCAACTGAACTTAATCAGTATCCTGCGCCATGCCACCCTCAGTATTTCCTTGGACCACCTGTCCAAAATACTGCCCCTCGTCAGAAGGAAAACTATAACTCTGACAACTTCCTTGTCGTCCATGTCACCTTGGAAGCCTGGAATGATAACTGTCTCCCAAATGAGGCTGTCGTTATCATATCCCTAGAACATCCACTTATGTTCTAAAACTGCTTCCGACTGTTTCTCCAGGATTGGATCAATGTCAACTTATTGCATCTAGTGCAAGAACAACATCTGGTGTGGTACTTGACATCTCATGATTGACTCAATTGCCTAAGCAAGTGATCTTTCAATCATGCATATCCCTTTCTACTTTAGTCTATAAGACACCTTTAGAGAGGGTGACTCCATTACCTGCAGGTACACTACCGTGCCAGGAGTCGTCCATTCTAAATACTCTTAGAATGCTGTCAAAGTACCCTGATTGGGAAACCACCCAAAATCCAGATCTAAAACCATAGATCTAGTAACCAGTATGTCTGATATAATGTCCAAGTCCCTTGTGGAGAAACCACTGTGTGACGACCAAAGTATAACCGATCGTAGTATAGGAGTTTCTTTTCCTACTCTGTGTATGTCATCCAAATACCAGGATATCACACCCTACTACCTTCTTAACAGATCAATCCCCTATTCTGATGACGTCAAAACTATGACTGTCACATCAGAAACAGATGATCTAACTCCGCTATCTCTGCTTTAGTCTATAAATAGACATAAGCCTGATGTCCACCAATGCTTCCGCTGCTCCCACTGACTACGACAACCCTCTGGCAGAGTCATATAGACGTGCACTTCTAAAGCTAGTTTAGAACGACGCTATACTCATCCTCCTGCCGGGTCTCGCAGCCTGGAACAACAACAATGGCAAGTGTGGGTAAACAAGAACTTCCCTGTCACCGTCCTTGAGGCTACCGGAGTACCTCTCGGGTGCCTGAAGTTACCCACCGTATCTGCGGAGTGGCCAATGGAATGTCAAATCAGATTGAATCTTTAGGTTCCTTATCAAATCTTCAGTAATCGTTTGCGGTTCTGGAATCACTTCCAGTTCTACCATACTCCCACTACTGTTTTTGAAAAAATCCATTTTTATTAAAACTGTGGCGAGTCAAGAACAATATCACTATTGATCTTTCTTATGGTAGAAAGTCAACCCTCGTCATAGCCTGGGTCAACCCACAAACAACCATTACAGAAACGTGCCTTGAGTTATCCAGAGTCTGGTTTTAATCATAAGCCGGACAACTCCCCGTACCTTAACAATGTTAAGATATGAACTGTACTATATCCAATATAGAACCAGAGGCACTGATTTTATTGAACCAGATTCAAATCATGCAGCTGTCTCCAGTGCATGCCAACTAAATGGAGAGAGGCCGATCAGCGTTACTCAACTTAGGAATGCTTCCAATTATGAGTAACCTGAAAGAGAAGCAATTTCTCTTTATCATTACTATCAACTGAATACCATACACAAGTATCTACATTTTCGATCACTTTGAAGAATCCCGATACTTGCTACACCTGGTTCTCTACTTTATTCAAATACCTATAACTCCTCAAAACTTAGATCCTGTGTTTCTACGAAACACATGTCTAAGAACTAGAGAAGTTAAAAGTAAACAGAATATAGTATGAGGACCAACCCCTCTGTCCTACTGGACAACATACAATACTCTGTATAAGTCCGCCGAGTCTAACAACTCTTTCACTGTGTGTCGTAGGTTGAAAACTGTACTTATGGTTAAGAAGAATTCACTGCTGTTGAATGCTCCTTACCTAACCATCCACTGATATAGGTAAATGTCATCGACATAATATCAAAAGGTATATCTCACTCTATGAAAATAGACGTACAGATATATCAATTTGAAATTGGTGCACAACAGCGGATATTCAAAACCAAATATTTGCCGACCGGCAAACATCCCAGGTGATCTTCTCAAATATCACCGATTACAACGAATCCCGATATAATGAGGATGATCACCCAATTCCCAATAACTTACTCCCACTCATCATCTGTAAAACCATACAGATGTGAGAATCAAACCTGGTAAATACATACCCTGGAGCAAGTGTCCAATCGGGAAATCAGATTTCTTTTAACAGTACACAGTTGAACTGAAACATTGAAATGTTTCGATGGGGTATCCTGGTATTCCTAGTAATGCCTCTACCATTATCCAGATTCACAACTATAACCGTATAATTCTTTGCCACCTCTCCAAATCCCTTTATATGTCTTTAGTCGTAACCTTCTGTACACCCCTTTAGCCCAAATGGTTTTCTTCCTTCCCTACCGTTCGGCACCAGCCTATGGTTTGGAAGAAGACTATCCAATGAGCATAATGGGTGTACTGTCCCAATCCTAGGAACACTCGCAATGCGAGAGAAAGTGAAGATAAAATACAACCGAATAAACCTTATTCCTATTTCTCCTGGACCAGAATCCATCGCCGAACTGGAACAAGTTCCTTTCGAGTTCGTATATAACCATACGATGGAGTATCCAATAAACTGTGGATCTTCGTAGTGATATGGAGTGTCCTGGAGAAATACAAAGGTGATTTAGGATTGGCGAAGAAATACTTGGTTTGGTCGTGAATATCAGTCGCAATTTACTTTGCCCTCTTACTAATCCCTTGCTATGTCTTAATCTTAATACCTTGTGCACACCATCATTATGCTAATTGGTTTTCTTCGTTCCCCACTGTTCGGCACCAGCCTAAGGTTTGGAAGAAGACTATCCAATTTGCGTAATAGGTGTACTATCTCCTAAACCAAGGAGTACTCGTAACTTGAGAGAAGGCAAAAAGGAAAAGACAACTGAATAAACCTTATCCGTTTTCTCCAGAACCGGAAACCATCCTCGAATTCCTTCGAGTTCGTATCTAACCATACGATGGCTTTGTCCAATGGAAGTGGACGTTCGTAGTAATACGGGGTGTCCTGGAGAAAAGGGTAAAAGTAGGAGTGGCAATGAGGTCTGCAACTCTGACAATCCAAAAGCCGGTGTAAAGAAGGTTCGGTCAACTTGGTCACTGAGTCATAGTCTTAGGGTCGGGTCAATGGTCGCTGCCAGAGAGAGAGAGAAAAGAAACACTCAGCGTGCACTCTAACCTAGATCAGAATGGTTACCAATTTATCTAATCTGGAAACCTCCCACTGTACCTCAAATTCTCCTCCAAACCTGAAAGAAGAATTAGTCGGGGTCACCCAAGGAGTAAACTAACTCATCAGTGGGAATCGGGATCCAACTCTCATCGTATGATAAAGTGACGGAATCCGCTCACGTTATCACACTCCAGAAGGTATGCGCATATCTGGCAAGTTTCAGTTCTTTTGAAACTCCCGATGTGATTTCTTCCCCATGCTCTTATGACCTTGACGAAGGTCAACAAATCATAAGTCACATGTCAAGTTCCACCCGTCATTGTCCAAGTTAATTTGAACCCACCCGTACAAGCCCTTGACGAAGGTCAACAAGGCTATACGACTGTCCCAAACCAACACATCTATCTATGCAGCAGAAAGGCAACAAGCAGCTACCATGCACTATGCCTTGACGAAGGTCAACAAACATAGCATGAATACTACGTGCTACCTGTCTGAAACGACGGAGGGCTACGAATGGTTTCTGGCGAAAACCTTTAACGTAATGAACTTGATATCGTTGAAGGAACGGATAGCTTTTTAGAAAATATAGTGACGAAAACCTTTACTAAAGAGGTCATTCCCGGTGAAGGGATCTCGGCTCTTTCCCCGTAGAATGGGGTGCAGGATATTCCAAATGAATACCACGATGCAAAGCAAAAGTAATCGGCTATAGTGAAGTTAATGCCCTGACGCAAACTTCTGTCCAAGGGGTCACTCCCGGTGAAGGGATCTCGGCTCTTGCCTCGTCGACTGAGGAGCAGGATATTCTAAATGAATACCACGATGCAAAACAAAAGTGAACGTCCTTGCAATAACAGCTTTTTGAAAAGTGTTCCAACAACATCAGATTAGGTTTGTTTTAACTTGCATTGATCCGAATCAATGCAGTCCCATCAAATGATCACACCACAAAGAACGAAAATATACTGACGTACGTATATGCCATCCGCATTCGCCACTGGGTCCCGTCATCACCCGTTAGGTTAGCTAACTAACGGCAAAGCGGGGACTGGACTAGTGCGGATGAAAAACATATACAACATCTACTAATATATATACCAATATATAGTATTTCGCTCAAGGCGTGATAAAAATGCAACATCACAGAAATGTACAGCATCACAGAACAATACAGATATCTGGGATCCCCGGGTTTCACAGAGCCGCTACTGAAACCCGACGTTCCCCTGGTCGTGTGGATAGCCTGTGCAATGAAATCCTAGACCCCTACGGGCGCGGCAAGTTACCCGCCAAAACCTGAAGCGAGGCAGCCCCCTTCAGCACCGTGAATGGACCACCCAGCACTTCACGGAATCCGGTAACTTGGGCACCCCTCCTGGGTCAACCTGTACCCCCTACGAGTGCGGCGAATAGCCCGCCAATTCCAGACTGAAGCCCCTCCGTCTCAATGCCCTGAGATGCGGGCTTGTTGCCCTCCAGAACCCGGCTATCCGTGCACCCCTCCGCGGGGCAACCCTAGTACAGAAAGTAAAATATACATACAACGGGTACATCGACCGCAACCAGGTCATGCCCCAAAAGAATAATACAAACAGGCAGTGACGGCAGTCCACATGTCGGACGCTCGCCCCGCAATATCAAATGTACATAATACAACAACACTGTACTAGCATTGCATCCAGGCTATCCCCCACGACCGATCCGCAACATCACAGCAAAACACAGAACATCAACGTGAAAGTCACGTTCGCAAATCTGTATAACCGGGCTATAGCAGTTAGACCGGATTTACCGATCGAGTGACATTCACGGTCGCAGATATAATGTAAATACTGTGAAATAATGTGTTTAAAATATCCGATCGATCAAAAATTAACAAGTGGGCCCCAAGCAATACTGTAGCACTCACAGAAAATCTGGGCCCAATTTTAATATTCCAAAACCCCTAAAATAAGCCCAGAAGCCCACTGGAGAAATTGGAAGCAATGATCCCACCAACTTGCGGCGGAACCGCGGCAACAAGGGGGGTTTTGCCGCGGTTCCGCGCTCTACCTGAAGGATCACTGTCTCGAATTTTCCCAGAGTTCTTAGAACTCCCTGCACATCGCTCTGATACCACTGTAAGTGCACGGCGGCGCCCCGGCCGTCAAACCGACGGCCAAATGCGGAAACGGTGATAAACTTTAATTTTGCGAACTTTGCAAACCGGCACCACCGCGCACTAAACCCCGGATCGGGCCATTAAACTTGTCCTAGCTAACTAACAAGATAGGGAAGAGATATACCGAGTGATCCGAGTCCTCCGGTCTTCTCGTCATCGTCCCGATCTCTTGCGGAAACTCCGGTCGTCGCCTCCTCGCCGGAAGGGCACCACATCGCCTGTATCTTTTACGGGCTCCCACCTCAATACCGAGGCAACTCGGGCGCGAAGTAGGCTAGCCGACGCGTCCAAGATTTGCTGTAGAATGTGTAGGGTTGAAGCTATGTCTCATTTGGGGTTTGTTGCCATTGAAGAGGATGGAGGAATCAAGATAAGAAAAATGGTGCTTGCATTTTTCTAGCATGAAATGAGATGAACAAATTTTCCCTCTTGAAAATGATCCTCTCTCTTCTTCTTCTCTCAAGTATGAAAAACCTTATTATCTTAGAAAATGGTGGAGGAAAGAATATGAAGCATGAAGGGAGGTGATGGTAGGAGCACAAGTGGTGACCACATCCAAAACATCATCATAACCATCTCACATCAAACTCTAATCACTTCTAATCAACAAAAAGCAAGTGATGATGATAGAAAAGAATGGTATCAAAAGATGCTTTCATAATAAATCCTTTTGCAAGAAAACCCCTCCATAAATGTTATTTGCAAACTTGCAAATAACCTCCTCCATCGGAAAAGTCCGGCCGGGAAAGAACAAACGAAAACCGGCCGGAACGGAATGCAAACTGGCAACTCCAGAAAACTGGTCCCGTAATAAATTACAGGAAAACCCCGATACTGTGCATACACACCCGCATCTGTATTCCGACCGGATACAAATGCAAAGAGACAAAATCTACACTGTACTAAACTAGGACCGGCTTAAACCAAAGTCGGCTAGTAAAAACCGTTCGATCCTGATCCGTGCAATACCGCACGTATCTGATCGAACCCTGCCATATATCCATACGGCCACTAGTACAAACCGTCCGATCCTGATCCGTGCAATACTGCACGTATCTGATCGGACCCTGCCATATCTCCATACGGCCTCTACAGCGTTTCGCCCGAAAGCTGAGTAACTGAAAGTGTGGTGGACTCTAAAGACTCGTCAATACTATGGCTGTGGATTTAACCACTAGCACGTCAGAGGTATAAGCCAATACGTGACGGGCCACCAGCTATTGACCAAAAGGGACGTCGATGAGCGAACTCATCCGGATACCCTACTGAGCCTGTCAGTGACAATATCCGTACAGTCCGGTCCGTTCGTCTATGAGAATCGCATGTCGGGCCTAGGGGGTTGGTAAAAGTCAGACCCCCAAAAGCAGTACAAGTCGTGTCGGAGTGTAGCCCAGAACACCCTGAGATACTACTGGAATACCTACCAGTAAATCTCCTGCCTTGGCCAAGGACTTCGTATAATGGCTCTCCTAGACACAGCGCGACCTCGCCCCTAATACCGGGAGAGACGAACCCCCGAAGATCCTCTCACTGCCTCCATGTGGCTCGGGACTGTACCCAACTAAAACCTGTTTGCACGAATCCTTTGAGCCGTGGTAGGGTAGTAATCAAAGCACAGTGGGAACTCACACGAGACAAATGACGATCCCCAGGTCGATGAACTAACCTGTACACATGTCACCTGGGAACTGCTATCTGACGTCAGGTATAAGACCAACTAGCATGTTCCCGGCGAGTCCTGTCCGGTGTACTCATAACCCAATGAGCACCTGTATACATCTTAGGTGATCCAACTGACACCAGTGGCTTATGAGACCGGCCACCGCCCCTCGTCGGGGTCTCGACTGTATACACTAGTCTACTCTGGAGAATCGATGCCCAGTCTCGAAACTCCCACGACTAGGGACCTTTTATGGATGTGCTTATAGACTCCAGCTCTCACTTATATGATCGCCCTCATACTGCCGGCAGTCAAGCAAGAATCCTAGGGGCTCTATCAACGTGCAATAGCGACCTGTCAGGTCACCTGAAGCAGTACACGATGATAAAGGTAAACCAGATAGCATACTATCATCTCGAGTAAGACTGTCGTACCGGAATAGGTCCTCCCTCAATCATTGCAATCACGTGCCTGTGATCCAATAATTGACTCTGAGGGCACTATCTCCAACACAGAGAGACTTCTCCTACTAAGGGGTCGGTCTTCACAAGACTGGCCGTTCCAACTCCCGCTCCAGGCGAAGTCACGAAGGCTGCTACCCCTGCTCGAAAGTCTGCCTTTGCAAGATTGACCGTTCCTTCTCAGCGAACGTCAGTCTTCGATAGACTGACACCGACAACAACTTCTCACCAGAACAGGGGGCATGATGAAGCCACCCCATAACGTAGGTGATCCCATCTGCAAAACACGCTCGACGTCGCCACTAGCACCGAGTGAGGAAAGTTGGGGGCAGTTCCTCTTCTGGATTGACTCCACCAACTCCGATGGTAGAAATTGATGCTACTGTTCCAACTGGGAATAGCTTTGAACCACTCAGGAGGGTGCGCAAGAACTCTCCGACCGCCATGCTTAAAAGATCTCCTCCGTCTGTGGAGAATGTTACTGAAACAAAGCCAGAGCAGCCCCCTCAGCGTCTGTCCTCCAAAATCCACAGGGTCTGGCGAAGAGTCCAAGACTCTGTGATCGACCAAGACTACTCCCACCGACAGAAGAGAATGAAGGTCCGGCAAGAAGAGTATCTCAGCGTCGTCGTACCATGGAAAGCATCGGCTGCAACAGCCCCCGCAACTTCCACCGCCTATAAAAGGAGAAGGCCGGAGAAGATCCCTGTGACTGTGACAAATCTCAAGGGTGCTGAATCTAAACACCCCAGGTCTGGGGCATGGTGGTGCACACCATTTGCATGGCTTCCGGAAAGGAGGATAGCCGTATCTCCATGGGCCATCGACCACTCACCCGATCAATAACAAAGGCTCGGCAGCAACAATAGCAAAAGCTCCAAGAGATGCTGACAACCATGGCCACACTCACTGGGCCAAAAGAAAGCCCGGAGACATCGTCAGAGCAATGCCAAGAACAGGAAACTGATGCCGAATTCCTCCGAAGAATGCTCGAGAGAAAAGACAAAGAGGTCGCGGAACAAGCGGCCAACATAAAACAAATGGCGCTGTTGTTCCAAGATATGGTGGGCATGACGATTCAGCCAGACCATCCAGCCGAAGATCCTCCAGTAATAATTGAAGACGATAGAGGAGAGACATCAAACCCTCTTCTGGCCTCTTCAGCTGCAAAGGAGGAAACAATCTCGAAAGCTGCGCTCGATGATTATATAGCTCAATAGATACGAGCTCATCAAGCGAACGAAGCCGCTGGCCAAGTCGTCAGAACTGGGTGACTATACCCAAGCTGGTACGATCAGATTAAGTACCCGCCTGGATACACGATTCCTAAGTTCCACATATACATGGGGACAGGCAATCCCCATCAACATGTCGCTCAGTTCAGGGCTCTGTGTGGTAATACAGGGGGTGACGACAAACTGCTGCTTCACCAGTTTATTGAAAGCTTGTCAGAGACAGCATTCGAATGGTACTCCGAGCTCTCGAATGACTCTGTTAAGACTTTTGCAGAAATGGAGCTACTGTTTACACAAAGGTTCGCAAGCGCCAGCGAACGTACCCCAATCACGGCGTTGATCAATGCCAGAGTGAAGCTGGGAGAGACATGGGTTCAGTATGCAATTCGGTGGCGGAACCTATGGTCAAAGTGCGAACAACGCATAGAGGAAGCTCCTGCTGTGGGCATGTTTGTAGGAACCCTCGATCCTCAGGCGACAATATCCCAGTTCATAATGTTTTTCAAGCCGACTACCTTCCAGGCTTTGATCGACAAGCTGGCCCAGATGGACCAGATGGGCCATAGGCCTTCTTCTTCAAAGACGGAGCCTCGGAATGAAAAGGGGAAAGGGAAAGCGACCTTCGTCGCCAATGCTCAGCAGCAGCCCAGTGGTCCAATACCAGCTGATCGCCAAAACGATAAACAACGATTCTTCAACGAGAAGCTAAAACGCTCTTACTCATTTCCCCGGGATAAAACAAGGAGACTATTCGAACTGGCAGTGCGCAACAGGCTCATCACCCTGCCGGATCCAAAACGCCCACTGCAGCCCGGTGACATCAACAGTCCTAACTATTGCCCCTACCATCGAATAATGGGCCATCCAATCGAGGATTGCTTTGTCTTCAAAAACTGGATTGAGGACCAGTACCAGCAAGGCAAATTTGCGTTGTCTGAAAACTGGAGGGTAAACCCGCCACAACCACACGCTCCAAAAAAGATGGACACACCGAAGGCATCATGCTCATTTATAGAAGAAGCTCCATGGGAAGTTGTTCTTTCGACAAAAACTACAAGAATGCTGAGAGATCTCCAAGCATGTCCGGCAATTAGGTGGAAAAGCCCACTGGAGCCCGAGATTATTGAGGGGATGCTGAAGCCGCGCCCAACGCTGAAAGTTGGTGAAGGTGGACAAAACATTTAGGCCGAGCCTCCAAAATCTTTAAAGAAAAAGAAGAAGTCCAAGAAGCCCGTCCAACCCGACGATAGCCGTATAGGTCTGCAGAAATATATCAATGCACTGGAAGAATATAACCAGGGGCACGAACCCCAATCACATTAGACGAATTCTTTAAGCTTGTTCTTGAAAATGAAGACAATGAAGCTAATGAAGGAGACGATTCTTCAGAAGAGCCTTAGGATTATGTGGCAAGCTGCCACGTGATCTCTCACTCGTCAATAGATGGTAAAGAGGATCCTGATACAGAGAAACTGGGGGCAGATCCAGAACCGGAACCAAGATCCCTGGAGCCATCAGACGAATTGATTGGCAGGCTGTTGAATGAAGCTCTTCAGAAAAGCAAAGCTGATAGAGAGCGGGAAACGGACATATACGAGAGGGCCAAGCGTCGGTGTCAAGTTGAAGAAGCTCCGGTATTGGGAAGCCACAGAGTACCCCAACCGAATAGAAGCACTTCTGCCGTCAGCAAAAGCAGGTTTAAGACAAGGAAGCAATTCACTAAAGCCCTGTTGATGGGAATGAAGTTGCTACCTTTCAAAGAAGACACTTCCGAAAATACGTTCCCTGACGAACTGGATGCACATCCAAACTACTGGTTATACCATCGGAGGATCACACACCCTACCGAGGAATGCATGGCCTTTAAAAATTGGTGGCAGGGATACGTTGCTCATCGACATCATTTCAAGCGGATGAAGCGCAAAACTCGTCGAGAGCAGAGAAGCACGACAGATGAGCGCAAAAGAATTGCCGGCTACTGTCACATGGTTGATTCCAGGGGATCGCAAGTTCTCACCTTCGGGAGCGATTCTGATGAAGAAATAGCCCTCTGCCCTCTCTTCAAAGAATCCACCTCAGGAAAAGAGGAAGAAGTGAAGAACTATGAGAATATTCAGCTGCGCAACCGTACGTTGCCCGAAAAGAATCTCGGACCTGCAAACAGGGGATCGAATGGAAAAGATAAGGGGAAAGAAAAAGTCCTTGAGGATATCGCCTTCGATGACCGAGTCGTCGAAGAGCTGGCAGCCAAGAACCCGCCAAAGAAAAGCAAAGTGGATTATAACGTCCTAGCACACCTGAGGAAGATACCCTCGCAGCTAAGCATTCTCGATGCCCTTCTACTATCTAAGGAGGTGAGAGATTCTCTGATTAAGGCACTACAAGAATCCGAACAGTTTTAAGCTTTCCTTGCAGAAGAAAAGATGAAGGACGAGCGGGAAGAAGTGCACACTGCTGACATCACTTTCGGCGATGAAGACCTCCTCTTCGGAACGTGCGAGCACAACCGTACCTTGTATGTCACCGGATACTTCCATGACATCAAGATAGGGAAGATCCTATTTGACAACGGGTCCTCTGTCAATCTCCTAATTGTGAGGGTGCTAAAAGAAATCTGCATGAGCATCCAGCACCTCATTCGGGATAAAATCACTATCTCCGGGTTCGACTCCCAGTCATCACGGACGCTCGGGTCTGTGATACTGACTCTACGATTTCGGATGCTCATCACTGACATCAAATTTCATGTCATTGACGCCAAGACCTGCTACAAGGCCTTGCTCGGCAGGCCTTGGTTACACGAGTACAACATCATCCATTCTACACAACATCAGTGTATGAAGTATTTCAAAGATGGTCTTGAGTACACCGTAACTGGGGAGCTAAACCCATTCTCCGTGAATGAAGTCCGAAAATACGAGGATGCAAAGTATTTCCTACCAGACTTTGAAGACATGGAAAGATGCCATAAACCGGAGAATAAGAAAAAAGCTATCACCACTATTTCGGTCTTCGGGAGCGATACCGAGGAGGAGGAAGAGATAGTCTATTCAGGACCGCCCCAATGCAATAAACCGGGACCGTCAACCCCTATTTTGGTCTTTGGTAGTGACTCTGAAGACGAGATCAACGCAGTATTCTCGGTCCGTCCATCAGCACAGGCCTTCGCTGGAGATGATCAGAATTTGCAAATCGCTATGGTTCCACGGCAGCACTACAAAGAGCTTGACGCACTTGATACCTATAGTGTGCAAGAATTGCAGACTTTCTACATCCCTCCCAGACGAAAAGATGAAAAGGCGATCCTCTTTTATCGATCCGCGGAAACCAAAGTGAAGAAAGAAATCTGTCATGGTGCTGATCCTACGCTTGACAGGCTCCAGCCCATCCGTCTACCCAGATACTACACAGAAGGATAAAAAAGGCCGTTGAGGTGTCAAGGCGTACCCTTCAAACAGACTGATCGACAAGCTCAGTTCTACAACAGGATCTGGAACGTCCCCGGAACTCAACTAAAATTGCCCAATGGGAAAATGGAAACGATTGGGCTTGGATATGTTCAATCTACGAAACGGGAGCGATTCCATGGCTGCTATGTTATACATGACTTCGATAAAGAAGGAGATGCTCTGTTAGAAGACACTGCAATTGAACCAAAACGAGATCTAAGTCCATCATTTGAAGAACAGATGGACAAGCTAATAAGGGAAGTAGGCCAAAAGGCCCGGGATGACCACAACCGTGAAATGGCCATTTACGAGAAAGTCAGGACGCAACGCCTCCTTCAGCAGGCTACGGAGAATGACGATGCCCTTCGTTGCCAGCCCGTCATACAGAAGACCCGACGCGGAGGCAAAAACAAACTAAAGAACGGAAAAAACGTTCGACAGCGGCAAAGGGGTCCAAGAATCCACGCGATCGAGAATTGAGCAGCCGGGATCCGTCTCTTATAAAGAAAATGGGTCGAGCATATTCTTTTCTCCAGGACAAGACAAGGAAAATATTCGATCTTGTCATGAAACATCAAATGATTACACTCCCGGAGTCCAAACACCCTGAACAAGCAGACGAGGTCTCTCATCCGAATTATTGCTCCTATCACCGAGCGATAGGACATCCTCTCGAAGACTGCTTCACATTCAAAAACCGGGTAGAAGACCAGTATCAGCAAGGCAGGTTCGTTCTATCCAGTAGTTGGAGGGTAACCCCACCACAGAAGCATGTTCCAAAAGCAACGTATACAACTAGAGTAGTACTAGATCAACATCGGTCTTGGAAACGATCTCGTACCTGTTACGCGATAGCGCTATCAGAAGAAGGAGTACGCGAGGATATGGATGACCTCTCCTGGTGCTTCGAAAACGAAGATGAGTTTATCTCAGAACTTCCACCGGCGCCAAAAGAGCTGGAAGATGGAATATATACTACTGCGGACAACTTAAGGAAAATCGACTTGGGGACGACAAACGACCTGAGGCCTACGTTCGTCAGTGAGCTGCTATCCGAAGAATAAGTAGCTATGCTAAGAGACGTGCTCATGCAGTATAAAGACTGCTTCGCATGGAACTACTCTGAGATGCCGGGGCTAGATCCGGAAGTAACTATGCATAAATTGGCGATATCTCCGGACGTCAAGCCAGTTAAACAAGCACCGAGGAGAATGCGGCTCGAACTTGAAATGGGCATCAACGCCGAAGTCAAGAAGCTAATCGACTTCAGTTTTATCCAAGAAGTTCAGTATCCTGATTGGATCGCCAACATTGTCCCAGTGATGAAGAAAAATAGGATGGTGCGCATCTGCGTTGACTTTCGGGACCTCAACAAAGCTTGCCCGAAGGATGATTTTCCCGTACCAGTTACCGAGCTGATGATAGACAACATGTCCACTCACAAAGCCTTCTCCTTCATGGACCGATCATCAGGGTACAATCAAATAAAGATGCACCCCGAAGACTAGAAGCACACCGCTTTCCGGACTCCCCTGGGAATATTCTGCTACAAAGTGATGCCTTTTGGCTTGAAGAATGGCGACACTACCTATCAGAGGGCCATGACAAAGATTTTCGATGACCTCATACATGAAATCGTCGAATGCTATATCGATGACCTTGTGGTGAAAAGAAAGTCGTACGAGGAGCATTGGGAGCATCTGAAGATCGTGTTTCTGCGCCTTCAGAAATACAACCTAAAGATGAACCCTCTGAAATGCGCGTTCGGAGTTTCCTCGGGCAAATTCCTAGGATTCATCGTACGACACCGGGGCATCGAGATAGACCCGTCGAAGAACAAGGCGATCATGGAAATGCCTCCGCCAAGAACTCTCAAACAACTGCGCTCCCTCCAAGGAAAGCTCGTATATATCCGACGATTCATAGCCAATCTCTCCGGCAAGTGCCACCCCTACAGCTATTTAATGAAGAAGGGGACCCCGTTCGTCTGGGATCGCAAATGCCAAAGCGCACTGGACGAAATTAAGCAATACCTGCAGAATCCACCGGTACTGATCGCTCTAGTCAAAGGAAAGCCCCTCATCCTGTACACAACAGTCCTTGAAGGTTCTTTAGGCGCGTTATGGGCACAGGAGAACGACCAAGGGAAAGAGAGAGCCCTCTACTATTTGAGTCGAGTTCTACTGGGGGCAGAAAACAATTACTCCCCCATCGAAAAACACTACATGGTGTTAATCTTCACGATAACGAAGCTCAGACACTATGCTTTGGCGCATGAGGTCCATCTCATATCAAAGGTGGATCCTCTCAAATATTTGATGTCAAGAGCCATACCAACAGGACAACTCACTAAATGGGCCCCCCTCTTAATGGAGTTCTTGATAATCTATCGACCCCTCAAAGCAGTGAAAGGCCAGGCTATCGCCGACTTCCTTGCCGAGCATCCGATACCTGCTGACTCACTCTTAAATTGTGAACTGCCGGACGAGCACGCGTTTGACACGATCGAAAAGGAGAGAGGAAGGAGTGATACCCGATGGGAACTCTATTTTGATGGAGCATCCTCCATAAAGAAGCGAAAGCACAGCTCCCCTATAATCAAATCTGGGGTAGGCCTTATCTTCGTAACTCCGCAAGAAGGGATAATGCGCTTTGCCTTTTCCCTAACAGAGCCAAGGACAAACAATGAAGCAGAATATGAGGCTTTGATAGCAGGTCTTGAGATCGCTGTCAACATAGGAATCGAAAATTTCCTCATATACGGAGACTCCCAGCTGGTCGTTAGTCAAGTAAACGACAACTATCAAATGTGCAAACCAGAGTTGGTGAAGTACGGTGAGAAAGTGCAACAGTTGCTGACTCAAATTCCTTCTTACGTTCTGGAAAGCATACCGCATAGGGAAAATAGCAAAGCGGATGCGTTAGCCAAACTCGCTAAAGAACTGGCTGACGAAAACCTCGATGACGTAAGGATCGTTGTGCACAGCCGTCGGTTTCTTGCACCGGCAGAAATATCTCCGGAGTCGTCTGAAGTAAAGGGAGCGACCAAGCAAAAGGCCCTACAAATAAAAGACCAGGAAAAGGCTAAGAATTAGAGAGAAGTCTTTATAGACTACTTCAAATCCCGTCAAACACCTGAAGATGCGTCCTCAAGACATCAGCTCATTAAATGAGCTCTGTCTTTTGCCTTCGTCAATGACACGCTGTATAATAGATCGTTCGACTCTCTATGGCTGAGATGCCTGGGACTGGAAGAAGCAAGAAGAGTCATCCAAGAAACTTACGACGGACTCTGCGGTTCTCATCAAGCCGGGCCAAAGATGAAGCTGAAGATCAAAAGGATGGGCTACTATTGGTCTACGATGATTCAGGATTGTCTTAAATGCGCGAAACAATGCCACTCGTGCCAAATTCACGGGGACTTCATCCACCAGCATCCAAACCCGCTACACTCAACAGTGGCTAGTTGGCCGTTCGAAATGCGGGGAACCGACATAATTTGGCCTATAGAACCAGCATCGTCCAAAGGACATCGGTTCATACTGGTGACAACTGATTACTTCTCCAAGTGGACAGAAGCAGTACCGCTAAGAGAAGTGAAGACGAAGAATATTCTCCATTTCTTCAAGACACACATCATCTATCGGTTCGGCACTCCACGACGAATTATCTCCGATAACGGGCCAGCTTATAGAAGTCACAAAATCAGCCGCTTCACACAGCAGCATAATATAGACCGGAGATACTCTTCGGTCTATAATCCCCGAGCTAACGGTCTAGCTGAGGCTTTCAACAAGACCTTAACAAAGATCATGAAGAAGACGGTGTTCAAAAATAAGAGGGACTGGCACGAGAGACTGCATGAAGCTCTCTGGGCGTATCAGACCACGTTCAAAACGACCACAAACACAACGCCGTATGCATTAGTATTCGGCACTGAAGCAGTACTCCACTTGGAGATAAAGCTACCCTCCCTACGAGTGGTGGTTCATTACGAGCTAACAGACGAAGAGAATGCTCTTCTTCAGCTTGAGGAGCTCGACGCCCTTGACGAAACCCGGCTCATGGCGCAGCAAAACTTAGAGACTTACAAAGCGAAGATGACACGCTCATACGAGAGATTGACTGGGCTGAGGACATTTCGCCAAGGCGAACTCATGCTAGTGGTCAAGAGACCTATGATCCCCAATCGTGCTAAACGTGGGAAGTTCGAGCCGAATTATGAGGGCCCGTACATCATAGACAAGGTCTACCAAGATGGGGCTTACTTTCTCATGAATATGCATGGCGAAAAA
The DNA here is from genome assembly GCA_030015575.1 of Agapanthus africanus. Classification (NCBI taxonomy): domain Eukaryota; kingdom Viridiplantae; phylum Streptophyta; class Magnoliopsida; order Asparagales; family Amaryllidaceae; genus Agapanthus; species Agapanthus africanus. The sequence goes on from JASDDO010000019.1 coordinate 356,642,328, forward strand.
CCCTTCAGGTCAATAAATGGTCGGTTCTTGAAAAAATACTACGCTTGACCGAAACGTCTTTAAACTACTACAAACCCCCGGCATCCCCAGGCTGACGTGGTGTGGAAAAAAAAGGTACGTCCACAAGCAAAATGGGCACGGATGAAAACCTGAAAGGGCTCTGTGAGTAAAAATAGCAAGGCTGCCGGCGATGTTTGTGAAAACCCGAAAGGGCGCAGACTCGTATAAAAAAAAGGTACGTCCACAAGCAAAATGGGCACGGATGAAAACCCGAAAGGGCTCCGTGAGTAAAAATAGCAGGGCTACCGGCGAGTTTGTGAAAACCCGAAAGGGCGCAATCTCGTTAAAAGGCACTTGCAAGGTCCTCTCGACCCTGTAAGGAGAAAACTACCTACATGAGATCCTTATGACTCACAAAGGAGCAACACACTTAGGGATCCCCACGATTCTTAAGGAGAAATTACACTTACGAGATCCTCACAATTCGTAAGGAGAACCCTCTTATGAGACCCTCATGGCTCATAAGATTCAAAAGCCTTAAGCTATAGGGATCTGAACCTGTTCTTAAGCCATCACCTTTCCCAGATTGCCCTACAAGCGGTTCAATACTGATCCTTGTATACAATCCACGGGCACAAATAATCATTTCCTTGCCGAGTCACACCAACGACGAGGAATGCTCTTATTTGTTGAACAAACACTTGTAGGTCCTCTCGATTTACAAAGAGAAAACACTCTTACAAGATCCTTATGACTTACAAGAGAATATACACTTAGGAATCCTCACGATTCCTAAGGAGAAAAGACACCTACGAGATCCTCATAACTCACAGGGAGAAACACCTTTATGAGACCCTTACGGCTCATGAAGTCAAAAGCCTTAGTCTATAGGATCTTAACCCTATTTGCTAAGCCACCTTTGTTCGAACCGACAAAGGCGGATGATGATTCGCTCCTGGCAATATCCCAGTTGTAGCGATGCTGATGCCTAAATCGGTATCAAATTCTAAGTCCTTTCATGGCAAATGATGATTCGCTCCTGGCAACATTCCAGTCGCAGTGATACTGATGCAAGATTGGTATCAGACCTTGAGTTCCATACTATAAAAAAATGCATATGAAATAGCCGAAATGATCGGGCAACCCGCAATAAAAAACAGCGAGTAAAAAGGAAAAAACAGCCGAAATGATTGGACACCGCGAAAATAGCTGAAATGATTGGGCAATCGCGACTTTCGCGATACAAAAAGCTAAAATGATAGAGTATCGCGGAAAGAAAAAAAATACATATAAAATGAAACTTTTGCCCTGCAGGTAAGTCCATACTGACCCCTGTATACAATCCATGGGCATAAACGAAAAGGGAACCACATGTCCCAACAAACTCTATCAAAGGGAGAGTCAGGTCTCAGCGGCAATATCTGCATCCCAGAAAACCAGCAATGACGTTCCTCCTCATGCCAGTAGGACACGGACGCGACACTACCAATCGGAGCCACGGCAAAGCCCCCAGTTCTAAGACTCTGGGGTTTACAGATAACCTAGAGTCAACCCTGACACCGTTGAAAACGGAGAAAGTCGATCCCGACATTGTAGAAAACGGAGAAATTCAACCCTGACACCGTAGAAAACAGAGAAAGTCGATCCCGACACGGTAGAAAATGGAGAAAGTCGACCCCGACACCGTAGAAAATGGAGAAAGTCGACCCCGACACCGTAGAAAACAGAGAAAGTCGATCCTGACACCGTAGAAAACGGAGAAAGTCGATCCCGACACCGTAGAAAACGGAGAAATTCGACCCTGACACCGTAGAAAACGGAGAAAGTCGATCCCGACACCGTAGAAAATGGAGAAAGTCGACCCCGACACTGTAGAAAACGGAGAAAGTCTATCCCGACACCGTAGAAAAAGGAGAAAGTCGATCCCGACGCCGTAGAAAATGGAGAAAATCGATCCCGACGCCGTAGAAAACGAAGAAAGTCAACTCTCGACCTCCCCGTCGAAGCAACGCTTCGACTCGGGAACAAGTCAACTCATCAACCACTTACGAGTCCTCTCGACTTGTAAGGGAGAAAATTCTCTTGCGAGATCCTTACGACTCTCAAGAGAAAACATACTTAGGAATCCTCATGATTCCTAAGGAGAAAATACACCTACGAGATCATCACGACTCATAGGGAGAAAATTCTTTATGAGACCCTCACGGCTCAGAAAGTTGGAAAGTCTTAGGTGGCAGATCCTAACCCTGTCTCCTAAGCCATCGCTACCCTACAAAGAGTTCAAGACGAATTGTCACTTATTATCTACAAGCCACACTTGCCAAAATTACATGCCATCGAAATCGAGGTGCTACTCAAGAGTACGTAAACTGTTTTGCGCCAAGTCAAAACAAAAGGGCATAACCCACGGACGTCAATCACATATTATGCAGGCAATAAGGAAAACATTTGATTTACATCCAATTGAGCGTCCGAAGCGTACCCACTCATGTATGTGCGAAAAGGATAAAATAAACACATGGAAAGAAAAAATTTGTTATTCGTACCTCAGAAAGTTCTTACATTGATGAAAACAGTAAACAAAAGCATCATTAAAATGTTTACAATAGCAAAACATTGAATTCGGGACATGGATTAAGAAATTCGAAAGTGAGGCCGTCTAAAATGTTTCTGGCCTCCCTGACCATTCTCGTGTGCATCCTCTCACGATCGCAAGTGTCAGGATCTTCGCTGATGTTCTCCACCCTTTGATAAGCAGCGATTATCGTCGTCTGTTGGAAAGTTTGATGCAAAATATCAATGAGATTATCTCGCCGCTTCTTCGAGATCAGGCCTGTCAGATACACTCAGTGCACCTTATCTTCAGCATCATCCAGTGCATTAAGCGGCATGGCTTCATAAAATTCAGGAAGTGCTCCCCAAATTGCTCTCACTATAATCTTCAAGAGAGCGGAACGACGAGGAAGTAGTCGACCGTTGTATGCATTAAAATGATTCATAATTTCAGAGCATTGGGCATTTGTAAACTCCTGGTTTTGACAACAGCCTTATGCGCGAATGTCCTCATAAGAAATGATTTCGTCAAGACAGTACAGATGAGTGGCCACAGCGCCTGAAAATGAAAATCAGTGATAGTTTAGTGGACAGACTGATCAAGATACGGGGATTTAAACAACTCTTGATATCCGCATGAAGAAAACAAGTGCTGATTAAGACACCCAACAAATTCAAATTTGTGCAATTAAGGAGGGAATCCTAAAAGGATTCTCATTTAGTGAGAGATTCCTCGGGCCAAGGAGTTAGACTCCTCGAGAGCAACGCTCTGCAGATAGTAGTAACATTTGTCAACTCTAATTGTGAGGGAATAAAAATTCCCCCAAAAATTCTGAAGAGCTATGCTCTGTGAAGATGATGGAATAATCCATCAAAAACCCTAAAAGCAAAGGTTTTTATAGAAGTTAAAAACTTCAAGATCTTTAAGATCTGTAAAGTGAACTCTAAGAGTTCTTCATTAATGGGTTAAAAAACCCTAAAAAAAGATCTCTTTAGATCTATGATCTAACAAGAGCAAAGCTCTGTTGAGAAACCCTAAAAAATCTATATGATTTGAGAAAAGCAAATCTCTGTTGATAGGTAAAACCCTAAAATATATTTTAAAAATTTATGATCTGAGAAGAGCAAAGCTCTGTTAATAAGTTCAATTCTTACCGAATTTGGGCAGAGTTTTGACTCTGAGAAATTTCTTAAGGGCAGAGAGCTTGGCTCTGGAAGAGAATTAAATTCTCAGGAAATAAGAACAAAGCAAGAAGATGAACATAGGTCATCTCAAGGGCCAAAGGCCCTATTTATAGGCGCTGGAAGTCGATCTAACTTCCAAGGCAATCCAACGGTGGAAAAGCTGCCACTGTTGCACTCACGTGTGAGCCACGTGAGCGCAATGGCGGAGGGGCATTTGTTTCCCCAATCAGAGTAAAGCTCTGTTAAAATTTTGAAATTTGAAATAAATCAGCGCTTCATAAAAGCGCTCGCGCCAAAAGCTCCAGCGCTAAGAGTCAAAGACTCTGAGGCAGCGCTCATGTGTAAAGCACGAGAGTGCTAGCGCCAAGAGCGCCAGCGCTAACAGTCAAAAACTCTGAGGCAGCGCTCACGTGCAAAGCACGAGAGCGCCAGTGCCCACATGTAAAGTACGAGAGCGCCAGCGCTAAGAGTCAAATACTCTGAAGCAGCGGTCACGTGCAAAGCACGAGAGCGCTCGCGCTAAGAGTCAAAGACTCTGAGGCAGCGCTCACGTGCAAAGCATGAGAGCGCCGTTTTCCGCCGAAAGCCGGGAAGACAAACGTCTTGCCTGAATTTAGGGGCAGATGCTATTTGGTTTTATCCGTCCACCTCTCCGAAGATGCCAAGGTGATTTATGGCACCGTATATCGAAGGTTTTGACGGATGCGGCCGATATAGCAGACTTCGTCAGATTCCCCCTCATTTGAAGGGATTTTGATTGTGGGGACGCTTTTCCCTGTAGGCACAAGCCCCTGCAGTTAATTACGCTACCGCATCGCGGCAACAACTTTCTCCTTCTCCAGATGGTCACTCCGTGTCGTGTGTATTTTTTTTATTTTCGTTTGCCCGTGGATTGTATACGGAGACTAATTTATGTTATCGCCCGTAGGGCGTGGATTAGTCCAAATCCGTATTTTCTTAGATTTGGGTTTGGGTTGGGTTTAAGGATCGTTAAACTCATTTGAGACTAAGATCAACTTAAACATTTGTTAAGGATACGTTAGTCTAATTTTAAACTAAGATCAACTTAACCATTTGTTAAGGATACGTTAGTCTAATTTTAGACTAAGATCAACTTAACGGGATCATTTAGATCCAACAAAAGAGCATTTGTGCTCTATTGTTTTAGTTTAGGGACTTTACGGTCGAGTTTAATGACGTCATCGTCTGTAAAGTTTAAGGACATCATAGTCCATGAGTTTAAGGACCCCACAGTCCATGGCAGTTTAGAGACATCATAGTCTGTAAAGTTTAAGGACATCGTAGTCCATGAGTTTAAGGACCCCACATTCCATAAAGTTTAAGGACATTGTAGTCCATGAGTTTAAGGACCCTACAGTCCAGGGAATGTCTGGTCGTCGGGACCCGTCACCTTTCTGAAGACGTTGAAGGATTACAACGACAAATATCAGAGTAAAGAGATGTACCCTTGAACCAATATTGGTTGGGAGACTCTGGGTTTTGCTTTGAATGTCATATGAGATGATCAATTTTGGAAGACAAGAGTGTATTTGAGCTTCAGTCAAAAAAGAAAAGGGTTCTACCTCTGGAAGACTTAGCTAATTTGGGCTAAGACTGGCTCGAATATAGTGTTAAACACTAGAGTACACTCGTCTATCACGTGCTCCCACGTGATGCACTTAAAATAGTGTTAAACACTAAGAATGAAGTGCACAAAATAGTGTTAAACACTAAAATAATAAGCGCTCACGTGGGGTCACGTGAGGCGCTTGAGTGTTGGGCCAAACTTCCTTTATTTTATTCTCAGAATATGCAAGTAAGTATTAAGCACTTAATCTTTATGACCATCATATGTGGACACGTGATGGTGCCCATGTAATGGGTATTAATCCCTCAGTTTTACCCCATTTCTCTTTTTTTTAAAGAGGTGTTTGTCAGGGGTCACGTGGGGACACGTGAAGCACCCAAAATCGATTCTGCCATTTTTATTTTGAGAAGTCTGTTCAAGGGTCACGTGGGAGCATGTGACCTAATCTTACTCGTTCTCTTTTGTTCATTGGAGGGGAGGGTCACATATTACCACGTGATCATGTTGGGTATTCGATCCTTTTACGTGCATGGATATATAAATCGCTTGTACAAGAATTAAATTCTCTTATAGGGTTAAACCCTAATTTTATTTAGAGGAATTAAATTCCTATGTGTTTAAAAGAATTAAATTCTTCAAACCCAATTCTCACTCTAAGCTTTAAATCTGCATGGCAGAATCTCCTTGATGAGAATTAAATTCTCAACTTATGGGGAGATCTGCTTCTGCAGATCTATTACCATGAAGAAGAACTAAGTTCTTGTATTAAGGGTTAAACCCTATCTTTGTTGGAGGAATTAATTTCCTATATGCTTTGTGGGAGAATAGAATTCTCTGAACTTGGGTTCTCCCTCGAGTTTTAGATCTGCATGACAGAATCTCCCTGATGAGAATTAAATTCTCAATTTATGGGGAGATCTGCTATGCAGATCTTCAACCAGAGGAAGAACTGAGTTCTTATTTAGAAGAGTTAAACTCTTAATTTGAGAATTAAATTCTCTTTTGTTTTTTGTTTTGTGGAAGCTTATAGAATGATCTCTTTCCCTTTATTACCTAGGGTTTCTTTCTTTTCTGAAGAGATCTTCTTTTCTTTCTGGAGAATTAAATTCTCTTCTCTTTTTTCTCTCTTCTGTATTCTCTCTATGTTGTTGTATATCTGTTGTTCTATCCTCTTCTTGGCTCCTATTTATAGGAAAAAGAAAAGAATCAGTTTGTTTAGTCTATCTTTCATTAAAAGATTTTGATTGATTTTATAACCAACATGATCTTTTAGATCATTCGGTGAATTTTATTCACCATTGGATTTTTAATCCAAAAGATATTTTATTTGTTGTTCCTGGCAATTTTTAGGAAAATATTTCCTTGTACAGAATCTTTCTATAAATTGGTGATTTTTAGTCACCATTGGATTTTTAATCCAATGGTGTTCCACTTTACAAAGTGTAATCTTTTATATTTGGAAAGATCTAAGGAAATATTTTTCCAGTTAGGGTTTTTGATTCCCTTTAATTAGAATTTAATTCTGTTGTTCAGAGGGTTTAAGAGCTCATTATGTGTTGGCACGTGACCTTACTGATTAAGCATTTGCTTAGTATTTAATTCTATTAGTTTGGAGGGTTCAGGAGCCCATCACGTGTTGGCACGTGACCATACTGATTAAGATTTAAATCTTTTAGTTCAAAGGGCTCAGGAACCCATCACGTGCTGGCACGTGACGCCATTGGTTAATCCTCCAATTATTTATTTCAGCGCCTATAAACCTTGTTCATAGAAAGTCACATGTCCTCACGTGATGCCCGATCACATGTGGACACGTGATGCCCGATCACGTGTGGACACGTGATGCTCCTCTTGGGTGTTTCCTCATTGCTTTATTCATTTTTTATTCAGTTCCCACGAGGGAACAAATGCACCCACAATGTTGTTCTCACGTGTTTGCACGTGAGTGCAACGCTGTAAATTTTGTGGCCGTTGGATTTGCCTAGGAAATGGGGAAGATGAACCGTTTCCTATCAGGTCCTATAAATGCAGAGGTCTCTTCAACAATGCATCCATTCCTTCATCTTCTTCCTTGTTCAATTTCTTTGAGAATTTAATTCTCTTCCTCAGAGCTCAGTTCTCTGTTCAACAAAAATTTTCAGAGTTTAACTCTGTCCACACAAAAAGAATCCCTTTTCAGGTAAGGGTCTTGAATCGGCCGGGGAACTTTTTATAAAATTCTCTTTGGATTTTAAATCCACACCGAGGGTTTTTCCCTTCAATAATAAAAAAAGCTCATCTTTCTGAACTCTAAGAACGCACGATCTTTAGGTAGTAAGCCCCCAATGTTGGGCATCTTTCTCTGATCTTAGGGGATTGATGATGGTACTCATTTTCTTTTAGAATTTAATTCCATTCCAAAGAGCTTAACTCTGAAAATTTTCTTGGAATTTAATTCCCCTGTTCAAAAGGAATTTAATTCCTCCAGAGAACTTAGTTCTAACAAGACGACCTCTTGGGATTTCTATCCTCAGTTGTTCTTGACAACAAAATTTTAGGAAAGATTCTGCTTGATTTGCACAGAGTTGGTGATGGGTTTTTTCTTGGGGGAATGTGTAGAGATGTTTGAAATCCACTATTCATTTATTGAGAATCTTCCTTTTATTCTCATAATGATTACCCTTCCTCATCATTAGTGAGCCGCCATATTGATTTTGTGGGGCCTATGTGTTTTGCAACCAATGGTCCCATGAAATAAGTAGCTTGTCATTTTCTTCCACTGTCTTTTTATATATATATATATTTATAGATATATATATATATATACACGTATGGGTTTCATTAACAGCTTCCCCTTCCTTTGTTTCAGGAACAATGGCTTCTCTTCCATACTTCCCTTTTACCCGCTCGGAGGCTGCCTTTCCTCAGTCACCGTCTGACGAAGAGGTGATGGCGATGATTAGAGCTCATCACCCGGACCGCGTCAATCTGCTTTTGTGGGGAACCTGGTACGGTCATATCATCCACGGTCGCCGAAGTTTTCTTTGCGAGGTGCCAACAGAATCTCTCTGCCCATTCTTGCAGATGGATCGTCCGCAGACTGCCTTTGCCGTAGAGATGGCGGATTGGACTCCTACGGGCCGTCTTGAATCGTCTACAGTTGGGATACTGCACCAGCCTGTGCCAGCCATAGATATCTTAGGGCTTCGTATTTGCCAAGGTGAATCCCGGCCCTAGGGACAAGTCTACAAGATAGGGCTTACTCCTCACCATCCCACGGGCTATCTTCTCTGGGCTCACTACATTTGTCCGCTCATCGTGCGCGACTGCAGAGGGTCAGGCTTTACCAGGCGGTGTATGCGTCCCTCTTCCATTATCAGTCTCCCCATGTATGGTGGGTTAAAACTTTCCTAAATTAATGGAATCTTCCCACCAACACTTCCTTATTAGGGGATCGCGAAGTTTCGATTTCTTTGGAAGAGTTTCGCGGAATCTCTGGGTTGCCGATCAGGGGAGCGCCCTATGAAGAATTGCTGCCTCCCGACGAGTATGTGTTTGCAACTGTACCTGCTACGCTTGATGGCTTGTCAACTGAAAATGCCGTCTGTCACAAGTATCCAAGTCCAATCAAGACTCTGGGTATTTTTGAGAAGCTGTTCACCGAGTCAGAGGAACAGGGCGTCACTTTTAAGAGCTTTATCGCCTGCTTCCTTCGTGGAGACGGCCTATCAAAAGAGGCTACGAAGTTCGTGAATATCAATGACCCCTTCGGGTTTGGGTTAAATAAGCTGCCGGCCAGAGAAGAAGATTTGCCACAGTTTTACATCCCAATCTTGTCGGCTGTACCTTTCGAGTCGATTGCAGCTCCCGGCGTGGATGAAGAAAATTTCTTCGTCGGTTTTATCAGCGCTTGGCTCAGTTGGTTTGTTGTTCCAACGCATCGTCGATTTAAGAGAGCCTCGGTCATTTACCCTGCTCATCGCATTGCCGAAGGGACGCGACTAGCCATGGGAATTGCAAGGTTATCGCACTTGTACCACGGGCTGAGCACTGCAGCCAATACCTCAACCCCGGGTGTGAATGTAGTGAGTTTCTCTCTTCATTATTTTACGTCGTGGATTGAGATGCACGTATTAGGGGCGTTCGCTGCGCACCAGAGACCGGGCTTTTACGATGCATATACCTTCCCGCGGCTCATGAGGTTAGTGGATGCTTCTGCTCCTGACCCGACTCAGTTAGGGGCTCTTCGTGTGTTGCTTAATCCTTATGCTAACGAAGGCGGGATGATATTTAATGACCGAATCATCTCTGCTCCTTCGGGACCTGTTCAGCAGCTGTTGGATTTATCGAAAGAGGGAGCACCATCCTTGAAGCCCAAGGAAGCCATGTGTTGGGGTCAAAATTTGCACCCCGGTTGACCGAGTCAAAGTCAAGGTCAACCCCAAGCCAGGTGGGCCCAAGCCCAGGTCAAGCAGGCCCATGCCCAAGTCGAGCCCGCGACCAGCCTCCTCCATGCCAAAATATAGATCATGTAATAAATAATTTTTATATAATTTTTTATGCATGAATGTATGCAAAATGGGTATAAAGCCAAATTTTTGTAAAGCCCAAGGCTTATGTGAAAAAAGATATGGCACATGAGCCATGTGATGGGCAAAACGCCGTTTTGTAAAGCCCGATGGGCTATAAGGCAACATGATGATGAAAAAAAGACAGACTTTTCATTCCCCAAAAATTAGGGCCTGTGCCTCTTTCTCCTTCCTCAAGGTTCTAAAATCTTCTTCTTTCTTTTGAATTAAATCAAGAGTTTTACTCTTCCTTTTTCAAAACTAAATAGTTTTTCACCACAAAACCCACGAAGGGGAACTTGGATCTACCATTAGATCTCAAAAAGAAGAGATTTTTAAAATCTCACATCTCTTGATCTTCAAGATCCTGCCAACATAGGAGGAAGAAGAAGACCCATCTCTAGAGACCCACTTTGGGGAAGAACTAGGGCTCAAGGGGAGAAGCCCTTCATCAGCTTCAAAACATCCTAGGAGTTTAACTCCTCATACACACACACACACACACACACACACACACACATACAGAATAATAAGTGCTCCTTTCTGGGAGTATAACTCCCATTGCAGGGACCAAGTCCCTTTTGCCACTCAAACGCCCACGTGCTGACACGTGGTGCGCTAGCGCTCTTGCACTCAGAGCGCTAGCGCCCGAGCACCCACGTGTTGACACATGGTGCGCTAGCGCTCTTGTACTCAGAGCACTAGCGCCCGAGCGCCCACGTGCTGACACGTGGGGCGCTAGCGCTCAAAGCGCTAGTGCTCTTGCGCTCAGAGCGCTAGCGCCCAAAGCGCTAGTGCCCGGGCGTCCACATGCTGACACATGGTGCGCTAGTGCTCTTGCACTCAGAGCGCTAGCGCCCAAGCGCCCACGTGCTGACACGCGGCGCGCTAGCGCTCTTGCGCTCAAAGCGCTGGCGCTTTTTCCCACGCATCCTTTGGATGCCCCTTCCTTTTTTTTTGTTTTATATATACGTATATATACTTACACACTCCACAACACCGTCCTTCTAAAAAAATTTGGGCCGGAGCGCTGTCCCGCACCTCGCAAAGGGGCTGCTAGTCTCTTTGACCCCAGCCCGCTATCCGGGTAGTAGGACCCCCGTAAAAACTCTGCGGGGCCCCCCGATATATCCAAAACCCCTCCAAAACACAACACTGCACATTGAGTTCGCATGACCAGTTTAACCCGTTAATCGGAGGTTCCCTCGCTCCAAAGGCGAGGGGTAATTAACGGCAGCTTAGTCCGCGGCTGCCGGAGATTCGGATCCCCACAATCAATAAACCCCGGCCTACCCTAGGCAAGGGGAATCTGTAGTATGCCTGACAAGTGCGTGCGTATTCCCATCTCAATGGGGTGACGAAAAACACCCTACACCATGCACTTGTACTCAATCAGGCCGGGTTATTTGGTGTTTCGCCGAAATGATGCGGTTCCTTTTATGCGGTATAATCCACACCGCTTTGCTCGGCAATTGGGTTATGACCAGGGTGTTCCCTTTGAGGCATTCATGGTGGAGCCTAGCTCTTCTTTGGAAGCTGTTCGTGACGCGACCCACCATTTCATGCGGCTGAACACCGGTTCTCACTTCATGATCCCCGAGGCCGACTACATTCCAAGGTGTGTGGGGGCTTTTATTTACGGGTTAGTACCGCCACCAAGTTAGTCCTATTATCACTGAGGAAAGGAGGATACTTTTTGGATATAGAGCTCCCGTCCCGCTCCAAGCTATGGGAGTCCCGCCGCAACCGCGGACAACGGTTCGCCCTCCTTTGAGGGGTATTAGTGCCTTACTTATTCCTGAGGCGGTGGACGCGGGCCTGACTCCTCCCACAGTTGGCATGCCGATGCGCACTAGAGCTCAGGCAAGGGCTTCTGATAAGGTGCCAGTAGCAGTTTCATCAGCTGCGGCATCAGCAATGGCAGTGTCATCATTGGTAGCACCACCGAGAGAGGATACTGAAGGCGAAGTGAGTCAATGTCGTTCCAAAGCGTCGAAGGGAAGGAAGCGATCATCTTCCAGTGCTAGTTCCGGGTCGAAGCGGAGGAAGAAGACAGTCACCAGTCTGCTCGACTTTTTAACGGAATCTGAGCCTATCGTTCAAGACGAACCAATATCTATGCAGGAGCTGGATGATAGTCTTCTTTTTCCAGGTTCATCTGCCGAGGAAGCCGCACAATTGGCTGAGGCTATAAGGCATTCCCAAGATGAGACCGAGAACGTGCGCGTCTCGAAGAGTTCCTATCCTGTCGTAATATTCTACGAAGATCCTCCATCTATACGGCGAGTATTTATAGGCCCTCTGGAACAGGGGGCGAGATAGCCCTTAAAAAGCCTATCTCAGCCGCTTCTGAAGATGAGTTGTCGTTGTGGACCGGCGACCATGAATCTACCCTAGAACCCCGGCGAGCATACCTTCTTAGGAAGGAACGTCGGCTTGAAAAATCTATACTCGAGGCATCTTGGCGTATTGGTATGCACGTTTTCTGTATTTTTCCTTTGGTAAGTAATTTGTTTTGCTTTCTATGTCTTCTCATCTTCGTAAAACTTTGCAGGGACTTCGACCATGGCAGAGAATCTGAGCTCGAGTAGTGTCTTGACCGTGGACTCTCTAAATATCCCCGATGAGACACCAGTAGGTATGGAGGGGGTTGTTACAGTTGCTATTCCTACTGCAGAGCTTCCATTGGCGGCTTCTTTTCCCCTTATGCCCGTTCACCCTGAAGAGGTGTCCCTTCCGGCCGTGGATTTAATGGACTTTTCTGGTGATGGCCTGAAGTTGGTGGAAAAGGTAACTGAGATCGCCGTCTCTGAAGTGGTGGCCGCTGCCCCTTGACTGATAGCCGTCACACTAGCAAATGTCTCCGATGATGTGCCTGAGGGTATGGAGGAGGCTGCCGAAGCTGCTATCCTTCCTGTTCATAGCGAGAGGAATATCGAAGGTATTCTTCTATCTTTTGTTTTAATGATCTTTTCATTATCTGAATCCTTCCGTCTTTTCAGAATTACGAGGATTGGCGATGTCCATCGCGGACCTATCCCCCAGAAAATCTTTCCAGCATTTGCTCGAGATGGCCGCTCTACAGGCAATATCCCCGCAATGCATCGTCCTCTCTTCTGCGCAAGGTTAGTGTTATTTGCCCCTCCTCATGGCATTACTATTATTTCGTATAACGATGCTAATGTCTTCTGTAGTTCTGGAAGCTGACGACGAAGTTGAGATCTTTGACGGGCCTGGGCAACTTTTAAACCCTTCTTGCATGACTGTGGGTAAGCAAAGTTTCGACATTGTTCTATCTACTCTTTGTTTGCAAATCTCCCTGATTGTTTATGAATCTTAACAGCTTTGCCCGTTCTTACCCCGCTGGAATCTTGAATCCTTATGCCACCTGGCCCTTATGCCCTATGCGTATCTGAACGGATGGCGAAGCAAAGCCTTCACTCTTTGTCGTCTCTCATCGAAGATCTTCGTGCTGGTAGCTTGATCACGGCCGAAGAATTTGCTGCTGAAGCCAACATTTCTCTTCCTTTTCTTGCTGCTTACCATGATGAGACATTGGTTCATGTCTGGGTTGAGTTTTGTTGTCGGGTGGAGGCTTGTTTACATAGTCTTGAGTGCATGCGCCTTCCTTCAGAGGTCGTGGCTACAAAGGCGATCTTGCGGGGGCTGGTTGAACGGTGCGCCGCAAATCTGCAGTCATGTGAGAAGAGGCTCAACCGAAAGTTTTCGGAGAGGGAGCTGGCTTCTAATGCGCTGGGGGAACTTCAAGCTGAACTCACGGCCAAGACCACTCGTGCGTATGAACTTTGGCGGGTGCTTCAAGAAGCTATCAGGGAGGTGGTAGCTATTGATAAAGCCGTCATTTTTACTCGCGAGATGGTTGAAGCTCACAAAGTTACCGTAAAGGAGCTTGAAAGTCAGCTCGCCTCATACCAGGCCCAACAGTCTCAAGCGGAGGCCCGTCTTATAGCAATAACGAATCATGAAGCTGAGACCCAGCGGAAGAAAGATGAACTGACGAATCTACTAAATCGTTTGCCAGCTTAAACAAATGTATATGTTTCTTTTTATTCTCCTTTCGTACATACTCCTGAATAAGAGTATTTTTTGATTCTTTTATAGATTGTACTTTGTATTCATTTTGATTCATGAATAAAAGACATATTTTGTTTCGTGGTGGTGTGTCCCTTTTAGCAAATGCACTTTGTAGATAAACTACTTTGATCTTCTTATAGGACAACGATTGGTTAGGAGTCAGGTTCAGATCTGCCTCCTAAGGCTTTCCAACTTTATGAGTCGTGAGGGTCTCATAAAGATTTTTCTCCCTACGAGTCGAGAGGATCTCATAGGTGTATTTTCTCCTTAAGAATCGTGAGGATTCTTAAGTGTGTTTTTCTCTTGAGAGTCGTAAGGATCTCACAAGAGAATTTTCTTCCTTACAAGTCGAGAGGACTCGTAAGTGATTGATGAGTTGACCTACTTCCGAATCAAAACATTGCTCCGACAGGGAGGGTCGAGGGTTGACTTTGGCCATATGGGGTCAAAATCGACTTTAGCCATACGGGGTCAGTTGATGACGTATTTCCGTGACGGGGTCATTTGGATGACGTATTTTCGCAACAGGGTCATGTTGGATGCCGTATTTCCGTGACGGGGTCATTTTGATGACGTATTTCCGCAACGGGGTCATGTGGGATGACGTATTTCCGCGACGGGGTCATTTTATGACGTTTTTCCGCAACGGGGTCATGTTGGATGACGTATTTCCGCAACGGGGTCATGTTGATGACGTATTTTCGAGACGGGGTCATTTTGATGACATATTTCCGCAACGGGATCATTTGGGATGACGTATATCCGCGACGGGGTCATTTGGATGACGTATTTCCGCGACGGGGTTATGTGGATGATGTATTTCCGCGACGGGGTCATTTGGATGACGTATTTCCGCGACAGGGTTATGTGGATGACGTGTTTCAGCGACGGGGTCATTTGGACGACGTATTTCCGCAACGAGGTCATGCGGATGACGTATTTTCGCTACGGGGTCATTTGGATGACGTATTTCCGCGACGGGGTCATATAGATGACGTGTTTCCGCGACGGGGTCATTTGGACGACGTATTTCAGCGACGGGGTCATGCGGATGACGTGTTTCCGCGACGGGGTCATGTGGACGACGTATTTCCGCAACGGGGTCATTGGATGACGTGTTTCCGTGATGGGGTTATGGGCTGACGTGTTTCCGCGACGGGGTCATATGCTGACGTATTTCCACGACGGGGTTATGTGGATGACATGTTTCCGCAATGGGGTCATTTGGATGATGTATTTCCGCAACGGGATCATTTTATGACGTTGCGTCTGCTGTAATGAGACGAATGTCGAGTTGGCCTCTAGGTTGTCTGTGAACCGTCGAGATTTGGAACTAGGGACTTTGCCGTGGCTCCGCTTTGCTGACGTTGCGTCCGTGCTCTGCTGGCATGAGGCGGAACGCCGTTGTTGGTCTGTTGAGATCTGACTTTCCCTTTTAACAGGATCTGGTGGGGGACATGAGCTTCCCTTTTCATTTATGCCCATGGATTGTATACAGGGGTCAGTATGGACTCGCCTGTAGGGCAAAAGTTTCATTGTAACAACCCTAAATTTCTTATACAAATTTTTTTTCAAAATAATTTTTTTTCAAAATCCATAAAGGGGTATTTTAGCCTAAGCACAAGATATAAATAATTAATTTTTTTTTTAATTACAAGTTAAAAGAATGTAACAACTCCATTTTTAGTGTACAAAAATTTGCTTTAAATTTGAAGTATACTTCGAGTATTTAATGTTGCTGTTACCACTTTAAGTATTTATTTCACACCATAATTATAAGAAAGAGCTTGTGGTTCATTGGTAATACCTTGCACCGCTGAACCAAGCCACCAGAGTTCAAATCCCATACCCCACATTATTTTTAATATTGATTTTTTTTAAAACCTTTAGAATACCAAGGGTTTATACGTGCATATCTCACAAAAACCCCACTACACCCAAAAATGTAACATTGCCAGGGGTTATATGAACCATCGGGGGGGGATCCCGGCCGCCTGACTCGGCCGGGAATCGGCCAAATCGGCCTCGACTCGGCCGACTCGGTCCTCCGACCGAGTCACGGCCGAGTCGGCCGATTCCGGCGACGACCCCAACATGAAAGTTGTGTCTTTTCACATTCTCTACGCACCTGCAAAATTTTAGCCTTAGACCATTTCCAGAGCTCTTTTAAAACCCTAATTACTCCATTTTTAATACATTTTTAATACATTTTATCACATTTTTCATTTTAACCTTTCACCTACCCTAACCCTATAAATACCATCCCTACCCTCTACCCTCTCACCCCAAAATTCTGAGCCCACTCTATCAAAATTCCAAGAAAACTCGTTTACTTTGAAAACAAGTTCGAGGCGAAGCTCCGGCGAAATCTACGGCAAACTTCCGGCGATCGTTTTAGGATCTACCGGCGACGACGCAACATATCGGCGATTCCTCTACTTCCCTCTCACTCACTTGTGTGATATAAAAACCGTAAGTCTCAATTCCTACCTATCTCTTCTATCAAAAAAATACGGTTTTACAAAACCCGACAGAATCGGAACAAATCCGATTTCCGATTCGGTTTCTTATAAAATTCCACTTCTCACTAATACAATCATACTTAAATTTCCTCATGTTGACTATTAAACGCTAATCAACCAAATTGATCAAGTTTCATTACATGAAATGATGACTATTTCAATTTATCGTATTTTTTCACTTAAATACCACATTGTTTCAATTCTACATTTAACCCCATTAAACTTGCTATACCTTTAAGTAGATCACGAGGTAACGACCTGCCTCCTCACACACTCATATGCAACCTAACACGATACCATCGAAAACTTAGAATACGAGAAAACAACATTTTCATTTAAATACCATTGACTTAATAAAATCAATTCTAAAAGATTTAGTATTGATACACTTTTTAAATAAATACCACTTATTATGAAAATAGGATAAGTTGTGGGTATCATTCGTTTATCTAAACCTGACTTTGTGGTGTCTAGGCTAGGCAGGTGAGAAAGGTAACTTTAAAAGGCCCGTCTCACGGTGATTCGTGAGCGGATCCCTCCTTTCTTCACTTGTACTTACCTGGCCACAATTGGCGGTGAAAAGGTGATTTGAGGCATCTCACAACTTATCGTTTTGGACCAGTTAGGAATAGTCTAATTGACATAGGAGACCCTAGAACATAGAATACGGAAAATTGATATCTTTACAAATAAATACCACTTACTTCATAAAACCGTTTACTGAAGGATTAGTATTTATACAATCTTTGCAAAGCGCCGCTACAACCTATTTTGGAGAACCCGTTCTGGATGGTACGGATTATCGCACATCCTCGGGCTTAGTAGTGCGAGATTCAGACCTCCGCAAGGAGTATTCGGTCTCGAAAGATTTAAAATACGACATCTTAAGAAAATGATATTTTTTAGAATATAAAAAATATATTAAAATTATTTTTGTATAAATATATATATATTTATCATTAAAATACCTATTTTTTTATGATATAAATATTCCACTTTTTCAAAAAAAAATCACAAGAATAAATTTTACACTAAAATATCATGAATTCCACACAAATCAATATTACAAATAAATACTTATATTTCTGAAATTAGGATATTTTCACTAGAAATATCACAATACAAAATCCACATTCATTACAACTCTAAAAACGAATAATAAATACTTGAGGTGTATTTTGAAAAGTATATAAAAGTATTTTTACATAAAACCCCCTCAAGTTCTATAAATTACCCTAAGGACCCTAGTGTTTCCCCAATCAGAGCAAAGCTCTGTTTTAAAATTCAAAATTTAAAAGTTGAAGCAACGCTTCAGATCCAGCGCTAGGCGCGCTGCGCGCCACGTGTCAAGCACGGATGCGCTAGCGCCAGATGCGCCGCGCTGTGCGCTGTGTGCCACGTGTCAAACGTAGGTGTGCCAGCGCTGGAATTAAGAATTCGCCACCGTTAGATCAAAAGATCTAATAATAAATCATTAATTAATCAGAATTAAAATTCTGTTATGGAAAGATCTTTCCAATCTTGTTAAAAACAAGAAGATTGCCTTCTGTAAAACAGAAGCCCTAGGATCAAAAATCCAACGGTGGGGAAACATCCCCAAATCAATCAGAGAAAGATCTCTTTAACTGATTTAACAAATCAATTTGCCCTATAAAAAGGCCCCAAGACCTAAAGTTTGATATAGAGAAACCCCCCTACAAACTTTGAAAAAAACTCAAAGAAAGAAAAACAAGCTTTTAGCAAAAAGAAGATCATTTCTTCAAGGTAAAGAACAGGATTCTTGAACACAGAGATGAAATCATCTCATGACAAGAAGAACTATCTTCTAAAAAAGATCATAGATCTAAAATAGACCAAGGTCTTTGATAAAGAGAGAAATCAAAAGATCTCATCATAAAAACAAAAGAAGTATTTACTTCATTCATAGATCATTGATCTACAAAGGCAGCGCCTTTTTATAAATAAGAACTATTGTTCTTGAATCTAGAGACAAAGCCTCCTTTAAAAAGAACATAAACTTGTTTTCTGATCATAAATTTGATCAAATGCGCTTAGCGCCACTGAAAAGTTCCTTGCACTCATGAACTGCGCCCTTGCGCTCCTCAAATGCGCTTTGCGCTACTGAAAAGTGCCTTGCACTCATGAACTGCGCACTTGCGCTCCTCAAATGTGCTTTGCGCTACTGAAAAGTGCTTTGCACTCATGAACTACACCTTTGCGCTCCGTGGGCTGGCGCTCGGTGCCAAGCGCGACACGTGTCATTCACGCATGGGCCAGCGCAATGCGCTCATGGACTAGCGCTCAGCACTCACAAACTGGCATCTACGCTTAGCGCAGAGCGCAACACTTACACGCGCGCTACGTGGCAGAAGCGCACTGCATTTTTTGATTGGCGCAAAGCGCCTAGCGCACCATAAGTTGCGCTCAGTAAACACAAATTGTTCTTTAAAGAGCCAAGGCTCTGATGAATGCTATGCATTCAACACAAGACAAAAAATGTCAGGACTTAATGCTTAGCATTATTAAAAGGGCCAAGCCCAAGTAAAGGCTCAATAGCCAGAATAAAAAATGTTAAACATTTTAATTGGACTTAGCCCAATGTTGGCCGTAAGTCCTCAACTTATATTGAACTGAGCCCATCTGCTCACGAATGTTTCAACAAATCTTAGTCCCAAACTGGACTACGAATCTTCCAACCAATTCACACCGGTTCGAGGGTACATCTCTTTACTCCTCTGATATTTGTCGTTGTAATCCTTCAACGTCTTCAGAGAGGCGACGGGTCCCGACAGCCACACATTTCTACGGACTGTGGGGTCCTTAAACTCATGGACTACGATGTCCTTAAACCTCATAGACTACGATGTCTCTAAACTGGACTGTGGGGTCCTTAAACTCATTGACTATGATGTCCTTAAACCTCATAGACTACGATGTCTCTAAATCGGACTGTGGGGTCCTTAAACTCACGGACTACGATGCCCTTAAACCTCATAGACTATGATGTCTCTAAACCGGACTGTAAGGTCCTTAAACTCATGGACTACGATGTCCTTAAACCTCATAGACTACGATGTCTCTAAACCGGACTGTGGGGTCCTTAAACTCATGGACTACGATGTCCTTAAACCTTATAGACTACGATATCTCTAAACCGGACTGTGGGGTCCTTAAACTCATAGACTACGATGTCCTTAAACTTCATAGACTATGATGTCTTTAAACTATGAACTGTGGGGTCCTTAAATTCATAGACTACGATGTCCTTAACCTGGACCGAGATGTCCTTAAACTAACATTGGACCGTAATGTCCCTAAACTAACATTCGACCGCAATGTCCCTAAACTAAACATTAGAGTCCAATTGCTCTTTTGTTGGATCTAAACGATCCCGTTAAGTTAATCTTAGTCTAAAAATTAGGTTAACGTATCTTTAACTAACGTTTAAGTTGATCTTAGCCTCAAATAAGACTAACGTATCCTTAAACCCAACCCCCAAACCTAAATCTAAGAAGATACGGATTTGGACTAATTCACGCCCTACGAGCGACAACATACATTAGTCTACGTATACAATCCACGGGCAACCACAAACAAAACAAACACCCACAACACGAAGTGACCATTTAGAGAAGGAGAAAGTTGTTACCGTGGTGCGGTAGCGTAATTAACTGCAGGGGCTTGCGCCTGCAGGGAAGAGCGTCCCCACAATCAAAAAACCCCTCATCAATGAGGGGGAATCTGACGAAGTCTGCTACATCGGCCGCATCCGTTTAAACCTTCGATATATGGTGCCATAAATCAACTTGGCATCTTCGGAGAAGTGGGCGGATAGCACCAAATAGCATCTGCCCCCAGATTCAGGCAAGACGTTTGTCTTCCCGGTTTTCGGCGGTAAACAGATTCTGGCACGCCCGGCGGGACCTTTTCCTCTTTCCACTCCACACTTCGTATGTCGCGTTCGCGAACGAATCGCGGTTTGTTAATTGTTGCCCTTGGGTTCAAGGTACTAAGATTTGGTGTCTTGCTGGGTGCAGAAAACAATGGCGTCTACTTGCATGAAGTGTTCTAGCTGCAATTGCAACTCGCGTTCCGCCTCATCTGGAGGCATAGCTTACGGGCCCCAAGCGGCCTCCCTGTTCACGATGCCGGTGGAACAGGTCACTCAGGCCACCACTGGATTGTTTTTCGGGAGCATGCTCCCGCCAACGAGCTTCAGCGCTCCTATACCAACACAAGAATCTCCCAAGAAGTCGGTCTTTGATCGGCTTACAACTACAGCGGCCCTCCTCAACGGGTCGTCCAGCTCCAGCGCCTCAGTCTTCTCCAGATTGGGCCAAAGTTCATGCGGGCCCATGATGAAGCCTGCAGTTCCAGAAAGGGTTATTCCGAAGTGGATAGCCATCCCTGCTCCCGAAGTCGTTAAGGCGGCTTCTCCTGCCAAAGGGTCGGTCTTTACAAGACTGACTGTTCCGGCTCCCACTCCGGCTCCTGTCCTTGCTCAAAAGTCTGTCTTTGACAGATTAGATACTGCTACTCAACCAACGTTGGTCTTCAAGAGGCTGGTACCAGCAGCGCCTCACCTGAACAGGGGGCAAGACGAAGTCACCCCTCAAGCTGAAACCACCCCAACAGCTCGACACGCTCGACGTCGCCACTGGCGTCGAGTAAGGAAGGCTGGGGGCAACTCCCCCTCTGGATTAACTCCACCAGCCTCAACGGTGGAAGTCAATGCTGCTGTTCTAACCGGGAACAGTTTTGAATTGCTGAACAAGGTGCGCAGGAACTCTCCTACCGCCGTACTGAAAAGATCTCCCTCACCGATGGAGAATGTTACAGAAATAAAGCCGGATCAGCCCCCTCAGCGGCTGTCCTCCAAAGTTTACAAAGTCTGGCGATGGGTCCAAGAGTCGGTGATTGACCAAGATTATCCCCGTCGACAGAAAAAGGTAAAGAGTCAGCAGGAAGAGAACCGTCCTGTTAAACCACAAAGGACGACAGCTACATGGGTGCTCGCTGCAACGGTCCCCTCAACGTCAACTACTCAAAAGAGGAGGAGGCCAAAGAAAGCCCCTGTGACTACGACAGAATGCAAAGATGCTGAGCCCAAACGCCCCAAGTCTGGGGGCATAACGGTGCATACTGTTTGCATGGCTTCCGGAAAAGAGGAAAGCCGCGCTTCGACGGGCCACCGACCGTTCACCCGATCAATAACAAAGGCTCAGGAACAACAACAGCAGAAGCTTCAGGAGATGTTGACTGCGATGGCCGCACTCACCGGGCCAAAAGAAAGCCCGGAGGCATCATCAGAACAGCGTCACGAACAAGAAACCGATGCCGACTTCCTACGAAGAGTCCTCGAAAAGAAGGACAGAGAAGCAGCAGAACAAGCTGCCAACATAAAATAAATGGCGCTTCTCTTCTAAGACATGGTAGGGATGATGTTACAGTCGGATCCTCCAGCTGAAGACCCTCCGATCATTATTGAAGACGACAGAGGGAAGACATCTAACCCTCCTCCGTCTCTTTCAGCGGCCAAGGAGGAAACCATTTCTAAGGCCGCACTGGATGACTATATAGCTCAGCAAATACGAGCTCACCAGGCGAATGAAGCGGCCGGCCAAGTCGTCAAAACTGGGCGACCGTATCCAGGCTGGTACGACCAAATAAAATACCCGCCGGGATACACGATCCCTAAATTCCATGTGTACAAGGGGACAGACAATCCTCACCAGCACGTCGCTCAATTCAGGGCTCTTTGCAGCAACACCGGGGGCGATGATAAGCTTTTGCTCCGTCAATTCGTTGGCAGCTTGTCAGAGACGGCTTTCGAATGGTACTCCGAACTTCTAAATGACTCCGTCAAGACATTTGTGGAAATGGAGCTGTTATTCACCCAGCGATTCGCGAGTGCTAATGAACGCACCCCGATAACAGCATTGATCAATGCCAGAGTAAAGCCGGGAGAGACATGGGTGCAGTATGCAATCCGGTGGCGGAATCTATGGTCGAGATGCGAACAACGCATAGAAGAAGCTCCTGCCGTGGGCATGTTCATGTGGACCCTTGAACCTCAGTCGACTATCTCCCAATTCATGATGTTCTTCAAGCCGACCACCTTCCAGGCCTTGATCGACAAGCTGGCCCAAATGGACCAGATGGGTCATAGGCCTTTCCTTTCAAAAGTGGGTTTTCGGAATGAAAAAGGCAACGGGAAAGCAACCGTTGTCGCCAACGCTCAGCGATAGCCGAGTAACCCAAGACCGTCTGTTCGTCAGAGCAGCAAGTCGCGATCCCTCGATGAGAAGTTGAAACGTCCTTACTCATTTCCCAGGGATAAAACAAGGAGACTATTCGAACTGGCAGTGCGCAAGGGACTCATCACTCTGCCAGATCCAAAACATCCATCGCAACCGGGTGACGTTAACCATCCTAACTATTGTCCCTACCATAGAGTAATGGGCCACCCACTCGAAGATTGCTACGTCTTCAAAGGCTGGATTGAGGATGAACACCAAAAGGGCAAATTCGAGTTGTCTGACAACTGGAAAGTGAACCCGCTACAACCACATGCTCAGAAAAGGATGGACACGCCGGGGGCATCATGCTCTTTTATAGGGGAAGCTCTATGAGAAATTGTTCTTTCGGCATAAACTAAAAGAATGCTGAAACATCTTCAAACATGTCCGACCTATGAACAATGGACCGAAACATCCTTAAACTAACGATAGACCACTATGTCCTAAAACTAGCCGCTGACCGAGACGTCAATAAACTACTGTAGACTACAGCGTCTCAAAGCTGATATAGAATTAAAAAAAGAGATAAAAAAAAAGAACGGTATGTCCATAAGTAAAATGGGCACGGATGAAAACCCGAAAGGGCTCCGTGAGTAAAAATAGCAGGGCTACCGGCGAGTTTTGTGAAAACCCGAAAGGGCGCAATCTCGTTAAAAAAATAAATAAATAAAAAATAAAAAAAAGAACAGTATGTCCATAAGCAAAATGGGTACAGATGAAAACCCGAAAGGGCTTCGTGAGTAAAAACAGCAGGGCTACCGGCGAGTTTTGTGAAAACCCGAAAGGGCGCAACCTTGTTAAAATAAAATAAAATAAAAAAATAAAAAAAAAGAAAACGGTATGTCCACAAGCAAAATGGGCACGGATGAAAACCCGAAAGGGCTCCATGAGTAAAAACAGTAGGGCTACCAGCGAGTTTTGTGAAAACCCGAAAGGGCGCAATCTCGTTAAAAGACATTTACAAGGTCCTCTCGACTTTGTAAGGAGAAACTACCTGCGTGAGATCCTTACGACTCACAAGGGAGCAACACACTTAGGGATCCCCATGATTCCTAAGGAGAAATTACACTTGCGAGATCCTCACGACTCGTAAGGAGAACCCTCTTATGGGACCCTCACGGCTCATAAGATTTGAAAGTCTTAAGCTACAGGGATCTAAACCTGTTCTTAAGCAACCTTCACAACCTCCAATGCTGCCCTACAAGCGGCTCAATACTGACCCTTGTATACAATCTACGGGCGCGAATAAACATTTCCCTAACAAAGTCCCATCCGTGACTAGGGATATGTTTGCACGGTGAACAACCCTTGTGAGTCCTCTCGACTTATAAGGAGAAAGAACTCTTGTAAGATCCTTATGACTATTAGGAGACCATGGACTTAGGAGTCCTCACGACTCCTAAGGAGAAAACGCACGTACGAGCTCCTCACGACTCGCAGGGAGAAATACCTTTATGAGACCCTTACGGCTCATGAAGTCAAAAGCCTTAGTCGACAGGACCCTAACCCTGTTCGCTAAGCCACCTTTGTTCAACATCGACAGAGGCAAATGATGATTCGCTCCTGGCAATATTCCAGTTGTAGCGGTGCCGATGCCGAAATCGGTGTCTAACCCCAAGCTTGCAATAAGAAGCTAGCAAACCACACATGCATACGAAATAGTCGAAATGATGGGGCAACTTGCAACAAAGTCAGCAAGTAAAAATGTATGCATGCAAAATAGCCGAAATGATTGGGCAACTCGCAATAAAAAGCAGCGAGTAAAAATAAAATAAATAGCTGAAATGATTGGGCAATCGCAACCTTCGCGATATAAAAGCTGAAATGATAGAGCATCGCGGAAAGAAGTAAAGAAAAATTAAATTTATGCCCTACAGGTGAAATAACGTCGATCCCTGTATACAATCCAGGGGCACAAACAAAAAAGGAAGGGAACACCTTCCCACCAGGCTCCATCAGAAAGCGAAGCCAAATCTCGACGGTTCATAGACAACCAAGAGACAATCTCGACACTTGTTGCAATATTGCAGACACAATGTCAACAAATGAAGCAAAGGAAGATCCCTAGTTTTAGGGTCTCGACGTCAACATTGACAACTTAGAGATCACCAACGACGTTTCTCCTCATTCTAACAAGATGCAGACATGACGTCAACAACCGACCCCAGAGTCACAACAAATCGGAGCCATGGCAAAGTCCCTAGTTCCAAACCTTAACGAAAACATCTACAGCCTAAAAATCAGCAAACGGTGATCCTCCTCATTCCAACAGGATTCGGACGCAGTATCACCAAACGGAGCTATGGCAAAGTCCCTAGTTCCAAGACTCTACGGTCCATAGACAATCTATAATAAACCAATGACTTCCCTGCCGGATTAACGTTCCGTCTCGGAAACAAGTCAACCAACCCCCAGGGAAATCAGTATCCTTGGCAAAAAAATCTCGATTCAGGGAAATCAGCGTCCTTGACGAGAGCACCTCGATTCGCGTCGACCAGCAGAAAAATTAGCGTCTTTGCAGGAATATCTCAATTCGTCTCAACCCCAAGGAAATCAGTGTCCTTGACAAAAACCTCGATTCAAGGAAATCAGCGTCCTTGACGAGAGCATCTCAATTCGTGTCGACCCGCAAAGAAATCAGTGTCTCTGCAGGAATATACAACGTCCGCAAAACGGAACCATGACAAGTCCCTAGTTCCAAGTCCCGACGGTTCACCAACAACCTAGAGACCACTTCGACGTTCGTCTCGATACAGCAGACGCGATGTCACCCCAGCGTTCTTCCCCCAACAGGATGCAGACGCGACACAACAATGGAGCCATGGCAAAGCCCCTAGTTCCAAGCCTCGACGGTTCACCAACAACCTAGAGACAAACCGTGGCATTCATCTCGATATAGCAGACGCAATGCCAGCAAACGAAGCGAAGGCAATATTCCTAGCTTCACGGTCTTGACGACAACTCATATAAAACCTGAAAGACTATCGGAGATCATCCCACACCAGCGCGGAGTGGTTACGACTCATCGGGGCTCCCAAACTGAGCCTAACCTCAAGTAAAAAGCGACATAGAATATCCCTAATGCTTGCTCTTTCGACGGTAATATCACCTGGAAGATTACTTGAAGATGTCTTGTCCAACCCCCGAAGGGATCAGAGACACGACAGTCGCGGGGCTACTGGAACAGCAAGATTACGCGTCGAGGAATACACCAGCCAACGCGATGGTGTGACGGGTAAAAAATCCTAGTACCACAGGCCCTAATGAACTTCTATTAGCAGGAGTTAACTGTGACGTTAGGAAATTCTTGCGAGAATTGCTCAATTCGTCTCGACTCGTGAGGAAATTAGTGTTCTTGCAAAAAAATTTCTCGATTCGTCTCGACTCGTAGGGAAAAGCCTTAGGCAATGGGGATGAGGACCTGTTTCCTAAGCACTAGGGTCCTGCAAGTCGGTCCAAAATAGACTCTTGCATACTATTCACGGACCACACTCTCCAAAGTCGAATCTCGACAAGGAGGGAAACAACCACTTACGAGTCCCCTCGACTTGTAAGAGGGAAAGATTCTCTTGTGAGATCCTTACGACTCTCGAGAGAAACCATGCTTTGTAATCCTCACGACTCCTAAGGAGAAAAGACACCTACGAGATCCTCACGACTCGTAGGGAGAAAAGTTTTTATGAGACCCTCACGGCTCATAAAGCTGCAACAGGGGGCAGAGCTGGGGGTACTGGTGGCGCAACGATAGCTTCGTCCCCGCCTTCGATTTGTAAGGCTATAAGCAGTACAAAGAGGGATTAGCAATAATGTAACTGCCCGTTAAAGAAAAGACGTTGTCTAGAAAAGATACTCACCAGCGCCACTAGATGAAGCGATCTCCGATGGGAAAGAGAAGTGCGGGTTCAGCACCTGATATAAATGATCAAGAAGAACTCCTGCGAGATCACGATGATGCATGGTTAGTACACGAAAGATGTTGTCCCCAATTTAAATTTATCACAAACCCATACCTTCCAGCATTTGAGAAGATATAAGAGAAGATGGAGGGATGGTCACCGTCAAAGCGATAACTGGTGGCGCTTCCTCGGGTGGCGCAACCTCAACGCTCATCGCAGCTGCATTCAAAACAAAAGTACAGTCAGAAAAGGTAGAAAAGAGATTGCAGAATAAAATAGAAGGCAATAACCTGAAATTTACCTGGTAAGTCACCAGTCGAGACCACGACAAAGGCATCACTAAATGTAGCGACTGCCTCACCCTCCTCTGTGTTCCCGAGCACATCATTAGGGATGTCGGCCGGTATAATAACGTCCGTTGGAGAAGTAGTGACCATCGCTACATGCTCCAATGAAACGACAGTGGCTTCGACCACCGGTCCCACAGTCGCCGGGCCGTCCCCAGAAAGATTCATTGGATCCGCAGCCAACGAAGATGCCTCTTCCGGAGGAGCAATCACCTGGAGAGCACGAATCACCAAGCGAAGCTCCGTCGCAGGAACAATAATGGCGTCAACCCCCTCCACACTGATTAGTGCCTCATCGGGTTTATTTGTGAACCCCATAGTCAGGGCGCGACTTGGACTCAGCTTTTCTGCCATCGCCGAAGTCCCTGCAAAGTTTGTACGAGAATAAGGATATATATATATATATATATATATATATATATATATATATGTACACAAGCAATACAAAATATTACAAAGAAATACATGAACATATCGATGCGCAAGGGAGCTTCTAGTATGGCTTGTTCAAGCCAACGCTCCTTCCTGAAGAGGTACGCTCGCCGAAGTTCGAGAGTAGACTCGTGGCCACCGGTCCACAATGAAAGTGCATCCTCGGCGTCGGCTGAGACGGCCTGCTTAAGAGCCCTTTCCCCCCATTCTTCCAGAGGGCCTATGAATGGCCGCCATATCCACGGAGGGCCTTCATAAAAGATGACGGCAGGGTAAGGCCTTTTCAGGATTCTTACATTCTCGGATTCTTCTTGTGAACGTCTTATAGCCTCAGCCAATTGTGCGGCTTCCTTGGCAGATGAACCAGGAAAAAGAAGACCGTCTTCCGGTGCACTAGTAACGGTCTTCTTCCCCCACTTTGGTCTAGAGCTAGTGATTGCAGAAGATCGCTTCTTTCCCCCGGCCGTATGTTTTTTGGGCTGCTTCTCAGTTTTGACAGGGGGAGGAGACTTCTTCAGGACCTTTGCCAAGGAGATATTATCACTAGGGCTAGGTTTTACCTCCGGAACCATTATGGTATCCATCATCGGTCGTTCAAGAGAAGCCTCTGTAGGCAATGAAGCGCGAAGCCTTTCCTCCTCTTCAAAGGTTTTAAGCGAAGCGGCAATGGCTTCTTCTGTAGAGGCACCTGTTAAAACAGGAAGGGTCAGTCAAAGTATGATAAAAAAAAAGAGTGAAATAAACAGCGGAGAGATAAGGATAAAGTATACCAGCTGCGCAAGAGCGGCCAATTCCTTTTCGAGGGCGGCCGATTGTTTAGAAGCTTCAAAGGAAACCTCCAAATCGGTATCATCAAGCATCCCGAATAAACCCTCGTTGGTCTCATATTCGCTCAAGCCTTCGCTAGACGGAGCAGGGGGCGTTGAGCCTAATATGGTATCTAAAGAAAGTACTTGCTTCTTTTTCTTCTGAGAACGGGCGCCGGTGGCCGATGACACGAGTTTGCGTTTGGTAGACGCCTTTGGACGACGAGTCCCAATTTCTTTTCCTACGTCCGACTCGGGGGACGCGGCAGCCACCTCTTTTTTAGACGTGCTGGATGGGGGCAACCCGCGCGTAGGACTTAGCACGTGTGGAGGCTCAACTACAGTGACCTCTCTCAGGGGAAGATGAACAATGTTCCGTCACTTCAGAGGAACATTTCGATCACGAGCCGGCACTGCACCCTTGCGATCGAGAAACAATCGCTTCTCTTCCCTGATGACGGCGCCCATTGAATGCTGATACCACGCCGCGTACACATTAAGAGCCTTTGGGACGCAGCTCGGTTCGCTGATAAAGAAGTTGGACCCTGTGTTCAAGCGCATGAAATGATGCAGTGCACTCCGCATTCCCTCTTCAGTATAGCAGGTTCGACCAAAAAAAGCCTCAAGTGGGACGCCCTGATCGTAACCTAATTGCTGGGTAAAGCGATGCGGGTTATACCTCATGAATAAAGCCGAGTCATTCATCTTGAATACAAGAAAGCCCGTCCGGATGGAGTACAGATGAAGAATCTCCCGAGCCTTCAAGACGGAGACCCCATCTTTAAATATGTCCTACAAGGACAGCACCGTCTTCCCCGACTCCTAGCCGACAGTCAAAACTTTATCAGTAAAAGACATGCCAGCCCCAACCGTGCGCGGGTGAAGAAGTAAGCCTCTAGCTTCCCGTTGCGTCGGAGTCACGATAGAAGCGCCAACCAGTTGCATGATCCGAGGGAACCTGCACCTGTCATAAAAACTCGGCCTCTTGTGGATGCCAAAGACGCCTATCACGTGTAACTCAAGCCACGACGTGAAATAATGCATCGGGAAATTTACCGACTGCACCTCTGGCTCAGTGGTATCGGCTGCCAAGCTGAGACCGTGATACATATGGGCTAACCCAGCAATCCCCACAGCTACTGGTATCCCGGTAACCATTCGATGTGCAGGATAGAAGACGGACAGACTCATGCGGCGAGGGTGCATGGGGAGCACGAACCAACTCAGCCACAATCCAAGAAACCCTAAAAAGAACGTTTCTTCATCAATCCCAGGAGCCACCAGCTCTGTAAAAGGGATGACCGGGGTATCAGGTAGAAAGAAGCTTTTCTGATCTACCTCCGCCGCCGGCAGATTGCCTAAATCCAAGCCGAAGGAGTCGTCAAGACTGGCAAATTTATCAACTTCTTCCTTCAATATTTCCGGGCGAAGAAAATCAGCAATAAAAGCCGTAAAATTAACTCCACGACCTTCGGATGCGAGAGAGAGGTTTTCATACATATTCAACACCTTTATCAAGCTCGGAAATTGATGTTGAATAACATTCTCGGGAGTAAGACCCATTACCATGGATTTGGTAGCGAAAACATACTCATCCAGGGGAAGCAATTCCTCATAATGTCCCCCCCTAACGGGTAAACCTGAGACCTTTGCGAACTCCTCCAAAGAAATGGAGACTTCTCGATCTGACAGGAGGAAGGTGTGGGTTGGAATGTTCCACTGTTCCAGAAATGCCCTGACCCACCATGTAGGGGTGTGGAATATTGAAACAAAGAAGCATAAACGGCGGAATACAATCCGAGCTTCATCAACTATGATTTCCTCGCCGATAAGATATACCGGGCCCACTGCAAATATCCGGCTGGGCGACGGGGAGTTAGTCCTACATTGGAAGGCTGTCCCAAAGGACGCGACTCGCCTTGACATATGCGACGCCCTAGGATGTCCAAAGCTACCAGCGGCTGCACGGGTATTGCGGCGATAGAAGGCCGAAGGAGACCTTCCGAAGTCCAGTTGACCTCCTCCACAGTGTAATTTATCGGAGGCGCATCTGCATAAGCAATCGCTGAAATAGGCTCCGAGGGTGTCGCACAGGAAAAGCTCCGTCGGCCCATGATAATTTGGTCATACCATTTACCCCATAAATGAAGGCTCTTGTGCTCCGGGTCATGGTCTTTTATCAACGCAAAATCCTCACGGTCAACGGGTGCTTCAGGGAACCCGCCTTCTGAGTGAATGAATGGGAAGGAGGTGTCGGAAGACATAATGCCTGCGTGAAAAAGAGTGAATTTTCAGGTACCCATGCTATAAATTAAATTCTATTACAAAGTACTATAAGTCCGTACCGCACTGTAATGCAGTTAAAAGGGACCAAAGGGGACCCACAAAATCTAGATGATAATTCATCATTAATAAAGCAGCCTCATCACTGGATAAGGCTGTCATTAAAAGAGGAAATCCTCAAGAGATTCTCATTAAATGAGAGAAATCCCTTGGCCAGAGGAGTAAAACTCCCATTGAGAGCAACCCTATTCACTAGACAGACATCTGTCAAAGTTTAATGATGAAGGAATAAAATTCCTCAAGAAGAGCCTTGCTCTGAGAAGATGATCCATCAAAAATAAAATTTCATTTTTTTATCTTCAAGATCCATGAACAAACTCTTAAGAGTTCTTCTATATGATTTGAAAGGAGCAAAGCTCCATTGATGGATTAAAAAAGTTATAAGTAAAATCCTTTCTGAGAGCAAAGCTCTGTTAATGAAACCCTAAATGGGTTTTCTTTAGATTAAAGATCTATGAAGAGCAAGGCTCTGTTAATGGGTAAAACCCTAATTTATTAAAAGTTCTTAAACTTTACCTAAGTTTTGATAGAGTTTTACTCTTAAAAAACTTTTAAACAGGAGAGCTATGCTCTGTGGGAGAATGAAATTCTCAGAACTGAAAATTCTTAAGAAGAAGATGAAAATCATCTAAGAGACCAAAGGTCCTATTTATAGGCATTGAAATGCCTCTTCAACTTCTGAGTTGAACCAAGGGCGCAAATGTCGCCACCGCTGCACTCACATGTGGGCCACATGAGCGCAACGGTGGAGGGGGCATTTGTTTCCCCAATCATAGCAAAGCCCTGTTTTAAAATTCAAAATTTAAAAGTTGAAGCAACGCTTCAGATCCAGCGCTAGGCGTGCTGCGCGCCACGTGTCAAGCACGGATGCGCTAACGCCAGATGCGCCGCGCTGTGCGCCACGTGTCAAACGTAGGTGCGCCAGCGCTGGAATTAAGAATTCCCCACCGTTAGATCAAAAGATCTAATAATAAATCATTAATTAATCAGAATTAAAATTCTGTTATGGAAAGATCTTTCCAATCTTGTTAAAAACAAGAAGATTGCCTTCTGTAAAACAGAAGCCTTAGGATCAAAAATTTAACGGTGGGGAAACATCCCCAAATCAATCAGAGAAAGATCTCTTTAACTGATTTAACAAATCAATTTGCCTTATATAAAGGCCCCAAGACCTAAAGTCTGATATAGAGAAGCCCCCCTACAAACTTTGAAAAAAACTCAAAGAAAGAAAAGTAAGCTTTTAGAAAAAAGAAGATCATTTCTTCAAGGTAAAGAACATGATTCTTGAACACAGAGATGAAATCATCTCATGACAAGAAGAACTATCTTCTAAAAAAGATCATAGATCTAAAAAAGACCAAGGTCTTTGATAAAGAGAGAGATCAAAAGATCTCATCATAAAAACAAAAGAAGTATTTACTTCATTCACAGATCATTGATCTACAAAGGCAGCACCTTTTTATAAATAAGAACTATTGTTCTTGAATCTAGAGGCAAAGCCTCCTTTAAAAAGAACATAAACTTGTTTTCTGATCATAAATTTGATCAAATGCGCTTTGCGCCACTGAAAAGTGCCGTGCACTCATGAACTGCGCCCTTGCGCTTCTCTAATGCACTTTGCGCTACTGAAAAGTGCCTTGCACTCATGAACTGCGCCCTTGCGCTTCTCAAATACGCTTTGCGCTACTGAAAAGTGCCTTGCACTCATGAACTACACCTTTGCGCTCCTTGGGCTGGCGCTCGGCACCAAGCGCGACACGTGTCATTCACGCATGCGCTAGCGCAATGCGCTCATGGACTAGCACTCAGCGCTCACCAACTGGCATCTGCGCTTAGCGCAGAGCGCAACACTTACACGCGCGCCATGTGGCAGAAGCGCACTGCATTTTTTGATTGGCACAAAGCGCCTAGCGCACCATATGTTGCGCTCAGTAAACACAAATTGTTCTTTAAAGAGCCAAGGCTCTGATGAATGCTATGCATTCAACACAAGACAAAAAATGTCAGGACCTAATGCTTAGCATTATTAAAAAGGCCAAGCCTAAGTAAAGGCCCAATAGCCAGAATTAAAAAATGTTAAACATTTTAATTGGACTTAGCTCAATGTCGGCCGTAAGTCCTCAACTTATATTGAACTGAGCCCAACTGCTCACGAATGTTTCAACAGATCTTAGTCCCAAACTGGACTACGAATTTTCCAACCAATTCACACCGGTTCGAGGGTACATCTCTTTACTCTTCTGATATTTGTCATTGTAATCCTTCAACGTCTTCAGAGAGGTGACGGGTCCCGACATCCACACATTTCTACAGACTGTGGGGTCCTTAAACTCATGGACTACGATGTCCTTAAACCTCATAGACTACGATGTCTCTAAACCGGACTGTGGGGTCCTTAAACTCACGGACTACGATGTCCTTAAACCTCATAGACTACGATGTCTCTAAACCGGACTGTGGGGTCTTTAAACTCATGGACTACGATGTCCTTAAACCTTATAAACTACGATGTCTCTAAACCGGACTGTGGGGTCCTTAAACTCACGGACTACGATGTCCTTAAACCTCATAGACTACGATGTCTCTACACCGGACTGTGGGGTCCTTAAACTCATGGACTACGATGTCCTTAAACTTCATAGACTATGATGTCTTTAAACTACAGACTGTGGGGTCCTTAAATCCATGGACTACGATGTCCTTAACCTGGACCGAGATGTCCTTAAACTAACATTGGACCGTAATGTCCTTAAACTAACATTCAACCGCAATGTCCCTAAACTAAACATTAGAGTCCAATGGCTTTTTTGTTGGATCTAAACGATCCCGTTAAGTTGATCTTAGTCTAAAAATTAGATTAACGTATCCTTAACTAATGTTTATGTTGATCTTAGCCTCAAATGAGACTAACGTATCCTTAAACCCAACCCCAAACCCAAATCTAAGAAGATACGGATTTGGACTAATCCACGCCCTACGGACGACAACATACATTAGTCTCCGTATACAATCCACGGGCAACCACAAACAAAACAAACACCCACGACACGAAGTGACCATCTGGAAAAGGAGAAAGTTGTTACCGCGGTACGGTAGCGTAATTAACTGTATGGGCTTATGCCTGAAGGGAAGAGCGTCCCCACAATAAAAAAAACCCTCATCAATGAGGGGGAATCTGACGAAGTCTGCTACATCGGCCGCATCCGTTTAAATCTTCGATACATGGTGCCATAAATCAACTTGGCATCTTCGGAGAAGTGGACGGATAGCACCAAATGGAATCTGCCCTCAGATTCAGGCAAGACGTTTGTCTTCCCGGTTCCCGGCGGTAAACACCTAGTAAACATAGGTTTAAGCGGGATCAATCTCTTGAGCCTCAGGGAGCCGGAGAAGTGGGTGCTTGCCTATCTAAGGTAGACAAATTAATAAAAACAATCAGAACTTTAATTTATTTTGCTAAATGTCTGACTCAGTTTGAGTCTCAGTATAATCTGACTTGAATATGATTCATGTACAATCTACAATCCACAATCTACAGTTTACAATCTATAATCTACAATCTTCAATATTACAATTCAACATGAATACATGAATCCAATTATCAATTTATACACTTGACTGAACCGAACCATGGATATACATTTCATTTACATGGTTCTCCAGTTATTCCATTTACATGATTCTACGGTTACATCTGTTTACTGATATCATGGTTTCGGTCAGTCAATCAATTATACAATCGATACAATTTATAAGACAAACAATACAATCAAAACACTACGGGGTTTAAGGGGTAGATTGGTACAGAAGGTGTTAAAAGTGGCACGAGACGGTAAGATTAAGACACCTAACATGAATCCAGTTGCTGTTGTACCGTGCCATAAACGGTTCCTTGAGAACCTGATACCTTAGTCTCCGGGGCAAGTGAGACTTCTCTCGTATACACTGGCATCCTTCTGTACCAAACTACAAACAACAACGTTAACACTAAATACAATAATATAACAATATGATACAACTGTAAAAGCTTCTCTCTCTCTCCTCTTATCTTTGGGACTTACCGAGCGACCTGTTCGCTGACGACATTCTATTTCTTTCTTCTTTGAATGTCGTCAGGTGATTTGGACCCGTCATAGATCGAGCCAACTACAGAAGACTTAGATCAGTCCAGCGAAGACCCTGAGCTCTAGACATTGTATATTTTCCATTCAGTACTTTTCATTTCCTGTTATGCCATTGTTTAGGCATCGCTTTTATTTCAGTTGTATTTACTTTTCATGCATTGTACAAAAAAATGTTAATAAATAAAGTTGTTGTTCAGTTTATATATCTCGTCTCTTGTGTAATTACTTTTATATTGCTTAGATACGCTTAGCGTATTTACTTCAGAGTAAATACGTAGCGGACCAGTCCCGTCCCCTTCGCCGTATACCGGGAAGCGGGACGTGACAGGTTTTGTTGGTGGCCCATGCAGATCAGAGCTGTATGAAACCTTATTATGCAGTTCTGTTCTGCGTGAACAAACCTAAGCAATATAACACAAGAACCAGCAACTAAAATATTCTTTACAATTCATGTTCCTTGAATCTTATAATTTCATATTCCTTGAAACTTATCATTTCATATACTTTGAATCTGTCCTAACCAAAATTTTTCATTCAAGGTTATGGATTCACCAAACAACACCAGCACCAATGTCGACAACACACCTCCACCACTACCTCTCACACCTTTTGTTCCTGCGCCGCTCAACGAGCAAACGGTTCTGCTTGAGGCAATCCGCAGCCTCCTAGATGGACAACGGCAGCTCTTGAACTGTTCCGAGGCTGAAGCACCTAGAGTAAAGCAATTCAGAGCTTTACATCCCAAACAGTTCTCAGGAAAGGGGAGCCTACTGGAAGCTGAGGAATGGGCTCAAAGTATCGAGAATGATCTGGCAGCAGCACAAGTGCCAGAAATAGCTTGGGTCCGAGTTGCGAAGCTGCAACTCACGGACAATGCACGGAACTGGTGGAAGGCAGAAGAAAGCCGTCTTGATCAACCCATTGAATGGAAGACTTTTCGCGATAAGTTCGACGCGAAGTACTTCCCTGTGACTGCCAGGTTTGCCATAGAACTGCAGTTCATTCATCTACAACAAGGTTCGTTGTGGGACAAGTCAGTAGATGAGTATGACGCTGAATTCACCATGCTCAGTCGGTAAGATATGCCACAGTATTTCAAATTTTTAATATCACATAACACACAGCTAATACAAGACCGTAACAGATTTGCGGCACACATGATACCGACGGATGACATCAGAGCCCGTCGATTTCAACAAGGTTTGGACACGGAAATCCAGGCTGCACTAGCCGCAGGGAAATTTCCGACTCATGAAGATGCTCTGGAAGCTGCCCGCGGTTATGAGGCAGTGATAAAAGCAAGGGGCATACCTCAATCTGCCGGTTTGAAACGCCCTGCCACTCAAATGGCAGGAGGAGACTCTTCCAGGCCAACGTTCGAACCCAGGAGAACTGAAGAACCCAATAACCAGCCAAGACCACATTTCTGTTTCCATTGCATGAGAGATGGACATTTGATAAAGGACTGTAGGCGCGCAAAAGGCCTGTGCCAGTTTGTGGCGCGTCCAATCAATTAATTGAGACATGTCCATATAGATACAACTCAGCTCACACACCTACCAACTACCCGCAGCGGCCAGCTATCCAGGCTCCTGCAACTCGTCCTGCACTCCCAGCACCACCTCCACACAGAACTCCTGCACAGCCTACTCGCCAATTCCAACAGGCAATGAGGAACATGCCTCGAGGGCAGAGAAACAAGCCCCAAGGACAGAATGTGCCTCCAGCTAGAAGGAAGGTACCACGGCAACAGACTTTCACATTAGCAGCCGTAGAAGCCGAGACTGTAGGTCAAGGTAACATCGATAAGCCCTTTTCACATTTTTAAAACCCTTGCACCACTTTGTTATTTTTTCATACACTATCAAGTACTTCTGTCACCAAACTTTTCTTGAATTTGTTACACTTTCCTTTTACAAATTTCGGGAACGAAATTTTTATAAGGAGGGTAGAATATAACAACCCTAAATTTCCTATACAATTTTTTTTCAAAATATTTTTTTTTCAAAATCCATAAAGGGGTATTTTAGCCTGAGCACAAGATATAAATAATTAATTTGCTTTTTAATTACAAGTTAAAAGAATGTAACAACTCCATTTTTAGTGTACAAAAATTTGTTTTAAATTTGAAGTATACTTAGAGTATTTAATGTTGCTGTTACCACTTTAAGTATTTATCTCACACCATAATTACAAGAAGGGGCTTATGGCTCATTGGTAATACCTTGCATTGCTGAACCAAACCACCAGAGTTCAAATCCCATACCCCACATTATTTTTAATATTGATTTTTTAAAAAACCTTTAGAATACCAAGGGTTTACTCGTGCATATCTCACAAAAACCCTACACCAAAAAATGTAACATTGCCAGGGGTTATATGAACCGTCGAGGGGATCCCGGCCGCCTGACTCGGCCGGGAATCGGCCAAATCGGCCTCGACTCGGCCGACTCGGTCCTCCGACCGAGTCACGGCTGAGTCACAGCCGAGTCGGCCGATTCCGGCGACGACCCCAACATGAAAGTTGTGTCTTTTCACATTCCCTATGCACCTGCAAAATTTTAGCCTCAGACCATTTTCAGAGCTCTTTTAAAACCCCAATAACTCCACTTTTAATACATTT
Organism: Agapanthus africanus; assembly: GCA_030015575.1. Classification (NCBI taxonomy): domain Eukaryota; kingdom Viridiplantae; phylum Streptophyta; class Magnoliopsida; order Asparagales; family Amaryllidaceae; genus Agapanthus; species Agapanthus africanus. The sequence continues at coordinate 356,679,688 of JASDDO010000019.1, forward strand.
TTAATACATTTTATCACATTTTTCATTTTAACCTTTCACCTACCCTAACCCTATAAATACCACCCCTACCCTCTACCCTCTCACCCTAAAATTCTGAGCCCACTCTCTCAAAATTCCAAGAAAACTTGTGTACTTTGAAAACAAGCTCGAGGCGAAGCTCCGGCGAAATCTACGGCAAACTTCCGGCGATCGTTTTCGGAACTACCGGCGACGACGCAACACATCGGGATTTCTATACTTCCCTCTCACTCTCTTGTGTGATCTAAAACCCGTAAGTCCCAATTCCTACCTATCTCTTCTATCAAAAAAAATACGGTTTTACAAAACCTAACGGAATCGGAACAAATCCGATTTCCTATTCGGTTTCTTATAAAATTCCACTTCTCACTAATACAATCATACTTAAACTTTCTCATGTTGACTATTAAACACTAATCAACCAAATTGATCAAGTTTCATTACATGAAATGATGGTTATTTCAATTTATCGTATTTTTTCACTTAAATACCACATTGTTTCAATTCTACATTTAACCCCATTAAACTTGCTATACCTTTAAATAAATCACGAGGTAACGACCTACCTCCTCACACACTCATATGCAACATAACACGATACCATCGAAAACTTAGAATACGAGAAAACAACATTTTCATTTAAATACCATTGACTTAATAAAATCAATTCTAAAAGATTTAGTATTGATACACTTTTTAAATAAATACCACTTATTATGAAAATAGGATAAGTTATGGACATCAGTCGTTTATCTAAACCTGACTTTGTGGTATTTAGGCTAGGCAAGTGAGAATGGTAACTTTAAAAGGCCCTTCTCATGGTGATTCGTGAGCGGATCCCTCCTTTCTTCACTTGTACTTACCTGGCCACAATTGGCGGTGAAGAGACGATTTGAGGCATCTCACAACTTGTCGTTTTGGACCAGTTAGGAATAGTCTAGTTGACTTAGGAGACCCTAGAACATAGAATACGGAAAATTGACATCTTTACAAATAAATACCACTTACTTCATAAAACCGTTTTCTAAAGGATTAGTATTTATACAATCTTTGCAAAGCGCCACTACAACCCATTTTGGGGAACCCGTTCGGGATGGTGCGGATTATCGCACATCCTCAGAGTTAGTAGTGCGAGATTCAGACCTCCGCAAGGAGCATTTGGTCTCGAAAGATTTAAAATACGACATCTTAAGAAAATGAGATTTTTTAGAATATAAAAAATATATTAAAATTATTTTTGTATAAATATATGTATATTTATCGTTAAAATGCCTATTTTATTATGATATAAATATTCCATTTTTTCTTTAAAAAAATCACAAGAATAAATTTTACACTAAAATATCATGAATTCCACACAAATCAATATTACAAATAAATACCTATATTTCTGAAATTAGGATATTTTCACTAGAAATATCACAATACAAAATCCATATTCATTACAACACTAAAGACGAATAATAAATACTTGAGGTGTATTTTGAAAAGTATATAAAAGTATTTTTACATAAAACCCCCTCAAGTTCTATAAATTACCCTAAGGACCCTAGTAAACATAGGTTTAAGCGGGACCAATCTCTTGAGCCTCAGGGAGCCGGAGAAGTGGGCGATTGCCTATCTAAAATAGACAAGTTAATAAAAACAATCAGGACTTCAATTTACTTTGCTAATTGTCTGACTCAGTTTGAGTCTCAGTATAATCTGACTTGAATATGATTCAAGTACAATCTACAATCCACAATATACAGTCTACAATCTATAATCTACAATCTTCAATATTACAATTCAACATGAATCCAATTATCAATTTATACACTTCACCAAACCGAACCATGGATATACATTCCATTTACATGGTTCTCCAGTTATTCCATTTACATGATTCTACGGTTACATCCGTTTACTGATATCATGGTTTCGGTCAGTCAATCAATTATACAATCAATACAATTTACAGGACAAACAATACAATCAAAACACTACGGGGTTTAAGGGGTAGATTGGTACGGAAGGTGTTAAAAGTGGCACGAGACGGTAAGATTAAGACACCTAACATGAATCCAGTTGCGGTTGTACCGTGGCATAAACGGTTCCTTGAGTTCCTGATACCTTAGTCTCCGGTGCAAGTGAGACTCCTCTCGTATACACTGGCATCCTTCTGTACCAAACTACAAACAATAGCGTTAACACTAAATACAACAATATAACAATATAATACAACTGTAAAAGCTACTCTCTCTCTCCTCTTATCTTTGGGACTTACCGAGCGACCTGTTCGCTGACGACATTCTATTTCTTTCTTCTTTGAATGTCGTCATGTGATTTGGACCCGTCAGAGATCGAGCCAACTACAGAAGACTTGGATCAGTCCAGCGAAGAACCTGAGCTCTAGACATTATACATTTTCCATTCAGTACTTTTCATTTCCTGTTATGCCATTGTTTAGGCATCGCTTTTATTTCAGTTGTATTTACTTTTCATTCATTGTACAAAAGAATGTTAATAAATAAAGTTGCTGTTCAGTTTATATATCTTGTCTCTTGTGTAATTACTTTTATATTGCTTAGATACGCTTAGCGTATTTACTTCAGAGTAAATACGTAGCGGACCAGTCCCGTCCCCTTCGCCGTATAACGGGAAGCGGGGCGTGACATTCATTCTTTCATTTTTTTTATTTTCTTTCCACGATGCTCTATCATTTCAGCTTTTTATATCGCGACAGTTGCAATTGCCCAATCATTTCGGCAATTTTTCGCAGTGCCCAATCATTTCGGCTATTCTTGTTTTTTACTCGCTGCTTTTTATTGCGAGTTGCCCAACCATTTCAGCTATTTTGTATGCATATATTTTTACTTGCTGATTTTGTTGCAAGTTGCCCCATCATTTCGGCTATTTCATATGCATTTTTGGCTCGCTGATTTTTTATCGCAAGTGTGGAACTTGGAATCTGGTGCCAATCTCAGCATCAGCATTGCTACGACTGGAATATTGCCAGGAACGAATCATCATTTGCCGTGAAAGGACTTGGAACTTGATATCGATGTAGGCATCAGCATCGCTGCAACTGGGACATTGGTAGGAGCGAATCATCATTTGCCTTTGTCGATTTAAACAAAGATGGCTTAGCAAACAGAGTTAGAATCCTGTCAACTAAGGCTTTTGACTTCATGGGCCGTAAGGGTTTCATAAAGGTATTTCTCCCTGCGAGTCGTGAGGATCTTGTAGGTGCATTTTCTTCTTCAGAATCGTGAGGATTCCTAAGTGTGTGTCTCTTATAAGTCGTAAGGATCTTACAAGAGTGTTTTCTCCTTATAAGTCGAGAGGACTTACAAGTGTCGTTCGCCATATGAAGATATCCCTCGTTAGTGGTGGGACTCTGTTGGGGAAACATTTATTTGTGCCCGTGGATTGTATACAAGGGTCAATATTGAAACTCTTGTAGGGCAGCCTGGGAGATGTGATGGTTTAAGAACAGGTTCAGATCCCAGTAGCTTAAGGCTTTTGAATCTTATAAGCCGTGAGGGTCTCATAAGAAGGTTCTCCTTACGAGTCGTGAGGATCTCGTAAGTGTGTTTTCTCCTTAGGAATCGTGGGGATTCCTAAGTGTGTTGCTCCCTTGTGAGTCGTAAGGATCTCATGCAAGTATTTTCTCCTTACAGGGTCGAGAGGACCTTGCAAGTGTCTTTTAACGAGATTGCGCCCTTTCGGGTTTTCACAAACTCGCCGGTAGTCCTGCTGTTTTTACTCACGGAGCCCTTTCGGGTTTTCATCCGTGCCCATCTCGCTTATGGACGTACCGTTTTTTTTTTGTTCAGCCTTGGGATGCTGCGGTCCGTAGTAGTTTATAGACGTCTCGGTCAGTTGCAAGTTTTAGGACATTGCGGTCCATCGTTAGTTTAGGGACGTTTCGGTCCATCGCACGTTTTCGAAGGCGAGCTTTCGTCGGATACTACTTATAGAGTTCAAGCTTGGGAAGATAGCGAGCGGACATAGGCGTCGTCATCTATCATTGACCTAGGCCGTGATTCGTCAGGTGTAGTATTTTTTCAAGAACCGGCCGTTTATTGGCCTGAGGGTCATTCGCCATGCATATCCATGAGCAAGTAAGCCCCACCTTGGTAGACCTTGTCTATGATATATGGGCCCTCATAGTTTGGCTCGAATTTCCCTCGTTTGGCACGATTAGGGATCATAGGTCTTTTTACAACTAGCACGAGTTCGCCTTGGCGGAATGTTCTTGGCCTAGTCAATCTCTCGTATGAGCGCGTCATCTTTGCTTTGTAAGCCTCCAAGTTTTGCTGCGCCATGAGCCGGGTTTCGTCAAGGGCGTCGAGCTCCTCAAGCCGAAGATGAGCATTCTTTTCATCTGTTAGCTCGTAGTGAACTGCCACTCGCAGAGAGGGTAACTCTATCTCCAAGGGAAGTACTGCTTCAGTGCCGAATACCAATGCATACAGTGTTGTATTTGTGGCCGTTTTGAACGTAGTTCGATACGCCCAGAGAGCTTCATGCAGTCTCTCATGCCAGTCCTTATTTCGAGACACCGTCTTTTTCACGATCTTCGTCAAGGTCTTGTTGAAAGCCTCAGCCAGACCGTTAGCTCGAGAATTATAGACCGAAGAGTATCTCCAGTCTATATTATGCTGCTGTGCGAAGCGGCTGATCTTATGGCTTCTGTAGGCCGGCCCGTTATCGGAGATAATCCGTCGCGGAGTGCCGAACCGATAGATGACGTGTGTCTTGAAGAAATGGAGGATATTCTCCGTCTTCACTTCTCTTAGCGGTACTGCTTCTGCCCACTTAGAGAAATAATCTGTTGTCGCCAGTATGAACCGGTGTCCTTTAGACGATACTGGTTCGATAGGCCCGATTATGTCAGTTCCCCACATTTTGAACGGCCAGCTAGCCACTGTTGGATGTAGCAGATTTGGATTCTGGTGGATAAAATCCCCGTGAATCTGGCACGAGTGGCACTACTTCGCATATTCGAGGCAGTCTTGGATCATTGTGGGCTAATAGTAGCCCATTCTTTTGATCTTCAGCTTCATTTTTGGCCCGGCTTGATGAGAACCGCAGAGTCCGTCGTGAGTTTCTTGAATGACTCTCCTTGCTTCTTCAGGTCCCAGGCATCTTAGCTATAGAGAATCAAATGATCTCTTATATAGAGTGTCATTGACGAAGGCGAAGGATAGAGCTCGTTTCATGAGCTGATGTTTTGAGGACGCATCTTCAGGTGTTCGGCGGGATTTGAAGTAGTCTATAAAGATTTCTCTCCAATCCTTGACCTTTTCCTGGTCCCCTATCTGTAGAGCCGCTTGCTTGGTTGCTTCCTTTTCTTCAAACGACTCCGGAAATATTTCTGCCGGTGCGAGAACTCGACATCTTTGCACAACGATCCTTACATCATCGAGATTTTCATCAGCCAATTCTTTAGCGAGCTTGGCCAGTGCATTGGCTTTGCTATTTTCCGTGCGCGGTATGCTCTCCAGCATGTAAGAGAGGATTCGAGTCAGCAGTTGTTGCACTCTCTCACCGTACTTTACCAACTCTGGTTTGCACGTTTGATAGTCGCCATTTACTTGACTAACGATCAGCTGAGAATCTCCGTATATGAGGAGGTTCTTGATTCCCATATCGATAGCGATCTCAAGACCTGCTATCAAAACTTCATATTCGGCTTCATTGTTTGTCCTCGGCCTTGTTAAGGAAAGGCAAAGCGCATTATCCCTCCTTGTAGAGTCACGAAGATGAGGCGTACCCCAGATTTGATTATGATGGAGTTGTGCTTGCGCTTCTTCATGGAAGATGCTCCATCGAAGTAGAGTTCCCATCGGGTATCACTCCTTTCTTTCTCCTTGTTGATCGTGTCAAACGCGTGCTCGTCTGGCCGCTCACAATTTAAAGGTGAATTGGCAGGTATTGGATGCTCAGCGAGGAAGTCGGCGATGGCCTGTCCTTTCACTGCCTTGAGAGGACGATATGTTATCGAGAAATCCATTAGGAGGAGGGCCCATTTAGCGAGCCGCCCTGTTAATATGGCTCTTGACATCAAATATTTGAGAGGATCCACCTTTGATATGAGATGGATCTCATGCGCCAACGCATAGTGCCTGAGCTTCGTTATCACGAAGATCAACGCCAGGCAGTATTTTTCAATGGGGGAGTAATTGTTTTCTGCCCCCAGGAGAACTCGACTCAAATAGTAGAGGTCTCTCTCCTTCCCTTGGTCGTTCTCCTGTGCCCATAGAGCGCCCAAAGAACCTTCAAGGGCTGTTGTGTATAGGATGAAAGGCTTTCCCTCGACCGGAGTGGTCAGCACCGGCGGATTCTGCAGGTATTGCTTGATTTCGTTCAGTGCGCTTTGGCATTTGCGATCCCATACGAACAGGGTTCCCTTCTTCATCAAGTGGCTGTAGGGACAACATTTGCCGGAAAGATTGGCTATGAACCGGCGAATATACGCGAGCTTCCCTTGTAGAGACCGTAGTTGCTTAAGAGTTCCTGGCGGGGGCATTTACATGACCGCCTTAATCTTCGACGGGTCTATTTCGATACCTCGATGTCGTACGATCAATCCCAGGAACTTGCCTGAGGAAACTCCGAATGCGTATTTAAGAGGGTTCATCTTTAAGTTGTATTTCCGAAGATGTTGGAACACTATTTTTAGATGTTCCCAATGCTCCTCGTGCGATTTGCTTTTCACCACAAGGTCGTCGATATAGTATTCGACAATTTCATGTATGAGGCATCGAAAATCTTCGTCATTGCCCACTGATAGGTGGCGCCTGCGTTCTTCAGACCGAAAGGCATCACTTTGTAATAGAATATGCCCAGAGGAGTCCGGAAAGCGGTATGCTTCTGGTCTTCGGGATGCATCTTTATTTGATTATATCCTGATGAGCCGTCCATGAAGGAGAAGACTTCGTGAGTGGACGTGTTGTCTATCATCAGCTCGTTAACCGGTACGGGGAAGTCATCCTTCGGACATGCTTTGTTGAGGTCCCGAAAGTCTACGCAGATACGCACTGTCCCATTTTTATTCATTACTGGGACGATGTTGGCAATCCAGTCAGGGTACTGAACCTCTTGGATGAAGCTGGAGTCGATTAGCTTCTTGACCTCGGCGTTGATGCTCATTTCAAGTTCGAGCCGCATTCTTCTCGGTGCTTGTTTGATTGGCTTAATGTCCGGAGATATCGCCAATTTGTGCACATCTACTTCTGGATCTAGTCCTGGCATTTCGGAGTAATTCCATGTGAAACAGTCTTTATTTGCATTAGCACGTCTCTGAGCATAGCCACCTTTTCTTCAGACAATAGCTCACTGACGAACGTCAGTCGTGGGTCGTTTGCCGTTCCCAATTCGATTTTTCTGAGGTTATCTGCAGTAGTATGTATCCTATCTTCTAGCTCTTTTGGCGCCGGTGGAAACTCTGAGATCACCTCGTCATCATCGTTTTCGAAGCACCGGGGGAGGTCAGCCATATCCTCATGTACTCCTTCTCCTGACAGCGTTATCGCATAAGAGGTACGAGATCGCTTCCAAGACCGATGTTGATCCGGCTCCACTCTCGCTGCACATGTGGCTTTCGGTTCATGCTTCTGTGGTGAGGTTACCTTCCAACTACTAGATAAAGTGAACCTGTCTTGTTGATACTGGTCCTCGACCCAGTTTTTGAAGGTGAAGCAGTCTTTGAGAGGATGTCCTATCGCTCGGTGATATGAGCAATAATCTAGGTGATGGACCCCGTTTGCTTGTTCGGGGTGCCTGGACTCCGGGAGGGTAATCATCTAATGTTTAATGACAAAGACTGAATATCTTCCTTGTCTTGTTTTGGGGGAAAGAATATGCTCGACCCATCTTCTTTACAAGAGACGGATGCCGGCTGCTCAATTTTCGATCGCGAGGTTTCTTGGTCCCGCTTTGCTGCTGTCGAACGTTTTTTCCGTTCTTCATTTTGTTTCTACTTCTGCGTCGGGTCTTTTGTATGACGGGCTGGCGACGAAGGGCATCGTCATTCTCCGCAGCCTATTGAAGAAGACGCCGCATCCTGGCTTTCTCGTAAATGGCTATTTCGCGGCTATGGTCATCCCGGACCTTTTGACCCACTTCCCTTATTAGCTTGTCCATCTGTTCTTCGAATGATGGACTTAGCACTTTCATGGCGGGACCTCATTTTGGTTCAACTACAGTGTCTTTTAACAGAGCATCTCCTTCTTCATCGAAATCATGTATAACGTAGCAGCCATGGAATCGCTCCCGTTTCTTGGATTGAACATATCCAAGCCCGATCGTTTCCATTCTCCCGTTGGGCAATTTTCGCTGAGTTTCGGGGACGTTCCAGATCCTGTTGTAGAACTGAGCTTGTCGAGCAGTCTGTTTGAAGGGTACGCCCTGGCGCCTCAGCAGGCTTTATAATCCTTTTGTGTAGTATCTGGGCAGCCGGATGGGCTGGAGCCTGTCAAGCGTAGAATCGGCACCAAGCCAGATCTCTTTCCCTACTTTGGTTTTCGTGGATCGATAAAAGAGGATCGCCTTTTAATCACTTCGCCTGGGAGGGACGTAGAACATCTGTAGTTCTTGCACACTATAGGTATCAAGTGCGTCGAGGTCTTTGTAATGTTCTTGCGGAACCATGGCGATTTGCAAACTTCATTCATCGCCAGTGAAGACTTGTATTGATGGCCGAACAGAAAATACTGCATTAACCTCATCTTCAGAGTCGCTGCCGAAGACCGGAATAGGGGTGGAGGGTCCCGGCTTGTTGCATTGGGGCGGTCCTAAATAAACTATCTCTTCCTCCTCTTCGGTATCGCTCCCAAAGACCGGAATAGCGGTGATAGCTTTCTGCTTATTCTCCGGCTTATGGCATCTTTCCGTGTCTTCAAAGTCTTGTAAGAAGTACTTTGCATCTTCGTACTTTCGGACTTCGTTTATGGAGAATGGGTTCAGCTCCCCTGTCACAGTGTATTCAAGCCCATCTTTGAAGTACTTCATACACTGATATTGTGTAGAAGGGATAATGTTGTACTCGTGTAACCAAGGCCTGCCGAGCAAAGCGTTGTAGCAAGTCTTGATGTCAATGATGTGAAACTTGATGTTAGTGACGAGCAGCCCAAAGCGTAACATCAGTATCACAGACCCGAGCGTCCGTGATGACTGGGAGTCGAACCAGAGATAGTGATTTTATCCCGAGCAAGGTGTTGAACGCTCATGCAGATTTCTTTTAGCACCCTCACATTTAGGAGATTGATAGAGGACCCATTGTCAACTAGGATCTTCCCTATCTTAATGTCATGGCAATACCCCAAGACATTTAGGGGACGTTGTGTTCGCATGTTCCGATGAGGAGATCTTCATCGCCGAAAGTGATGTCAGCTGTGTGAATTTCTTCCAGCTCGTCCTTCATCTTTTCTTCGGCGAGGAAAGCTTGAAACTGGTCAGGCTTTTGTAATGCCTTGATCAGAGAATCTCTCGCCTCTTTGGATACCAGAAGGGCATTGAGAATGCTTAGCTGCGAGGGTATCTTCCTCAGATGCGCTAGAACGTTGTAATCCACCTTGTTTTTCTTGGGCGGGTCCTCGGCTGCGAGCTCTTGGACGACTCGATCATCGAAGGCGATATCCCCAGGTACTTTTCCTTCCTCTTATCTTTTCTATCCGATCCCCTGTTTGCGGGTCCAAGATTCTTTTCGGGTAATGTGCGATTGCGCAGCTGAATGTTCTCACATGTCTTCATCTCTTCTGCTTCAGAGATGGATTCCTTGAAGAGAGGACCGAGAGCTATTTCTTCATTCGAATCGCTCTCGAAGGCGAGAACTTGCGATCCCCCGGAATCAACAGTATGGATGTACAATGTGATAAACGGGTAACTGTTGAAGTCAAAAATTGCACCCCGGTTGACCAAGTCAAAGTCAACCCCAAGCCAAGTGGGCCTATGCCCAGGTCGAGTCTGAACATGAAGCGGCCGGCCCTCCCCCATGCCAAAATGAAATCATGTAATAAATAATTTTTATGTAATTTTTTATGCATGAATGTAAACAAAATGGGCATAAAGCCAAATTTTTGTAAGCCCATGGCTTATGTGCAAAAAGAAATAGCACATGAGACATGGGATGGGCGAAATGCCATTTTGTAAAGCCCAAGGGGCTATATGCAAATATGTAAGCCTATATAAGGCAAAGATAATGAAATATCCAACAAATTTTTCTCTCTCAAAAACAAAAGAATTCAGATCTGAGATCTTTCTCCTTTCTTAAGGTTCTAAAAACCTTCTTCTATCTTTTGAATTAAATCAAGAGTTTTACTCTTCCTTTTGTAAAACTAAATAGTTTTTACCACAAAACCCACAAAGGGGAACTTGGATCTACCGTTAGATCTCAAAAAGAAGAGATCTTTAAATCTCATCCCCCTTTCTTCAAGATCCAGTCAAAAGAGAAGGAAGAAGGAGACCCATCTCCTAAAAATCCCATCTTGGGAAGATCCAGAACCAAAGGGAGAAACAAAGCAACCCCCTTTGATCATTTCTAAGCTTTCTAGGAGTTTAACTCCACAAATCGGGAGCACAGCTCCCAGTGCAGAGACCAAAGTCCCCTTTCTGTTGACGCCCAGCGTCCAGCGCCCAGAGCGCTTGCGCCCACGCGCCGAGCACGTGGTGCGCCCAGCGCCCCGAGCGCTTGAGCCCACGTGCCGAGCACGTGGTGCGCTAGCGCCCAGTGCGCTTGCGCCCACGAGCCTAGCATGTGGTGCGCTCGCGCCCACGAGCTGAGCACGTGGTGCGCCCAGCGCCCCGAGCGCTTGCGCCCACGTGCCGGGCACGTGGTGCGCCCAGCGCCTCGAGCGCTTGCGCCCATGTGCCGGGCACGTGGTGCGCCCAGCGCCCAGTGCGCTTGCGCCCACATGCACGTGGTGCGCTAGCGCCCAGTGCGCTTTCTCCCATGTGCCGAGCACGTGGTGCGCCCTGCACCCGGTGCGCTAGCACCCTGTGCGCTAGCGCCCACGTGCCGAGCACGTGGTGCGCCCAGCGCCCACGTGCCGAGCATATGGTGCGCCTAGCGCTTAGAGCGCTCACGCCCAGCGCCTAGTGCGCTAGCGCCCAGCGTCTGCGTGCCATGCACGCGAGGCGTTGGCCTCCACGCATCCTTGGGATGCCTTTTCCCTTTATATATATATACATACATACACACTGTTAGTGTATATGCCCTAGAGGCCATTACTGTATCATACTAGCTTGTATATTACTTAATGGAAGCTTGGGATATTCACAGTTGTATTGACAGTCTTGCTCAAAATGGTAGTATGCTACTTGGTTTGTCTCTACTTCAATATGTGCATGTGTTTCTTTTAGCATATCGCTTATATACATATTAGTGGAGCCCTTAGGATCTTTGCTTGATTACCAGCGTTGTGATGGCAGTCACACTTATGGGGGCTAGGTAATCCATAAGCACATCCTTATACAGGTCCCTAGTCGTAGGACTATCGAGACAGGGCATCGTTACTCCGGAGTAGACTAGCGTATGCGCTTCTCATCCCAGCGGAGGAGACGGTCTGTCCCACAGCCGTCAGTACGTCGTACTTGAGATAGTATGCGGGTGCTCGTTAGGTTACAAGTACACTGGACAGGACTCGTCGGGAACTGTTGGTTGGTATTATACCTATCGTCAGTTATCAGTTCTCAGGTGACATGAGTACAGCTTAGTCCGCCGACTTGACACTGTCACTTCGCCTCGAGTGTGTTCCCACTGTACTTAGATTACTACCCTACCACGGCTCAAAGGAGTCGTGCAAACAGGTAGTAGTTGGGTGCAGTCGCGAAGCACTTGGAGGCAGTGACGGTTAGACGGGATTCGTCTCTCCCGGTATTGGGGGTTGACATCGCGCTGTGTTTAGGAGAGCCATTACACAAGTAGTCCCTGGCCAGGGCAAGCGAGATATACTGGTAGGTTTCCAGTGTTATCTCAGGGTGTTCTGGGCTACACTCCAACACGACTTGTACCGCTATTAGGGGACTGACGTTCACCGCCCCCTAGGCCCGCTATGCGATGTATCAGACGAACAGACCGGACTGTACGGAGATTGTCACATACAGGCTCAGTAGGAGTTCGGATGGGTTTACCTCATCGGCCTTCTTATCGACATCTACCTGGGGACCGTTACGTACAGCTAGTGCCGCTTGCGGTTCGTGGTTAAACCCACTGCCAGCGTAGTGTCGAGTCTTTAGAGTCCCACACAGAGAGTTTCCCTGCACTGAGCGAAACGTGTAGAGGCCGTATGGTTTTACGGCAGGGCTACGATCACTTACGTGCACTTGTGTACGTATGCTGTTCGGGCAGGCAATACTAGTGGGCTTTGGTTTAAGCCAGATCTTAGTATTGCACAGATGGATTTGTTTTGTCTTCTGTGCATTCGCATTCTACGGAATGCGGATGCGGGTGTGTATTCACAGTTTTGAGGAGTGATGAAGGAGGAGGTGCTCCATTAGGGTTTTGGCAGTTGGTTCGGCCAAAACCATAATGTGGCAGGCTCATTAGGGTTTTGACAATTCGTTTGGTCAAAACCATTATAAACCGGAGACATTGTTTACTAATTCTTTTAGTGATAGATTGTGATGGCTAATTGCATTGACCATTTGACCACTTAGACCTCTCTTGACTTTGTTGACCCGTTGACCGTGTTGACCATTGACCTTCAAGAGAGGTCTACACTCTTCTTTGATTTTCTTTTTAATTCTTGAGTTATGAAAATGGTCAAGTCATTTGTGCCATCAACTTTATCATGATAGGATTAGTAATGATGGTTTTGGGTGTATTATTGCAACCATGGTTCATTTTCCTTAGTTAATCTTTTCATTATTCTCTTCTCATTCTCTCTCTTGAAGTGAGAAGAAAAGAAAAGCTCCATGGTTGCTAAAGTTTCTCCTTCATCTTCCTCCCCTTGTTAATTCTTTTGATCTCATGTGTTGAGAGAAAAAGAATCCACATAGACAAACACTTGCATCTTTCTCTTCTACACAACCTAGAGCATCTAGATTAGCGATCTCGTTGCCCTAGTTGCCTCGGCTTGAGGTGGAGCTTAGTGTACAACTCTCGGGTGGATCGTCTTCGACTCAAGAAGGCCGCGGAGGTGACCAAGATCCGGATCGACCCTCGGAGCGTGGATGGACGAGCCGGACAGCGGAGAGAAGACCCGTAGGACCGGTTCTGTGAAGTATATTTTCTACAGCATAGTAGTTAAAGGCTCTACTTGTTTGCTAGTTTCTAGTTTAGCCAAGATCCTTGCTTTTTCAGTCCATGTTGCCTTGTGCCAAATTATTGTTTTTCGCCGTTTCCGCCTTCCCGTAAGAACCGGGGTGAGCAACGTGGACTTACAGTAGTATCAGAGCCTAGCTAAACATAAACTAGTAAGTTAGCAAAGTGTTTAGAATATCGATCGGAAAAAAGTCGCAAAACACGTCCGCAAAACCTCAAGTTTCTGTCGATTTTTATACTGCTCAAAAAGTGATTTAAAATATATGAAAAATTGTCTCAGGGTTTTGTAAAAACACTGCAGAAAAACGATCCAGTGATTCGATTAAACCGCCGCGGTTCCGCGGCAATGACATGCTTATTGCCGCGATTCCGCGGCCGATTTAACTCGGCAGTGGATCGGGTTTCATGCAGTGTTTTAGTTTGGCTGTTTTGGGATTTTTAAGACATGTTTTTTCTACCCAGATTTTCCAGAGAGCAAATTGACTTTTGGGGTGGTTAAAAATCCATATTTTGATCGATATTCCGTAGACTTTGGCTAATGGATATTATCTGTGATGTGATATATGTATTGAACATCCGCTAATCGCTATACGTCGATTAGTGGGGGTTATACATATCTGTGATCTGTAATGCTTGTTGGTTTGTGTATATGAACTCGTTGGATTGTCGCGGATGAATAGCCGGGAATGGATGTGAGATGAGAGTTTCTTTTTCTTTCATTCATGTAAAATTTGTAAATTGATGTAATATTATTTGTATGGCCGCACAACCGGGTCGGGGTTGTAGCCGTCATTGTATAATTTCTTTTTACTATTTTTGCTCCTAGGGTAGACCCAAGGTGGGGTGCACAAACTACCGGGTATCTCGAAGTGCCGAATGGCCTACTCACGGGTTGAGGGAGGTTGCTTCGCTTTGGGTACTTGGCGGGTAGTTTGCCGCACCCGTAGGGGTCTTGGGTGGGGTATTGGCTATTCATCGCGACCGTGTAATCCGCTTTTCGTTGCAGGCTCGAACGAATCGCGGATTCCTAGTATATCCAAAGTGTTCATCTGTGATCTGGAATGGCTATCATTGCTATATATCTATATATGATATCTATTTAGGTGTTGCTTATGTTTTGCATCCGCGCTAGTCCAGCCCCCGCTCTGTCGTTAGTTAAGTAACCTAACGGGTGATGACGGGACCCCGTGGCAAATGCGGATGGCATAAGCGTACACCATATTTTGGTTTTTTTCTGCAATGGTAGGATTAAATGATGGGATGCATTGGAATTAATGCAAGAAAATAAACCAAGTAAAAATCGTTGGAACACTTTCAAAACCACTCGGTTCTTTTTCAAAAACCAGCTTTTAAACGCGGATCTTGAACCACTCCTTTTTAAAAGCTATCTCGTTCCATCGATTTTATCAAGTTCACTACGTTCACGGTTTCGCCAAAACCATTCGTAGCCCTCCGTCGTTTCGTATGGATAGTCAATAGTATTCAAGCTGTGTTTGTTGGCCAAAGTCAAGGCACAGTGTTTGGTAGCTATTGGGTATTCATATGTAGCATAGATAGATGCGTTGGTTTGGGACAGTCGTACTGCCTTGTTGGCCAAAGTCAAGGGTATGTGCGGGTGGGTTCAAATTAACCTGGATAATGACGGGTAGAAGTTGACATGTGACTTATGATTTGTTGGCCAAAGTCAAGGTCATAAGAGCATCGGGCAAAAATCCACATCGGGAGTTTTAAAAGTACTGAAACTTGCTAGCGCTGCATACCATTTGGAGTGTGATGATTCTGGTAGGATTCCTTCAGTTTTGTCACGCGATGATATTTGGATCCCGATCCTACTGTGAGTATATGCTACTCCTCGGGAACTTTCTCACTTAACGATCAATGCTATAAACCTAGTAGGTGTCTAGAAAGGTGTTAGCGGGGCTACGCCCACAGGGAAAAGATGTTACTTAATTAAGGAACTTCGCGAAAGCGTTGGAAAACCTCCCTCGAAGTACTGACACTGGCCTGGCTGAACGGTTAAGCAAGTATTGTACGGTGAGATTGATCCTGACTAATTCTTCCTTTATGGTTTGAGGAGGGATTCGAGAGACAGTGGGAGCCATCCTGTTTAGATAAATTAAAAACCAATCTAAACTTGCAAGAGCATCATACTGAATGTTTTCTTCTCTCTCTCTTAATTGCAGCGACCCAATGACCGTACCTAGGTTACATCTAGATAATAAAATGACTGAATCTGACTGTTATGACTGGCAAAGGTCTGTCCAGATGTCCATTGCCCATGACAAGCTGGGACAACTCTTAACTAATCCTACCCCTGCCGTCTCAGGTCCAGCTTCCCCTGTCACGGATATTCATATCCGTAGGACATCGGAAAAGGAATGTGCGAAAGCCAAGTGCCTCGTGTTAGCATCAGTTGATAGTGCATACCAGGGGCAGCACGAGAAGATGGACTTAGTTTCTATCTTCCTCCATAACAAAGATTTATATGGAGAGCAATCTCGTATCACAAGATATGAGACCTCGAATGAATTGCTTCCAGTGAGGTTGGCTATCGGGTCATCTGTAGGGGGCAACGTCCTTACAGAGACCAGCTCTTTTGAGCTCTCGGACCTGAAGACCACGTTGAAGAACGGGTCAGATGCTGACTTAGTTCAACAGTCTCTACCTACTACCCTGAAGGAAACCAGGGAAGTAGAAAGAAAGGGAAGGGCACAAGTTTCGGGAATGGATGTAGTAAAAGAGGAATGTCCCTATTGTTACGGGAATGAACATGGGCAGAAGGATTGCAGGGCTAGTATAGCCAGTAGCCAGAATTCGAAGCATGTTGTGGCTTCGGCTTCGGGTGTGTTTGTAATGGAGAACTGTATGTCAGTTAACCCTTCTTCCTGGGTATTGGATACCGGATCAGGATCTCATATTTGTAATTCGTTACAGGCTCTGAGAAACCGTAGGGTTATCAGGAAAGGTGATATGACTCTCAGGGTTGCTAACGGAATGAGCATGTTGTTGGAGATAGTGCCCTCATAGTCAATTATTGGATCGCAGGTACGTGATTGCAATGATTGCGGAGGACCTATACCGGTAGGACAGTCTTACTCGAGATGATAGTATGCTATCTGGTTTGCCTTTATCAGTCGTGTACATGTTCAGGTGACTGATTACATGTTACACTTTGATAGAGCCCATAGGATCTTGCTTTACTACCAACAGTATGATGGCGATCATATACGTGAGAGTTGGGTAGTTTATATGCATATCCTTAATTGTGGTCCCTAGTCGTGGGAGTTTCGAGACAGGGCATCGATACTCCGGAGTAGACTAGTGTATACAGTCGAGACCCCGACGAGGGGCGGTGGCCGGTCTCACAAGCCACTGGTGTCAGTTGGATCACCTAGGATGTATACAGGTGCTCATTGGGTTATGAGTACACCGGACAGGACTCGCCGGGAATCTGCTAGTTAGTACTATACCTATCGTCAGATAGCAGTTCCCTGGTGACATGTGTACAGGTTAGTTCATCGGCCTGAGGTCGTCATTTGTCTCGTGTGAGTTCCCACTGTGCTTTGATTTCTACCCTACCACGGCTCAAAGGAGTCGTGCAAACAGGTAGCTTTTGGATACAGTCCCGAGCCATATGGAGGCACGTGAGCGGATCGGCAGGGGATTCGTCTCTCCCGGTATTGGGGGCGAGATCGTGCTGTGTCTAGAAGAGCCATTACACAAAACCCACGGCCGTGGCAGGAGATTTACTGGTAGGTACTCCAGTAGTATCTCAGGGTGTTATTAGGCTACACTCCGACACGACTTATACTGCTATCGGGGGTCTGACGTTGCTAGCCCCCTAGGCAGATATGCGATACTCATAGACGAACGGACCGAACTGTATGTACATTGTCACTGTTAGGCTCAGTAGGGTTTCCGGATGAGTTCGCTCATCGGCCTCCCTTGAGGTCAGTCCATGGGCAGCCGTTACGCATAGCTAGTGCCGCTGACGGTTTGTGGTTAAACCAACTACCAGGGTACTGACGAGTCATTAGAGTCCCCCACAGACAGTTTCCCTAGTTCGGGCGAAACGTTGTAGAGGCCGTATG
Source organism: Agapanthus africanus (assembly GCA_030015575.1). Classification (NCBI taxonomy): domain Eukaryota; kingdom Viridiplantae; phylum Streptophyta; class Magnoliopsida; order Asparagales; family Amaryllidaceae; genus Agapanthus; species Agapanthus africanus. The sequence goes on from JASDDO010000019.1 coordinate 356,697,049, forward strand.
GTTTTATGGCAGGGTTCGGAAAATGCACGTGCGTTTACGCACGTGTCAGTTTTCGGGCAGATGATACTGGTCGGCTTTGGTTTAAGCCGGATCCGAGTATTGTATTGAGTAGATATAATATCTTTGTCTCAGTTGCATTTGTATTCGGTCGTAATACAAATGCGGGTATATTTATACAGTTACGGGGTTGTCCTGAAATTCGTTTCAGGATCACTTTTGGAAGTTGCCAGTTTCCAGTTTTCTATCAGCCGTCCTTTAACATTCGGTTAAAGACGGATTTATCTTTTCTTGGATAAGGTTGGGTCGTGCTTCTAGAAGTTTCTAGATATGGTGACTAGGTTGATGAGGTGGCTAATGACTCATCTTGACATTAATTGTTGAATTAATGACTTGATGAGGTGTATTAGTGACTCATGCTTTAGCATTAATGTTTCTTGTTTACTTAAGGATATTTGTTGTTGATCTTTGTTCTTATGGTTACCTACCCCTCCTCCTACACTCACCCCCCCACTCTTATAAGTGGCCGGCCCCCTCCTCTCTCTCATAAACTTGATGTTTTCATTTGGTTGTAAAAGATATGATAGATTTTGGGGTGTATGGAATTTCACAGCTCATTTCATTCCATCACCCGATTCCCATGGCAACTTCATTAACCGATCGTCCACGGTTTTGGACGAAGTGAGACAAAGTATTCTACTCATATTCTACATCATTCTTGGTCGTCTCTTTTAGCAAACTTGACGACCAAGTTGCCTCGAGTCAGAGACGGGAGCCCGTTTAAAGAATCGTTGACGTGGTGCCACCTGGACGAGCAGATCGGAGATCGACGAGATCGGAGCAGCCGCAACGGAGCGTGGGATGATGGTTAAAGAACGAAGGACTCGTATCGTTCGGTATAACCTTTCTACACTCTTTACTATTTGTTAGTTTAGCAATAATGGCAGATCCGGGTTAAAGTATACGATAGCGCCAGTTAAAAAGCTTTTGTTCCGCATTTGGCGTCTGTAGACGGCCGGGGCGCTACCGTAGACTTACAGTGGTATCAGAGCCTCACCATTTTGCTATACTAACTTGTGCTAACGCGTTTAAAATATCGATCGAACCGGATATCGAAAACTGCAAAATCTCCATTCACAGTTTCTGTCGATTTTAAATGATGTCCTAAAATTATTCTACACATCTCAGAAAACTGTGCAGGGTTTTATAAGAACACCGTACAAATTTGGGCACATGAATCGACAAGACTGCCGCGGAATCGCGGCCAAACCCATGGTTTGGCCGCGCATCCGCGGCCGTTCGGAGTGATCATGCCCCCAAACTTGCACAGTGTATTCTTCTCTGGAAATTGGGGTTTTTGATACATATCTTTTGGGCCCAGATTTTGTTACTGTTCACCAGTTGTTCGTGGGGCCCACTTTGTGATATTTAGTCGATCGAAATTTAAACATGTTTGTTTACAGTGCTTACATTATATCTCCGACCGGGAATGTCATTTGATCGGTAAACCGCGTCTAATTGCTATAGTTCTTTTAGACGGGTTTGCGAACATGACATTCGCGTTGATGTTCTGTGTTGTGCTGTGATGTTGCGGCTTTGTCGTGGCGGATAGCAGTGTGCAATGGTAGTGCAGTTTGAGTTTATTTGTACATTTGATATTGCGGGGCGAGCGTCCAACATGTGGACTGCCGTTACTGCCTGTTGTATAATATTCTTTTGGGGCACGACCAGGTTGCGGTCGATGTACCGTTGTACTGTTTTTCATTACTGTACTAGGTTTTGCCCCGCGACGGAGTGCACGGATAGCCGGGTTCTGGGGGGCAACAGGTCCGCATCTCATAGCTTTGAGAGGCAGAGGGGACTCACTCTAGAATTGGCAGACTATTCGCCGCACTCGTAGGGGGTACAGGTTGACCCAAGGAGGGGTGCCCAAGTTTACCGGATTCCGTGAAGTGCAGGGTGGTCCATTCACTTTGCTGTAGGGGGCTGCTGTTCATAACAGAATATTGTATTTTATACCGCCCATTCTTACGCTCGTGTGTTTATAGGTAGGTGCTTTTAATCCGTGTTTGTTACATATTTACAGACGACAGGTTTCCAGTACAAATATTGCAAATCAAGATAAAATCTCCACAGTTACACCAAACACAGAACATCTGTCACAGCAGATAAAAGCCGGGTTCCGGTCATCCATATCCGTCCAGTGCCGAGTACCAGTTCCAGAGACAAGACAGATGACCATGGTCATTCGTGTCTGGGACAAGCACAGAGCACGAGGGGGCTGCACAAGAATCAATGGGTGCGCGGAGCTCGAGGGAGATAAAGTCAAAAGTAAAGAAAAGAGTGCAATCTTGGACTAAGAATTCTGAAGATATTCTGGAAGATTTTGTGCAGTTTGAAGTTTTCAAACACGAGGAAAAAGTAAACCAGGGAACACGACAAATCCCCATCACCCAACTCACCAAGATGGCCGCGGAACCACGGCCAATAGGGGGTCTAGGCCGAGGTTCCGCGGCCATGTGGGGTCCTCTCTCCGTAATCTTTTGGGGGTTGTTTGGTCATTCTATTTATAGGCAGATTGTTGCCCTAGGTTTCCCATTCCCCTCCTATAAATACCCCGGTTCTGAGCAAAGCCAAGGGTGTCAATTCTTCGTCCATTCTTTTAGCCACTTTAGTGTAGTTTTAGTTCTTCTTCTTCTTCTTCATTCTTCCTCCATGGAAATGTAGTGAGAGCATTGAGTGGATGCGAATGAAGATGAGGTTTTTTGTATCATTCTTATTTGTTTAGCTTCCCCTTGAGATTTTTGCTTCCTCTTGATCTTTCAACCTCTTCATTGAGCTTGAAAGGTTAAGGGTTAGTTATTGATCTCAAGAGTTGTATTTTCTTATGGGATTAGTTCTTCACTTCACATGAGTTCTTTACCCTTCTCTTGATCTTGCAACCTCTTGATTGAGCTTGCAAGTTTAAGGGTTGGCTATTGATCCCATGCTTGTCTTGAGTTCTAGTTTCTAGTTTTCTTTCTTGCTCTTTATTACTTGCTTTTTATTACCTTGCTTTATTTTCTTGCAATTTAAATTCATGCACTTACTTACTTGTAATCTTTTCTTTTCTTTGTTCTTTTCTTTTGCTCTTTTTGGTTCTTTTTGTGAATGGTTGTAATTATTGTTGTTGTTAAGAATCAATGCGGTATTGTAAGTTAATACTTCCTTACTCATTTCCTTTTCCCGTTATTTTCCATTGAACTCCGCCCAAACCATACGCAAACGCTCCGTTAGGCACCCTACCCTAACAAGGTAATGGTGATTCCTAACCGCGACCGGTTGCGTTCGGTTTGGCCGAAGGCGAAAGCAAGAGACAAGAACGGAAGGACAAGGGTAAATAAGCCGGATTCCACGAATACCGCGCTTAAATCCCCTAATCCACGTTGTTGCCGATTGCTCTAGCTTCAATTGGTCAAGACTCGGCTCAAAGGTTTGGAGTACGGATTTCTTTAGCTTACGTTTTCGTATCTTTTCTTAACAACTTTTATACTTGCAAATAATACACATAGGTTAGAATCAAACAAACATACACAAATTCTTTATTGACTCGTCTAAAATAAGAAAGGACATACAACCATCTCCCTGTGGATCGACCCGTGCTCAACCGGCTAGCTGCAAAGCGACACCGTCCTGATCGCGGTAATAACTTTAGAACTTTGAACATCCGACACGCCAAAAGCGTGCGATCAAATGGCGCCGTTGCCGGGGAGACGGTAGCGTATTTTCTTTCTTATTATTCGGGTTAATATTCTTTTTGCATATATTTATAAAAAAAATCTTTTTGTTTTTTTTTTGATAATTTTTGTGAGCAAGTCTGCAGATTTTTGCGGATTTGCAAACGGCGATTGTGGGGAGCAAAGTGTACGTTCAAGGCTAAGGTGATTGCAAAGTATAGTGCCAATGATCCGGGTAGTTTGACCCGCGCAAGCGAACTTTTCAAGCTTACCGGATTTGATTCAACGGGGGTTTTCTAACCCAAAAACTTAACGGTACGTACTTTACTAACACCTTCTTCTCAAATCCGACGTATCCAATATACTATTCTTTGCAGGATTCTTTGCAAGTTCGCTAGCAAACGCTAAAAATTGACTAACCCGTATTTGTTGCAGTGCCGTGCTTAAACTAAAAAACGATTGTTTGATTCTTTATAGAATTTTTATTGAATTGCGCATTGCATACATTAATACGGACTTAAGGGCAAGAGAACCCCATAATATACGGTAAAGGATTTCATCACCTTTTCCGTGGCCCACAAATCACGAACTTGAGCATAACGTTTACCCGCACAAATTTTAAAAGAAATTAGACTTTAAGCCTTAAGGACTTCGCGCTCATTAGGAGAAGTTAACCGTGTTTAGAACCTCGCTTAACGGTACATTGTTTACGGGGTGTCTAGGAAAGTGTTAACGGTGAAACCGCCAAAAGAGAAAGGGTTATTTAATTAAGGAACTTCGCGAAAGCGTTGGAAAACCTCCCCTTATCTCTGCACTTACCTGGCCTCGTGATCAGTGTATCTTGAGCCCGTTTCTCGACACAGTTTTACTTCGACAATCAAGTTCTGGAGCAGGTCTAGTTGACCTAGGTGAACCCTAGAACGATTAGGTGTGTGGTATTTTTGTGTCGTGATTGTTTTTGTCCAAATTCTTTTTGTGTATATATTTCATTCTTTTGTTAATATCTACCTAAAAAAATTTTAAAAAAAAATCACATTCTTTTTCCCCTCCTTTTCTCTGCCTTTCTTTCTTTTTCTCTTCATATCATGGGTACCCCACCTCGCAAAACTCTTGCCGAACTTTGGTACCCACAACCAGACATTACTTCTTACGGTTCTTGTTTTGGCCGAACGTCGAACGATCCCTCCATACCCAAAATCTCTTTGAAAGATCGGATAGAAGCGTCTAGGACAAACACTTGCATTCCGCAATCCACTTTGTATCAACCTTTTCAACCTCCCCCACCTTCTTATGTTGATACCCCTTTTGCAAGTCGTCCTTTGTCCATCGCTGAACATATTGAACAATCCTGTAGCCGATCTTTCACTCCTTTCACCACTACAGATTCTTGGGATCAACAATTCCATTCACCTTCTTATCCAAATGTTGATCCTGTTCCTGTCTAGCCATTCAATTCCTACCAGTCCTACCCGACTTTTGCACCTTCCCTAGACATTGCTTCTGCACCGCCATTTGGGAGTTTTCAGTATCCACATAACTTTGAATCTCTTACTGAAACCCCTTCACAACCCATGTCTAGTTTGGAACAGTCTTTGGAAGACTTTAGTGTAGCGTCGTACCAACAGATGATGGATTTGAATGCGTCCATGGCCGCCCTCATACAACCTAGTGACCCGGTAGCTAGTTTTCAACTAGCTCCAAATTTTCCAATGTATGAAGAGGCGGTAGGACAGGTTGAGAATTTGAGTGGAGAGAGTGAGTTGTACCCCCTTCCGAATCAAGCCTACCCGTTTCAACTTGCATCCCACAACTCCGGTTTTGAATGTCTATCTAGTGTTCCAAACGATTCATTAATTAAAGATAGAACAGATAATGAGTTGTGTGACTTTGTAGTGTTTGGTTTACCTGATTGTGAAGGGTCCCTTCCAAGTGAAACCAATCCCAATCCTTTTGACCTCTACACCTCCATCTTAGAACCAAAATCAATTGAAACCCATGCTTTTGATGAGGTGTCTGAGAATATTGATTTTCACTTGATTGAGCATATTGACGCTGGGAATATTTTGGATGATGAACCCGTAGATTTGGCTGAGTTTTTCTCTTCAAATCATCATCCCGAGTCATTAAATGTTTTTCCCGAACCCCATATGCGTCTGGATTTTGATGAAATATGCATGGATGAGCTTAACTTTGAGGAGAATTTTGAGGATATTTTTGAGGATGAAACAGTTCTAGATGATGAGTCGGATTTTCCAATTCATCCTGTTCCTTTCACTGACTGTGTACACCCTCCAGAACCCTTAACCGATACCCTTCCTCAATCACTTCCCCCCATTCTTTCCATCGTTCCGACAATGCAAGAAACCGTATCATTTTCACTTCCTGTGTCTGGTTTACCAAGTTCGGCGTACCCATGGTTTCTCACGAATCTTGAGGGATTTGACCTCATTTCTCGACGGGTAAATATATTAGCACAATCGCTTTTCACACATCGGTCATCACAAATTGTGCTAATCTATTTACTCCATTTGCACCCTCAAGTTCGTATTCCACTTCTTTTTCCCTTCCGCCATTCTTCTTCCTCTCATATACCGAGACCGTATCCCGCTTCTCTCCGCATATGGTCTCGCGTATTCTCCATCTCTTTTCTCTACGCCTTCTTTCACCAGCCACTGCTTTATCACGATAAGATCTTTGAATGGTTGGTATTAACTTTTGGCCTGTGTAAGGCCTTGTATAGCTTGACACTGTTCTTTCCCCCCTAATCCTGAACTTCATCGCTTAACAGTGGAAACACTGTTTCGCTTGAGTTTGGGGGGACTCCTTTTTGTATATATTTTTTGTTTTCTTTGTTGTATATAATTTGTTTTTAGGGAGCGCCGGCAATTTTGACCCTCTTGGTATAGCCTGACAGTGAGGGTACTGTCAAGTTTAAGTTTGGGGGTGTGCTCGGTAAGCTTTCTTCCTTCGCATTCATTTGTATATTTTGCATTTGCATACCCTATTAAAAACCCACAAAAATTGAAAATTTTCCAAAAAATATAAAAACTTTGTCGTCAAGTTAGCTAATAGGGTAACTTAGATTTGTATTCCGGAAGTTTAGTTGATATGTTAGAAATAACTAAATTCTAGGCTTAGGAATTGAAAATCCTAAAAATAACCCTCATTCTGTTTAAACTTGGTGATTATACGTCCTTACAGTTTTTTTTTGAGAAATAGGTAATCTTGAGTTCAGTTCTTGAGTTAAGTCAAGATGAAGGGAAAGTATTAAAGCTTTACTGAAGGATAAGTCTGAAAAATAATTTCTTTTCTTGAGTTCAAATTTAGAAAGTATATACCCTACAAACTGCACTTACACGCACCTTGAAACTTGGGATAGTAGTGAATACCTAGAAATACTCTTTCCTGAAAACCTAGTATGAAAGAAAAAACGGTATTTAAAGCTAAACACCAAAATAGCATATTGAAAAATATATCTGGTCTTGAAAAAGAAAAAGAAAAAGAAAAAAATAGAATAAAATCAAGACCTGGAAACTGCTATTTACGCTTTAAATTTCACACATTCAGTAATCGGTCGTTAGTGCCTCAAGAAGCATTAATAGTCGCATGAAAGGTGTGTGAGCAAATCCGTCCATCCTTAATGAAAAGAAGTAGTATTAGGTATTAGGGCAAGGGTATTATAGCTTGAATTGAATTCTTGAGTGTAGGGGTGCAAATATACACACACGTAGGGGTATACAATCGATGTTTGGATAAAAGATAGAAATAAAGAATAAGACTTGTGTTTTCTGTAAAGTTGATAAAAATCCCTAATTTGAGACCACACTTTTAGAAGGAAAACTCAGGAGAACCAATATCTTTTAAAACTTTTTTGGAACGTATATGATCTAAGGTTAAATAGATAGGAGGTGTGAAAAATAAGGGTTGGATATTTCTAACTTAGGATGATAGAGTTTCTAACGTAAATACTAAACTGTAGGAGTAGAATCAATGTTAACTTATGCCACTAGCTTGACGGGATTTTGTGCGTGTAATCCGCTGAAAACCCTCAGGAGACAACACTCCTCCTACTAGGGACACCTAGAGGTTTAACGGCTTGTTGCACGTGCTCAGTGCAATCGCGTTCCCTGTGAAAGTGCGGTTAGGATTTTATTTTTGTGAATAATTGGTTTTGCTCGGGACGAGCAAAAGTTAAGTTTGGGGGTATTTGTTCATAACAGAATATTGCATTTTATACCGCCCATTCTTACGCTCGTGTGTTTATAGGTAGGTGCTTTTAATCCGTGTTTGTTACATATTTACAGATGACAGGTTTCCAGTACAAATATTGCAAATCAAGATAAAATCTCCACAGTTACACCAAACATAGAACATCTGTCACAGCAGATAAAAGCCGGGTTCCGGTCATCCATATCCGTCCAGTGCCGAGTACCAGTTCCAGAGACAAGACAGATGACAATGGTCATTCGTGTCTGGGACAAGCACAGAGCACGAGGGGGGCTGCACAAGAATCAATGGGTGCGCGGAGCTCGAGGGAGATAAAGTCAAAAGTAAAGAAAAGAGTGCAATCTTGGACTAAGAATTCTGAAGATATTCTGGAAGATTTTGTGCAGTTTGAAGTTTTCAAACACGAGAAAAAAGTAAACCAGGGAACACGACAAATCCCCATGACCCAACTCACCAAGATGGCCGCGAAACCGCGGCCAATAGGGGGTCTAGGCCGCGGTTCCGCGGCCATATGGGGTCCTCTCTCCGTAATCTTTTGGGGGCTGTTTGGTCATTCTATTTATGGGCAGATTGTTGCCCTAGGTTTCCCATTCCCCTCCTATAAATACCCCGGTTCTGAGCAAAGCCAAGGGTGTCAATTCTTTGTCCATTCTTTTAGCCACTTTAGTGTAGTTTTAGTTCTTCTTCTTCTTCTTCATTCTTCCTCCATGGAAATGTAGTGAGAGTATTGAGTGGATGTGAATGAAGATGAGGGTTTTTGTATCATTCTTATTTGTTTAGCTTCCCCTTGAGATTTTTGCTTCCTCTTGATCTTTCAACCTCTTCATTGAGCTTGAAAGGTTAAGGGTTAGTTATTGATCTCAAGGGTTGAATTTTCTTATGGGATTAGTTCTTCACTTCACATGAGTTCTTTACCCTTCTCTTGATCTTGCAACCTCTTGATTGAGCTTGCAAGTTTAAGGGTTGGCTATTGATCCCATGCTTGTCTTGAGTTCTAGTTTCTAGTTTTCTTTCTTGCTCTTTATTACTTGCTTTTTATTACCTTGCTTTATTTTCTTGCAATTTAAATTCATGCACTTACTTACTTATAATCTTTTCTTTTCTTTGTTCTTTTCTTTTGCTCTTTTTGGTTCTTTTTGTGAATGGTTGTAATTATTGTTGTTGTTAAGAATCAATGCGGTATTGTAAGTTAATACTTCCTTACTCATTTCCTTTTCCCGTTATTTTCCATTGAACTCCGCCCAAACCATACGCAAACGCTCCGTTAGGCACCCTACCCTAACAAGGTAACGGTGATTCCTAACCGCGACCGGTTGCGTTCGGTTTGGCCGAAGGCGAAAGCAAGAGACAAGAACGGAAGGACAAGGGTAAATAAGCCGGATTCCACGAATACCGCGCTTAAATCCCCTAATCCACGTTGTTGCCGATTGCTCTAGCTTCAATTGGTCAAGACTCGGCTCAAAGGTTTGGAGTACGGATTTCTTTAGCTTACGTTTTCGTATCTTTTCTTAACAACTTTTATACTTGCAAATAATACACATAGGTTAGAATCGAACAAACATACACAAATTCTTTATTGACTCGTCTAAAACAAGAAAGGACATACAACCATCTCCCTGTGGATCGACCCGTGCTCAACCGGCTAGCTGCAAAGTGACACCGTCTTGATCGCGGTAATAACTTTAGAACTTTGAACATCCGACACGCCAAAAGCGTGCGATCAGCTGCCTCGCTTCAGGTTTTGGCGGGTAACTTGCCACACCCGTAGGGGTCTAGGTTTCATTGCACAGGCTATCTACACGACAGGGGAACGTCGGGTTTCAGCAGCGGCTCTGTGAAACCCGGGGATCCCAGATTATCTGTATTGTTCTGTGATGCTTATTACTTTTCTGTAATGTTGCATATTATCACGCCTGGAGCGATTATTGTATATTGGTTTATATACTATTAGATGTTGTATATGTTTTACACCCGCTAGTCCAGTCCCCGCTCTGTCGTTAGTTAAGTAACCTAACGTGTGATGACGGGACCCAGTGACGAATGCGGATGGCATATACGTACATTTTATTTTCGTTCTTTTCTAGTGTGATTGATTGATGGGACTGCGTTGATTCTGATCAATGCAAAGTAAAACAAACCTGTTTTCAGTTGTTGGAACAAATTTAAAAAGTGTTATTGCAATGACGTTTCCTTTTGTTTTGCATAGCGGTATTCAGTGGAATATCCTGCACCTCATTCGACGGGGCAAGGGCCGATATCCCTTCACCAGGACTGACCCCTTGGGCAGAAGTTTGCGTCAGGGTAATAACTTCACTATAGTCGATTACAAGTTGCTTTGCATCGCGGTATTCAGTGGAATATCCTGCACCTCATTCCACGAGGAAAGAGCCGTGATCCCTTCATCGGGAGTGACCTCTTTAGCAAAAGGTTTTCGCCACTATATTTTAAAAAGCTATCAGGTTCCTTCAGCGATATCAAGTTCGTTACGTTAAAGGTTTTTCGCCAAAAACCAGCTGTAGCCCTCCGTCACTTCTTTTGGGTATTCAGTAGTATTCAAGCTATGTATTTTAACCTAACGCCAAGGCATAGTGTTTGGTAGCTGCTGGGTATTCAATTGTTGCATAGATAGATGAGTTGGTTTGGGACAGCCGTTCTGCCATTTTGACCTAACGCCAAGGGCATGTGCGGGTGGGTTCAAATTAACAAGATAGTGACGGGTAGAACTTGGCATGTGACTTATGACATTTTGACCTAACGCCAAGGTTATAAGAGCATGGGGCAAAAATCATATCGGGAGTTTCTAAAGAAACTGAAACTTGCCAAGTATGCGCATACCTTCTGGAGTATGAGTAACGTGGATGCATTCCATCACGTTATCATGCGATGAGAGTTGGATCCCGATTCCCACTGATGAGTTGGTTTACTCTTCGGGTGATCCCGATTAATTCTTCTTTAGGTTTGGAGGAGAATTTGACAGGACAGTGGGAGGTTTCCGGATTAGATAAAGTGATAACCATTCTGATCTAGGTTAGAGTGCACGCAGAGTGTTTCTTTTCTCTCTCTTTGGCAGCGACCTTTGACCGACCCTAGACTATGACTCAGTGACCAGGTTGACCGAACCTTCTTAAAATACTGGCTTTTGGATTGTCTATGTTGCATAAGTCATTGCCACTCCTTCTACCCTTTGCATTTCTCAGAACACCCGTATTACTACGGACATCCACTTCCATTGGATAGATCCATCGTATGGTTATATACGAACTCGAAGGGACTTCTTCGAGGATGGATCCAGGTTCAGGAGAAATAGAATTGGTTTATTCAGTTGTCTTTTATTATCACCTTCTCTCAGGTTGCGAGAGCTCCTTGGTTTAGGAGAGTACACCTATTACGCTTATTGGATAGTCTTATTCCAAACCATAGGCAGGTGCCGAAAGGTAGGGAATGAAGAAAACCAATTAGCCTAAGTAGGGTGTGCAGAAGGTAATATGTAAAGACAAAATAAAGGGATTAGAAAGAGGGCAAAGTAAATTGCGACTGATATCATTCACGACCAAACCGCGTACATCATCGCCACTCCTATTTCACCTTTAAAAGAATAAGGTATTATTCAGTTTTCTTTTATCATCACCTTCTCTCATGATGCGAGTACTCCTTGGTTTAGGAGGGTACACCTATTATGCTTACTGGATAGTCTTCTTCCAAACCATAGGCTGGTGCCGAACGGTAGGGAAGGAAGAAAACCATTTAGCCTAACGATGGTGTACAGAAGGTAACGACTAAAGACAAATAAAAAGATTTGGAGAGATGGCAATAAAATATACGGTTGAAGTCATGAATTGAATTATGGAAGAGGCATTACTAGGAATACCAGGATACCCCTACGAAACATTTTAATGTTTCAGTGCATTGTTAAAAGAAAACTGTTTTCCCGATTAGATACTTACTCCAGAGTGTGTATTCACCAGGTTTCATTCTCATATCTGTATGGTTTTACAGATGATGAGTAGGAGTAAGTTATTGGGAATTAGGTAATTATCCTCATTATATCGGAATTCGTTGTAATTGGTGATATTTGAGGAAATCGCCAGGGTACAGTTTTTAACCTAAGATGCACAGGTTTTGAGTTGCTTAACTCAGCGGACTTATACAGAGTATTGTATGTTGTCCAAGTGTCCTTCAGGACAAAGGGGTAGGTCTTCGTACTATGTTCTATTTACTTATAATTTCTCTAGTATTTAGACAAGTGTTTCGTAGAAATACAAGGTCTAAGTTTTGAGAAGTCATGGGTATAAAAATAAAGTAGAGAACCAGGTGTCACAAGTATCGGGATTCTTCAAAGAGATCGAAGATGTAGATTCTTGTGATTGGTATTCAGATGATAGTGATGTCTTGAGAAACTTGTTTCTCTTTCAGGTTGCTCATAATTGGATGGATTCCTAAATTGAGTAATGCTGATTAGCCTCTTTCCATTAATTTGATATGTACTGGAGACGGCTGCATGATTTGAATCTGGTTCCAATTAAATAAGTGCCAAAGTTTCTATATTGGATATAGAATGGTTCGTACCTTAAAAGATGTTAAGGTACGGGGAGTTGTACAGCTTATGCTTAAAACCAGACTCTAGATAACTCAGGGCACGTTTCTGTAATGGCTGTTTGTGGGTTGACCCTGGCTATGACGAGGGTTGATATTCTACCATTTGGAAGATCAATAGTGATATTGTTCTTAACTTGCCACAGTTTTAGTAAAATGGACTTTTTCAGAAAATAATAGTGGGAGTATGGTAGAACTGGAAGTGATTCCAGAACCGCAAACGATTACGGAAAATTTAATAGGACCTATATATTCAATCAGGTTTGGCATTCCATTAGCCACTCCGCAGATATGGTGGGTAACCTCAGACACCCGAGAGGTACTCCGGTAGTCTCAAGGACGGTGACAGGGAGGTTCTTATCTATCCAGACTTGACACTACTGTTGTTCCAGGCTATGAGACCCGGTAGGAGGGTTGTCGTAGTCAGTGGGAGCATCGGAAGCATAGTGGGCAAGATGCTTATGTCTATTTATAGACTAGAGCAGTTATAGCGGAAATAGATCATCTAATTTTGATGTGACAGTCATGGGTTTGACTTCAATCAGAATAGGGGATGGATCTATTAAGGAGGTAGTAGGGTGTGATGTCATGGTATCTGGATGACATACACAGAGTAGGAAGTAAAATTCCTATACTACGATCGGTTGTACTGTGGTCATCACACAGTTGTTTCTCCAGACAGGATATGGATATAATATTTGACATTCTGGTTTCTGGATCTATGGTTTTAGATCTAGATTTGGGTAGTTTCTCAATGTGGGTACTTTGACAGATATTCTAATGATTTTTTAGAATAGTTGACTCCTAGCATGGTGGTGTACCTGCAGGTGATAGAGTCACCCTCTCTAAAGGTGTCGTATAGACTAAAGGGGAGAGGGTTGTACATGATTGGCAGATCGCTTGCTTAGGCAATTGAGTCAATCGTGAGGTGTCAAGTACCACACCAGATGTTGTTTTTGCACTAGATGCAATAAGTTTGTATTAATCCAATCCTGGAGAGACATAAGGAAGCAGTTTTAGAACATAAGTACATGTTCTACGGATTTGATGACGGCAGCCTCTTTCGGGAGACGGTTATCATTCCAGGCTTCAAAGGTGACATGGTTGACAGAGAGATTGTCAGAGTTATAGTTTTTCCTCTGATGAGGGACAGTATTATGGACAGGTGGTCCAAGAGGATACTGTGGGAGGCTTGGTGCAGGATACTGATTAGGTTCAGTGATCGATACAGTCTAAGAAGTTTGGATTTGGAGTTCATTTATGAACTAGGTCCATCAGATATCCAGACATGTTCTAAGACAGGTATTACTCAATTCGGGAGATGGCTTTCTCCGCGAACTTGAGATTAAGAGAGATATTGAAAGAAACATCTAGGCGGATCCACTCACTGAGGCTATTTCTCGAACACAATAGTTTTACAAACGGGCTTTGTGAAACTGATTAGTAGAGGAGTTGGATGTTCGGTTTCACACGGGCTGTGAGTAGTCGACATCGTAATAATTAACCTTGAGTGCAAGTGGGAGATTGTTGGAGATAGTGCCCTCATAGTCAATTATTGGATCGCAGGTACGTGATTGCAATGATTGCGGAGGACCTATACCGGTAGGACAGTCTTACTCGAGATGATAGTATGCTATCTGGTTTGCCTTTATCAGTCGTGTACATGTTCAGGTGACTGATTACATGTTACACTTTGATAGAGCCCTTAGGATCTTGCTTTACTACCAACAGTATGATGGCGATCATATACGTGAGAGTTGGGTGGTTTATATGCATATCCTTAATTGTGGTCCCTAGTCGTGGGAGTTTCGAGACAGGGCATCGATACTCCGGAGTAGACTAGTGTATACAGTCGAGACCCCGACGAGGGGCGGTGGCCGGTCTCACAAGCCACTGGTGTCAGTTGGATCACCTAAGATGTATACAGGTGCTCATTGGGTTATGAGTACACCGGACAGGACTCGCCGGGAATCTGCTAGTTAGTACTATACCTATCGTCAGATAGCAGTTCCTTGGTGACATGTGTACAGGTTAGTTCATCGGCCTGAGGTCGTCATTTGTCTCGTGTGAGTTCCCACTGTGCTTTGATTTCTACCCTACCACGGCTCAAAGGAGTCGTGAAAACAGGTAGCTTTTGGGTACAGTCCCGAGCCATATGGAGGCACGTGAGCGGATCGGCAGGGGATTCGTCTCTCCCGGTATTGGGGGCGAGATCGTGCTGTGTCTAGGAGAGCCATTACACAAAGCCTACGGCCATGGCAGGAGATTTACTGGTAGGTACTCCAGTAGTATCTCAGGGTGTTATTAGGCTACACTCCGACACTACTTATACTGCTATTGGGGGTCTGACGTTGCTAGCCCCCTAGGCAGATATGCGATACTCATAGACGAACGGACCGGACTGTATATACATTGTCACTGTTAGGCTCAGTAGGGTTTCCGGATGAGTTCGCTCATCGGCCTCCCTTGAGGTCAGTCCATGGGCAGCCGTTACGCATAGCTAGTGCCGCTGACGGTTTGTGGTTAAACCCACTGCCAGGGTACTGACGAGTCATTAGAGTCCCCCACAGACAGTTTCCCTAGTTCGGGCGAAACGTTGTAGAGGCCGTATGGTTTTATGGCAGGGTTCGGAAAATGCACGTACGTTTACGCACGTGTCAGTTTTCGGGCAGATGATACTGGTCGGCTTTGGTTTAAGCCGGATCCGAGTATTGAATTGAGTAGATATAATATCTTTGTCTCAGTTGCATTTGTATTCGGTCGTAATACAAATGCGGGTATATTTATACAGTTACGGGGTTGTCCTGAAATTCGTTTCAGGATCACTTTTGGAAGTTGCCAGTTTCTAGTTTTCTATCAGCCGTCCTTTAACATTCGGTTAAAGACGGATTTATCTTTTCTTGGATAAGGTTGGGTCGTGCTTCTAGAAGTTTCTAGATATGGTGACTAGGTTGATGAGGTGGCTAATGACTCATCTTGACATTAATTGTTGAATTAATGACTTGATGAGGTGTATTAGTGACTCATGCTTTAGCATTAATGTTTCTTGTTTACTTAAGGATATTTGTTGTTGATCTTTGTTCTTATGGTTACCTCCCCCTCCTCCTACACTCACCCCCCCACTCCTATAAGTGGCCGGCCCCCTCCTCTCTCTCATAAACTTGATGTTTTCATTTGGTTGTAAAAGATATGATAGATTTTGGGGTGTATGGAATTTCACAGCTCATTTCATTCCATCACCCGATTCCCACGGCAACTTCATTAACCGATCGTCCACGGTTTTGGACGAAGTGAGACAAAGTATTCTACTCATATTCTACATCATTCTTGGTCGTCTCTTTTAGCAAACTTGACGACCGAGTTACCTCGAGTCAGAGGCGGGAGCCCGTTTAAAGAATCGTTGACGTGGTGCCACCTGGACGAGCAGATCGGAGATTGACGAGATCGGAGCAGCCGCAACGGAGCGTGGGATGATGGTTAAAGAATGAAGGACTCGGATCGTTCGGTATAACCTTTCTACACTCTTTACTGTTTGTTAGTTTAGCAATAATGGCAGATCCGGGTTAAAGTATACGATAGCGCCAGTTAAAAAGTTTTTGTTCCGCATTTGGCGTCTGTAGACGGCCGGGGCGCTACCGTAGACTTACACATGTATGCTGAATCCGTAGGGGAATATCATCTAGGACTGACAACTGGGCAGATATTGATTCTGCGTGACTGTTTTTATGTACCAGGTGCGACTTGTAATATCATATCTGTATCCTTACTTTCTAAGGAAGGATATGATTTTACTTTTGTAAGCGATGTAGTAAACATCCACCTAAATCAAGTTCTGATTGGGTCAGGTACATTGAAAAACGGTATATATGTTTTGAATCAAGCCCAGTTCTTCAGTGTCCAGAACACACCTAAAAGAAAGTCTCCGGAATTAAATCAGGCTTTCTTATGGCATTGTAGACTGGGTCACATTAATGAGACACGGCTGACTAAGTTATATAAAGAAGGATACTTGGATCCGTTCGAGTACCAGTCTTATGCCACTTGTGAATCTTGTCTCATGGGAAAGATGACAAAGACTCCGTTCACTGGACACGGAGAAAGAGCGAGTGAGCTCTTGGGACTCATACACAGTGATGTGTGTGGTCCATTGTCTATACATGCACGAAGTGGTTATTCATACTTCATTACTTTCACAGATGATTTCTCTAGGTATGGGCATGTCTTCTTGATGAAGCACAAATCCGAGGCCTTTGAGAAATTTCAGGAATACAATAATGAAGTTGAAAAACAAACAGGCAAAAGTATCAAGACACTGAGATC
Organism: Agapanthus africanus; assembly: GCA_030015575.1. NCBI lineage: Eukaryota > Viridiplantae > Streptophyta > Magnoliopsida > Asparagales > Amaryllidaceae > Agapanthus > Agapanthus africanus. The sequence continues at coordinate 356,713,902 of JASDDO010000019.1, forward strand.
TGATCGAGGTGGTGAATACTTGAGTGCCGAGTTTCTGGGCTTCTTAAAAGAGAATGGAATTCTCTCTCAGCTTACTCCTCCATACACACCACAACACAACGGTGTATCGGAAAGGCGGAATCGAACCCTATTGGATATGGTTCGATCTATGATGAGTAAGGCTGAGTTACCGCGACCCTTCTGGGGTTATGCACTAGAATCAGCTGCATACCTTTTGAACCGAGTTCCAACTAAGACTGTGCCTACTACACCATATCAGATGTGGTGTGGGAAGAAACCCTATCTTAATCACATTAAGACATGGGGATGTCCAGCTTTTGTAAAAAAGCAGCATGCGGACAAGCTCGAGGCACGTTCAGTACAGTGTAAGTTTGTGGGATACCCAAAGAACTCCAAGGGGTATCTTTTCTATTACGCAGAGGAACAAAAGGTTTTTGTTTCTCGTCATGCCCGCTTCTTGGAAACTGAGTTTTTGGAAAATCAGATAAGTGGGAGCGCAATAGAACTGGAAGAAATTCCAGAACCACGAGCTATTACTGAAAGCTTAGTAGAACCAGAAGGTTCGAAAGAACAGGACATTCCTACGCCACTCCGCAGGAGTAGTAGGCAGTCTCATCCGCCCGAGAGATACTACAGTTTTCTCATAGACGGGGATAGAGAGGATTGCACCATGGATTATGATGAGCCGACTAGCTTCCAGCAAGCCATTCAGAGCGGTGACTCGGTAAAATGGCTGGATGCAATGCGGACCGAGATGGAGTCTATGTACACCAACAAAGTTTGGACTTTGGACTTTGCTCCAGAAGGGGTAAAACCCGTAAAATGCAAATGGATCTTCAGAAAGAAGATTGGTGTAGATGGGCAGGTTGAAACCTATAAAGCTAGACTTGTTGCAAAGGGTTTTCGTCAAAGACCTGGTTTGGACTATGACGAGACTTTTTCTCCAGTGGCTATGCTGAAATCCATACGGATCCTTCTTTCCATTGCTGCTTTTCACGATTATGAAATCTGGCAGATGGACGTAAAGACGGCTTTCCTAAATGGAAATTTAGAAGAGTGCGTCTATATGGATCAGCCGGAGGGATTCATTCAGAGTGGGAGCAGCGGTAGAGTGTGTAAGTTGCTAAAGTCCATCTATGGACTGAAGCAGGCATCGCGGAGTTGGAACATCTGCTTCGATGATACTGTCAAAGAATTCGACTTTATCAAAAACCCAGATGAACCATGCATTTACAGTAAGATTGTAGGGAGAACTGTGGTATTCCTCGTCTTGTACGTGGATGACATTCTCCTAATAGGAAATGATATTCCTATGTTACAGTCAGTCAAGGGATTCTTGTCGCAGAGGTTCTCCATGAAGGACATGGGCGATGCCAACTACATTCTGGGGATCCAGATCTATCGTGATAGATCTAAGAGGATGTTGGGACTTTCACAGTCAAGGTACATCGACACCATACTGAAAAGATTCAGTATGGAAGATTCAAAGCGCGGTAATCTACCGGCTTATCACGGAATCACCCTCTCCAAAGAGATGTCTCCCAAGACTGATTTGGAAAGGGATCGCATGTCTATTATACCCTACGCTTCTGCGGTAGGCTCTATAATGTATGCGATATTATGTACCAGACCAGATGTAGCATACGCATTGAGCGTTGTAAGCTGGTATCAGTCGGACCCAGGGGAAAACACTGGATAGCGGTAAAGAACATTCTCAAGTACCTGAGAAGGACTAAGGAGATGTTCTTGGTGTATGGCGGAAAAGACCTCCAGATCGAGGCCTTTGCTGACTCTAGCTTCCAGAGTGACAAGGATGACTCCAAGTCCATGTCGGGTTATGTCTTTACCCTCAATGGAGGGGCGGTTTGCTGGAAGAGTTCTAAGCAGGAGACCGTTGCTGACTCAACTATGGAAGCGGAGTACATAACTGCTTGCGATGCCGCAAAGGAAGTTTTCTGGATGAAGAAGTTCCTCATGGAGCTTCAGGTGGTTCCTACCATTGTTGATCCAATACCGCTGTATTGCGACAACAACGGAGCTATAGCTTTAGCGAAGGAACCCAGGTCCCATCAGAAGTCCAGGCACATTTTGAGGCAGTTCCACCTGATCAGAGAGATCGTAGATCGCCGGGAGATCGAGGTGAAGAGAGTAAATTCGGAGAATAACACTGCAGATCCACTCACGAAGGCCCTACCCCAGACTCAGTTCAAGCGGCTGATCGAGATGATAGGTCTTCGATACGTGATTTGAGTGATTTAGCGTGCTTGCGCTTTCTAAAAGATAGATCAAAAATATTTATAACCACAATCAAGAACGGCGTCGCTTTGCAGCTAGCCGGTGAGTACGGGTCGGTCCACAGGGATGTTGTGAATTTCCGATTCGTTCTTACGAGTTAATTCCGAAAGGTGTTCGGACAGATTATTAAATCTAAAAATCTAAATTATCCTAAGGCAATTATCTAGATCTACTCTTGCTAGGGCTAGGTTTAGGGATGGTTTGGAAATGTAATTAAATCTCAACGCTTTCTATACCTAGATTAGGATCTAAGAGGAGTTATGGTAATTATCAATAAAGGGGATTAGATCCATTCGGGAAGGTGTTCCTTCCTCTAGGTTCTTGTCCTTCCTTTAGAGATCCTTACCCTAACCTCCATGGAAAACGCGCGCAACTGAGCCTTTATACTACGGTATCACCGCTACCTCGAGGGATAGGGTGCCGTAGGGCGCAATGTGTGCGTGTATGCATGGAGTCCTATAGATTCTATGTGATGGGTAAGAAAGGGATGAGAGATCTCATCTGTCAAAAGCCCTTCCCAAAGCTAACATCTAAGGCAAGGAATTAAAATCTAAACTAGAACAATTAAATAAAACTACTTACAGTTGGCTCTCTCCAAACATCAACGCAGGGTTGTCAGATCTGGATTCATGATTTGAAAAGAGGCACCGATGCTCTCCAAAAGAATTCTAAAATTTATTAATGAATGGAGGCATAAGAATTACAATGATTAGAGTTCCTATTTATAAAGAATAGGAAACCCTAGGTTACATCTGATTCGCGTGTCTGAAATTACAAAAATAGCCCTTAGGTTGACTAGTCAGCGCCGCTTAAACATTTTGGTAAAAATTTCACAGAACCCGGGCACTAGACGGCCGCGGAACCGCGGTAATAGCAGGCTTGGGCCGCGGTTCCGCGGCCCAATAATGAGATCACTGTTTGATTTTTTGTGGGCTTGTTCTGAGGTTTTCAATCTTCCTGATTCTTTGGTTCTTTTCTCCATTTGGATTCTGGATCTTCTCCAGATCTTTCAGTGAATATTTGTAGTGGTCTTTTAACCATTCGCCTTGACATTTTGGACCTTGCGTTGCCTTGTACATTGTGAATTTTATCTTTGATGTAGGCTTGATCAAGAGTCTTCTGTTTGTTGGTCAAAGTCCATATTTTTATCGTCTTTACATCATTTTCACTGTTTTCTGTCCAAGAACCTGTAACCTGTAACATGTAGCAGACATTGGTCAAAAGCACCTGTTTTCATTGTAAAATGCATAAGAATGGGGAATATAAAATACAATATTATGGTATGAACAAATACCCCCAAACTTATCTTTTGCTCGTTCTCGAGCAAACTTATTTTTATTCTCTACAAAAACCTAACCTAACTGCACTTTCGCAGGGAAACGCGATTGCACTGAGCACGTGCAACAAGCCGTTAAACCTCTAGGTGTCCCTAGTAGGAGGAGTGTTGTCTCCTGAGGGTTTTCAGCGGATTACACCCATAAAATCCTATCAATTCGGCCCATTAACTTTAATTCTCCAATTAGGTCTTCTAACAAGGAATTCTATTATCTTCGACTTGCAAATTATCGACCCATATTCTTCACACTTCCTCAGCATCTAACTTAAGATTATATATATCCTGTAGACTACTTAGCTTTCAGCATTTCTTAAGTTTTCCTTCTAGGTTTCTATCTCCACTTAGGAATTTCTATCAACCCTTACTAAAAATACAAGTTCTATTCTTCATTGCTTTCTCTTATCTAAACTCTAATCACATATCCCCACGTGTGTGTAAATATCACCCCTACACTTGGAAATTCAAATCAAGCAATCGTACTCTCGTCCATTGTCCAAAGCACTTATTAATTAGTGAATTTTTAAATGAAATTTGCTTACACATCCTTCATGCGACCGTTAATACTTCTTGAGGTACCAACAACCGATTACAAGATGCGTTAGCACTTTAAAGCGTACTTCCTAGTTTTGCAACACCCAAGGCTTTAGCAGTGACTCCCAAACCAGTTGGTCTAAGGCACTAGGTGATGAAGCACCCTTGCTAAATATTTTTCTATTTTTTACAGCCTTAAGTAATCACAAAAACCAGTGTCCATTTTTTTATTCTTTATTCACTTTTTTTTTATTTTCATTGTACTAAGGACTTTAGACAAGAGCACTTCAAGGTCTCTTCTACTATTCCAAGTTTCAAGGTGCGTGATTGTGCAAATTGTAGGGTATACATTTTCAGAATCTAGACTTAAGCTAGAAACTATTTTTCAAACTTATACTCTAATAAGAACATCAATACTCTTCCTTCATTTTGACTTAGCCCAAGAAGTGAACCCAAAATTTGCCTATTTCTAAATAAACTATAAGGCATATACTTTCTACCGTTAAATTTTAAGGAATGTTATTTTTAGGGTTTTTAATTCACTAAGTCTAAGATCTAGTTGTTCCTAGCCAGTTAACCTATTTGTCAAACTCAAGTCAATTAGCCAATATTGAATACAGTATTTTTTTATAATTTTTGAAATTTTTCAAATTTTTATGGGTTTTCAAATAAATATGCAAATGCAAAAATATATACAAATGAATGCGAAGGATAAATATGCAAATGCAAAAATATATACAAATGAATGCGAAGGAAGAAGACGTACCGAGCATACCCCCAAACTTGAACTTGACAGTGTCCTCACTGTCATACTAAACCAAGAGGGTCAAAATGTTGGCACTCCCCTGTTTATTTATTTATAATTTTTTTAATTGTTTTGAATTTTTTTTTGTTTTTATTTTTTATAGAAAAAGAAAACAAATATATATATATATATACAACAAGGTTCCCCCCAAACTTAAGCTTGGCCTTACACAAGCCAAAGGTTAGCACCAACCATTCAAAAATCTTATCGTGGTAATGTCCAAGTTGGTGAAATAATGGGGTGTAGATGAAAGAAATGAGAAACACGCGAGACCGTGTGGGAAGAAGGGTAGAATATGGTCTCGGTGGAGGAGAAGAATGGCGGAAAGAGAAAGAAGTGGAGTACGATCTTGAGGGTGTAAATCGAGTGAGTAAATTAGCGCAATTTGTGATGACCGATGTGTTAAAAGCGATTGTGCTAACCTATCAATCCGTTGAGAAATGGGGTCAAATTCCTCAAGATTCGCAAGAAAACATGGGTACGCCGAACTTGGTATAGGAGATGAAAGCGTAACGGTCTCTTGTATGGTCAGAACAATGGGAAAGACGAAAGGGAGTGAATTAGGGATAGTATCTTTCTCACCGTAGTAAACTGTTTCAAACTTGAAAGATTCCATTAATGGTTCGAAATTACTATAATCAACCGAGTCTGATGGCTCATCTGAAAATGTAAAGGACTCAAACTCGGGCGGTGAGTCGTCAACATCGTCCGAAAAAGTGAAACACTCGTAAGTGTTATCATCTGTGAGATCTGTGTCAGATTCAAAGGAAAAGGTTTCAAGCTCACAGTCTTCAAGCGGGGTCGGAACAATGGGAAGGAGGGAGGGTGATATAACAGTCAAAGGTTCAGGAGGATGAATTGGAAAATCAGACACATCAAATAAAAATGATTCAACCTCAATATTATCCTCAAGACTCTCCTCAATACTATTCTCAATATTTAATTCATCCATGCCATTATCATCAAAATCTAGACGCATATGAGATTCGGGAGAAACATTTAATAACTCGGGATGATGATTTGAACATAAAATCTCAAGTAAATCGACAGGTTCATCATCCGAAATATTCCCGGCGTCTATATCCTCAATCAAGTGAAAATTAATTTCTTTAGACACCTCATCAAAAGCATGGATATCTATCGAATTAGGTTCTAGAGTGGAGGTGTAAAGATCGAAAGGATTAGGTGCGGTTTCACTCGAAAGGGGTTCCTCACAATCTGGCAAATCAAACACTACAAAATCACACAACTCATTTTTATTTTCAACAGGTGAACTATTTAGGGCAATCGATGGAAAACAGGAGTTGTGGGCTTCAATTGGGTAAGGGTAGGTGTGATTTGGAAATCCTCTCTCATTCTCATTCTGTCCAACCGCCTCCTCATACATTGAAAAATTTGGTGCTAGCGGGAAACTAGCTACCGGTTCAGCAGGTTGCATAAGGGCGGCCACGGACGCTTCCACATTCCTAACCATTTTGTTTGTTGCTGCGATATACGCCTCCAACGCCTCTTCCAAACTAGACTTTGGTGGTAAGGGGGTTTCGGGAAAAGATTCGAAATTGTGTGGATATGCAAAACTCCCAACAGACAGTGTAGAATCAATGTCTAGTGAAGGTGGTAAGGTCGGGTAGGACTGGTAGGAAGTGGGTGGTAGGACAGGGGTAAGGTCTATATGTGGATAAAAATGTGAATAATCTTGTGGATCCCTAGAACTAGATGTGTGGAGAGGGGTGAAAGATCGGCTGCGAGATTGAGCAATGTGCTCAGCAATGGACATCGGCCTAGGAGTGTCAGAAGGACTCGAAAGAGTGGTATCAACATATGGAAGTGGTGAAGGTTGACTTGGTTGACACAAAGTGGGTTGAAAAGTCAAACTGTTTCTCCTAGACTCCTCTATGTGATCTTTCAAAGATTTTTTAGGCACGGAAGGATCGTCTTTAAATTGACCGAACACATTGACATATGACGTAAAATTAGGTTCGGGATACCAAAGTTCGGCTAATGATTTTTTATGTGGGGTACCCATGTTAGAAGAAGAAAGGTGACAAGAAGGAAGGTTGGATAGTGCAAGGATTTATTTGGGGCTAAAAAATTTTGCAAGTTCTATAAAATATTTGTCCTTTTTATTTTCATTTTTTCTTTCTTTATCTTTATTTGGAAAAATTTTTGTTGCAAAAAGATTTTAGAGAAAAGATATGCAACAGCAAAATATTTTATAGAAAAGATATGCAACAGCAAAATATTACTTGCAATTGGTTATTATTTGAAGCATATCACAAGAATCTTTATTTAGAAAAAATTGTTGCAAAAAGATATTCGAGAAAAGATATGCAACAAAAAATATTACTTGCAATCAATTTCAATTTTGAGCGGGGCCCAAAAATCCTGCATAAGATTTGTTATATGGAAGAGAATATATTTTTAAAGCACACAAAATCTTGCAGGCATTATTCAGAAAATATATTAAAATTTGCAGAGGAGAAATAACAGAGAGCTTACAATGCAAATTTCAAAGGATGATCTCACCAAAAGAGCGCGGTTCCGCGGTATAAATGCGTTATTGCCGCGTTTTCGCGGCGGTCTAATCAGCACGAATCCCCAAAAAAAAAATTGACGCTCTGATTCCACTAGAAGGCCGCGGTTCCGCGGCCTAAGGTGGGTTTTGGCCGCGGAATCGCGGCGGGTTGGGGGAATTGGGTCTCCAAAAAATTTTCACTGTTCTGTTATTTGATTCCCCTTCTGTTTCGATCTTCTGATTTCTGTTTCGCCTTCTGAAAAATTTTCAGATCGTCTTTGTAAATCCTGCAAAATTAAAACAACAAAGTATCCTTTCCAAAAATAACAAAATATATATATTTTTATATTTTTTTGGATTTTTTTAGATTTTTATGAATTTTTAAATTTTATGATTAACCCGAAATTGCGAAAAGAAAATTCTACGCCATCCCCGGCAACGGCGCCATTTGATTTGAGTGATTTAGCGTGCTTGCGCTTTCTAAAAGATAGATCAAAAATATTTGTAACCGCAATCAAGAACGGCGTCGCTTTGCAGCTAGCCGGTGAGTACGGGTCAGTCCACAGGGATGTTGTGAATTTTCGATTTGTTCTTACGAGTTAATTCCGAAAGGTGTTCGGACAGATTATTAAATCTAAAAATCTAAATTATCCTAAGGCAATTATCTAGATCTACTCTTGCTAGGGCTAGGTTTAGGGATGGTTTGGAAATGTAATTAAATCTCAATGCTTTCTATACCTAGATTAGGATCTAAGAGGAGTTATGGTAATTATCAATAAAGGGGATTAGATCCATTCGGGAAGGTGTTCCTTCCTCTAGGTTCTTGTCCTTCCTTTAGAGATCCTTACCCTAACCTCCATGGAAAACACGCGCAACTGAGCCTTTATACTACGGTATCACCGCTACCTCGAGGGATAGGGTGCCGTAGGGCGCAATGTGTGCGTGTATGCATGGAGTCCTATAGATTCTATGTGATGGGTAAGAAAGGGATGAGAGATCTCATCTGTCAAAAGCCCTTCCCAAAGCTAACATCTAAGGAAAGGAATTAAAATCTAAACTAGAACAATTAAATAAAACTACTTACAGTTGGCTCTCTCCAAACATCAACGCAGGGTTGTCAGATCTGGATTCATGATTTGAAAAGAGGCACCGATGCTCTCCAAAAGAATTCTAAAATTTATTAATGAAGGGAGGCATAAGAATTACAATGATTAGAGTTCCTATTTATAAAGAATAGGAAACCCTAGGTTACATCTGATTCGCGTGTCTGAAATTACAAAAATAGCCCTTAGGTTGACTAGTCAGCGCCGCTTAAACATTTTGGTAAAAATTTCACAGAACCCGGGCACTAGACGGCCGCGGAACCGCGGTAATAGCAGGCTTGGGCCGCGGTTCCGCGGCCCAATAATGAGATCACTGTTTGATTTTTTGTGGGCTTGTTCTGAGGTTTTCAATCTTCCTGATTCTTTGGTTCTTTTCTCCATTTGGATTCTGGATCTTCTCCAGATCTTTCAGTGAATATTTGTAGTGGTCTTTTAACCATTCGCCTTGACATTTTGGACCTTGCGTTGCCTTGTACATTGTGAATTTTATCTTTGATGTAGGCTTGATCAAGAGTCTTCTGTTTGTTGGTCAAAGTCCATATTTTTATCGTCTTTACATCATTTTCACTGTTTTCTGTCCAAGAACCTGTAACCTGTAACATGTAGCAGACATTGGTCAAAAGCACCTGTTTTCATTGTAAAATGCATAAGAATGGGGAATATAAAATACAATATTATGGTGTGAACAATACGCCAGTACATGGCCTTAGTGCAAGTGGGAGATTGTTAGTGTATATGCCCTAGAGGCCATTACTGTATCATACTAGCTTGTATATTACTTAATGGAAGCTTGGGATATTCACAGTTGTATTGACAGTCTTGCTCAAAATGGTAGTATGCTACTTGGTTTGTCTCTACTTCAATATGTGCATTTGTTTCTTTTAGCATATCGCTTATATACATATTAGTGGAGCCCTTAGGATCTTTGCTTGATTACCAGATTTGTGATGGCAGTCACACTTGTGGGGGCTGGGTAATCCATAAGCACATCCTTATACAGGTCCCTAGTCGTAGGACTATCGAGACAGGGCATCGATACTCTGGAGTAGACTAGCGTATGCGCTTCTCATCCCAGCGGGGAAGACGGTCTGTCCCACAGCCGTCGGTACGTCGTACTTGAGATAATATGCGGGTGCTCGTTAGGTTACGAGTACACTGGACAGGACTCGTCGGGAACTGTTGGTTGGTATTATACCTATCGTCAGTTATCAGTTCCCAGGTGACATGAGTACAGCTTAGTCCGCCGACTTGACACTGTCACTTCGCCTCGAGTGTGTTCCCTCTGTACTTAGATTACTACCCTACCACGGCTCAAAGGAGTCGTGCAAATAGGTAGTAGTTGGGTGCAGTCCCGAAGCACTTGGAGGCAGTGACGGTTAGACAGGATTCGTCTCTCCCGGTATTGGGGGTTGACATCGCGCTGTGTCTAGGAGAGCCATTACACAAGTAGTCCCTGGCCAGGGCAAGCGAGATATACTGGTAGGTTTCCAGTGTTATCTCAGGGTGTTCTGGGCTACACTCCGACACGACTTGTACCGCTATTAGGGGACTGACGTTCACCGCCCCCTAGGCCCGTCATGCGATGTATCAGACGAACAGACCGGACTGTACGGAGATTATCACATACAGGCTCAGTAGGAGATCGGATGGGTTTACCTCATCGGCCTTCTTATCGACATCTACCTGGGGACCGTTATGTACAGCTAGTGCCGCTTGCGGTCTGTGGTTAAACCCACTGCCAGCGTAGTGTCGAGTCTTTAGAGTCCCACACAGAGAGTTTCCCTGCACTGAGCGAAACGTGTAGAGGCCGTATGGTTTTACGGCAGGGCTACGATCACTTACGTGCACTTGTGTACGTATGCTGTTCGGGCAGGCAATACTAGTGGGCTTTGGTTTAAGCCAGATCCTAGTATTGCACAGATGGATTTGTTTTGTTTTCTGTGCATTCGCATTCTACGGAATGCGGATGCGGGTGTGTATGCACAGTTTTGAGGAGTGATGAAGGAGGAGGTGCCCCATTAGGGTTTTGGCAGTTGGCTCGGCCAAAACCATAATGTGGCAGGCTCATTAGGGTTTTGACAATTCGTTTGGTCAAAACCATTATAAACCGGAGACATTGTTTACTAATCCTTTTAGTGATAGATTTGTGATGGTTAATTGCATTGACCATTTGACCACTTAGACCTCTCTTGACTTTGTTGACCCATTGACCGTGTTGACCATTGACCTTTAAGAGAGGTCTACACTCTTCTTTGATTTTCTTTTTAATTCTTGAGTTATGAAAATGGTCAAGTCATTTGTGCCATCAACTTTATCATGATATGATTAGTAATGATGGTTTTGGGTGTATTATTGCAACCATGGTTCATTTTCCTTAGTTAATCTTTTCATTATTCTCTTCTCATTCTCTCTCTTGAAGTGAGAAGAAAAGAAAAGCTCCATGGTTGCTAAAGTTTCTCCTTCATCTTCCTCCTCTTGTTAATTCTTTTGATCTCATGTGTTGAGAGAAAAAGAATCCACATAGACAAACACTTCCATCTTTCTCTTCTACACAACCTAGAGCATCTAGATTAGCGATCTCGTTGCCTTAGTTGCCTCGGCTTGAGGTGGAGCTTAGTGTACAACTCTCGAGTGGATCGTTTTCGACTCAAGAAGGCCGCGGAGGTGACCAAGATCCAGATCGACCCTCAGAGCGTGGATGGACGAGCCGGACAACGGAGAGAAGACCCGAAGGACCGGTTCCGTGAGGTATATTTTCTACAGCATAGTAGTTAAAGCCTCTACTTGTTTTCTAGTTTCTAGTTTAGCCAAGATCCTTGCTTTTGAGTCCATGTTGCCTTGTGCCAAATTATTGTTTTTCGCCGTTTCCGCCTTCCCGTAAGAACCGGGGTGAGCAACGTGGACTTACACACACACACATACTCTACAACACTGTCCTTCTAAAAAAAATTTTGGGCCGGGGCGCTGCCCCGCACCCCGCAAGGGGGCTGCTAGCCCCCTTGACCCCCAGCCCGCTATCCGGGTAGCGGGACCCCCGTAAAAATTATGCGGGCCCCCCGATATATCCAAAAACCCCTTTTAAAACACAACATACGCACACTGCACATTGAGTTCGCATGACCAGTTTAATCCGTCAATCGGAGGTTCTCTCGCTCCAAAGGCGAGGGGTAACTAACGGCAGCTCAGTCCGCGGCTGCCGGAGATTCGGATCCCCACAATCAATAAACCCCCGCCTACCCCAAGCAGGGGGAATCTGTAGTACGCCTGACAAGCGCTTGCGTATTCCCATCTCAATGGGGTGACGAAAAACACCCTACAGATTCTGGCACGGCCGGTGAGACCTATCTCTCCTCCCATATCTCGGGTTAAACGTTCATGCGAACTCAATCAATATGCATACCATATCTATACTAAAATAATGCTTTTTCATGCTGATACCCGGAGGCAGCCAAATGATACCCCCTTCAACCTAAGAGCGGAGCGCCTTCGCGAAAAGCGGCCGCAATCAGCCTCCAGTCCCTCCGATACATACACTGAAGGGGAATTGCCTCTGAAGGAGAAACTGGAAAAAGTCTATTCCTTCAAAAGGGACAAAGTCCACAAGATATTCAGGGACGCCCTAAGAAACGGTCTACAACTGCTAGAATCAAAGAGACCGCAGGAAGCGAATATGACCGACGACCCAAAATATTGCCCCTATCATAGGGTGATAGGTCATTCCATTGAGGACTGCTTCGTCTTCAAAGATTGGGTCGAAAGGCAATACAAGACGGGATAGATAAAACTGTCTAAAGGCGTGTTAGCAAACAGTCAAGCTACGACCGCCGATTTCACACAAATGGAGACCGAAACCTTTCGGGAACCTAATCCGCCCAGACATGTGCCATTATCTAAAAAGGGCGAACCATAGACTGATCGGCCTCAAAGACCAGCATCAGTGAGGGCACCTACTCTAATGGAGAGAAAGAAAAAGGTGTACTCCTTCAGGAGGGATGAGGTCCGCAATATATTCGAGGAAGCCTTGAACAACGGTATGCAATTGCCTATTCCGAAGAGGCCACATGAAATGAATATGACTGGCAATCCCGTATACTGCCCCTATCACAGGGTGATAAGTTATGCCATTGAAGACTGCTGTGTTTTTAAAGATTGGGCAGAGGACCAATACAAGCTTGGAAAAACCTCGCAGTCCTCGAATGTATCGGCAAGCCACAGAGCTGCGGTCATCAATACAGCTCCGCCAAGATCAAAATTCAAGGAACTGGGATAAGCAAAGATGACCACCACATCGTTAAACTGGGAACAATTGACCACTAAGTCGTTAAACTGGAAGCAGCTGACCACCATGTCATTAAACTGGGAACAGTCGACCTCTAAGTCGTTAAACTGGGAATGTAAAAAAATATATATATATGTAAATAAACAAAAAATGTGTAAATAAAAGAAATGTAAAGAAAAGCCGAAATGATGGGGCAACTCGCAATAAAAATCAGCGAGTAAAAATAAAGATGAAATAAAGCCGAAATGATGGGGCAACCGCGAATAAAAGCCGAAATGATAGGGCAATCGCGATCTTCGCGATAAGAAAAGCTGAAATGATAGAGCAATTGCGGTAAAAAAAACAACAAAAACAAAAACAAAACAAAAAAACAACGGCGAATGATGAGTCGCTCCTGGTACCATATTCCAGTGCAGGGATGCAGACGCCAACCAAAATCCAATTTCCCAAAATTCTTCCGGCCCTACTGTTGGTCCCAAAGTTGACCATCGTATACGATCCACGGGCTCAAATAATTCTCATCATACCCATGCCCCACCGTAATCACCAGTTACGCGGCTGGTCTCCGCCTTTGGAATTATGCTCCATTGAGAAGACCCACTCATGTGTCCTCACGATACATAAGGAGAACAAACCTTTGTGGGATCCTTACGACTCACAAAGGAAAAACACACTTAGGAGTCCTCACCACTCCTAAGGAGAAAATACACCTGCGGGATCCTTACGATTCGTAGGGAGAAAATGCTTTTATGGGACCCTCACGGCCCATAAAATTGAAAAGCCTTAGGCGATAGGGATCTAAACCTGTCTCCTAAGTCGTCGCTCCCCAATCCCCAAGTGGCGAATGATGAGTCGCTCCTGGTACCATATTCCAGTACAGCGATGCAGACGCCAAACAAATTCCAAACCCCATACTCCAAACGACGAATGATGAGTCGCTCCTGGTACCATATTCCATTGCAGCGATGCAGACGCCAACCAAATTCCAAATCCCAAAATGGTGAATGATGAGTCGCTCCTGGTACCATATTCCAGTGCAGCGATGCAGACGCCAACCAAATTCTAAATCCCATACCCCAACGGCGAATGATGAGTCGCTCCTGGTACCATATTCCAGTGCAGCGATGCAGACGCCGACAAAGTCTCGAAATTTTTCCGGCCCTACGGTCTGGATCATACATCCTGCAAAACCGTATACAATCCATGGGTGTAAAACAGTCCCAATCTCTCCTAAGTCCTACCGGTGAGACCACATTCAAAGTCCCACCAACAATAAAAATAAAATAAAATAAGGTATGTCCACAAGCAAAATGGGCACGGATGAAAACCCGAAAGGGCTCCGTGAGTAAAAACAGCAGGACTGCCGGCGAGTTTGTGAAAACCCGAAAGGGCGCAAACTAGTAAAAAAGAGATGAAATGCAATCGCAAAGTCCTCTCGACTTTGTGAGGAGAAAATTCCCGCGTGAGATCCTTACGACTCACAAAGGAGCAACACACTTAGGAGTCCCCACGACTCCTAAGGAGAAAATACAACTACGAGATCCTTTCGACTCGTAGGGAGAAAACGCTTTTATGGGACCCTTACGGCCCATAAAATTGAAAAGCCTTAGGTGATAGGGATCTAAACCTGTCTCCTAAGCCACCAATTCCCAAATCCTCTCGGGGCAAATGATGAGTTGCTCCTGGCATTATTCTAGTGCAGCAATGCAGATGCCAAACAAAAATCAAAATCCCCAAATCCCCTCAAAGACAGATGATGATTCGCTCCTGGTACCATATTCCAGTGTAGCGATGCTGATGTCAACCCAAATCACAATCAACAAGTCAACTTCAACTCCGACACCGCAGAAAGCGGAGTAAGTCAGAATCCAACCTCGACACCGCAAGAAGCAGAGCAAGTCAAGTTCACCCCTGACACTGCAGGAAGCAGAGAAAGTCAAATAGAGCATCGACCGTCCATGTCGCAAAACGGGCAGTGCAGGTGTCCCACAAATCGGGAACCAAATCGCTCCGGATCAGAGCTTCGACCGTCCATGTCACAAAACGGGCAGTGCAGGCTTCCCACAAATCGAGAACCAAATCGCTCCGGATCAGAGCGTCGACCGTCCATGTCGCAAAACGGGTAGTGCATGCTTCCCACAAATCGGGAACCAAATCGCTCCAGGTCAGAGCATCGACCGTCCATGTTGCAAAAAGGGCAGTGCAGGCCTCCCACAAATCGGGAACCAAATCGCTCCGGATCAGAGCTTCGACCGTCCATGTCGCAAAATGGGCAGTGCAGGCTTCCCACAAATCGGGAACCAAATCGTTCCGGATCAGAGCGTCGACCGTCCATATCGCAAAACGGGCAGTGTAGGCTTCCCACAAATCGGGAACCAAATCGCTTTGGATCAGAGCGTTGACCGTCCATGTCGCAAAACGGGCAGTGCAGGCTTCCCACAAATCGGGAACCAAATCGCTCCGGGTCAGAGCGTCGACCGTCCATGTCGCAAAACGGGCAGTGCAGGCTTCCCACAAATCGGGAACCAAATCGTTCCGGGTCAGAGCGTCGACCGTCCATGTCGCAAAACGGGCAGTGCAGGCTTCCCACAAATCGGGAACCAAATTGTTCCGGATCAGAGCGTCGACCGTCCATGTCGCTCCGGATCAGAGCGTCGACCGTCCATGTCGCAAAACGGGCAGTGCAGGCTTCCCACAAATCGGGAACCAAATCGCTCCGGGTCAGAGCGTCGACCGTCCATGTCGCAAAACGGGCAGTGCAGGCTTCCCACAAATCGGGAACCAAATCGCTCCAGATCAGAGCGTCGACCGTCCATGTCGCAAAACGGGCAGTGCAGGCTTCCCACAAATCGGGAACCAAATCGCTCCGGGTCAGAGCATCGACCGTCCATGTCGCAAAATGGGCAGTGCAGGCTTCCCACAAATCAGGAACCAAACCGCTCCGGATCAGAGCGTCGACAATCCATGTCGCAAAACGGGCAGTGCAGGCTTCCCACAAATCGGGAACCAAATCGCTCCGGATCAGAGCGTCGACCGTCCATATCACAAAACGGGCAGTGCAGGCTTCCCACAAATCGGGAACCAAATCGCTCCGGGTCAGAGCGTCGACCGTCCATGTCGCAAAACGGGCAGTGTAGGCTTCCCACAAATCAGGAACCAAATCGCTCCGGATCAGAGCGTCGACCGTCCATGTCGCAAAACGGGCAGTGCAGGCTTCCCACAAATCGGGAACCAAATCGCTCCGGGTCAGAGCGTCGACCGTCCATGTCACAAAACGGGTAGCGCAGGCTTCCCACAAATCGGGAACCAAATCGCTCCGGATCAAAGCGTCGACCATCCATGTCGCAAAAAGGGCAGTGCAGGCTTCCTACAAAGCAGGAACCAGATCACTCCGGGTCAGGGAAACGTCTACCACGGACACTCTGTCTCAGAGACGCGTCAAGCGTCGACCGTGCATGTTGTAAAAAGGGCAGTGCATCCCAAAAAGTGGGAACCAAAGCAAGTTGCCTCCACGCGAAAGAAGATCCATCAATTTCATGCACACGACTCACACATGTGGTGTGCATTTATTGATGGGGGGCACTTTGTTGAAGTCGAAAATTGCATCCTGGTTGACCAAGTCAAAGTCAAAGTCAACCCCAAGCCAAGTGGGCCCATGCCCAGGTCGAGTCCGAACATGAAGCGGCCGGCCCTCCCCCATGCCAAAATGAAATCATGTAATAAATAATTTTTATGTAATTTTTTATGCATGAATTTAAACAAAATGGGCATAAAGCCAAATTTTTGTAAGCCCATGGCTTATGTGCAAAAAGAAATAGCACATGAGACATGTGATGGGCGAAATGCCATTTTGTAAAGCCCAAGGGGCTATATGCAAATATGTAAGCCTATACAAGGCAAAGATAATGAAATATCCCAACAAATTTCTCTCTCTCAAAAACAAAAGAATTCAGATCTGAGATCTTTCTCCTTTCTCAAGGTTCTAAAACCTTCTTCTATCTTTTGAATTAAATCAAGAGTTTTACTCTTCCTTTTGTAAAACTAAATAGTTTTTCACCACAAAACCCACAAAGGGGAACTTGGATCTGCCATAAGATCTCAAAAAGGGGAGATCTTTAAATCTCATCCCCCTTTCTTCAAGATCTAGTCAAAAGAGAAGGAAGAAGGAGACCCATCTCCTAAAAATCCCATCTTAGGAAGATCCAGAACCAAAGGGAGAAACAAAGCAACCCCTTTTGATCATTTCTAAGCTTTCTAGGAGTTTAACTCTACAAATCGGGAGCACAGCTCCCAGTGCAGGGACCAAAGTACCCTTTCTGTTGACGCCTAGCGTCCAGCGCCCAGAGCGCTTGCGCCCACGCGCCGAGCACGTGGTGCGCCCAGCATCCCGAGCGCTTGCGCCCATGTGCCGAGCACGTGGTTCGCCCAGCGCCCAGTGCGCTTGCGCCCACGAACAGAGCACGTGGTGCGCCCAGCGTCCTGCGCCCGGTGCGCTCAGCACCCAGAGCGCTAGCGCCCATGTGACGAGCACGTAGTGGGCCTAGCGCTCAGAGCGCTCACGCCCAGCGCCTGCGTGCCATGCACGCGAGGCGCTGGCCCCCACGCATCCTTTGGATGCCCTTTCCCTTTATATATATATAGACACACACACACACATACATACACACACACACATACTCTAAAACACTGTCCCTCTCAAAAAAAAATTTGGGCCGGGGCGCTGCCCCGCACCCCGTAAGGGGGCTGCTAGCCCCTTGACCCCCAGCCCGCTATCCGGGTAGCGGGATCCCCGTAAAAACTCTGCGGGGCCCCCGATATATCCAAAACCCCCTTTTAAAACACAACACACGCACATTGCACATTGAGTTCGCATGACCAGTTTAATCCGTCAATCGGAGGTTCCCTCGCTCCAAAGGCGAGGGGTAATTAACGGCAGCTTAGTCCGCGTCTGCCGGAGATTCGGATCCCCACAATCAATAAACCCCCGCCTACCCCAGGCAGGTGGAATCTATAGTACGCCTGACAAGCGCGCGCGTATTCCCATCTCAATGGGGTGACGAAAAACACCCTACAGTAACATTTTACTCAAATGGATTCATAATACTATACCTAACATGTAGCAAGACGATTTAGCATGGGACTAGACATGTAAATAATGATACGGATGCACACGGACGTCATATAACAGTAAAATGATAAACTGGTAAATGCAAGATGTACAACTAAACACTATGAGATGTAAATATTCCATTGGGTGCAGTATATTGTAATATAGTATGTAACAAGATAGGTTTGCATCCACTAGATGTGAAATAACTTGTACGGATGCATACGGATGTTGTAAAACTGTAAAACTAAACATGGGATGCATGATATAAAATACAAGTGTTATATTTATTCATATAGATGTAAATGCAGTAACATACCATGTAGCAAGATAAACTTACTTGCGACTAGATATGTAAATAACGGTATGGATGCAAAATATGTATTATAGCATGTAGCAAGATAAACTTGTCTAGACGGATCATGAAATGGATATGTACGATACGTCCGGCGTCGGCAAAATGTCGCGACGCACGCACGGCACACGGAATGGGTCCAAGCAATGCAAGAGGGTGATCACGCAGGTAAGGCACGTTCTCTGGGTCGTCTGGAACGGCAGCGACGTCACGGCTCCGGCGATCGCTGGAATTCCAGAAAATCAAGAAATAAAGAAAAAGAAAAAAAAGAAAGAAGAGGAGAAAGAAGAAGAGGGAAGGAGTTGCTCACTGGGGTTGTAGGTATACAGAGGGTCAGGAGAGAGGTGAGGGTGACGATGAGGTCGACTGAGCTCCGGCGAGGCTAGGGTTTGCTGTTAGGGTTAGGTTAGGGTTTGGGCTCGGTTGTTGTTGTGTTGGCTGGGGTTGCAGGGGCCTAGTGCAGGAGGAAGAGCAGAGGAGAGAGAGGAGGAGAAGAGAATGGCGACGGCGAAGAGTCGTCGGCGATGAGGCGAGGTGGTGGTGATGATTTTTAGGGTCAGGGTTTGAGAAAAATGAAGTGTTGATGGGTTAAAGAATGAGGGTGCTCGGGTTTTAAATAGAGAAGAGAGGGAGAGAAAAGAGGGAGTTGTTAAGGGAGGTGAGGCTAAGCCTCGGGAGGTGATGCGATCCAACTCACCGCGAGAGGAGAGAGAGAGGGATGCGAGAAGAGAGAGAGAGTAAGCAAGAGGAGAGAGAGGGAGAGAAGAAAGAGGAGAGAGGAGAGAGAAGAAGAAAGAGAAAAAGAGAGAGCTCTGAGATGGTGGGGTCCCCAAGTCGGAGAGGTGAAAGAGAGAGAAAGAGGTTGTTTTAATTTGTTTAGATGTTAAATTTAAAAGGATTTATTAGTTAACTAAATATTTAAAACTGTTAAATAAAATTTAAACTGTCGAATTAAGAAAATAAATATTAAATAAATTTGAATTTTGGCGGGATACAAAATATTCAAAACACGCCCGGGTCGGGTCTAAAATTTTAGTTTTAAAATACGAAAAATATATACGACGACCAAAATTAAAAAAAATGAATGCTCGGGTAACGAAAATGCATACCCCCAAGAACGGATGCACGTACGTGCGCGTAGCCATCCAAACAAGCCCGTTTCACTGAACGGGACGAGAACAAGATACGCGGATCCATAAGGTTAGGGGTATCATCCAGGCCATACAATGTATTTTTAAAATATTTTACGTGACTTAAAATGTTATATTAAAATGCAGATGCTAGATAAAATGCGAGTATGCAATGTACAAATAAATGAAAGTGCACGAGTCCATGTAACAGGTCAGGATAACTCATAAACATGAATCAAGACAGGTTTCAAGCATGCGGGTCGGGTCGGATGCAAATACAAATGTCAAATATACTATTCGCACCCAAAACACAATAAATCAGGAAAATACCATAAATAAAGAAATACATGAACTAGAACCGGTATAAATGAACTAGGGTGTTACAGCCCAACCCAGCTTTTTGTACTTACTGCAGGAGAGATGGACATTTAGTGAAAGACTGCCGGCGTGTAAATCGCCTTTGCTTAGTCTGCGGCTCAGCTACTCATGACATTGAGTCTTGTCCTCGTAGACACAACCCACATGCTGCACTCATGCCAGCAATCGCTTATCATCAGCGCCTAGCCATCCAGGCACATGCTCCACGACTCGCACTATCTGCTCTACCTCCTCGTGGACCGACTGCACCTCATCCCCGTCAGTTCCATCAAACTCAACGGAACATACCTCAAGGACCAAGGAACGGACAGAGGAATACTTCTCCAGCAAGGAGGAATGCGCCGAGGCGACAGGCTTTCATAATGACCGTGGAAGAAGCTGAAGCCACCGGCCAAGTCATTACTGGTAACACATCCCCATCAAGCTCATTTTCCATCTATACATACCTATATACATTTTCCTTATGCCTAAAACTATCCCACATAACTTAGGTACAATCTTAGTTACCTCACTCCCTGCACTAGCACTCTTCAATACTGGAGCATCACATTGCTTTATGTCGCAACGGTTTGTTCGAACTTATGCGATTCCAGTCACACCCCTCGTAATCAGCTGGAATGTCAGTTTAGGGAACGGCGTTCTAAAGACAGTAATGGGATACGACCTGTTTCCAGTGGTCGTCTGCAGCAGAGAATTCTATGCTGACTTTAAGGTGCTGGACATACCGAACTTCGATGTCGTTTTGGGTAAAGATTGGCTTGGAACTGATTTAGTACCAGGAGCACAACCGGTGATCAAAGCACCATATTGATTAAGTCCGGAAGGTTTGAAGGAAGTCCGAACTCGGTTAGACGAATTATTGGCGAAAGGATGGATTTGTCCCAGCACTTCAAGTTGGGGATCGCCAGTTCTGCTTGTAAAGAAAAAGGAAGGTTCATATCGAATGTGCATTGATTATAGAGCTCTGAACGATGTAACTATAAAGAACAAGTATCCACTCCGGCTCATTGACGATCTGTTCGATCAGCTAAGTGGATCTTGCGTTTTCTCCAAATTAGATCTTCGTTCGGGTTATCATTAGGTGAAGGTCAAGGAGTCTGATATTCATAAAACGGTATTCAGAACTCACTATGGTCATTACGAATTTCTTGTGATGCCATTTGGAGTGACCAATGCACCAGCTATATTCATGAACCTAATGAATCAAGTTTTCCAGGAGTACCTAGACAGGTTTGTTGTCATCTTCATCGACGACATCTTGGTGTATTCTAAGAGTCGGAAAGAACATACCGAACACCTATGAATTGTCCTGAAAACTCTACGACAACATCAACTCTATGCCGAGTACAGCAAATGCGAGTTTTTGCTAGATTAAGTTGGTTTTCTCGGGCATATTGTATCAGGTGATGGAATCTCTGTGGATCCAGTGAAAGTTTCAGCAGTAAGCGAATGGCCGACACCAAAGTTAGTAAAGGACATTCGAAGTTTCTTGGGTCTAGATGGATATTGCAGAAGGTTCATTGAAGGATTTTCAAAGATAGCAACACCCCTGACCAAGCTCACATGTAAAGATGAAGAATTCGTATGGTCAGAAGCATGCGAATAAGCTTTCGTAAAACTCAAGTCAAGATTGATATCAGCGCCTATTCTCGTCATACCGGACCAATCTGGAGGTTTTGTAGTGCATTGCGATGCATCCGGTAAGGAATTAGGATGCGTTCTACATCAGCACGATAAGGTTGTGGCTTATGCTTTAAGACAGCTGAAGATTCATGAGCGCAATTATCCGACGCATGATTTGGAGTTGGCGGCCATTATTTTTGCTCTTAAGATTTGGCGCCATTATCTTCTTGGTGAACGAGTGGACATATACACATATCACAAGAGTCTGAAATATGTGTTTACTCAGAAAGAGTTGAATATGCGGCAGAGAAGATGGTTAGAACTCATGGCGGATTTTGACATCAACCTGCAATATCACCTAGGGAAAGTGAATGTAGTACCTGATGCCCTTAGTCGTCAACCATTAGTATTGAATCTCACCGCACAGTGGAAACTTCAATAAGACTTTCTTAGTCGTCAACCATTAGTATTGAATCTCACCGCACAGTGGAAGCTTCAACAAGACCTGCATCAAATGGAGATTGAAGTAGTCATGCCAGGTAACGCTTCAAGTTTGATGAACTTACAAGTTCAATCTACCATTGTCAATCAGATCAAAGCAGCTCAAGCAAGTGATGCTAAGTTGCAAAGGATCAAAGAACAAGTAAAAAATAGACTTCGAACAGACTTCATCATCCATGAAGACGGATCTTTAAGATACGGCAGTAGATTGTGTGTACCTAAAGGTTCTGTGCGAAAAGAGTTAATGAAAGAAGCCCATAGCTCTCCTTATTCAGTACACTCTAGCGGTACAAAGATGTAAAAAAATCTGCGTCAAAATTACTGGTGGCATGAAATGAAGCGTGAAGTAGCCAGAAGCGTCGCTAAATGCTTGGTATGTCAGCAGGTAAAGGCTGAACTTCACAGGACTGCTGGATTACTTCAACCATTACCTATCCCAGAATGGAAGTGGCAACACATCATAATGGATTTTATGACTGCACTTCCTCGCAGTACAAAGGGTAACGGTGCGGTATGGGTTATTGTGGATCGACTCAAAAAGTCGGCTCACCTCATCCCATTTCGAGTTGGCCAATCTACTGAGACATTAGTAAAGAAGTACATGGAGGTAAGAATCTACGTAAGTTTTTAAACTCTTCAAACTATGTACTATCTCTGATACCCATGAACTCGTACAGGAAATCATGAGACTTCATGGAGTACCGGTTTGTATTGTCTCCGATCGTGACACTAAATTCCGATCACAATTTTGGCAAAGTCTACAAGCGAGCTTGGGAACGAGTCTGAACTTCAGTATGGCTTATCATCCACAAACAGATGGTCAGTCTGAGCGAACTATTCAAATCTTAGAGGATATGCTAAGAGTGTGTATGCTAGACTTCATAAGATCGTGGGAAGATCACCTACATCTTGTGGAGTTTTCATACAACAACAGCTACCAAGCAAGTATAGGAATGACACATTTTGCAACACTTTATGGAAGGAAGTGTCGATCGCCATTAAGTTGGGACGACATCGGAGATAGAGAAGTCCTAGGACCTGAGATGATAGTAGCAACTGTTGACGTGGTTCATACTATCAGAGAAAGAATGCGCATAGCCCAAGATCGACAGAAGCACGGGGCTGATGTAAAGTGCCGACACTTGGAGTTCCAGCCGGGAGAACATGTATTTCTGAAGATATCTCCGAACCGTAAGTGGTTCGTTTTGGAAGACGGGGTAAGTTTAGTCCAAGGTATATTGGACCGTTCGACATACTCGAACGAGTCGGTGAAGTGGCATATCACTTAGCACTTCCACCTTCATTGGAAGGAGTGCACAATGTGTTCCACATATCCCAACTCAGAAGGTATGAGAGTGACCCCAGCCATATTCTTGATCATTCCGAGCTCACTGTACAACCAGATTTATCCTGTGAGCACCAACCTGTTGAGATCCTGGATAGAAAAGTGAAGTCATTTCGGAACAAGGAAGTCAACTTGGTTCGAGTGATGTGGAGAAAAGACACACCAGGAGAATCAACATGGGAAATGGAAGATGAGATGCGTGCAAGATAACCCTCATCTATTTGTAAATTAGTCCTTAAAATAAATTGTAAATTTCGAGGACGAAATTTTTGTAAGAAGGGTAGACTGTAACAACTCCAATTTCAATGTACAGAAAATTATTTAAAAGTTAATATACAATTAGGGTATTTGCAAATTTTGTGAATTCTATAAGAATTTGTTTTGTTTTTTAACAGCAAGAAAGTGCTGGTAGCTCACTGGTAAAGCCTTGCACTGCTGAGACAAAGCACCTGCGTTCAAATCCCATCAGCCACATTATTTTTTTATTTTAATTTTCTTTTAATCTTTTAGAAGCCCATGGGTCTACACGTGCACAACACGTAAACTGAAGAGTCACGGATTATTTAAACATGTGCACTGAGAAAACCAATCGACCCCGACACGTGGCCTAAACCCCAGCTCCCCCGTCGGTATTGGCCCGGCGAAAACTCCTTTTTGCCTGGTACCGCCGGTCAAATCCGATGGTAATGCCCCCATATTTAAATCCCTGCAACCTTTGGCCTACCCGACTAACCCCATATGGCTTGTTTACTCTGAATTTATCCAGAGTGCAATAAAATGTCCATTTAATCCAATTTTAATGCATTTCTTTCAACCCCAAAACCCTAATTTTTCCTATAAGTACCATACCCCATTTCTCACATCCTCACTCAGAATTCCCTGCCAAAACTCTCAAAAAATTTCAAGTCTCTTTTGTGTTCAAGTGGAGTTAACAAAGGGTGAAGTTCCGGCGACGATCCAAGGAGTTTCCGGCGACGAAACGACGTCCCGAAACCTTCTTTAGGATCCCCTCTCTCTCCTCTAGTCCAAAAGCCAGTAAGTCCCCTCTACCTCTCTCTTCTTCTTCTTCTATAAAAACATTCATTTCTAAAACCCGACGGAAGCGGAGTTAATCCGACTTCCGATTCAGTTTTTCTTTAAAATGTTACTTTTCTTAATCAATAAAATTCCATACTCTCACATATTGTTTAACAAACACAATCAAATCTATTAAAACAAGTTTCATCTCAAAATATTCTTTATTGCAATTTTTATCGTAGTTTTACAATAAAATACCACAAACTTCATTCCCGACATAAAACAACATAATACCTGTTTTACCAGTAAATAGTTGATGAGGTAATGACTTACCTCATCACAACATAAATCTCTAACATAGCACGATGGAAATTTGGGAACATGGTTATGAGATTAAACGACTTTACAAATAAATACCTTTAACTTACAAAACCATTTCTATAAAAAGATGTATTAAACCATTCCTTGCAATTACGCCTCTACAACCCACTTTTGGGGACTCCGTTCGGGATGGTGCAGATTATCGCACATCCTCGGGCCCAGTAGGGCGAGATGCAGACCTCCGAAAGGAGCATTCGATATCGATGGAATTTTTATGCATTTTTTTTAGAAAATGAGATTTCTACAAGAAAATAAATAAATTATTTTCATAAAATATATATATATATATATATATATATATTATCAAAATATCTATTTTTAATTATATAAATATTCCAAGTGTTCTAAAAGAATCACTATTACATGAAGATACCATCCAAATACAACACAATTCCAATATTTCAAGAAAATACCATATATTATGAAGTTAGGTTTTACTCACTAGAAATTTCACTTGTATAAAAATATACTTCTATAAAAACCCTAAACATGATAATTAAATACTTGAGGTGTATTTTGAAAATTATAACAAACTATTTTTACATAAAACCCCGTCAAGTTATACTAAATTACAATAAGGACCATAGTAAACATAGGTTTAAGCGGGACCAGTCTCTTGAACCTCAGGGAGCCGGAGATATGGGTGCTTGCTTATTTAAGATAGACAATCTAATAAACGGTTTTATCAACACGGTAATTGTCTTGAAAAAAGATACAAATCCTGCCGTCCATGTGCAGCAGTTACCGATAACATCAAAACTAATTCAGGATTTCAAGTTCTTTTTAAAATGTCTGACTCAGACCGAGTCTCAATCTAATCAATTTGACTTGAATTTGATTCAAGTATAAACTACAATACAACATGAATCCATGAATCCGTCTATTCAACCTATATCAATCTATTGACTGGACCGAACCATGGATATACTCCGTCTACATGACTCTCCATTTATATCCATTCCATTTACTGATATCGTGGTTTCGGTAAGTCATCCATCTATATAACAAACAATACAAACAATACAATCAAGACATCGCGAGATTTATAAGGGGTAGATTGGTACGGAAGGTATTAGAAGTTGTACGAGACTGTAACCATAATACACCTAATCTGAATATCCATTGCCGTTGTATCGTGGCTGAACGGTTCCTTGTGCTCCGTATACCTTAGTCTCCGGAATAGTGGGACTCCTCTCGTATACACTGACATTTTCTGTACCAAGCTACAAACAACAGCATTAACACTATAATCAAACATTATAAGATATTTCTCTTTCTGTCTATTTTACCTCTACTCACCTTTGGGACTTACCGAGCGATTGTTCGCTGACGACATTCCTTTTATTCTTTCTTTGGAATGTTGTCAGGTGGATCGGACTCACTGGAGATCAAGCCCAGCAGCGAAGACTTGGAGCAGCTAGCCTTTGACCCAGAAATCTAGATTACTTGTACATATTTCATTTTCATTTCTGTTATGCTATTGTTTAGGTATTGTTTTCATTCCATGTATTTACATTTCAGCTGTATTGTAAAGTGAATGTTAAATAAATAAAATTATTGTTCAATTGTCATTTTTCTTATGTACATTTACTTTATATTGCTTAAATACGCTTAGCATGTTTACTTCTGAGTAAATACGTCGTGTGACCCATCGCGTCTCCTTACCGTACACCGGGAAGCGGGGTGTGACAATATTTTTGCTTGCAGCACATGAAATTAGTTAAATTTTTAAAAGTCTCAATATTTTCTGTTAAACATGTTATGTAGCATTAGAAATCTTCTGTTAAACATGTTATATAGTGCTAGAAAATCACAAAAATTTCAAAAAATCTCAAATTTTTCTGTTTCTTCCGTTTATCGGAATTATGCATGCTATATCATTTATGCATACGAAAATCGTGAAAATTTGATAAATATCTAATTTCTATTTCTTTCATAATTTTAACGTTTTACATGGTACATAGCACATGAAAACAGAAATTTTATGTTTTCTTTAGTTTTGATTTTTTTTTGCAATGCGAAACAAAAATCGTGAAATTTTCAACTCTAAACCCTAAGTAGGGAAAGAAAAAATAGTTTTTTTTATAAAGAAGCTGGCCTATCATAATTTTCCATCATATGAGCTTAGTTGTATGGGATATTACAGGGATAAATATAGAATGGGGAACCAATAAAAAAAATTCTTGACGCAAATGTAGTAAGAGAATTAAATAGGAGCCAAATAATAATTTTTCTATCAAAATCTAAGCTAGATAAGAGAATATTCGAAAGAATATTCTGTCATATACACACACATTAGCAAGTGCCCCCGTGCCATGTGCGAGTGGTTGTGTAGGAAAAAAATACTTTTCATAGGTGTTTTGCAGTAATCTATTTGAATAGTAATAACTCATGTGAAAATAAATACAGATATTCGTCTGAAAATATGTTGCGCGTATTTGAATTAAAACAAAAGTTATTGAAAACATATGAGGACGGCACATATGAACAAAATTTGTTGCATTTTCCCGAATTAAATTGCATTTCAAATTCATTTTCTATATAAGGTTTTGTGAGAATTTTCAAATAAGGTATGTACTTATTTATGAGGATGCATTTTAGAGTTGGCTTTTTAGCAAAACAAAATTCTATAATAAGCCAATCATATCATGTTTTGATTTTACGCGCGCACACACACGAACATAACTCAATTTCAATCTAGAAGAAGAAAACATGAAATTTTTTATCCAATTCGAAAGTTGTCTCAAACATAGATTTCAAGCCAGAACTAAATAAAGAAAGATAACTTGATGTTTTAAATAAATAGTATATGTCGAGAGGTTTCTAATGTTCCTAATTTCCCTTGTCAAAATATAGCTCACAATCACAATATTAATTTTTTTATATAGCAAAAAACTATTTTGTAGGAATCAATAAAGTAAGAATTATTTTGCTATTGATCTAGATGAATCAGTTCAATTAGATTTTATTTGTTGAATGAATATTTTACAGAAAAAGAATGAGTGTTTTTCTGACCTTTTATTGTGGAAAAAAGAAATTTGACAGTGAAACATAAAACTATCATATACTCTTCTTAATCAAGTTACTTTTAATTATGTTTAATTAGTAATTATTTTATAAGAATTGTAATGAATGTATGAATATATGACCGGGGTCAGATATTTGAAGGCCGCTATCATTAAGGCATGGTGTTTCATATTTTTTTCGCGCCCATTAACAATCTTCATTAGTTGAAAATGAAGGAGCCAAACACAAATTTCATTAAAAAAAAAGGAAGGGGAAGACCTAATTTTTCCATCCCATACAATGAGCATTCATTAGAAGGAAGGGACCAAATGCAATTTCTTTAAAATAGAAGGGGCCATAGCTAATTTTCCCTGGAAAACGACATTTAAAATGGCCAGATGCATCAGATGAGGACATGAGTGGCATTAAGGGAAATCCAAGAGGCTCCAAACACATAACGATATCATTGAAGCTGCTGTTATTCCGTGAGTACTCAATAAATCTAAAATAAATTCTACTAAAGTACAGGACCCTGAAATCTTAACATTTGTATTTTCATTTCCGTGTTCAACTTTTTGCCCTTTTTGCTCTTATTTGTAAGTTTCGTTAAACCTTTCATTTAATGAATCGTGGGGGCTTCCTCTTCCTTTTGATTAAATTTTTTTTTTTTTGAATTCTGCTACATCTATAGTGAGAATTATATAGATTGTTATTCTGCCAGGTACCCAGACGAAGAGGCAGGGAAAATTCCAATGGCCTTTATTGTAAGAGAGCCAAATAGCACAATTGGAGAGGCTCAGATAATGGAATTTGTTGCTAGACAGGTAAATTCTCATTTATTCAATAAATACTAGGCTTAACTTCTTTTTTGAATATAACACCGGCGTTGATTTCGATCAAATTGTCCAAAACTGAAAAGGAAAATTATACACACTACTACAAAGAAGGGTTGCCCCTACGGATATGTCCGTAGGTGCAACCCACTGCCCCTACGGTTATATACGTAAGGGCGAAAAAATACCCCGTAGGTGCAAAGGCCGCAGGTGCAAGTCGAGGCCCTGAACTTATCCCTACGGTTAAATTCTTGCCCCTACGGATATATATGTAGGTCCAGTTTCCCCTACGGAGTAAGCCGTAGGGTATAAGATTTTATATTATTTACAGTTTATTTTAATAAATTACTTGGACCTACGGCTATATCCGTAGGGGAATGTACTACCCCCTACAGATATATTCGTAGGTACTTTTCAGTAGGGGCACAAATTCAGGATTCCTGATATGTGCCCCTACGGATAACCCCGTAGGGGAATGTCAGTGGCCCCTACGGATATATCCGTAGGGGGATTCCCAAACACCTGGCACTGACATCTGGGGGAAATATCAGTTACTGCTGATATTTAGCCCCTACGGATATATCCGTAGGGGTAACGTGTAGGCCTACGGATTAATCCGTAGGTACATATTATCTGAAAATTTTTTTAAAAAATGTCTTGCTTGATTTTTTTCCCGCCCTGTGCACATTAATGTATACATCAATCAAATCATATATTGCAGTATTCATAATCACATCTCACGCATATATATAATATACAAAAGAAACACAAAAACTGAATATGATATAAATACAAACCAATATGAATATCGTTTCAAAATGTAGTACAATGTGTATGATATAAATAAATACATGTTTCAAAAAAAAAGAACCAAAAATCTACCCTAGCTCGGTCCAGCTCGGTCCTGCTCCTCGGTCAATAAACTCTGCAATTCGTCGCGAGCGGGAGTCTGAGTGGGCGGTGGAGCTACAGGAGCTGTCTGCGGAACCGCAGCCGAAGGAGATGCGTGTGGAGGTCGGCCGATCTACCCTGTCGCGTCTGGATATAACTTGTGTAAGAAGCGTGTAAGAACTGTTTATTATTCGAATTCGTATCATTATTAAGTTATTTCGAAACCCTGTTTGGATATCTAGTTTGGAAAAGCGTTGTTTATTTCAATTACATATGTATGTATGATTAATAAAACATAAGTCTACAACCAAATAAGCTCAGGCTATGTACTGATATTGGATATGTTGATATCTATAATATGACATTATATTTTACTATTAAGTAGTATACATACCAGCATCCCATTCAACTCCTGAACGGTGGCCTTCAAGCTCTCCTGTTCCTGCTGGATACGTCGCTGACTGGAGACGGAGGAAGTAACCACCGGGGTGGAGTCCAACCTCATATGGGCCCTGCTAGAGCCCAGTCCTCGGCCTATCTCCAAACCTCCGTGGTGCCGTCCGTGTGCGGCGTCCAGGACTGGGGTCAGCAGCCTCGAATGTTGCCTTCCCCCTAGCAACTGTCAGAACATTATATTTAGCACATACTGGTCTATAAAATTGACAAGAAATACCAAAATCAACAAATTCAAAGCCTTACCTACAGAGATAGAAGATGTGCTCCTCTGGTATCTGCATGTATCAAAATTTGAATAATATTAATTAATTTCAGTACATACATACTAACAAGGTAAACTCGCATATAGCGCTGCTTACACATATGACAGGGAGTGAACAAGCTCTTGTAGATGCGCAAATCTAATCTCATCAAGCAGCCCATGATAATGAGTTGGACGACTAAGAGCAAAAGAAATGTGTGTATATTTATGATATAGCATTCTAAATCAATATACATGCCCTATATAATATATAAACATACCTGGAGGAACGGGAGTGACCTCTGTCCCTGATATGGACGCATCACCAACAACTAGACAATCAAACATTGACAATATAAGTAATTTTGACATAAACATGCATGGATATCTATAATATTACATTCAAAATGGATATTAGAGAGCGCACCTGCAGTGAGAAGTGGTAAAAGTATCACCCAACTAGGGTGTAATTTACAGAATCAGTTGAGACTCTTAAAAGTCATAGAAGAACCCGACCTGCACAAATCTGATGTATGCTTTCCATTGGACACTAAGAAGTCTCTAAAGGGAAAAGCCTATGTGAAAGCCATCATTAGTTCATATCAGAAGATTGATGCTGAAACAGAAAACGAGAAATGTCATTTTTTTCTTCTTCCGCCACATTACTGTCTTCTCCTTCTGCCACATTACTGTCTTCTCCTTCTTATGATGTGCGCGTGCAAATTCAATGACTATATTGAGAATATTGATTAATAGTGGGTAGGAAAAGTATTTCTCAAATGGCTTTTGCGTCTTAAAACCATAAACTACTAAGTAATGACATACATAATTTTTTTAGTATAAAAGTTGTTATTTTAAGTTTTCCCTTATAGAGATATGATCTAACTGCATCTATCAACTATAAGTGTGCAGAAAATTATGATAAGAAATCATAAGAAAGGGTCGTAGCCATGCATAACTTTGAATCTACATACCAAATCATGCACTTATTGTCACCTTGCCTTAGAATATAAAATATCTTGGAAGACAGTAAGCGAGCATTTAAATCTCGATAGCTTTTGACTTCAACATATATTTTTCTCAAGTACCATGAAATATACTTGCTCCGTATAAACCGTTTTCAGGAAGATGGATTAATAATGACAAATTATCCATTGTGGCTCACTAGGTTAGCATTTTCTCTTCTATTGACCATCTTTCTAATCAGCTTGGTAAATTTATTCGGAACCGGCTGCGAATCATTAAAAGACGTGCATAAGAAAGAGAACTAAAATACAGATATATAGCATACCGATACATCGAAACTTCATATTTGCGATGGCAATCCAGAGATATTTATTTCTACACACGTGGTGCGCGTGCGAATGCGTCAGGCATCATGGACAAATATTTCAGAACATGGAAAGTATTATTCGTATAAAGTAATTAAACTTTTAAACACCTTGAGTAGATATTTTCTTAGTTGATGCAATCATATCATAAGGACTAAATTTAAGCTATTATATATATGCTTATGTATTTTTCTAACCTAAAATATCACACACACACACACAGAGAGAGAGAGAGAACACCTGGTAGGTAAATAAATCAGGTAGCAGGATCCTGAAGAAATAAAGTCCATAGCATTGCTCATCATCATCATCCATGATCCCTTTGATAATATTTTTTCAAAGGGATCACGGATGATGATGATGAGCAATGCTATGGACTCCATTTCTTCAGGATCCTGCTACCTAATTTCTCTATCTACCTGGTGTTCTCCCCCCCTCTCTCTCTCTCTGTGTGTGTGATATATTAGATTAGAAAAATACATAAGCATATGTATAATAGCTTAAATTTAGTCATCATGATATGATTGCATCAACTAAGAAAATATCTACCCAAGGTGTTTAAAAGTTTTAATTACTTTATACGAATAATACTTTCCATGTTCTGAAATATTTGTCCATGATGCCTGACGCATTCGCACGCGCACCACGTGTGTAGAAATAAATATCTCTGGATTGCCATCGCAACTATGAAGTTTCGATGTATCGGTATGCTATATATCTGTATTTTAGTTCTCTTTCTTATGCATGTCTTTTAATGATTCGCAGCCGGTTCCGAATAAATTTACCAAGCTGATTAGAAAGATGGTCAATAGAAGAGAAAATGCTAACCTAGTGAGCCACAATGGATAATTTGTCATTATTAATCCATATTCTCAATATAGTCATTGAATTTGCACGCGAACATCATAAGAAGGAGAAGACAGTAATGTGGCAGAAGGAGAAGACAGTAATGTGGCGGAAGAAGAAAAAAATGACATTTCTCGTTCTCTGTTTCAGCATCAATCTTCTGATATGAACTAATGATGGCTTTCACATAGGCTTTTCCCATTAGAGACTTCTTAGTGTCCAATGGAAAGCATACATCAGATTTGTGCAGGTCGGGTTCTTCTATGACTTTTAAGATTTGTGCAGGTCGGGTTCTCTCTAATATCCATATCGATA
Source organism: Agapanthus africanus (assembly GCA_030015575.1). Lineage (NCBI taxonomy): Eukaryota > Viridiplantae > Streptophyta > Magnoliopsida > Asparagales > Amaryllidaceae > Agapanthus > Agapanthus africanus. The sequence continues at coordinate 356,746,522 of JASDDO010000019.1, forward strand.
CTTACATTCAAAATGGATATTAGAGAGCGCACCTGCAGTGAGAAGTGGTAAAAGTATCACCCAACTAGGGTGTAATTTACAGAATCAGTTGAGACTCTTAAAAGTCATAGAAGAACCCGACCTGCACAAATCTGATGTATGCTTTCCATTGGACACTAAGAAGTCTCTAATGGGAAAAGCCTATGTGAAAGCCATCATTAGTTCATATCAGAAGATTGATGCTGAAACAGAGAACGAGAAATGTCATTTTTTTCTTCTTCCGCCACATTACTGTCTTCTCCTTCTGCCACATTACTGTCTTCTCCTTCTTATGATGTGCGCGTGCAAATTCAATGACTATATTGAGAATATTGATTAATAGTGGGTAGAAAAAGTATTTCTCAAATGTCTTTTGCGTCTTAAAACCATAAACTACTAAGCAATGGCATACATAATTTTTTTAGTATAAAGGTTGTTATTTTAAGTGCGCGTGCAAATTCAATGAAAGTTAGATTTGAGGATACCCATGTATGAGTTGTATTCTATATATGTGTGTTTCGATTTATGATTTCGCTTAAGTGTAGGGTTGTTTTTACTTAAAGAAGTATCACCATCTACTATATATAAAAAAAATATAGCAAACTAGGATTGGTATTCAAATCCCAGTCCAGATTGGTATTCAAAATTTATTTAATTAGTTTGTGATCCACATCATTTGATTCGTTGTTTGAGGCATCAATGTAGGCACAAATATCGGCGACGAGGAACTCGACGAAGAAGAACGAGGGCGGTGGCAGGCTGAGAACGGAGGGCGCGCGGTGGCGACGGAGAGAAAATTGGAGACGCGGGAACGAGAGAATTTTGGGAACGAGAGGGAAAGATATCGAGGCGTATATTGGTATCGATGGGAATATGAAGGTTTCATATTATCATCGAGTATCATATATTGGTTTTAACCTGAATATCTTGAGTCGCTCTCTAATTATGCGTTTGTTGTGTATTCGTGTTGTATGTGTAACATGATTTTAAACCATTGAGATCAAGATTGATAGAACTGATCATCCTACATTGCAATAGCATTCATCGACCAAAAATAGATTGCGGTCTGGATATGGCATATTGGCAGATGTTACCTATATGCATAAATCTTATGTCTAATGACCATAAGATTGTCGGAGACAGTTTTGATGTTTTGTGGGTTTGGTTTTATACTTGGGACAATCCAATGTTGACACACACACATAAATAACAAATTAAAGTAAACTAACTAAGAGGCATGTTTGAGTTTTATACTGGGATCACAAATAGCATGATGGCTGCAAACAGGTTGCTTGAATACTTGCAGACAATCCAATGTTGCCTCGCCATTTCTATAAATTTTAAACTCCCTGGAAAATTATCATCACTTAGGATTACTTTAGGGCCAGTTTGGCTGCTTCTTGCTTGTGATTCAACATTCAGCTTTTTGTTGATTTGGAACTCAGAGAGTGTTGCAAAACAAATCCAAAACTAAATAAACCTCAAACTAGCTACAGAGAAGGCAAACAGCAAACCCCATGAAGTTTGGCTTTCAAGGGTTTTCCCACTAAAATACACTTAGATGCAGCACTTTAAGGAAGCTTGCTGCAATATAAAAACTTTTAGGTAGTTTAGTCAAAAACTGCAGTGCTTCAAGATTGTTTAAGTTTTATGTGTGCTTAAGCTGTCATACAGAAATTATCGTTGCAAAAATGTTCGCAACCCTAGCTTTTCCAGCAACGATACTGGAATACGAGCCTCAGATATGCCAGCTTAGGAATCAAAATAAGAAAGAGATTTGGGGTTATCCTAAGTCCAAAGTCAAACGGGCTCGAGAAATATATAAACCCAAAAAAATGACTGCATAAAGATCTCATAAAGATGAAAAGGATGTTATGCAAGCTCTGAACAAATCTTGAACGGAACTTTCACAAGAATTTACAATACCCGACCAGAATCCAATCCTGAGTTTGATGAAGCTTCAAGCCTTCAGCTTCCTCACAGAAAATAGTTAGGGCAAACCCTTTGCAAAACCATAGCTTTCATGCAGAGATGACGCTCAGAACATGCCAGCTTCCAAACACATTGAATAATACATAATCTCCCATACTCTCTCTCTCTCAATCAGACAGTTTATATTTGGATTTGAATTTAGGAAAAGAAATAAGAAGGCTACAAACCAGCTTGCCTCGCCAATCTCATAACTATAAAGCTCATAAAAGTGGAAGCTTGAGGGCAAGCCATCATCGCCTCCATTCAATTGAAGCCAAATCATCCACAAAAAATAGAAATAAATATAATAATTGATCGATAGGCAAAATTGCAAGAAACCTATTCAGATTTTTGCATGAAAAAATAAGAGATGTAAATTAAGTAAAAGATTACCAAATGAAATTATCCCATCACTTGAACCCCCTCTCAAGACATTTTAGCAAAAATTCCCCCAGTAATTTTCTTCGGTTTAACCGTTTTATATCATAGAAGAAAGATAAATTTCAAATGTATATACATGCATACACACACACACATCATATACACAGTTTTTGAATGTTGCCAGAATTTCAACGGTAATTCTAGATTTTTCCAAACTCTGAAGGCTTCACAAAAATTTTAAATACAGATAATAATATGATTGAAGAGATCAATCACCAATTTTTTAATGAGGATCAACTGAAACCCCAAACAGAGCAAGCAAATTACAAAGATCCCAAAACCCCGCCTGGCCCAGCCCCAGCCCCAGCCCCCAGCCCCAGCCCCCAGCCCCAGCCCAACCCTAACCCCAGCGTGGCCAGCTAAACCCCAACACCAACCCTAAGGCAAACCCTAACCCCAGCCCCACCCCAGCAGCAGCCGAACCCCAACCCTAACCCTACCCTGACCCCGACCCCGACCGCGACCGCGACCGCGACCCCTGCCCAACCCCAACTCGCGCGCAACCCCAGACCCAGCCATGAACCCTAAGCCCAAAATAATCCAAAAATTCTTTAATTTACCTCGAGATTTACTCACCTGAACGGCTGCTGCTGGGGCTGGGGCGACGACCTGAACCGCGGTGGCGACGAGAACTGCGGTGGCGACGAAACCGGCGGTGGCGACGAGGAGAACGACGGTGGCGACGACGGCGTGGCGATTTGGGGATTTTTCTCGCGCCAGATCGAGAGAGAGAGAAAGAGAAAGTGAGCGTAGACGATCGGTCTGGGATCTTAATAAACCGATATTTACTTGTCCCTACGGATATACCCGTAGGTCCTTTATTTGCGCCACCGTAGGGGCAAATACCAAATTAAGAATTAATTTTTTAATTCTTGAACGTCAGTGCCCGTAGGGGCAACCATTTAGCCCTACGGAGTAATCCGTAGGGCCAAGTAAAATCTGCCCCAACGGATAACTCCATCCGTAGGGGCAACCCCCTATTTTACTAGTGACAATTCTATCGGTATGATTTGAGAACAAATCATATCCATATTTTAGCCATTGGATGTGTGCCAGCAATTATGAAAAAGAGGCTTTGCTTCTTTTTTACCCTTTTTGCTTTTATTTGTTCCCAGGTCCTACCGATTGGATTGTAGCCTATCTCAACAAAGAATATTGAGTGTTACCAATGAACGGCCTGATTTGGTCCATCTAAACTTATTTGTCAAGCTCGCCCAAATGGAACCAGCCCCAAAATTGGCCTAGGTTGAAAATTCCTATGCTTGATGATTTATTATTTTTTGATTTTAAAGAAAACGGATCTTCGAATTCCTATGCTTAAAAATAACGAACAGAAAGAAATGAATTCTTCCTTCACCCCCATGTTATTCTTTTTTCAGACAACTCGGGTTGAAGGCTATGTAGTTTCCTACTACTAGACGAATAAGAAGTATAAAAATTGAATTGCTTCCCCCCCCCCACCCCACCCCCCGCTATAAACGATTCTAATATATATGTTGCGATCAGTAGTTGATGCCTGCGTAGGCTCTACCTTGATAACCATGAATATGCCGTGATAATGCAGGTTGCTCCTTGCAAGAAGATACGGCAGGTTTCATTTGTGAATTGGATACCTAAGAACCCCGCAGGTAAGATTTTTAGGAAGGAACTGGTAAAAGTCGCAACAACGAATATCGACCCTAGAATATTGGGTAATATAAAAGACTATTCAAGCTCATGTATAGTTCTTGCAAATACATTTTAGTCGGCGTGAATGCAATCCAATGCGGTCCACATGTACCCAGGACTGCATTCAAATTATGTGGGAGATTTGTATCTTAATCTCGTACAGCAGCAAGCAGTATCAGAGCGGTATCTTGCAAGAGGGTGCTCCTGCATGAAAAACCGTAAGCGCTCTCATTGTCCAAAGTTCGCTGATGCCTGGATTCCCGCATAAGGTGCTTGACATTTTGGTTTATCATGGATTTTTGGCTATGGATTGTCTGAATACTGGCATGGGCCCCCTGTACCATGCACGGGAGCGTCATTAGATGAAATGTTAAATTCATGTATCTATAAACATATATTAACAAATTTGAATACTCTATATTTGGAAAATACCAAAATTCTGCATAAACTAACAAATTTGACAGATTATGCTTCCTGATGCTTCCTGATGAATCACTTTTTAAGAAAACTAAAGGATAGCGAACCTTAGCTGCTTTCAAGTAATAATTCGCTTACATCAATTAAAACATATATAGATGAAAAAGCTCATATATATTCGAAGATATTCTATATCAAGCTCATATATTGCAAAGTTTACATATATTTGTATAATTTAATATATTTGTATAATTTAATCGACAAAATAAAGAGGGAAATTTTCGACGATTTGATCTATGATGTAGAATGCTTAAATTTTAACCATGCCTCGAAACTGTTTTGTCGTGTAGAAGATGAAATCAGAAAAGAAAAAAAATTAAAAAAGTTTCTATATTTGCCTCACCTTATCTTTCAGCAACATTTTTGTTTTTCCTCACTTTGCAGGAATCCTCCAGGCTGAAAACGTCTTCATGTGTCAAGAATTAATAATTTTGGTATTAATAGTTGAGGGGCAGAACTAAATTTTCCACTTAACGCAACCATATGGCGCTTGTAAGTTTCCAAGAGCATGGTGTTGTTTCCAAAGATACTCAGGGGCCTACCTACAATTTCCAGGCAAATAAGTATCTGAATCTAATTGTGCACGGTTGTCAAAACAGGTAGTAGTTTTAACCTTGGCATGCCTATCGAACGTTAGAAGAATGTACGAGTATGGGAGTCCTCGCTTTTGAAATTCGATAACGGATATAACGGATACATCTTCAGGAAATTTGATACCAAATTTTAAGATAGAATTTGTTGTATTTCATATTAAATTGTTTCTAATAAAAGTTGTTAGAATAGGTTGTTTGTTGTGCTTACCAGCAGTAACCTTACCAAGCTTATTCTGTTTGATGAGATATGTTTGAAGCTGCTCTAATTTTATATAGATAGTAAGGGCTGTAGCCAAAGGTATTAAGCCTCTGGAGATTTGCAAATTTAAAATCTATATGGGTTTTTTTCCGTTAAAAAAATCTATATGTTGCGACATGAAGTTGTGGGCACAAGTTCAAACCAGACTTTTGGAGGGTCTTGCAAGTGTAATTACTGAAGTATAGCGGTAAAGCTTTTTTGCTGTTGTGCAAGAGGCCTGGATTTTGGATGCCACTTGCATCAGGTCAAGACCTTGACCTATTATTCAGTAAAAAGATTATTAAAAAAAAAATTCAAACTGAACTTTTCTGTGATATAGCAGATTGATTGTTTATTAGATGCTCGGTGATCTTGATCTTGGTTCAAATCCATACAGTCGAATAATAGAAATTAAGAAGATATAATTACTAGCCAAGCTCAATGGCAGATTAAATGCTATTGTATGATGATCCAAGACATGAACCATAAATAACTTGATTACTATACTAGCAGATGTCCGAAAGTCCGCGAGATCGAAATGAGAAGCCTGGCTGCTCCTTCTTCTTTCCCCTTGTGTTTTTTCCCAGCCCCTTTTGCCTCCAAACCCTATGATAATTTTTTTCGAAATCCCTATATCCAATGCCTAAAACAAATCAAACCATTTTAGAGATATTTCTATAGGTGTGATGACTCGTAGTAAATCGTGTTGGATTGGCCAAGTGAGTTCGAGATCCTCTTCTTCCTCTTTGTGTTCATCGTCTTCATTACTTTAGCTAGTTCTCTCTAATATTAGAGTGTAAATCCCAATTCCATGTATATATTTTCCGTATTTTTCCAGAATTTTCCTCGTATTTTTTGCACATTTTTAAATATATTTTTGTTATTTTATTTTAATTTCCTAACCTAAACCATAAACCCTAAACTACCCAAACCCGACCCGACCCGACCCAAACCCGACCCGAACTCCCACTTCTTCTTCTTCTTCTCCTTCTCTTTTCTTTTCCCGCTCTTTTTCCACCATCTCCTCCTTCCTCGCGCCCGCGACGGCCTCGTCCACTCGCCAACGACCTCTCCAAGATCCCCTTCTCCAAGTCCTCACTTGCTTCCCTCTCTTTCCCTCGCCGACGTCTCCGCGAGACACGCTCAACCCACGACCGAGCTCTCCCCCAACTACTCACCGAGATCCCAATGCTCACCTCCCTCATCTCTAACAGCCTCACTCTCTCTTGCTACCTCTTTCTCCCTCTAACTCATTCTCTTCCCCCCTCATATTTCCACTCCCCACTTCCTTCCTCTCTCAAACCGACCCCTAGCCGCCATCATCGAACACCAACGTCGACGAACCACCATCGTCGGAGCCACCTCCTCTCCTCCACAATACCGAACCCTCATCCCCTGCATACCAAGCTCCATCACACCCCTAGCCCGACTATGTCGCCGACCACCACCATAGCCATCATCTCTTTCGACCTACCGAGCTCCCCAAGCCTTCAAGCCAAGCCGAGCACTCCATTACATCCCACCTCGCCGCAACCGCTACCGGAGCTCGACGTCGCCATCCTCGTCATCGCCGTCGTCCCTCTCCCTTACTTCACCGGGCACTCCTTGAAAGTGTGTTTTAGCACTTTTACTAGGTTTTCATATGCATCAAGTATGCAATTTAAAAAAATCTAGAGGTCTAAGTTATACCAACTAAGAATCGAACTAGAGAATTGGGGTTTTATGCAAGCTAACTAGTTCTATAACTATGTGAAGAGGATTACAACCTTTGTAGACCAAGTCCTTCACTTCTATAACTCCAAGTAGTAGTCCCTAGAGCTCTTCTTAGTTCCATTCGAAGAAAAGATCGAGCTTGCTAATTGATCTTCGAAGCCGAAGATAATCCACCTTGAAGTCTCTCTAGATCAAGCTAACTCTTCACTAATAAAGGTATTAGTGAAGCAAATAACCTATATAAAAGTGTTAGGATAGTATAGGTTGATGAAGTAGGAATTTTGCTCACTTTAGAAATAATTTTCTCCTTATTTTTCCAACTCAAGAAAAACCCTAGAGAGCTCTCAAGAGGAAGAAGATGAACTTGGGTGTGTGAGGTTGAATGAGAGAATGAACCATGAGCTCAAGATAATAATTGAGATGAATAAATATCTAAGAGTAAAACAAAAAGAAGAGATAGGTCACGGCTTCTCAATGCTTCTCTAAGCATCCAAGTCATGACTCATTTCTAGCCTTTTTGTTTTGCTTTCTAAATTAAGTCATCCCAATTATCTTTTGCTCTAGTATGAGTCCCATACCTCCATGTTCCATGTATCATCAACCATGATACATTTCTAATTTATACACACACACACACACACAATTATATATATCAAGAGAATAAAATGTAAACTGAGCAATAATATTAGTTAATATATAAATATATCAAATATAAATATATATCAAATTATTAAATCAACACTTGATTCAATAATCCGGTTATATCATATATAACCGACTAATATCTCATATATATATATATATATATATATATATATGTATATCAAATTATCAAATCAACAATTGATTCAATAATCCGGTTATATCACATATAACTGACTAATATTCAATACACAATATCAAATCAACACTTGATTCAATAATCCGATCATATCATATATAGCCGGCCAATATCAAATATATATACATATAACAAATCATTGAATCAACACTTGATTCAATAATCCGGTTATATCACATATAACCTAACAGATATCAAATATCACGAGATTAGAATACGGTATCACATACTCGTATTTAATCAAGCTCCCGCATATATCACCATATGTGCCCTACTTCGTTTCGCTTGAGCTAGGAAACATCTGTGTGGGACTCTAAAGACTCGTTAATACGCCAGCAGTAGGTAATGATCACATCAGATACCCATAAGCCGTCAACGATACTAGCTGAACGTAACGGCTACCCAGTTATTGAACAAATAGAAGATCAACAAGCAAGCTTGTCCAAAATCTTATGAAGCCTAATGTAGGGTGTTTTTCGTCACCCCATTGAGATGGGAATACACACGCGCTTGTTAGGCGTACTACAAATTCCCCCGGCCTAGGGTAGGCCGGGGTTTATTGATTGTGGGGATCCGAATCTCCGGCAGCTTTTGGAGCGAGGGAACCTCCGATTGACGGGTTAAAGTGGTCATGCGAACTCAATGTGCAATGTTGTGTGTGTTTTTTTTAGAGGGGGCTTGGATATATCGGGTGCCACGCAGAGTTTTTACGGGGGGCCCGCTTCCCGGATAGCGGGCTGGGGGTCAAGGGGGCTAGCAGCCCCCTTGCGGGGTGCGGGGTGGCGTCCCGGCCTAAAATTTTTTTTAGAAGGACGGTGTTATGGAGTGTGTGAGTATATATATATATATATACACACACACACACACACATGTATACATATATAAAAAAGGGGGGAAAGCGCCCAAAGGATGCGTGGGGCCAGCGCCTCGCGTGCCTAGCGCGCGAGAGCCGTGCGCTGAAGCGCTAGCGCACCATGTGTCCGACACGTGGTGCGCTAGCGCTTGAGCGCACACGTGGGCACTGTGCGCTCAAACGCTAGCGCACCACGTGTCTGACACGTAGGCGCTGTGCGCTTAGGCGCTGTGTGCTTAGGCATTGTGCGCTCAAGCGCCAGCGCACCACGTGTCCGACACGTGGGCGCTGGGCGCTTGGGCGCCGGCGAGGAAAAGGGGATTTTATCCCCAGAAAAAGGATTTAAAATCCTTTTAGAGGATTTAGGGTGGAGTTAAACTCCTAAGATGTTTTGGAGTTGATGAAAGGGGTTCTTCTTCGGAGCCTTGGGTCTTCCCAAAAATAGGGTTTTCGGAGATGGGCCTCCTTCTTCCTCTGTTGGCAGGATCTTGAAGATCAAGAGATGTGAGATTTTAAAAATCTCTTCTTTTTGAGATCTGATGGAAGATCTGAGTTTCCCTTTGTGGGTTTTGTGGTGAAAAACTATTTTGTTTTTTAAAAGGAAGAGTAAAACTCTTGATTTAATTCAAAGAAAGAAGAAGGTTTTTAGAACCTTGAGGAAGGAGAAAGATCTCAGATCTTGGTTCTTTTGGAGAGAGAAAAAGTTGTTGGGATATTTTCATTATCCTTGCCTTTATAAGCTATACACTTTACATATAGCCCTTTGGGCTTTATAAAAATGGCATTTTGGCCATCCCGTGGCTCATGTGCCATTTTTTTTGCACATAAGCCATGGGCTTTACAAAAATTTGGCTTTATGCCCATTTTGCATACATTCATGTATAAAAAATTACATAAAAATTATTTATTACATTATCTATTTTTTGGCATGGAGGAGGCTGGTCGCGGGCTCGACTTGGGCATGGGCCCGCTTGACCTGGGCTTGGGCCCACCTGGCTTGGGGTTGACCTTGACTTTGACTCGGTCAACCGGGATGCAAATTTTGACCCCAACAAAGTGCCCCCATCAATAAATGCACACCGCACATTTGAGTCGTGTGCATGAAATTGATGGATCTTCTTTCACGTGGAGGCGGCTTGCCTTAGTTCCCACTTTTTGGGATGCACTGCCCTTTTTACGATATGGACGGTCGACGCTTAACGCGTCTCCGAGACGGAGTGTCCGTGGTAGACGTTTCCCTGGCCCGGAGTGATTTAGTTGACGTGCCCCCGACACGGAGTGTCGCTGGTCGACGTTTCCCCGAGGCGGAGTATCTGTATTCGACGTGCCCCCGGCACGGAGTGTCTGCTTGACGTTTCCCCAAGGCGGAGTATCGGCTGGTTGACGTGTCCCCGAGACGGAGTGTCTGCTTAACGTTTCCCCATTACGGAGTGTCGTTGTTGGACGCTTCCCCGATGCGGAGTGTCTGTGGTTGACGTGTCCCCGAGACGGAGTGTCTGCTTGACGTTTCCCCGTTACGGAGTGTCTTTGTTGGACGTTTCCCCGGTACGGAGTGTCTGTGTTGGATGTTTCCTTGATACGGAGTGTCTGTGTTGGACGTTTTCCCGAAACGGAGTGTCGCTGGTCGACGTGTCCCCGGCACGGAGTGTCTGCTTGACGTTTCCCCGTTACGGAGTGTCTGTTGTTGGACGTTTCCCCAGTACGGAGTGTCGCTGGTCGACGTGTCCCCGAGGCGTAGTGTCTGCTGTTTGACGTATCTCCGAGACGGAGTGTCTGCTTGACGTTTTCCCGTTACGGAGTGTCTGTTGTTGGACGTTTCCCCGGTACGGAGTGTCGCTGGTCGACGTGTCCCCGAGACGGAGTGTCTGCTTGTTGACGTATCCCCGAGACGGAGTGTCTGCTGCTGGACGTTTCCCCGAGACGGAGTGTCGCTGGTCGACGTGTCCCCGAGGCGGAGTGTCTGCTTGACTTTTCCCCGTTACGGAGTGTCTATTGTTGGACGTTTCCCCGATACAGAGTGTCGGCCGGTTGACGTGTCCCTGGCAAGGAGTGTCTGCTTAACGTTTCCCCGTTACGGAGTGTCTGTTGTTGGACGTTTCCCCGGTACGGAGTGTCGCTGGTCGACGTGTCCCCGAGGCGGAGTGTCTGCTGGTTGACGTATCCCTGAGATAGAGTGTCTGCTGTTGGACGTTTCCCCGAGACGGAGTGTTGCTGGTCGACGTGTCCCCGAGGCGGAGTGTCTGCTTGAGGTTTCCCCATTACGGAGTGTCTATTGCTGGACGTTTCCCCATTACGGAGTGTCGGCTTGTTGACGTGTCTCCGGCACGGAGTGTCTGCTTGACGTTTCCCCATTACGGAGTGTCTGTTGTTTGACGCAGAGGTCGATGTTGGAATTGGTTGGTTTGATTTGTTTGATTTGAGTTGGCATCAGCATCGCTACACTGGAATATGGTACCAGGAGCGAATCATCATCTGTTTTTGAGAGGATTTTGGAATTGGTTTTTTTGTCGGCATCTGCATTGCTGCACTGGAATAATGCCAAGAGCAACTCATCATTTGCCCCGGGAGGATTTGGGAATTGGTTTTTTTCGGCATCTGCATTGCTGCACTGGAATATGTTAGTTATGTATATACCCTAGAGGCCATTGTTGTATATATGATGTATATTATAATGGATGCTTGGATATATAGAGAGAGGACTTTCTTGCTCGTCATGATAGTATGCTATTTGGTTTCACTTTATCTTAACATGTTGACTTATATTAGTTTATTGTCTTACTCTCACATGTTGATAAAGCCCTTAGGATATGTACTCGACTACTGGGACTATGATGAGATCATACTAGTGGGGCCGGAGTAGTCGATGAGTATATCCTATAACTGTTCCTAGTCGAGAGTGTATCGAGACAGGGCATCGATACACCAAAGTAGACTAGCGTATACGCATCTTGACCCATATGATGGGCGATGGATGATCCCATATCCATCGGTGTTTGACATCAAGGATGGTGTACGGGTGCTCAATGGAGACTGGGTACACTGGACGGACTCGCCGAGAACTCCCAGATGGTATTATACCTCACGTCAGATGGCAGTTCTCTTGTGACACTGGTACAGGTTAATTTGTAGACCCGAGATCGTCATAGAGTCTTGTGTGATTCCCACTGTGCTTTGATTTCCACCTTACCACGTCCAAGAGGGCGTGCAAAACGGTGGCTTTTGGGTACAGTCCCGAATCACATGGAGGCAATGAGCGATAGGAGGGGATTCGTCTCTCCCGGTATAGGGAGTTGATGTTGTGCTGTATTCAATTGGTTATAACCGGAAGTCCCTGGCCAGAGCTGATATAGAGTACTACTGGTAAGTGTTATCAGTAGTTTCTTGACCTGTTATGAGCCTCACATCGACATGACTTATCGGTTACTGGGGTCTGACGTTTACCACCCCTAGACCAGATATGCGACATATCAGACGAAGAGACCGGACTGTACGGGAGTGTTACTGATTGGATTCACAAGAGAATGTACAGGCTTGCTTGTTGATCTTCTGATCGCTCAATACCTGGGTGGCTGTTACGTTTAGCTGACCGCTTGCAGCTTGTGGGTGTTTGATATGATCATCACCTACTGCCGGCGTATTGACGATTCTTTAGAGTCCTACACAGAGGTTTCTTGACTCAGCCAAAACGGAGTAGGGGCACATATGTGATATGTGCATGACCGAGGATAATGCGATATGAGATACTGTATTATATTCTAGCGATATTTTGATATGAGCCGGATCATCGGATCAAGTGTTGATTCGATGAATCGGTACATGATATATTAGTTGGTTATATTTGATATAGCCGGATTGTCGGATTAAGTGTTGATTCGATAATTTAATGTATAATTATATATATGATATATTGCATTACATTATCTAATATTGGCTCGCTTTATTGATTCATTTTCTCACCGGATAATACATTGATATATATGCGATATATGTTAATTGTATTATTTTCTTTTGTTGCATTAAATATTATATATGTGATATATAATATTGTAAAAAGTTAGGATTACAAATGCAACATGATTTGTTGAGTTTAACTTAGTTAGGGTTTGGATTAGGGTTAGCATTGGGTTTGCTTTTTCATGAGCTTTCATGAAGCTTTGACTTTATATTTTCTCTTTGTATTCTTGTGGAGTCATTGTTAACCAACCCAAACCCTTTGACTATGGTTAAGTCTCTACAATGGTTAGCCTTCTCATTATCAACCATGGTTGCATTTGTAATGATTAACAAAAATTTCATTATTCATCACAAAAGAAAATTCCTTCTTCTTCTTCCTTGAGCTCACAAAACCTTTCTAGGTTTTTCTTTAGTGATGATTTAGTGTGAGAATTTGATAATAAAAGAGAGTATAAATCCTACTTCATCATCCTTATCTAATCTAGCTAATTAGATTAGGGTGTTTACTTCATTAGTGAGTGAGAAGCTTGAGTTAAAGAAACTTCAAGGTAGATCATCTTTGAAAAGGAAGACTACAAGCAAGTATAAATCATTCGGGTTGTGGAGCCTCTCAAGAGTCCGGAAGATCATGGATCGCGGCGAAGGGACTTCTACTCGGAGCTTATGAAGAGAAGGAGCGGACTACAAAGGTTGTACTCCCTTTCTCTTAGTTGTAAAGATGTTTACTTACATGTTTAACCCTAATTATCTAGCAAAGATCCTAGCTTTGGGTTGTTCGGCACGTCTAAATTTTAAATCGGGCATGATTCATGCCTTATAGACCCTTGTAAGAGTTCCTAGTAACCCTAAAGTGGTATCAGAGCCTAGCTAGAGTATTAGGCGACGTGTATACGAAGTTAAAAGTCCGATCGAACCCCGAAACGTCGAAATAGACCCCCTCTCTAGAAATTTTCTAAAAAGTTGGTTTTTCTGCATTAAAATTACTCAAAAAAATCAGCAGGGAAATATAAGAATTACTGTGAAAAACGAGGCAGTAATTCCCACAAACAGCCGCGGAACCGCGGCAAGACCATGCATTGCGCCGCGGATCCGCGGCCGTACAGGGGAATTAGGCTTAGATTTTGCACAGTAATATCCGTAGCTATTTCTGCATATTTCTGGGTATTTTTAATCTTGCTCAAGTGTTGAGTGTTCTGGGGATATTTTGTAATCGTTGATTCGATCGGAAAGTTTAACTTCGTTCTGTTTTCCGGATAATTTAAAAAGTATTAAAATGTTCGAACGGATATTATTAACTCACTTTTTCCCGACACGAAAAACTTTCAAGTGTTGAATTTTTCTTGAGTTTAAATCTTTCGGAAAAACATGCAAGTAACGCGGTGGACCCTCTAGAAGAACACAAACCTTAACTCGATTATGTGACCGTCTGAATCGTCTCTAAACCTTAGGGTTTGGGGCAGTACGGCGTTGCCACATGTGAGGCGTTGGTTTGACCCTTCTACGGCTGGACCATTGGTACTGTGACATATTCTGGGATTTTTTGAACTCCGCTCAAGTGTTGAGCTATTTAGGAAATCTTGGGTATTTGATTATTCGATCGGAAAGTTTAATATTGTCTATTTATCTGGAATGTGATATAATATGTGGAATTCATATAGTTAGGCATGAAATGCGAAGTATGTGATATTTCGGATTTAAGATGTCTAAAGTGATTGTGGATTCCAAATGTTGTAGTTTTACACTTTCTTTTCTGTGACCGTAAGTGTAGTATGTAGTTGTATCGCCAGTTTTCGTTGCTATACATCAACGACAATCGGTGTATGCATACTTACTTACGTTGATGATATGAGATATTATGTGTTGCTGTGATATGTTATATTGGATCGTCGTGTTCTGAATAGCCGGGGGTTTTATGTGAGATGAGAGTTTTTATTTTCATTCATGTAAAATGCAATTGTATGTAATATTCTTTTATTGGGGCACTTCTGGGCTGAGGTTGATATCACTATTGTATATTATTTATTTTTCCGCATTAGGTAGACCCGAGGAGGGGAGCACAAGTAACCGGGTTCTGGGGTCCAGTGGGAGGCCATCTCGAGGAGTCAAGACCGGGTTTCCTAACCCTAGAATTGGCAGTGTTACTTGCCGCTCTCGTAGGGGTCTAGGGATGTGGGTTTGGCTATTCATCGCGACGGTGGAATCCGTGTTTTATACAGGCTCGATATAAAACATGGACGTCCTAGTATATCCAATATTTCATATGTTATCTTCTGCCGCAATGTTCTGTGATGAGATCATATTACTGCCTGAGACGAATACTTATACTATATATATATATATGCTGATATATAAATATTACTGCTTTCATTTCTACTGTGATGCTTAGGAAGCATAAGCTGATGGGATATATTAATGAGATTAATAAAAAGAAAAGAAACCTAAAAGATATTGTAGAATCAAAACTTTATAAAAAGGGTAGCTACAGTTTTGCTTTGCATAGCGGTATATATGATATACCCTGCACCTTATTCGATGAGGAAAGAGCCGAGATCCCTTCACCGGGAGTGACCTCTTTAGCTAAACTGGCAGATGCTACAAACTCACGGTTTAGTTTTTGACAGCTTCTATAGTTCTTGCTTTGCACAGCGGTATATATGATATACCCTGCACCTTATTCAATGGGGAAAGAGCCGAGATCCCTTCACCGGGAGTGACCTCTTTAGCGAAACTAGAAAAGCCTCAAAAACACTCCTTTTCAAAATCACTTGTTTCTACAACGATATCAAGTTCATTACGCTCATGGTTTTTCTGAAAAAAGCCGCGTAGCCCTCCGACATTTCAGATAGGTAATACTTAGTATTCGTGCTGCGTTTATTGGCTTTCGTCAAGGCGTAGTGTGCGGTAGCTAACTATTGCTTATCTGTAACATATGATGAGATTGGGTTAGGGTAGTCATGCGGCTTTGTTGGCTTTCGTCAAGGGACGTACGGCTGGGTTTAATTCAATCAAGAAATGTACGGGTTGAACTTGACTAACGGACTATGGTTTGTTGACATTCGTCAAGGTCATAGCACGTTAGGGGCAAAATATTATTGGGAATTTCAAGTATTGAAATTTGCAATGAGATTGCATACCTCCTATGAGATAGTTGGATCCCGATACCCACTGCGAGTAAGAGTTACTCCTGGGAGAATTTTACACAGGACAATTAGCCGATCAAGTAGGTGTCTAGAAATGTGTTAACGGGGTTATGCCTCTAGGAAAACGAGGTTTATTTTAATTAGGTCCGTGCGAAAGCACGGGGAACCTCCCTCAAGTACCGACACTGATCTGGCTGAAAGATTGACGAAATTGTAGCGTGTAATTAATCCCGGCTAATCTTTCCTTTTAGTGTTTGAAGGAAGATTTGATAAAAACAGTGGGAGACATCCTGATTAGATAAGATAATAACCAATCTAATTTTGCAAGAGCATACGCTAAAGTGTTTTCTTCTCTCTCTCTCCAGGTAGCGACCATGTCAGGCCATAATCAAGATAATAATATGGATGTATTGACTGAACCCGCTTATTATACTGAGCAGGGGAACATTGGTCCCGTTCTTTCTTATAAGAGTTATAAGACTGAACATGAAACAGGAGAAAATCTGGATTCTCACGCCGCCCAAACGAAGAACAAGCATGTTGATGCACCTTCTTCGGGTGTGTTAGTTATTGAGAACGGTTTCTCAGTTCACCCTACGTCCTGGGTATTAAATACCGGATCGGGATCCCACATATGTAATTTGTTACATGGGCTACGTAAAGGTAGAGAACTGGGAAAGGGTGATCATTCCGTAACAGTAGGGCATGGTACACATATTGCAGCCAAAGCAGTTGGCGAATATCACCTTGTATTACCAAGTAGTAATACATTGATTCTGAATGAGTGCTATTATATACCGAACATGATGTGCAACATTATATCAGTTTCTTTATTAAGTAAAGAAGGATATAATTTTGTAATACAGGATAATGTTATGAACATCTTCCTAAATCAAAAGTTGATTGGATCAGGCTCGTTACATAATGGCATATTCATTCTCAATCAAAATACAATCCTTAATATACAAAACACACACAAGAGGAAAAGTTCAGAAATGAACGAATCCTTCTTATGCCATTGTAGACTTGGTCATATCAATGCGACACGACTAGCTAAGTTACATAAGGATGGATATTTGAATCCGTTCGAATTATCATCATATGAAACTTGTCATTCATGTCTCAAAGGAAAAATGACCAAAACTCGGAGAAAGAGTTACGGAACTCTTAGGACTGGTACATAGTGATGTATGCGGTCCCATGTCTACGCATGCCAGGAACGGTTCTTCCTACTTCATTACATTCACTGACGATCTCTCAAGATACGGATATGTGTTCCTAATGAAACACAAGTCTGAAGCTTTTGAGAAATTCAGAGAATATAAGCACGAAGTAGAAAACCAAACGGGCAAAAGTATTAAGATCCTTCGATCTGATCGAGGAGGAGAATACTTAAGCAATGAGTTCCTAGATCATCTAAAAAAGAATGGGATTCTTTCTCAGCTTACTCCTCCTTATACACCACAGCACAACGGTGTATCGGAGCGGAGGAATCGCACCCTATTAGATATGGTGCACTCTATGATGAGCAATGCTGAGTTGCCTATTTCCTTCTGGGGGTATGCACTTGAGACAGCCATACACTTATTGAATATGGTTCCTACCAAATCAGTGCCTACCACTCCATATGAGATATGGAAAGGGAAGAGACCGTCTCTTAAATATGTTAAGATATGGGGTTGTCCGGCCTATGTCAAAAGGCTAAATCCGGACAAACTCGAGGCAAGGTCTGTCCTATGCAAGTTTGTAGGATATCCCAAGAACTCACAAAGGTATATCTTCTACCACACTGAGGAACAAAAAGTGTTTGTTTCTCGACATGCCACCTTTTTAGAAAAGAAATTTCTTGCAAAAGAAATTTGTGGCGAGGAGGTAGAACTGGAAGAAGTTCCAGCAACAGAAACTACGACAGAAGATTTAGTGGAACCAGAGGATTCAGTAGTACCCGACGAACCCCAGCCTCTCCGCCGATCTAGTAAGGTTTCTTATCCACCTGAGAGATACTATGGTTTTCTCATTGATGGTGGGAGCGAGGATTGCATCATGGAAGATGATGACCCGACTAGTTTCGAGCAGGCCATCACGAGTAGTGACTCTGTGAAATGGCTGGATGCAATGCGATCTGAGATGGAATCCATGTACACCAACAAAGTATGGACTTTGGAAAATGCTCCTGAAGGGGTAAAACCCATTAGGAGCAAGTGGATCTTAAAAAAGAAAATTGGTGTAGATGGAAAAGTTGAGACTTTTAAAGCTAGACTTGTTGCAAAGGGTTTTCGTCAACGACCAGGTGTGGATTATGACGAAACCTTTTCTCCAATGGCTATGCTTAAGTCCATCCGGATCTTACTTGCCATTGCTGCATACCATGACTACGAAATCTAGCTAATGGATGTTAAGACCGCCTTTCTAAACGGTGATTTAGAAGCGTGCGTGTACATGACTCAGCCAGAGGGCTTCGTAGATAGTGGGAGCAGTGGAAAGGTGTGCAAATTGCTTAAATCCATCTATGGGTTAAAGCAAGCATCGCGGAGTTGGAACATCTGCTTTGATGTTGTAGTCAAAGAGTTTGACTTCATCAAAAATGTAGATGAACCCTGTATTTATAAGAAGGTTGCAGAGAGTAAGATTGTCTTCCTCGTTTTGTACGTCGATGACATACTCTTGATAGGAAATGATGTTCCTATGCTGCAATCAGTCAAGCTCTTCTTATCACAAAGATTCTCAATGAAAGATCTTGGTGATGCCTCCTGCATACTGGGAATTATGATCTATAGAGATAGATTTAAACGGATATTGGGATTGTCCCAATCCAGGTACATTGACACCATACTAAAGAGTTTTAGTATGGAAGAATCCAAGCGTGGGAACCTACCCACGATCTCTGGATTCACTCTCTCCAAAGAGATGTCTCCGAAGATTGATTTAGAGAGAGCTCGCATGCAAGGGATACCCTATACTTCGGCAGTAGGCTCTATCATGTATGCGATGCCATGTACCAGACCCGATGTAGCATACTCACTAAGTGTAGTGAGTCGGTATCAAGCAGATCCTGGAGAGAGTCACTGGACAGCTGTGAAGAACATTCTCAAGTACTTGCGAAGGACTAAAGAGATGTTCTTGATGTATGGTAATGGAGAACTCCAGGTGGAGTCCTTTACCGATTCCAGGTTCCAAAGTGATAAGGACGACTCTAAGTCACACTCGGGATTTGTCTTTACCCTCAATGGAGGGGCGGTATATTGGAAGAGTTCCAAACAGGATACCGTTGCAGACTCGACGATAGAGGCTGAATACATCGCTGCCAACGATGCTGCCAAAGAGGCTGTCTGGATAAAGAAGTTCATCACTGAACTTGGTGTGGTTCCCTCTATTGAGTATCCAATACCTCTGTATTGCGATAACAATAGAGCTGTGGCTTTGGCCAAGGAACCCACATCCCATCAGAAGTCCAGACATATTCTGAGGCGGTATCACCTGATCAGGGAGATAATTGATCGCCGGGAGATCGAGGTCAGCAGAGTTGATACGAAGGACAATACTGCGGATCCACTCACGAAGGCCATTCCCCATATACAGTTTGAGAGATTATTCGGGATGCTAGGTATGAGATACTGAAACAGCTGGCCTTAGTGCAAGTGGGAGATTGTTAGTTATGTATATACCCTAGAGGCCATTGTTGTACATATGATGTATATTATAATGGATGCTTGGATATATATAGAGAGGACTTTCTTTCTTGTCATGATAGTATGCTATTTGGTTTCACTTTATCTTAACATGTTGACTTATATTAGTTTATTGTCTTACTCTCACATGTTGATAAAGCCCTTAGGATATGTACTCGACTACTGGGACTATGATGAGATCATACTAGTGGGGCCAGAGTAGTCGATGAGTACATCCTATAACTGTTCCTAGTCGAGGGTGTATCGAGACAGGGCATCGATACACCAGAGTAGACTAGCGTATACGCATCTTGACCCATATGATGGGCGATGGATGATCCCATATCCATCGGTGTTTGACATCAAGGATGGTGTACGGGTGCTCAGTGGAGACTGGGTACACTGGACGGACTCGCCGAGAACTCCCAGATGGTATTATACCTCACGTCAGATGGCAGTTCTCTGGTGACACTGGTACAGGTTAGTCTGTAGACCCGAGATCGTCATAGAGTCTTATGTGATTCCCACCGTGCTTTGATTTCCACCTTACCACGTCCAAGAGGGCGTGCAAAACGGTGGCTTTTGGGTACAGTCCCGAATCACATGGAGGCAATGAGCGATAGGAGGGGATTCGTCTCTCCCGGTATAGGGAGTTGATGTTGTGCTGTGTTCGATTGGCTATAACCGGAAGTCCCTGGCCAGGGATGATATAGAGTACTACTGGTAAGTGTTATCGGTAGCTTCTCGACCTGTTATGATCCTCACATCGACACGACTTATCGGTTACTGGGGTCTGACGTTTACCCCTAGACCAGATATGCGACATATCAGACGAAGAGACCGGACTGTACGGGAGTGTTACTGATTGGATTCACAGGAGAATGTACATGATTGCTTGTTGATCTTTTGATCGCTCAATACCTGGGTGGCTGTTACGTTTAGCTGACCGCTTGCAGCTTGTGGGTGTTTGATATGATCATCACCTACTGCCGGCGTATTGACGATTCTTTAGAGTCCTACATAGAGGTTTCTTGACTCAGGGAAAACGGAGTAGGGGCACATATGTGATATGTGCATGACCGAGGATAATGCAATATGAGATACCGTATTATATTCTCGCGATATTTTGATATGAGCCGGATTATCGGATCAAGTGTTGATTCGATGAATCGGTACATGATATATTAGTCGGTTATATTCGATTTAGCCGGATTGTCGGATCAAGTGTTGAGTCGATAATTTAATGTATAATTATATATATGATATATTGCATTATATTATCTAATATTGGCTCGCTTTATTGATTCATTTTCTCACCGGATAATACATTGATATATATGCGATATATGTTAATTGTATTATTTTCTTTTGTTACATTAAATTTTGTATATGTGATATATAATATTGTAAAAAGTTAGGATTACAAATGCAACATGATTTGTTGAGTTTAACCTAGTTAGGGTTTGGATTAGGGTTAGCATTTGGGTTAGCTTTTTCATGAGCTTTCATGAAGCTTCATGAAGCTTTGATTTTATCTTTTCTCTTTGTATTCTTGTGGAGTCATTGTTAACCCAACCCAAACCCTTTGACTATGGTTAAGTCTCTATAATGGTTAGCCTTCTTATTATCAACCATGGTTCCATTTGTAATGATTAACAAAAATTTCATTATTCATCACAAAAGAAAATTCCTTATTCTTCTTCCTTGAGCTCACAAAAGCTTTCTAGGTTTTTCTTTAGTGATGATTTAGTGTGAGAATTTGATAATAAAAGATAGTATAAATCCTACTTCATCATCCTTATCTAATCTAGCCAATTAGATTAGGGTGTTCACTTCATTAGTGAGTGAGAAGCTTGAGTTAAATAAACTTCAAGGTAGATCATCTTTGAAAAGGAAGACTACAAGCAAGCATGGATCATTCGGGTTGTGGAGCCTCTCAAGAGTCCGGGAGATCATGGATCGCGGTGAAGGGACTTCTACTCGGAGCTTATGAAGCGAAGAAGCGGACTACAAAGGTTGTAATCCCTCTCTTTTAGTTGTAAAGATGTTTACTTGCATGTTTAACCCTAATTATCTAGCAAAGATCCTAGCTTTGGGTTGTTTGGCACGTGTAAATTTTAAATCGGGTATGGTTGATACCTTATAGACCCTTGTATGAGTGCCTAGTAACCCTACAGAATAATGCCAAGAGCAACTCATCATTTGCCCCGGGAGGATTTGGGAATTGGTTTTTTTTCGGCATCTGCATTGCTGCACTGGAGTAATGCCAGGAACAACTCATCATTTGCCCCGGGAGGATTTGGGAATTGGTGGCTTAGGAGACAGGTTTAGATCCCTATTACCTAAGGCTTTTCAATTTTATGGGCCGTAAGGATCCCATGAAAGCATTTTCTCCCTACGAGTCGAAAGGATCTCGTAGGTGTATTTTCTCCTTAGGAGTCGTGGGGACTCCTAAGTGTGTTGCTCCTTTGTGAGTCGTAAGGATCCCACGCGGGAATTTTCTTCTCACAAAGTCGAGATGACTTTGCGAGTGTATTTCATCTCTTTTTTACGAGTTTGCGCCCTTTCGGGTTTTCACAAACTCGCCGGTAGTCCTGCTGTTTTTACTCACGAAGCCCTTTCGGGTTTTCATCCGTGCTCATTTTGCTTGTGGACATACCATTTTTTTATTTTATTTTATTTTATTTATTTTTTTTGGACTTTGAATGTGGTCTCACCAGTAGGACTTCGGAGAGATTGGGATCGTTTTACGCCCGTGGATTGTATATGATTTTGTAGGATGTATGATCCAGACCGTAGGGCCGGAAAAAAATTTCGGGACTTTGTTGGCGTCAGCATCGTTGCACTGGAATATGGTATCAGGAGCGACTCATCATTCGCCATTGGGGTATGGGATTTGGAATTTGGTTGGCGTCTGCATCGCTGCACTGGAATATGGTACCAGGAGCGACTCATCATTCGCCATTGCTTATTGGGAAGCGGTGGCTTAGGAGACATGTTTATATCCCTATCACCTAAGGCTTTTCAATTTTATGGGCCGTAAGGGTCCCATAAAAGCATTTTCTCCTTATGGGTCATAAGGATCTCGTAGGTGTATTTTTTTTCTTAGGAGTCGTGAGGACTCCCAAGTGTGTTTTTCCTCTGTGAGTCGTAAGGATCCCACGAAGGTTTGTTCTCCTCATGCATCGTGAGGACACATAAGTGGGTCTTTCCCAATAGACCATAGTTCCAAGGGCGGAGACCGACCGCTGGACTGGTGATTGCGGTTGGGCATGAGTATGATGAGAATTATTTGAGCCCGTGGATTGTATACGGTAGTCAACTTGGGGACCAACCGTAGGGCCGGAAGAATTTTAGGAAATTGGATTTTGGTTGGCGTCTGCATCGCTGCACTGGAATATGGTACCAGGAGCGACTCATCATTCGCCGTTTTTTTATCACCGCGATTGCTCTATCATTTCAGCTTTTCTTATTACGAAGGTCGCGATTGCCCTATCATTTCGGCTATTTATTCGCGGTTGTCCCATCATTTCGGCTATTCATTTTTCATCTTTATTTTACTCGTTGATTTTTATTGCGAGTTGCCCTATCATTTCGGCTTTTTATTATTTTTGTTTTATTTACACATTTTCACATTTCCAGTTTAACGACTTAGAGCTCGATTGTTCCCAGTTTAACGACGTGGTGGTCGATTGTTCCCAGTTTAATGACTTGGTGGTCTGTGGTTTGCTTATCCCAGCTCCTCGAACTTTGATCTTGGCGGGGCTATGTTGATGACCGTAGCTCTGTGGCTTGTCGGTACATCTGACGACTGTGAGGCTTTCCCGAGTTTGTATTGGTTCTCCACCCAATCTTTAAAAACATAGCAGCCTTCAAAGGTATGACTCACCATTATGTGATATGGGCAGTATATGGGATTGCTGGTCATGTTCATCTCATGTGGCCTCTTTGGAATAGGCAGTTGAAGACCTTTGTTCAAGGCGTCCATGAATATTTCGCGGACTTTATCCCTCCTGAAGGAGTATACTTTCTTCTTTCTCTCCATTGGAATAGGTGCCCTTACTGATGCTGGGACCTGAGGATGATAATTCTTTGGTTCGCCTACTACCCGCTTACCACGTTCAGTGTATGTATCGGAGGGACTGGAGGCTGATCGCGTCCGTTTTTCACAAAGGTGTTCCGCTCTCGGGCTGGAGGAAGTATCGGTCGGCTGCTTCCGGATATCAATCCCCGGCTCACGAACCAAAATTTGATTTTTCTGTAATTGCAATCGGGCGACTTGGGTCGTGAGACCCGCCATAAAATTTGCCAGCTCGTCAACTTTAGAATGGACCTTGGCCATCTTCTCATCCCTGTCCTGAAGTTGCCTTTGAAGCCATTGGAATAATGCTTGTTCTATAGTTCCGGGTATGACAACGGGGTCATCCTTACCGCCTGAACTTTATTCAGCATAAACCACGGGTTCCTTTGGCTTAATGGCCCGAGCGAGCTCTTCATCATTTGGATCGGGCCGATGTTAGATTGCAACAACCGTGTCATTGTCATGGTTATAAGGCGTAGGAGGACTTGTTCCTTTGAGCTCCATCAGATAGACCGTATGGGTTGTGTACCCGTCTATTGCTTCTTCATTGGCAATGTTGCTCGCTTGGCTCTTATCTTGTTGCCTTGGTCCGCTCTTTTTAGAGAAAGACAGACGTCTGAGAGAATCAGGTCCCTGAAGGACTTCGGTCTCTGTTTGTATGAAATTGGCGATCGCAGCTTGATTGTTTGTTAACACACCACGGGACAATGATATTTCTCCCACCTTGTATTGTTTCTTGACCAAATCCTTGAAGATGCAACAGTCTTCAATAGTGTGTCCCAGCACTCGGTGGTATGGGCAAAAGTTGGGATGATCAGTCTTGTTCGCTTCACTTAGCCTTTTTGGTTCTGGTAGCCGCAGGCCATTCTTCAGAGCATCTTTAAAAATTTTGTGGACCTTGTCCCTTCGGAATGAGTAGACCTTATTTCTTCTTTCCTCCAAAGTTGGCTCTCGAGATTTGTTAGTTTTTGCTCCGTCCGCTCTCTGCTTATTTAGAGAATCGGTGCTGTTAGAACTTCCGCCTTTTCGGTTGTCGTCCCTCCAAGGTTTCGGTCTATTTGTGAACTGAAGATCCTGAGTGGACTCGGGCTTTGAGCGTTCCAACGTTTGGACCTTTTTGGTCAGCTCTTGGAATGTTTTAAGGCCTGCGGTGCACAGGAAAGGTTTCATCCAGTCCTTGAGATTTTCTATAAGAAGACTGACAGATTGGTCTTGCTCCAACGGCAGTTCACATTTGATAGAGAGATTGCGCCATCGGACTATAAAATCCATGTTGCTTTCGTTGTCCTTTGGCTCTGTCCTTACGAGGTCGGCAATGGTGATTTTATCGCTGACACTCATGAACCTTTGCTTGAACATGGATTCTATTTGAGCGAACGTCGTGATCGAGTCATCTGGTATGCTTGCATACCAATCGAAAGCAACATCCGTCAAGCTATTAATAAACTGACGGAGAAGGAGCGCATCATTGCCCCCAGTATTTGCGCATGATGCTTTAAATTGGGCAATGTGCCGGTTCGCGTTTCCCATCCTATTGAACCTTTCAAATTTGGGGACGACATAGCCAGTGGAAACTCCACAAGATCATACCGGGCAGGATATGGTCTCCCGCTACTGCTGGCATCTTTTTGCTCTCCGGCTTCGGCTACCAATGTTTTGACTTTAGCAACCAAATTCATGATTTGATCTTGAGTTAGCGGGTTGCTGTCATCGGCCGCAAAGATATTTCCCGAGATAGGATGCGACTGGCTTTCGTGTGGTCCACCCACCTTTGGATTTGAGGGAATAGGCGTCGGCTGTCTCGGGACACCGTTTCCCGGTTCATGAGCAGAGCCCCACGCTTGATTGGGCGGCTGAGAGGCAAGTTAGGCCGTAAGCCGTAAGACGACATTTGTCAAGTCATCGATCTTTGAGTAGAGCTTGGCCATCTCCTTGTCTTTGCTTCTGAGCTGTTTTCGGAGCTCTTGGAGAAGTTGCTGCTCTGCGGTCTTAGGATGGAAAGTTGGCTCATCTTCACTTTCCGAGCCCGACTCCTCATGAACTGAGGGCTCTCTCTGCCTATCAGCCTCACTGGGAGGATTTTCATCACCCTCCAGAGGATGCTGGTCTTGAGAAGTGACAGCTATATTCACACCATGTTGGATTTGAGATGTGGTGGCCCCATCCTTGCTTTTGCTGCGAAGGTTGTCGCTGAGACGCGTGCCCACCATGTAGACGGTGTGGATAACACATTCAGCCATCTCCTCATCTTTGGCGGGATAACCCTGTTCCTCGAAACTCATGAGGTTCATCCTAGCAGGAGCCCTAGCCCTTTTGTTGGCTCTGTACCTGAGCCTGTTCTGTCTTAGCTTCTCGATTTTGAAGGCTTGGCGGGCATCCGTTATCCGGGAAGCCATTGTGTGTCGATTAGCGGGGAGCTTAGAGAAGACACCCGATCGAGAAGTTGATAGGGGCACTGCCGAAGCTTGCTCAAGACGCGTTGTAGCTTTGTTGGTGTTGATGGCCTTGCCCCCAGCTGGGGCCAAGGAAAGTCGTTCAGACACAGACTTGCGCTTGGGTTGGGGCGCCCTCGAGATCACCACATTTGGTCTCCTGCCTTTCGAGACTGGTCTGTCTGTTACCGGAGCTTGAGGTGCAGGAATGGCGTTAGCTGACACGAACAGAATAGAGCCGAATTGTAGTAGCGGCTCCTCCCACTGTCGCCCGAGACTGGCCGGAAGGACCGTCTTGGAGTTTATTTTCATCGTGTAGGAGACGGGAGCCATGCTGAGAGCTGAGTTCATCTTTGGAAACATTTTTGAAAAATGATTGCTTGAAAACCTGCACGAAAGAGTATTATTTTAGTATAAATATAGGTATGTATATTAATTGAGTTCGCATGAACACTTAACTCAAAATATGGGAGGAGAGATAGGTCCCACCTGGCGTGCCAGAATCTGTAGGGTGTTTTTCGTCACCCCATTGAGATGGGAATACGCACGCGCTTGTCAGGCATACTACAGATTCTCCCTGCTTAGGGTAGGCCGGGGTTTATTGATTATGGGGATCCGAATCTCTGGCAGCCGCGGACTAAGCTGCCGTTAATTACCTCTCACCTTTGGAGCGAGGAAACCTCCGATTGACGGGTTAAACTGGTCATGCGAACTCAATGTGCAGTGTTGTGTGTATTTTGTTTTGGAGAGGGGCTTGGATATATCGGGAGCCACGCAGAGATTTTACGGGGTCCCGCTACCCGGATAGCGGGCTGGGGGTCAAGAGGACTAGCAGCCCCCTTGCGGGGTGTGGGGCAGCGTCCCGGCCCAAATTTTTTTTTAGAGGGACGGTGTTATGGAGCGTGTGAGTATCTATATATATATACATATATACATGTATACATATATAAAAAAAGGGGAAAAGCGCCCAAAGGATGCGTGGGGCCAGCGCCTCGCGTGCCTAGCGCGCGAGAGCCGTGCGCTTAAGCTCTAGCGCACCACGTGTTCGACACGTGGGTGCTGTGCGCTTAGGCGCTGTGCGCTCAAGTGCTAGCGCACCACGTGTCCGACACGTGGACGCTGTGCGTTTGAGCGTTGTGAGTTTAGGCGCTGTGCACTCAAGCGCTAGCGCACCACGTGTCCGACACGTGGGCGCTGTGCGCTTGAGCGTTGTGCGCTGTGCGCTAGCACACTACGTGTCCGACACGTGGGCGCTGGGCGCTTGAGCGCTGTACGCTTAGGCGCTGTGCACTCAAGCGCTAGCGCACCACGTGTCCGACACGTGGGCGCTGGGCGCTTGAGCGCTAGGCACTCGGGCGCTTGGGCGCCGGGGAGGAAAAGGGGATTTTAGCCCCAGAAAAAGGATTTAAAATCCTTTTAGAGGATTTAGGGTGGAGTTAAACTCCTAAAATGTTTTGGAGTTGATGAAAGGGGTTCTTCTTTGGAGCCCTGGGTCCTACCAAAAATGGGGTTTTCGGAGATGGGCCTTCTTCTTCCTCCTCTTTTGGCAGGATCTTGAAGATCAAGAGATGTGATATTTTAAAAATCTCTTCCTTTTGAGATCTGATAGAAGATCCGAGTTCCCCTTTGTGGGTTTTGTGGTGAAAAGCTATTTTGTTTTTTAAAAGGAAGAGTAAAACTCTTGATTTAATTCAAAGAAAGAAAAAGGTTTTTAGAACCTTGAGGAAGGAGAAAGATCTCAGATCTTGGTTCTTTTGGAGAGAGAAAAAGTTGTTGGGATATTTTCATTATCCTTGCCTTTATAGGCTATACACTTTACATATAGCCCCTTGGGCTTTATAAAAATAGCATTTTGGCCATCCCATGGGTCATATGCCATTTTTTTGCACATAAGCCATGGGCTTTACAAAAATTTGGCTTTATGCCCATTTTGCATACATCCATGCATAAAAAATTACATAAAAATTATTTATTACATGATCTATATTTTGGCATGGAGGAGGCTGGCCGCGGGCTCGACTTGGGCATGGGCCCGCTTGACCTGGACTTGGGCCCACCTGGCTTGGGGTTGACCTTGACTTTGACTCGGTCAACCGAGGTGCAAAATTTGACCCCAACACCTATAAGCAATACTTACCGTACTGTCTGGTCTCTTCGTATGATATGTTGCATATCGAGTCTGGGGGTGGAAAACGTCAGACCTCGGTAACTTGATAAGTCATGCTGATGTGTGGCTTATAACCTTTCAAGAAACTACTGATAATAATTACTAGTAAATCTCATCAGCCCTGGCCAGGGACTTCCTGTTATAACCAATCGAGCATAACACAACACAACTCCTTATACTGGGAAAGACGAAACCCCTCATATCGCTCACTGCCTCCATGTGACTCGGGACTGTACCCAAAATCGATATGTTTGCACGACTCCTTTGAGCCGTGGTAGGGATTAAATCAAAGCACAGTAGGAACCACACAAGACACTATGACGATCTCGGGTCTACAGACTAACATGTACAAGTGTCACCAGAGAACTGCTATGTTCTCCTCCGAACACAAAGACGCGACCGCGTAGGTCCGTCTTGCCTGAATTTGGGGGCAGATGCTATTTTGGTTTTATCCGTCCACCTCTCCGAAGATGCCAAGTTGATTTATGGCACTGTGTATCGAAGGTTTAGATGGAAGCGGCCGTTGTAGCAGACTTCGTCAGATTCCCCCTTGTTGAGGGGTTTTTGATTGTGGGGACGCTCTTCCCTGCAGGCGCAAGCCCCTGCAGTTAATTACCCTACCGCATTGCGATAACCACTTTCTCCTTCTCCAGATGGTCACTTCGTGTCGTGGGTGTTTGTTTTGTTTTTGGTTGCCCGTGGATTGTATACGGAGACTAATTTATGTTGTCTCCCGTATGGCGTGGATTAGTCCAAATCCGTATTTTCTTAGATTTGGGTTTGGGGTTGGGTTTAAGAATACGTTAGTCTCATTTGAGACTAAGATCAACTTAAACGTTTGTTGAGAATATGTTAGTCTAATTTTAGACTAAGATCTACTCAACGGGATCATTTAGATCCAACAAAAGCGCATTTGGACTCTATTGTTTTAGTTTAGGGACATTGTGGTCCATTACCGGTTTAAGGACATGGTAGTCTAAGGTTAAGGACATCATAGTCCACGGGCTTAAGAACCCCACAGTCCGAGGTTAAGGACATCATAGTCCATGGGCTTAAGGACCCCACAGTCCAGTTTAAAGACGTCATAGTCTATAAAGTTTAAGGACATCATAGTCCATGAGTTTAAGGACCCCACAGTCCATAGAATGTTTGGTTGTCGGGACCCGTCACCTCTCTGAAGACGTTGAAGGATTACAACGACACATATCATAGGAGTGAAGAGATGTACCCTCGAACCAATGTTGGTTGAGAGATCTATAGTCCAATTTGAGACTAAGATCAAAAGATTTGTGAGCATATGGGCTCATTTAATCTGAATTGAGGACTTATGGCCAATCTTGGGCTAAGTCCAATCAAGTTAAAATGTTTAACATTTATTTTGGGTTGTTGAGCATTTATTTGAGCTTGGCCCTTTTAACAATGCTGAGCATTGATTTGAATTCTGACAGTATTTTTGTCTTTTATTGAATGCTGAGCATTCATCATAGCTCTGGGGCTTATTAAAGAACAATTTATGTTCTATCAGCGCACACGTGAGGGGCACGTGGTGCGCTTGGCACGTTGCGCCAGAGCGCTAGTTTATGAGCGCAGAGCGCTAGTTTATGAGTGCAGAGCGCTAGTTTATGAGCGCATTGCGCTTCTGCTGGGTAGCGCACACGTGAGGAGCACATGGTGCGCTTGGCGTTTTATGCCAGTCCATGAGCGCATTGTGCTAATTTGTGAGCGCGAAGCGCTATTTGTTCAGTGGTGCACACGTGAGGGACACGTGGTGCGCTTGGCGCTAAGCGCCAGTCCATGAGCGCAAAGAGCTAGTTCAAGAGCGCAAAGCGCTAACTGTTAAGTGGCGCACATGTGAGGGATACGTGGTGCGCTTGGCGTTGGGTGCCAGTCCAAGAGCGTAGAAGCGCATCAGATCAATTTTATGATCTGAGAAATAAATTCTCGTTTTAGAAGAGACTTTGTCTCAAGGTTCCAAGAACAAAGTTCTTACTTTATAGGAGATGCTTCAATCTCTCGTATTGATGAAAAGCTTTGCCTTTATGGATCTATGATCCTTAAGAGAATTGAATTATTCTCCCCCTTTTTATAATAAGATGTTCATGATCTCTTTGTATAAAAGACCTTCGTCTTGTAGATCTATGATCTGTAAGAAGAATTATGTTCTTCTTTTTATTCTATGACATGATCCTTTGATCTCTTTGTGAAAGATCTAGGTCTTGTAGATCTATGATCTTAAAGAAAGAAGTGAATTCTTCTTTTTAATTATGAGATGATTTCATCTCTCTGTTCATTTTTTATCTTGAAGAAACTCTTCTTTTTCTGAGAGCTTGGCTCTTCTTTCTGAGATCCCTTAAAGCTTATGGGGGGTTCCTCTCTTTGTTTCTGTATCTCTTGAGGCTTGAAGTCTTGAGGTCTTTATATAGGGTGAGCTGATTTGTTTAATCAGTTAGGGAGATCTTTTCTCCAATTGATTTGGGAATTCCCCACCATTGGATCTTTGATCCAAGGGCTTCTGATTTATAGAAGGCAATCTTCTTGTTTTTAACAAGATTGGGAAATCTTTCCATGCAGAATTTATTCTGTACTTTTGGTGATTTTTAATCACCATTGGATCATTGATCCAACGGCGCTTTGATTTACAGAGCACAATCTTGTTGTTTGGAAAGATTTTGAGAAATCTTTCCTTAACAGAATTTAATTCTGATTAATTGATGACTTATCATCTTTATTGGATCTCTGATCTGACGGTGAGGAGCTTTTAGTTCCAGCGCTAGCGCATCCGTGCTTTGCACGTGATGCCCTGCTTAGAGTGCAGCGCCCTTAGCACTTAGCGCTAGCGCACACGTGCTTTGCACGTGGTGCGCTACTTTTAGCGCAGCACTCTCAGCGCTGGCGCACATCTGCTTTTGCACTTGGTGCGCTATTTAGGGCGCAGCATAATTGGCGCTGCGATGAAGCATTGCTTCATTTCAAAATTTGAAATTTGAACAGAGCTTTTCTCTGATTGGGGGAAACAAATGCCCCCCACCGTTGCGCTTACGTAGCCCACCTGTGAGTGCAGTAGCGGCAACATCTGTGCCCTTGGATCAACTCAGAAGTTGAAACGGCATCTCAGTGCCTATAAATAGGACCTTTGGCCCTTGAGATGATTTCTGTTCATCTTCAACTTTGTTTTCTGAGAATTTTTATTCTCTTTCAGAGTATAGCTCTTTGGTTTAAGAACTTTCTTAAGGACAGAACTCTGTCAAAATTAAGGTAAAGATTAAATCTTTTAAAGGATCTAGGGTTTCACCCATTAACAGAGTTTTGCTCTTCATAGATCTTAGATCTAAAGAAAACCCTTTTAGGGTTTCATTTACAGAGCTTTGCTCTCATAGATCTAAAGATATTTTTCTTGGGGTTTCTTAACCCATTAACAGAGCTTTGCTCTCTTGAATAATGAAGATTTGTTAATCTCATATTAAGAACTCTTAAGAGTGTGTTCATAGATCTTGAAGATCATGGAATTTTATTCCATTAAAATTTTACTTTAAGTTCTTTGATGGGTTATTCCATCATTTTTACAGAGCAAGACTCTTAGAATTTTCTTGAGAAATTTTATTCCTTCATCATTAGAATCTGACAGGTGTCATTCTGTCATAGAGCACTGCTCTCAAGGGGCGATTTAAACCCTGGCCCGAGGAATTCTCATTGAATGAGAATCAATTGAGGATTTCCTCATTTAATGACAGTCTCATCAAATGATGAGTCTGTTTTTATTAATGATGAACTGTTATCTAGATTATGTGGGTCCCCTTTGGTCCCTTTCTACTGCATTGCAGTGCGGTACGAATTTTAAAGTACCAAGTGTCAGAATTTAAATTATAGCACTGACGGTTGACTTTTGTTCCTTTTCGCGCAGGTGACATGTCTTTCGATATTTCTTTCCCATTTGTTCATTCAGAAGGAGGATTTCCTGGAGCGCCTGTGGACAGGGAAGTCTTAGCATTGATCAGAGATCATGATCCGGAACATAAGAATTTTCATCTATGGGGAACATGGTACAATCAAATTGTTAAGGGTCGACAGAGCTTTTCGTGTGCGGTACCCTCAGAGCCCATCATGGCGATCTACTACGCCGACTCACCCCCGGTGAACTATACCGTGGAAGAAGTCAACTGGACTTTGGGAGGTCCTCTTCAGCCTGCTATGGCTTCGATACCCATTCAGCCTCCAATGGCTTTGGATACCTTGGGGCGACGTATTTGTCAAGGCGAGTCGCGCCCGTGGGGACAACCATATATGATTGGCCTAACTCCTCGTCATCCAGCTGGGTATCTGTAATGGGCCCGCTATATTCTGTCAGCGAAGAAGTCGCAGCTGCTGAGGCTTGGGTTGTATCTCGCAATTTATGCTTCTCTTTTTCAGTATTCTACGCTTCCTGCCTGGTGGGTTAAGGCCTTTCTGGAGCACTGGAATATTCCGACTCACACCTTCCTTTTGCTTGATCGAGAAGTATCAATCTCTTTAGAGGAGTTTGCAGAAGTTTCTGGCTTACCGTTTATAGGGGAGCATTATGAGGAACTGCTTCCTACGGATGAATACGTTTTTAGTGCCAAGTCAGTGATGACAGGTCTTACCCCGAAGAACGTCATTCAACACCAATTCCCTAGTTTGATTAAAGTGCTGAATATTTACGAGGGCCTTTTCCTCGCATCTGGGAGCCGCTTTTGACACCTTGCAGCAATGTATCTCAGACGGGCTTGTATTGAGGCGGAAGCTCGACTCTATTGAGCGGGTTACGCAGAGTCGCGAAGCTGCCCAACGGGAAATCAATGAGAAGATTTCATTATGCTTGCAGCAAAGGGCTCGAATTGAAGCGGAGCTGGCCGCATCAGCTGATCACGAGAAGGCATTGAAAGGAGTGCGAGAGCAACTTGCTGACTTATTGAAAACGCTTCCTTCTCAGTAGTGTTTTGTATAGATTGAATGCTTGTAATCTTCGAATAACATGTATCCATTTTTTATTCTTTCATACGATTCAACTTGTATTCCATTGAATTCATGAATAAAAGATACACATTTTTTGTTCTATTGTTACAATCTTCTCTTTTTCATGTCATTGCCATGTGATTTTAGCAAGTGTAGCCCGTAGATAGTAAGTGGCGGTCCATCTTGGACTCTTTGTATGGTAATGATGG
The DNA here is from genome assembly GCA_030015575.1 of Agapanthus africanus. Lineage (NCBI taxonomy): Eukaryota > Viridiplantae > Streptophyta > Magnoliopsida > Asparagales > Amaryllidaceae > Agapanthus > Agapanthus africanus. Next base: position 356,779,957 of record JASDDO010000019.1, read on the forward strand.
CTTAGGAAACAGGTTCAGGTCTGCTGCCTAAGACTTTTCAATCTTATGAGCCGTGAGGGTCTCATAAAAGGGTTTTCTCCCTACGAGTCGAGAGGATCTCGTAGGTGTATTTTCTCCTTAGGAATCGTGAGGATTCCTAAGTGTGCTTTCTCTTGAGAGTCGTAAGGATCCCACAAGAGAATTTTCCCTCTTACAAGTCGAGAGGACTCGTAAGTGGTTGTTTCCCTCCTTGTCGAGATTCGACTTTGGAGAGTGTGGTCCGTGAATAGTATGCAAGAGCCCGTTTTGGACCGACTTGCATAGGAAACAGGTCGTTATCCCCATTGCCTGAGGCTTTTCCCTACGAGTCGAGACGAATCGAGAAGTTCTCATAAAGACATTAATTTCCTCACGAGTCGAGACGAATCGAGAAGTTCTCGTAAGAATGTCCTAACATTACTGTCACGCCCCGCTTCCCAAAATACGGAATACGAGGGGTAGACAAGGCCAGCCATGCTCCTACGGTCAAGAAAATGTCCTGCCGTAGTCACACTTCGGCTTCTAGTTTTTCATAGTAAACAGTAAATAATGCACAGGTAATGAGAAAATGCAGTAACTGAATGAAACAATGTAAAGAACTGACCTGAGGGGTAACAAAAGAATATAACTCTGGATAGCAAGTCGATATGTCTATGATATACGTCTAGTCCTGGTCCAGGCTAAACCTTCTCCTCACACTGAGCATGCATACTCAGGTCGTCAGAACGACACGATAGCAATATAATATATATAAAATCATGTGACAATTCTAACAGTGATAATAGATATATATAACAGTAGATCAAAAGCAGTATGGGTATGAACATGCAGTAATCAATGCAGCGGAACAGTAAAAGCAGTAGAACGATATGCCACGTATGTCAACACAGTAAGTAAGGTATATCAATGCCAGTATCCCTATCAGTCTCTAAGTCTCACTGTACAGGTCACTAAGCCTATCGTCAGTCCAAGTGTGAGAGTCAACCACTCGCGAGTGTCCTCCACCCAAGGGTAGAACCCAAGGGCAAGGGACCACGGGCCCAACATGTATATCACGGTAATAATCACGTACCCTGTAAAATCTCCATATATCTCCCTAAATATATAAGCCGGCATGGGACTCCCGAGATTCTGTTGAACTCACACTCAAACTACCCCACACCCCGTGGTCTACATCAAACGCTAACCATAACCCTAAATACCAATCGGTCTGTGACAAGTCTGCGCGAGAACTGGAGGCAGGACCTCCATCAAGCACGTCCCGACTAATACCTAAGATAAATGGCAGTGTCTGGTGCCTTATCTGTGACACCCGTGCAAGAGCTTCCATAAGTGTCCCATACCACTTATAGTCACACGTACACGCGTCTCACAGACGTCGACAATGCAATATAATAATAAGGGTCACTGATTGTGTACAAGTACGTATCACTTTCACTTATTCACTGATACACGAACACTGACGTACTTGCCACAATCATCACTATACCTAACACTGGGTAATGCACGTTATCACTAGGTTATCAATGCAGTGACATGTGTATGATATGATGCGTGAACAGTATATAAAGCATGTTTAGGATGTCCTGAATCATTAATCTACCATTTGTATAATTTATCATAATTCATACGGTTACAATTTAGTGAAACGGTGAACAAGTAATAATTAGTATGTTCAGTTATCTATCTATCGAATTTAGTTTCACGCTAATCGGGTTCCAGGATCACTAATTATAGCCATTTCATTTTAAGTGTTCACGGCTGGAAATCCGGTTTCAGAATCAGAAATCCGTTTCGCAACGCATTTTAATCCCAGTTGGGATCAGAATTTAGCGACGCTACAGTTGGATGAAATCTATGGTTTTCAGTAAGGTTTTCAACGCAATAGACGGACCTTCAATCGCGTCTGTACGTCAGGAGATACACACTGTTCAATACTAGTATATCAATTCTGATTCTGTTGGGACTGTTATACGTCCCTATCTATTAAATTACAGATTAAATAACAAACGATAACGAAACAGAATGAAACCACTTTTGTTGTCTAGATATCAGATTCACCTTTCATAAACAGCAGAGTTCCGCAACCTACGGGTTAAGGAAACAGGGCGGTGCTCATCACGGGACAGCACACAGTAAACAGAGTCGCTCTGGACTGCAGTCCAGAGTCGCACTCCAATCCAAATATCATCATATTTACAGAACAGAAGTCATTAGAAGTTTACATAGGGTCAAAGTTCGTCGAGTTGGCTTCGATTTGAGCCCTCGAACGCATCATTCCACTATGTATATAATTTATGGTGATTTTTACAGTTTTCAAGTACAGGAAATTTCCAGTTTCACAGGTAAACTTGGGGGTAGTCGTTTTAGTCGGTAATCGTCGTATTATCCAGTGAAATTTATACAGGGTATTTATCACTACACGGGCCAAGATGGACAATCTAATTCCGTCAAAATAGACAAGTATTTTCTTTGGGAACATGCATCGAACAGTTACGTATTATAACTTTTCAGGAAAAATTACTACGGAATCTATACTATTTTAATTTGTAATAAAGATAACTTAGCATGTAGCAAGTAGAGAACTTGCCTGGAAATATGTCGACAATAATACTGCGGTGGTATCAGCACGATCGCGCCACGAACGCAACGCCGGCTCAGTCCTTTGAAATCCGACAATTTCACTCGATCTAGCTGCTCTTCGTGCCATCTTTTTCTTCACTGCTTCACGCTTTTCCTTGATTTGATGTGAGGGAGGGTGAGACACTGATAAAGAGAGAGAAATTTAGAGAGAGAGGAAGAGAGAATTAGAGAGAGCGAGAGAGAGGGAATTAGAGAGAGAGAGAGAGGATTAGAGAAATTGAGAGAGAGAGAGGGAATTAGAGAGAAAGAACATGGGTGAGATGAGAAATAGGGAATAGAATGAATGAGAATTAAGTGGTGATTAATAGGATTTTAAAAGGGATTAATGGGGGAAATTAATTGGGATTAAAGAGGCATTAACTTGGTGGTTTAATAGGAATTTATAGAGGAGATTTGGGTTTGGATTTGAAGGGATTTAAAAGAAATGAGATGAGATAATTGTTATTTTAATGGGCTGGGGAGGGAAAATGGGCTCGGGCCAAGAGATAAGATAGTAGGGAAAAGAAAGGGGCCGGGCTTGGGATTTTAAGTGAATGAGAAAAGGATTAGAGGAGTGGGCCGGCTCTGGGCTTGGGGAAAGTAACGGCTGGGCTAAAAATGAAAAAGAAAGAAGATAATAAAAGAGGAAGGGAATGAGGGTTTAGATTAGGGAAAATTAAAAGATATGAGATTAGATTAGGATTTGGGTTTTTAGAATAATACAAATAATAATTATAAAATAAATAAATTTTGAGAGTGACAAAAATACGGATATTGTTATTCAAAAGGACTGGGTATTACATCATACCACCCTTACAAAAAATTTCGTCCTCGAAATTTAAAAGAAACGACAAGCTATAAAATAGTAAGCGAAAATTTACCACATCGAACACTAATACATAGTGATTTACTTAAAACGGGTGGATAAAATTTTGAAAGTCTATATATGTAAGAACAACATACAAAAGGATAGGTCTAAATAAGTATAAGGTAGGAACAACTATAAGGGAAAACTACATGCATACGAGAATATAAATAACAATAACGAACAATAATAATCAAGGCGTGTCCAATAAAATCGAAACCCAAATGTGTGCTCATATAAGTATATCAAAAGTAGCAAGGTAGAAATAATACGTATAAGGCACAACCATTGATAATAGTAGCCATATATACAATATTCGAAAATAAGGTAATGACAATTAAGTAGTGAAAGATTAGTCGGTAGGTTAAAACATTTTGGGATAATATATCGATCAAATAGTTTTAAAATAACTTGGAAAACTCATATAGTGAAAATAAGAAATATGGAACAAAATATGCGCGGTGTAAGGTTGCGCTACTGAAAATAATGTGAAAGTTAGTAGTAGAGTACTTGAAATGCGTAAAACGGGAATAGTCGATATCACACACTCTTCGATAAATATAAAATAATGAAAACCAAATTTTCGAGTAATAATGCTCATAAAAATATTTAGGGTAATAGGAAAAAAACACAAAGAGGTGTAGGGCTAGGTAGGGTAATGATTACAAAGAAGTGTGGCTCATTCAGAAGGTCGGAGTGTGGCGGCTTTAGGCTGAAGGTCAAAGAGATCGGGATCGGGTCAACACAGGCAGTAAAAAAATGAGCAGCAAGGGCTACAAGGGAAAAATGTATGGGGAGGATATTTGATCGATACATCAAGCGAATCCAAAATTTGAAGGGTTAGTGAACTCGAAAACTTCACTAGAAATGTTCTCCTCCCAGAAGGATCTCAAACGGGGCACAGACGAAGGATGAAAGGTGGACCTCTAAAAGATCGGGTGTGGTACTGGTTAATCTTAGTGAGGGTTAAGGCAAAGTAAGGAGTAGGGGTGGACAGACCTCAGTAGGAAGAATAATTGTATAGAAGAAATATCAAACATCAAGGGAACTAAGAAGATCAAAGGATTAGTGAACTCAGCAATTTATTTTATTCCAGAAGATTTTAAACAAAGCATCCTCAAAAAACGAAATGTGACCCTAAACTATACACAGATTTATTTGACCAAAGAACACAGCATTTAAAGGAAATCCCGTCAGTCGCAGTTGTGGAGATTCAGCAGGTTGCGGTAGGCTCGCGCGCTCAGGTAGGGGTGTCCATTCCCATATCGCCTCACGGGCATCGTCATTGGGAGTTCTTCCACCGTAGGGTCTTGATCTTCTGGTCCTTCTTCCTCGGATGGAGCTTCTTCATCGAGGTCCGATTCCATGTGATTCTCTTCTTCTAGATTTTCTTTCATGGGATTTTCCTCCACTGGATTTTCTTCTATCGGATCTTCATCGGGATCTTCCTCTATCGGGATCTCTTCAGCCCCTTCCTCTTCGTCGGAATCGTTTATCATGTCAAACTCTGGGGCGGCTGCTCTTTCGTCCTCTGAATCGCTGTTCCCGAAAATGGCCTGGGGATCGTTGATCTCATCATCAGAACTCATCAACGTGCGGTCTAAGGACATGCATGACTGTGCATCCTCATCTAGATACGGCGCTGCTCCAGGGTGGGCCATGGCCTGAAAAGAAAGAGTCATGATTAGACAGTGGAGTACATTAAGAAAATAGCTCAAGATACGAAGTATAAAGAGATATACGGTGGCAGGAACTGAAAAATCAGGATAAAAGTGCTGTGATAATGAATAGTATGAATAAGGGAAAGGACAAGAGAATGATACATATATTACGATTCAAAGTTTCATTACATTCAACTAAAAGTTCGACGGATACAAGATTTCAAACGGAAAGAAATATTTATAAGAGGATGACAACTTTATTACTGAAAGTAGAAAACATGAAAATTCTTCTTTGACTACTAGAACGTTGCATTCTCGTCACGTGAGTTGAACCCTGTGCTGGGTCCGCCTTATCCTCGAGGTTCGAATTACGTAATAATCATCACTCGACAGAAGTGTGGAGTGTGGACGAATTTCCTCCCTGTAGCTCTTTTCTTTTTGGGCAACTGTTGATAAGATGTCCGCTGGATCCGCAAATCAGACATTTCTCTTGGGCGCGGCGACAATCCCTCTGAAGATGTACTGGCCTCTTACAGTATCCACAACATGGGGTCTTCTGCTGCTTCTGTCGCGGGGAAACAAAATGGCGCTTCATCTTCTTCTCTTTTCCTCGCCTAACAGGGATCCTTTTATGATTTGAGACTCTCGCTGGTGCCTGATTCACCTGCCTTCTCAGTCCTTCAGCTAACAAGTCGTTCGTTCGCTCCTGGGCTTCCTTTAAACATTGCAGTACGCTCAGGATCTCAACAGTCTGATTCTGGGAAATGGAGATAGAGGAAGAGTCGTTGGAAAACATGATCCTGAAACAATAATTTTTTTGAGGATGATATAAGGCACAAGCTATAAGATTCAAATATAATAAGGATTGGACAAAGATTCAAGAATATCAGATGTGATGAAATTCATTACAATTGGAAATCAACTGTAGGATTCTAAGTCACTTAAACAGAGTACGGTAGTGCAATTGCAACCACGTAACCTTGCCAAGTCACCCGAAACCCTAGCGAATGGATAGCAGAACACTCAATGTGAATATGGATCAAGAATATCAAGTTTACAATCTAGACCGAGAGATGTCTTAGATTGTCGAGCTATACACGGAAAACTGCAATCCCGATCGAAGCAAAACCTGGGCTCTGATACCAACTAAACCATGTCACGCCCCGCTTCCCAAAATACGGAATACGAGGGGTAGACAAGGCCAGCCATGCTCCTACGGTCAAGAAAATGTCCTGCCGTAGTCACACTTCGGCTTCTAGTTTTTCATAGTAAACAGTAAATAATGCACAGGTAATGAGAAAATACAGTAACTGAATGAAACAATGTAAAGAACTGACCTGAGGGGTAACAAAAGAATATAACTCTGGATAGCAAGTCGATATGTCTATGATATACGTCTAGTCCTGGTCCAGGCTAAACCTTCTCCTCACACTGAGCATGCATACTCAGGTCGTCAGAACGACACGATAGCAATATAATATATATAAAATCATGTGACAATTCTAACAGTGATAATAGATATATATAACAGTAGATCAAAAGCAGTATGGGTATGAACATGCAGTAATCAATGCAGCGGAACAGTAAAAGCAGTAGAACGATATGCCACGTATGTCAACACAGTAAGTAAGGTATATCAATGCTAGTATCCCTATCAGTCTCTAAGTCTCACTGTACAGGTCACTAAGCCTATTGTCAGTCCAAGTGTGAGAGTCAACCACTCGCGAGTGTCCTCCACCCAAGGGTAGAACCCAAGGGCAAGGGACCATGGGCCCAACATGTATATCACGGTAATAATCACGTACCCTGTAAAATCTCCATATATCTCCCTAAATATATAAGCCGGCATGGGACTCCCGAGATTCTGTTGAACTCACACTCAAACTACCCCACACCCCGTGGTCTACATCAAACGCTAACCATAACCCTAAATACCAATCGGTCTGAGACAAGTCTGCGCGAGAACTGGAGGCAGGACCTCCATCAAGCACGTCCCGACTAATACCTAAGATAAATGGCAGTGTCTGGTGCCTTATCTGTGACACCCGTGCAAGAGCTTCCATAAGTGTCCCATACCACTTATAGTCACACGTACACGCGTCTCACAGACGTCGACAATGCAATATAATAATAAGGGTCACTGATTGTGTACAAGTACGTATCACTTTCACTTATTCACTGATACACGAACACTGACGTACTTGCCACAATCATCACTATACCTAACACTGGGTAATGCACGTTATCACTAGGTTATCAATGCAGTGACATGTGTATGATATGATGCGTGAACAGTATATAAAGCATGTTTAGGATGTCCTGAATCATTAATCTACCATTTGCATAATTTATCATAATTCATACGGTTACAATTTAGTGAAACGGTGAACAAGTAATAATTAGTATGTTCAGTTATCTATCTATCGAATTTAGTTTCACGCTAATCGGGTTCCAGGATCACTAATTATAGCCATTTCATTTTAAGTGTTCACGGCTGGAAATCCGGTTTCAGAATCAGAAATCCGTTTCGCAACGCATTTTAATCCCAGTTGGGATCAGAATTTAGCGAAGCTACAGTTGGATGAAATCTATGGTTTTCAGTAAGGTTTTCAACGCAATAGACGGACCTTCAATCACGTCTGTACGTCAGGAGATACACACTGTTCAATACTAGTATATCAATTCTGATTCTGTTGGGACTGTTATACGTCCCTATCTATTAAATTACAGATTAAATAACAAACGATAACGAAACAGAATGAAACCACTTCTGTTGTCTAGATATCAGATTCACCTTTCATAAACAGCAGAGTTCCGCAACCTACGGGTTAAGGAAACAGGGCGGTGCTCATCACGGGACAGCACACAGTAAACAGAGTCGCTCTGGACTGCAGTCCAGAGTCGCACTCCAATCCAAATATCATCATATTTACAGAACAGAAGTCATTAGAAGTTTACATAGGGTCAAAGTTCGTCGAGTTGGCTTCGATTTGAGCCCTCGAACGCATCATTCCACTATGTATATAATTTATGCTGATTTTTACAGTTTTCAAGTACAGGAAATTTCCAGTTTCACAGGTAAACTTGGGGGTAGTCGTTTTAGTCGGTAATCGTCGTATTATCCAGTGAAATTTATACAGGGTATTTATCACTACACGGGCCAAGATGGACAATCTAATTCCGTCAAAATAGACAAGTATTTTCTTTGGGAACATGCATCGAACAGTTACGTATTATAACTTTTCAGGAAAAATTACTACGGAATCTATACTATTTTAATTTGTAATAAAGATAACTTAGCATGTAGCAAGTAGAGAACTTGCCTGGAAATATGTCGACAATAATACTGCGGTGGTATCAGCACGATCGCGCCACGAACGCAGCGCCGGCTCAGTCCTTTGAAATCCGACAATTTCACTCGATCTAGCTGCTCTTCGTGCCATCTTTTTCTTCACTGCTTCACGCTTTTCCTTGATTTGATGTGAGGGAGGGTGAGACACTGATAAAGAGAGAGAAATTTAGAGAGAGAGGAAGAGAGAATTAGAGAGAGAGAGGAAGAGAGAATTAGAGAGAGAGAGAGAGGATTAGAGAAATTGAGAGAGAGAGAGGGAATTAGAGAGAAAGAACATGGGTGAGATGAGAAATAGGGAATAGAATGAATGAGAATTAAGTGGTGATTAATAGGATTTTAAAAGGGATTAATGGGGGAAATTAATTGGGATTAAAGAGGCATTAACTTGGTGGTTTAATAGGAATTTATAGAGGAGATTTGGGTTTGGATTTGAAGGGATTTAAAAGAAATGAGGTGGGATAATTGTTATTTTAATGGGCTGGGGAGGGAAAATGGGCTCGGGCCAAGAGATAAGATAGTAGGGAAAAGAAAGGGGCCGGGCTTGGGATTTTAAGTGAATGAGAAAAGGATTAGAGGAGTGGGCCGGCTCTGGGCTTGGGGAAAGTAACGGCTGGGCTAAAAATGAAAAAGAAAGGAGATAGTAAAAGAGGAAGGGAATGAGGGTTTAGATTAAGGAAAATTAAAAGATATGAGATTAGATTAGGATTTGGGTTTTTAGAATAATACAAATAATAATTATAAAATAAATAAATTTTGAGAGTGACAAAAATACGGATATTGTTATTCAAAAGGACTGGGTATAACAATTACAGTTAACCTCTGCTCTTTATGACAGAGGTCCATTAGGGTTTGTGGTACTAGGGTTTTGCCCATCGTACCGTCGCGTTGGCTGATGTATTCCTCGATAGGCAATCTTGCTGTTCGAGTAGCCTTGCGACTGTCATGTCTCTGATCCCTTCGGGGGCTGGACAAGACGTCTTCAAGCAATCTTCCTATGCAGTTTGACCGTCGGAAGAACAAGCGTTAGGAATCTTGCCATGCCGCTTTTTACTTGAGGTTAGGCTCAGTTTGGGGAGCCCCGATGAGTCATAACCACTCCGCACTGGTGTGGGATGATCTCCGATAGTCTTTCAGGTTTTATTTGAGTTGCCGTCAAGACCCTGAAGCTAGGAATTTGGCCTTTGCTTCGTTTGCTGGCATTGCGTCTGCTGTATCGAGACGAATGTCGCGGTTGTCTCTAGGTTGTTGGTGAACCGTCGAGGTTTGGAACTAGGGATTTTGCCGTGGCTCCGTTGTTTAATTGTCACGTCTAAATCCTGCTGGAGGAAGAACGCTGTGGTGACATCTCGTCTGCTGTATTGAGATGAACGTTGAGGTGGTGATCACTCCGTGCTGGTGTGGGATGATCTCCGATAGTCTTTCAAGTTTTATATGAGTTGCCGTCAAGACTTTGAAGCTAGGAATATTGCCTTTGCTTCGTTTGCTTTGGCGTGTCCGAATCTTGTTGGAGGAAGAACGCTGTGGTGACATCTCGTCTGCTATATCGAGACGAACGCCGAGGTGGTGATCACTCCGCGTTGGTGTGGGATGATCCCCGATAGTCTTTCAGGTTTTATATGAGTTGCCGTCAAGATTTTGAAGCTAGGAATATTTCCTTTGCTTCATTTGCTTTTGCGTCTGCTGTATCGAGACGAATGTCACGGTTGTCTCTAGGTTGTTGATGAACTGTCGAGACTTGGAACTAGGGACTTTGTCGTAGCTCCGTTGTTGGTGTCGCATCTACATCATGTTGGCGAAAGAACACCGGGGTGACATCGCGTCTACTGTATCGAGACGGGTTTCGAGATGGTCTTTAAGTTGTTGGTGAACCGGCGAGATTTGGAACTAGAGACTTTGCTATGGCACCATTGTTTTTGACCCTGGGGTGACATTGTGTCTGTTGTAACGAGACGAATGCTGAGGTGGAGCTGGGATTTTTCCATCACTCCGCTTTGTTTCGACCGTAAGGTCTTTCGTTGACGTTGTATCTGCATCCTACTGGACAGCGAAGGAACGCCGTTGTTGACATTGCGTCTGCTGTAATGAGACGAATGCTGAGGTGGAGCTGGGATTTCGCCGTCACTCCGCTTTGCTGACGTTGCGTCTGCTGTAACGAGACGAATGTCGAGGTGGTCTCTAGGTTGTTGGTGAACCGTCGAGATTTGGAACTAGGGACTTTTCCATGGCTCCGTGATTGATTGTCGCGTCCGAACCCTGCTGGAATGAGGAGGAACGCTGTTGTGGGTCTCCAGGCTGTAGATGTGGCCGTCGAGACTTGGCTCTCTTTCTGATGGTGCCTGGTGGGATGATATGGTTCCCTCTTTGTTTTCGCCCCTGGATTGTATACAGGGATCGATGTGATCTCACATGTAAGGTTAAAAGTTTCATTTCATTTTATTTTTTTTATTTCTTTCCGCGATGCTCTATCATTTCAGCTTTTTATATCGCGAAAGTGTTGGATATAGTGCCCTCAAAGTCAATTATTGGATCGTAGGTACGTGATTACAATGATTGAGGGAGGACCTATACCGATATGAAAGTCTTGCTCGAGATGATAGTATGCTATCTGGTTTGTCTTTATCATCGTATACATATTTTAGTTCACTATTGCATGTTGATAGAGCCCATAGGATTCTTGCTTGACTGCCAGCAGTATGATGGCGATCATATACATGGGAGCTGGGGTCTATAAGCACATCCTTAAAGTGTCCCTAGTCGTGGGAGTTTCGAGACAGGGCATCGATACTCTAAAGTAGACTAGTGTATACAGTCGAGACCCCGACGAGGGGCGGTGGCCTGTCTCATAAGCCATTGGTGTCAGTTAGTTCATCTAAGATGTATACAGGTGCTCATTGAGTACACCAGACAGGACTCGCCGGAAACATGCTAGTTGGTATTATGCATATCGTCGGATAACAGTTCCCTGGTGACATGTGTACAGGTTAGTTTGTCGACCTGAGATCGTCATTTGTCTCGTGTGAGTTCCTACTGTGCTTTGATTTCTACCCTACCACGCTCAAAGGAGACGTGCAAACAGGTATTTTTTGGGTACAGTCCTGAGCCACATGGAGGCAGTGAGAGGATCGTCGGGGATTCGTCTCTCCCGGTATTGGGGGTTGATGTCGCACAGTGCACGGGTGGCCATCACTAGAAATCCTCGGCCGAGGTAGTGGAGAATTACTGATTTGGATCAGTAGTTTCTCAGGAGATAATGGGCTTCATACCGACACGAATTATCGCGTAGTTAGGGGTCTGACTTTATCCACCCCCCTAGACTCGATATGCAATACTCTTTAGACGAACGGACTGGACTGTACGGATATTGTCACTGTCAGGCTCAGTAGGGTTTCAGGATGAGTTCGCTCGTCAGCTTCCCTTCCAATCAATACATAGGCAACCGTTATGTACAGCTTGTATCTCTGACGTGCTAGAGGTTATACCCAGTGCCAGTGTGTTGATGAGTCATTAGATTCCCCCACAGACACTTTCCCAAGTTCGGACGAAACGTTGTAGAGGCCGTATGGTTTTATGGCAGGGTTCGAAAAATGCACGTGCGTTTACGCACGTGTCATATTTCGGGCAGATAATACTGGTGGGCTTTGGTTTAAGCCGGACCCGAGTATTATACTGTGTAGATATAATATCTTTGTCTCAGTTGCATTTGTATTCGGTCGTAATACAAATGCGGGTATGTTTATACTGTTACGGGGTTATCCTGAAATTCATTTCAGGATCGCTTTTGGAAGTTGCCAGTTTCCTGTATTCTATCGCCCGTATTAAACATTCGGTTAAATACGGATTTATCTTTTCTTGAGGGTGAGTGTAGAAACTTCTAGATGGTGACTAGGATTATGACTCATTCATTGCATTAAATGATTTGGTGACTAGATTAGTGATTCATTGTGTGCATTTAATGAATGAATGACTAGGTTAAGGTGATTCATTGTATTCATTTATTGTTTTAGCAAGGTGTTATGATGAATCATGGATATCATTCATTGTTATGGTCACCTCCCTCTCTCTCCTACACTCACCCCTCCTCCTATTAAGTGGCCGGCCATTCTTTGGTGAAAGATAGATGGTTGCTTGATTAAAAGAATATAGTTTGGATTCATGGAAATTAGATAGCCTCATTTCTCATTTCACCCGATCCAAAAGACAACTTCATTAACCGTTCGTCCATGGTTTTGGACGAAGTGAGACAAAGTGTTCTACTCATTCTCTACATCAATCTTGGTCATCTCTTTTAGCAAACTTGATGACCTAGTTGCCTCGGTTCAGAGGCAGGAGCCCCTTTAAAGATCCGTCGACGTGATGCCACCTGGATGAGGAGAATGGAGATTCAGGAGATCGGAGCAGCCGCAACAAAGCATGAGATGATGGTTGAAGACCGAAGGACTCGGATCGTTCGGTATAACATTTCTACCCACTTTGTAGTTTGTTAATTTAGCTTTAATGGCAGATCCGGGTGATAGTATACGATAGCGCCAGTCGTAAAAGTTTTGTTCCGCATTTGGCGTCTGTTAGACGGCCGGGGCGCTACCGTGTACTTACAGAAAGTCGCTGTTTACCCCAATCAGAGCAGAGCTCTGTTCAAATTCCGAGGCGGGAGATGAAACAACGCTTCATCTTCCCCCAATCAGAGCAAAGCTTTGCTTTGAAAATTTAAACTTTAATAAATGAAGCAACGCTTCAGATCCTTTGCGCTGCGCGCAACGCGCCACGTGTCTGGCGTAGATGCATTAGCGCAGCGCCCAAAGCAGTGCACCCAATCAGAGCAAAGCTCTATTTTAAGCAAAATTAAAGGAAGCAACGCTTCAGTTGCGCAAGCACTGCGCTGCGTGACACGTGTCAGCGCAGTTGCGCTAGCGCAGTTGCGCTGCGCGACACGTGTCACGCGCTGGGGCATATGCGCCAAACAGAATTAAAATTCTAAAGAAATCTTTTCTGTTCTTGTTAAAACAAGAAGATTTTTTTCTGTAAAACAGAAGTCCTTGGATCAAAGATCCAACGATGGGGAAAATTCCCCAAATCACTCAGAAAAAGATCTCTTTAACAAATTTAACTAATGTATGGGCACTATAAAAAGGACCCTAGGCCTCAATTCAAAGGCATCAAAATTTTTCTAAAAAAAAAAGAAAGGAAAGAGAACTCTGAAGAATTCCTCAAGAACAAAAAGATAAAAACCTTTAGAAGAAAGAGAAAGTTCTCTCATGAACAGATCATAGATCTAAAAACAAGATCAATGATCTTTAATAAAAAAAAATAATAATAAAATAGTGCTTTGCACTTTTATGAACCTTTGGTTCTTTAAGATAAGAAAAACAAGAAAAACTTATCTTTTCTTTGATCTAAATTAGATCAAGAAATCAAATAGTGCTTTGCACTTCTGTTCTTGAATCTAAAAGATTCTTAGTGCTTTGCACTTCCAAACTGCGCTGTTGCGCTCTTGGGAGAACGCCACATGTCAGCTATAGAACAACTTGCGCTACGCGCTCTTGAAATAGAGCTTTGCTCTCTGGAATTGGCGCAACTCACCAGAGCGCGCCACGTGTCAGCAGCGCAACAGCGCAGCGCACTAGCGCAGCAAACTGCGCTGTTGCGCTTGCACTCACCAGAGCATGACACGTGTCCTCACCACAAGCGCTTGCACTCAGTGATTGGCGCAAAGCGCCTGACAAATGCAATGCATTTCTTTTACTGAAGGGCCAGGCCCAAATCAGAGGGGTCTAGTAGGCCAAATTAAATTGCAATACAATGATAAGGGGCAGAGCCCAATCAATATTGATGCTCTGCATCATTTATAAAAGGGCAGAACCCAATTGAGAGGTCTAATGGACCAAAACAAATGCTTTGCATTATAATAAAAAGGGCAGAGCCCAGTCAAAATGGGCATAAATGGCCTAAAGTAATGCTATGCATTATTCTAAAAAGAGGAAAGCCCAGACAAAGGCCAAATGCAAACAAAATGCGGACATTCTTAATTGGACTTAGCCCAATTTTGGCCGTAAGTCCTTAAATTAAATTGACTGAGCAAGATTGCTCTCCTAAATCAATTTACATCCGGTTCGATGGTACATCTCCGAACTCCTCTGACACTTGTCGTTGTAATCCTTCAACGTCGTCAGAGAGGTGACGGGTCCCGACGACCACACATCGATATGGACTGTGGGGTCCTTAAACTCGTGGACCGAAACGTCCTTAAACTAACATTGGACCGAAACGTCCTTAAACTAATGATGGACCACTACGTCCTTAAACTGGCGATGGACCGAGACGTCCTTAAACTAATGGTGGACCACCACGTCCCTAAACTAGAACTTGGACCACCACGTCCCTAAACTGGAACATGGACCACCACGTCCCTAAACTGAAACATGGACCACCATTGACCGCAACGTCATTAAACTAAACCATAGAGTCAATTGCTCTTTTTGGGTCTAAACGATCCCGTTAAGTTGATCTTAGTCTGGAGATTAGACTAATGTATCCTTAACGAACGTTTAAGTCGATCTTAGCCTCAACACGGCTAACGTATCCTTAAACTAAAAACACCAAACCCAAATCTAAGTAAATACGGATTTGGACTAATCCACGTCCTACGGGCGACGGCATTACTCAGTCTCCATATACAATCCACGGGCAACCACAAACAAAACAAACATATACGACACGAAGTGAAATTCTGGAGAAGGAGAAAGTGGTTACCGCGATGCGGTAGCGTAATTAACTGCAGGGGCTTGCGCCTGCAGGGAAGAACGTCCCCACAATCAAAAACCCCTCTAGCGAGGGGGAATCTGACGAAGTCTGCTATATCGGCCGCATCCGTCTAAACCTCCGATACACGGTGCCATAAATCAACTTAGCATCTTCGGAGAGGTAGACGGATAAAACCATATAGCATCTGCCCCGAATCTCAGGCCCTAGACGTCCTCGCGTCGCGGCCGTCTTTCGGAGGGGAACAGTCGCGATTGCCCAATCATTTCGGCTATTTTTCGCGGTGCCCAATCATTTCGGCTATTTGTTTTATTTACTCGCTGCTTTTTATTGCGAGTTGCCCAATCATTTCGGCTATTTTGTATGCATACATTTTTACTTACTGATTTTGTTGCAAGTTGCCCCATCATTTCGGCTATTTCATATGCATTTGTGGATCGCTGGTTTTTCGCTGCGAGTTTGGGATTTGATACCGATTGAGGCATCAGCATCGCTACAACTGGGATATTGCCAAGAGCGAATCATCATTTACCTCTGTCGATATCGAACAAAGGTGGCTTAGCGAACAGGGTTAGGATCCTGTCGACTAAGGCTTTTAATTTCATGAGCCGTAAGGGTCTCATGAAGGTATTTCTCCCTACGAGTCGTAAGAATCTCGTAAGTGCGTTTTCCCCTTAAGGATCATGAGGATTCCTAAGTGTATGGTCTTTTATAAGTCGTAAGGATCTTATAAGAGTGTTTTCTCCTTATAAGTCGAGAGGGCTTACAAGGGCTATCCACTGTGGACATATCCCTAGTCGTGGGTAGGACTTTGTTAGGGAAATGTTTATTCGCGTCCGTGGATTGTATACAAGGGTCAATATTGAAATGCTTGTAGGGAAACATTGGAGACTGTGATGGCTTAAGAACAGGTTCAGATTCCTGTAGCTTAAGGCTTTTGAACCCTATGAGCCGTGAGGGTCTCAAAGGGGAATTCTCCTTACGAGTCGTGAGGATCTCGTAAGTGTAATTTCTCCTTAGGAATCGCGGGGATCCCTAACTGTGTTTCTCCTTTGTGAGTCGTAAGGATCTCACGCGGGTGGTTTCTCTTTACAGGGTCAAGAGAACCTTGCAAGTGTCTTTTAACGAGATTGTGCCCTTTCGGGTTTTCACAAAACTCACCGGTAGTCCTGCTGTTTTTACTCACGGAGCCCTTTCAGGTTTTCATCCGTGCCCATCTCGCTTATGGATATACCCTTTTTTTTGTCAGCATTGGGATGCTGCGGTCCATAGTAGTTTATAGACGTCTCGGTCAATTGCAAGTTTTAGGACATTGCGGTCCATCGTTAGTTTAGGGACGTTCCGGTCCGTTGTTAGTTTTAGGACATTTCGGTTCGTCGTTAGTTTAAGGACGTTTCGGTCCGTCGTTAGTTTTAGGACATTTCGGTCTGTCGTTGCCGTATTTGAGGCGAATTTCTAGTTTACGGATTTTTCGGACCTTAGGGCTTTCTCTATGAATTAGTCCGATGCCCCCGGCATGTCCATCTTTTTTGGATCATGTGGTTGTGGCGGGTTCATCTTCCAGTTTTCAGACAGCGTGAATTTTCCCAGTTGGTATTGGTCTTCTATTCAGCCTTTGAAAAAGAAGCAATCTTCGATTGGATGGCTTACTGATTTGATTTGTCAAAAACTATCTATTAACCGCAATTAAGAACGGCGTCGCATGAAGCTAGCCGGTGAGTACGGGTCGGTCCACAGGGATGTTGTGAATCTCCTAATCGCGCTTACGAGTTAATTCCGAAGGGTGTTCGGATTGGTTATTAAATCTAAAAACCTAATTAACCTAGGGCAATTATCTAGATCTATTCTTACTAGGGCTAGGTTTAGGGATGGTTTGGAAATGCAAGTAAATCTCAACGCTTTCTATACCTGAATGAAGATCTATGAGGAGTTACGGTAATTATCAATAAAGGGGATTAGATCCATTCGGGAAGGTGTTCCTTCCTCTAGGTTCTTGTCCTTCCTTTAGAGATCCTTATCCTAACCTCCATGGAAAACGCGCGCAACCGGGCCTTTACACCACGGTGTCATCGTTACCTCGAGGGCTAGGATGCCGTAGGGCGCGGTATGTGCGTGTATGCATGGAGTCCTATTGTAAATATTTGGTGGGTAAGAAAGGGATGAGAGATCTCATCTCTCAAAATCCTTCCCCAAAGCTAAACCCTAAACAAGTTCCTAGGGCATGAAATTAAATCTACCTAGGGCAAAGAATTGAAATCTAAACTAGGGCGAGAATTTAAATCTACTTACAGATGCATCCCTCCAATCATCCATGCAGGTTTGTCAGATCTGAATTTCTGAATGGAAAAGAAAACACCGATGCTCTCCAAAAAGAGATCTGAAATTTATTATTAGAAGGAGGCATAAGAAATTACAAGCTTTAGAGTTCCTATTTATAAAGAATAGGAAACCCTAGGTTACATCTGATTCGCATGTCTACAATTACAAAAATAGCCCTAGGTTGACTAGTCAAAGCCGCCGCCATATTTTGGTAAAAATTTTAGTTTCTGATTGCTCAATACCGCCGCGGAACCGCGGCCCGAGGCCTGGTTTGGCTGCGGTTCCGCGGCCAAAAGGTGGAATTGGGCTTCTAACTTTCTTGGGCTGATTTCTGGTGGCTTGGGCTTCTTAGTTATATATATCTTTTCTCAATTTAGCTTCTGGTTCTCTTCCAGATTTTCAGTGAACATTGTTGTGGACTTTAACCGTGGCTTTGTGTCGACGTCTTGAACCTTGCTTTGTGAACTGTTTCTTATGTAGGCTTGATCAAGAGTATTCTATTTGTTGGTCAAAAGTCCATATTTTCATCGTCTTTACATCGCTTGCACTGTTTTCTGTCCAAGAACCTGTAACCTGTAACATGTAGCAGACATGCGTCAAAAGTACCTGTTTATTTATAAAAAGAATAAGAATGGGGAATATAATAATACAATATTATGATGTGAACAAATACCCCCAAACTTATTTTTTTGCTCGTCCTCGAGCAAACTTATTTTTATTCACTAAAATCCTAACCTAACCGCACTTTCGCAGGGAAACGCGATTGCACTGAGCACGTGCAACAAGCCGTTAAACCTCTAGGTGTCCCTAGTAGGAGGAGTGTTGTCTCCTGAGGGTTTTCAGCGGATTACACCCACAAAATCCTATCAATTCGGCCCATTGACTTTTGTTTTCCAATTAGGTTTTCCCAACAAGGAATTTTATTATCTTTGACCCGTAAATTATCCACCCACATTCTTCACACTTCCTCATTACTTAACTTAAGATTATATATGTTATGTAGACCTACTTAGCTTTCGGCATCTCTTAAGTCTTCCTTCTAGGGTTCATCTCTACTTAGGAATTTCTATCAACTCTACTAAAGATACAAGTTCTATTCTTCATTCCTTTCTCTCATCTAAACTCCAATTACATACCCCTACGTGTGTGTATAAATCACCCCTACACTTGAAAATTCAAATCAAGCAATCATACCCTTGTGCGTTGTCCAAAGTACTAATTAGTTGGTGAATTTTTAATTGAATTTTGCTTACACATCCTTCATGCGACCGTTAATACTTCTTGAGGTACCAACGACCGATTACAAGATGCGTTTGCACTTTAAAGCGTAATTCCTAGTCTTGCAACACCCAAGGCTTTAGCAGTGACTCCCAAACCAGTTGGTCTAAGGCACTAGGTGATGAAGCACCCTCGCTAAATATTTTTCTATTTTTGCAGCCTTAAGTAATCACAAAAACCAGTGTCCATTTTTTTATATTCTTTATTCACACTTTTTTTTTCTTTTAATTTTCTTCGTACTAAGGACTTTAGACAAGAGCATTTCAAGGTCTCTTCTACTATTCCAAGTTTCAAGGTGCGTGATCGTGCAAATTGTAGGGTATACATTTTCAGAATCTAGACTTAAGCTAGGAATTATTTTTCAAACTTATACTCTAATAAGAACATCAATACTTTTCATTTGCTTTGACTTAGCCCAAGAAGTGAACCCAAAATTTGCCTATTTCTAAATAAACTAAAAAGACATATACTTTCTACCGTTAAACTTTAAGGAAGGTTATTTTTAGGGTTTTTAATTTACTAAGTCTTAGATCTAGTTGTTCCTAGCCAGTTAACCTATCTGTCAAACTCAAGTCAATTAGGCCAAAATTGAATACAATAATTTTTATAATTTTTCAATTTTTATGGCTTTTCAAATAAGTATGCAAATGCAAAAATATGTACAAATGAATGCGAAGGAAGAATACGTACCGAGCATATCCCCAAACTTGAACTTGACAGTGTCCTCACTGTCATACTAAACCAAGAGGGTCAAAATGTCGTCACTCCCCTGTTTATTTATTTAAATTTTTTTTATTTTATTGTTTTGAAAACAAAAAAAAAAAATATATACATATATACAAAAAGGCCCCCCCAAACTTAAGCTTGGCCTTACACAAGCCAAAGGTTAGCACCAACCATTCAAAAATCTTATCATGGTAATGGCCGAGTTGGTGAAATAACGGGGTGTAGAGGAAAGAAATGAGAAACACGCGAGACCGTGTGGAAAGAAGAATGGTAGAATATGGTCTCGGTGGGGGAGAAGAATGGCAGAAAGGAGAAAGAAGGGTCGCACGATCTTGAGGGTGTAAATCGAGTGACCAAATTAGCGCAATTTGTGATGACCGAAGTGTCAAAACTGATTGTGCTAATCTATCAACTCGTCGTGCAATGGGGTCAAATCCCTTAAGATTCACAAGAAAATATGGGTACGCCGAACTTAGTATAGGAGATGAAAGCATAACGGTCTCTTGTACGGTCGGAACAATGGGAAGGACGAAAGGAAGTGAATTAGGGATAGCCTCATTCTCACCGTAGTAAACTGTCTCGAACTTGAAAGATTCCATTAATGGTTCGAAACTACTGTAATCAACCGAGTCTGATGGCTCATCTGAAAATGTAAAGGACTCAAACTCGGGCGGTGAGTCATCAGTATCGTCCGAAAAAGTGTAACACTCGTAGGTGTTATCGTCTGTGAGAATTGTGTCAGATTCAAAGGAAAAGGTTTCAAGCTCACAGTCTTCAAGCGGGGTCGGAACGATGGGAAGGAGGGAGGGTGATATAACAGTCAAAGGTTCAGGAGGATGAATTGGAAAATCAGACACATCAAACAAAAATGATTCAACCTCAATATTATCCTCAAGACTCTTCTCAATATTTAACTCATCCATGCCATTATCATCAAAATCTAGACGCATATGAGATTCGGGAGAAACATTTAATAACTCAGGATGATGATTTGAACATAAAATTTCAATTAAATCGATAGGTTCATCATCCGAAATATTCCCGGCGTCTATATCCTCAATCAAGTGAAAATCAATTTCTTTAGACACCTCCTCAAAAGCATGGATGTTTATCAATGTAGGTTCTAGAGTGGAGGTGTAAAGATCAAACGGATTAGGTGCGGTTTCACTCGAAAGGGGTTCCTCACAATTTGGCAAATCAAACACTACAAAATCACACAACTCGTTTTTATTTTGAACTGGTGAACTATTTAGGGCAATCGATGGAAAACAGGAGTTGTGGGCTTCAATTGGGTAAGGGTAGGTTTGATTTGAAAATCCTCTCTCATTCTCACTCTGTCCAACCGCCTCCTTATACATTGAAAAATTTGGAGCTAGCGGAAAACTAGCTACCGGTTCAGCAAGTTGCATAAGGGCGGCCACGGACGCTTCCACATTCCTAATCATTTTGTTTGTTGCTGCGATATACGCCTCCAACGACTCTTCCAAACTAGACTTGGGTGGTAAGAGGGTTTCTGTAAAAGATTCGAAATCGTGTGGATATGCAAAACTCCCAACAGGCTGTGTAGAATCAGTGTCTAGTGAAGGTGGGAAGGTCGGGTAGGAATGGTAGGAAGTGGGTGATTGGACAGGGGTAGGGTCAACATATGGATAAAAAGGTGAATAATTGTGTGGATCCCTAGAACTAGATGAGTGGAGAGGGGTGAAAGATCGGCTGCGAGATTGAGCAATATGCTCAGCAATGGACATCGGCTTAGAAGTTACAGCAGGACTTGGAAAAGAGGTGTCAACATATGTAGGTGGTAAAGATGGACTTGGTCGACACAAAGTGGGTTGAAAAGTCAAACTGTTTCTCCTAGACGCCTCTATTTGATCTTTCAAAGATTTTTTTGGCAAGGAAGGATCGTCTTTAAATTGACCGAACAAATTGACGTATGACGCAAAATTAGGTTCGGGATACCAAAGTTCGGCTAATGATTTATTATGTGGGGTACCCATGTTGTAAGAAAGGGGAAAAAAAGGAAAGTTTATTGTGGTGCAAGGATTTATTTGCGGCTAAAAAAACTTTGCAAGTTTCTACAAAATTTTCCTTATTCTTTTTTTTATTCTTTTTCTCTTTATTAGGAAAAATTTGTTGCAAAAAGATTTTCAACACAAGATATGCAACAGCAAAATATTACTCGCAATCTAATTTCATTTCAAGCGGGGCCCAAAAATCCTGCACAAGACTTGTTATATGGAAGAGAATATATTTTTAAAGCACACAAAATCTTGCAGGCAATTTTCAGAAAATATATTTCAAAATGTACAGAGAAGAGACAGTGGGGCTTACAGAAAAATTTGCATAAGATGTTGTCACTGTACCGCCGCCTTTCCGCGGTAAAATCGCGTTTGTGCCGCGTTTTCGCGGCGAGATCATCGGCTCGAGTCCCCAAAAAATTTCTGCCGCTCTGATCCGACTAGAAGGCCACGGTTCTGCGGCCTAAGGTGGGTTTTGGCCGCGGAATCGCGGCGGGTTGGGGGGTTCTCTTCTCCAAAAAATTTTCACTGTTCTTTTGTTCAAAATCTCTTCTATTCCGATATTTTATTTCCTGTTTTGCTTTCTGGAAATCTCCAGATCCAAATTTATATATTCTGCAAAAATTAAAACAACAAAGTATCCCTTCCAAAAATAACAATTGATATATTTTTATAATTTTTGGGGGTTTTCAGATTTTTATGATTTTTTTATTTTATGATTAATCCGAAATTGCGAAAAGGAAATTTCTACGCCATCCCCGGCAACGGCGCCATTTGATTTGATTTGTCAAAAACTATCTATTAACCGCAATCAAGAACGGCGTCGCATGAAGCTAGCCGGTGAGTACGGGTCGGTCCACAGGGATGTTGTGAATCTCCTAATCGCGCTTACGAGTTAATTCCGAAGGGTGTTCGGATTGGTTATTAAATCTAAAAACCTAATTAACCTAGGGCAATTATCTAGATCTATTCTTGCTAGGGCTAGGTTTAGGGATGGTTTGGAAATGCAAGTAAATCTCAACGCTTTCTATACCCGAATGAAGATCTATGAGGAGTTATGGTAATTATCAATAAAGGGGATTAGATCCATTCGGGAAGGTGTTCCTTCCTCTAGGTTCTTGTCCTTCCTTTAGAGATCCTTACCCTAACCTCCATGGAAAACGAGCGCAACCGGGCCTTTACACCACGGTGTCATCGTTACCTCGAGGGCTAGGATGCCGTAGGGCGCGGTATGTGCGTGTATGCATGGAGTCCTATTGTAAATATTTGGTGGGTAAGAAAAGGATGAGAGATCTCATCTCTCAAAATCTTTCCCCAAAACTAAACCCTAAACAAGTTCCTAGGGCATGAAATTAAATCTACCTAGGGCAAAGAATTGAAATCTAAACTAGGGCGAGAATTTAAATCTACTTACAAATGCATCCCTCCAATCATCCATGCAGGTTTGTCAGATCTGAATTTCTGAATGGAAAAGAAAACACCGATGCTCTCCAAAAAGAGATCTGAAATTTATTATTAAAAGGAGGCATAAGAAATTATAAGCTTTAGAGTTCCTATTTATAGAGAATACAAAACCCTAGGTTACATCTGATTCGCATGTCTACAATTACAAAAATAGCCCTAGGTTGACTAGTCAAAGCCGCCGCCATATTTTGGTAAAAATTTTAGTTTCTAATTGCTCAATACCGCCGTGGAACCGCGGCCCGAGGCCTGGTTTGGCTGCGGTTCCGCGGCCAAAAGATGGAATTGGGCTTCTACCTTTCTTGGGCTGATTTCTGGTGGCTTGGGCTTCTTAGTTATATATATCTTTTCTCAATTTAGCTTCTGGTTCTCTTCCAGATTTTCAGTGAACATTGTTGTGGACTTTAACCGTAGCTTTGTGTCGACGTCTTGAACTTTGCTTTGTGAACTGTTTCTTATGTAGGCTTGATCAAGAGTATTCTGTTTGTTGGTCAAAAGTCCATATTTTCATTGTCTTTACATCGTTTGCACTGTTTTCTGTCCAAGAACCTGTAACCTGTAACATGTAGCAGACATGCGTCAAAAGTACATGTTTATTTATAAAAAGAATAAGAATGGGGAATATAAGATGTGAACACTTACCGCTTGGTGGTAAGGGTAGTAATTAGGATTGTCGATATCGCATGGCTGCAACGGACGTTTTGGATCCGGCAGATTGATGAGTTTGTTGCGCACTGCTAGCTCGAACAGTCTCCTCGTTTTATCCCGGGGAAACGAGTAAGGACGTCCCAGTCTCTCCTCGAGGGATGGGCGTGGACGCATGTTGTTTTGGCGAACAACCGGCTTTAAATTGCTCGGCTTTTGTTGAGTATTGGCGACGAAGGTTGCTTTTCCCTTCCCTTTTCATTTTGAGATTCCAGCTTCGAAGGAGATGGTCTATGACCCATCTGATCCATTTGGGCTAGCTTGTCAATCAAGGCCTGGAAAGTGGTCGGCTTGAAGAACATCATGAATCGGGAAATGGTCGCATGAGGGTCGAGAGTACCCATGAACATGCCTACCGCAGGTGCCTCTTCGATGCACTATTCGTACTTCGACCATAGATTCTGCTACCGTATCGCGTACTGGACCCAAGTTTCTCCCGGCTTCACCCTGGCATTGATCAATGCCGTGATTGGGGTGTGTTCGCTAGCGCTTCCGAAACGCTGGATGAATTGCAGCTCCATCTCTGCAAATGTCTTGATAGAGTCATTCGGGAGTTCCGAATACCACTCGAACGCTGTCTCCGACAAGCTGCCAACAAACTGGTGGAGCAGAAGTTTATCATCACCTTCAGTGTTGCTGCACAAGGCTCTGAATTGAGCGGCGTGCTGATGCGGTCCCCTTATATACATGGAATTTGGGGATCGTGTATCCTGGCGGGTACTTTATTTGGTCATACCAACTCGGATAAGGTCGTCCAGTTTTAACAATTTGCCTAGCCATTTCGCACGCATGATGAGCTCGTATTTGCTGAGCGATGTAATCATCCAGAGCGGCCTTGGAGATGGTCTCCTCCTTGGCTGCTGAAAGAGCCGGATGAGGGTTCGATGTCTCCCCTCTGTCGTCTTCGAGGATAATCGGAGGATCTTCAGCTGGAGGATCCGGCTGTATCATCATGCCCACCATGTCTTGGAAGAGAAGCGCCATTCGTTTTATGTTGGCAGCTTGTTTCACTGCCTCTTTGTCCTTCTTTTCAAGGATTCTGCGAAGGAACTCGGCATTAGTTTCTTGTTCTTGACGTTGCTCTGATGACGTTTCTGGGCTTTCTTTTGGCCATGTGAGTATGGCCATCCGCGTCAACATTTCCTGGAGATTCTGTTGTTGCTCCTGGGCCTTTGTTACAGATCGCGTAAGCGGTCGATGACCTTTGGAGATACGGCTATCCTCTTTTCTGGATGCCATATAGACGGTATGCACCACCATGCCCCCAGACTTGGGGCATTCGGGTGCAGTGGTCTTGCGATTCGTTGCAGACTCAGGGATTCTCTCCGGCCTTCTCCTCTTGTAGGCGGTCAAAATTGAGGGGGCCGTTGCAGTGGGCACCCAAGTAGCTGTCATCTTCTGTGGCTTGACAGGATGGTCATCTTCTCGCTGAACTTTCATCTTTTTCTTTTGGCGGGGATAATCTTGATCAATCACCGAGTCTTGGACTTGACGCCAGGCCTTGTAAATTTTAGAGGACAGTCGCTGAGGAGGCTGCTTGATCAGTCGAAAATATTGTATATTTTAGCCGGCAATTTCCCCATCTTTTGCATACATTTAGAAGTGTTCGGTATTCATATTTCACATATTAGCAAATCAATCGTAAAATACCAGATTGCATGTATTAGACTTTTAAACCGACACTTTAAGGGAAATTAACCGCATTTCATGGCATCGCATCATTTCTGTATTTGCGCAACACTTATCTTGAGTCTGTGCAGGAAATACGGAAGAAAATCAAAAGAGCTGATAAAAAATACGCCAACTAAATCATTTCAGATCTGGTAGCAATTCAGAAGGAATTATACAATTCTATATATCAAACCAAGGCCCATACAACAGCCCAAGACCACACCAGAGAGCCCAAGCCCCAACTCATCAAAGGCGCCGCGGATCCGCAGCGGGAGCCTGCTTGCGCCGCGGATCCGCCGCTCTCTTGCCACGTCATCAGCTAATTTTCAGTGTACAATTCTCATCTCAGGGCCCACATCTTATTGTGACACGTCAAATTCCAGAATTCTCCAGATTCTTCTTCCAGATCAGCAAAGAAGATTAAGCAAGGCTAATCCTAATTAAGCTCCTAATTAATCCTCTTCTAGAAGCTCCCTCCTAACTATCACATCTAGAAGCTTCTCCCCTAACTAACTTTTGGAGGGAAATTTGAATTTCCTCAACAAACTTTAGGAGGGAAACTTAGAATTTGAAATCCTAGATCTAGGGTTTGGTTATCTATAAATAGAGCCTAGATCTAAGGGTTGAGGTTGTTCTTCATTAGTTAAATAATCTCTCATTCCCTCTTTCATCATCTTCTTCCACAGGTCTAGTGACAAGGCTTGTGCGAAACCCTAACCCTAATTCCACTCCAAATCCAAGATCTTGAGTACCAAATCAAGTGAGAAGCCTTCAACCTTTTAGGAGCCGAGCCGATCTTCAATCGGGCAAGTGATCCAAGCCGATCCGCGATCCACGGAGACGAGCGAAGCCAAATCGACGATCAAGTTCTTCCTCTTGTAGTTCTTGAGCGAATGTAACTAAATTGTTGATATAAATAAAAGGTGAAATTCTTTAATCTTGCTTTCTTTTAATTCTTGCATCATGATTAGATCTCAATTTGTAATTGTTGCTCTTGTTGTGATGTGTGAGTGAAACTCCGCTCGTTAAGGAGTCGAGACGATAAATAGAATGATGATGTAACAAATGTTTAAATGATTTTTAAGTCCTACGAGTTTTGTAAACCCTAGCAAGTTCAAGAATCGATAACCTAGTTTCGTTGCGATGCTTTCTTGATTGTGATCGCTCGAAATTAGGGATCTACGATCGTTTCTTGAATTTACTAGAGGCTAGAATGTGAATGATATCGACGAAGGAACTGTAGGGTTCCTAGGCACGCTAGTGAGGTCTCCCAAGCCATCAACCATGGCAATTTCAAAAATTATGGTGCCGAGAAACCCTAAACTACGGATCGTTTGCTAGAAAACTAGGCGAAAAAGCTAACTAGTTAACACTTAACTACAAGATACGGAAATACAACCTTTGTAGATCCGGTGCTCCACCTCCATAGCTCCGCAACGAGGTCCTCTCCGCTGTCCAAATCAAATCCGGGCTCAAGCGTCGGCTTCGTCGGAGAATGGGCAAGCTAGGTCGTCGATGTCCATGCCGAAGATGATCTACGTTGAGGCATCGCTAAATCAAGCTCCACCTTCACCAAGCCCTAAAAACTTGTGAAGGAAACACACTCTACTACTTGGCAAGAGATAGAGGATGAAGAAATAGGAAGTGGGTTCAATTTAGAATTGGATTTCTCACTCTTTATCATCAATCACCATTGATGAAGAAAGCTTTTTCTTCATGAAAGAAGATGAAGAAGAAGAAGAATATTATGATAAGTTAATTCAAAAAAGAAAAGAATAACAATACTTATCATAACACTAACCATGGTAATGTGTAGAGAATCAATCATGGTTAAATGGGATGGTTAGGGTTAAGCATGAGACAAAATGGTTGCTAAAGTCAAAGTCTTCATGAAGCTTCATGAACAAAACAAAAGAAGCCACCATTTTCTCATTTGCTTTTCATTTTCCAAAATGAATAAATGAATAAATAAATAGATATGAAAATGTAAACCCTAACCATTACATAACCATGGTTTAAACTTTACACAAAACACAAGTTAGCATGCATCATCAAACATGATACATACAAGTGCACAAAGGTATATCGCATATACAATGCGCACATCCGAGTGAGAAAATCCATCTAAAGTGAACCGATACTAGTTAATGCAAAGTAATATATCAAATATATAATTATGCATCAAATCATTAAATCAACACTTGATTTAACGATCCGGTCATATCGTATATAACCGACTAGTATGCAATGCATCGGTTTATCGAATCAACCCTTGATTCGATAACTAGGGTATATCGCATATAACCTAATCGATACATTCATCGCGAGAATGAAATACGGTATCACATACACGCATTACTCTCGGTCCCGCACATATCTCATATGCGCTCCTATTTCGTTTCGCTTGAGCCAGGAAACCTCTGTGTAGGACTCTAAAGACTCGTCAATACGCCGGCAGCGGATGATGATCATATCAAACATCCACAAGCCGCAAGCGGTCTGCTAAACGTAACGGCCACCCGGGTATTGAGCGATCTGAAGATCGATGAGCAAGCCCGCTCACACTCCAGTGAATCCGACCAGTAACACTACCGTACAGTCCGGTCTGATCGTCTGATATGTCGCATATCTCGCCTAGGGGTGGTAGACGTCAGACCCCAATAGCTCGATAAGTCGTGTCGATATGAGGTCTATAACTGTTCGAGAAACTACTGGTAACACTTACCAGTAAATCTCAGCAACCCTGGCCAGGGATTTCCTGTTATAGCCAATCGAACACAGCGCAACATCAACCCCCTATACCGGGAGAGACGAATCCCCTCCTATCGCTCATTGCCTCCATGTGACTCGGGATTGTACCCAAAAACCACCGTTTTGCACGCCCTCTTGGACGTGGTAAGATGGAAATCAAAGCACAGTGGGAATCACACAAGACTCTATGACGATCTCGGGTCAACAGACTACTCTGTACCAGTGTCACCAGAGAACTGCCATCTGACGTGAGGTATAATACCATCTGGGAGTTCTCGGCGAGTCCGTCCAGTGTACCCAGTCTCTACTGAGCACCCATATATCATCTCTGATGTCAAACACCAATGGATATGGGATCATCCATCGCCCATCTGTATGGGTCGAGAAGGTATACGCTAGTCTACTCTGGTATATCGATGCCCCGTCTCGATATACCCACGACTAGGGACTTTGAAGGATGTACTTATGGACTACCATGTCCCCACTAGTATGATCCGCATCACAGTCCAGGTAGTCAAGTACAGATCCTAAGGGCTTTACCAACATGTAACAGAGAGACAATCAGCATACACGTTAAGGTAAAGGGTAACCAGATAGCATACTATCATGTCGAGCAAGAAAGTCCTCCCTATATATGTCCCAGCATCCACTACAATATACATCCTATGTACAGTAATGGCCTCTAGGGCATACATATAACTAACAATCTCCCACTTGCACTAGGGCCATCTGTAGCAGTGGTTGCAGTATCTCATACTCAACCATCCCATGAAAGTCTCTCTCTGGGAACAGGCCTTTGTGAGTGGATCCGCTGTGTTGTCCTCTGAGTCTACTCTCCTAACCTCGATCTCCCTGGAGATCAACCATCTCCATGATCAAGTGATACTGCCTTAGAATATGTCTGGATCACTGATGGGACCGGCGTTCCTTGGCATAAGCCACAACTCCATTGTCACACAATGGGAGGAACATAGTTCATCTCATGAACCAATATACACCCAAACAGCCTCTTTGGTAGCATCTTAAGTAGCGATGTATCGTGCCTTTATCGTCTAGTATGTCACGGTATCTAACTTGGAACTCTTCCAACATACCGTCCCTTTACTGAGGGTAAAGACAATGCCTGCGACTGACATTCAGTCGTCATTATCACCCTGGAACCCTTCCAGTGATTCTCCCCAGGATCGATTGATACCGTCTCACTACAACTAGTGAGAATCCTAACATCCAATTAGATCTATCTCATAGATCCAAAACCCAGGATTTAGGTGGTATCACTTTGATCCTAGGTGGAGAATCATTGTGATAAGCGGAGATTGATCGAGCGTAGCATAGGAAACTCCTTCCCTATCAAGAGTATGTCATCCACGTACTCTACGAGGATCGTCACCATACTCCCTACTACCTTTTTGTTTATACAAGGTTCATCTACCATTTTGATGATGTCAACTTCTTTGACCTATCCATCAAAATAGATGTTCCATCTCCGCGATGCCTGCTTCATCATATAAAGCATCTTGCACACGTTTCCGCTGCTCCCACTGTCTACGAAGCCCTCTGGCTGTGTACTTATAGACGCACTCTTCTAAAACATCATTTAGAAAAGCAGTCATGACACCCAACCACCAGATATCGTAGTCATGGTATGTAGCCGTGGCAAGTAGGATCTGGATGGACTTAAGCATAGCCACTTGAAAAGGTTTCATCATTATCCACGCCTGGTCAATGATGCAAACTTTTAACAAGTCTAGCTTTGAAAGTCTCAACTTTTCCATGTACACCAAGTAATCTTCTCAAGATATACTTGCTCCTGATGGGGATTTAACCCTTCAGATATAGCAGCTAAAGTACATACTTTGCTGGTGTATAAGGATTCCATCTCAGATCACTAAGCATCCAGCCATTCTTACAGAGTCTTACTCTCGATGGCCAGCTCGAAGCTAGTTGGGTCATCATCTCATGATGCAATCCTCGCTCCCACTGTCATAGAGGAACCGAAGTATCTCTCAGGTGGGTGAGGAACCCTACTAGATCGGCGGAGAGGCTGAGGTTCGTTGGTTACTACTGAATCCTTCGGTTCTACCAAATCATCAGCTGCAGTTTGTATAGCTGGAACATTTCCAGTTCTACATAACAGACCTTGCCTCGAGCTTGTCCGGATTTCAGACATAGGCTGGACAACCCCAAATCTTAACTAGCTTAAGACATGGGCTCTTCCCTTTCCATATCACATATGAAATGGTAGGCAACTAATTTGATTCGAACCCTATTCAATAGGTATGCAGCTTCTCAAGTGCATAACTCCCTAAAGGAAATAGGTGACTCAGTAATACTCATCATAGAGCACACCATATCATATAGGGTGTGATTGCTCCGCCCCGATATACCATCGTGCCATGGTGTATACAGAGGAGTAATGCTGAGAGAGAATCTCATTCTCCTTTAGAAAGGTCTAGGAATTCCGTGCTCAAGTATTCTCCTCCTTGATCTCATCAAAGGACATAATACTTATACCCGTATTTTGGTTCTCTACTTCTAACTTATATTCTGTGAATATCTTAAAAGGTTCGGACATGTTTCAACAAGAACATTGGTCTGAATCTCGAAAGATCATCAGAGAATGTAATGAAGTACAAAGAACCGGTCTTGGCATGTGTAGACAGGGGACCTACATACATCAACATGTATCATCCCAAGAGTTCACTAACTCTTTCTCTGTTTCTAATAAACGGAGCTATGGTCATCTTATCTTTGTGACATGACTGGCGAGTTTCACAAGATGTAAATTCAAACTGATTTAAATATGCATCTACATGTAACTTCAGCTAGTCGGGTCACATTGATCTGACCTAGTCTACAATACCTTAAGAAGGATCCGTTCATTTCTGAACTCTTCCTCTTGTGTGTGTTCTGTATACTAAGAACTGTAGTTTGATTTAGAATATCAATGCTTTTAGATAACGTGCCTGAACCGATCAACTTTTGATACAGGAAATGTTCAAAACATTATCCATCAATACAAAATTATATCCTTTCTTTACTAACAAAGAGAGTGATATGATTTGGTATATCAGGTTCGGTATCTAATAACATTCGTTCAGAATCAATGTATTGGTAATACAGGGTGACAGTGACCAACAGACTTGGCTGCATCTCTTGCCCCGTTTTCTGCCTCATGAAACTTATCACCCGTTCTCAGTTCTCTACCTTTCTGTAGCCCTATGTAACAAATTACATATCTGGGATCCTGATCTGGTATCACATACCCAGGATGTAAAGGATACTGAGAAACAGTTCTCTGTAATGAACACACCTGAAGATGATGCATCAGCATGCACTCTCTTCGTTTGGGCGGCACGGGAATTCTGGTAATCCCCAATTTCCTGCTCTGTCTTATAACAATTATAAGTTGGAGCGGGACCAACGTTCCCCAGCTCAGTATAACAAGCGGGTTCGGTCAATAATCCGTATTATTATCTTGATTAAGGCGTGATATGGTCGCTACCTGGAGAGAGAGAGAAGAAAACACTCAGCGTGCGCTCTTGCAAGAATAGATTGGTTATTATTTTATCTAATGGCTCCCACTGCTTTTTATCAAATCTTCCTTCAAACCCTAAATGGAAAGACTAGCCGGGATTAATTACACACTACAAGTTCGCCAATCTTTCAGCCAGGCCAGTGTCGGTACTTTGAGGGAGGTCCCCCGTGCTTTCGCACGAACCTAATTAATGTAAACCTCGTTTTCCCAGAGGCGTAACCCCGTTGACACCTTTCTAGATACCTACTTGATCGGCTAATTGTAATGTATAAAACTCTCCCAGGAGTAACTCTTACTCGCAGCGGGTATCGGGATCCAACTATCTCATAGAAGGTATGCAATCTCATTGCAAATTTCAACACTTGAAATTCCCGATAATATTTTGCCCCTAGCGTCCTATGACCTTGACAGAGGTCAACAAACCATAGGCTGCTAGTCAAGTTCAACCCGTCATTTCCTGATTGAAGTAAACCCACCCGCACGACCCTTGACAGAGGTCAACAAGGTCGCACGACTACCCTAAATCAATCACATCATATGCTTATGCAGATAAGCACTAATCAGCTACCGCACACTACGCCTTGACAGAGGTCAACAAACGTAGCACGAATACTAACTAGTACTTATCTGAAATGATGGAGGGCTACGACAGGTTTTTCTGAAAACCTATTGCGTAATGAACTTGATATCGTTGTAGGATCGAATGAATTTTGAAATGGAGTGTTTTTGAGGCTTTTCTAGTTTTGCTAAAGGAGTCACTCCCGATGAAGGGATCGTCGGTCCTTTCCTCGTCGAATGAGGTGCGGGATATATCACATATATCACTGTGCAAAGCAAAAACTCTTAAAAGCAATCAAAAGACAAACCGAATGTGTAGCATCTGCCAGTTATTGCTAAAGGAGTCACTCCCGGTGAAGGGATCTCGGTCCTTTCCTCATCGAATAAGGTGCAGGATATATCACATATACCGCTGTGCAAAGCAAAAACTGTAGCTACCTGTTTTATTTTGAAATTCGATTCTACAACATCTTAGGTTTCTTTTATTTCATTAATCACATTAATGAAGTCCCATCATTTAAATACCTAAACATCACAGATAAATACGACGTACACTTATGCCATCCGCATTCGCCTCGATGTCCCCTCATGCACCGTTAGGTTAGGTAACTAACGGCAGAGCGGGGCAGGGCTAGCGCGGGTGTAAAACATAAGTAACGTCTATATAATATATCATATATACTATATAAAGTATCTATCACAGAAACATCACATGATCACATCACAGATATGGCAGCAGAAGAATCATATGAAATATTGGATATACTAGGACGTCCGTGTTTTCAATACGAGCCAGTATAAAACACGGATTCCACGGTCGCAAAGAATAGCCAAACCCACACCCCTAGACCCCTACGAGAGCGGCAAGCAATCCTACCAATTCTGGAGTTAGGAGACCCGGACCCGACTCCTCGAGTTGGTCTCCCACTGGACTCCAGAACCCGGTTACTTGTGCTCCCCTCCTTGGGTCTATCCTAGTGCGGAAAAGTAAATAATATACAAACGGTGACTACTTCCGCAACCTGGAAGCGCCCCAATAAAAGAATATTACATACAAGTTTTTACATGAATGAAAATGAAAAACACTCATCTCACATAAAACCCCCCGGCTATTCAAACACGACGATCCAATATAACATATCCAGCAACACATAACATCACATGTCATCAACGTAAGTAAATATGTCCATCCCAATTGTCGTTGACATATAGCAACGAAACCGGCGATATCACATATTACACTTACGGTCACAGAAAAGAAAGTGTAAAACTACAACAGTTGGAATCCGCAATCTGCATAGACATCGCATGCCTAATCAAATGAATATCTTAGACATCACATGCCTAACAATTATAAACCCCGCATTTTAGTCTCATTATCGAAAACACTTTTCAATATCAAGTCGGGCAATTCAACAAGATTCCCGACATTCTGATCGAATACTCGTCGCAAACTTTAGTAGGCGGTCGCACCCCCGATACCGTCGACGAAGTGCACCAAGGCGGAACACCGCTGCCGCGAGCACCCGAACGGATGCTTTCGGCGACGGGGTTCTCCTACAGTCACTTGGTCGGGGCTATGGAGTGAGGCTGTCTATTAAGTTTACCCGGCGAATATCCGCGTACGCTACGTGATTGCGACGGACTTTTGATCACATCAAAATTCCGTGGCAACCGATCAAGTGAGACTAAACTGCTACGTTTATAACATTCATTTAGTTATCACATAACTACTTGTGAATTCCAATTATTGTATCCCATTCCGGATAAATAGAAAATGTCAAACTTTCCGATCGAACAATCGAACACCCAATTTTTCCCGATACAGCTCAACACATGAAATAAGTCTAACAACATTCCGTTCGTGCCTCAGTACCAACGGTCCAGCCGTAGAAGGGTCAAGCCAACGCCTCACATGTGGCACGCCGTACTGCCCCAAACCCGAAGGTTCAAAGGGCAGTTCAAGACGGTCACATAATCGAGTTAAGGTTTGTTGTCTTCTAGAGGGTCCATCGCGTTACTTGCACTACTTAGAACGTCGTTAAACTTCGGAAAAATCCAACACTTGGAAATTTCCCGACAGGGGAAAAATTGGGTATTTATATCCGGTCGAACTTTTTAACATATTCTAAAAATTATCCGGAAAGCCACACAGACAAAATTTGATACTCCGATCGAAACACCGAATCCCCAAAACAAATGCAGAAAATTCAACTCTTGAATAATTTTTAAAAATATCCAGAGAACTCAGAAGCAGAAACAATGAATTACTGTGTAAGAAGTTAGGGCTGACGTCATAAATCCGCCGCGGAAGCGCCGCATAAGCTAAGTTATGCCGCGTTTCCGCCGCCAAAATCACTGTTCATGGAAAAATATTTCCACCGTAATTCTTAGAATTTCCTGCTGAGTTCTCTGCATATTTTTAATTTGAAAAAATCCACGTTTTCAGAAAAAGTACAGAGAGCAATTTTCCGGGTTAAGTTTTGGTTCGATCGGACTTCAAATTCCGTCTGGACTTCGCCTAAGGCTCTAGCTAGGCTCTGATACAACTGTAGGGTTCCTAGGCATGCTAGTGAGGTCTCCCAAGCCATCAACCATGGCAATTTCAAAAATTATGGTGCCGAGAAACCCTAAACTACGGATCGTTTGCTAGAAAACTAGGCGAAAAAGCTAACTAGTTAACACTTAACTACAAGATACGGAAATAAAACCTTTGTAGATCCGGTGCTCCACCTCCATAGCTCCGCAACGAGGTCCTCTCCGCTGTCCAAATCAAATCCGGGCTCAAGCGTCGGCTTCGTCGGAGAATGGGCAAGCTAGGTTGTCGATGTCCATGCCGAAGATGATCTACGTCGAGGCATCGCTAAATCAAGCTCCACCTTCACCAAGCCCTAAAAACTTGTGAAGGAAACACACTCTACTACTTGGCAAGAGGTAGAGGATGAAGAAATAGGAAGTGGGTTCAATTTAGAATTGGATTTCTCACTCTTTATCATCAATCACCATTGATGAAGAAAGCTTTTTCTTCATGAAAGAAGATGAAGAAGAAGAAGAATATTATGATAAGTTAATTCAAAAAAGAAAAGAATAACAATACTTATCATAACACTAACCATGGTAATGTGTAGAGAATCAATCATGGTTAAATGGGATGGTTAGGGTTAAGCATGAGACAAAATGGTTGCTAAAGTCAAAGTCTTCATGAAGCTTCATGAACAAAACAAAAGAAGCCACCATTTTCTCATTTGCTTTTCATTTTCCAAAATGAATAAATGAATAAATAAATAGATATGAAAATGTAAACCCTAACCATTACATAACCATGGTTTAAACTTTACACAAAACACAAGTTAGCATGCATCATCAAACATGATACATACAAGTGCACAAAGGTATATCGCATATACAATGCGCACATCCGAGTGAGAAAATCCATCTAAAGTGAACCGATACTAGTTAATGCAAAGTAATATATCAAATATATAATTATGCATCAAATCATTAAATCAACACTTGATTTAACGATCCGGTCATATCGTATATAACCGACTAGTATGCAATGCATCGGTTTATCGAATCAACCCTTGATTCGATAACTAGGGTATATCGCATATAACCTAATCGATACATTCATCGCGAGAATGAAATACGGTATCACATACACGCATTACTCTCGGTCCCGCACATATCTCATATGCGCTCCTATTTCGTTTCGCTTGAGCCAGGAAACCTCTGTGTAGGACTCTAAAGACTCGTCAATACGCCGGCAGCGGATGATGATCATATCAAACATCCACAAGCCGCAAGCGGTCTGCTAAACGTAACGGCCACCCGGGTATTGAGCAATCTGAAGATCGACGAGCAAGCCCGCTCACACTCCAGTGAATCCGACCAGTAACACTACCGTACAGTCCGGTCTGATCGTCTGATATGTCGCATATCTCGCCTAGGGGTGGTAGACGTCAGACCCCAATAGCTTGATAAGTCGTGTCGATATGAGGTCTATAACTGTTCGAGAAACTACTGGTAACACTTACCAGTAAATCTCAGCAACCCTGACCAGGGATTTCCTGTTATAGCCAATCGAACACAGCGCAACATCAACCCCCTATACCGGGAGAGACGAATCCCCTCCTATCGCTCATTGCCTCCATGTGACTCGGGACTGTACCCAAAAACCACCGTTTTGCACGCCCTCTTGGACGTGGTAAGATGGAAATCAAAGCACAGTGGGAAACACACAAGACTCTATGACGATCTCGGGTCAACAGACTACTCTGTACCAGTGTCACCAGAGAACTGCCATCTGACGTTAGGTATAATACCATCTGGGAGTTCTCGGCGAGTCCGTCCAGTGTACCCAGTCTCTACTGAGCACCCGTATATCATCTCTGATGTCAAACACCAATGGATATGGGATCATCCATCGCCCATCTGTATGGGTCGAGAAGGTATACGCTAGTCTACTCTGGTATATCGATGCCCCGTCTCGATACACCCACGACTAGGGACTTTGAAGGATGTACTTATGGACTACCATGTCCCCACTAGTATGATCCGCATCACAGTCCAGGTAGTCAAGTACAGATCCTAAGGGCTTTACCAACATGTAACAGAGAGACAATCAGCATACACGTTAAGGTAAAGGGTAACCAGATAGCATACTATCATGTCGAGCAAGAAAGTCCTCCCTATATATGTCCCAGCATCCACTACAATATACATCCTATGTACAGTAATGGCCTCTAGGGCATACATATAACTAACAGGAACAAGGGATGAGATAAAACCCTAGTTTCACAAGAAATCCCTAATTCTCGTAGATCATCATCGATCTAGTATCAAATCATCGAAGGATAAGAATACGTCATCGTAAGATTACATCACATCTATAGATCCGATCGATTCCTACGAGCCTCATTTCAATTCTTGAGATTTGGTTTGGAAAAATCATCAAACGATCAATTCTTGATTCTATCTTTTTCTTGTTATAGATCTAGATTTTTCTCATTCTTGAACTTCAATTTTAAATCATGAATTGTTTTGTTTTCTTTTCTTGTCAATTAAGTTTTCAATTCAAGCATATCAATAAAAACGAATCGTGCAATCCCTGTGGACGATCCGCACTCACTACAAACTACATCCGACACCGTAGTTTGATTGCGGTCAAAATATTTTTTGGTTGTGAAGTTCTTTACAAATTTTCTACATACTACACAACGGGAAAGTCGAACAATCAAAATGGCGCCGTTGCCGGGGATCATTTGATTTGATAAACACATCCAAGAAATCTTTTCAATCAAATGGCGCCGTTGCCGGGGATAGTGCGCTAATAGTTCGTATTTTGAAATTTGAGTTGAACAATTTATTCCATCATAATTTTTAGATCTAAACTCGCACAAACCCTAATACGTGTTTTGTGATTTGATTGCGAGGAAATCTGGGATCATTGGAGCTTAAGAAAAATTATTCTGAAAATTCCAGAGAGCCTTTCAAGTGAACAGGAACCTACTGTGAAAGTTTCGTGCAAAGATCACCTTGGACCGCGGCGGATCCGCGGTGTTAGCCTTCAATTGCGGCGGAAGCGCGGCTGTGGTGACTGTTCACTGCACCAATTTTGCTCAGTAACTCTCTGTACTTTCTTATCTCTCCCCTCATCTGCTCCAATTAACATTTTGCTGCAGGTTTCTTTGCAAATAATCGCTGCGCCGCAAAAGCAAAATAAAAATTTGTGCGTGTTTTTGATTCTTGGTTGTTTGCATATTAATACGGATAATAAGGGGCACGACCAAATTCAAATTAGGTGGGGATTTCATTACCCTTCCTAAGCCCCGAAAATCACAAACTTGCATCCGCATTTACCCTCATTAATTAAAAGAAATCTAGAGATGACTCTAAGGACCGTCGCGCTCAATTAGGACAAGAGAAGGCCGTGGGTAATTCATTGCTTATCCGCGTTTTCTTGTGGTGCCTAAGGCGAGTGTGTCTAAGGCTAGTGGTTTTTAATTAGGCCCACTACTTACGTAGTGGAGTACCTTCCCACTTACCTGGCACTTATCCGGCCACAGGGGAACAAAGAGGCAGTGGAGGATTTGATCCTGCGACTTGTCTTTTGGCAGTTAGGAGCGGTCTAGAGCCGGACCTAGGTGACCACTAGATTCTAGGGTTTTTGTGTGCTGCATTTGTTGTGTTGCATCATATTTTCAAAAATCCGTCCACTTTTCAAAACAAACACCGCATTCATATCTTTCCCCTAATTATAAATTCACGCTGCCACTTGTACTAACCCTTTTTAGTGCAAGATAGGCTGGACAACGGGATTCTAGTGCCTGTTAAGTCCGCGTCTCCCGATCGACCTTAAAGTCGGTATTTCTACATTTACCCTTTCTTTACCCACCACCACACCCACATCGATGGATCATTCTCCATCGAACTTCTTTTCCACTACCCTGCCGCCGTCCGTTGGTGCGCAGAATCCACCTCGCATCTCTCTCCAAGAGAGATGCTATCTAACACGAGGCCCACTTTCCACCTGTCTTTCCATTCCACCAGCCAACGGGGAAAATTTTCAAATAAAACCCCAATACATCAACCTTCTACCAAAATTTCACGGTCTCGAGTCTGAAGACGCATACGTGTTTATCACGAAATTTGAGAATGTATGCGCAATGATGGGTACTTCACAGCTTTCTGTGGATGCTTTACGTCTTCGTCTTCTCCCATTCACTTTGTGCGATTTAGCCGAGAAATGGCTATATAACACTACCGCACATTCTATTTCAAATTGGGATGAATTCGTCAAAGCATTCCTTAAGAAATTCTACCCACATCAAAAGACAGCTCGAGTCCGTAGCGAAATCTATCAATTCACCCAGCTTCCAAATGAAACATTTTCAAAGTGTCTTGAACGTTTCAAGGATCTGTTAGTCCAATGTCCACATCACGGCATTCCGAGATGGGAATTGTGCCGAATCATTTATGAGGGCATTACTCCTTACACAAGACAGACCCTTGAATCCATGTGTCAAGGCAACTTTATGACCAAAGATGATGGGGAAGCCTGGAACTTTCTAGAAGATTTCGCTGAAAAATCTTTACAGTGGGAGGGTGTGAGTCAATCATCTAGGGATGGCAATGATATTTCCATAGGAGTTAGAGCTGACATTGCAGCTATCAATAAGAAACTCGA
Organism: Agapanthus africanus; assembly: GCA_030015575.1. Lineage (NCBI taxonomy): Eukaryota > Viridiplantae > Streptophyta > Magnoliopsida > Asparagales > Amaryllidaceae > Agapanthus > Agapanthus africanus. The sequence goes on from JASDDO010000019.1 coordinate 356,819,445, forward strand.
GAATATGGAAAACAAATTTTTGGCCGCCGCCCCTAAGTCAAATATCACTCTCCAAAACTGTATGTGGATGCTGTTCTGATCCGTCTCACTTGACGGAAGAATGTCCGTTTCAAGGTCATGAGCATACCAATGCCGTATTTCAAAGAACCTAGAAACAATCCATCTTCCTCCACATATGATCAGGGTTGGAGGAATCACCCTAACTTTGATTGGAACCAATCCCAATTTCAAAACACGGTTCCAAACCCGAATCAATTCCAAAGGGTCCCTCCACCACAACAGCACCCACAACTTCAATTGAGTTAGCACCCCTTTCAAGTACAAAATTTCCAAAATTCGGTCAACACTATTGCACCACATGAAAAATTTTTGCAATTGACCGGTACAGATAATACCTCTGCACTAGCACAAACTTTGGATACTTTCATGAAACAATCCATCCAAGGGACGGCAAGTTTGCAATCTTCCGTCGAGAATGTGATGAAGATCATTATCTCTCAAAATGATAATATCAAATCGATGGAAGAAGAAATTGCACGTTTAAAAGCTGAAATGAGTGCACGAGAGAAAGGAAAACTTCCAACTCAACCTTTACCCAATTCTAGCTATTCACATCCTGTGGATGCACTCACGTTGAGATCTGGAAGAGTGCTTGACCATCACCTTGGGAAAGAGTTTGATGATACTGAAAAATCAATCAATAACACCCCGGCTGAGACCTTTCCTCACACACACACTTCTTACCCAAGTTCTTCTACCCCACCACCTTCTTCCGAGCCTATTCTTCGTTTCCCAAAAGGCTCGCCACTACAGCCCACCTCTTTTACCCCTCTACGGACGATCCCCACTTATATTTTGGGATCGGTTCCACACACACTTCCTTCTCCTATGATGGACCCAGCACTTATTGCTAAAGCACCTTATCCTAATCGGTTAAGGGCTAATACACCGAGTCCACATATGGAGAAGATTATGAACATTTTTAAGCAAGTAAACACCAACATCCCTCTCCTAGATGCCATCCAACAAGTTCCGTCCTATACGAAAACTCTTAAGAACTTGTGCACTAGAAAGAGGAAGACTCAAGCGCCCAAAAAGATATTCATGGAAAAAACAATAGACACGGCTTTCCCCCAACAATTACCGAGGAAACGTAAGGATCCAGGATATCCTACTATTTCCGTTTCTATTGGGGAAAAACACATTAACCGTGCTCTACTAGACCTTGGCGCCAGTGTTAACTTGCTTCCATACTCAGTCTATGAGCAATTAGGGATCGGAGAGTTGAAGCCAACCAATTGCACTCTCCAGATGGCTGACCGATCAATCACCAAACCTAGGGGTGAACTGGAGGATGTGTTAATAAAAATCGGGGAATTTATATTCCCTGTGGATTTTATTGTAATTGATACACAACCTGTAGCGAACCCACGGAATCAAATTCCGGTGATTTTAGGTGCCCCTTTTTGGCCACTTCCAATGCAATAATCAACTGTCGTAACGGTTCTATGACCCTATCTTTCGGGAATAGGTCAATAGAACTAAACATTTACAAGTTGGGAAGTGTACCCTCCGAACCTACTGCTCAAGTCTGTTCTGTCGACTTAATGGATGTCGACAGCAGCGAATTTGATGATCCTCCTCATATCGATCTTGACTCTTTTCATATGTTAATGTTTGACCCAACTATGTATCATACACATACGGACTCTTCCACCGAGATGTCCGGGTCAACAACTAACACTGATTATGAACTGCTTTTAGAGTCTGAAGATTACCCCGCACTTTGTGACGACAATATTCACCGGGGTATTGATGGAACTTTTGAGGAGATATTCGCTGATGAACTCGCATTTCTGAATGACACGGGTGTTGAGATGAATCATCTCCCAATCAATGAAATTGAACCTCCACCCCTTCTTTTGACTTGTAAAAAGAATGCGAGCAATCCATCACAATCACTGCATCGTCTCTCCAAAACGAGACGCACACACATTCTATTCCACCCCTTACCCTTTCCCCATTTCTTCTTCCACCAACCAGAGCACTGCATTGATAAAATTTTTGAATGGTTGGTGTTAACATTCGGTCTTTGCAAAGCTTGGCATCGACCACTGATTTTTGACCCCCTCATATGATTTTCAAAAGATTAACATTGCATAACTCAAGTTTGGGGGGGGGTATATTTTCGGGCTCCTGAAAAGAAAATTTTTTACAAAATTTTGAGCCAAAAATAAGTTTGGGGGAGGTTCTTCACTTAAATATTTTGCCCCCACTAATAAATTCCTCCCAAGCTTACAGGTTTTTCGAGATTTAGCAAAAGGCAACAGTGAGGACACTGTTGAAAACAAGTTTGGGGGAGGTTTGTGCTTATTTTCGCATCATTTGCATATCACTTTGCATAAGCACAAAACATTTTTTTTGAAAACCTATAAAAATTTAAAAATTTTCAAAAAGATAAAAATATTTTTTGTACATAAATAAGATAATAAAAGTTTAGATAGTGAAAAACTACATCCATGAGATTGGAAAAATTTTAGAAAACTAAGAAAATTAGAAGTTTTCTTATACGAACTAGTAATAAGTAGTTATGAGCCGTTGTCCCAAGGGTTAGTAAGATGAAAGACGTCACTAATCTGAGGATAAAAATAAGTCTGAAAAATAGTTTCTATTCTGGAAGCCAAACATTTTGAACGTTGATACCCTGCTATTCGCACTTACACACGTCTTAAAGCCTGGGATAGTAGAGGATACCTTGAAATGCTCTTGTCTTAAAGCCAAAAGTATGAAGAAAATAAAAAAATTAAAAAAAATGAATAAAAAATATATAAAGTGGTGAGAAAAATGAACACTGGTTTTGTTATCATCAAGGGCAATAAAAAATGTATAGCAAGGGTGCTTCTTCACCTAGTGCCCTAAGGCCAACTGGTCTGGGAGTCACTGCTATACCTAAGGTGGTGCAAGACGAGGAAAATACACCAAGTAAGCAAGCACATGAGTAATTGGTCGGTTAGTACCTCAAGAAGTATTAACGGTCGCATGAAAGTGTGTGAGCAATTTCGTCTAAATATTCATTGATTAAAAAGTACTGAGGCTGATGGGCAAGAGTATGATAGCTTGAATTGAATTCTCCGGGTGTAGGGATGTCCTTTACACACACGCAGGGCGATATGATCGATGTTTGGAAAACAGATAGGAATGAAGAATAAGACGATGTTTTATTGAGGGAGGACGTGATTTCTGACATCTTTTCATGACCATTAAGATAGGGCTCATGACAACCGAAAAGCTAGCTTAGTTGGAAACCCTAATTTTCAAAGTCTTTCTTTTACAATTCTTTTCTTTAAATGTAATATTCATGATCTTGCTTTTATTATTGGATTTTGTGGGTGCAATCCGCTGAAAACCCTCAGGAGACAACACTCCTCCTACTAGGGACACCTAGAGGTTTAAAGGCTTGTTGCACGTGAACAATGCAATCGTGTTGCCTACGAAAGTGTGCTAGTTAGTTTTTCTCTTTCTTTATTTTCTCCTTCTCTTTTTAATAAAACATTCGCTCGAGACGATCGAAATTAAGTTTGGGGGTATTTGATCAGTCGAAAATATTGTATATTTTAGCCGGCAATTTCCCCATCTTTTGCATACATTTAGAAGTGTTCGGTATTCATATTTCACATATTAGCAAATCAATCGTAAAATACCAGATTGCATGTATTAGACTTTTAAGCCGACACTTTAATGGAAATTAACCGCATTTCATGGCATCGCATCATTTCTGTATTTGCGCAACACTTGTCTTGAGTCTGTGCAGAAAATACGGAAGAAAAGCAAAAGAGCTGATCAAAAATACGCTAACTAAATCATTTCAGATCTGGTAGCAATTCAGAAGGAATTATACAATTCTATATATCAAACCAAGGCCCATACAACAGCCCAAGACCACACCAGAGAGCCCAAGCCCCAACTCACCAAAGGCGCCGCGGATCCGCGGCGGGAGCCTGCTTGCGCCGCGGATCCGCCGCTCTCTTGCCACGTCATCAGCTAATTTTCAGTGTACAATTCTCATCTCAGGGCCCACATCTCATTGTGACACGTCAAATTCCAGAATTCTCCAGATTCTTCTTCCAGATCAGCAAAGAAGATTAAGCAAGGCTAATCCTAATTAAGCTCCTAATTAATCCTCTTCTAGAAGCTCCCTCCTAACTAATCACATCTAGAAGCTTCTCCCCTAACTAACTTTTGGAAGGAAATTTGAATTTCCTCAACAAACTTTAGGAGGGAAACTTAGAATTTGAAATCCTAGATCTAGGGTTTGGTTATCTATAAATAGAGCCTAGATCTAAGGGTTGAGGTTGTTCTTCATTAGTTAAATAATCTCTCATTCCCTCTTTCATCATCTTCTTCCACAAGTCTAGTGACAAGGCTTGTGCGAAACCCTAACCCTAATTCCACTCCAAATCCAAGATCTTGAGTACCAAATCAAGTGAGAATCCTTCAACCTTTTAGGAGCCGAGCCGATCTTCAATCGGGCAAGTGATCCAAGCTGATCCGCGATCCACGGAGACGAGCGAAGCCAAATCGACGATCAAGTTCTTCCTCTTGTAGTTCTTGAGCGAATGTAACTAAATTGTTGATATAAATAAAAGGTGAAATTCTTTAATCTTGCTTTCTTTTAATTCTTGCATCATGATTAGATCTCAATTTGTAATTGTTGCTCTTGTTGTGATGTGTGAGTGAAACTCCGCTCGTTAAGGAGTCGAGACGATAAATAGAATGATGATGTAACAAATGTTTAAACGATTTTTAAGTCCTACGAGTTTTGTAAACCCTAGCAAGTTCAAGAATCGATAACCTAGTTTCGTTGCGATGCTTTCTTGATTGTGATCGCTCGAAATTAGGGATCTACGATCGTTTCTTGAATTTACTAGAGGCTAGAATGTGAATGATATCGACGAAGGAACAAGGGATGAGATGAAACCCTAGTTTCACAAGAAATCCCTAATTCTCGTAGATCATCATCGATCTAGTATCAAATCATCGAAGGATAAGAATACGTCATCGTAAGATTACATCACATCTATAGATCCGATCGATTCCTACGAGCCTCATTTCAATTCTTGAGATTTGGTTTGGAAAAATCATCAAACGATCAATTCTTGATTCTATCTTTTTCTTGTTATAGATCTAGATTTTTCTCATTCTTGAACTTCAATTTTAAATCATGAATTGTTTTGTTTTCTTTTCTTTAAAGTTTCGACTCATCTAATTCAAAAGACGAACGATTACACTTTCCCTGTAGACGATCCGCACTCACTTACAATCTACAATCCGACACCGTAGTTGATTGCGGTCAAATAATTTTTGGTTGTGATTTCTTTACTATTTCATACTACACATCAAGAATTCGTTTCAATCACTGCTCTAGCTTCATCTTTGGGGCATTCTCCACAGGTGGAGGAGATTTCTTCAGTACAGCGGTCGGAGAGTTCCTGCGTACTCTGTTAAGTAGTTCAAAGCTGTTCCCAGTTGGAACAGCAGTATCACCTTCCACTATTGGAGCTGGCGGAGTCAGTCCAGAAGGGGAATTGCCCCCAGCTTTCCTCACCCGGCGCCAGTGGCGACGTCGAGCATGTCGTGCGGCCGGGATCACCTCTGCTATTGGATGAGCTTCCTCTTGCCCCCTGCTTTGAGGAAAGACTGTTATTGGTGCTAGCCTGTCGAAGACTGACACCCGTTGAGAGAGGGTAGTCAGTCTTGCGAAGGCCGACTTTCGAACAGGGGAAACGGTCTTCATGACTTTACGTGGAGTAGGAGCTAAAACGGCCAGTTTTGTGAAGACCGACCCCGTGGCAGGAGAAGCCGCCTTGGGGACTTCAGGAGTAGGAATGGCTATCCGTTTTGGGATAACCTCTTCAGGAATTGTGGGCTTCTTCACGGGCCCCTCTGAGCTTCGGCCCAGTCTGTTGAAAACTGAGGCAGTCGAGTTGGGCGACCCGTTGAGAGGGGCCGTAGTAGTCGTATGCCGATCAAAGACCGACTTCTTTGAAGCCTCCTGCAACGGCATGAGGGCACTAAAGTTCATGGGTGGGAGCATGGTCCCGAAGAATAGCCCAGTGGTGGCTTGAGTTACCTGCTCCACTGGTATCTTGAACAGGGAGGCCGCTTGGGGCCCGTACTCCAGATGAGGCGGAACGGGAGTTGCAGTTGCAGTTGGATCAGTTAGAGGCCATTGATGTTCATTTTTCTGCACGGGAGCAAAACCAAATCTTAGTACCTCGAACCCAAGGGCAACCATATTAAACCGCGATTCGTTCGCGAACACGACACACGAAATGTGGAGTGGAAAGAGGAAAAGGTCCCACCGGGCGTGCCGAATCTGTTCTCCTCCGAACACAGAGACGCGACCGCGTAGGTCCGCCTTGCCTGAATTTGGGGGCAGATGCTATTTTGGTTTTATCCATCCACCTCTCCGAAGATGCCAAGTTGATTTATGGCACCGTGTATCGAAAGTTTAGACGGATGCGGCCGTTGTAGCAGATTTCATCAGATTCCCTCTCGTTGAGGGGTTTTTAATTGTGGGGACGCTCTTCCCTGTAGGCGCAAGCCCCCGCAGTTAATTACGCTACCGCATTGCGATAACCACTTTCTCCTTCTCCAGATGGTCACTTCGTGTCGTGGGTGTTTGTTTTGTTTTTGGTTGCCCGTGGATTGTATACGGAGACTAATTTATATTGTCGCCCGTAGGATGTGGATTAGTCCAAATCTGTATTTTCTTAGATATGGGTTTGGGGTTGGGTTTAGGATACGTTAATCTCATTTGAGACTAAGATCAACTTAAACGTTTGTTGAGAATACGTTAGTCTAATTTTAGACTAAGATCTACTCAACGGGATCATTTAGATCCAACAAAAGAGCATTTGGGCTCTATTGTTTTAGTTTAGGGACATTGCGGTCCATTACCAGTTTAAGGACATTATGGTCCAAGGTTAAGGACATCATAGTCCATGGGCTTAAGGACCCCACAGTCCGAGGTTAAGGACATCATAGTCCATGGGCTTAAGGACCCCACAGTCCAGTTTAAAGACGTCATAGTCTATAAAGTTTAAGGACATCATAGTCCATGAGTTTAAGGACCCCACAGTCCATGGAATGTTTGGTTGTCGGGACCCGTCACCTCTCTGAAGACGTTGAAGGATTACAACGACACATATCATAGGAGTGAAGAGATGTACCCTCGAACCAATGTTGGTTGAAAGATCTATAGTCCAATTTGATACTAAGGTCAAAAGATTTGTGAGCATATGGGCTCATTTAATCTGAATTGAGGACTTATGGCCAATCTTGGGCTAAGTCCAATCAAATTAAAATGTTTAACATTTATTTTGGGCTGTTGAGCATTTATTTGAGCTTGGCCCTTTTAACAATGCTGAGCATTGATTTGAATTCTGACAGTATTTTTGTCTTTTATTGAATGCTGAGCATTCATCATAGCTCTGGGGCTTATTGAAGAACAATTTATGTTCTATCAGCGCACACATGAGGGGCACGTGGTGCGCCAGTCAAAGAGCGCAGAGTGCTAGTTTCTGAGCGCATTGCGCTTCTGCTGGGTAGCGCATACGTAAGGAGCACGTGGTGCACTTGGCGCTTTGCGCCAGTCCATGAGCGCATTGCGCTAATTTGTGAGCGTGAAGCGCTATTTGTTCAGTGGCGCACACGTGAGGGACATGTGGTGCGCTTGGCGCTAAGCGCCAGTCCATGAGCGCAAAGCGCTAGTTCAAGAGCGCAAAGCGCTAACTGTTAAGTGGCGCACACGTGAGGGACATGTGGTGCGCTTGGCACTGGGCGCCAGTCCAAGAGCGCAGAAGCGCATCTGATCAATTTTATGAGAAATAAATTCTTGTTTTAGAAGAGACTTTGTCTCAAGGTTCCAAGAACAAAGTTCTTACTTTATAGGAGATGCTTCAATCTCTCGTATTGATGAAAGGCTTTGCCTTTATGGATCTATAATCCTTAAGAGAATTGAATTATTCTCCCTCCTTTTTATAATGAGATGATCATGATCTCTTTGTATAAAAGACCTTCGCCTTGTAGATCTATAATCTGTGAGAAGAATTATGCTCTTCTTTTTATTTTATGACGAGATTCTTTGATCTCTTTGTGAACTTGGTCTTGTAGATCTATGATCTTAAAGAAAGAAGTGAATTCTTCTTTTTAATTATGAGATAATTTTATCTCTCTGTTCATTTTTTACCTTGAAGAAACTCTTCTTTTTCTGAGAGCTTGGCTCTTCTTTCTGAGATCTCTCAAAGCTTATGGGGGGTTCCTCTCTTTGTTTCTGTATCTCTTGAGGCTTGATGTCTTGAGGCCTTTATATAGGGTGAGATGATTTGTTTAATCAGTTAAGGAGATCTTTTCTCCAATTGATTTGGGAATTCCCCATAATTGGATCTTTGATCCAAGGGCTTCTGATTTCAGAAGGCAATCTTCTTGTTTTTAACAAGATTGGGAAATCTTTCCATACAGAATTTATTCTGTACTTTTGGTGATTTTTAATCACCATTGGATCATTGATCCAACGACGCTCTGATTTACAGAGCACAATCTTGTTATTTGGAAAGATTTTGAGGAATCTTTCCTTAACAGAATTTAATTCTGATTAATTGATGATTTATCAACTTTATTGGATCTCTGATCTGACGGTGAGGAGCTTTTAGTTCCAGCGCTAGCGCACCCATGCTTTGCACGCGATGTGCTGCTTAGAGTGCAGCGCCTTTAGCACTTAGCGCTAGCGCACACGTGCTTTGCACATGGTGCGCTGCTTATAGCGCAACGCTCTCAGCGCTGGCGCACATGTGCTTTTGCACTTGGTGCGCTACTTAGGATGCAGCGCAATTGGCGCTGCTATGAAGCGTTGCTTCATTTCAAAATTTGAAATTTGAACAGAGCTTTGCTCTGATCGGGGGAAACATTCTATCTGACGATAGGTATGGTACCATCTAGGAGTTCTCGGCGAGTCCTTTTCGGTGTACCCATTCTCTAATGAGCATATGTGTACAATCTTTGATATCAAACACCAATAGTTATGGGATCAACCATCGCCCCATACAGGGTCAAGAAACGTACACACTAGTCTACTCTGGAATATCGATGTTTTGTATCGATACTCCCTCGACTAGGAACTGTTAAAGGACGTGCATGCGGACTACACAATCCCTACTAGTATAATCTGCATCATAGTCCTGGTAGTCAAGCTTATATCCTAAGGGCTTTATCAACATGTATCAGAGAGACAGAATAATAATAATAAGTGTACATGTCAAGATAAAGTGCAAACAGATAGCATACTATCATGTCGAGCAAGAAAGACCTCTGTATATATGTCCAAGCATCCACTATATTATACAATAATGGCCTCTGGGGCATACATATTCCTAACAATCTCCCACTTGTACTAAGGCCAGTTATTGTAGTATCTCATACCCAACATCCCAAAGAGTCTCTCAAACTGCATCTGGGGAAAGGTCTTCGTGAGTAGATCTGCTGTGTTGTCTTTCGTATTAACTCTCCTGACCTCGATCTCCCAACGATCAACTATATCTAGATCTCAGAATATGTCTGGATCGCTGATGGGACCGGGGTTCCTTGGCTAAAACCACAGCTCCATTGTTATCACAATACAAGGGTATTGGAAACTCAATGGATGGAACCACACCAAGTTCAGCAATGACCTTCTTCATCCAGACAGCCTCTTTGGCAGCATCGTTGGCACCGATATATTCAGCTTCCATCATTGAGTTTACCACGGTATCTTGCTTGGAACTCTTCCAACATACTGCCCCTCCATTGAGGGTGAAGACAAAACCCGAGACCGACTTGCTGTCGTCCTTATAACTCTGGAAGCTCGAATTGGTAAATGACTCCACCTGGAGTTCTCCGTTACCATACACCAAGAACATCTCTTTAGTCCTTTTCAAGTACTTAAGAATGTTCTTCATATCTGTCCAGTGCTTCTCCCCAGGATCTGCTTGATACCTACTTACCACACTAAGTGCGTAAGCTACATTCGGTCTGGTGCATAATATCACGTACATGATAGACCCAAATGCAGAAGTATAGGGTATCACTTGCATGTGAGCCCTCTCCAAATCAATCTTGGGAGACATCTCTTTGGAGAGAGTGATTCCTAAACAAGTGGATAAATTACCACGCTTAGAATCTTCCATACTAAACCTCTTTAGTATAGTGTCAATGTACCTGGATTGGGACAATCCTAATATCCTCTTAGATCTATCTCTATAGATCTTTATCCCCAAGATGTAGGAGGCATCTTCCAGATCTTTCATGGAGAACTTTTGTGATAGGAAGAGCTTGACCGAGTGAAGCATAGGAACATCATTTCCTATCAAGAGTATGTCATCCACGTACAATACGAGGAAGACGACCTTACTCTCTACAACCTTTTTATATATATAAGGTTCATCTACATTTTTGATGAAGTCAAACTCTTTGACTGCCACATCAAAAAAGATGTTCCAGCTCCGCGATGCTTGCTTTAATCCGTAAATTGATTTAAGCAGCTTGCATACCTTTCCGCTGCTTCCACTGTCTACAAAGCCCTCTGGCTATGTCATTACACGCTCTCTTCTAAATCACCATTTAGAAAAACAGTCTTGACGTCCATCTGCCATATTTCGTAGTCATGATATGTAGCAATGGCAAGTAGGATCCTGATGGACTTAAGCATAGCTACTGGAGAAAAGGTTTCATCATAGTCGACACATGGTCGTTGACGAAAACCTTTTGCTACAAGTCTAGCTTTGAAGGTCTCAACCTTTCCATCTACACCTAATTTCTTCTTAAGGATCCACTTGTTCCCAATGGGTTTTACCCCTTCAAGAGAAACTTCCAAAGTCCATACTTTATTGGTATACATAGATTCCATCTCAGATCGCATAGCATCCAACCATTTCACAGAGTCTCCACTTGTGATGGCCTGCTCGAAACTAGTTGGGTCATCATCTTCCATGATACAATCCTCACTCCCACCATCAATGAGAAAACCGTAGTATCTCTCAGGTGGATGAGAAACCCTATTAGATCTGCGGAGTGGCTAAAGTTCGTTGGGGATTATTGAATCCTCCGGTTCTACCAAATCATCAGTTGTAGTATGTGTAGCTGGAACTTCTTCCAGTTCTACCCCATCACCCCTAATTTCTTTTACAAGAAATTTCTTTTCTAAAAATGTGGCATATTGAGAAACAAACACCTTTTGTTCTTTAGTGTGGTAAAAGATATATCCATATGAATTTTTTGGATATCCCACAAACTTGCAAAGAACTGATCGGGCCTTGAGTTTGTCCAGATTCTGTTTTTTAACATAGGCCGGACAACCCCATATCCTAACTCGTTTAAGATATGGTCTCTTTCCACTCCATATCTCATATGGTGTTTTAGGCACTGATTTTGATGGAACTTGATTCAATAGTTATGCAGCTGTTTCAAGTGCATAACCCCAAAAGGAAATAGTTAACTCAATAACACTCATCATAGAGCGCACCATATCTAATAGGGTGCGATTTCTCCGCTCCGATACTCTAATGTGCTGTGGTGTATACGGAGGAGTAAGCTGAGAGAGAATCCCATTCTCTTTTAAATAATCTCATAATTCCGTGCTCAAGTATTCTCCTTCTCGATCAGATCGAAGGATTTTAATATTTTTACCCGTCTGGTTCTCTACTTCGCACTTATATTTCTTGAATTTCTCAAAAGTTTCAGATTTGTGTTTCAACAGGAACACATGTCCGAATCTTGAGAGATTATCGGTGAATGTAATTAAGTACGAGAAACCATTCCTGGCATATGTAGACATAGGACCGCATACATCACTATGTAGCAGTAGCTCTTTCTCCGTGTCCAGTAAACGGATTTTTGGTCATCTTGCCTTTGAGACATGACTGGCAAGTTTCATAAGATGTAAATTTGAACGGATTCAAATATCCATCTTTATGCAACTTAGCTAGTCTTGTCGCATTGATATGACCAAGTCTACGATACCACAAGAAGAATTCGTTCATTTCTGAACTTTTCCTCTTGTGTGTGTTCTGTATATTAAGAACTGTATTTTGATTTAGAACGTATATACCATTACATAACGTACCAAACCCAATCAACACTTGATATAGGAAAATGTTCATAACATTTTTCTCTAGTGCAAAGTTATATCCTTCTTTATCAAATAAAGAAATAGATATTATGTTGCACATCATCGACGGTACGTAATAACAGTTGTTCAAAATCAATGTATTACCATTTGACAATACTAGGTGATATTCGCCGACAGCTTCGGCAGCAACAATTGCTCCGTTCCATACTCTAAAGGACAAATCACCCTTTCCCAGTTCTCTACTTCTTCTTAACCCTTGTAACTGATTACAAATATGGGATCCTGATCCGGTATCTAATACCCAGGACGTAGAGCAAACTGAGAAACAGATCTCAATAACGAACACACCCGAAGAAGATACATCAGCATGCTCTTTCTGCATTCGGGTTACATGAGAATCCTTGCATTCTCCTATTCCTTGCTCAGACTTATGACAGTCATAAGATAGAGTGGAACCAACATTCCCCAGCCCAGTATAATAAGCAGGTTCAGTCAATACATCCATATTATTATCTTGATTAAGGCATGTCATGGTCGCTACCTGGAGAGAGAGAAGAAAACATTTTAGCGTGCGCTCTTGCAAGATTAGATTGGTTATTATCTTATCTAATCAGGATGGCTCCCACTGTTTTTATCAAATCTTCCTTCAAATCCTAAAAGGTAAGATTAGCCGGGATTAATTGCACACTACAAGTTCGCCAATCAGTCAACCAGAAGGGTATTGGTACTCTGAGGGAGTCTCCCCATACTTTCGCATGGAACTAATTAAATAACCTCGTTTCCGCAGGGGCATAACCTCGTTAACACCTTTCTTAGACACATACCGGATCAGCTAATTGTAAAGTGGAAAACTCTCCCAGGAGTAACACTTACTCGCAGTGGGTATCGGGATCCAACTATCATATAGAAGGTATGCAATCTCATTGCAAATTTCAACACTTGAAATTCCCAATATCTATTTTTACCCCATGCAGTTTAAGACCTTAACAAGATCAACAAATCATAAACCACAAGTCAAGTTCAACCCGTCATTTCGTGATTGAATTAAACCCACCCGCATGACCCTTAACAAGGTCAACAAAGCCGTACGACTACCCTTATTAAATCGCATCATATGCGGCAGATAAGCACTAATCAGCTACCGTACACTACGCCTTGACGAGGTCAACAAACACTGCACAAATACTAAATAGCATTTATCTGAAATGACGGAGGGCTACGACTGGTTTTGAAGAAAACCTTTAGCGTAATGAACTTGATATCGTCGTAGAATCTAGTGATTTGAAAAAGGAGTGGTTTAAGCTCCGCTTTTAAAATCGAGTAGTTTTCAAAACAAACCGAGTGGGTTATAGTATATGCTAGTTTTGCTAAAGAGGTCATTCCCGGTGAAGGGATCTAAGCTCTTTCCTCATCGAATGAAGTGCTGGATATTCATAATGGAATACCTGTTCCCTCAGGGGAATTAAATAAAATACAGATACAGTAGCAAGGAAAACCCCCAAATGGGGCATCACGTGCTCACACGTGACCGGGCATCACGTGCTCACACGTGACCAGGTCTCACATGCAGACACATGACCTTTTACAGGAAAAGCCTGTAGGCACTGAATAAAATAAACAAATGCTTAATCAATGGCATCACGTGCCCATACGTGACCACGTCTCACGTGCAGACATGTGACCTTTTACAGGCAAAGCCTGTATGCGCTGAATGAAATAAACAATTGGAAATGTTGTATCAGTGGGGTTACGTGTCAGCACGTGACGGGTCTTTGAGCCCTCTGAACAAATAGAATTAAATTCTAATTGATTGCTTAATCAGAGGGGTCACGTGCCAACACGTGATGAGCTCTTAAACCCTATGAACAATAGAATTAAACTCTAATTAAAAGGGAATCAAAAAACCTAATTGGAAAAATATTTCTCTAGATCTTTCCAAACAAAAAGATTGCACTCTGTAAAGATGAGCATCGTTAGATTAAAAATCCAATGGTGATTAAAAATCACCAGTTTATAGAAAGATTCTACATAAGGAAATATTTTCCTAAAATCTACCAGGAACAACAAATAAAATATCTTTTGGATTAAAAATCTAACGGTGAATAAAATTCACCGAGTGATCTAAAACATAACGTTGGTTACAAAATCAATCAAAATCTCTCAATGAGAGATTGGCTGAACAAATTGATTCTTTTCTTTCTCCTATAAATAGGAGCCAAGAAGAGAAGAAAAGGGGAGAGAGACAACAATAAAGAGAGAATACAAAAAAAAAGAAGAGAATTTAATTCTCCAGAGAGAAAAGAAGATCTCTTCAGAAAAGAAAGAAACCCTAGGTAAGAGAGGGAAAGAGATCATTTTATAAGCTCCCACAAAAAAAGAGAATTTAATTATCAAATTAAGAGTTTAACTCTTCTAAATAAGAACTTAGTTTTTTTTCTGGTTGAAGATCTGCAGAAGCAGATCTCCCCGTAAGTTGAGAATTTAATTCTCATTAGGGAGATTCTGTCATGCAGATCTAAAACCTGAGGGAGGACCTAAGTTCAGAGAATCCTATTCTCCCACAAAGCATATAGGAATTTAATTCCTCCAACAAAAATAGGGTTTAACCCTTAATACAAGAACTTAATTCTTCTTCATGGCAATAGATCTGCAGAAGCAGATCTTCCCATAAGTTGAGAATTTAATTCTCATCAGGAAGATTCTGTCATAAAGATTTAAAGCTTAGAAGGAGAATTAAGTTACAGAATTTAATTCTTTTAAAACACATAGGAATTTAATTCCTCTAAATAAAATTAGGGTTTAACCCTATAAAAGAATTTAATTCTTATACAAGGGATTTATCTCTCCATGCACGTAAAAGGATCAAGTACCCAACATGATCACGTGGTAACACGTGACCCTCCCCTCCAATGACCAAAAGAGAACGAATAAGATTAGGTCGTGTGCTCCCACGTGACCCTTGAACAGACTTCTCAAAATAAAAAGGGTAGAATCGATTTTGGGTGCTTCACGTGTCCCCACGTGACCCCTGATAAACACCTCTTTAAAAAAGAGAAGATGGGAAAAAACTGAAAGATTAATATCCAACGCATGGGCGCCCTCACATGTCCCCACGTGACCCCTAACAAATCCTTTTAATATCCAATGCATGGGTACCCATCACGTGCCCACACGTGATGACCATAAAGATTAAGTGTTTAACACTTACCTGCATATTCTAAGAATAAAATAAAGAAAGTTTGGCCCAACACTCAAGCGCCTCACGTGACCCCACGTGAGCGCTTCTTTTTTAGTGTTTAACACTATTTTGTGCGTTACATCCTTGGTGTTTAAAACTATTTTAAGCGCATCACGTGGGAGCACGTGATAGACGAGTGTACTCTAGTGTTTAACACTATATTCAAGCCAATCTTAGCCTAAATTAGCTAAGTCTTCCAGAGGAAGGACCCTCCCTTTTGACTGAACCTCAAATACACTCTTGTCTTCCAAAATTGATCATCTCATATGACATTCAAAGCAAAACCCAGAGCCTTTCAATCAACTTTGGTTCGAGGGTACATCTCTTCACACCTCTGATACATGTCGTTGTAATTCTTCAACGTCTTCAGAAAGGTGGTGGGTCCCAATGACCAATAATTATCTGGTGCATTTCTAAACCCATGTTTGCATCTGAACTTGGACCGTAATGTCCCTAAACTAAACAATAGAGCCAAAATACTCTTTTGTTGGATCTAAATGATCCTGTTAAGTAGATCTTAGTTTAAAATTAGACTAACGTATCCTTAACACACATTTAAGTCGATCTTAATCTCAAACGAGATTAACGATCCTTAAATCAATCCAACTACAGATCCCCCAACCAATATTGGTTCAAGGGTACATCTCTCCACTCCTCTGATATTTGTCGCTGTAATCCTTCAACGTCTTCAGAGAGGTGACGGGTCCCGACAACCAGACATTCCACGGACTGTGGGGTCCTTAAACTCATGAACTATGATGTCCTTAAACTTTACGGACTGTGGGGTCCTTAAACTCATAGACTATGATGTCCTTAAACTTTACAGACTATGACGTCTTTAAACTACGGACTGTGGGGTCCTTAAACTCATGGACTATGATGTCCTTAAACTTCTGGACCACAAAGTCCCTAAACTAAAACAATAGAGCCAAAATGCTCTTTTGTTGGATCTAAATGATCCTGTTAAGTAGATCTTAGTCTAAAATTAGACTAACGTATCCTTAACAAATGTTTAAGTTGATCTTAGTCTCAAATGAGATTGACGATCCTTAAACCCAGCCCAAAAACCCAAATCTAAGAACATACGGATTTGGACTAATCCCCGCCCTACGAGCGACAACATAAATTAATCTCCGTATACAATCCACGAACAACCAAAAACAAAACAAACACATACGACACGAAGTGACCATCTGGAGAAGGAGAAAGTGGTTACCGCGATGCGGTAGCGTAATTAACCGCAGGGGCTTGCACCTACAGGGAAAAGCGTCCCCACAATAAAAAAAACCCTCAACGAGGGGGAATCTAACGAAGTCTGCTACATCGGCCGCATCTGTTTAAACCTTCGATACATGGTGTCATAAATCAACTTGGCATTTTCAGAGAGGTGGACGGATAGCACCAAATAGCAGCTACCCTCGAAATTCAGGCCGGACGTCCCAACATCCCGGTCGAGTCTTGTCGGCGGAGAACAGATTCTGGCACGCCTGGTGGGACCTTTTCCTCTTTCCACTCCACACTTCGTGTGTCGTGTTTTTCCGCGATCAAATAATCGCGGTATATATATTTGTGGTTGCCCTTAGGGGAGGGGATACTGAAGCCGGCGTTTTGTCTCTATGAAGAATGGCGTTTGCTCCCACCTTCGCAACTCAGGCTCTGTCATATCTGGTGGAGTCAAGTACGGGCCACTTGTAGGCTCAAATCTCTGCAATTCGGCTCTTCAAGAAATCAACGGGCTTCTTTTTGGATCGATACTCCCACCTCCCACCCTCGGTGCCTCAATGCCGATGCAGGAAGCCCAGAGGAAGTCTGTCTTCCATAGGCGGGGCTCCCCAAGCAGCAGTTCTACCGACGGAATCAGTCCTCAAACAACTAGCATATGCCAAGAACCAAGGTCGACGCAGGGGGCAGAATATTCAAGCTCTCAAAGGAAACAGGGGGCAGGCTCGTCAAAATCCTGAAGCTAATCAATTCCCGGCCGTGAGAAACGGTCGACGTCGATATCTGTGTCATACAAAATGAGCTGGGGGCAGTTCTCCGTATTGTCCTATTTCAACCCCAGTGGTGAATGTTGTTCCAACTGGGAACAGTTTCAAATTGGTGCGAAGGGTCAGATACAATTTTCATACCGCAATATTTAAGAAATCTCTGCAGCCCATGGAGATCCCACAAGAGCAGAAACCAGTTCGCTCCCTGAGACAACTTTCCTCATCTATATATAAAGTGTGGAAGCATGTGAAGAGGACTTACCCCAAGACGGATCCTGATACAGCGGTTCCTCCCAAAACCAAAAAGGCTTTTCACAACAAGAGGCCCAATAAAGCTCAAGTGCCCAAGGGTATGGCCGACCTCCCCTAGTGCTTCGAAAACGATGATGACGAAGTGATCTCAGAGTTTCCACCGGCGCCGAAAGAACTGGAAGACGAAATACATATTACTGCAGATAAGCTCAGAGAAATCGACTTGGGGACGACAAACGACCCACGGCCGACGTTCGTCAGTGAGCTGTTGTCTGAAGAAAAGGTGGCTATGCTAAAAGACGTGCTCATACAGTATAAAGACTGTTTTGCATGGGACTACTCCGAGATGCCGGGACTAGATCTAGAAATAGCTGTGCACAGATTGTCGATATCTCTGGACATCAAGCCAGTCAAACAAGCACCGAGAAGAATGCGGCTCGAACTTGAAATGAGCATAAACGCCGAAGTCAAGAAGTTAATCGACTTCGGCTTCATCTAAGAGGTTCAGTACCCTGACTGGATTGTCAACATCGTCCCAATGATGAAGAAAAATAGGACAGTGCGCATCTGCGTGGACTTTCGAGACCTTAATAAAGCTTGCCCAAAGGATGACTTTCCTGTACCGGTCACCGGGCTGATGATAGACAACACGTCCATTCACGAAGTTTTCTCCATCATGGACGGCTCATCAGGGTACAATCAAATAAAGATGCATCCCGAAGACCAGAAGCATACCACTTTCCAGACCCCTTTAGGCATATTCTGCTACAAAGTTATGCCTTTCGGACTGAAGAACGCCAGCGCTACCTATCAGAGGGCCATGATGAAGATTTTCGATGACCTCATACATGAAGTCGTCGAATGCTATATCGACGACCTTGTGGTGAAAAGCAAATTGCACGAGGAGCATTGGGAGCATCTAAAAATAGTGTTCTAACGTCTTCAGAAATACAACTTGAAGATGAACCCTCTGAAATGCGCGTTCGGAGTTTCCTCGGGAAAATTCCTAGGATTCATCGTACGAAATTGAGGCATCGAAATAGACCCGTTGAAGATCAAGGCGATCATGGAAATGCCCCCGCCAAGAACTCTTAAGCAATTGCGGTCTCTCCAAGGAAAGTTCGCGTATATCCGATGGTTCATAGCTAACCTCTCCGGCAAATGCCGTCCCTATAGTCACTTGATGAAGAAGGGAACCCCTTTCGTCTGGGATCGCAAATGCCAAAGTGCACTGGACGAAATCAAGCAATACCTGCAGAATCCGCCGGTACTGACCGCTCCGGTCAAAGGAAAGCCCCTCATTCTGTACACAACCACCCTTGAGGGTTCTCTAGGCGCATTATGGGCACAAGAAAATGACCAAGGGAAGGAAGAGCCCTCTACTATTTGAGTCGAGTGCTCCTGGGGGCAGAAAACAATTACTCCCCCATTGAAAAACACTGCCCGGCGTTAATCTTCGTGATAACGAAGCTCAGGCACTATGCGTTGGCGCATGAGGTCTACCTCATATCAAAAGTGGATCCTCTCAACTATTTGATGTCAAGAGCCATACTAACAGGACGACTTGCTAAATGGGCCCTGCTCTTGATGGAGTTCTCGATAACTTATCGTCCCCTCAAGGCAGTAAAAGGCCAGGCTATTGCCGACTTCCTCGCTGAGCATCCGATACCTGCCGATTCTCCCTTGAACTGCGAATTGCCAGACGAGCACGCGTTTGACACGATCAACGGGGAGAAAGGAGGGAGTGATACCCGATGGGAGCTCTATTTCGACGGAGCATCTTCTATGAAGAAGCGAAAGCACAACTCCCCCATAATCAAATCTGGGGTGGGCCTCATCTTCGTGACTCTATAAGGAGGGATAATGCGCTTCGCTTTCTCCTTAACAGAGCCGAGGACGAATAATGAAGCTGAATATGAAGCTTTGATAGCAGGTCTCGAGATCGCTGTCGACATGGGAATCGAAGACCTCCTCATATACAGACTCCCAGCTGGTCGTTAGTCAAGTAAACGGCGACTATCAAACGTGCAAACCAGAATTGGTGAAGTATAGAGAGAGAGTGCAATAGTTGCTAACTCAAGTTCCTTCCTACATTCCGAAAAGCATACCGCGCGCAGAAAATAGCAAAGCAGACGTATTAGCCAAACTCGCTAAAGAGACGGCTGATGAAAACCTCGATGACGTAAGGATCGTTATGCAAAGCCGTCGGGTTCTTGCACCCGCAGAAATATCTCCGGAGTCATCTGAAGAAAAGGGAGCGACCGAGCAAGCGACCCTACAAACAAAAGACCAGGAAAAGGCTAAGAATTGGAGAGAAGTATTTATAGACTACTTCAAATTCTGTCGAACATCTGAAGATGCATCTTCAAGACATCAGCTCATGAAACGATATCTATCCTTCGCCTTTGTCAATGACACTCTATATAAGAGATCATTTGATTCCCTGGGGCTAAGATGCCTGGGACCTGAAGAAGCAAAGAGAGTCGTCCAAGAAACTCACGACAGACTCTGCGGTTCTCACCAAGCCGGGTCGAAGATGAAGCTGAAGATCAAAAGGATGGGCTACTATTGGCCCACGATGATTCAGGACTGTCTCGAATACTCGAACAGTGCCACTCATGCCAGATTCACGGGGAATTTATCCACCAGCATCCAAATCCGCTACATCCAATGGTGGCTAGCTGGCCATTCGAAATGTGGGGAACTGACAAAATCGGGCCCATTGAACCACCATCGTTCAGAGGACATCGGTTCATACTGGAAACAACCGATTACTTCTCTAAGTGGGCAGAAGCAATACCGCTAAGAGAAGTGAAGACGGAGAACATTCTCCATTTCTTCAAGACACATGTCATCTATCGGTTCGGCACTCCGCGATGGATTATCTCCGATAACGGGCCAGCCTACAGAAGCCATAAAATCAGCCGCTTCGCACAGCAGCATAATATAGACTGGAGATACTCTTCGATCTATAACCCTAGAGCTAACGGTCTGGCTGAAGCTTTCAACAAGACCCTAACGAAGATCGTGAAAAAGACGGTGTTTCGAAATAAGAAGGACTGGCATGAGAGACTGCATGACGCTCTCTGGGCGTATCGAACCACGTTTAAAACGGCCACAAATACAACGCCGTATGCATTGGTATTCGGCACTGAAGCAGTACTTCCCTTGGAGATAGAGTTACCCTCTCTACGAGTAACGGTTCATTATGAGCTAACAGACAAAGAGAATGCTCATCTTAGGCTTGAGGAACTTGATGCCCTCGACGAAACCCGGCTCATGGCGCAACAAAACTTGGAAGCTTACAAAACAAAAATGACGCGCTCATACGAGAGATTGACTAGGCCGAGAACATTCCGCCAAGGCGAACTCGTACTAGTGGTCAAAAGACCTATGATCCCCAATCGTGCCAAACTGGGAAGTTCGAGCCAAATTACGAGGGCCCGTACATCATAGACAAAGTCTACCCGTGCCAAACTGGGATGTTCGAGCCAAATTACGAGGGCCCGTACATCATAAACAAAGTCTACCAGTATAGGGCTTACTTGCTCATGGATATGCATGGCGAAAGACCCTTCAGGCTGATAAACGGTCGGTTCCTAAAAAATACTACGCCTGACGAGTCATGGCCCAGGGTAATGATAGATGACGACGCCTATGTTCGATCGCTATATTCCCAGGACCAAACTCTAGAAGTAGTAGCCAACGAAACCGTTGCAAGAACGGACCGAGATGTCCTAAAACTAATAATGGACCGAAACGTCCTTAAACTAACGACTGGCCGAGACATCTATAAACTACTACGGATCGCAGCATCCCAAGGCTGACGCAAAAAAAACGGTATGTCCACAAGCGAGATGGGCACGGATGAAAATCCGAAAGGGCTCCGTGAGTAAAAACAGCAGGGCTACCGGCGAGTTTATGAAAACCCGAAAGGGCGCAATCTCGTTAAAAGACACTTGCAAGGTCCTCTCGACCTTGTAAGGAGAAAATACCTGCGTGAGATCCTTACGACTCACAAGGGAGCAACACACTTAGGGATCCCTACGATTCCTAAGGAGAAAACACACTTATGAGATCCTCATGACTCGTAAGGAGAATTACCCTTTGAAACCCTCACGGCTCATAGGATTCAAAAGCCTTAAGCTACAGGGATTTGAACCTGTTCTTAAGCCGTCACACACCCCGCCTTCGCCCTACAAGCGTTTCAATATTGACACTTGTACACAATCCACGGGCGCGAATAAACCTTTCCCTAACAAAGTCCCATCAGCGACTAGGGATATGCTCACACGGTGAAAGACCATTGTAAGTCCTCTCGACTTATAAGGAGAAAACACTCTTATAAGATCCTTACGACTTATAAGAGAACATACACTTAAGAATCCTCATGATTTTTAAGGAAAAAACGCACCTACGAGATCCTCACGACTCGTAGGGAGAAATACCTTTATGAGATCCTTACGGCTCATAAAGTCAAAAAGCCTTAGTCAGCAGGATCCTAACCCTGTTTGCTAAGTCACCTTATCGACAGAGGCAAATGATGATTCGCTCCTGGCAATGTCCCAGTGGTAGCGATGCTGATGCCTAAATCGGTATCAAATTCCAAGCCCTTTCACGGCAAATGATGATTCGCTCCTGGAAATATTCCAGTCATAGCGATGCTGATACTAAGATTGGCACCAGATTCCAAGTTCCATACTCGCGATAAAAATCAGCGAGCCCAAAGATGCATATGAAATAGCCGAAATGATGGGGCAACTTGCAACAAAATCAGCAAGTAAAAGATATGCATACAAAAACAGCCGAAAGGATTGGGCAACTCGCAATAAAAAGCAGCGAGTAAAAAACAAAAAATAGCCAAAATGATTGGGCACCGCAAAAAAAAATAGCCGAAATGATTGGGCAATCGCGACTTTCGCGATATAAAAGCTGAAATGATAGAGCATCGCGGAAAGGAAACAAAAATACATATGAAATGAAATTTTGCCCTACATATGAGATCACATCGATCCCTGTATACAATCCAGGGGCGCAAACAAAGAGGGAACTATATTATCCCACCAGGCTCCATCAGAAACAGAGCCAAGTCTTGACGGCCACATCTACAGCCTGGAGACCCACAACAGCGTTCCTCCTCATTCCAATAAGATTCGAGTGCGACAATCAAGCGGAGCCATGGCAAAGCCCCTAGTTCCAAATCTCGAAGGTTCACAGACAGCCTAGAGACTATCTCGGAGCCATGGCAGAGTCCCTAGTTCCAAGTCTTGACGGCCACATCTACAGCCTGGAGACCACCTCGACATTCGTCTCATTACAGCAGACGCAACATCATTCAAATGACCCCGTCTCGGAAATACGTCACCCACATGATCCCGTCGTGGAAATACGTCATCCACATGACCCCATCGCGGAAATACGTCATCCACATGACCCCGTCTAGGAAATACGTCATTCAAATGACCCCGTCTCGGAAATACGTCAGCACATGACCCCTTCTCGGAAATACGTCAGCACATGACCCCGTCGCGGAAATACGTCAGCACATGACCCCGTCGCGGAAATACGTCATCCAATGACCCCGTCGCGGAAATACGTCATCCACATGACCCCGTCGCGGAAATACGTCATCCAAATGACCCTGTCTCGGAAATACATCATCAAATGACCCCGTCGCGGAAATACGTCAGTACATGACCCCGTCGTGGAAATACGTCAGCACATGACCCCGTCACGGAAATACGTCAGCACATGACCCCGTCTCGGAAATACGTCAGCACATGACCCCGTCGTGGAAATACGTCTTCCCATGACCCCGTCACGGAAATACATCAGCACATGACCCCGTCGTGGAAATACGTCATCCAATGACCCCGTCGCGGAAATACGTCATCCATATGAACCCGTCGCAGAAATACGTCATCCAAATGACCCCGTCTCGGAAATACGTCATCAAATGACCCCGTCGTGGAAATACTCAGCACATGACCCCGTCGCGGAAATACGTCATCCAATGACCCCATCGCGGAAATATGTCATCAAATGACCCCGTCGCGGAAAAACGTCAGCACATGATCCCGTCGCGGAAATACGTCAGCACATGACCCCGTCGCGGAAATACGTCATCCACATGACCCCGTCTCGGAAATACGTCATCCAAATGACCCCGTCTCGGAAATACGTCATCCAAATGACCCCGTCTCGGAAATACGTCAGCAAATGACCCCGTCGCAGAAATATGTCAGCACATGACCCCATTGCGGAAATACGTTAGCACATGACCCCGTCGCGGAAATACGTCATCCACATGACCCCGTCTCCGAAATACGTCACCCACATGACCCCGTCATGGAAATACGTCATCCACAAGAACCCGTCGCGGAAATACATCATCCACATGACCCCGTTTCGGAAATACGTCATTCAAATGACCCCGTCTCAGAAATACGTCAGCACATGACCCCGTCTCGGAAAATGTCATCCACATGACCCCGTCTCGGAAATACGTCATCCACATGACCCCGTCGCGGAAACACGTCAGCAAATGACCCCGTCGCGGAAACACGTCATCAAATGACCCCGTCGTGGAAATACGTCATCAAATGACCCCGTCACGGAAATACGTCATCC
Source organism: Agapanthus africanus (assembly GCA_030015575.1). NCBI lineage: Eukaryota > Viridiplantae > Streptophyta > Magnoliopsida > Asparagales > Amaryllidaceae > Agapanthus > Agapanthus africanus. The sequence goes on from JASDDO010000019.1 coordinate 356,843,716, forward strand.
AATGACCCCGTCGCGGAAATATGTCATCAACTGACCTCGTACGGCCAAAGTCAACTTTCGACCTCCCCGTCAAAGCAATGCTTTGATCCGGGAGAAAGTAAACTCATCAATCACTTAAGAGTCCTCTCGACTTGTAAGGAAGAAAATTTTCTTGGAAGATCCTTACAACTCTCAAGAGAGAAAAAACACACTTAGGAATCCTCACGATCCCTAAGGAGAAAATACACCTACGAGATCCTCTCGACTCGTAGGGAGAAAAATCTTTATGAGACCCTCACGGCTTAAAAAGTTGGAAAGCCTTAGGAGGCAGATTTGAACCTGACTCCTAAGCCATCGCTGTCATGCAAGAAGAGCAAAATAGATTATCTATAAAACGCATCTGCTGAAAAGGGACACATCACCATGAAACAAAATATGTCTTTTATTCATAAATCAAAATGAATATAAAGTACAATCTATAGAAGAATCAAAAAAATACCCTCATTCAGGAGTATGTACAAAAAAAACATATACATTGTTTTCAAGCCGGCGGACGATTCAGTAGATTCGTCAGTTCATCCCTCTTCTGCTGGGTCTCGGCCTTATAATTTGTTATTGCGATAAGACGGGCCTCAGCCTGAGACTGTTGGGCCTGGTACGAGAAGAGCCGACTTTCAAGTTCCTGTTCGGTAACTTTGTGGGCTTCAACCATCTTGCGAGTAAAAATGACGGCTTTATCAATAGCTACCACCTCCCTGAAAGCTTCTTGAAGCACCCGCCAAAGTTCATATGCACGAGTGGTCTTGGTCGTAAGTTCAGCTTGAAGTTCCCCCAGCGCATTTGAAGCCAGCTCCCTCTCCGAAAACTTTCGGTTGAGTCTCTTCTCACATGACTGCAGATTTGCGGCGCACCGTTCGACCAGCCCCCGCAAGGTCGCCTTTGCAGCCACGACCTCTGAAGGAAGGCACATGCACTCAAGACTATGTAAACAAGCCCCCACTCGACGACAGTATCCGATCCAAAACGTACACAAACTGTGTGCTATGTAAGGCAATAAGGAGGATCCTTTTGCGCCCCATCAAGTGCGCATTTGCAACCATACGCCCGCTTAAATAGAGATGATATCTAAAACGTGCTGACAACGCAACAGTAGTGCTCACATTTAAAGGAAACTCCTAGGGATAAAGTATAAAGCTCATGTATATAGGAGGGATGCAAGTACGAATATATGATAAGCGGAAAGGATTTAATAAAAAGCATGCAACAACCAATAATAAGAGGAATACATCGAGTTAAAGCATACTACTCTATAGGAAAAAGATTGCCAAACATGGGATCAGTGATACTAAGGTTAACAAAACAAAAAACAAAATTCTCCAGCTCCCTCTCTGCCTTCTTCAACAAGCCGAAGCAACAGTTTTCACGAGAGGTTGCTCCCCACCGATTAACGCCATGCCCATCAGCAAAAGAGGACATGACAGCCCACCGGGTTCTTATCTGACCCAGAAAATGAATCGAGCAATCCTTCAGAGCCCGGGTAAGCAAGCATGCCTCATAGAAACACTCAATTTTGTCCTCCGCCGCATCAAGCATCGCCAAGTCCATCTTTGTCGGATGGGGAGGGATGTCCGCAAGCACGGATGAAAAGACCATCCGTAGCTAAATGGAACCCATAGGAAGGGGAGATCCATTACGAATTAGGAGTTCATACATCACCGTGTCGCATTCGGCATCCGTGAGAAGAGGATCCACCAGCCGCACAGCAAAGCGAGAAATCATCTCTTCGACGGGCACCTCCCATGGTTGTCGACGAGCATGGGGGCGGTTGCAAGCCATGGCACTTAGTTGATTTCTCAAGATGATCACCCTAAGGTATAAATAGGTTTCTCTGTGAAGAGAGAAAGAAATGCATAGCTTCAGGTTATAAAGGGGAGCATCAATGCTATGCACAGAAAATATTGTGCATAATGGAACTATTGCCAAGGCCCAGAAAAAGGGGAGAGCATGGGAAATCAAAGAGATGATTCGTTAGAATCAGTGTAAGGAAACGAAGCGACCCCATCAATAGAGCCCCACATGTATAGCACGTGTGCACCTGCCTGGATCCTTACTGGAAATTAAAACAGCACTGCACGTGCATAACACGTGAGCAAGTGCCAATGTGAGATTGAAACCCCAACAGTGCCTCACGTGCCAAACGCGTGAACACTAATAATAGTATGACAAAATTTCATAAAGAACATATGTAAACACAGAAGGGAGAAGGGAGAGTTTTGTCATTCATACTCCGAAAATTCATACAAAAATAAAAGAAAATGTTTACAATGGTAAGACATCAAATCCAGGACATGGATTGAGAAATTCAAAGGTAAGGCCATCAAAAATGTTTCGGGCCTCTCGGACCATTCTCGTATGCATCCTCTCACGCTCGCAAGCGTCAGGATCTTCACTGATGTCCTCCGTCCTTCGATAGGCAGCGATTATCGTCGCCTGTTGGAAAGTTTGATGCAGAATATCAACAAGATTGTCTCATCTTTTCTTTGAGATTAGGCCCATCAGATACACTGAGTGTACCTTATCTTCGGCATCATCCAATGCCTTAAGCGGCATGCCTGCATAGAATAAAGGAAGTGCTTCCCAGATTGCTCTCACAATGAGCTTCAAAAGAGAGGAACGACGAGGAAGCAGACGACCATTGTATTCATCAAAGCGACTCATGATTTTGATGCACTAAGCGTTTGTGAACTCCTGATTTTGGCAGCGGCCTAATGCGTGAATGTCCCCATATGAAATAATTTCGTTAAGGTCATACAGATGAGCGGCCATAGCACCTGAAAATGAAAATCAGTGAAAGTTCAGTGGACAGACTGATCCAGACATGGGAATTTGAACAACCCTTAATATCCGCAAGGAGAAAATAAGTGCTGATTAAGAAACCCATTACAAACTCTGCGCAAATCAAGCAGAATATCTCCTAAAATTTTGTTGTCAAGAACAGCCGAGGATAGAAAAATCCTAAGAAGTCTTTTTGTTAGAACTAAGTTCTCTGGAGGAATTAAATTCCTTTTGAACAGAGGAATTAAATTTCAAGAAAATTTTCAGAGCTGAGCTCTTTGGAATGGAATTAAATTCCAAAAGAAAATGGGCACCATCATCAATCCCCTAAGATCAAAGAAAGACGCTTAACATAGGGGGCTTACTACCTAAAGATCGTGGGTTCTTGGAGTTCAGAAAGATGAGTTTTGTTTAAAGGAAAAAACCCTTGGTGTGGATTTAAAATCCAAAGAAAATTTCTACAAAAGTTCCTCGACCGCTCAAGACCCTTACCTGAAAAGGGATTTCTTTTGTGTGGACGGAGTTAAACTCTGAAAATTTTTGTAACAGAGAACTGAGCTCTGATGAAGAGAATTAAATTCTCAAGGCAAGAACGAGAAAGGAAGAAGATGAAGGAGTGGAGGCGCAGTTGAAGAGATCTCTGCATTTATAGGACATGATGGGAAACAGTTCATCTTCCCTGTTCCCTAGGCAGATCTAACGGCCACAAAAGTTACAGCGTTGCACTCACGTGCAAACACGTGAGAACAACACTGTGGGGGCATTTGTTCCCTCATGGGAATTAAATAAAATACAGATACAGCAGGAAGGAAAACCCCAAATGGGGCATCATGTGCTCACACGTGACCGGGCATCACGTGCTCACACGTGACCGGGTCTCACGTGCAGACACGCGACCTTTTACAGGAAAAGCCTGTAGGCACTGAATAAAATAAACAAATGCTTAATCAGTGGCATCACGTGCCCACACGTGATCAGGTCTCACGTGTAGACATGTGACCTTTTACAGGCGAAGCCTGTATGCGCTGAATGAAATAAATAATTGGAAATGCTGTATCAGTGGGGTCACGTGTCAACACGTAACGGGTCTCTGATCCCTCTGAAACAATAGAATTAAATTCTAATTAATTGCTTAATCAGTGGGGTCACGTGCGAACACGTGATGAGCTCTTAAACCCTCTGAACAATAGAATTAAACTTTAATTAAAAGGAATCAAAAACCCTAATTGGAAAAATATTTCTCTAGATCTTTCCAAACAAAAAGATTGCACTCTGTAAAGAGCAGCATCGTTGGATTAAAAATCCAATGGTGATTAAAAATCACCAGTTTATAGAAAGATTCTACATAAGGAAATATTTTCCTAAAATCTACCAGGAACAACAAATAAAATATCTTTTGGATTAAAAATCCAATGGTGAATAAAATTCACCGAGTGATCTAAAAGATCACGTTGGTTATAAAATCAATCAAAATCTCTCAATGAGAGATTGGCTGAACAAATTGATTCTTTTCTTTCTCCTATAAATAGGAGCCAAGAAGAGAAGAAAAGGGGAAAGAGACAACAATAGAGAGAGAATACAAAAAAAAGAAGAGAATTTAATTCTCCAGAGAGAAAAGAAGATCTCTTCAGAAAAGAAAGAAATCCTAGGTAAGAGAGGGAAAGAGATCATTTTATAATCTCCCACAAAAAAAAAGAGAATTTAATTCTCAAATTAAGAGTTTAACTCTTCTAAATAAGAACTTAGTTTTTCTTCTGGTTGAAGATCTGCAGAAGCATATCTCCCCATAAGTTGAGAATTTAATTCTCATCGGGGAGATTCTGTCATGCAGATCTAAAAGCTGAGGGAGGACCTAAGTTCAGAGAATCCTATTCTCCCACAAAGCATATAGGAATTTAATTCCTCCAACAAAGATAGGGTTTAACCCTTAATATAAGAACTTAGTTCTTCTTTGTGATAATAGATCTGCAGAAACAGATCTCCCCATAAGTTGAGAATTTAATTCTCATCAGGGAGATTCTGTCATGCAGATTTAAAGTTTAGAAGGAGAATTAAGTTAAAGAATTTAATTCTTTTAAAACACATAGGAATTTAATTCCTCTAAATAAAATTAGGATTTAACCCTATAAGAGAATTTAATTCTTATACAAGAGATTTATCTCTCCATGCACGTAAAAGGATCAAGTACCCAGCATGATCACATGGTAACACGTGACCTTCCCCTCCAATGACCAAAAGAGAACGAATAAGATTAGGTCACGTGCTCCCACGTGACCCTTGAACAGACTTCTCAAAATAAAAAGGGCAGAATCGATTTTGGGTGCCTCACATGTCCCCATGTGACCCCTGACAAACACCTCTTTAAAAAAGAGAAGATGGGAAAAAACTGAAGGATTAATATCCAACGCATGGGCGCCCTCACGTGTCCCTACGTGACCCCTAACAAATCCTTTTAATATCCAATGCATGGGTACCCATCACGTGCCCACACGTGATGGCCATAAAGATTAAGTGTTTAACACTTACCTGCATATTCTGATAATAAAATAAAGGAAATTTGGCCCAACACTCAAGTGCCTCATGTGACCCCACGCGAGCGCTTCTTTTTTAGTGTTTAACACTATTTTGTGTGTTTCATCCTTAGTCTTTAAAACTATTTTAAGCGCATCACGTGGGAGCACGTGATAGATGAGTGTACTCTAGTGTTTAACACTATATTCGAGCCAATCTTAGCCCAAATTAGCTAAGTTTTCCAGAGGCAGGACCCTCCCTTTTGACTGAACCTCAAATACACTCTTGTCTTCCAAAATTGATCATCTCATATGACATTCAAAGCAAAACCCAGAGCCTTTCAATCAACTTTGGTTCGAGGGTACATCTCTTCACACCTCTGATACATGTCGTTGTAATTTTTCAACGTCTTCAGAAAGGTGGTGGGTCCCAATGACCAATAACTATCTGGTGCATTTCCAAACCCATGTTTGCATCTGAACTTGGACCGCAATGTCCCTAAACTAAACAATAGAGCCAAAATACTCTTTTGTTGGATCTAAATGATCCTGTTAAGTAGATCTTAGTTTAAAATTAGACTAACGTATCCTTAACACACATTTAAGTCGATCTTAATCTCAAACGAGATTAACGATCCTTAAATCAATCCAACTACAGATCCCCCAACCAATATTGGTTCAAGGGTACATCTCTCCGCTCCTCTGATATTTGTCGCTGTAATCCTTCAACGTCTTCAGAGAGGTGACGGGTCCCGACAACCAGACATTCCACGGACTGTGGGGTCCTTAAACTCATGAACTATGATGTCCTTAAACTGTACGGACTGTGGGGTCCTTAAACTCATAGACTATGATGTCCTTAAACTTTACAGACTATGACGTTTTTAAACTACGGACTGTGGGGTCCTTAAACTCATGGACTATGATGTCCTTAAACTTCTGGACCACAAAGTCCCTAAACTAAAACAATAGAGCCAAAATGCTCTTTTGTTGGATCTAAATGATCCTGTTAAGTAGATCTTAGTCTAAAATTAGACTAACGTATCCTTAACAAACATTTAAGTTGATCTTAGACTCAAATGAGATTGACGATCCTTAAACCCAGCCCAAAAACCTAAATCTAAGAACATACGGATTTGGACTAATCCCCGCCCTACGAGCGATCACATAAATTAATCTCCGTATACAATCCACGAACAACAAAAAACAAAACAAACACATACGACACGAAGTGACCATCTGGAGAAGGAGAAAGTGGTTACCGCGATGTGGTAGCGTAATTAACCGCAGGGGCTTGCACCTACAGGGAAAAGCGTCCCCACAATAAAAAACCCCTCAACGAGGGGGAATCTAACGAAGTCTGCTACATCGGCCGCATCTGTTTAAACCTTCGATACATGGTGTCATAAATCAACTTGGCATTTTCGGAGAGGTGGACGGATAGCACCAAATAGCAGCTACCCTCGAAATTCAGGCTGGACGTCCCAACATCCCGGTCGCGTCTTGTCGGCGGAGAACAGATTCTGGCACGCCCGGTGGGACCTTTTCCTCTTTCCACTCCACACTTCGTGTGTCGTGTTTTTCCGCGATCAAATAATCGCGGTATATATATTTGTGGTTGCCCTTAGGGGAGGGGATACTGAAGCCGGCGTTTTGTCTCTATGAAGAATGGCGTTTGCTCCCACCTTCGCAACTCAGGCTCTGTCATATCTGGTGGAGTCAAGTACGGGCCACTTGTAGGCTCAAATCTCTGCAATTCGGCTCTTCAAGAAATCAACGGGCTTCTTTTTGGATCGATACTCCCACCTCCCACCCTCGGTGCCTCTACGCCGATGCAGGAAGCCCAGAGGAAGTCTGTCTTCCATAGGCGGGGCTCCCCAAGCAGCAGTTCTACCGACGGAATCAGTCCTCAAACAACTAGCATATGCCAAGAACCAAGGTCGACGCAGGGGGCAGAATATTCAAGCTCTCAAAGGAAACAGGGGGCAGGCTCGTCAAAATCCTGAAGCTAATCAATTCCCGGCCGTAAGAAACGGTCAACGTCGATATCAGTGTCATACAAAATGAGCTGGGGGCAGTTCTCCGTATTGTCCTATTTCAACCCCAGTGGTGAATGTTGTTCCAACTGGGAACAGTTTCAAATTGGTGCGAAGGGTCAGATACAATTTTCCTACCGCAATATTTAAGAAATCTCTGCAGCCCATGGAGATTCCACGAGAGCAGAAACCAGTTCGCTCCCTGAGACAACTTTCCTCATCTATATATAAAGTGTGGAAGCATGTGAAGAGGACTTACCCCAAGACGGATCCTGATACAGCGGTTCCTCCCAAAACCAAAGAGGCTTTTCACAACAAGAGGCCCAATAAAGCTCAAGTGCCCAAGGGTATGGCCGACCTCCCCTAGTGCTTCGAAAACGATGATGACGAAGTGATCTCAGAGAGGTGGTGGGTCCCAATGACTAATAACTATCTGGTGCATTTCCAAACCCATGTTTGCATCTGAACTTGGACCGCAATGTCCCTAAACTAAACAATAGAGCCCAAATGCTCTTTTGTTGGATCTAAATGATCCTGTTAAGTAGATCTTAGTCTAAAATTAGACTAACGTATCCTTAACAAACATTTAAGTTGATCTTAATCTCAAACGAGATTAACGATTCTTAAATCAATCCAACTACAGATCCCCCAACCAATATTGGTTCAAGGGTACATCTCTCCACTCCTCTGATATTTGTCGTTGTAATCCTTCAATGTCTTCAGAGAGGTGACGGGTCCAAACAACCAGACATTCCACGGACTGTGGGGTCCTTAAACTTATGGACTATGATGTCCTTAAACTTTACAGACTGTGAGGTCCTTAAACTCATGGACTATGATGTTCTTAAACTTTACAGATTATAACGTCTTTAAACTATGGACTGTGGGGTCTTTAAACTCATGGACTATGATGTCCTTAAACTTCTGGACCGCAAAGTCCCTAAACTAAATCAATAGAGCCCAAATGCTCTTTTATTGGATCTAAATGATCCTGTTAAGTAGATCTTAGTCTAAAATTAGACTAGCATATCCTTAACAAATGTTTAAGTTGATCTTAGTCTCAAATGATATTGACGGTCCTTAAACCCAACCTAAAATCCAAATCTAAGAACATACGGATTTGGACTAATCCCCGCCCTACGGGCGACAACATAAATTAATCTCCGTATACAATCCACGGGCAACCAAAAACAAAACAAACACATACGACACGAAGTGACCATCTAGAGAAGGAGAAAGTGGTTACCGCGATGCGGTAGCGTAATTAACTACAGGGACTTGCGCCTGCAGGGAAGAGCGTCCCCACAATCAAAAACCCCTCAACGAGGGGGTATCTGACGAAATCTGCTACATCGGCCGTATCCGTTTAAACCTTCGATACATGGTGTCATAAATCAACTTGGCATTTTCGGAGAGGTGGACGGATAGCACCAAATAGCATCTGCCCTCGAAATTCAGGCCGGACATCCCAACGTCCCGGTCGCGTCTTTTCGGCGGAGAACAATACCGCTATGCAAAGCAAGAACTAGAGCTACCTTTTTTGAAAAATTTGATTCTACAACATCTTTTAGGTTTCTTTTCTTTTCATTAATCTCATTAATGACGTCCCATCATTTATGTTTCCTAAACATCATAGAAGAAATAAAAATAAAACACACATATATACCATCTGCATTCGCCACAGGGACTCAGGTCTTCACCGTAAGGTTACTTAACTTACGGCAGAGCGGGGTCAGGACTAGCACGGATGCAAAACATAGTCTACTAATATATCATATATATATAGCAGCATTCGTCTCACGCAGTTATATGATCACATCACAGAACTCAAGCAACAGAAGCAAACATATGAAATATAGGATATACTAAGAGGTCCGTGTTTTAAATTAAGCCAGTAATGAAAAACACGGATTCCACGGTCGTGATGAATAGCTAAACCCACATCCCTAGACCCCTACGAGAGCGGTAAGTGACCCTGCCAATTCTAGAGTTAGGCGATCCGGTCTCGACTCCTCGAGATGGTCTCCCACTGGACTCTAGAACCAGGTTACTTGTGCTCCCCGCCTTGGGTCTATCCTAATGCGGAAAAGTAAGTAATATACATCAACAGAGAGAACATATTCAACCCGGAAGTGTCCCAATAAAAGAATATTACATATAAATTTATTACATGAATGAAAATTTAAAAACTCTCATCTCATGTAAAAAAACCCGGCTATTCAATCACGACGATCCAATATAACATATCAGAACCAACACATAACATCACATTTCATCAACGTAAGTAAATATGCATATTCCTACTATCGTTGACGTATAGCATCAAGATCGGGGATACACCACATATTACACTTACGGTCGCAGAAAAGCAATGAAAAATACAATAATTAGAATCTGCATATACCTTAGACATCATAAACACGGAATATCACATATTCCGGATTTCATGTCTAACCCTATAAACCTTGCATTTAAGTCTCGAATTGAAAACACATTTCAATAATAAATCGGGTAATTCAACAAGATTCCCGATAAAATGATCGAATGCTTATCGGGAACTTTAGTAGATTGCCGCATCCCCGATGCCGTCAACGAAGTATACTTGGGCGCAACACCGCGGCCACGAGCACCCGAGTGGATGCTTTTGGCTATGGGGTTCTCCTATAGTCACTTGGTCGGAGCTATGGGCCTGTCTATCTAGTAGTGTTACCCGGCGACTATTCGTGTACAATACGAGATTGCGACGGAGTTTTGATCTGAATCGAAACTCCGTGGCAATCGATCAAATGAGACTAAAATGCTAGATTCACAAATTGCAAACTATTTTTCACAAAACTAATTAATGTGGATTCCAAAAAATGTATCACATATCAAAACTATCAAGACGATGTTAAACATTTCGATCAATATTTCAAACACCCACAAATCATAGAGACCTTAACAACTTAAGCCTCATTAAAAATACCCAGAAAATCCAAAATATCACAATGGAGCAGCACAAGAAACACGAGTCCCAAACTCACCAAAGTAGCGGTGGAACCGCGGCTAAACCCTAGGTTATGCCGCGGTTCCACAGCCATTTAGTTGAGTTGGGCCCTCATATTTCTTGGGACTCCATACAATTACCTGCATGATTTTCTGAATATTTTTAATCTGAAAAATATCAACTTTTGAAAAAATGGACAGAAACTTGAAAAATGTCGGATTTTGAACCTCGATCGAACACTTTAACGCTGTCTAGACCTTACCTAATACTTTAGCTTGGCTCCGATACCATGAAAATGTGTCTTAGCACTTCTACCGGGTTTCCACATGCATCAAGTATGCAATATTAAAAAATTTAGAGGTCTAAGCTACACTAACCAAGAATCGAACTAGAGAATTAGGGTTTTATGCAAGCTAACTAGTTCTATAACTAAGTGAAGAGAATTACAATCTTTGTAGACCAAGTCCTTCACTTCTAGAGCTCTAAATAGTAGTCCCTAGAACTCTTCTTAGCTCCACTTGAAGAAAGGATCGAGCTTGCTAATTGATCTTCGAAGCCGAAGATGATCCGCCTTGAAGTCTCTCTAGGTTAAGCTAACTCTTCACTAATCAAGGTATTAGTGAAGCAAACAGCCTATACTAAAGTTCTAGAATAGTGTAGGTTGATGAAGTAAGAATTTTGCTCACTTTAGAAATAATTTTCTCTTTATTTTTCCAACTCAAGAAAAACCCTAGAGAGCTCTCAAGAGGAAGAAGATGAACTTGGATGTGTGAGGTTTAATGAGAGATTGAACCATGAGCTCAAGATAATAATTGAGATGAATAAATATCTAAGAGTAAAACAAAAAAAAAATATGAGTCATGGCTTCTCAATGCTTCTCCAAGCATCCAAGCCATGACTCATTTCTAGCCTTTTTGTTTTGCTTTTTAAATTAAATCATCCCAATTATCATTTGCTTTAGTATGAGTCTCATACACCCATGTTCCATGTATCATTAACTATGATACATTTCTAATATATATATATATATATCATATATATATATACACACACAATTATATATATCAAGAGAATAAAATGTAAAGTGAGCAATAATATTGGTTAATATATAAATATATCAAATATAAATATATATATATCAAATTATTAAATCAACACTTGATTCAATAATCCGGTTATATCATATATAACCGACTACTATCATATATATATATATATATATATCAAATCAACACTTGATTCAATAATCCGGTTATATCACATATAACCGACTAATATTCAATACACAATATCAAGTCAACACTTGATTCAATAATCCGATCATATCATATATAACCGGCCAATATCAAATATATATACATATAACAAATCATTGAATCAACAATTGATTCAATAATCCGGTTATATCACATATAACCTAACCGATATCAAATATCGCGAGATTAGAATACGGTATCACATACTCGTATTTAATCAAGCTCCCTCACATATCACCATATGTGCCCTACTTCATTTCGCTTGAGCTAGGAAATCTCTGTGTGGGACTCTAAAGACTCGTCAATACGTCAGCGGTAGGTAATGATCACATCAGATACCCACAAACCATCAGCGGTACTAGCTGGACGGAACGGCTACCCAGGTATTGAACGAATAGAAGATCAACAAGCAATCTTGTCCAAACTCTCGTGAAGCCTATAAGAAACACTTACCGTACAGTTCGGTCTCTTCGTCTGATATGTCGCCTATCGAGTCTAGGGGTGGAAAACGTCAGACCTCAGTAACTTGATAAGCCATGCCGATGTGTGGCCTATAACCTTTCGAGAAACTACTGATAACACTTACCGGTAAATCTCATCAGCCCTGGTCAGGGACTTCTTGTTATAGCCAATTGAGCATAGCGCAACATCAACTCCTTATACCGGGAGAGACGAAACCCCTCCTATCGCTCATTGCCTCCATATGACTCGGGACTATACCCAAAATCCACCTGTTTGCACGACTCCTTTGAGCCGTGGTAGGGAGGAAATCAAAGCACAGTAGGAACCACACAAGACACTATGACGATCTCAGCTCTACAGACTAACATGTACAAGTATCACCAGAGAACCGCTATCTAACGATAGGTATGGTACCATCTAGGAGTTCTCAGCGAGTCCTGTTCGGTATACTCATTCTCTAATGAGCACCTGTGTACAATCTTTGATGCCAAACACCAATGGTTATAGGATCAACCATCGCCCCATATAGGGTCAAGAAACGTACGCACTAGTCTACTCTGGAATATCGATGCCATGTTTCGATACTCTCTCGACTAGGAACTATTAAAGGATGTGCTTGCGGACTACACAAGCCCCACCAGTATGATCTGCATCATAGTCCTGGTAGTCAAGCCTACATCCTAAGGGCTTTATCAACATATATCAGAGAGATAGAATAATATAATAAGTGTACATGTCAAGATAAAGTGCAACCAGATAACATACTATCATGTCGAGCAAGAAAGTACTCTATATATATGTCCAAGCATCCGCTATATCATACAATAATGGCCTCTAGGGCATATGTATTCCTAACACTCCTTCTCCGACCACGAGAATCCCCATAGCTAGACCAACCCCAATCACCACCTGCACCATCAAGCCCCATCGAGCATCTTACTGTAACTGCAGCACCCCCGGAGTTCCGCTACAACTCACCGTCATTGCCATAGCACCCGTGCCCACCTCCGCACCAGTGCCGAGCCTCCCCAAGTCCTCACCAGAGCCCATGCCAGTCGCGCATGCATCGTGTCGTGCCGTCTCCGTGCCGTGGTTATAGACCGCTGTCGTGTCGCCGTCTCCAGGCAAGAGAAAACCCAACTCTTGCTAATCATGCTATTATATATATATAAGTTAATTAATAATGTTAGATAAGTGTATATGTGTGGGTGTATCTATATTGCGTTAAGTGATGATCGAATACTTGTGCATTGATCCATCGTGATTAGTTGTATTGAATCGAACCCAACTTGGTCCATTAATCGTATGGATATCATTTTACAATTTACATTAAGTAATTGTTGTCGATCGATACTCGTGTACACATACTAAGTGTTTGATGCGAAATCTTAAACCAAAACTCATTTAAAAATAGCGGACTTTGTGACTAATGAATCACTCTATGGATAATGAATGTCGTGTAGGGATTTGAGTTAAAAATACTTAGGTTATACCCATGAAAAGTCCCCCTAAAGGCGACACTAAATCTGGAATGCACCGCTCATGTCACGTCAAAAAAATATATATTAAATTAAATACAGATTGGAATATAATGTTCTATGGCTCGTATCGAAGCCGACTAGATAATCTAGAACCTTCTAAAGTTTACCCTTCAATTTTGATAGGCCACTATAACAAGAATTGACTGGGAATGCGGCTCTGGACTGCAGTCCGGGGCAGCATTCCATGAGGATACCTGAATTTAAGCGCCTGCACATCCATACATAAAACTGAAAATGCGCGGAGCCCTATATAGTCGCGTAGATAATTCAGTTAGGTAACATATGGATATTTTCTCGTTCAGTTTCACAGTCGTTTGATATTTTGTTTGTATTTTAGAATGTCGACGTGTTCTGCAGTTTCTGCAGTGACATTTCATTCACCTTCACACTAAAGAGGACATTTGTTCTAGTACAGAAAGGATATTATTAATCCGTTTGATGAGTTGGAAACCTAACAAATAGAACTAGGTTTTATTCAACTGGGACAACACCTGAATCTAAACACACTCCCTAATAAACAGCGCGCAAAATTGGACTTCCAGTTCTGAAACTGGTATTCCAGCAATTGATCGCTAATTTAAAATGATGATAAGTCTCTAACCTGAAATCCTATTGACATGAAACCAATTTTACCGATTATATAATCAAGTATATATCGTACTCCTTTTATATTGTTTTAGTTGATTCTATACGTGTGATTTATGGTGAATTTTGCAAGTCATATGGCGTTGCTGTCATAATTTAGTGAATATCTGTTCGGTGCATTTCTACCTATTTTTGTGTTTGCTTTGTACCTTCCGCATAGTGATCGTTTACATTGAGACCTAGCGATTGTTTTGCATTGTCAATATATAAGTGCTAGTGATTGGGTTGTGGCAAGTACGAAAGCGAACCAGTGATTGAAAGTGACATTGACAAGTGGAAACGTGATTGAAAGTGAAAGCGATACGTATTTGTTCGCAACCTATCTAATACCTGAATACATACCATTACCTGGGGAATGGGAAAATCAAGATGGAATTGAACTCGTATTTAGCGAGGTACAATGATTTAGAGGATGATCATTCGATATTAGTGACACACACACACACACACACACACACACACACACACACACATACACATACATACATACATTAGGTCGTGAGTTTAGCGGCACGGCTGCAGGGTTATATCCCCGGCAACAGTGGATCGTAGTCTCGGGCATGCATGAGACCCTTGTTAAACACGAGCATCTTTTCCACTAATTGATTTCATTGACTTAGTGACTGATAAGTAGTGACATACACATTGCCTGATTTACTGACATGATACATATATCGCGCTGTGCATATTCAAATAATATTCATTATTCTCATGTTTCCGTATTCTGTCGCACCTTTCATGTTTAATAATATTGTATGCACATCATATATTTATTGCTATATGTGTCGTCCTGACAACCTGAGTGTGCATGCTCAGAGGACGAGGTGGACCCAGTCAAGGAGCAGGACCTGCCATTCGAGATCGCGGAGGTCTAGACCGCAACATTAGTACCGCCCTTTTTGCTATAAGCACATTGTATTTCGTTAGTTAATTATTTCCTTATGCAAAATAAATGTATCTTGAACTCTTTTATTGTAATGTAATAAAGTTGTGAATTATGATTTCCTTTACTCTAGTACTGTTTACTGACTACCATGTAATGCTAGAAGCCGAAGTATGATTACGGCAAGATTATTCCCTAACCGTAGGAGCATGGCTGGCCTAGTCATCCCTCATATTCCGTATTTTGGAAAGCGAGGCGTGACATGGTTTTGTTGGTATCAGAACCAAGTTTGAAGAAATCACGGTTCCATCGAGAGATCCCTAGATTGAGTTTTACCCTTGATGTGTACTTTATTACATTTCTTTTCGCTTCCTAATCCTCGTTGAATCATCGTGAAATCCTTGACTGAATCTGATTTCTTTCTTGATCATCTTTCAGAAATATGGACTCCTCGGGCAACTCCTCATGTGCCGGTTCCCATAATCGTACCGAGAAGATCCTCAGCACACTGACGACCCTAGCCCAGGCTCAAGAGAGGAAGACCGATCTCCTGACCGAGAGACTGAAGGCGGTACAGGAGACCGCAATTACCGCTCTGGAGAGATCTACGGCTGTTTCCGCCGCCCCTGAGGGCGCTCTCGTACCGACTACACAGGCTAGGGTTGGTACCGTTTCCGACTTTAGGAGGCTTCATCCAGCGGTTTTCATGGGATCGGCAAATCCACTTTAGACCGAGCAATGGCTCATCAACGTGGAGAACCTTTTAACAGCCGCTCGAGTTCCTGACGATGATAGAGTGACCGTGGTGAAGATTCAATTAGAGGACGAGGCCCATACGTGGTGGTCCGTAGAGGAAAGACAGGTAGAGAAACCTATCGAATGGGATGCGTTCTCCGCGTGCTTTCAAGATCACTATTTTCCAGCCACTGCCAAGGCCGAGATGGAGGAGAAATTCATCATGTTGAAGCAAAATGGACGCTCAGTGGATGTCTATGCCGCAGAGTTTAATCGGCTGAGTCGCTTCGCACCGTACATGGTAGCCACTGAAGCAGCCAGGGCAAGACGGTTTCAGCAAGGGCTCGATATTGAACTGTAGTTGTTTACTGCCGAAAGATGCGACCGAGAAGTTGGGATGTCTGGCCTGAATTTTGGGGCAGATGCTATTTGGTTTTATCTGTCCACCTTTCCGAAAATACCAAGTTGATTTATGGCACCGTGTATCGGAGGTTTAGACGGATGCGGCCGTTGTAGCAGACTTCGTCAGATTCCCCCTCATTGTGAGGGTTTTTTGATTGTGGGGACGCTCTTCCCTGCAGGTGTAAGCCCCTGCAGTTAATTATGTTACCGCGTAGCGATAAGCACTTTCTCCTTCTCCAAATGTTCACTTCGTGTTATGTGTATTTGTTTTGTTTTTTGGGTGCCCGTGGATTGTATGCGGAGACTAATTTATGTTGTCGCCCGTAGGGCATGGATTAGTCCAAATCCGTATTTTCATAGATTTGGGTTTGGTTGATTTAAGGATCATTAGCCTCATTTGAGATTAAGATCAACTTAAATGTTTGTTAAGGATACGTTAGTCTAAGTTTTAGACTAAGATCTACTTAACAAGGTTTTAGGATCATTTAGATCCAACGAAAGAGCATTTGGGCTCTATCGTCTTAGTTTAGGGACGTTGCGGTCCATTGGGTTTAAGGACATCATAGTCCGTGGAGTTTAAGGACATCATAGTCCAAAGAGTTTAAGGACATCATAGTCTATAGAGTTTAGTTTAGGGACGTTGCGGTCCATTGGGTTTAAGGACATCATGGTCCATAAAGATTAGTTTAAGGACATTACGGTCCATAGTTAGTTTAAGGACATTACGGTCCATAATTAGTTTAAGGACATTACGGTCCATTGTTTAAGAACATCATAGTCCGTGGAGTTTCTGGTTGTCGGGACCCGCCACCTCTCTGAAGACGTTGAAGAATTACAACGACACATATCAGAGGTGTGAAGAGATGTACCCTTGAACCAATATTGGTTGGGAGATCAGTAATCAGGTTTGAGACTAAGACCAATTAAAGAGATTGTGAGCACATGGGCTTGGTTGATCTGAATCAGGGATTTATGGCCAATTTAGGCTCGGTCCACTCGGTTTTGAATAAAATGTTGAACATTTATTTGGACTCAGTCCACTTAGTTTTGAATAGAATGTTGAACATTTGTTGGGCTTAGTCCCTTTTTGTTCAACAATACTGAGCATTGATTTGGGTTCTGACACCCCTCTTTCCTTCTGTTTTTTATTGAGTGTTGAACACTCTTTATGGCGCTGAACTTTATTTACAGAGCGCTCCCCTTTTTTTTTTTTATTGAATGTTGAACACTCTTTATGGCGCTGAACTCTATGTACATAGCGCTCTGTATTTCATCAACGCCCACGTGAAGAGCACGTGGAGCGCTCGGCGTTGAGCGCCGGACTTGGAGTGCTAAGGCGCTTCCTTTTAAAAAAAATAGCGCCCACGTGAGGAGCACGTGGAGCGCTTGGCGCTGAGCGCCAGACTTAGACCGCTAAAGCGCTCTTTATAAAATAGTGCTCACGTGAGGAGCATGTGGAGCGTCTGGCGCTGAGCGCCAGGTCTAGAGTGCTGAAGCACTCTTTATAATAGCGCCCACGTGTGGAGCACGTGAAGCGCTCTGCGCTGAGCGTCAGGCATTGTTTTTGGCAGTTCTGATCAGTTCGGTACTCTGAGAATTAAATTATCGTTTATGAGAGACTTTGTCTCATAGATCTACGAACTAAGTTCTTCTTTTAGGAGGAGATGCTATGATCTCTTTTGTTTTTCTTTATGAGAAACTTTGTCTCATGGATCTAAGAACTAAGTTCTTTTTTTATGAGGAGATGCTTTGATCTCTTTTGTTTTTCTCTACCTTGAAGAGAGGTAGTTCTCACCTTAAACTCTGAAGTTTATGGGGAAGTTCTTATGTTCTTCTTCTTTCGATTTGAAACTTATGGGGAGCTTCTTCTGTACAAGACTTGAAGTCTTGGGTCCTTTATATAGGGGAGGATGATTTGTTGAATCGATTAAGGAAATATCTCATTGAGAGATTTCTAATTGATTTGGGGATGTTTCCCACCATTGGATTTTTGATCCAAGGGCTTCTGTTTTAGAGAATACATTTTTCTTGTTTTTAACAATATTGGGAAAATATTTTCCTATACAGAACTTATTCTATATCTTGGTGATTTTTAATCACCATCGGATCTTTGATCCAACGGTGCTCTGATTTACAGAGCACAATCTTTCTTGTTTAGAAAGACTTGAGGAATATTTCCTCAGTCAGAATTCAATTCTTTAATTTGATGATTCATCATATTTGTTGGATCTTTGATCCAATGGTGGAGAACATTTAGTTCTAGCGCTGGCGCTCTCGTGCTTTGCAGGTGAGGTACTGCCTCAGAGTCTTTGACTCTTAGCACTGGCACTCTTGGCGCTGGTGCTCTCGTGCTTTGTACGTGAGGCGCTGCCACAGAGTCTTTGAATCTTAGCGCTGGCGCTCTTGGCGCTAGCACTCTCGTGCTTTGCACGTGAAGCGCTGCCTCAGAGTCTTTGACTCTTAGCGCTGGCGCTCTTGGCGCTACCGCTTTAGTGCTTTGCACGTGAGGCGCTGCCTCAGTTCAAATTTTGAATTTTGAATGGAGCTTTGCTCTCTGATTGAGGGAAACAAATGCCCCCTACCGTTGCGCTCATGTGGCTTACACGTAAGTGCAACAGTGGCAGCCTTTCCACCGTTGGATTTACTTGGAAGTTGGATCGTCTTCCAGCGTCTATAAGTAGGGCCTTTGGCCCTTTGAGATGACCGTTGTTCATATTCTTGCTTTGTTCTTTTCGTTTCTCCTGAGAATATAATTCTCCCCCTTTCAGAGCTTAGCTCTCTGCCTTAAGAAACTCTTAGAATCAAAGCTCTGCCCAAATTTGGTAAGGATTAAACTTATTAACAGAGCTTTGCTCTTCTCAGATCGTAGATCTTAAAAAATATTTTAGGGTTTTACCCATTAACAGAGCAGTGCTCATCTTTAGATCATAGATCTTCAAGATATAATTTTTTAGGGTGATTTTAACCCATAAACTGGAACACTGTTCATCTTCCATGAAGAACTCTTAGAGTTTGTTCATAGATCTTGAAGATCTTGGAGTTTTTATTCTGCAAAAATCTTTGCTTTTTTAGGGTTTTGATGGGTTTACTCCATCGCTCTCATAAAAATTTTGGGCAATTTTATTCCCTTCATGATTACAGTTGACAGATATCATTTCTGTTTGCAGAGCGCTGCTCTCGAGAGAGTTCAACTCCTTGGCCCAATGAGCCTCTCATTTAATGAGAATTATTTTAGGATCTACTCTTTAATGAGTGACTGTCTCATTAATGATGAGCCTTCACCTTGATTTTGTGGGTCCCCTTTTGGTCCCTTTTCCACTGCATTGCAGTATGGTACAAATTTAATACCAAGTGTCAGAATTTGGACTGTAGCATTGACAGCTAATCCTTGTTCTTTTTTGCGCAGGTACTATGTCTTTTGACACTTCTTTCCCATTTGTTCGTCCGGAGAGCGCATTTGCTGACGCGCCCGTGGATAAGGAATTATTCATGCTCATTAAAGATCACGATCCGGAGCAGAAATCTCTTCATCTATGGGGGTCGTGGTATAATAAAATCACCCGGGGTCGACGCAGCTTCTCTTGTGCGGTGCCTTCAGAGCCAATTTCCGCCATTAATTATGCCGACTCACCCCAGGTGAATTGCGCGGTGGAGGAGGTTAACTGGATTAGGGATGGATGTCTCCAGCCCTCGATGGTTCGATACCTGTACAGCCGTCGATGGCTTTAGATATTCTGGGGCGGCGTATATGTCAAGGCGAGTCGCGCCCTTGGGGACAGCCATACATGATAGGCTTGACTCCTCGCCATACAGCTAGGTACTTGCAATGGGCTCGATACATCTTGTCGGCCAAGAAATCGCTACTGCTGAAGCTCGGGTTATACCCCGCGATTTATGCATCTCTCTTCCAGTATTCCACGCCCCCTGTATGGTGGGTCAAAACTTTCTTGGAACAATGGAATGTCCCCACTCACACCTTCCTTCTATCATATCGGGAAGTTTCAATCTCCTTGGAGGAGTTCACGGAGATCTCCGGTTTACCCGTCAGGGGATAACATTTCGAGGAGCTACTTCCTCCTGATGAGTACATCTTCGCCACCAAATCAGTGGTGATGGGTCTTACTCCAGATAATGCTATTCAATATCAATTCCCGAGTCTGATCAAGGTGTTGAATATTTATGAGGGTCTGTTTCTCGAATCAGGAAGGCATGGGGTCAGCTTCGCAGATTTCATCGCCCGCTTTCTTCGCCTGGAAGTTTTGTCAAAACAAGCTACGAAGTTCGCCAAACTCGACGACCCGTTTGGTTTTGGTTTGGATAGCCAGCCGACGGCGGAAGCAGATTTAAAAAACTTCTTCATTCCGGATACCCCGGTCGTTCCTTTCGTAGAGCTTGCTGCTTCAGACGTCGATGAAGAGACGTTCTTCTTGGGGTTTATTGGCTTGTGGTTGAACTGGTTCGTGCTTCCGATGCACCCTCGCTGTATGAGGCCGTCGGTCTTTTACCCAGCCCATCGAATGGTTACCGGGACACGAGTAGCCGTTGGGATCACCTGTACCATGGTCTTAGCTTGGCGGCAGACACCACTCAGCCGGGGGTGCATCCCGTAAACTTCCCGCTGCATTATTTTACGTCGTGGATTGAGCTTCATGTGCTCGGGCGCTTTCGGAGTCCACAAGCGGCCCCGTTTCTACGACAGCTATAATTTTCCTCGGCTCATGTTCCTAGTTGACGCTTCTGCTTTAGATCCGTCACAGCGAGAGGCTCAGGGCTTGGTCCTTCGCCCGGGTATGGTCGGGGATGGCATGACCTTCGTCGATATGGTCTTAACCATCGGCAAGGAATCCACAAAAACGGTGCAGCCGCTGCACGACACCTTCAAAGACGGGGCCCCTATATTGAAGGCTCAGGAGATTCTGCATCTGTAATTAATCAGGCTGGGCTTTTTAGTGTTCAGACAGAACGACTCGGCGCTATTCATTAGGTACAACCCGCACCGTTTCGCTCAATAATCGGGCTACGATCAGGCCTTTTTAGCTGAGCCGGTTGCTACAGAGGAAGGTATCTGTAGCGCGCTGCACCATTTCATGCGGCTAAACATCGGGTCCAACTTCTTTTTCAGTGAGCCGAGCTGCGTTCCGAAAATCTCGAATGCATATGTGGCGTGGTATCAGCATGCGACGGGTGCTGTTATTAGCGAAGAGAAGCGATTACTGCTCGATCGCAAGGGTGCTGTCTCAGCTGGTAATCCAACCATTCCCTTGAAGCGACGGACCACCGTTCGTCCTTCCTTAAGAGAAGCTACTGCGGCTGTGGTCCCGCGCGCCTTTCCTGATAAGCCTCTACCTCGTGTGCCTGTAGAAGCGGTAGCTACAGCGTCTCCTGAGTCGAGCGTAGGTACGGAGATTGGGACTCATCGCCTAATGTTGCCCGCCAAGCGCAAACTTCTGTCATCGGCTGCTGGCACTCGCTCACAAAAGAAGAAGAAGTCGCTATTTTATGCTGATGTTGTGCTCTGCCAGGAGCCCCATGCTCCCTACAGTGAAGGCTTAAGTGAGTATGGCACCAATGATGGTTTATTTATCGTGCCTGCAGATGATACT